>JALMGJ010000002.1:76181413-77622246 GCA_023362775.1 Charina bottae
TACATTGACAACCTTGAATCATAACCACTACATAATTATCATAATAAGAACAATATTTAATTTTGTGCATATTTCATCGAAGGTCATCTCTGAGGGTCTCTCCATAAACAGAAGATCTTGAACTGCACTGTGTGGAAGTTCATGTGACCGTGGATGGAAATCCCAAGTAATCAACAAAAAGGGCAACATGTGTGGAACCTTAAACCCTCATGCAGATGAATCTAAATGCCTTGTGCTATTTGATATCAATGTACTAAAAAGACAAAAAAGACTGCTTAAGGCCACAGAATGTATGTTACTACATCTATGCATTAATATGAAACTTAGGAAAGACATTTGCAATCATTGTATAAATTAGATGTTCTTAAATCTCTCTCTATATCACATATGCCCATGTGGGGAAATCTCTAGGGAGCTCTGAAGCCACAAGCTTCTCTGCTTTCTTTACAAATGTCATTCATCTATCCCCTTCTGAAGAAATACCCTGGCAGAAAGTAGGAAAGCATATCTGTCACTTCTTCTGTCTGACCAGGACCCTGATGTATCTTCCCAGGTTTATCGAATCTGTGCCTCTATTTGTTCTATTCATCCTACTTATGACTGAAGAATAGCACTAGTCTTAGTGATTACCACTATTATTTGCATTATGTGTATTACTGTTGTGTTATTTTATTGTATTTTATGCTTACTTTTATTTATAGATATTTAGTGTATGTGTTCACTGGAAAAGACCCTGATGCTGGGAAAGACTGAAGGCAAAAGGAGAAGGGGACGGCAGAGGATGAGATGGTTAGATAGCATCACCGATGTAATGAACATGAACTTGAGTAAACTCCGGGAGACAGTGGAGGACAGGAAGGCCTGGCGTGCTATGGTCCATGGGGTCACAAAGAGTCGGACACAACTTAACGACTGAACAACAACAACATCAAAGTGTATGTGTTACTCTATATGTCTGATATACATATTTGGTGTGTATTGTGTTTCTGGATCTAAGGTCATAATAAACATAAAGAGGCAGTATAGTTCCAGTCAAGCTTGTGGAGTCTGCTTCCTGACCTGGCCAACCTCAAAGGGCTGACATCAGTCTTGAAAGCCAGACCCTATTTTCCCTTCCCTATCTCTTATAATCTGGTGAACTAGGGTAGAGCTACTCTGGATTTCTTTCTCATGCTTTCTCTGTTTCCCAGGCTAAAAGCATGGTTTTGTTTCTGTAATCGTTTCTGCATATTTCCTCCAGGATCATCTTGATTGCTCTCTATGGTATAACTCTTCCCCTGCATTTTGTCGAATCATCTCTAGTGGTTCTCCAGCCTTCGAGGGCAGATTTAAAGGCTGGGGGGGGGGCACTAGAGAAGGAGGGAATCCACTTCCCTGGCAGAACTGAATCTGCACATTTCAATTATATATGTGAATCTAGAGATTGGTCTGTAGTGAGCACATTTTTAAATAATATTTGCAGTATGTATGGAGTAGAACCACTAAAGACTATTAATAGACACATAAAGTTACCAAAAAATAGTTACTAAGAAATGGCACAAGAAGTTAAATGTCTATAACTGAAGGCCATTTCAAAACTCTGTTGTATTATCTGTGTAAATATGTACAGCTGTCTAGAAAACCAAGTATGAACCAACTACTGCTGCACTACAAAAAATATTCAAACACCAAGTCCTTTTGTTAGCAGAATCAGCATTAGGCAAGGCATTCTGTACTATCCAAGAACATTTATCATGTCAGAAAAAAACCCCACACACACAAGCCCTCACCAGTTCATTCTACAGCATCTATTGTGCCAGATCATTTCACATAAGCACAATGGAAAAGAGAAACACTACTTCATTGTCAAAACTTTTCATGTTATTCGCATGCTTGGATCACATTTTTACTTTTGTGTGATTATAAGGAACTTGTGGGAGATTTGCACAATTAAAAAAAATTGAAATGGTGTATAAGCCATGAAACATTTGTTTAAAAAAAATTATGAGATCATAAAATAATATCCATTGGAAAACTAAATAAGCATGTTCCACTACAACTTCATCTTCTCAATATATCCCTGTCCATGTAAAAAGTATCTCTCAACAAAACCAGGAGAGGAACAATCAGGAAAGGCATATAAAGCTACATTAACAGAATCTTGCAAGTCTGAAAGTACTTTTCTCCCCCATCTCCTTTACAGCCCAAGAAACTAGGGAACCTCTTGCCCCACCCACATTCCTGATGTGGGATAAGCTGCCTTTTATCTGACCATTCCCTTGGTTTATTTGTCACACTTCTCTACTGCCCATCTTGCACACGACGACTCTGGGTGGCTTACAGATGATAAAAATCACAATCTGCTAACAAACAATATAAATATAAATATAAATATAAATATAAATATAAATATAAATATAAATATAAATATAAATATAAATATAAATATAAATATAAATATAAATATAAATATAAATATAAATATAAATAATATAAATACCACGAATGGCTATCCCCCCTCCTATCCCAAGCAAGGTGGCATAACCATGTCTTAACACCCTTCCAGAAGGCCAGGAGAGTGGGGGCCTGCCTTACCTCTGGGGGTAACTTATTCCAAAAGGCGGGTGCCATGGCAGAGAAGGCCCTCCTCCTGGACCCTGCCAATCAACACTCTCTCATGGGCAGGGTCCGTAACATGCCCTCTCTGTCTGACCGGGTGGGACGGGTAAATGTAATGTGGGTGAGGCGGTTCCTCAGGTAACCTGGACCCATGCCATGTAGGGCTTTAAAGGTGATAACCAACACCTTGAATTGGACCCGGAAGCAAACTGGCATCCAATGCAGCTCGCGCAGCAACGGTGTTATGCGTGTCTTCCTTGGGGCTCCTAAGACTGCTCGCGCGGCCGCATTCTGCACCAGCTCTGGCTTCCAAATATTCTTCAAGGGTGGCCCCATGTAGAGCACATTGCAGTAGTCTATGCGGGAGATGACTAGGGCATGAGTGACTGTTCGAAGGGACTCCCGATCCAGGAAGAGGCGTAGCTGGCACACAACACTAAGTTGTGCAAAGGCTCCCCTGGCCACGACTGCCACCTGCTCTTTCAGCAGGAGTCGTGAGTCCAGGAGAATCCCCAGGTTCTGCTCCGGATCTGTCTGGGGCAATGCAACTCCATCCAGACCCAAAGATGGAATATTCCCGGATACTCGGGAGTCCCCAACCCACAGCCACTCCATCTTACCAGGGTTCAGCCGAAGCCTTTTGTTCCCCATCCAGACCCCTACAGCCTCCAGGCACAAAGAAAGGGTGGTCACAGCATCACTTACGTCACCCGGGATGGAGATGTACAATTGAGTATCATCAGCATATTGATGATATCTCACCCCATGGTGATGGATGATCTCACCCAGCGGTTTCATATAGATATTAAAAAGGAGCGGAGAGAGTACCGAACCCTGCGGCACCCCACAAAGGAGGGGCTGCGGGCTGGATCTCTCGCTCCCTATCGACACCGATTGGGACCGGCCCTGGAGGAAGGAAGTAAACCAGCGCAAAACCATGCCACCCACCCCCAACTCCCTGAGCCGACCCATGGTTGCATCTCTTTGCCCTGTATCCCAGGGTCATTCCCACATACCATTGCAGTTGTTCTTCCACCCTTTGGGGGGAAATTAAAGAATGTCCAAAATAAGAAACAAATTAGAGTGTGAATAACGTGTGGTAATTTTACATAAAATGCATAATGTAGAAGCCACCAAAGCTATCACCAAATATTCCATTCCCTGAAATTAGGACACAAGAGAGTTAGAGATATATATTTGTGTGAATGAAAGCTAGAGAGATGAAAAGAGATGTTCATCACCCCTCATCCAAATCTGCTTGTCCAGATAGATCCTCCTTCATCAAGTATGGGAATTAAGAGCCAGAGTTTCTCAGGCCGAAGAAATCAGCTGGGTGAAGAACCAATAGTCACTCAGCTTCAGTTTGAGAAGCACAGGGCAAAAGTCCACTAAATGATAGGAAGAGTGATAGAAAGCAGTGCCAGAATTAAATTATAAAGGCTGTAAGAAGGCATTACACCTTCATGTTGACAGGAGAACAAATCAACTGTTTTATTGCATACAGTATGCAATAAAGATTCTTACTTAGCCATGACATATTGTGATCTTCAGCCAAATTCAAGCCTAGTCAAACTATGCCAAGTCAAACATCTGGGAATCATTGCTGAGTTCTTGTCAGTGAGCCCAGCTTCAAGAAAGGTACATAGTTACTTGGAAGTACATTCCACTGGACTCACATGGGCTCATTTCTTAATCATGTACAGGATTCTGCTGTTAAGCAACCAATGGAGTTAAAAAATCTAATCAAACTTCTCCATACTGATATAGGAATTAATATTGGCAATGTGCCCATTATGTTTGAACTCAGTAAGTCACTTAAACCTTTAAAACAGTTCTAGTCATTAATTTAATATGTAAATGATGTAATCAAGTCCTATATTCATAGCTTCACACTTGCTGATATTTCTTTCAGAGATATCTCTCTTGAACCCCATTTCTACTGTTGTTAACTGAGGAGAGTGTGGGTTTGAATTTATACTCTTCATTATCTCTAAGTTAAGAACAAGCATAATTTCAAGATACCTCAATAAACAATCAAATTAAGAAAACAATGTAAAAGTAGTAAACTGTATCAAGGACTTTGGTATATGGCTCAGTGTTACATGTGAGTAAGTCCATTGCCTTGACATACATAGATTTGCTGTTCATGTATTGTCAATGACCTATCTGGCATAAAAAGTTGGCAGCAAGCAATAAAAAATTGAATTGGCCTCTTTGAAGAGTTTTTCACTGTATATTTGGGGTGCTCAGGCAATCAAATGTAGTTAATTAATAAGCCAGTTTAATACTAATATTGTTTACTCATTTATTTGTCATACTTGTGTACCACACATTCCCAACAAAGCCAGCTCTCACCAGATAACAAGGCAGTCCAAACAAAACCAATCATGGCTATGTGGATGACTGTTGGTTTTCTTGGCTGCTGTGTATTTCAATTTTTGTATATGTATTTGTTGCATTTTTATCAATGTCCACCACCCAGAGCCCAGAGTCATTGTTGAGATGGGTGGCTATATAAATCAATCAATCAAATAAATAAATAAATCAAAGGTAAAAAGATTCTTGGAAGAATGCATGTAGCATTTATCTGTAACTTCTTAAACCAAACACATCTTTTCTATGGATTACATGGAAGCAGAAGAGAGTTTTGGTAAGAATCCTAGAAAAATGCAGCTGCTATAAGGAGTTGCAAACCGGTGCCATGTGAGCTGCTGCACACTCCAAGGCACCTTTTTGCTTTCAGATCTGAAGCATTGCACAGCCCTAATATTTTATGCTGTGATAACCCAATATAATGAATAGAACATTCTTCAGGTTACCAGTTCTTCCACTGGACAATGTATCCCATAGCTCTCCTGAAAAACTTTAGTGCAAATCTGAAATGCCAAGCAAGGGTTCTATTTCATTAAAAAAAAATGTTCAAGTATCCAGTTCCAGAAAAAGGCAGTTAAAGATGATAGCCAAAATGAAACAGTGTTCATTTTAATAAGATGCACAAATTCTGTATTTATAGTGGAGGTATTTTATATGATAATTTTCAGTAACATACTGTACAAGACCTCCAAAGATAATTGGTTTTATTATGCTTCCCAAACTGATGCATTTCCCTATATGTGATGGTATTCAGGTCCCAAAGTTATTTTATCAAGCTAAATAAGAGATATTTCCCTTATTTTTTTTCTACATAGTTTTTGCCACAATTTTTTATAATTGATTTAATAAGCCATATTGATATATTTCAACAAATAGCACAGTTTTTCCCACAAAGAAGACAATTTAACAAATCAGTACAATTTTGTACTGCATATGACAATTCTGCTTGCAAGGTTTCTCACAATAAATATGCAAATGTTAAAGACCAGATGCATATTTTTAATAGATACAATGCATTCTAGGAGTTATGAGTAGCCACAGCTCCATGGCAAATACAGTATTTATTGCATATTCCCCAACTAATTAAATGTATATATTACTATAATCTCCAAGGACTCCCAGAGATTAATACAATAAAAATCAAACAATATGATGATAATGAAAACATTAACAGCAAAAAACAAAATATAAAGAAAATGAAAGAAGCAACAACCAACCGATGGCAATATGCAGGAACAACATCTCACTTCAGCCCTACCATCTCACAAAAATGGGCACTACAGGCTCTTTTCCCTAGATAGATAGATTGGATGCATTGATTGCATAGTCTATATCTGTATTCTATTAAGCCATAAAAGAGTTTATAAATTAAACCAGCACTTTATACTACATCCAGAAATCTACTGGTAGCCGAAGCAGAGCCTGCAATACAGATGAAATACACTTGCGCTGACAAACGCCAGCCAGCAAGAGGCCACTGCATTCTGGACCAATTGAGCTTTTGAGTGGTCTTCAAAGGCAACCCTATTTACAGTGCACTGCGGTGATTCAAATGCATGGTGATGAGGGAATGGATCGTCTTGTGAGATCTTTCTGCTCCATGTAGGGCCACAACTGGTACCAGCTGAAGCTGAGCAAAGGCTTTTCTGACCATGGCTTCCACTTACCCATCCAGCAGAAATCATTAACCCAGGAGGTCTTTCAAACCACAGGTCTGTTTCTCTGGGGTAGTGCTTCCCTGTAAGAGCCAACACCAGAGCCAACAGAGAATTGCAATGAATAAACAGCATCTCTATCTTGCATGGGTTCAACCCTGTTTCATTCCATCTAAACCCTGATAGCCTCCAGACACCAGGCCAAGACTTCAACAGCATCCCTGGGAAGGCCTGGGGTAGCAATGTATCATCAGCATATTATTGATATCTCACCCCAAACTGATGGATAATTTCTTCTGACGGCTCCATGTAGATATTAAGAAGAAGGTTAGAGAGGACTTAACTCTATGATACCCCACCAAGCAAATCTTTCCTACCCCGCAATCACCAACTGGCACCTCATACCCGCACTACAACACAGTGCCTACAACCTTCAACCCTCCCAGGTTGTCCAGAAGGATACCATGGCCAATGGTATTGAGGCTTCCCAAAACTCTAAAAGGAGAAGAAGGTGTGCTAGCCCTGTCCAAAATGACTGATACCAGCTTCATCCCAGGCACCCAAACTGGTGCTGTCTGGTTTGCCTGTTCTATTGCTGGACCACTGCTTGCAAGTGTTTTTTCTTCCTTCCTTCCTTCCTTCCTTCCTTCCTTCCTTCCTTCCTTCCTTCCTTCCTTCCTTCCTTCCATTGGTCCACCAGGAAACTGGGGAAATGCTCATTGTGTGGGTCAACAGCAGCCATCATCCGTAGGGGATTCAGTGAACATAAAGTGGTGGTGGGGGGGAATGCATTCAGCAGCCCCCTGGCTGAGGGGTGTCAAAAGAGGACACAGCTCATAAACCTGCCCTCCACTGACCAGAAGCCAAGGCAGCACCACTCATCAACCAACAGAGATTGCTGGTACCAGATCAAATATGAGATTGAGTTCCTCAAAGACCCATACATCAACAGGAAAGCATTTGGCATTTGCATGCCCTACATAGGTGAGAGGTCACAGAAGCAGGGCAATCCACCAAGGATGCAGTGCAGAAAAGCCCCTAGACAGTTTCACTGATTCTCTCTCTCTCTCTCTCTCTCTCTCTCTCTCTCTCTCTCTCTCTCTCTCTCTCTCTCTCTCTCTCTCTCTCACACACACACACACACACACACACACAAACACAAACACAAACACAAACACAAACACACACCCACACCCCTAAAGAGCAGCCCTGAGTCCTGCTAGAACAAAGCCCTACTTGCACATACACAGCCAAGAAAATCAGCAGCTCAGGATTAACCACTTAACAAACTTACAGTATATCTTTGATCTAGTATTCAGAATGATGTCTTCATATATTTAAAAATGAATGTTTCTATAACTATTTATTCCAAAGCTTTGTTTTAGACTGAATCAATATCACTCAAAAAATTTTTAAAAATGTTATTTAGCTCACCGATTCTACTTTGTCAGCATAAAGGGCATTTGCTAGAATGGTGATCTTATTAGAACAGGTAGCTTTGTGGATATGTTTTCTAATTAAGACTGAAGATAACAATGTTGCTCTCTGTAATGGTCTCATAAAGAAGCTAAAGAGCTGTAATCACTGAGTTTGTCAGCATCTCCCTTCATTAAAATCAATTAAAGAAGAAGTATGGAAAAGATAAGGAGTGAATCAGCACAATTCTGATCATCCAATATCCAGATAGACACATAAAACACAGCAAACAAAGCAGTATTTCCATAGAAGACAAGCAGTCAACTCAGCACTGTTTCAAAGGGTGCTCAATGTGTGATCATTCATAAGAAATCATTTGCAACACTATCAAGGCTCTCACCCTCAGCTGTTCAATGTCACTTTCCCTTTAGCCAGTACTTTTACAGACAGTAGGATTGTGACTGCAAACTAGAAAATATTGTCATGTCCAGACTCCATAGGAGACAAGGATCCATAATGTATTAGTGCAAGAAGATCTAAATTAGTCTTGCTATAAAGAATATAATGCAAAGGAAATATAATTTGGTTTTCAACTAGTACATGCATAATTCCAAACTTAGTGAGTGTAGAATAGAAAAGGATAGACCAGAGGTGAACAAATTAGTGATTTCCAAATTCTTTCAACTTCAGCTTCTATCAAACTCAGGTAGTATGGCCAGTGCGAAGGGGCATGGCCAATGGCAAGGGACTTACCTCCAAAATATCCAGGGGGCACAAAATTATCCACACCTGAAATAAATTATTCCTACTCTACCAACAATTGTATGTCTCATGTTAACAAATCTCTTTACAAAAAAAATAGTTCCATGAGGATAGACTCCCTATTTTGTTTTTCAAAATTACTGTGAGATGTCATAGAAGTCTATTTTCATCTACAAATGTAAGAAAAAGGTTAAGAGAAAAAAGAGTGTATCTTTGTTCAATAAGGAAACACATCTCTGCACTTCAGACTAGCTCTATTTATATGTAATTAGGGGTGAATAATTGTTGCAGAATGTGAATCAATGCAAGAACACTTCATAATGTCCTCATATCCAAATGTCCTATGCAAACCTTAAACTGATGCAAATGGAAAGTAAGAGAGATTTTATTAGCATGTTATAAATCTTCCACCAGTAGCTGAGACAAAGGTAAGAGGTGATAATTTAGAAAAGACTTTAAAAATTCAGAGTTTGTTTGCCTCATAAAGAATGCCATTGCCAGGCAAAGGTCTGATTGCAGGAGAAGATCACAGGGACATAGGTCAGAAACAGGAAATCAAGGGCTTCCTGTGGGGAATGGCGGACTGAGCGGTACTGCTTTTTTAAGCAGCACCAATGGCGCAGAATTTTCTGGGCGCGGGCTGAGTCCTTGCAGCCTGAAGAATTCTCCGGGTAAGGAGAATCCAGGAAATCATCACTTTTGTTCTCCTGACAGCATTTTCTTGCGGGGTGGGTGGGTTGCGGAACGGAGTCCCTGCAATCAATCCGTGATTGAGAACGCTGGGAGGTGCAGATGTCATCAAGTTCGGGGCTGCACCAAAGCTGTAAAACGGACACTAAATCTTGCCACCCCATTTCTAAAACACCAAGAGTTTTTGTTGTTGTTTATTTGTTACCGAAAAGAGGCCTTTTGCAACAAAGAAATGCAAAGCTCTTGGTGATTTTCATTATTTTTTGGAATTTACTAATTTGGAAAGTTGGCCTTTTTAACATTTAAATTCTAATATTGGGATTTAAAGATTTTTGCTGTTTTGTTGCCATTTTCTTAATGTTTTGAGGTTTATAAAAGATTTACTGTATCTACTTCATTGAATTTTGGGCTGTCTCCCTCTGCTTACCTGTGAGAACGGCTTTTGTTTACATCTTTTTTCTCCTGGTAACACACTGGAGAGACATGGAAGAAATGAAAGCGATCTTTAAAGAACTCTATCTTGATGTCACCCAAGCCCTGGATCATCTCTTAGAACTTGTGGAGTCTAAAGCCTACCAACAACTTGAAAAAGAAGACAAGAATGAAAACTACTTTGAGAGTAGTGCTCCTTCCTTAAAGAAGAAAATGAGGATTAATGTTTCCAAGTCAAAAAGTGAAGGGAGAAAAATTGGACTGTGGAGAGTTAACTTTGATTCTGAAGAAAGAAGGGTTTCGGGCGCAAAGGGAGATATACGATTGGCTGTGTTCCTGGAAAATCGAGACCATCAAGGCTGGCTGCTGAATTTGAGACTTGTAAGGGGAAAGCTTTGTGTATAATATTGAGATATGTAAATGCCTTAGTCTTTTTTGAAGTCAGATAATTTATTTTTATTTATTTATTAAATTTTTATCACCGCCCATCTCCCCCCCAAGGAGGGACTCTGGGTGGTTTACAATAAATTGTTTAAATGTGTTTATCAGGATGGTCTCTTAAAGGTTTAGACTGATGTTTTTGTTTTGGGGATAATGATTTTACCCTTGAGTAAAAGGACATTAACCAAATGTACAGTAGATAATTTATTTTTTGTTATTTTAGTAGGCAGAGAGGAGTAAAATTTTAGTGAAGTAGGATAATATTTGAGTATTTGCTTACTAGGAGAATAATTATGTTATAAAAGGTTTATTATTTTTTTAAGAGGGAGAGATAGTTTGTTTTAGAGGAGAATGTCATATAGAGATGGAAATGCTTTATAGAAATAATGTTTATCTTAGTTTTAAATTAGAGTAAGAGATTGATAATGAGTTATATATATCTTTGTTGTAGAAAGTCGGAAGCCACCATGTCTTCTCTGTATTTTCACACTTTTTTAGCTTTCTTTTTTCTTGCAGTATTCTGTTTCATTCTTTTTAGTTTTTATGTATTTTATGTATATGTTGAACAAATTAATAACGCTTTATAAAAAGAAAAGAAACAGGAAATCAGGCTGGTTTGGCAAGACTTGTTCTTGATAAACCTATGCTGGCTTCTGCCAAGCAGTGCATTCTTTTCTAAATGCTCACAAACCAATTACTTAACAACATCAGCAATATTAATACCAAGCAAAACCAGGGCTTTTTCTGGTATTACATCAAACTGACTGGTCTGTAGATACCTAGGTTTTCTTTTTTTTCCCGTTCTGAACAGTATTTGTCCTACTCATTCTCTGGAAGTACCACTATCCTCTATTTCTCAAAGATGATAGAAAGGAGCTTCCAGATGACATAGTTCTTTCAAGATTCTCAGGTGTGATCAGTCTGGTCTTGGAGACTTAAACTTGTTTATGGTAACTAGAAAAGGTAAAGGTTCCCCCCGCACATTTGTGCAGTCGTGTCCGACTCTAGGGGCCAGTGCTCATCTCCGTTTGTTAGCCGAAGAGCCAGGATTGTCCAAAGACGCTTCCACGGTCATGTGGCTGCATGACGCACGCGGAACGCTGTTACCTACCCACCGAAGTGGTACCTATTCATCTACTTGCATTTGCATGCTTTCAGATTGCTAGGTTGGCAAGAGCTAGGGCGAGTGCGGGAGCTCACTCCGTCACGCGGGGCTAGGGATTCGAACCTCCGAACTTGCGATCTTCCGATCAACAAGCCTGGTGTCTTACCCGCTGAGCCACCACGCCCCTTTATGGTAACTAGGTGCACACTAATTACCTCTTCAAATGTATCTGAGTGGAACAACTGCCACAAGATAAATAAAGAGGTAATTATGGTAACTAGGTGCACACTAATTACCTCTTTATTTATCTTGTGGCAGTTGTTCCACTCAGATCCATTTGAATTTAAACATCTCATAGAGATAATAGTTTTCCAGTATATCATTAATTATGAATAACTAAATTTATTATATTGTTTTAAAAGATTAAACATTGCCATTAAGCTCTAAGCTAAACAAAAGTATCAAGAACCATGGTAAAGACGTATAAATCACCAAGTAAGATTATGTACTACAGTAAATTCAATCCATGTTGCTAAGTCTTTGTTCTAATTTCGATTGTGGGTCAGGAGAGGAGCTCATACGGACACAGAGAAAGAGAGACAGAGAGAGCCAGTACTTAAACAAATGAGGGATTTTATTCTGGACATTATAACACGTATGTCTGTAGGTTGAGTCATGGCAACTGGATTTCTTTCTTTTGGTTGAAACGTTTCTCTGCTTATCCAAGTAGCTTCTTCAGTCTGGGCAAAAGTTGGTGAGGGGACCCCATATATGTCTTCCAGGGTGGCTGTATTGACCTTACACAAATGTTTCAACCAAAAGAAAGAAATCCAGTTGCCACGACTCAACCTACAGACAATTCCATCTGGATGACTGAGAATCTTCATCGACATATAACACTTATGCTAATAAAGTAGTGTGATCTAATATTTATACAAGTGAAAATGTTATCTACAAAACCAGCATGTGTTTCTATGTATGTACAGAATAGTATAAGAAATTTAATATAAGAAATCAAATCTTAACCTACTTATTTTCCTCTTTCTCAAGTCTCTTTCCCTCACTTTCTGCTTATTATTTTATTACGGCTTCTTCTTCCCCTCCTTATCTCAATTACTGATACCGGAATGTCTGAGAGTGTTCTCCCAGCTGCTGGCTGACAAACAAAGCCATTAACTCACAAAGTTCCACTGTCCAGCATCTGAATCCCCGTACATACAACACAGTCCATTCTCCTGGTCTTTCCATGTTTTCACAAGCTGCTCCAGGTTTTTCCTCCTGGTCTTCCGCCTCATCCCAGGGCCATGCTAACAAGGTTATGTCCTCTCCAGCAGTGCGTCCTGCAGCATCTGAAATATAGCCCACCCTTTTTCTGCTTTTCCTTATTCTTTTTATATTCTATATCTAAGGCATGTACATGCTATTAGGTATGACCTTGGCACAGACCCAGCCACTTTTCTCCAGCCAGGTACTTCATCCTGCCACATAGCTATCTTATAAAATTGAAATATGGACTCTATGAATTGAGAAATCCAAATTTTGGCTATGGTACAAATCCACATATTAAGTTATAGTTGATGAATAGTTTCTAGTTTAAATTGAATTCTATATAAAACTTACTTTTAAAGTACATTATACACAAACACACACACACACACAATATATATATATATATTATTCTAGACATCAAAGCATGCTCCTACAAGGTACTTAACCATTCTTCTAATGAGGTGATCAAACAACCTTTCCAGTAAAATGCATATAATATCCTTGCAGCAGTTAGCATATGCAAAGCTAATTCAGTATACTTTGAAGGATTGTGCAGTTTTGTAAAATTCAGTAAGAATATTGTAGGTTGAAATGAGAATTCAGCTTTTAAGATATGTTTCATTCTTTCATGTTAGGCTTTACAACACTGCTACAAAATAAGAAAGATTTATTCAACCTGTTCATTACATTTCCAGGAATTTTCAGAGAATGAACTGTCCATTTTAGCAATTAGAACTTGTGTAATATTCCAATGATAAAGCATCTTATACCAATTTTCTCTAAGTATAAGATTTGGAGTAAATTTAATGTTCTTCTACCATTGAAAATCCCATTGTTGCGTACCCGTCAAGATCAATATCCATTGTTGTTGTTGTTGTTCAGTCGTTTAGTCATGTCTGACTCTTCGTGACCTCATGGACCATAGCACGCCGGGCCTTCCTGTCCTCCACTGTCTCCCGGAATTTACTCAAATTCATGTTCATTACATCAGTGATGCTATCTAACCATCTCATCCTCTGCCGTCCCCTTCTCCTTTTGCCTTCAGTCTTTCCCAGCATCAGGGTCTTTTCCAGTGAGTCCTCTCTTCGCATTAGGTGGCCAAAGTATTTGAGCTTCAGCATCTGTCCTTCCAAAGAGCAGTCAGGGTTGATTTCCTTTAGGATTGACTGGTTTGACCTCCTTGCAGTCCAAGGGACTCTCAAGAGTCTTCTCCAGCACCACAGTTCGAAAGCATCAATTCTTCGGCGCTCAGCCTTCCTTATGGTCCAACTCTCACAGCCATACATTACTACTGGAAAAACCATAGCTTTAACTATACGGACCTTTGTCGGCAAGGTGATGTCTCTGCTTTTTAATATGTTGACCTGTTCACTTTCACCTGAGTTTATAAATAAGGCCCAGCAGATGTTCCAAATTGTGTATTAGATTTTCTTAATTAGTCAAGTCTCTTAGTATTTTCCCTTGCTTCTGCAATTCTTTTAATACTATGCTACTTAGTGCAGGTAGACTGCACCATTATGAAATATTTCCACGTTTCTCAATCCTGAAGATCCACATGTATCCACACTTCTGCTAATGAATTTCTTGCTCTGGAGATAGAGATATTTATACCACTCCAAAGAAATATACAAATTAAAATGAATTGTATTTCTGCAAATGCCTTTTGTAAATCTAGATACAGTATATAGTATGTCATTTGGATACTTGCTAATTTCTGAGTTAAACACAGCATGATCAGACAGTGACCCAGAAAGCAGTCCCATACAGGATTGATCAACAGCTGTTCCACATTTGCCTCAGTTTATCTCTGAAGGCTAATAGACTTCCTTAATAATGGCATGATAGGAAACCGAAACAACTCTTCATTAACTTACTGAGCTGGACTGAAACATTACAGAAATTTCTTACACATGCTAAATTATAACAGCCTGATCTGTTTAAATGCTCTTCTATCCATAGGAGCCAATACATTAATGGTGAATTTAAAGACCTGGAGTTTTACCTTACAAGGGGATAAGCAACAAGGTAATTTTTAAACATCTTGAAATATCTGTTCCCAAAATTCCTTCATAGGGAACTCTAAGGATTTGTTTTATACAGTGACTAAATCTAATCTCCTAGATTTTAAATTTATGTTGTGCAATTATTGTGCACACTGCTCATTTCATTTTATTAAACTTAATGAAAGGGAAAGGAGGAAATGCCCATACATACATACATACATACATACATACATACATACAATTGATTGATTATGTGCCATCAAGTAAATATTGACTCTTAGCTACCACATAGATAGACCTACTCCAGAATGATCTCTCCCCAACCTTGGGCTTCAGGTCTTCCAATGGTGCACCCATCAGCATTGGAATTGAGTCCATCCTCTGGTCATCCTCTTCCTTCTGTTTCTATCTGTACGCCCTCCGTACAGTCACTCATGCCCTGGTCATCTCCCATATAGACTATTGTAATGCACTCTACATGGGGCTACCCTTGAAGAGTATCCGGAAGCTTCAACTGGTCCAGAATGCGGCTGTGCTCGCAGTTATGGGTGCCCCAAGATCGGCACATGTGACACCTCTGCTGCGCGAGCTGCACTGGTTACCAGTTTGCTTTCGGGTCCAATTCAAGGTGTTGGTTGTTACCTTTAAAGCCCTACATGGCATGGGACCAGGTTACCTAAGGGACCGCCTCATCCCTAGAGCATCGACCCACCCCACCCGGTTATGCAGAGAGGGCTTGCTACGGACCCCGTCTATAAGAGAATTCCATCTGACGGGGTCCAGGAGGCGGGCCTTCTCCGCAGTGCCACCCGCCGTCTGGAATATTCTGCCCCTGGAGGTGAGGCAAGCCACCACACTGATGACCTTCCGAAAACAACTGAAGACCTGGCTCTGCCACCTCGCTTGGGATGGGAGGAGTAACAGCTCCTCTTGGGGATGGCTGGCTCCGTAGAGTTCTTTTAAACTACACCAGAGCCTCTTGGGTTTTATACATTTTATTAATTTATTTATATTAAGTACTGTATTTTATATGTTTTTATATGTTTTATTGCTAACTTTATGTAAACCGCCCAGAGTCCCCTCTGCGGGGGGAGATGGGCGGTGATATAAGTTGAATGAATGAATGAATGAATGAATGAATGAATGAATGAATCTTTCCCACCATTATGGAGAGCTAGGTCTTCCCATAGTGTATGAAAAGAGCTAGGTCTATTCTGTCCAAAATATAATAATTTGAGCATAGTCACTTGTGCCTCAAGTGAGAATTCTTTATTGATTTGTTCTATGATTTATATAATCATATATAAATTGAATGAATGAATGAATGAATGAATGAATGAATGAATAAATAAATAAATAAATAAATAAATAAATAAATAATTTGTTTTCTTGGCTATCAATTGTATTAAGAGTCTTCTCTAATACCAAAGTTCAAAAGCATCAATACTGTATCTATCCTGCTGCTTTTTCAAAGTCCAACTTTCACTTCCATAGAGTGTCACAGGAAAAAACATTCCCTGTACAATATGGATCTTCGAAGGGATGGACACATCATGGCAACTGAATATCTTTTCCAGGGCTTTCATTGTTACTCTACCAAGTACTAGTCTGTGGCATACGTCTTTATTGCTGGTTCCTTTATTGCTGATAGTCAATCCTAAAAGGCAGAAGCTATTCACCACTTCAATATCTTCATTGTCAAATCTAAGGCACATAGCTGCACCTGTTGTAATTAGTTTGGTCTTCTTTATACATATTTATCATAATCCCATTTTTACTGTTCTTTTTTATTTTCACTACTAAACTTTCCATTTGTCTCTTCAGCTATCAGAGTGGTGTCATCAGCATAGCACAGATTTTTTATATTTCTTTTTCCAATCCTAAAACCATGTTCATCTTCTTCCAATCCAGCCTCCCTTAGTATATATTCAGTATATAGATTGAATAAATAAATAAATATACAACCTTATCTCACTCTTTTGCTGACCTGGAAACAGTCTGTTTCACCATGTTCTATCTGTACTGTGACTTCCTGACCTGTATATGGACTTCACATAATAAATCACATATGACTTCTTTTTGGTATTCTTTGGCTTTCTCAATTAGCCAGTGTGCATCAGCAATAATGTCTCATGTTCCTTGGACTTTTCTAAAAACAGCTTGAACATCTGGCACCATGCTTTCCATGTAGGGCTCAAATACACTTTGGATGATCCTAAGTATTTTATTTTACTTTATTTTACTATTTTACTTAAAATATACACTTTACTAAATCTCAAATATTACCAGCCAATAATGTTTAACTGTGGAGTCCTTGGTGCTCTCTGAGCCTTGCTTTCTTGCAGATGTTTCATTGCCAGGCTAGGCACCATCTTCAGTGCAAAAAAGCAGTGGGACTTGCACTCTATTTGAGTCTGTCCATGTGCTCTATCACCAAAGCAACAACCCAACCTCCCACAAGAGAAGCTGTGTAAAAACATTATTCAGACAAGCACTAATGCACTGCAGCAAACCAGAACACCAGAAAAAGGAAATAGATCATCTATACAGCATCTTCCAGCAAAATGGATACCCACGCAACTTTATCAAAAAGTGCCCGACCACCCAACCCACTACAACACAACCAACAGAAACTATGAAAAGGATAACACTGCCATACACCAGAAACATCTCAGAAACTACCAACAAACTGTTACAACCACATGGCATCACCATAGCACATAAACCAACCAAAACCCTTCAGTACATCTTAAGTAACCCAAAAGACCCAGTAGCCCAAGAAGAAAAAACAGGAGTTATCTACAACATACAGTTTAAGGACTGTAGTAGCCACTATGTAGGACAGAGGGGCAGAAGACTAGCAGAGTGCATCCATGAACACCAACTAGCAGTCAGAAGACATTATGAAAACTCCTTAATCTCACAACACATGGACAGACTCAACCATACATTCAACTGGGAAACTGTGAGCATCTTAAACCAAGCCAAATCCAAAAACACTAGAGAATTCCTGGAAGCTTGGCACTCAGACAAAGAAGCCATCAACAGACACATAGAGGTAAACAACATTTACATACCATTCATAAGAGACAATAGAAAAGCCAGAAGACCAGAACACCTCCTTGCCAGCAATCAACACCCAGATATGCAAAGATTAACACCAGGATTAGCACCAGAGGAACAATCAAACAGCACAATATACCCTAATCAAGGAGCTATTAACTCAGTCAATCAACCAAGTAGCAAACAAAAGCCCAATCAAGGAACTCCTAAGGAGAGAACAACACCTCCACCAACACAAGCAGGACAAGCCATGGTATATAAACAGAGAGCAAGTCCCACTCCCTTTTTGCACTGAAGATGTTGGCTAGCCTGACAATGAAACATCTGAAAGAAAACAACAAGGCTCAGAGAGCACCAAGAATTCCACAGTTCAACCCTGAGCTTGAAATATTCTCTTAAATAATGTTTAAATTGGGAGCATGAAAAATGTGTGTCATTATGATTATCATATATCCCCTCCAATTTCTGCCAAAGATAAGCCATATATTACCACTTTTTTCTTTCTTTTTTGTAAACTTGAAGTTTATGCATTATTTTTGGTATCAGAGGAACAGAAAAGGAAAGAAATATATAATTTGACCAAATTACTTGGAAAATAAGTTCCTTCCCAATTAAAGGGGGGGGGGGGGAATTGACAATTTACCACTGTAAATCAGATATAGATCTTTCTTTCCAAAAGTGTATAATTGCCTTACACCTTAATGTTATACCTCAGAGTGCATGTAACATTTGGTATGTTGGTGAGTTCTAGCAGCCTAGGATAGTGTTGCTTTTTTTACAGACACTGTTCCACAGAACCCTAGGGCTAATTTTCTACTACAAGAGATTTGCCTTTTGATCAAAGGTTCTGGCCAATCTCTCTTTTTTAACTACAGGTTCCACAACCTGAAAAAATTTGAAAACCCCTGGCCTAGGAAAGCTATACATACCCTTAAAAAAATAGCCACTGATTTGTTGTAGAGAGTCGTAAGAAAATTTGACAAAAATATAACAAAGCAAGAGAAGTTCCAACTCCTAGAATACACTTCCAGAAACAATCCTTTGAAGCATCCAATAAATATAAAATTTAAAAGTTGTGATATGAGCTAATTATAAGATTAAAAACTTATTTCCCTCTCTTTAAAACAACCTACCACTGTCAAATCCTGTCAACCCAACAGTTCGAAAGCTTAGCAAGTAGATAAATGGGTACCACCTTAAGTGGGAGAATATGCTGGCGTCCTGTCGGGGGTCGCCCACCGAACGGAGAAGATCTCGTGAATAGCAGCGGAGACGACAGATCCCGAAACAGCAACATCCAGGACGTCAGCAGCCGGCTCCGAAGCAAGGTATTCTGGGACATGTAGTCCAATACCCATGAAAGAGTCGGTTCCCCTACCCCTTCCCTTAGCGCGCGGTTTAAAAATGTTGTATTATATGAAATGTATAAATATAATATGAAATATGATGTATGTAAGCTGCCTAGAGTCCTCAGTTAGGGAGGGGATAGGTGGGGTATAAATATGATAAATAAATAATAAATAAATAAATAAAATCAGTCAATCCTAAAGGAAATCAACCCTGACTGCTCATTGGAAGGACAGATACTGAAGCTGAAGCTCAAATACTTTGGCCACTTAATGGGAAGAGAGGACTCACTGGAAAAGACCCTGATGCTGGGAAAGACTGAAGGCAAAAGGAGAAGGGGACGGCAGAGGATGAGATGGTTAGATAGCATCACTGATGTAATGAACATGAATTTGAGCAAACTCCGGGAGACAGTGGAGGACAGGAAGGCCTGGCGTGCTATGGTCCATGAGGTCACGAAGAGTCGGACACGACTAAACGACTGAACAACAACAACAACAACAACAAGGTGGAAATCATTAAAGCTTGAGACTGAGGACAGTTGGACTGAATCACACCTTTGAATCAAATCTTCAAATTCAATTGATATATCATATTGAGTCAGGTATCTTTTATTTTTCAATTCAGGAGAATTTAATTGATGTGACTCTTTGAATCATCCCTACGAATTGACTCAATTTCCCAAATCAAACTGAATTGCAAATTCAATTGAATAATTGATGCTTTTGAACTGTGGTGCTGGAGAAGACTCTTGAGAGTCCCTTGGACTGCAAAGAGGTCAAACCAGTCAATCCTAAAGGAAATCAACACTGACTGCTCATTGGAAGGACAGATACTGAAGCTGAAGCTCAAATACTTTGACCACCTAATGCGAAGAGAGGACTCACTGGAAAAGACCCTGATGCTGGGAAAGACTGAAGGCAAAAGGAGAAGGGGACGGCAGAGGATGAGATGGTTAGATAGCATCACCGCTGTAACGAACATGAATTTGAGTAAACTCCGGGAGACAGTGGAGGACAGGAAGGCCTGGCGTGCTATGGTCCATAAGGTCACGAAGAGTCGGACATGACTAAATGACTGAACAACAACAACAACAACCACTAATTTAAAATATTGACAGTATTTGTTCCAAGTATTTAAAAAAATGGAATTGGAATTAATATTTGTGTTATCTATACCTTTGTAGAGGGCAGAGGGAATGGCCTTGAGGGATAGGAGGAAAAGCTGCTACCAAGGCAATGGTCGGATAGAAGGGGTGTGAGTCTGGACCAAGAATATAATGTGAGTAAATGTCTCAGACAAGGCTCTCCTTAGTTAACAGCAGGATAAACGGAGGGAGGGGGGAAGTGCATCCAGACTTCAAGATCCTTTTACTAAAGCTTTGCAATAAAAGTAGTACTGACCTACATGGCATTGGTTTCTCAGTCTGATTTACCTTGATGGGCTGACAACCTTGCAATTTCTAATAAATATAATGTGCAGAATTAGGTTCAGCCCAAAAAATATCCAAATACCTTAACAATGGAGGTAAGCTGATCTGTGTTGCAATCTTGTGGGAGGCTCATTTTACCATGGGGAGGACAGGGACCTATGAGCTATTTTTAATCCTACAGTCTCCCACAATGAAAGCTTTCCATGAATAAAAGAATTGAGACAAAGCCTACAACCAGTTATTATCCACAAATTTCTTGTAGTATTGAGCTCTGTGAATAAAACAGATCTCCAAGCAAATATGCATCCTATTGTCTTCCAAGACTTTTAACAGCATTGAATAATGACTCTCAAAGTGTATCCACAGAGATACTCGATTCTGTATCCTTTAATTCAAGTCTATACAAGTGATGATTTAAAGTTTTCACAAGAATTTGAATTTGTCCAACTCTACAGATTACAGTGAAGCCAAATGTCTCATCTTAAGAGACTCTATGAATGGTGAAAGGGGAGTCTTCTTAATTCTGGCACCTATTTTATGAAACAATCTTCCCACTGAGATTTGGCTGGTATCATTATTTTCTTTTCCTGGGCCTTTAAAATGTTAGTGAATATCTTTTATTCTGCCTTCTGTTCTCACTTTTCTATGAATTGTTATTTTTAACGCCTTGTTTACTGATTGCTACCTGTGAGTGCATATTGGCCTTTGGATGGGTGGATGCATGGATCGATGGATGGATGGGGTCAATTTGTCACTTTATCCCTGTCACAAAGGAGTCCGCAATCTAAATTTTAAAAAAAGGAAAGGATAGATGAACCAGAATGGAAGGAAGAAAAGACTAGAATAGCCAGAGCTAGCAATCTCAGGCATCTTCCATAGCCACTGGCATTGATGCAAGTCCTTGAATTCCACACTATTCAGTGGGTCTTAGAAACCAGAATTTAAACTCTTCTATGGTATGCTAACCCCTTCATGGATCACTGCCTTGTCGTGGCGAAGGGGCTTGCGTAACTCAATGAAGTCAGGTCAAGAAGAACAGGTCATGACGGAGAGTTCTGACAAAACGTGGTCCAAAACTGGAGGAGGGAATGGCAAACCACTCCAGTATCCTTGCCAAGAAAACCCATGGACAGTATCAAAAGGCTAAAAGATATGACGCCGGAAGATGAGCCCCTCAGGTCGGAAGGTGTCCAAAATGCTACTGGGGAAGAGCGGAGGGCAATTCCGAGTAGCTCCAGAAAGAGTGAAGCGGCTGGGCCAAAGCCGAAAGGACGCTCAGTTGTGGATGTGTCTGGAAGTGGAAGGAAGGTCCGATGCTGTAAAGAACAATATTGCATAGGAACCTGGAATGTAAGATCTATGAATCAAGGTAAGCTGGATGTGGTCAAACATGAGATGGCAAGATTGAACATCGACATCTTGGGAATCAGCGAACTAAAATGGACAGGAATGGGCGAATTTAATTCGGGAGACCATTATATATACTACTGTGGGCAAGAATCCCTTAGAAGAAATGGAGTAGCTCTCATAGTCAATAAAAGAGTGGGAAAGGCAGTACTGGGGTACAACCTCAAAAACGACAGAATGCTTTCAGTTCGAATCCAAGGCAAACCATTCAACATCACAGTGATCCAAGTCTATGCCCCAACCACTGATGCCGAAGAAGCTGAAGTTGACTGGTTCTATGAAGACCTACAACACCTTCTAGAACTAACACCAAAAAAAGAAGTCCTTTTCATCATAGGGGACTGGAATGCTAAAGTAGGAAGTCAAAAAATAACCGGAATAACAGGCAAGTTCGGCCTCGGAGTACAAAATGAAGCAGGGCAAAGGCTAATAGAGTTTTGTCAAGAGAACACGCTGGTCATAGCAAACACTCTTTTCCAACAACACAAGAGACGACTCTACACATGGACATCACCAGATGGTCAATACCGAAATCAGATTGATTATATACTTTGCAGCCAAAGATGGAGAAGCTCTATACAATCAGCAAAAACACGACCTGGAGCTGACTGTGGCTCAGATCATGAGCTTCTTATTGCAAAATTTAGGCTTAAATTGAAGAACGTAGAGAAAACCACTAGACCAATCAGGTATGACCTAAATCATATCCCTTATGAATATACAGTGGAGGTGAGGAATAGATTTAAAGAATTAGACCTGGTAGACAGAGTGCCTGAAGAACTATGGATGGAGGTTCGTAACATTGTACAGGAGGCAGCAACTAAAACCATCCCAAAGAAAAAGAAATGCAAGAAAGCAAAGTGGCTGACTGATGAGGCTTTACAAATAGCTGAGGAAAGAAGGGAAGCAAAAGTCAAGGGAGAAAGGGAAAGATATAAACAACTGAATGCAGAATTCCAGAGAATAGCAAGGAGAGATAAGAAGGCCTTCTTAAATGGACAATGCAAAGAAATCGAGGAAAACAATAGAATGGGGAAGACTAGAGATCTCTTCAAGAAAATCGGAGATATCAAGGGAAAGTTTTGTGCAAAGATGGGCATGATAAAGGACAAAAAAGGTAGGGACCTAACAGAAGCAGAAGAGATTAAGAAGAGGTGGCAAGAATACACAGAAGAACTATACAAGAAAGATCTTAATATCCCTGATAAATACGATGGTGTGGTCACTGACCTTGAGCCAGACATCCTAGAGAGTGAAGTCAAGTGGGCCTTAGGAAGCATTACTAACAACAAAGCTAGCGGAGAAGACAGTATCCCAACTGAGCTATTTAAAATCCTAAAAGATTATGCTGTTAAAGTGCTGCACTCAATATGCCAACAAATTTGGAAAACTCAACAGTGGCCACAGGATTGGAAAAGGTCAGTTTACGTTCCAATTCCAAAGAAAGGCAATGCCAAAGAATGTTCAAACTACCGTACAATTGCGCTCATTTCACATGCCAGCAAGGTTATGCTCAAAATCGTACAAGCTAGGCTTCAGCAGTATGTGAACCGAGAACTACCAGAAGTGCAAGCTGGGTTTCGAAGAGGCAGAGGAACTAGAGATCAGATTGCCAACATTCGCTGGATCATGGAAAAAGCAAGAGAGTTCCAGAAAAACATCTACTTCTGCTTCATTGACTACGCTAAAGCCTTTGATTGTGTGGATCACAACAAACTGTGGCAAATTCTTAAAGAGATGGGAGTACCAGACCACCTTACCTGTCTCCTGAGAAACCTGTATGCGGGTCAAGAAGCAACAGTTAGAACCGGACATGGAACAACCGACTGGTTCAAAATTGGGAAAGGAGTACGACAAGGCTGTATATTATCACCCTGCTTATTTAACTTATATGCAGAGTACATCATGAGAAATGCCGGGCTGGATGAATCACAAGTCGGAGTTAAGATTGCCGGGAGAAATATCAACAACCTCAGATATGCAGACGATACCACCCTAATGGCAGAAAGTGAAGAGGAACTAAAGAGCCTCTTGATGAGGGTGAAAGAGGAGAGTGCAAAAGCTGGCTTGAAACTCAACATTAAAAAAACTCAGATCATGGCATCTGGTCCCATCACTTCCTGGCAAATAGAAGGGGAAGAAATGGAAGCAGTGACAGATTTTATTTTCTTGGGCTCCAAGATCACCGCAGACGGTGACTGCAGCCATGAAATTAAAAGACGCTTGCTCCTTGGGAGGAAAGCTATGGCAAACCTAGACAGCATATTAAAAAGCAGAGACATCACCTTGCCGACAAAGGTCCGTATAGTTAAAGCTATGGTTTTTCCAGTAGTAATGTATGGCTGTGAGAGTTGGACCATAAGGAAGGCTGAGCGCCGAAGAATTGATGCTTTCGAACTGTGGTGCTGGAGAAGACTCTTGAGAGTCCCTTGGACTGCAAGGAGGTCAAACCAGTGAATCCTAAAGGAAATCAACCCTGAGTGCTCATTGGAAGGACAGGTGCTGAAGCTGAAGCTCAAATACTTTGGCCACCTAATGTGAAGAGAGGACTCACTGGAAAAGACCCTGATGCTGGGAAAGACTGAAGGCAAAAGGAGAAGGGGACGGCAGAGGATGAGATGGTTAGATAGCATCACCGATGTAATGAACATGAATTTGAGTAAACTCCGAGAGACAGTGGAGGACAGGAAGGCCTGGCGTGCTATGGTCCATGAGGTCACGAAGAGTCGGACACGACTAAACGACTGAACAACAACAACAATGGTATGCTAAACTGAGTGTTCCTCCATCTAATTTTACTCTTTGTATAAAATCACAGAGTAGTCTGTTGCTTATCCCACAGTCTTCTGGGTAGAAAAAAGGTAAAGAAAGGGGGTGGGGGGGAGAGAGAGAGAGAGAAAAGAATCATACTTCTGCCCTTGACATTGTCTGCCAACAACTCCAAAAGGTTATGCTACGACAGGATGATCCTAATAGAATGAAAAAGGGTTCTACACCTTCGTCTTTGGCATTTTAAAGAATGTAAATGATTTCCCCACTCTGAGGCTCAACATTTGCATTTCCCTCATGTATCAATCTCTAGAATATTATGGGACGTGTTAAATGATACTCATGCAATGTCAATCTCTGCCCCCTGGTAACTTAGATGGTTTGGTCCACCAGCATAAGGCAATTTTGCTGGAGGTTTTTTCTTCTAAATCAGGCCAAATGGTAGCATGGGATGAATAGCTGCAGATGGAGCTACTCTAGGGTGAGAATTAGGTGGTTATGCCAATGGATTTATAATAACTGAATGTTGAGAAGAGATCTTAGAGAAAGAAGAGGGGGTACCATAAACAGCAAGGGTGTTCCAAGTGGAAAGGGCAAAAAGAGAGAAGGGATTCTGAAACATTCCCCCAGAGCAGAGCTTTCCAAACTGTGTCGCGACACAAAAGTGTGTCGCCACACATAGCGTGGTGTGTCGCCACACCACCCGGAAGCGGCGGCGCGCGCGTGCACAGTGGCAGCCGCTGCCGCCGCCGTGCACACGTGTGCCTCCGCACGCCCCCCTGCGCCGCCGCACGCCCCCCTGCGCCGCTGCCGCGCCGCTGCTGTGCTGCCGCGCGCACGCGCCGCTGCTGTGCTGCCGCGCGCACGCGCCGCTGCTGTGCCGCCGCGCGCACGCACCGCCCCGCCACCGCCACCGCCCCGCCACTGGCGTGTCGCCAGCGGCGGCACTTTGGAAAGCCCTGCCCCAGAGGTTCGAGTTGCCTTACTCTGCCATCCCTAAATGGGCCTTGAAGACATGGCTCTTTGTCCAGGTGCCTGGTTATGTATTATGAATCCTCAAGTTGTTGTTGTTCAGTCATTTAGTCGTGTCCAACTCTTCGTGACCTCATGGACCATAGCACGCCAGGCCTTCCTGTCCTCCACTGTCTCCCGGAGTTTACTCAAATTCATGTTCATTACATCGGTGATGCTATCTAACCATCTCATCCTCTGCCGTCCCCTTCCCCTTTTGCCTTCAGTCTTTCCCAGCATCAGGGTCTTTTCCAGTGAGTCCTCTCTTCGCATTAGGTGGCCAAAGTATTTGAGCTTCAGCTTCAGTATCTGTCCTTTCAAGTAGAATGTTATTAATTCATTAGTGTTTAGTCCCTTATTTTGGCTTTTACTCTATTGAATATTTTTAAATTGTATGTCACCTAGAGTCATTATGAGTTGGGTGGTCTATATATGTGATAATTTAAATAAATAAGCAAGCAAGCAAGCAGTTAGAGTTATGTTTTGCACACATACATTTTGTCCTAACTGTGTCCATTAATCTGTAGAGCATAGAACTCAAAAACAGTAGGACAGAGAAATGCAAGCTGTATCAAAAAAGCCCTCAAAGGAAAGATGTGCCTATCACACACATCGGTATGTCACTGTTTTACTCTGCCTACAAGTGAAATGCAGCTATTCAAAAATATTTCAGAGGCAGAAGCGATAGCTTAGCAATGAATGAAAGAGAATGTTTAGCTTCAGCAGAAACAGGGGCATTGACCCACATTCCGTTCTCTCAACTCAAAACTCTCCATGACAGTAATGTTTACTAGGCTCTACACTTGCTTATCTCTTTGAATAATGTTCTCCTAAAACTTCCTTGTCTGGGTAACACAGGCCATTTACTTCCACTTCTAGTTTGGCTTTATTTCACTAATAGCACTACTCACCCTCTTGTCAAGGACAGAAAGAATTCTCTCCTATGCACTGTGTCACATTCCTGCACATTTCAGCCACTGATGTACTCTCACGGATTTGATGGGATGCGTGTGTTATGCACATGAAAAGTTATTAAACTGAAATTATTAACAGATACCCAATAAGGAGGAATATTTTAAACTTTCTACTTATGTAATCCACGCTACCATTTCTTATAGGCACTACAGAAAAGAAATTCAGTTGCCCTGCACTAACCAGCAAAGGGTAATTAATCTCTGTTATTTTTCTCACTTCTCTCTCCACAAGTTCAGTTCTTCTCAAGAAAAGCAAGCCTATTCCAGAAGGCTAGGAAAGAGTTTAGAACCTGGGGAATTATAAAGCCTGCTTTTAACCATTTGCCAGTATATGCTGAAATCAAAGTATTAACCAGAAGAGATTCCTAACTAATAAAAGGACATCATTTCACTGCAGGTCATTAAGCGAGACATCACATGACCATGACTTGTGATTTTACTGCTGGCTTCTCCATTGACTCTGCTTGTCAGAAGCCAGTTATGAAGCACACAAATGGCAATCACATGACCACGGGATGCTGCAACAGTCATAAATGCAAAGACTGGTCGTAAAGTTACTTTCTCAGCACTGTCGTAACTTTAAATGGTCACTAAACAGGGCAGTCATTAAGCCAGGTCTACCTGTATTTCAGAGTGATAGAGAAGTAATTCAGAGCCTTTGCTGACTTGGACACCTGCTTTCCTGTGAAGGAAACTGCCTTTTCCTTAGGTCAAGTGTAATATCAAGTCCAACAGACTATGTTTAAATCTTCCATTTAGTCTATATTTTTAGTTCCTCATATCCTATCGATGCTGAATGCTTTTTTTTCTTTATATAAAATGTTCCTACAAAGCAAAAGCAGTCAAGTTGCTAAAACACTGAGAAATTAAATTTAAATGCTTTGGTTCTACATAAAGATTATATTTAATAAGATTTAGAAATAATATTTAAGATTGTTGTTATAACTGCCATAAGGATAGGTAACACACCTGATAATACACCAGTAAGAGGATAATAAAGTTCTGTCAATGCGGACTGAACTTGCTCACCGCAATTGCTAATGAGAGGGTGATCATGGCTTATATAAATTTTAAAATTTTATTTATTTATTTATTTTGTATGACCACCCATCTCCCCCAACGGGGAACTAAATTAAATTTAGCATCTAAATTAATGTGTTAACTGCTAAACATCATACAAACTCCATTTTCCCCCATATTCGTCTACTTTGAGACTGATTGTACAAGATTTTATATGACAGATGAGTATAACTGTCTCCATTTATTTATTTATTTATTTATTTAATTTATCCCTGCCCATCTCCCCGAATAGGGGACTCTGGGCGGTTTACAAAATATCAAAATTTAAAATCTATACAAAAATTACTATAAAACAATAAATAGAGGGAATAAATAAATGACATGTTTCCATATCATTAAGAATCCGTGTAGGAAATTGCAAATGTAGTATAAGAAAGATCCTTTTACATTTTTTTCTCACCAAAAAGTTAGCCCCTAGATTGTTCCTCACTGAAAGGAAAAGGAACTGCATGGAATGTGAGTTCAGCACATTGGCTCAAGAGTTGTTATTAAATTAGACCAAATTGTTAAAAGTAAATATTTTTTTTTAAAAAAAATGTTACTCCTGTGTAACATAATATTGAATATGTAACACTTAAGATTTTAATATTAAATATTAAAAGGAGCAGAGTGAATCATGCCCTTGTATGACACATTTACAAATGGTATATTTGTCTCATATTTAAGTCTCTTTCCATAACTGTAACCACAGACGTTATCGAAAAATTGCTTCGAAATGCCTTCAGCATGCACATACAGACATACTATACATGTATATACACCAGCTCATTTTTTAAAATACATTTTAATTAAACAAGAAGGAGATGAAGCTTGAAATTTAATTAGGGAAATAGTTGGCATACAAAGAAAATAGCCAGAGCTCATTATTCAAGTTATAGTTCTTTTCAGTTTCCTAGAGAAAGATGATGAATAATCTGCAGCTTACATTGCTGCTAACAAATATTATACCCACCATATTATATCAGATAATTTTACAATCAATCAAAACAAGCAGAGAATGAATATATCTTCTCCCCAACCCCATCCCCAACCTAACCATTGGGAAATTGGCCGAACAAAAGCAAACTTACTCCAATTTTTTAATACAGGAGTAATAAAAATATTTAAGTATTTGCTTTCAAAGATCTGTAGCTTGAATCATGTCAACTGGATTTCTATTTTCTCAGTGGAAACGTTTCGCTCCTTATCCAAGGAGCTTCTTCAGTCTGAGCAAAGTTAGTAAGGGAATCCTTAAATATGTTTCTAGGGTGGCTGTGTGACCTTGCACCTGGGGCTAGGTCATGGTTATATTGAGATGTTAAGTCCTTTTATCATCTAAAGGAGGATCGTTAAGATCACCATGCTGCTGTTGAGCTTGAGAAATGGTCTTAATCTTCCTAGGCACAGAAGACAAAGCAGGGAGGAAGATGGGGGAAAGATTGTGCCTGAGGCCCCCACCTCTATTCAAGGAAGGATTTTCCAAGTTGGCATAAATGGATTCCTTGACCCCTCTCTCAAACCACCTATCTTCTCTGTCTAAAATGTGAACATTAATGTCCTCAAATGAGTGTCCTTTTTCCTTTAGATGAAGATAAACTGCTGACTCTGGTCCTGTGGTGTTACTTCTCCTGTGTTGGGCCATCCTCCTGTACAAAAGTTGTTTGGTTTCTCCAATGTAGAGTTCAGAGCACTCCTCACTGCACTGGATTGCATAAACTACATTGCTTTTCTTGTGTTTTGGAGTTTGATCTTTGGGGTGTACAAGCCTCTGTCTCAGTGTGTTGGTGGGTTTGAAATATACAGGTATGTGGTGTTTGCCAAATATCCGTTTTATCTTTTCAGACACGCCAGCCATGTAGGGAATGACCAGGTTCTTTCGTTTACTCTGAGTCTCAGCCCTATCTGTCGCTGTTTTAGGTCTGGTAGATTTAGATTTGGTGAAGGCCCAATTTGGATATCCACAGGCCTTCCGAGCTGTTCTCAGGTGCTGATTTTCATTCTTTTTGGAATCCATGGAGGTGGGGATGGTTTCTGCTCTGTGTGACAATGTCCTGATGACTCCTAGTTTGTGCTGCAGTGGATGGTGGGAGTCAAACATCAGATACTGATCTGTGTGTGTGGGTTTCCTGTAGATCCCTATTTCTAGCTTGCCACCAGTCCCAATGAGGACTTCACAGTCTAGGAATGCCAGTCTGTTGTCCTTGGTGTCTTCTCTGGTGAAGCTAATGTTGGCATCTATAGTGTTTATATGGTCCGTGAAGGCCTGTACTTCCTGGGCCTTGATTTTGACCCAGGTGTCATCCACATACCTAAACCAGTGGGTGGGCACCGTTCCCTGGAATGTGTTGAGTGCTTTCTTCTCCACTTCTTCCATGTATAAATTGGCCACAATGGGTGACACAGGGGAACCCATGGCACAGCCGTGTTTTTGTCTGTAAAAATCCTTCCTTGAATAGAGGTGGGGGCCTCAGGCACAATCTTTCCCCTATTTTCCTTCCTGCTTTGTCTTCTGTGCCTAGGAAGATTAAGACCATTTCACAAGCTCAACAGCAGCATGGTAATCTTAACGATCCTCCTTTGGATGATAAAGGGACTTAGAAATAAACATCTCAAATAACCATGACCTAGCCCCAGGTGCAAGGTCACACAGCCACCCTAGAAACATATTTAAGGATTCCCTTACTAACTTTGCTCAGACTGAAGAAGCTCCTTGGATAAGGAGCGAAACGTTTCCACTGAGAAAATAGAAATCCAGTTGACATGATTCAAGCTACAGACTGTTCCACCTGGATGACTGAGAACCTTCATCAACCTCTCCAGGGAGACAAACGCATGCGCAGTATGGAATCTCTTTGGTTCCCTCCTAAAGAGAGTCAAGAAAGCACTGCCTTAGTTTAATGGACTTTTTGCCTTAGCGTTTGCTATTTCATTTTAGTTTAGCTGGATTCTGTCTAGCAGAGTAGAATAATAAATACTAGAGCTTTTACACGTCAGGGCACGTACTTTGGCCATGTAATGAGAAGATAGGATACCCTGGAGAAGATGCTGCTGCTAGGGAAAGTGGAAGGCAAAAGGAAGAGGGGCCGACCAAGGGCAAGATGGATGGATGATATTCTGGAGGTGACGGACTCGACCCTGGGTGAGCTGGGGGTGGCGACGGCTGACAGGAAGATCTGGTGTGGTCTGGTCCATTAAGTCACAAAAAGTCGGAAGTGACTGAACGAATAAACAACAACAAAATAAAATTAATTAATTAATTAATTAAATGTAAGATTTTTTTACTTTGTATTTATTGTTAATAAAGTAAGAAAACCAAGACTACTGATTTATTCAAGGCCATTACGGTCACGAAGTTATACCGGATTCAGTCATACACTGAATCCTGTATAACTCTCAAGACTCAAAGCAAGAAATTGGGCTGGAACTTGGATCCCTGGAGTAGCCATCCTCATGGAGGTCATAAAGTCTTTGCATGAATCATCAGAGTGGATGGCTAGCCATATCAAAAGTCCTGCTGGTCATACTAGGTGAGGTGTCAGAGAAGGGCACAGTCCTAGAGAGACCAACAAGTAACCTTACAAGGCCTTATCCTAAATTCCCAGAATGAAGAATTAACGAGGAGAGCATATTATTCAGGACCGCCTGCTAATCCTTCAAATGGATTTTCTGCTGGGTTCCTTCCTTTCATGAACTTATTCATGAGTTCATTTCTCTTAGCATCCAAGTTCCTGGGTTGACCAAAACTTTTATTAAATAATGCCTTTTTGTCATGACATTTTGCTACCCCATTTTCCTTATGTTTGTCTCTCATTTCTGAACATAAACGGTCACATATGCTTCATATTAAACACAGTATATTTTCTGTTGGGGGCAGGGGAAATGCTTAAACATAATGCTTATAGCCTGCTTTGCTATCACACGTTCAAGTCTTGTTACTTTGAAGTCTTAAGGATATCTTGTACCTTTCAGTATTCACTCTCTACATGCAGGCACCTCAGGAACAAAGAAATGACAGAGTAATAGATGGCTAGGGCTTAACTCAGTAAGTGATGGTACAGATGAGGCCTGATAAGTTTAACATTTCAACTCCCTGCTGCCACTGTGGGTTGCGAGAAGATTAAAACTGTCTTACTGTGAGGAGGGCAAGCTCCACAAATTCACTCATACATGGCAGTTCTATAATGAGGTGATACTTCATTCCTTAAACTACTGAACTCGAACTGCACAAACAGATGTGTGCCTCTGGCAATTCTTGTCTACTCTGCACCAGCTCTGCAGTTTTTTCATATACTGCAAACAAAATGTCCAGTTGCTGCAAGTATTATGCATAAGTATTCATTCATAACATGCCTAGTCATGAAATCCAAGAATTTCCAAGAATAATATTTTCTATTTCCTATTCCACATTGTCTTCTTCATTTGTAAAAGAAATTTTGGTTCCACAAGGGTCTTGTGCTCAGCAGAAGGGATGGTTTTTGTGAATTCCTCTTTTCTCTTAGAGAAATTGTGGGCTGTCTTCCAGAGAGCCAGAGATGCAGGGGTACAGAGCAAAAGAAGAATCAATAAAATTCAGGGTATCTTCCACAAGATCAAAGAATCTCCAGTGAATAGGATAGATAAATGCTATTGTTCTGATACTAAATGGCCAACCAAAATGTATTTCCCTAATTGGCAGGGAAATTCTATGTTAAACAAATGTGAATTTAGATTAGCAATATCTCCAAATGATGCTTTTACAAAAAAGGAAAATTAATCTGCACATCTGATCTTATTGTCTGTTGCTCTATATAACTCTACTATATTTCTTATAGAAAACTGCAAACAAACATAATTTGTCTTTCTAGATAACATCTAGATTTCACTGAGGACTACCACTATTTTAGTCTTTTTGGTAACTCTTCAATTTCAACAGGCTTGAAACAGAGGAGCAAATTCACCTATATTTGCTTTGCAAATTACAAAAAAATACTTGCATCCATTAAATAAGTTCTCTAGTTAGTCAATTTTTAATGGACCCAACTGATTTCTAGCCTTAATGGTAGACAATAGGGAGGATCTAATTTGCATTTAAATGAATTAATCCATGCAAAAGAGCAGTGGCCTTTTAAACAGAGAGGGCCTCCTTCCAAGTAGGTGACCAGTGAAATAGAACTCATTAGTTTACCAAACCAATGCCTCAAAAGGTGTTCACAACATAAAAACAAGTGCCCAAATAAAAAAGGAATTGTTTTCATGGATTTTTGGTTTCTCCCAGAGCACAATTAATAATGGAGAAAAAATGCAAATTATCTGACTGGTATTTCAATAAATGATCCCAGGGACTGAGCATCAAAAACCACTCAAGCATCTAAGGATTAGTTTACAAACTGAACATCCCATCCCCAGTGGAATAGTAGGTCTTCCATTCATTGTTGTCTTTTATTTAAAGCTATAAATTATAGCTGTCTTATTCTATAGCAGGTACTATGTACTATGCACCTGCTTGCATATTAATCATGGATCATTATATGAGCATAGTCAATTGGTAAGGGAACATTTTATCACAATAATAATTAGGGAACTAGTTCGTTCCTATTGGTGTCAAACATATCCAATCCAGAACCAGGAAACAATTATCGGAGTAACGTCTCCAAATTTTTATTTTACAAATTTATTTCATGCAATCTTTCAAATCAAAGGAGTTTATAAACTGAAGAATTCTGGCACTGAATTGTGAAGACTCATAGCATGGGAAGAAGCTTCTACTCGGGCAAATTACAGGCTCTGTGTATATAAAGCCCAGATTCAATCTCTGTTATCAACAGGTAGGGCTGAACAAATCCTGCATATAAAACTCTGGAGAATGATTGCCAATTAGTGTTGACAGTACTGAGCTATATAAACCAAAGACTTGGCTTCTCTAGCAGCTTTTATGCTCCAAATCATCTTGAACAAAAGATCATTTGAAGGAGCTAAATATTCTAACCAATTAATCTGCTTTGGGGAACATAGCATACAAATTTAAAAGACTTGACAATAATTTCCTTTCCATTGGGAGCAAGAGTTCTGAAGGATTTGACAGAGAACATTCTTGATACCATAAGAAATTATGGAGGGTGCTAAGTTAATTAAACTTAGCTGCATTTAGAAGTACAGCCTAAAGGAAGGATATCTTTAGGCAGCAGAAATTAAGCTGAATCCAAGGCAGGTTCCAAGTTTTCTAGCATGTTGGAAATAGTATCAGTAGAACCCAACTGCTTTGCCCCATCCCATTTGCTATAACCATGCCTTGTTTGGCCACTCTCCATTTAACTTATAAAAGTATTGTCCAAGATAACAATTCCTCATCCAGTTTCTAGGAAAAACAATGCCATCTGATTAATTCATTGTTTGCCTTTTATATAATGTATTGCTGCAAACACATTGTGACTTCAAGATTATTCTTCTCATTAGCTTTAAATTTGGGAAAAACTTATTACCAATGTGCAGGGAGCTATTATTGTTACTTGTTCTCACAGAAACTGGATATGATATTTATTCTTAGCTCCATATACAACTGCTTCTGGGCCCAAACATTGGATCTACGCAAGGAGTGAAGTTAAGCTTATAGCAGATCCATTCCAAGTTACAGTTCATTAAATAAAGCTATGTCCATAATTTTATTTTATTTTGTTAATTTGGTTTTTCATATTTTATTATTTTTTAGACTTGGTGAAAACTTATGTGGTATTATTCCTATTTTAAGAGCTTAAGAATATAGCATTTGCTTATTTGATAAATTAATATTTATCAATAATAAATTTCAAATTAATTTACAATAATTTGTAATAATCAAATTAGTGATTCCAAATTAGTGTTCCAGTGAAGAGCTACTTCTGTCCATAGGCAGCATCCCTACTGGAGGAAGAAGTGGGGAGACCATGGTCACAGAAACCTTGTTTAAGCCAGACCCCTTCCATTGTGTCTTATACTGCCCCAAAGAAACTTCCAACATGGCACAGCACTGTTGCAGGAGACTTCAGGACAATGGAGATAATTATTTCAAATTAAGGAGATTGATTGTTCTTTGCAAAGGAATGATGGGAATTGTACTCCAGGATGGTTTGCACTGCAGGAAAGCTTTGGCTGCAAGTAAAAGCACTAATAGAATATCTGGCAGTGACCAGCAATCCTATTATTCCCATACCTCCTATTTTCTCTTTTGTTCTAAACACACATCTTTTAAGAGGGGTGCCTACACTTCCTTCAGATAAAGCTTCTTTACGAGATTAAATAATGCCACCTATCGGGACCCAGGAAGTGTACCTTCTCTGACGTGATGCTAGTCTTCTGGAATGAAGTTTCCCCTGAGATCCAGGTGCTCCCATCCTGATGGTGTTCCAGAGGGCCATGAAAACCTGGCTGTTCTCCCAGGCCTTGGGGTAGGGTGGGTGTGGTCCCCTTCTTAGGTGTGTTCCTATATATTTAGAGTACTGTTCAGATAGATGCTGATTCTTGTATATATTGTATTTTGTATTTTCTATACTATTGTTTTGTTTTAAATTGTGAGCTGCCCAGAGTCATCTTGGAATTGGGTGACACAAATGTAAAGGTAAAGGTAAAGGTAAAGGTAAAACAAAAAAACAAAACAAAACAAAACAAAGGCATTTTTTGAAAGCATATCCTTCATTTTTTTTTCAACTTGCAATGTAAGCAGGAAGATCAGAAGCTTAGTCAGTCTGGAAATTATCTTACAATGATAAGGGGAAAAGAAGGTTGGTTCCATCAGATGAAACAGATAAAATGGAACCTCTATGATTACAAAGCATACACTATATTGGCAATAAAGTAGAGTAGATTATGTTAAAATGCAGACAGATCAATAGACCATCTTCTGTATTTCTGGAAGAGTCAGCAAATAAATTGTATGGCATAATCCATAAAGACAATCTGATCTATTGCAGTAAATTGTAGCCTAGTCTGGCTCAAAGAAATTCCTTCCTTGCTTCTTTCATCTACTTAGAACTGCCAACTGAAATTATTGCAGATTAAAGCTTGCTATTACCTAAAGAGATCAAGAAATGACTTGTTTTAACAAAAACAGGGACATATCAAATCCAGAAAAGACAGTGGGCTTTATTTACTTTTGGTTTAGTATATTATGTGAATCAGCCACTGGGGTCTATTCAACAAAGCATGCCTTGTTCGTAGTTGAGCAACCTTTGGGTGACTCTGGGAGCACTTACCATAGGAGGAGAAGGGGAATGAAGATGCAAAGTAAGTGCATCATCACCCAAGATTTCCTAAGTGCTCTCCTTCTTTTTCTCTCTCTCTCTCTATTTACTTGTTGCAGGAAATTTCAGGGACAGGACAGTCTTTTGTGATTTAAATTATCATAAGCATCTTTAGGATTTACACTATAGTTAATATATGTTACCTGCTTCAAAATTGCAGGAAACCACATTGTTTACTTTTAGCAATTGTGGTCAGAAGGCTCCAAGGATTGCAAAATGGAGGTTTGGGCACATGTATACCAACCTTTTTTGTTTGTTTGATAAAAAATGCTACTGAATGTAATAAGAATAAAGCGGTGCCTATTCATCTACTTGCATTTGCATGCTTTCGAATTGCTAGGTTGGCAAGAGCTGGGGCGAGTGCGGGAGCTCACTCCGTCAGGCGGGGCTAGGGATTCGAACCTCCGAACTTGCAATCTTCCGATCGACAAGCCTGGCGTCTTACCCGCTGAGCCACCATGCCCCTTCTTAGACTGCATACCTGTCTTTTAAATTATAAGTCACTTTGTGTTTATTTGCAGAAAAGCAATTTAAACATTTAAAGTATATGCATATCTGCAGGAATTCCACTGTCCTCCTAAAGGTAGGCTGGTCCTTGATTAAAACAAAGATATTTAATATTATTAAAGTTTAATATATCTGTAAGCTGCTCTGAGTTGCCCAGAAGAATGAGGTATTTTCATTTACTCATGAACTTATTCAACAGAATAAAGTTTGAGATATAATTCTTTACTCATCTAAAAAATATAATTAGATGTTTTCTATTTTTAGAAATGAATACAATTAAACGCATTCACTTACAGCTGATGGTTGAAAGAAAAGCTCAATTAAGGTTCAGTTGGAAATAATCTGAAATGCATTTAGTGGTGTATGACAGTTTTCATGCAGATATTTTCACATCTTGAAATAATCCAAAACACTGTGAATAAGAAAAGTTTTGGAATGCCTTGTTAATCTCAAGAAAAAAATATAATAAGCTCAGTTCTTTTAATTAGAAAATGAAATATATAAATTTTTTTTGATAGGTTCTCATGTACTGAACTCATGTAGAGAAAGAGGTTCGTTCATAGAGATTGTCTTTTCACCAACATGATCTATGGATTGAAAAAAAATACATGTACACTACTAAGATTGTATTCAACATTCATACATGCTGTAATTCCACAGGGTTTCCAATTCACCCTTGTTTGGGGAAAAAACATGTTGTTCTAATAGTGTAAGAAAGGTAAGCCAAATTATACATGAAATTCCATTATTATTTCTCCTCCCTCCCAAAATAATATTTTCTAAAACAAACAAAAAAATGTAGGTGACTGTACAATTACTTTTAATATAAAGTGGGCTAAAATGGATATAAAAATAACACAGCATACTATACTTAAAAGATGAAATAGCAAATGGAAGCTATCTAACACTTTCTCTGCTCATGTACATTCAGGCAAGCATTTGAAGGTAGTATGAAGGAACAATTATTGCTTCTGGCATTGAAGTTAATTTTTGCAGTGCTACAGAAATATACAAACCATAGTAGTTCTGAATCTATGTACCATGAACAGCACAATGATGTCTTCATAAAGCCTTTATTTTTTTATTGTCAAATACTATGACTACAAAACAATAAAAAACTGATCCCCTCAAAGTTTAGCTGCTTTTAAAACAGGCAATTTACAAATGCATTTAAATATACAATTTACATTATAGATGGACTGATGAGTTCTACATTTTATTTAAATGATATGTACCGTAGCATTTGCTCATCCATTTTGAAAGAGTATATTTAAATGAGCCTTTAATCTCAGATCTTCTGAATTTCATTTATTTTCCTTTCATTCATCACCAATGCACCTGAGCCTTAGATGTAATACTAAGAAAACATTTTATTTAACAGCACTTTATTCAAATAATTCCAATCACTTGGATTTGTCTTTAAAACAATTTTCATTTTATGTAGAAACCCCACAAAGGGAATACATTTAAACTACACTGATTTTTAATTAGCATTTTACAAGCCATACTTATAATGTATGTTTGTATTGTGCCCTTATCAAATCATATTTAAAGAAAACACATGTATTGATAGTCACAGAGCAGCAATGGGATAATTTATTCACTTTGTTTTTCACATGAACTTAGTTAATTTACATTCCTTAAGTTTATATTCAACAGGAACATAATTATATACTGAAATAGGCACATTTTCTTTATTTTTTAAAAGACAGAATAAATATACATAGAAAAATATAGCATATGCAAAGAATAACAAATGAACAGTCATAATTATAATATATGGATGGCTGGATCCTATCCTCAAATTTATCATTCCAAAAACATGTAAATAATGACCGTTTTTATATAAACATAATTATGTGAAATATAAACATGTGAAAAATACATGTACTTTTCTGACTTCTGAATTGGAGTATGCAACTCAAGAAAAGCAAATGTTACAAAAAAGTCCACACAAAAATGTGTATTAAAATCTACACAAAAACTCATTATGAGGGAAAATCATTGGAAAAATTATATGTACAGTATATGAGAAGTGCATCCATAATTATATATCATACAAGAAATTTACAGAAATGTACATGTCATTTTCGAGATGGGCGGTGGAAAAATACATAAATAAATAAATAAAATAACACTTCTATGGGCTCATGCACAGGCTTGTGCAGAAATGGAATGGAATGAATTTAAGGTTGGAAAAATTAGAAACTGAGTTCAATCCAATTTCAGTGATTTGCCCATCTATACTATAGAATATTGTACTAATAAATACTGTCAAATAAATTATACCTTAACATCACTGCAAGACATTTAGTGGGTTTTTTCCTTGCCCCCTGAAAAACAGTGGTCCAAAATCTGCACAGTGTACAGAATCTCACTCAGTTCACAAACTGGCAAAGATTAAACCCCAAATCCAATTATCTTTCCTAATATTGGGTAAAGCTCTACTCCGCCATTTGATAATCAAGCCGATTCTCTTGGAAAGTAACCTCACTAAGGGCTGACTGGAACTGAATTGACCAACACAGCTACAGAGACTGTGAATCAGCAAATCCATCCAACATTTAAGATTTTATACAAGGAAACATAGGTATTTCCTCACTGCAGTAGACAGCTTATATCCTATTTTCATAGGTGACCTGTTGTTCCCTACCACTCTCCACCAGAGAATTAGGGAAGAGTTCAGTCAATACATCCCCAACACACTTACTCTGCTGGACAAGAGTCTTTTGAGGGAAAAGTGGAAACATTTTCCACCCCAGGTTATCTTCCATCTGTCAATTGAGCATTTTATTCATTTTTGTGTATTTCTTACAGAATAGCAATCTAAGCCCATTTTATTGGAAGTAAATCCCATAGAAATCAATGGTGCCTATAAGTAAATACATTTTGGGGGAATGTGATTTACAAGAAGATTGATCAAGGACAGCTGGAAAGTGATAAAAATATGTTGCTTTTCATTACAAAATAAGACTACCTATCACTTTCTAATTTAAAATCAGTGCCTGTGCCTACTTATCAGCTATTTTAATTTTCTAAACTCTATTCTATTTTCCCTATTATCTCTAACTTCTCTTTTACTATTCCTTCTATAGCTTCCTAAGTTCTAACTACGTGGCTCTGCTTTACTTTCTACATATAGCTGTCTAATATTCTTAATTTATTTTTGTATAACCTACAATCTCCATATAACATCCTATTCTAGCTTCAGCTCTATCTATCCCAGATTTACATTCAGCCATGGCTTCCTGCTGGCAGTTTACCATCTCTTTGTGCTAGCTGTTTCCTGCAGAAACCTAAACAACCTCTCCCATTAGCTGGCTGAGAAGAGAAACTGATATTAGTGATAGTTTAGTTCCTCTTAGAAAAATATTGTCATAGGAGGAGGCAGGTAGACATCACAGGTGGAATCTAAAATTACCAGAACTCTGGGAAGAACTGGGATGGAGATGGCAGTGTGGAGTCCTTGGTGCTCTCTGAGCCTTGTTGTTTTCTTGCAGACGTTTCATTGCCAGGCTAGGCAACATCTTCAGTGCGAAAAGGGAGTGGGACTTGCTCTCTGTTTATATACCCTGGCTTGTCCTGCCTGTGTTGGTGGGGGTGTTGTACTCTCCTTGGTAGTACCTTGATTGGGTTGTTGTTTGCAGTGGCAGTGTCTAGTGGCTAACAACTAAGGTGGATGTAGACAGCTCTGGATGTTGAAGTTTTATGGTTTTAATAAAGAACAGTGTGGACTGGAGTTGGACTGGGCAGTGTTTACACTATTGAAGGCTTGTTAATTTGGAGGGCAAATCCAGAAAAAATTGTGCTGACTTCTGCTGGTGTTTTGGACCTGATCTTCTAGGGCTGCTTCTTGCTACATCTGGTTCTGCCTTTGGTGGATCCCATTTGGCAAGGCCTTGCCTCTCTTAGCCCCTTGGTGCACCAGGCCCACTCTGGCTTGACCCTTCCTGCTACTGTTCTTGCCTGGGGCTTTCTTTGGTCTGCTCTGGCTTGACCCTTTCTGGTCTCTTCTGGCTCGCAACTGTTGTTGGCAACCATACCACCTGGCTCCCTTTAGCTGCCTACCACTGCTGCTGCTGCCCAACTCCTCCTGGCCTTACAAGCCTCTCTCACCACATCTTCTCAGCCATGCTGCTTCTCTCTCCCAGCCTTCTTGAGCCCAAATTGTTTTCTTTCTCCCAGCCTTCTCTCTTTCTCTGCTGCACTCTTTCTAGGTTTGCCAGCTCTTTCTCTCTAGCTGGAATGGCTCTTGGTGTGGAAGGCTCTGCTACTATGGCTGAGTGGCTGATCATCATTGCACCACCAACTAAGCCTCCTGGGTCCCCTCTACTAGGGCTACCTGGCACTCCAAAGGATGGATGAAGTTAATTTCCCCTTCCTTCCTTCCTTCCTTCCTTCCTTCCTTCCTTCCTTCCTTCCTTCCTTCCTTCTTCTGACTTAGCCCACTCTCTCACCACTGGGCTTTCTGCTACTCTGTGACTCCCAGGAAACTTACCCTCCTCCGGCTTCCCCACCACCACCTATCTTCTCTGCTACAGCTGCCCTGCCCAGCACACATGCACAATGTTCATCTCTCTATAGCAGTGTTTCTCAACCGTGGCAATTTTAAGATGTGTGGACTTCAACTCCCAAAATTCCTTAGCCAGTATGCTGGCTGGGGAATTCTAGGAGTTGAAGTCCACACATCTTAAAGCTGCTGAGGTTGAGAATATAGTATGTTTGGCCTTCTTTCTGTCTGTCTTTCTCTTCTTCCAGACTTATTCTTCCACCTCTTCTTCTTCTTTAAATAAAAAAGTATTTAAATTTTTCTTCCTCCAGATCTTTTTTTTTAACTCTTTAAACTTTACTTTTGCAATCCACCCGTCCCTCCCAGGCCGACCCAGTGATCCCAGAGAGGCAGCTGCTTTCTTCTTAAAGGGAAAGTCTTCCTTTTCTCTGAGCGGGGTGCTTTGTAAGTTATCAGGGGAAAGGAAGCGAGAGGACACAGCACTGGCAGTTTGACTTCCACAGCTGCCTTGCCTAGGTGGGAAAGCGTTATCGATAGAGCGGTGTTTCTCAACCTCAGGAACTTTAAGATGGGTGGACTTCAACTCCCAGAATTCCCCCAGCCAGCATGCCGGCTGGGGGAATTCTGGGAGTTGAAGTCCACCCATCTAAAGTTCATGGAGCTGAGAAACACTGCAATAGAGAGAGAGAGATCTCAAATCAATCACAAGGGTATATATATATATATATATATATATATATATATATATACACACACACATACATACACACACACACACACACACACATACATACATACATACATACATACATACATTTTAGCTAAGACTCTTACATGTTTAGGCAACCATGATTGGGCTTATAAGAACAAGGGAAGTACCTGATTACTAGGATTCAATTGTGGCAAAATCATTCTAGATTATTTTATAGTAGATTATTTGTTTAAATAATTAAATTAAAATAGTGTAGATTGCTTCTTAAAACCTTTGCACTAATTCCCATTCTTAACACCCCTGAAAATGTATGCTGGTTGATTACATTGGCACACAAACTGTCTTTCACCACAGACTCTTTGTTCTTAAATAAATATCAATAAATAATATCTTAAGTAATCCAAATGCTTCGTTAAAATGAAAAGATACATAATTTTGCTGCATGTTGGAGAATGAAAATGCATGTACATGAGACTTCCTGCCACTTTTCCCCTCTAATCTTTACACTATTATAATATTTTACATATCCTTTCTATTTTGTTTAACTTTGCACCATTGATAGAGGATTTTTTTATTACTAAATAACCATGGTGATCTATATTTTTAAAATATACTGCCTGAAATCCAAAGAAAAGCTGTTAGATAATCAAAACAGGGAGAAGAAAAGCCTAACAGCAAGAAGCTTTATTGTTTCAAGAATGCATAACAGCAACAAATTACTCTCTCAAAAGAAGAATGCAGGTCTTACATGAAGTGGAACTATTAATTTCACGCTTGTCATCCCAGCCTCAATAATGTGTGGATTCAAATCAGATATTTGTAGCGCATGCAGTGGGCAGGCTTGATGCCTCCTGAGCATCAATGATGGGAATGATTGTAAAACAATCCATCAATAAGAATAATTACAGTATTGATTAAAACGGTGGGCTGTTTCGTATCAGAATCAATTCAGAGGAGTTGCTAGAAACAGAAATGTCTAATGGACTATTCCATCTCTAATGACTGCTGCTCCTGAAACAGCTAATAATCTGGAAAACTCTTCATAATTACTTACGACTTCGGAGTTCTGCTCCAACAGTTAACTGTATACCCAGTTTACTGTTGCTTGAAAGTCAGTGGCTGAAGCACAGTGTCTTTGGGGGAACCACAGTGAAATAGCCTTATTATTTTAGTCTTCTGTTAATCAGATAACTAATTATATTTCAACTGCCTTACTCTGTTCCAAGTGAGGAAATTCATTTTAGATGTGGACAGCTTGTTTTATGGTAGCTGCTTGTCCATTTTTTTTAACATAGAAATAATAGTACTTAACCTAAGCAATAGAAAAATAATGCCATTCAGCTGTAGGTTTGGCCCATCATAAGGGCCTTTAGGTTCATTTTCCTTGAGCATATAATTTTATGTAGTGCAATACATTAAAATTGAAATTTCAAATTTCAAAATATTTGTCAATATGTTGTGGAGTTCAAATCTTAAAAGAAACTATTCAGAAATATGAATATACACAGATTTACTTTGTGAGCTTAAGCAACTCATTGCCCAATTAGGTAGCAGATCCAAACTGATGTCAATATGAGAATGATCGACAAGCCTGGCATCTTACCCACTGAGCCACCACGCCCCTTCATAAACTGATGTCAACTGATCTCAAAAAACTAAGCAGGATTGGACATGGTTAGTACTTGAGTAGAACACCACCAAAAAAATAGCATACACACACACACACACACACACACACACACACACACACGGCAATGGCAAACTACTCCTTTATTGTTGCCAGGAAAACTATTAACTTTGCACTTGAGTTAAAGGAGATGGTATCTTTTAAGCCTCTCTTTGACTTTAGTCAGTCAGTCAGTCAGTCAGTCAAAGCAGCATTTCATAATCTTGCTGTTGAATTTTAGAGAAGATGTGCAAATCAAAATGCACATGTTTCCACAATTAAATATGGAAAGCTTAATCTGGATTTAATGTTCTCTCCTCAGTCATTCTGATAAGTATCATGAAAAGCAGAAGTATGCACCTTGTCGCCCTCCATATCTAAAATATTCCTCCTATCTACATAGTTTATAAATAATAAAATCTGCCTATTTTGAGTGGTAGAAAGTCTGATAAAAGCTAGGAATTGTTTATGGGATCTAAAATTACATATTTATGAATGAATGTAGAAAAATCCATTGGCAAGTAATGTACTCAATGATATCCAGTTCTATGTATTGTCGAAGGCTTTCACGGCCGGAGTTCGATGGTTGTTGTGGGACTCAGCTCAACTACCAGGACATGGGAATACTTCTAACAATGAACATGCTAATCACGCTCAGCAGCCACTCGTTAACATTTCAACACAACAAAAAAAACCCCACCTAATCTCCTATAACTTAGCTCTATAAATAGAAAACAAACATTGCCACTCTACCTGAGCACAGAAAGAGTGCTTCTGTCTGTGCTCCTGCCCTCTGAAGATGCTGGCCACAGATGCTGGTGAAACGCTAGGAACCACAACTTCCAGAACATGGCCACACAGCCCAGAAGACCCACAACAACCATATCCAGTTCTGCTTCGTATCCAGTATACTATAGTAGTGAACATGTATGACATGGACTGAGTGACTTTCCAACCAATTTCACAAGGTCCTAGTTAAATTACAGAAACTCTAGTGAGATATAAATGCAAATAAATACTAGACAACCATAAGCAGAATCAAGGTAAGGTTAAATAGGGACATGCCATTGTTCTGAATCTGAAACACTTTGTGCTCAAGACATTTGTTTCAAGTTCAAACCAGTGCTTTTGAATTCAAAACTGATTCTTCCAATCTTTTCAAAGCTTTTCAACTGCAAATTCAACCTTGAAGTAAATGGGGCAATAAAAACAGAGATAGGCACTCCTATTGAGTTACAGAGCGCATTTTCTTGCCAATGATCTGTAAGTTCCTACAGAAACAGAATTCCCACCATCACCTTTGCACTTCAGCAGAGAAAGAAAAAGGAAAAAGGATGGTTGCCTGAGGGGCATCCTCAGCAAGCCAGGATTTCATCAAAATGATGAAAAGTGTGTTGTGAGGTCATGATACAACTCTTATATCTTGCCTCTGATGTCACACTTCAAGTATGAAAAGGGGTAGAGTTTGTGTTGTGTCATCCAAAGCATCTTTTGTCATTTTCTCCCCAGAAGCCCACAGGTTGCTTCACTATCTACCACCCCAAATCTGAAGGACAGACCTTAACAACACCCTGAGATCCCACCTCTATTCCTGTGCCAAGGAAGGAAGGAAGGAAGGAAGGAAGGAAGGAAGGAAGGAAGGAAGGAAGGAAGGAAGGAAGGAAGGAAGGATATACGTCCATACTGACACAGACAGCATCCCTAAAAATGAGGCAGACAACAAATCTTATCGAATAATATAAATGCAACATTGCCTTTTGTACAACAGGGTGAAATGTGTTAGAGCTGACTTAGTCCTACTGAGATAAAGAAGGTGTAACACTAAGGTAAGAGAAACCAGCAGCTTTTTAAACTGCTAGTCCTTTGGGAGGCCTGATCATACCTTTCTGCAGAGAAAATTACGAGAGTGCAACCCAGACATAAACCTTCAGACTTAGAGGATGGACAATCAGTGACAAAAGGTTAAAGACTTAGCACAGTGTGATATCATACTGTCACACCATTTTAACAGTATCTTCTCTGTTCTTTCTACTCATGTCATCCTATTAGGACAAATCAGACAAAAGCATCCTTTCAGACAGTTGGGTTAGAAAAAAGATTAACCTTTTCGAAATGCTTAAAATACACAGAGCAAAAGCATACCGTAGAACTGATACTCCCTGGATTTTATCCCCTCCCCTCAAAGCTTTAAGTATAATAAAAGTGGCTAGTTGCTTGAAGGATACTAGAGGCCCATATAGCATCATTTACAAGCCTGAATTAAGAGAGGGGGTGTACAGCAATGGCCAAATGAGATGCAATATTAATTGCTATGAATGCTAAAAGTGTTCAAGTTGTTGTTAAATAAATAGCAGCTTGGGAAAACTATGAAGTTCTGGGGTGCTGGGGAAAGAGGAGATTGGAGAAAGGAACTTTATCTGTTTCTTCCCCATTACTTTATTATTATTATTTTAACCAAAGGTGCTTCACCAAAGCCATTATCAGCTTTTTAAGGGAACCTCCCATAACTCAACTGCACTGCAAGTAACAATTTTGGGGGAGAAAGAAAAAGTAAGAGTTAATTTTCCCTTATCCAACCCACTCCAGTGATCTCAAGGCTTACCCACAACGCTGCTGTTTATATAAGTCCATATGATTATTAACTAGATTGTATTATATTACTCAAATGTATATCAGGGGCGTGGTGGCTCAGCGGGTAAGACGCCAGGCTTGTCGATCGCAAGTTTGGAGGTTCGAATCCCTAGCCCCGCATGACGGAGTGAGCTCCCGCACTCACCCCAGCTCTTGCCAACCTAGCAATTTGAAAGCATGCAAATGCAAGTAGATTAATAGGTACCACTTTGGTGGGTAGGTAACAGCGTTCCGCGCGCGTCATGCCGGCCACATGACCATGGAAGCATATTCGGACAGCGCTGGCTCTTCGGCTAACAAACAGAGATGAGCACCGGCCCCTAGAGTCGGACACGACTGCACAGATATGCGGGGGGAACCTTTACCTATATCAGCTTTACATCCCCTATTTGTATCCAGGTTCATTTTAAGTGCTGGTACTAACCTTGATGGGCCTGAATGATTTTTCTTGTGGGATTTTAAATTACCCCCCTTTTTTTGTAATTCTATTAAATTGTTTTATTGTTGGAACATTATATATAATTTTATCTGAAGTTTACTTATTACATCATATTTGTTGCACTGCATTTAATATTAGTCTTATAAGTACTGGTGTAAGAACATGGCCTAAAAGAGAAAAAAATATAAATCCATAAATAAACAAAAAAAAATAAACAAAAAAATGAAAAGCATTGGGTACCCCCAAAAAATCTCCTTTCTTCATCCTTTGTCTGTCTGTCACCATGCTATCCCAAGCTGCTACAGAAAACTAAAAGTGTAATACAATTACATTGTATTCAAGAGATATCCCATAGTATAATCTTTTAGGAACATGATTCAGATGGCAGCTTCTACCAATTTATATATTCACAAATCAATCTACATGCAGCTAAGTCCTCCAATCCTGTACATACATAATAGAAATAAAACTGTTTAGTCAAGTAAACATGCATAGGGTTGGACTACAAGGTTATGGGAAAAGCAATCTAATTATTTTTTCTACAGGTTCCAAACTACAGCATAAGCTGATTTATCACCCCATGCCCCAGCCTGTGGTTCAAAATTTGTCATTTTTTTAAAAAGGAATGCATTTACTTTGACACTTCAAGAGCCACAAACATGAAACTAAGTCATGACTGAATGACTAAGCAAATTGCAAGTATTAGTTAGGCAGCCATGATGCTATATCCACTACATAATGCAGCAATTGTGATGATCCTACAATTTCTTCATGCCATCTAAGAAACACTTCTTTGTATAAGTCCAAGTGAAATAAATGCCAGCTCTGATTTTATACAATCCTGTTAATTTCACTTGATTCATGAAATTTACGATTTTATCAATAATTTTGTAGATTCTTTTTGGTGTATTTACATAACCTGCTTAACCTTAACACAGCTTACGTACTCTGTAACTCTCCCACTCATGCCTTGTGGCTTCTTTCCTGAACAGCAGGAAAGCTGCAACTTCTAAACCACTAATCTGCGGTTTGTTAATAGTCATACATGTTGTCCAAACTCAGAACACATGCATATATACCAGAGAACATAGCCATAGTTTGCAATAGATTCAACAGTGGTTACTTGCAGACAACATATTTAACCTTTAGCAAACTATCCTGATTAGGAAAACATGCTGCTCCCACTGCTCAAGGTAGGAATCAGCAGACACAACTGGGCCCTAGCTGGGCACATGGGCCTGAGGGAAAAGGAAGAAATATTCCTAATTACACAAAAGAGAAAAACATTTTGAAATAAAGGAACCTTTCTACCTATGAAAATAAGGATCTGAAAAGAGGATCTGTATCAAAGACAATTTATCTGGGCAGCTCTTTATCTATTTTTGTGTTTCTACATCTAACATGGACTCATTCTCCTCTTTCATCCTCATTGCCATCTGAAGATGGGGAGACTTCCAAGTGGCTATATCAGACACGCAAAGAGAGATCTGGCTCTAGATGTGGGGATATGCTAAGAGTAAAACGGAGCAGCTTGATGTCATGACTGCACAGGTGATAATTAATAGGTATGGAAGTTGATGTCATTTAGGAAAAAATAAGAAGGGAAAAGGGGGCGGTGAAGAAACACAGGGGACACCATAGTAGACTCCAAGTATTAAAAACCTGGGTTTTCAAAATCACCCCCTCCCTAAAAAATATAGTAAAAGAGCCAGGAAATCACAAAGCGCTTGTGGGGAGCTGCTCACCACATTAACTCTTAGCCTTTCAGGATAATACTCATTATACAATCTCATGGTTAAAACTAATGTACTGTGAATGATCTACCACTTCATTATAACTTAAATCGCTTTTTCCTCCTATTTTGCAATTCATCATGGGAGTAACTTTACCGCAGGATGTAATGAAATATTATATGTATCTGTATTTCTCTCTGTCCTTCTTCCCCACTCCCATACATCATCACAATATGGGAATACTTTACAGGTCTTGATCCAAAGCTTCTTGAAGCCCACAAAGACAAAACCACTGCAGAAGATTTGAGTCAACCCAACAAACAGTTGTTATATATTCAGCAAATAAATCAATCCAAATTTATGCTGTAAAGACGGGTTGAATATTATTCAGATTCATCATTTTAGAAAGCAACATTAAATAGTGCTTCTCCCTCCCTTTTTAACAGCAAAATATATTTTATTAACAACATCTGTGCAACTTAAACATTATTTTATATTTTTATTCAAGAGTATTTGGTATGCATACGGCTCAAATCTTTCCTCAATTTTACCCTTCCAATGAGAGGTATCAATTTTTAAAAATTTACATGTAGTATTTTACATATGGAAAAAATAAATAAGTTATGGAGATTCCACAATCATTGTTATTTCATTGTTATTATCAGCACCATATATACAATTAAATACATATTTTTCGTAAGTAATTATTGGGATATTTGATAATTGTTAAATTCAACAAATAGCTGATCCTTCCTTGCTAGTATTTTGTAGCAGCTGATGCATGATAGTTAACTTAAAGACTGTAAGTGAAAAGCAGAAGGGGAGAAGTAGATATCCATCAACAACACAGAAAGCATTCCTTTGAACCCTGCAGCAGCAGCCCATTCCACACAAAAGGAAACAAATTAATTTTTGAAGAATTTTAAAATGAATGTTAAAATGCATTTGTTAGGGGCAGGTACATACCAGGAGACAATACTCATGTAAACTCATATATTAATCCAAGATTCAAGGTAAAAAAAGTTTTGTTTTGTTTTTTTAATTTAAAAATAGCATGGAGTAGCAAGACCACCTTCCCTACCTATCTCCATGCACTTATTTCCACCTGTGCACAGGGAAAATAAGTAAAGTAATGCATCTGCATATTGTTGATTTCTTCCAGTTTCTGGAGTCCAGGATGGAGGGAGGGAGGGAGGGAGGGAGGGAGAGGGAGAGGGAGAAAGCGGGGGGGGGGGATTTTAAATCGTATTTGTAAGACTGCCCAACTCAGAGAACTTTGGGCAGCGAAAAATAAATAAAAGTATGAAAACAATTAATCAAGGGAAGCACAATGGGAACATCTCAGAACCATCCTCGCACATACGCCTCTGAAAAGAGCCCTCCATTCACCTAACCCAAGGCCTGAAGCGAGGGTTTCAAAGGTCACTTGAAGAAATACAGGACAGGGCTGTTTGAATGGACGTTATTCCAGAGGCCAGGCACTGTGACACAGAAGACATGCTTCTAGGATCCCATCAGATGACATTGTTTAATGGATGAGATTAATGTATGGAGCATGCCAATTCTGTCTGAATGGACAGGATGGGGAGAAACCATGGGAGACATATGATTCTTCAAATAATCAGCCCTATGCCATGTATGGCTTTATAGCTAATAATCAGTACCTTGAATTGCACCCAGAAGCTTTCAGACAATCAGTGCAGTTCACAAGAAGAGGTATTATTGTTATTATTAGATTTTTATCCCCCCACCCCTTTTAGGTATAACTCAAGGCAGCAAACATACCTAATACTCCTGCCTCCTCTTTTTCAGATGCATAATTTCATACTGTGCAGGAGAAGGCAATGGTAAACCGCTCCTATATTTTACCAAGAAAGCCACATGGATGGAAAATCTGTAACTGATTCAAAGATTGAAGGAGTATACTGAAATTATGTACAATAAATGTCAATAACCTAAAATACTTCAGAAGATATTCCCTACTTACAAGACCCTCTAGTACTAGAAGATGGATTTAGATCAGCACTCAGGTCATTACCAAGTCAGAAGACTACAGGAATTAATGGAATATCTACAGAAATACAGCAAACAATAGAAGAAGAATCAGTAAAGGTTCTTAACCAACTATGTCAGCAAACCTTTACAGCAAAGTGGCTAACAGATTGGAAGAGATCAGTCTACATACCAATAGCAAAGAAAGGAGACTTAGCAGGGTGTGCATGTGCAAACTATTGTATTATATAATCCTTAGCATCATTCAATGTAGATAGGGCCCTACATGGAAAGGAAGATGCCAGATGTTCAAGCAGGCTTTAGAAAATGTCAAGGGACAAGACACATTATTGCTGATGCACACTGGATAATTGAGAAAGCCAAATAATACCATAAAGAATTCAACATGTGCTTCATTGATTATGGAAAAGCCTTCAATTGTATAGATCATGTTAAGCTGTGGAATGTCCATAGGAAAATGAGAATCCCAGAATATCTCTTTGTCCTCATGCAAAATCTATATATAGGAATGGAACCCACACTCTGGATGGAACATAGCAAAACAGACTAGCTCCAGATTGGCAAAGGAATGAGGCTGGATTGGAAGTAGTTATTGTGGCATTAAAATTGGAGAAAGAAACATCAATAACCTGCACTATACTGATGATACTACTCTGATACTGAAAATGATCTGCAAGCTCTAACAATGAAATTTAAGGAACAGAATGAAAAATGGGACTAATATTAAATATAAAGAAGACCAAACAAATGACAACAGGTATAGCAACTTGCCTTAGAATTTACAATGAAAATAATTGAAGTGGTAGATAATTTCTGCTTCTTAAGATCAACTATCAACAGTAAAGGAACCAGTATTCAATAAATGTGTTGAGCACTTGTTAGCTAAAGGCTTTGGAAAAGATTTTCAAATGCCAGGATCTGACTATACTTACAAAGATCAGAATCATGTACGAAATGGTTTTCCCTATGACACTCTATGGAAACAAAAGCTGGACTTTGAGGAAGCCGGGTAGAACCTTTGAACTTTGATTCTGGAGAGGTCTCCTGAGAATATGATGGATAGCCAAGAAAACAAACAAACAAATGGACCATAGAACAAATAAATCAGAGTTCTCATTTGAGACACCAATGATCAGGCCCAATTTATCATATTTTGGACACATTATGCACAGAGTTAGCTCTCTTGATAAGTCTATAATGCTAAAGAAAGAAAAGAAATGGATAACAATCAACAAGGTGAATGAATTCAATTACAGTGGCAACAGATACACTATTGGAACACCTGAAGGGCCAGATTGGGGACAGATCATCCTGGAAAAGATCTATCTATGTGGCTGATAAGAGTCAACACTGACATGATGGTACATAATCAATCAACATAATCAAAATGATCCAGCACGCCCAGAATCTAGTGATAAATAATACCAGGAGAAATTCCTATGAAATCATGACTCAAGAATGGATTGTAGTTTCTCATTGGTTTCAGTATTTACAGATTAACACTACAGTGCACAAAGAAAAATGGAGGATAAACAAGAGCCTTTTAATTAGATCTTATGTATAACTTACTGATAAAATTTGATTCTGAAATTGAACAAGTTAAAGACTATATGATTAAATGGATACCTAATGTGGATCTGACTATTGACATGCAACAATGAGAATTTCAATAGATTAATAATAAATTTACTGCAAATGTTATAGTTAGAGAAAATTGATATAAATGTTCTTTTGTTAGTATATCATCTCAGTTATGATTCCTAAAATGGATCCCAAATGTTTAAAAAATGTGTGGTGGCAACATGAAATAAATAAATAACTAAAATAAATGTTTGTCTTCCATTTTACTTATCATCTTGTTTTCCTTCTGTTAAATATTACAAACTCACTTATATACCAGGACAATTTTTTTGAATTCATTAAGTATGCTTTCAGCAGCAAGAATTGAACATGTCAAATACTGGAAACGTCCAACAATACCTTCCCTGGGAGATTGGCAGCTGAAATTGTGGGAGTATGCTTGCATGTCTAAAATAACAACATAACTGAGATACAAAAACCTTTGATTGGTTTAACCAAGTTTGGCAACTACTTATTGATTATAACATTAGGAAGATTTCCCCCACATTCAGATTTTGGGTTTATTTAGTTCTTATTGTTTTGCTGGACTTGGTTGTTTATTATTCACTTTTGATTACTTGGTTGTACATGGTAGGTAGGTAGGTAGGTATGTAGGTAGGTGGGTAGGTGGGTGGGTATGTATGTATGTATGTATGTATGTATGTATGTATTTATTTATTTATTTATTTATTTATTTATTTATTTATTTATTTGATATAGCCGCCCATCTCAGACCAGTGACTCTGGGTGGCTAACAATAATAAAAACAATCAAACAATTAAAGCAATATTTATTTATTTGATTGATTGATTGATTGATTGATTTATATAGCCGTCCATCTCAGACCAGTGACTCTGGGTGGCTAACAATAAGAAAAACAATCAAACAATTAAAGCAATATTTATTTATTTGATTGATTGATTGATTGATTGATATAGCCGCCCATCTCAGACCAGTGACTCTGGGTGGCTAACAATAATAAAAACAATCAAACAATTAAAGCAATATTTATTTATTTGATTGATTGATTGATTGATTGATTTATATAGCCGTCCATCTCAGACCAGTGACTCTGGGTGGCTAACAATAAGAAAAACAATCAAACAATTAAAACAATACAAAAAATTAAATATAAATACAGCCAAGAGATCTTAAAAACCATCAGTGTCAGCACAACCATGAAACAGGGCCCTTCAGACACTCGGGTATGTTGACAAGCAGGTAAGGCTGTGCACACATTAAGATTGTTACAAGATTTAAATAAAGAAAAACATCAGTGATAATAATCCATTACCCTATGCATTAAAAGTAACACACACTCTCCCAATTTCTCTCTACTGCTTGCAATAAAGGTTGTGAATATCTGTTCAAAGAGCATCCGCACATACACACATCCCACACACATTGTTGCCTTTCCTCTCTTCTGGAGCATTGGAGTATGTTTAACCAGAGTCAAAAGAAAATATCATAGGCTACATGCACAGGCCCTAGAAATGTTTTAAAGGCAAAAGCAGTTGTCTAGGAGCATATGCTTCACTTTATACACATATTCCTTTGCTTAAATTGACTTAGGGAAACTAACCACAATAAAGTGGGGAGGGCACTCTGGGAGCACATTCATTTGGGATCCTCAGTCCAGGTGGATCAAGTGCATTGAGCAGTCTAAATATACATGGTAGATCCAGGAGCAAGAGCCTCAAAAAATTAGGCAAGAATGAGAATTCATTGAGGAGAGGGGCGAGAAAACATTTCAAGAAGTGTTTGGTGTGATCAAAGTGACTTAAAGACCTTTCAGCTGACTAGGCTTCAAGCCGCACAAGAAAAGTGATTTGGATTTTAGGAGCTTGAGAGAAACTAATGGGAGGATTAGTCAACACTTGTGCCCTAAATAAGTGACTGTCCCTGCCTAGGTAATGTTTCCTTTATAATGATTTTTATAAATATTTTTTCCCAGAACAGGGCTGATCCCCTCCAGGTAGGCTACAATTAAGAAATAACCCATTCCAATATACAAGGTGATTTGGCTAATATAAAGTAAACTGTGGATAACTTTTGAACTATAACAAAGGAATTATATGAAAAGGTTTAATTTTAGAAATTTATCTTTTTATACAAAATCATTTGTGATTTGTGCTAATTTTAACTAGCCTTTAAAAAAAAAGAATCAGCCAAGCATTGGTTAGATGCTCACAGGACTGTGTTAGTTAATTACAGTTTATATATGAATAACTGAACGGCGAATAAATATTGGGTACTTAAATTTGTAGGAGAAGGAAATATGAAAGATATAAAATAAATTACTTACTGGAGGGGACCAAATTATAGCAGAACTTCACAATCTATTTGGAGCTTAAATATATAACCTGTAAGTATCTCAAGAGAGGTTATTAACAGAAAAAAAATCCTATTAAAATTGGTTAACAAAAATGCAGCATATAGGATAGGAAAGAGTTATAGATTATTTTAATTAGACAACTATTAAGATATAATATTAGAAAAACAATTGGGTTTGGAATCTACTTGCTCTGTTTGCATTTATTTTATGCTACTCTTCCATCTAAAACATCCTATAGGTCCGACCACAGCTGATAAAATATCATCTCTCAGCAAAAAATCAAAACTAATAAAAGATTAGTGCTACAAAGCTTTGTTCAGGGTTCCTTCAGGGTTAGCAATCAATAGAGCAACAGTAGAATCTCTCTTTTCCTATTATGTATCTTATTACAAGAATGCTGTTTCAGTTCCTTGAAACCGACTCATATAAACCAAATAACCAAAACATTCTATTAGAAATTTTGTCACTTAATTTTTTTAAAAAATTGGGTACCCTGTTTAGACAGGAGCAAAATCGAATGCTGTTATGTTGCAGTGACTGGGTGATTGCCTTAAGTCTCTTACTTATTTTAATCATGAGCCTTGCACATCTCTTCATAGCAGTTGTTGTTCTGGTCCATAATCCATTGGTGATGATGGAATTGTAATGCTAGAACAGCCACGTGATATCAATATAATAGACTCGCAATCATCATGACCAAGCAGAAGATCCCTAGCTTTTAAACAAAGGATGAGATCTATCTAACATTAATCACTTTAAACATCCTACTGATATCATTTGGAAGGTTAAGCACATATTGAACCTGGAGCACAAGTGTCTGGATTATGTTCAAGTTTTAAGATAGCCAAACTCCTACGATCTTAATAATATATAAAGTAATAAAGAGCTTCCGGTAGCTATTATCTGTTATTAACATTGTTGTGCAATATTAATTCATATTAATAATAAATTATCTACTGAAATTATTTACTGAAACTCATTTGTGAATCAGTTTTGTAATGATTACATCAGTTTCCAGAAGATTTGAGTTGTGAGTTAAATATCAGTAGTTTCGTATTGGAAATTCTCATTCTTATTCTATTCTTTGTGTACCATTCTCAGCAGGTGATAGGAGCAGGATCAAGGAATTTGTGTATAAGGGATCATCAAGACACATTGGTTATTACATGATATCATCCCACAACGCTCTCTCTGTTGGTTCATACAGATAAGCCACGTTATATCTCTACTGCCTGCTAAAGTTGTAGTTTTCACAACACTTAGGGAAACATCCAGTGAAGGTGTTTTGTTCCTATCCTATCAACAGCTATTCATTCCCATATTCCCCTTTATCATTTGAGGCCCTCCTTCCCTAGTTTTCCCATTTAATAATTCAATAACGAGATTTTGCAAACACAGCATTTTCAGTCAATCCTTCTTTCCCCCCAAAAAACTAAAAATGAAACAAGTATACCTTGGCAGTTTTTCTATACATCAAGGGTATGTACATGTACTCCCCTTTTTATCCCATTCTTCCTAAAAAGAGTTTAAGATTGAATATATTGTTCTCCCTCCCTATTTTGGGAGGGAGAACAACTGCCTGGGCCAGTCTCAGAGAAAGTGACTGATCCTATAATTCACAGGTTTTTTGTAACCTTGGCTATCAAGCCTGGATTATATTAGTGATTTATTGTCTTTGAATACAACATGAACAGGAGTCAAAATAACGCCTAGTGAAAACCAGTGCCATTGAAATGGGTATGGAGAAATTGTATAGATCCTGTCTGTATTGATAAGGCAGCATTCTGATGCTGTTCTTTTTCTAATGATTTTTTTAAAATGTAACCATTTATCTAAGCAACATTTCATAGCATATGGGGAAATTATATGTATATTCTAATTTACACAGTGTTTACATAGATTACCCCAAGCCCTTTTGAAGTGAATCACTCTTTCATTCCTTGAAATATAAATTTCCCTGATGTAGACTTTCAAAATGCAAGTTCTCCTAGTGTAACCTATTTTTTCAGTGTAGTTATAGCTGTTTTTATACAACTTTCAGAAGCACACCTTTTCAGACAGTAGTAGTAGTTATTCTTATTATTGCTATAAAATTAACAGTAGCAGACTTTCTGTGATGCTAGTACTAAAGCCACTGCAAATTCCAATGGAAGGAATACATCCAAATTTAGCTTTCAACTGAATTTGTGAAGGAATTATTTTGCCTGCCTAACCTAAAAAGCACACAGACAAAGCTACCCTGAGATGTAAATTACAGTGTTGCTTCCTATCCTATACAGCAGTAACTAATAGTAACTATACTGCAATATCCATTGAATTATTGCAAAATGTATTATTTATTATAAATGAAATGACTTATTATGGTATTATTATCATAGTTTTTATTGTTGGAATCTGTAACCTGTCTGGTCTAAAACAGCAGATCAATCTCATAAATAAATACATAAATTGCCATTAAAAGGTGCTACATCTATAAAGGATGGCTCTCTATACATGTTAATACGTTCCTAAAAATAATAATAATACAAATGTCCTCATAGACTTAATGTTATAGGAGCAACAGAAAATACAAACATCAGAAAAATGCAGATCTATTTGACAGGCAAATATCCCATAAGGTCTACAACAATGGAATTATCCTTTCATTTACAGGAACATCAACTGACGGCTTTATGTTTAATGCTACAAAATAAGGTAATCCCTAATTCAGCAGATGAGAGGTAAAATCTGCATGTAAACCACAGAAGCAAGTCACACTACTGCCTTAATTCAATCATGGTTCCTGACAGAGCAATTCCATGCATACTGATTCAGACTTGAGTCCCACTGTGTTGAATAGGGTTTACTCCCTAGAAAGTGTGTTTAGGATTACAGACTCACGCCAGGCAAGTAAATAAATCCATCTGTAATTATGGCCACAGGAAAAGAAGAGGAAACAGGCTGTTATCTTCCCCAGACAGACTCTTATCAACAGATCCATTAAGACTCAGAATTGCTATCAAGAATTAAAGTCTGGAAAGGAATTCCAAATGTATAATTGATGTACTAAGGAATAAATGATGTAACTATCCCTGCTGCTGTATTTCACTGCTAATGTTATGTGAATTATAGACTACTGTACGCGGTACATTTTTTTAAAGGTTCAATTTGTTAGTGTTATGCTTATTCCAAAGCTGGAAAACAGAGCTTTAGAAACGTTTTGGCAATTGAGAGATCAAATGAAGATGCAAAAACTTTTTCAGCAAATATTAAATATACTGTATATTAATATAAAAACAGATAACATAACTACAAATTCTCTCCCCCATACACAGGAAGAGATAGCCTCAGCATGATTCACAGAGGCAAAAGGCAGAAGAACAAAAAGGCAAGGTTTACAAAACAAAAGATATGCTAATATATACCTTTTGCATATAGGTCACGAACAATTAACTGAACTCTGAACCCAGCCAATACTTAAAAAAACAAGCTAGACTTCTTGTCTCCAACCAGCAGAAATATCTTTTAATCCAAATACTTTTAAATCATAAAACAAAAAAATTACAATACTCCCCTTTTTATGTTAAAAAGAACTTGGAAACAAACCCATTTTTTTAGTAAATTCTTTGTGCCTTACAGCAGTAAGTGGCTTTATTAAAATATCAGCTTTCATATCCTTTGAGTCATAATATTTTAATATGACCTCACCTCTGGCTATAAAATCCTTAACATGATGAAAACGAATGTCTATATGTTTTGTTCTGCTTCTGCAGCCCTCAGATAAAGCCATATGAATGCAAGCCTGGTTGTCTTCATAAACAGTTATAGGTTTGTGTAAAATTATACCTATATCCTTTAAAAGCTGTCTGAACCAAGTAATTTCATTACATATTTGCGCTAAACTGTAGAATTCAGCTTCAGCCGTGGAAATTGCAACTATGGTTTGTTTTCTAGAATACCAAGCAATTGTAGAATCAGCAAATTGTATTATAGCTCCAGAAGTGGACTTACGATCCTTAAGATCTCCAGCCCAATCTGCATCAACATAAGCTTCTAATTTTTCTGTCCCATCAGCGGATAGTTTTAAACAGAATCCTTAGTACCTTGCAAATATCTAAAAAGCCTTTTTAATCCAGCTTTTCCAGTAGATGTTGGATTCTCTACATGCCTGCTCAAAATTGACACTGCATTTGCTATATCTGGTCTTGAATGATTTGCAATGTACAGCAAGCTTCCAATGGCAGATATAAAACCATCTCCATCAGATGACTCAGCCTCCCCCTCCTTCTTCTGAAATTCAGGAAGCATGGGAGTTGAGACAGACTTACATTCCTGCATTTTAAAATCCTCTAGCAGTTTCTTAATCTTACCACTTTGGCTTAGCAGAAAATTTCCATCCTCTTCTCTCTGGATTTCCAAGCCTAAATAATCTGTAACTTCCCCAAGATTTTTCAGTGTGAAATTGCTTTGCATACAAGCTTCAAAATCATGTCTTTGCTTATCTGATTATGTAAGTAGCAATAAATCATCCACATATAAACATAAATATATAAAACCTTGCTTGTCTTTCTTTGCATAAACACATTGATCTGCTATCCCTTTTACAAAACCAAACCTTTGCAATGTTTCATCAAGCTTTATATTCCAGCAATGAGCAGCTTGTTTTAACCCATATATTGAGTTGTGTAATTCACAGACTAGAACAGAGCTTTCCAAACTGTGTGTCACGACACAAAAGTGTGTCGCCACACACAGTCTGGTGTGTCGCCACACAACCTGGAAGTGCTGATCATCATCAGTGCTTCCGGGTTTTCCCGCGGCGACACACCAACAGCGGCGCACAAAAAACGAAAGCGGCAGCAGCGCTTCCGGGTTTTTGCGCACTGCCGCAACTGCGGCACTTCCGGGTTTTCCCGCGGCGACACACCAATGGCGGTTGGTGTGTTGCCGCGGGAAAACTTTGGAAAGCCCTGGACTAGAATTTCACCTTGTTCATAACCAGGAGGTTGTTGCATGTACAATTTCTGATCTAACTCACCATACAGAAATGCAGTTTGAACATCATAATGATAAACAGACATCTTTTTCATAGCAGCAACCTTCAACAACAACCTGATTGATTCACCCTTTGTTACAGGAGCAAACGTTTTATCATAATCTACATCTTTCCTTTGAGAAAATCGTTTTGCAACCAATCTTGCTTTATACTTCTGAATATTTCCACTAGCATCTTTTTTAAAATTTAAAAACCCATCTACAACCTAGACAGCATTCAACAGGAGGTAGATTAACCAATTTCCAGGTTTTATTTTATTTCAAAGAAGCCAATTCCTGCTGCATTGTCTCATGCCAGCAGTTAGCAATTTCAGGTGGCATCTCATTTATTTGCTGTAAAGATTCAGATTCTGAGTAAATGTGAAATGCTTTTACTGTATCCACCTCATAACATTTAGGAGGAACCCCTTTGTTACACCTTTGAAACCTGCGAGGTAGGACAGGACTAACATTCTGATTTCCACTATTTTCCTCAGAAGCCTCTATCTCATTAGACAGATCAGCTTGCTGCTCCTCTTGTTTATTGACTTCACTAGGTAAATCTTGCAGACCACCATCAGCAAAACCTTGCTGTTCCCTTGGTGTTAAATCAACTGAAGAACTGGAATTTATTTTTTCCCAGTTTTCCTCTGCAAATGAAGCACTTTTGCTAATTATTAATGTATTACCTAGTATGAACCTGTAGCTTCTCTGACTTTGTTCATATCCAACAAAGATAGCTTTCTTTGTTCTGGAAGCCCCCTTGCATCTCAGTTGCTTTGGGATGTGAACCCAAGCTGTGCTTCCAAAAACTCTGAGATGATTGACTTTAGGCTTCATCCCATAGAACAAATGAAATGGTGTATCCTCAATTACACTATTAAACAATCTGTTTTGTACATAACAAGCAGTGGATACTGCTTCACCCCAAAACTTAAAAGGTAATCTTGCATCTTTAAACAAACACATCATGGCTTCTTGAAGAGTTCTACCTTTTCTTTCAGCAATTCCATTCTGCTGAGGAGTATATGGGTTAGACAAAATCTGCTCTATCCCTTTTTCTGACAAAAAACGTTTAAATTTTGTAGATAAATACTCTCCACCTCTGTCAGATTGCAAAGCATATACAGGCTTTTGGAATTTTCCATTTGCCCATGTTACAAAACTTTTAAACTATTCAAATGCCTCATCTTTGTGTTTCAACAGATAGATGCATGTGTACCTTGAAAAATCATCAATTATGGTCAAAATATACCTTGCTTCTCCAAAACTTGGAGAAAATGGACCAATTGCATCAGAATTTACTTTTTCAAGAGGTCTAGTAGTGGTTCTATCTCAATGCTTTTTTACAGGAGCCTTGTAAGTCTTGCATTCCTTACAAATTGAACAATCCAGATATTTATCACAAGATTTCAATTTTAGATCAGCACATATGTTTGGCATTTGTGTTATGTATCTAAAATTTGCATGAGCAAACCTTCTGTGCAGTAAATGAACACATTGATCATGTGTTGGGGTATTACCAAACACAGCCTTTGCAGTTTGACTCTTAGTAGCATTCTGTACAATGTATAATAAATCCTTTTGAACACAAGTTGCACACAACATACCATTCTTCTGTATCTCACAGTCTTCTTTCTTAAATGTTATGACATATCCATCAGCTGCTAAACGGGCTACAGACAAAAGGTTAGTTTGCAACTGCGGGACATCTAACACATTTTTAACAGTCTCCCCTAAACAAGATAAATACATGTCACCTTGACCCATAATCTTAGTCATACTCCCATCAACCAAAGAAACACTTTGTTTGTTAGCTTTAGACAGTGAAACAAATGAATTTTTACAATGAGATAAATGACAATTTGCCCTGGAATTGAGGACCCATTCATCAGCATTACAGTTATCAAGAACCTGTGCAATGTGAGTTGTTGTCTGAAGAGCCTTCTTGCGTGTTGCCACCTTCTTTTTTCCTGTCTTGCGATCTTTGTGGAACAACTCACAGTCTTTGCGCAAATGTCCTGCTGATCCACAATGAAAACAACACCGGGTTGCCAATGTGGTTGCTTTAGCCACGAGGTCCTTCCATTCTCTCGCTTTCTCATGCTGCAGCTTTCCAGAAGAGATGGGTGTAGACTTTTCTTGACTCTTCTCCCACTCAACAAGCAGCCGTCCAGAAACAAACGAAGGAGTAAGATCAGCTTCAGGCATCACTTCCAAAGTACAAATCAGGGTGTCCCACGATTCATTCAGTGAGGACAAAATGATGTAGGCTTTTGTCAAAGGAGTAAATTCCATCCCTCGTTCTTGAAGCTCAACAAATAATTGTTGAATTGTGTGCAAATGATCAGGTAAACTGCCATGATCAGATAAATACGATTTATGCAGCTTTCTGGTCAGGGTTACTTTACTCCCTGCAGTAGCCTTTACATATAAATTACGTAAAGCGTCCCATAATTGTTTGGCAGTTTGTAAGCCACACACATTTACTAACTGATTATCCTCCACTCCTAAAATAATCAAAGCTCTGGCTCTTTCATCTTGACGAAGCCAGGCAGCAGGGGGGTTTACAGGAGTTGGCTCATCTATGGGGGTCCATACAATTTACTCTACACCACTTGGCTTTGCCTTGTTTGGAATGAAAGCCAAAGAAAGCTAGCTTTTCAGCCCTAAAGGTTTCTGATTGGGAGCATTGTCTGCTCTTTCCAAGTTGAAATATCTCGAACACCCATGGAGACACATTAATATATACCTATACTTATTATAAGTACTTATTAATATATACCTATACTTGATTTGGGAGTTTTAGTGTTATTGATATCAGATCGATGGATGCTTTTCAATTACATCACTTCTAACCAAAGCTCTCTAATATTTTTAAAAGTATGGTCTACATTTTTGTGTTCTAATTTTTCTCTTAAACCTAGATTAAGCATGGAATGTAATTAATAAATAGCTCTGTAAGGTAACATTTGTTTATAAAATAAATAGGGGTTCATCCAGGATGTCCCTTCCTTGGATCAGCAGAAGGGAATAAGGATCAGTGCAAGTGCCCACTAGAAAAAGAATGAAAGCAGCCCCAACATCACCAACTGCACTGCTAAGGGAGGATTTACAACTTTTTCCAAGCAATTCCAAAATCTCAGAGACCCAGAGAGGAAAGGAGGAATTGCCCCCACCCCTTCCAGATTCAGCCACAAATGATCATCACCTTTTAATTTTCTGCTGTGGTTGTATTGTTGCTGCCTCTATTCAGTAAGTATCAGACTCTACCTCAGCCTTTCTCAACTTTTTGACCCTGGAGAAACACTTGAAATATTTTTCAGGCCTCAGGGAACCCCTGCACATTCAGGCTCAAATATAGGCCAGAAGTTACAAAATTATTATATTCATTTCATGTGTAGGCCTGTATATATGCATTAACGGTGTTCTTAAACTAAAACTAAAGAAGGAAACTTACCTCTTTAATGAGAAGTTGCCCAAATTTGAAATATTTTTAAAAATAAATTGTGATCTCCCAAGGAACCCCTAGTGACCTCTTGCGGAACCCTAGAGTTCCGTGGAACCCTGGTTGAGAAACCCTACTCTACCTGATGTTTCGGTTTTAAGGATTTGGTACACCTCAAATGCAACTGATTTTATTGTAGAAGTTTACAATAATCATTTAATCATTTGAACTTAACCAAAATCAATTTTGCAAATAACAGAAAGTGTGGGTCCCCACCCGCAACACAATTTCCACCCCAGAATTTATAGGAGAGATTGGATTTCCCCTTGTAAGGAGGGAGAGAACTTAAATGTCCCTTCCCAGATCACATGGAAAATTCCAAGATTTTTATATCTCTATTGTAGGTCAAGTTAAGTCAAGTCCAGTTCTCCCCTAGACAACCATTGCAAGGTTGGGCTTCAAATGAGAAAGTTTTTTCTTTTTGTTTTTTTCAAAGGTGGCTCCTTCTTTCTTTCTTTTGCCTTGCTGGCATGAGCCTGGTAAGGATTTGGATGAAATGATTCCTCTGCCTTTGGATCTTCCCATCAAAAGTTGTAGAACAGTTTGGGCTATGTTTTATTCATAGTTTTAGTCAATATGTGTGAATAATGGGGCTGTATCTAATTGATAACACTGAATTGTGTAAAGGCAGACCCTAATTTATCATAGGTGAACTTTTCACATTAGAAATTACAATGGGGCAGTGAGTTTTGGTAGGCCTCTGAAGGATACATCCAAGACTGGGAGGGGGGAAGGCTACATATAATTGTAAAGCCCTGCTCCACACATATTCTCACATAGTGTTTTGAACCATGTGGAAAAATATGAAAGACATGAGCGTCAACACAAAGCAAATAGAAAGGCATCTGAAGAAACAGATAAATTCTACAGATTTTTCCCATAAATGACAACCTTTTATTATATGTTGGGATTCTTGCTTTGAATTAAGAAGACCACATATTTGTTGAGGAGCATCAAATGTTCTTCTAAAAAAAAGGTGATGTGAGGCTAAAGCTGCTATTTCTGGCACCAGGTTAAAGCTGTTCTGTTTTATTTTAAGATTTATTATTTTAATTCCAAAACTGAGGCTTGCACTCTTGAACTTGACTGACTTTTTAGGTGTTACATTTATATTAATTTATTCTGATGGGTTCTTGGTACTTTTCTAAGCTTGGTAGTTTTCTTGCAGATGTTTCATTATAACATTACCAATGCATGAGAGAGTGGGACTTGCTGGCTGATTATACTATATATAGTAGCTTGCCTTGCCAGTCTTGTTGGGGGTGTGGCTTCCTTCTTGATAGTTCCTTGATCAGGGTATTGTTTCTTCCCTGATTGATTATCTGGTGCTGTTTCCTGCTTCATTCTGAACCAGCATGTCAATAGTTTTTGTATTGAATTTTGTATTGCTTTTTTCCTGATTCTGTTATACTTTAAAATATAGCTGTTAGGTTTTAAATGATATTGCCTGGATATCATTGTTTTATCATCACTTATAAATTAAGCAAATGTTTCTGACCATGTTAATAATGTTTTCTTGTATCAGTACAGCCTTACAGATTTTATCACAATAACAGTTTTAACAGGCTACAAATATATATACCAATACTAACTTTTTGTGGCTCATCAACTGCTTATAAGATAAAGCAAAAAGAATTATTACCATAGAATGGAAGGATTGGAAGGGACCTTGGAGATCATCTATCCATTCCATGGCCAGTCCTCTGCATAAATTCATGACAACATCATTCGCCTCCTGCAAAAAAGGGAAACCACCTCCCTCGTCTGTATCATTGAACAGCTCTTACCATTAAGAATGTTTTTCTGATGTCTAAACAAAATCTTCTTCCTTGTAATTTAAACATATTGCTTTCTGTCCTGTCTTCTAGAACTGAGAACAATTCTGCCCCACCACTGACATGACAATATGCATGAATGGAACATTATGAAATTACATCAACCAGCTGATGTTAAATACTAACTAAATATTCCAAAGGACTTATACAAAACAATCTTACTTTTATTTCCAGATTAGTGTCAGACTATCAATAAACCAGGAAGTTAAAGCCATAAGCCAAGGGACCAGCAGTAATCAGCTCTGGATTGTTTAGGGGTTTGACTTAAAATTACAGGTTACTCACTACAAAACTATCCTACCAGATGAAGAGGAGTTCGGTTAGTTCTGCAGGTTCAATGCAGCAGGAGACAACCCAATAGTTTAACAAGCAATATCTTCACTAACCTCACAAAAAGTTATCAGCCAAATTCTATCATAAATGCTGCAATCCTTCCAGCTACTTTGTATTGATGCTTATATTAAAATCACAAAACCATATCTGAGAAGTCTACTCCAAATGTACTTTTCCTCATGTAGTAGTCCAGTAGTAGGCAAGCAATGTGCTTGATCCTCACAATACAGCCCTCAGGATTTTCTCTATCTTTGTCTTTTCTTCTGGGCAGATTGATAAAAAAGGTAAAGGTTCCCCCTGCACATTTGTGCAGTCGTGTCCAACTCTAGGCGCCGGTGCTCATCTCCATTTGTTAGCCGAAGAGTCAGCGTTGTCCAAAGATGCTTCCGTGGTCATGTGGCCGGCATGACGTGCATGGAATGCTATTACCTACCCACGGAAGTGGTACCTATTTCTCTACTTGCATTTGCATGCTTTCGAATTGCTAGGTTGGCAAGAGCTGGGGCTAGTACGGGAGCTCACTCCGTCACGCAGGGCTAGGGATTCGAACCTCTGAACTTGCGATCTTCTGATCGACAAGCCTGGCGTCTTACCCGCTGAGCCACCACACCCCTTTTGATTTTTTTTGATACTTTTCTTTTGATACTTTTGATACTTTTGATTCTTTTGATTCTTTTGATTCTTTTGATTCTTTTGATTCTTTTGATTCTTTTGATACTTTGAGATTGATAAACCATCACCCAAAAAAACCAACAACCACAAATAGAACTGGGTTGCAGCCACTCACCATTTTTATTTGTTGAGAGCATGGGCATAGAAAGATCCTTGTAAATAAAGATGATGTTATTGGCATCAATTTTGCACCATGCCAATTTCCCAGTTTTTTGTTTTGTTTTTTTTAAAGACTCTTTGGAGTCCTTGGTGCTCTCTGAGTCTTGTTGTTTTCTTGCAGACGTTTCATTGCCAGGCTAGGCAACATCTTCAGTGCGAAAACACTGAAAACATTATTTAAAGACTCTTTAAATAATCAGCTAGGTCGGGCAAGGAGTTGGTAAGTGGCAAGGAAGGTATTCATGTAGAATCCATTTGCTAACTGTGCTACAAACATAGGAGCTGATGAGATTGGTGCCAAAATATGCTGCAGGGATTGTATAAGTAGAAGAGAAACCAAAAGTGGAACCAAATTCCTGGATATATTTATGAAACACAGATTACAAGGTGCTACACTATAATTGCAAGACAGAGACCAGCTCAAAACTCATACAGGACAACTTTGTGAATTGGCGTTTTGGTTCCCCCTCCCCTCCCTCCCCTTGCAGGGCTCTTTTGTATTCAATATAAGCAACTTCTCTCTGACACACATTTGTCTTATTTCTTTTCTCTGTCCTCACACAAACACATATACATTTTTCTCTCACACATATGAACTTCCTGTTTCCTCTCCATTCTCCCCTCCAATCATACACTTGAAGATGAACATACATATTCATGATACCTTTTTTTAATAAGGCTATCAGATCTGGGCTGCAAAAATCCAAACTATGCTACATTCCAATAAAAGAGAATATTTTTTTTATTTATTTATTTATTTATTTATTTATTTCATTTATATCCCGCCCATCTCCCCCACAAGGAGGGACCCTGGGCGCTTATGCTATATTCAGGTCCACCTGAATTCTTTTATTCCCCAAACAACTAATTTAATATGCTTCATATTCGCTTTACAAATTTCAAGTTTTCCTTAGTTGATGCTTCTCATATTCTATGTTCCAATTGTGTAAAACGAGGAATTCTTCTTTTAGGATTGTCACTGAGATTGGCCAGATTTCTTGTTACCTGTGAAAGTAACTAGATCAATGTCTTCTAACTGGGGGTGGGAGGTGCACCATTGGGCAAAATTTGTTAAAATGTTTCAGCCATGTCCATAAGGTTTTCTTGGCAACAACACAGATTGCCACTGTCGTATTCCAGGTTTGCTTTGAGTTCTTCCTTCTAAGCGAGTTGGTTTCCCTCATGACTGCAGAGCCCCCACCTGCCCTCACCCCCACTGCAGATTATCCTTGGCTCCATCCATTTCCTTTTGTCCGTACCAACAAGGATGAGCATCCCATGAGCTCCAACTCCTGCCAGCATCATTTTCAGGGTCACTGAAATTTCTGACACCCTCCACATCATATCAATGTGGTAATTTCTAGGGGATTTAGCAATACAAGTATTGATCAAGAAAAGGGAAGTGTCTTGTCTGTGTCTGGTCAGAATGCTTCATGCCTTTTCTGTTTACACCCTCCTACCTGAGGTCAAGGTTGTCTTGATCTGCTGAAACATTGCCAAGGAAATCTGTCCCATCTCTCCCAGGAGTCTTCTTAATACCCAAAGGGCATCAAAGAAAAGACACTCTATCCAGCGCTCTTCTTTATTCATCTGTATATGGATCTCTGGAATTTTTCCATAATCCTCCCTTAAAATTCTAGAGTCTCCTTTACATCTCTGTTTCCTACTCATTAATAAGTATGACAGCTGAGGAGAGGAGAGTTGGAAAAGAAAATGAATACTTTCTGTAGTCTCAGCATTATGAATATGTTTACTTTTCCCATTTCCTGCCATTCAGTATAAAACAATACAACATAAGCCATTTTTTTAAAAAAATCTGGGACATAAGTAGTCTAAATAATAGCAAATCAGGTCATGAGCACTTTGCAGTTCTGTTAAGTGCACAATGACTCAGCTTATATGTTGTCAGGCTTATGGAAAGATGATATGGCATATAAAAGTAGGCCACAATGAACACATTAGAGAAATCTATTTGTTTGCACAATATTCATCTGCCACTGTACAGCAGCAGCTATTTATTCTATAAATAGAATATGTCGAATGGTTTTTTACAGCACTGTTAATATTCAGGCAGGACACTAGACACTGAGTGTGTTCAAAGGGGGACCACAGTATCTAGAGATACATGGTATATAGGTATATAACCCACCCCCAAAAAAGATTCTTATTAAAATCTATTGACCTTGAAAATGGCTGTGGTTTCATGCTACACAAATAAGCAGAAGTAAAACTTGGACTTATATTGTACTTCCTGAGTCTCTATTGCTTCATAATATTGTTCACAAACTGTCATCAGAATAGCCAGTTTATGATATAACACTACAAACATGCCACTAATATATTCTATCAGACATCTTGCGGGTGTGTTAATTCAGAACCTCCTGCTTTCTTTAGAGCAGCTGCTGCAGAGGTACTTTGCAATGCCTACTATATCAGTATTGTTTCTGGAGCACTGAAACATTTTGCTAGGAGATGAATTAGCTGGAAATTACTACTGTATATTTCACTTTCTTTTTCACTTTCTTCTAGATTTCTTCTCAGCTTGGATGCATTTGTAGAATTTTTTGTGACAATTTTGAAAAGCTTTTGACTGTGTTTTAGCTTTTAGAGTTATGATTTTTTAACAGCGTATACATTTTGTGATGGTAAGGAAGATGCACCCTTATTCTTTTGATATTCAAGCAGATATGATGGAATTATACGGCATAGGGCCTTGTTACTTGAGGTACCACCTGTCTCCCATAGTATCTGCCCAGCCAATTCATTGTGGTAGGTTTAGTGTTCTCCACGTTCCTTCAATTAGCTGACTGTGGCTCAGATCATGAGCTTCTTATCGCAAAATTTAGGCTTAAATTGAAGAACGTAGAGAAAACCACTACACCATTCAGGTATGACCTAAATCATATCCCTTATGAATATACAGTGGAGGTGAGGAATAGATTTAAAGGATTAGATCTGGTAGACAGAGTGCCTGAAGAACTATGGATGGAGGTTGTCTATGAAGGTTCTCAGTCATCCAGGTGGAATTGTCTGTAGCTTGAATCATGTCAACTGGATTTCTATTTTCTCAGTGGAAACGTTTCGCTCCTTATCCAAGAAGCTTCTTCAGTCTGAGCAAAGTTTGTAAGGGAATCCTTAAATAAGTTTCTAGGGTGGCTGTGTGACCTTGCACCTGGGGCTAGGTCATGGTTATTTTGAGATGTTTATTTCTAAGTCCCTTTATCATCCAAAGGAGGATCGTTAAGATTACCTTGCTGTTGTTGAGATTGCGAAATGGTCTTAATCTTCCTAGGCACAGAAGATAAAGCAGGAAGGAAAATAGGGGAAAGATTGTGCCTGAGGCCCCCACCTCTATTCAAAGAAGGATTTTCCAAGTTGGCATAAATGGATTCCTTGACCCCTCTTTCAAACCACTTATCTTCCCTGTCTAAAATGTGAACATTAGTGTCCTCAAATGAGTGTCCTTTTTCCTTTAGATGAAGGTAAACTGCTGACTCTGGTCCTGTGGTGTTGCTCCTCCTGTGTTGGGCCATCCTCCTGTACAAAGGTGGTTTGGTTTCTCCAACGTAGAGCTCAGAGCACTCCTCACTGCACTGGATTGCATACACTACATTGCTTTTCTTGTGTTTTGGAGTTTGATCTTTGGGGTGTACAAGCCTCTGTCTCAGTGTGTTGGTGGGTTTGAAATATACAGGTATGTGGTGTTTGCCAAATATCCGTTTTATCTTTTCAGACATGCCAGCCATGTAGGGAATGACCAGGTTCTTCCTTTTACTCTGAGTCTCAGCCCTGTCTGTCGCTGTTTTAGGTCTGGTAGACCTAGATTTAGTGAAGGCCCAATTTGGATATCCACAGGCCTTCAGAGCTGTTCTCAGGTGCTGATTTTCATTCTTTTTGGATGGAGGTTCGTAACATTGTACAGGAGGCAGCAACTAAAACTATCCCAAAGAAAAAGAAATGCAAGAAAGCAAAGTGGCTGTCTGATGAGGCTTTACAAATAGCTGAGGAAAGAAGGGAAGCAAAAGGCAAGGGACAAAGGGAAAGATATAACCAACTGAATGCAGATTTCCAGAGAATAGCAAGGAGAGATAAGAAGGCCTTCTTAAATGAACAATGCAAAGAAATCGAGGAAAACAATAGAATGGGGAAGACTAGAGATCTCTTCAAGAAAATCGGAGATATCAAGGAAACGTTTTTTACAAAGATGGGCATGATAAAGGACAAAAAAGGCAGGGACCTAACAGAAGCAGAAGAGATTAAGAAGAGGTGGCAAGAATACACAGAAGAACTATACAAGAAAGATCTTAATATCCCTGATAAATATGATGGTGTGGTCACTGACCTTGAGCCAGACATCCTAGAGAGTGAAGTCAAGTGGGCCTTAGGAAGCATTACTAACAACAAAGCTAGCGGAGAAGACAGTATCCCAGCTGAGATATTTAAAATCCTAAAAGATGATGCTGTTAAAGTGCTGCACTCAATATGCCAACAAATTTGGAAAACTCAACAGTGGCCACAGGATTGGAAAAGGTCAGTTTACGTTCCAATTCCAAAGAAGGGCAATGCCAAAGAATGTTCAAACTACCGTACAATTGCGCTCATTTCACATGCTAGCAAGGTTATGCTCAAAATCCTACAAGCTAGGCTTCAGCAGTATGTGAACCGAGAGCTACCAGAAGTGCAAGCTGGGTTTCGAAGAGGCAGAGGAACTAGAGATCAGATTGCCAACATTCACTAGATCATGGAAAAAGCAAGAGAGTTCCAGAAAAACATCTACTTCTGCTTCATTGACTATGCTAAAGCCTTTGATTGTGTGGATCACAACAAACTGTGGCAAAGTCTTAAAGAGATGGGAGTACCAGACCACCTTACCTGTCTCCTGAGAAACCTGTATGCGGGTCAAGAAGCAACAGTTAGAACCGGACATGGAACAACCGACTGGTTCAAAATTGGGAAAGGAGTACGACAAGGCTGTATATTATCACCCTGCTTATTTAACTTAGATGCAGAGTACATCATGAGAAATGCCGGGCTGGATGAATCACAAGCCGGAGTTAAGATTGCCGGGAGAAATATCAACAACCTCAGATATGCAGACGATACCACCCTAATGGCAGAAAGTGAAGAGGAACTAAAGAGCCTCTTGATGAGGGTGAAAGAGGAGAGTGCAAAAGCTGGCTTGAAACTCAACATTAAAAAAACCCAGATCATGGCATCTGGTCCCATCACTTCCTGGCAAATAGAAGGGAAAGAAATGGAAGCAGTGACAGATTTTATTTTCTTGGGCTCCAAGATCACCGCAGACGGTGACTGCAGCCATGAAATTAAAAGACGCTTGCTCCTTGGGAGGAAAGCTATGGCAAACCTAGACAGCATATTAAAAAGCCGAGACAAAGGTCCGTATAGTTAAAGCTATGGTTTTACAACAAACCTATCACAACCCCGGGAGTGCCCCTTCTCTGTAAGAGTGCCTGCCCTCTGGAATGAGGTTCCCCGAGATTCAAACAGCCTCCACCCTACTGGTCTTTCGAAGGGTGAGGGTGACTGAAGCCCCCTTTAGACTAGGTAGGTTGTTTTCCTTTGTTCCCATCCAGTTTCCTCATCCTGCCATCTTTGCCCTTCTTTTTTTTCTTGTTGTTTTTCTTGTTTTTAATGTTTTAAACAATGTGTAAACTGCTCAGAGTCCCTGGGAGTTGGGCAGCATATAAATTTAATATATTATTTGTATTAATAATAATAGTAATAATAATTAGGATATTGTTCCATCAATCAAGATAGTAAATAACAATTTCAATGTCCCCATCCAGATTATTTGCACACTTCTCAGTTCCTTCCTTATACAGGTAGTCCTGACTGTCTTGTTTAGCGACCTTTCAAAGTTACAATGGCTGGGGGGAAAAAGTTTGTGACCAATCTTTTCATTTACAGCCATAGCAGCATCCCACAGTCACGTGATCACTATTCAGGTACTTCACAACCAGCACACATTTATGACCATCGCAGCATCCCATAGTCATGTGATCGCCATTTCTGAGCTTCGCAACCAGCTTCCAGGATGCAGAATTAATGGAGAATGCGGAAGTGAAATCGCAAGTTGTGGTCATGTGATGTCTCACTTAATGACCATGGTGATTCACTTAACGAGGGAAGTGGAAGTGATATCGTAAGTCTGGCGTGGTCATATTCTGACTATTTTATTTATTTTATTTTATTTATTTTTTATCCCACCTTTATTATTTTTATAAATAACTCAAGGCGGCAAACATACCTAGTACTCCTTCTTCCTCCTATTTTCCCTACAACAACAACCCTGTGAGGTGAGTTGGGCTGAGAGAGAGTGACTGTCCCAAGGTCACCCAGCTGGCTTTCATACCTAAGGTGGGACTAGAACTCACAGACTCCTGGATTCTAGCCCAGTACCTTAACCACTAGACCAAACTATACTATTATTTGGAACAAGTCTGGTTTCTGTGCTACGGTGATGCCATGTGGTTATCCATTTTGACAACATTTACATACCATTCATAAGAGACAATAGAAAAGCCAGAAGACCATAACACCTTGCCAGCAATCAACAACCAGATAGGCAAAGATTAACACCAAGATTAGCACCAGAGGAGCAATCAAACAACACAATAGACCCTAATCAAGGAACTATTAACTCAGTCAATCAACCAAGCAGCAAACAACAACCCAATCAAGGAACTACCAAGGAGAGTACAACACCCCCACCAACACAGGCAGGACAAGCCAGGGTATATAAACAGAGAGCAAGTCCCACTCCCTTTTCGCACTGAAGATGTTGCCTAGCCTGGCAGTGAAACGTCTGCAAGAAAACAACAAGGCAGAGAGAACACCATGGACTCCACAGTTCAACCCTGAGCTACAAATATTCTCTTCGATTGGCTTTGATTTGTGCTTCTTCCAAAGTTTATCACATATGAAATATGTCTAAATGTACAGATGTAATTTTAGTGGATAGTCAAAACTCCCATTAGGTTTTTGGAGTAAGATTAATGTGATTTAAGATGCACTGCGATTAATGCATATCTTTAAGAGGAATTCCAATGATCATTCCCATTAGATACTTCATATAGATAGATAATGAGAAAATTTTTAAGGGAAACTAAAGCCCCTAGAATATCTTTGGCCGAATTGTAGTTACCTTATGAGGATGGTGGCTTTAACCTGCCAGATTTTCAATTATATAATTGGGTTTTTATCTTAACATCCATATTTTTCCTGAATGAAGCTTATTATAATTACTTTAGTCTGTGGGCTCATTTGGAAAGCAAATGTGTAACACCTTTGAAATCTTGGCAGCTGTTAGGGTCTAGGTACATTTAAACCAGGATCTTGGTTTCTGCTGTGAAAGCCACTAGGCAAATTCGGTTATTAATAGGTAACCGTTACAATTTGATCATGAATCACAAGAGAACTTGACATTGTGATGTAACTCAAATCTAAAAATAGTGGGAAATATGTTCTATTGAAATGCTTGTGCTAAACATGGGATTAATATTTTAAATCAGTTGATTTTCAATAGTTTTAAAGATTTTGAGAGACTGTCTTTTGTTGTGGGGGGAAGTTTGTGTTTACCTTGTCTTCAACATATGCTTGACAATATATGCAATTGAAACATGTATTAAGTAAACAGTATGGCCTGGATGCTTTAGTACTCTGAAGTACTTGCAATTTGACCTTGAACAGAAGCCAACAATTCAGTTTTATAAAGTATTAAAAGGTTAGTTTTATAAAGTATTAAAAAGTATTAAAAATAAATGAAAGTTAGTATTAGCTACATATTTGGTCTGTGGAAAGAAGAATTGGAATATCAGTTTTGAAAAAATCAAGGGGTCCAGGTATTAAAAATGTGGAATATACTTGTGATTTTTTTTTAAAAAAAAAACTAATTTATCAGAAAATATTATTTCAGATCTATTGGACCCCTCTTTTTATGTTGATTATGTAAGAAATTTGAAAGTTAACTCACATGATTTGGCTTTGTTCTTCTATAACTTTGGTTTCAAATTTATAGGCATGTTAACATAACTTTGGGAAGGAATATGTTTAAGGATCTCAAAGTGATGTTGAATTATTTTTCTAAAAAAATGGAATTTGTCTCTTGTGAAGAATTTTGGCTGTATGGAGCTTGGAATGCAGCAAAGGGGTAATTTTGCATAACTGGAAAGAAAGGAATGGTGTTAAGGAATGGATACAAGGTATGTGCCTATAATCTATTTCTGAAAAGTCTTTGTGCTCTAAAAATGAGATGACACATTATGTTGCTATATAGGTGAGACTGGATAAGAAGCTTAATGACTGAATCTGTTTTATGTAGATATTTATACTTATCGTATGGATCTTTTCTTTTTGGTTTTTATTAAGGTTAGCTCATTTAACCTAATATATTTATTTTTTTTCTCACTGTATTATCACTATTCAGTGTGCTCTGATTCTTTTGTATTTTACATATTAACACAAAGCAACACAAAGCAACCCCCAAAGAATTCTGAAATGATAGACTGAAATGATGACTCTGAAGATGATGCAGAAAGACAAACATCATAATCTTGTATTCTGAGGATAGATCCACCTAAACAAGAGAGGTCAATGCAATGGTATTCCTACTGCTTGTTTCGTATTCATGGGTGCATGCACAGAGAAAAGTGGATCAGTAAAAAAAAGTTTTGCTTACTGCATAAAATCCTACAATGAAGTAAAAACATTTTTGTTCAAACAAATGAATTCCTATAGTCACTTGAGAAGTCTACTGACAATCTTAAGGGGGGAAAACGAGTATAATGGCAAAAAATATTAAGTAGCCTAAAGGTCCTATACGTTAAATATGCGCCTCTCAGCACGTTCAGAGTAGTAGCAATTCCCATAACGTTTCATTTGAGCAACCAGGCTTTCTAGTTCTTTTCTATTCTATTTTCATTATGCAAACTGGTCTAACCCACAAGGACAAGAACTTCATTAAAATACTCCCCAGTGGGGTCTCTTCTTATGACCTGCTGTCCTAATTAGATTTTTGTCAATAGGAGGTACAAAAACATATTCCTCAAATCCTCAACGCTGCAAGAATACAGTCTGCTTATATACAGTACTGTTTCACTATCTTCTCTGCATTTACTGTATATCTAACCACGTCCTCCTTGCCCAGATCTTACATCACCTGAAATCCATCTTGGCCTTAGCACTTTTAAAGAGAGAGGTCATGTATCAGGTCTATAGAGTCATCTCTCATCTCCATATTAAGAATTAATTGATATCACATGATCTCACACCTGTAAAATGGGTGGCCATATAAATTGTTTAAATAAATGAATTAGAATAAAACATAATTAGTAGTTCTGTTTTACTACTCTTTAAAAAACAATATTCAGACATATTTTTAAATAAAATATTTATGAAAATAAACCAGAACTAAAACCAAAAATTGAAAAACAAAAAGAAAAGAGAATTGTTAATTAATGTATACAGGTTGGGAGTATAAAATTGTTAACACATACTGTATATAATTAAGGAGAATACGGATGACGAATCATCAACATTTAATATCTTTATCCAGAATGAGATTTTTGCCAATGGAGACAATCTATCAAGAAAACCTTTATTAATAAAGTATAACTAATAAATGATATCCAAATTTGACTAAACCAACTGTCCATTATGGAATTTTTCTTTTTTCATATATAAGAATTTTATTAAGTTTCAGACAAAGATAAAAGCTACAGAAAAACAAAAAAACTACAAAGAAAAAGAAAAAAGAAAAAACTAAAAAAGTGTGAAAACACAAGAGAAATTTTTTTTTTCAGAGTTACAAAAAGAGGTGACTTCCGACTTTTAACAGCAAGGATATACAACAATTTTCCATAATCAATCCCTTACTCTATATTAAATCAAAATCACATTATTTCTATAAATCATTCCATAGGCACATTATAAAAATCAATAAATACAGTTGCTCCATCCCCTTATATTAAAAGGAAAAAAAAAGAAATACACCAGAGGCTCCAAACACCAGTTGATCATAGATAGAGCAGTCGCCCGAGACTCAAGGTCTGGACCATAGCTTTCCAAACTGTGTGTCGCAACATTTTAGTGTGTTGCCACACACAGTTTAGTGTGTCGCGAAGCAGCAGCGGGGGCATGTACGATGGCGGCGCGGGGGCACGCATGGCGGCGGTGGCGTGCATGGCGGCGGCAGTGGCACACCATCAGCACTTCTGCGTTTTAGTGAGGCTGCTGCCGCTGCCGCCACCGCCACTGCCACTGCCACTGCCACTGTTGGTGTGTCACCAACGGCGGCAGTTTGGAAAGCACTGGTCTAGACAGACCAATCTGAGCACAGCCTGGATTGACTACAGGAAAGCCTATGACTCAATGCCACATACATGGATCTGTGAATGCCTGGCACTATACAAAGTCAACAGGACACTCAGGACCTTCCTCAAAAACTCAATGGGGCTGTGGAAGACAACACTGGAAGTCAACTCAAGACAGCTCGCACAAGTGGCCATCAAGTGTGGCATATACCAAGGTGATGCACTGTCCCCACTGCTGTTCTGCATGAGCTTGAACCCCCTCAGCCAGATTATCACAATAACTGGATACGGATACCAGTTCAAGAGTGGAACTACCATCAGCCACCTCCTCTACATGGATAACATCAAGCTGTATGCTAAGAGTGAACAAGACTCACTGATCCACCTGACATGGATCTGCAGTGAGGACATTGGGATGTCATTCGGACTAGAGAAGTGTGGCCGGATGGTAGTAAAGAGAGGGAAGGTAGTTAAGGCTGATGGGGTGGAACTGCCAGCAGGCCACATAGCAGACATACAGACCAGCTACAAGTACCTTGGTATCCCAGACACATGGGAACCACGATGAGAAGGCAAGGAAGACAGCAACATCCAAGTACCACCAAAGAATAAGACAGGTCCTGCAGAGCCAGCTCAATGGGAAGAACATGATCCATGCCATCAACATGTATGCCCTGCCAGTCATCAGATACCCTGCCGGTATAGTGAGCTGGCCAAAGGAGGACATGGAGGCTGCTGATGTGAAGACCTGGAAGCTCCTCACAATGTACGGAGGCTTTCACCCCAAGTCCAACACCCGGAGACTGTACACCAGCCGGAAAGAGGGCGGGCGGGGTCTGGTGAGTGTCAAAACCACTGTCCTGGATGAGACCCAGAGTATCCAGGAGTACATCAGTAAAATGGCACCTAAAGATGAACTCTTGAGAGAATGCCTGAGGCAGCAGCAGACATGGAAGGAAGATCAAGCAGAGGAAGTGCCATGGCAAGACAAGAACCTGCATGGGATGTACCATCGACAGATAGCTGAGGTGACTGACACTGGGAAATCCTACCAGTGGCTGGAAAGGGCTGGACTAAAAGACAGCACTGAGGCACTGATCATAGCAGCACAAGAACAGGCACTAAGCACCAGATCCATAGAAGCAGGGGTCTACCACACTAGACAGGACCCAAGGTGCAGACTGTGCAGACAGGCCTCAGAGACAGTCCAACACCTAGTGGCAGGGTGTAAGATACAGGCAGGAACAGCATACACTGAACGGCACAACCAAATAGCTGGCATTGTGTACAGGAACTTCTGCACAATGTATGGGCTAGACCCTCCAAAGTCCAGATGGGAGATTCCACAGAAGGTCGTGGAGAATGATAGGGCTAAGATTCTGTGGGACTTCCAGTTCCAGACAGACAGACAGGTACTGGCCAATCAACCAGACATTGTGGTAATAGACAAGGACCAGAAGACAGCGGTGGTGATAGATGTAGTGGTGCCAAGTGACAGCAACATCAGGAAGAAGGAGTATGAGAAGCTGGAGAAGTACCAGGGCCTGAAGGAGGAACTAGAGAGGATGTGGAAAGTGAAGGTCAAAGTGGTCCCAGTGGTGGTAGGGGCACTTGGGGCTGTAACTCCCAAGGTGGGAGAGTGGCTCCAACAGATCCCAGGAACAACATCAGAGCTCTCTATCCAGAAGCGTGCAGTGCTAGGAACAGTTAAGATACTGTGCAGAACCCTCAAACTCCTGGTAGAGGACCCGGGGTTGAGGAAGACATATACAACCCATAGGGGTGAGAAGGGAAAAATATATCACCCAAACAGCACACAACAGCCCAATCAAGGAACTACCAAGGAGAGTACAAGACCCCCACCAACACAGGCAGGACAAGCCAGGGTATATAAACAGACAGCAAGTTCTACTCCCTTTTCGCACTGAAGATGTTGCCTAGCCTGGCAATGAAACGTCTGCATGAAAACAACAAGGCTCAGAGAGCACCAAAGACTCCCCAGTTCAACCCTGAGCTACAAATATTCTCTTCGATTGGAAAAATATATGTATATGTATATGTATATGTATATGTATATGTATATGTATACACACACACACACACACACACACACACCTCCTAATCAACTACCCCAAGGATAATATTTATTTAATTATTTCCTTCCTACTACTATTTTACACATTCCTATCTACTATAATAAAGATCAAACTAAAAAGCATATAAATTGTCTACCATTATACTTGATAATACAACAATTTTAATAATCTTAATCATGTTAAACCCAAAACCAAATAATATTTTTCTACCTTAGTAAATTTAATCCAAATCATTAAAGATAAATGAAATCAGCCAAACCCTAAAAGCAATAGATATTCTTAAACCTTTATCCCACTTCAAAATAGACCAAAGCATTTACATGTTCCCACAATGCGCACAGAGCTTTTTTCTTACAGAAATCAAACAGCCCAACTGCCCCCCTCAAAAACTCTGACTTCTCTTCAGGAAACCTCCCAAACATAATAACCCCTTCTTTTCCATGGCATTCCATCAAAAGATCCATTTCACTTATGGCTTGCAACTCAATCTCTTCCTTTAATTTCTTCAACTTGACTATCCAATCTTCCTCCAGCATTTCAACAGAGATTGAGGAGACATTTCTGTCACTGTTAAATTCTTCAATTCCATCCACAACATCCCCATCCAAGTGACACATTTTAAAGCTCATATTTTCCACAATGTCCTGAATGCCTTGCATAAAAACTTGGTAAGAATCAGAAAAAAAACTATTTAAAATCTTGTTGGAAGTCAGAGAAAGTCTGTTTAAAATCCTCCATGTCTCAAGCAGTAGATTATGGCGCCCCCTAGGAGCTTAACGAGCGAAAGTCAAAGATATGAAAGAATTCCAGAATGTGTTTACAAAAGTGAAAGTGAGATATGCAGACAGTTCCCCAGGGAAAGTAGAAGCAGAAAACTGAAAGTTCAAAACAGCCGATTCAACGTGTAGGAAAATGCTAATATCTTCAAATTTAGTCAAAAATAATAACAGGAAGACAATTATTTACTCTCAATCCTTCTTAATATTTGGATGGAAAACAAGCCAAAACTTAACAATATTTTTTTTAAAAAAATTAATCCCAAAAATAACGATAAGCACCAAGAGAACCGCTTCTCCTTGCTGTAGAAAGCCTCTCTTAGGGTACGCATACTTAAAAGAAATATAAATTGGGTGATCTAGAAATGGGGTGGCCAGTCTAAGTGTCCCTTTAAGGCTACAGCACAGTTTGGAAAATGGTGATGTCCCAGCCTCCTAGCTGACTCTTACCAGTCGAACACGAATGCTGTTTGTGATCTTCTGGCTGCAAGCAGCCGTCCAGAGGACAGATGGGGTGATTCCAGGTGTTTTCCTTTTTCTGGAAAAACAATCCTGGGCTTCAGGAAAAACCTACCTGAGCCTGAAAAAAAATGCCGTGTTGTCAGTTCTGCCTGAGCCCGCAGGCACAGCTGTTCAGCCTGCCATGTCCCCACCGGAAGTCCGTGTAATTTTCTCAACAACAATGCTGGGCCTAAAACTTTGAATGATTGGGCAATGCCAGCAAAGATGAAAATATGGGCTTCTTTAATTGTAGCCAGTCCTTGTAATTATTACTCCTAAATATTTAAATCCACCCACGCTAATAGGCAGCCCCATATTTTTTGGAAGCTGCTCCTATAATGTTCTATCCACATTAATAAACATGAGAGAAGGCACTTCTGGGGAAGAAATGGCGAATTGAAGACAGTTCCGCTAAAAGGGGTCAACGACCGCAGCAGAATGAATAGCCGGTGTGTAGACAGGCTCTTCATAATTACAGTATGTTTGTTATTCCTAATATTTGACTGATACATTGATTGATTTCACAGTATTTATAAAATTTACAATCCCGAAGGACCTAACCGAAGGGGCTAACAAGATAAAATTAAAATACAAACACAAATAATATAAACAAAAAAGAAAAAGAAAAAAAGAAAAAAAGAAAAAAACAATATCACAGCTACAATTTCTATGATGGCCATCCAGAAATGGCCAGGGCCATATCTCTGTAATCAAAAGAAGTACGATAGCTGAAAAGAGGCATCCTTGCTCTGTGCCCCTATTAACATTGGGAAATTTTGTGGGAAATTTCTAGATTAGTTTGCACCCAGCATATTCCCAGTCAATCCCTAAATCCAGAGCAGACAAAGCATGCATGCCACTCAGTTCAACTAGCAAAAAAATAATTTGATGTTTGTCTGTTTGTTTGTTTGTTTGTTTGTTTATTAAATATCAGCAAAAGTCAAAACAATTAACTGGCAAAACAAAACAAAAACAGGGAAAGAGACATGAACAATAGGGAAGAATTTATTCTATCTATATCAAAAGGAACAGAATTTGTCAGAGCCACTGGAAACCACACTGTGGGTACTGTAAGTGGCACAGACAGTGCCAAAGGGAGTGGCATTGGTGCTTTAACCCATTTATCTACCTAAAAACAGCAGGCCAGAGGTGGAAGGTGGGAGAGCAGCTGGTTCCTCCTCTATTCTGCACCATAAATGGAACAATTTGATGGACAGGAATAATGTATCCAACATTTAATTTGAAAATAATCTGTGTTTATTATATTAATGCTTTTTATCACAAGTACTAGCAAACATAACCGCTCAATTCCTGAAATAAAGTTGTATCCAACGGCAACTTTTTAAGAAATGTAGTCTGCCATATGCTTTGAAACATCTGAAAAAAAATTAAGCTAATGGAGATTTAGTATTATATATAATACTGTTCAGATTTAATCATCTGTAGTTCTACTAGGGACAAATAGAGAGATAGAATTACTGATAAACATATTTAATCTTTTGTCCATAGGTGCAGTAAATAAGTTTAAGGTTGTTTTAATAATGCAATAGGCCTGTACAATATTATCTGTAGTAGATCTTATTTGGTTTAGGGATTACTACTAAAGTTTGCTTCCATTAATCAACTATTTATGCTCCTTGATTAAGTTGAAGATATGGAAGAGTTCTGAAGTGTGTTTACATAAAGTGAAAGTGAGATAGCAGACAGTTCTCAAGGGAAAGTGAAAACAGAAAGCTGAAGGTTCAAATCAGCTGATTCAATGTGTAGGAAAATGCTAATATCTTCAAATTTAATACAGAAATAATAACAGAAAGACAATTGTTTACTCTCAATACTTTATATTTGGAAGGAAAACGAAATCCAAAACTAAAAAAAAATTTAAAAACTAATCCCAAAAATGTTAAGCACCAAAAGAACCAGCTTCTCCTCACTGTAGGAAGCCTCTCTTGGGGTACATATACTTAAAATAAAATACAAATTGGTGATTTAGAAATGGGGTGGCCGGTCTTAGTGTCCCATTAAGGCTACAGCGCAGCTTGGGAAATGATGAGGTCCCCACCTCCCAACTGACTCTTATCAGTCGAACGTGAACGCTGTTTGCAAACTTCTGGCTGCAAGCAGCTGTCCGGAGGACAGGTGGGATGATTCCAGGTATTCTCCTTGATCCGGAGAACAGTTCTGGGCTTCAGGAAAACCTGCCTGAGCCCGAAAAAAAATTACCGCATTGTCAGCACAGCCGTTCAGTCCGCCATTCCCACCAGAAGCCCATAAGTGGCATTAATTTTAATATGCATTAATATCTCATGGTACTCTTACTATAACAGCAATTGTAGCTTCTCTCATCTGCATATTTATTTATTTATTATTCAAATTTATCACCACCCATCTACCCCAATGGGGGACTCATTTGGAATGATTCCCAACGGGGGACTCATTTGGAATGATACTTGATTAACCTTCATATAAAATATTATTTGTATCAAGATTAGAGGTGCAACACATTTTGATTATTAATCCATATCCCATTCTAGCTCTGAGACGCAAGGTCTTTTTTAAAAATTTTACAGGATAAAAATCCCCCAATTCTCCCCCCCCCCCCCAATCATCATTGAGCATAGTACGAATTGGAGGAAGATTTTGTAGAACTGAATTAGATGACATTTTTGCAGTACTTAATCAATGGAAAGGACTAGATTATAAAGTTAAAAGAAACAGAAGAATAGCTTGTTCTTATAATTCCTATAGAATTCTAACATAACTACAATGCTGTGGAAGGAAGGAGAATCTAACAGTCTGAGGGTGGAGGAGTTCTTGTTTGATTGTTGCCATATTCCATGGCATTTTCCTGCAATAAGACACCAGCCCTTAGAATCCCAACGACAAAACCTGGCAATTCTAGACAGGGAGGATGCCCCGTATTCATAAAATCAATCATTTCTCTGGGTAGTAGATTATGTCATCTTAGCTTTCCTTAGTAATCTTTTCCCTGATTCTAATCTGCAAATGCTTTCTCAAGCACAAAAACATTCTATTCATTTGTCTCTCTGGTTTTCTAGAAATAGTTGCCTAGATAAATGCTCAAGAGCATTACCCCAAAATATAGTTTTATTCCCAGCTGCACACTTCATCTGAGGGCACAGGCATTTGGGGAAATAGAAACAGTCTATTTTCAGGACCAGCAACCAAAACCCTTCCTTGATATAATTTACTGAGACAGGAACAACACTAACAGAAGGCTGTAAGTCATATTAAGTTTCTACTCCCTGCTAAATCTGAAGAACCAATTATCTACTAGTATGTTATTGAAGGCTAAGTTCATTGCAGCTGCAGTAAATAATAATTTCTTAGACTCTTAAAGTCTGAATGGAAGAGTCCTGCACAAAATCTTTTCACACTCTTTAATATACACAGATAAATAAAATACCAAAAATATCTGACACATTTCCAACCCCCCCCCCAGCATTTTGACATTTATAATCAGTTCAGAGTAAATTAGGTATGTTTGGATTCAACAGCTCGCTTAATGTGAGAGAATATGAACAAACTGATGAGGGGGGGAAACTAGAAAAAAATAGTTGTGTTTTTACCAACTTGCACTGAGGGTGAAGTTTTCTGAGGCATGCTCCCTTCCATCAGCTAAAAAACAATATGCATGTATCAACAACTACACACAACCCTGTCTCCTAATGTTTGTCTTTCATGCTCAAATGACAAGATATGGTTTCTTATGTAATTCCCTTAGCTTATGACTGCATGCCAAAAATGTTTCACATAATAATATTGCTATTTATAGAGCACTTTAGAATATTGGAAGTTCTGTCCTACAACCACACTAAAAGGTCATAATTACCCACATCATATATTTTACATGGTAACTTTAAGGTTTCAAAGAAAGTGATGGCTGAAGGGAGAAAGGGAAAGTGTGAAACGTATAAGTTGCAACCCCAAACAGACTTACTGGGGTAAGTTTCATGAGCACTTATTTGCAAGTAAACAATCCTAAGATTGTATACCTACTGTACCTGCTATGTGTTTTACTATTTCATGTGGAATTAAGAAACAACCACATTGACATCAGCTCTCTGATGAGTGAATGTATTTAATGTGTTCTCCTAGTGGTAGGGAAACAAGCTAGTTCAACATTTGCTCCCAAGTTGCTCAAGTCACATTCGGCCACAAAGAACAAGATGGATGTGTACAGTGCCAACATCTTTTTTTCTGCATTTTTCCCATTTTCATTCAATTTGATGGGAAAGAGACTAAATTTCATCCCCCCCCAAAAACCACCAGATTTTTTTTTATAAACTTGAGTAGCACTTGGTTTAGGAGGTGGCTAAAGGGCACGAATGTCTTGTCTTTCAAAGTACAATTCTATCTCCAGTTCTATGGTTTCTTTTAAATCTCAAGGGAAGATAGGGTGGCAACATTGTCCCTCAGAATTCTTTCCACTGGGTATTTTCAGAATGGAAGACAGGCACAGCCAGGGAGGCTATTGCTGAAAAATACAACACTCAAAATACAAGTGAAAGAAATTCTAAGGACATTCTAAACTACCCTGAGAATGAGGTAAGCAAATACTCATTCCTGAGAATAAAATTAAAGGATACATTTTCATACTATATTATAGAACACCCAGGATCCTACCTGAATAGGATTTTTAAAAGAGGAATAACCAATTCATCTAAGGATAAACACAAAACAAAACATTCAACTTGTTTTACTTACAGTGATATTACAAGGATATGTTTGGGGGCTAGGAAGTCCTATTGAACACTTTGAAGGGGAAAAAAACAATAATATAAATCAAATAATTAAATTTTAAAAATTCACCATATTCCATGACAGAAGTAAAGCTACCGTAAAATTATATTCATCCATTCAATAGCTAAAATAGAATTTTTTAAGCAAATATAAAAATAAAAATCCAACAAACAAAATCCAGATCTAGGACAAATAAAATGAATGCCAGCAGTAATAAGAGTTAGAGCCAGTTTGGTGCAGAGGTTAAGGCACCAGGCCAGAAACTGGAAGACCATGAGTTCTAGTCCCACCTTAGGCACGAAGCCAGCTGTGTGACCTTGGTCCAGTCATTCTCTCACAGCCCTGGGAAGGCGGTAAGAGCAAACCACTTCCAAAATCTTGCCAAGAAAACTGCAGGGACTAGTTTAGGCAGTCGCCATGAGTCAAGACTGACTCAAAGGTACAAAATAGATGATGATGATGATGATGATGATGATGATGATGATATACATTCAATCATGTATATGATCCGATTCTCGGCGATTCTATGGACCAGCTCTCTCCAATTTTTCCGAACTTGTATAGCTTCTTTTAGTTGTTTAATGCTGTGGCTGGTGTCGACTTTGATGGTGTCTAGCCACCGTGGTTTTGGCGGCCTTGTTTCCTTTTACTGCTGACCATTCCAAGCATAACTGCCTTTTCCAGTGAGTCTGATTGCATGACATGGCCGAAATAAGTAAAGCAGAGTTTTGTGATTTTGCCCACCAGTGATATGTCTGGTCTTATATGCTCCAGTGGTTGCTTATTTGTCACCTTTGCTGACCAAGAAATGCACAGGAGCCTTAAATACATGAAACACCTTATATACAGTGGTGCTTAATAGTTTGTGAACTCTTTTGAATTTTCAATATTTCTGCATAAATATGACCTAAAATGTGATCTGTTCTCCACACAAGTCCTAAAACTAGATAAAGAGAACCCAATTAAACAAAGGAGTCAAAAACATTATATTTGTTCATTGATTTATTGAAGAAAATGCTCCAAAGCTACATATCTGTGTGTGGCAATATGTCTATGAAGGTTCTCAGTCATCCAGGTGGAACTGTCTGTGGCTTGAATCATGTCAACTGGATTTCTATTTTCTTAGTGGAAACTAAGAAAATGTGTGTGGCAAAAGTATATAAATATCTGTGTGTGGCAAAAGTATATAAACCTCTAGGATTATCAGTCCATTTGAAGGGAAAATTAGAGTCAGGTGTTTCAATCAATGGGATGATAATCAGGTGTGAGTGTGGGAAGTCCTGCCTTATTTAAAGAACAGAATGCTGAGTATTCACTATCAAAGTCTGATCTTCACAACACAGGTATGTGGAAGTGTGTCAAGGCTCGAACAAAGGAGATTTCTGAGGACCTCTGGTTTTAGGTCATATTTATGCAGAAATATTGAAAATTCAAAAGGGCTCACGAAGGTTTAAGCACCACTGTAATGAATAAGAATCAACAATGATAGAATAATGTCAAAATATTTTTTTTAAAATGTTCAAAAGGCATTAGAGAAATGTCTTGGCCTGGTAGTAGCACACTACTATAGTTGGCATTCTCCAGCAAAGGAGATCGTTACCTTGTCGTGGTGCTGGAGCTTGAGCACCTCAATGAAACCATGAGCTAAACCGTGAAGGGACACCCAAGACGGGAAGGTCATGGCAGAGAGGTCAGACTAAATACGATCCCTGGGGAAGGTAATGGCAACCCACCCCAGTATTCTTGCCATGAAAACTAAATGGATCAGTACAACCAAAGATATGTCGGTATACCATCGGAAGATGGGACTCCCAGGTCGGAAGATGGTCAAAATGCTACTGGGGAGGAACAGAGGATACGTTCAACTAGCCCCAGATGTGATGACGCAGCTAGCTCAAAGCCGAAAAGACGGCTAGCGGCCGACGGTGCTGGTGGTGAACGACGAATCCGATGTTCTAAAGATCAACACACCATAGGAACCTGGAATGTAAGATCTATGAGCCAGGGCAAATTGGATGTGGTTATTGGTGAGATGTCAAGATTAAATATAGACATTTTAGGTGTCAGTGAACTGAAATGGACTGGGATGGGCCACTTCACATCAGATGACCACCAGATCTACTACTGTGGACAAGAGGACCACAGAAGAAATGGAGTAGCCTTCATAATTAATAATAAAGTGGCTAAAGCAGTGCTTGGATACAATCCAAAAAACGATAGAATGATCTCAATTCGAATTCAGGGTAAGCCATTTAACATCACAGTGATCCAAATATATGCCCCAACCACAGATGCTGAAGAAGCAGACGTAGATCAGTTCTATGAGGATCTGCAGCACCTGGATAATACACCAAAAAGAGATGTTATTTTCATTACAGGAGACTGGAATACTAAGGTGGGTAGTCAGACGACACCTGGAATTACAGGCAAGCATGGTCTGGGAGAACAAAATGAAGCAGGACATAGGCTGATAGAATTTTGCCAAGACAACTCACTGTGCATAACAAACACTCTCTTCCAACAACCTAAGAGACGACTTTATACATGGACTTCACCAGATGGTCGACACCAAAATCAGATTGACTACATCCTTTGCAGCCAAAGGTGGCGGACATCTATACAGTCGGTAAAAACAAGACCTGGAGCTGACTGTAGTTCAGATCACGAACTTCTTATTGCAAAATTTAGAATCAGACTAAAGAGAATAGGGAAGACCCACAGATCAGTTAGATATGAGCTCACTAATATTCCTAAGGAATATGCAGTGGAGGTGAAGAATAGATTTAAGGGACTAGATTTAGTAGATAGGGTCCCGGAAGAACTATGGACAGAAGTTCGCGACATTGTTCAGGAGGCGGCAACAAAAAACGTCCCAAAGAAAAAGAAAACCAAGAAGGCAAGATGGCTGTCTGCTGAGACACTGGAAGTAGCCCAAGAAAGAAGGAAAGCAAAAGGCAACAGTGACAGGGGGAGATATGCCCAATTAAATGCAAAATTCCAGAGGTTAGCCAGAAGAGATAAGGAATTATTTTTAAACAAGCAATGTGCAGAAGTGGAAGAAGACAATAGAATAGGAAGGACAAGAGACCTCTTCCAGAAAATTAGAAACATCGGAGGTAAATTCCAGGCAAAAATGGGTATGATCAAAAACAAAGATGGTAAGGACCTAACAGAAGCAGAAGAGATCAAGAAAAGGTGGCAAGAATATACGGAAGATCTGTATAGGAAGGATAATAATATTGGAGATAGCTTTGACGGTGTGGTCAGTGAGTTAGAGCCAGACATCCTGAAGAGTGAGGTTGAATGGGCCTTAAGAAGCATTGCTAATAACAAGGCAGCAGGAGACGACGGTATCCCAGCTGAACTGTTTAAAATCTTGCAAGATGATGCTGTCAAGGTGATGCATGCCATATGCCAGCAAATTTGGAAAACACAAGAATGGCCATCAGATTGGAAAAAATCAACTTATATCCCCATACCAAAAAAGGGAAGCACTAAAGAATGTTCAAACTATCGAACAGTGGCACTTATTTCACATGCCAGTAAGGTAATGCTCAAGATCTTGCAAGGTAGACTCCAGCAATTCATGGAGCGAGAATTGCCAGATGTACAAGCTGGGTTTAGAAAAGGCAGAGGAACTAGAGACCAAATTGCCAATATCCGCTGGATAATGGAGAAAGCCAGGGAATTTCAGAAAAACATCTATTTCTGTTTTATTGACTATTCTAAAGCCTTTGACTGTGTGGATCATAACAAATTGTGGCAAGTTCTTGGTGGTATGGGGATACCAAGTCATCTTGTCTGCCTCCTGAGGAATCTGTATAACGACCAAGTAGCAACGGTAAGAACAGAGCACGGAACAACAGACTGGTTTAAGATTGGGAAAGGAGTACGGCAGGGTTGTATACTCTCACCCTACCTATTCAACCTGTACGCAGAACACATCATGCGACATGCTGGGCTTGAGGAATCCAAGGCTGGAGTTAAAATCGCTGGAACAAACATTAACAATCTCAGATATGCAGATGATACCACTTTGATGGCTGAAAGCGAGGAGGAGTTGAGGAGCCTTATGACGAAGGTGAAAGAAGAAAGTGCAAAAGCTGGGTTGCAGTTAAACCTCAAAAAAACCAAGATTATGGCAACGAGCTTGATTGATGACTGGCAAATAGAGGGAGAAAAAGTGGAGGCAGTGACAGACTTTGTATTTCTAGGCGCAAAGATTACTGCAGACGCTGACTGCAGCCAGGAAATCAGAAGACGTCTACTTCTTGGGAGGAGAGCAATGGCAAATCTTGATAAAATAGTTAAGAGCAGAGACATCACATTGACAACAAAGGTCCGCATAGTTAAAGCAATGGTATTCCCTGTAGTAACCTATGGCTGCGAGAGCTGGACCATAAGGAAGGCTGAGCGAAGGAAGATAGATGCTTTTGAACTGTGGTGTTGGAGGAAAATTCTGAGAGTGCCTTGGACTGCAAGAAGATCAAACCAGTCCATACTCCAGGAAATCAGGCCAGACTGCTCACTTGAGGGAATGATATTAAAGGCAAAACTGAAGTACTTTGGCCACATAATGAGAAGACAGGATACCCTGGAGAAGAAGCTGATGCTAGGGAAAGTGGAAGGCAAAAGGAAGAGGGGCCGACCAAGGGCAAGATGGATGGATGGTATTCTGGAGGTGACGGACTCAACCATTGGGGAGCTGGGGATGGTGACGGCCGACAGAAAGCTCTGGCGTGGACTGGTCCATGAGGTCACGAAGAGTCGGAAACGACTGAACGAATAAACAACAACAAAATAGTTGGCATTAGGGGCATTTTCTTTTGACAGGTATGGAAGAGCCATATGCTGAAAAGACCCTTTCTGGCTCCACCTCATTTGGTATTTCAGATTGAGGGGTCTTCACAGAAGACCCTCCTCTAATGGTCTCTAATGGCGACAAGCATGCTGGCTGGGGAATTCTGGGAGTTGAAATCCACACATCTTAAAGTTGCCGAGGTTGAGAAACACTGGTCTAAGGACACAAGCACATAAATGCCCGGCTGAGATGGACAAGGCTTACTGCCCTTTCATGCTCTAGCTGGACTTTCCAGGCTATCCACAAAGGCAGTCCTTTCCCCCATGTGAATTACTGAGACTCTTGAGGTAGATGAAGAATTAAATTTTATAGAAGGATAGTTGGATCACTGCTTTGCCATGATTTCTATTGACATCAAATGATAAAAAAAACCTAAAGAAATCCTGCATCATGTGCTTTTATTGTTTTTTAACCTGTCTATATATGATACGAATAACCCAGGAGCAAGGAAGGTAACTAATCTAACACAAGCGTCTACTCAAGGTATTGAAATAGACAATCCTTTGGGCATTCAGCCAGCCTAGTTCCACAAGCCTGAAGCTGAGCCCATGAGCAGGCTGGGAACCCTATTCTTATGAAAGTTTTATCCAGCATCTAGGTCCTTATTAATCATCATTATGAAACAAAACCTGTTCTATTTTATTCGGGAATGACATTGTAAGAAGAAGACAAAAGCTGGGGACACACACTTCACAGGCCAAAGAAGATGAATCTATTTAAAGCTCTTCTGCGAGTTATGGAAGAAACTAATTCTCCTACAAGAGAAGCTAAAAGGACACTGAAAGGATGACATTTCTAAACACTCAAGGATTTTAATTCCAGAGAATTCTTTCTCAGCATTAACATTTGTATCTGTCATTTTAGATAAAAAGCAACTGCCCTTTTTATTTTTAACTTCCATAATAAGCACCTTAGACAGCATCCTGCAGGTGCGCCAAAATTACAAATAGCATCACAAGAGAAGTGCTTATCGTTGCATCTGTCTGTAGCACCGCACTAGCCAGAAGCAGGCTTTGTGGTGTGCATCCACAGGGGAATTGGCTCCTGACAGTTTCAGGAGGAGGAGATCTTGAAATCTTCCGCTCCTTGACTCACCACAGACTTCAAGTTCAGACAGTGGAAGGTTCCAAATGGCACTGAATAGAGCAGGCATTATAACATTAGAGGGGGAAAATATCAGGCAACCCATTATTACAGACGAGCTTGGCTACGCTGCTCTCTGTTCATCTATAGATTGGGTGTTCTATTTCCTTGGACATTATCCAAACACATTGGCTCAGGCTTTCCTTTTTTTAATTCTAGAGAAGCAGCCAAGCTGAGAGCGGTAAGAACTGCTAGAAAGAAGAGTTATAGTTAAAAAGAGCATGGATACACAACTCTGGAGGCTGAGGACTCTATGAGGGTCTTGTAGACCACTTTGGAAGACAGGGCAATAATAAGAGTTTGCTTTTTTAAAATCCTCTCCTCCTGTATTATCCACTCAAAGCCTCTAAAATTCATTTTTTATTTATTTACTGAAAATGTATATATGTGAGAGTCACGTAAAAAGCCTCGGAGGACTGTGCCCATGCATAAGGGCACTTTCAGATTTTGCTACCAACCTACTTGCGTAACAGTACACAAGTGCACAATTAGCTGCACACTAATCGGTTGATACCATCTCTCACCATACCTCACTGCACTAGGACCTTTCCCCTGCAGTGCAAATGGGCCGTTTCTATTTACAAACAACAACTGTCATTACAGAAATGGCAGAAATGTTGGCTTTAATGGGACTAGTCACACAATCACAGGTCAAAAACTGAGCACAGGTTGGCTTAGACTTCTGGGTTCACTTAGTCTGAAAAACATTTCTTCCAGAGGAAGAAATCATGGACTGAAAGCGGCTCCAAAACATGGAGCCAACGACGCAGCAGAATGAAGAGCCGGCAAGTAGACAGGCTCTTTGATAACTCCTCTCATGACAAGAAGAAGACTTGAGATCACCCACAAGTGCTCCAGACAGCTGCTCCTCATGAGGAGGCTGCAAGATAGCAGTCTCTGATGGGTTTAATGCTCTGGGAAATGAGGGAATAGCCATCCTGCTCAAACCACAGTCAACGCCTTTGAAAGGACACTGGGTTCGCATACTTCCTTTTCTAATCACTTTCGGAAATTGCTTGTTAACTGCTTTTCAGCTATTAGGAACCTCTGGATCGACAAGTCTGAAAACACAGTGTGAGTTTCCTTCAATCCTTAGTGAAAGAAGTTTTAAATACAGGTTTAAGAACTCTTTTTTTAATAAACAGCAAAAGGGTAATTAAAACTTTGATTTTAAAAAGTTACAAATGGACTAAGGGTCCAGATAAATTTGAAATAAGATTATGGAATTAATTATAAAGAATCCTTCCCATGGGAAAATGCTTTAGTTTTGAATTTTTTAAAAAATAAGATTTTAAAAATTGGACACTAGAGGGAACTAGAGGGAATTAAATATTACAATTAAAGGAGAAGAACACTTAAACTCAACTTACAATTACTGAATGAAGCAAAATATTCTAACATTGGACATATTGAAGGGTATTTTTGAAGAATGGACCCAGAAGTTAATTTTAAGAGTGTCTGCCTCTATGGATAGACTGTGTCTAAAAGATGTTATGGAAGAGGAACAAGTTCTACGTGACAAGAATGAGACTGATTTGAAAGTGGATTTAAAAATGACAGGCTACAAAAATAACATGGGAAAAGATGTTACACTGGACATACAAAAGAAACCGGCTGATGTCTTAATAATTAAAAGGGATATTTAAAAAACAAACCAAGAGAGTTACCTGGATAATTTTCCTATATTAAATTTACAAAAGAGGCTTGTTAAAGTTTTGAAAAATCTCATGAGAAGGGATGAAGAAAAAATTAAATGAAATCAAGTTCTATGACAAGATTGTTAGAAGCAAAAGGAAGGAATATAAAGTTGGTTAATTTGATCATGGTTAAAATAGATACGTTGTTATCTCTGGTATCCATCTCTTAACGGACTTTTGCTGACATCAGAACTGAAATGACGATGCTTTATGGATTTGTTTATAGATAAGAGATGGGATATTGGAATAAGAGGTTGTATTTTAAAAGAAGATGATAAGTTACTAAAAAAAATTATAGTTGGGATGAAGGGGGAAGTCACTATATATATATATATATATATATATATATATATATATATATATATATATATTCTTTACTATATTCTTGTTTTTTTTCTCTTTCTCTTTTTCCTTTTCCTTTTTCCTTTCTTTTCTGAACCTTCTATTGTTTCTTTTTATTCTCCTCCTTTTTTCAGTTTGTATTAGATTTTACTATTATAATTATAATATTTAATAAAATTACTATATTAAAAAAACACCTGCAATGGCTGCATATCTTCACTGGACTATATTAGGGGAGAAGAGCTCTATCCTGTCCCTCACCTGAGCAAACAGTCTGGATGTTACCAATAGGTGTTTTCACAACCCAACATTTCCTTTGCATGGTTAAGGCAAACCCATCTCTCTGGATTAATAAAGCAACCAAGTGTTCAAGAAAAGACGACCCTGGCTTTGTAAGCAAGGTCAGGTGACAGAATAGAGGAGAGATCATCTTAAGCAACATTAGTGTTCTGCTAAGTTAACATGCAGACAACTCTTGTCTGAACTTTGGAACAATCAGACAGTTTAAGGTAAAGAATGCAAATTACTCAGAGGTTCTGAAAATGGCTTAATGCTGAAGGGCAAAAATAAATTTTAGGGAAAATTGGAAGATGTGATTATAGCATTTGGGAGAAGCTGGGAGAGTTGCATTGAAGAGAAAATTACTGGAAAGTCATTAGTCATATCTAATTGTGGGGTCAATTCAGCTGCAAATCTGATGAACTGAAACAAAGAACAAAATGAAAGGAGACCATGCTATCTTTTAACATCATTCAATTTTTTTAAAAAGTCACCCCATAATGTGTAAGTAACATCTAACCCAAACTTTTAGAAAAGGCCATATCCTCATCTTCAGGTTAATGACCCTGTGAATTTACATATTGTTTTTCACTTAATCTTCAGAAAAGAATATTAGGATAATTTTCTTTTGTATTCATGGGCTTTCAAGGTGAACAGCTAATAACTGGCAATAAGTTACTCTCTTAAGATTAATGGTATCCTATGTGGAGCATTGTAATTTGCCCTGTCATCCTTAGTAGAATACATGGATGAATGAACATGATGAAAGAAGACTGCCAGTGGTCTTCAGGGCCACTGGACATTCTCCAAACAAAGCAGTGTCTTTCTCAACCTTGGGCTTCCCTTTCAAATAAAATGACAATATAGAACTATTTTAAAATTAGTACTAAGTGCATTTATGGACACATGTAGCATTTGCTTCTGCTTAAAAAAGCATCAGTCTTTTACAAAACTGAGCTCAGTTCAAATGTAAAGCATCTTTGGAGACGATTTCATAAAACATCATACCAAATAACATGAGATAAGAAAAACATTTGGGTTGCCAGAGCTCTTTTCCTTTTAACGCTGCCAACATAAGTTTTCAAAGTAGCACAAGTCAAGAAAATAATCTCTACTTAGGCCAATATTCTTAGATTTATACACAGTTCTAGAATATATATGTAGTTCTAAATTACTATTCTAATTCTAGTTCTTAAACAAAATTTATTTGAATTATGCACAGATTCTGAACCAATTTATACAAACTTAGGTTACTGTAATCACTGGCTCAGTTACATGATTGATTGATTGATTGATTGATTGATTATGTTCCATCAAGTTGGTGCCAGCACTTAGTGACTCATCAATAAATTTTCTCCAGGAGGATCTATCCCCAACCTGGTCCTTCTGTTCTTCCAATGGTTCAGTTACATCGCAGACCACATATTCCCAATCCATTTTCCTGGTACTATTCTCTGGCAATACTCTACTTTTGCCTGACTACTTTAGATTTTTTTTTCAGTGTTGTTGCTTTGTAAATCTTACAGGTAGGAGTTATTTTAGAGCTGCACAGTCTATAACAATTTTTCTCCACCTTCACTTCTGACCTCAAGCATGTGGGCAAAACTTTTGCTTATGTCAAGGATAGTAAGTCTGCTACCTTTCCGATGCTGCTGAACCATCCCTCCCAGCTGCTCCAGCCACTAGCGAGAGAATGCTGAGGTGTGCAGCTCAACCACATCAGTAGGAGTAGGGATTACCCTCCTCTGCACATATGATACGTTTTCTATCCTTCAAGAAAGGACTAAAGGCCTGGCTCTTCCAGCATGGCCAAAGCGGGGGCGATTTGTGAACCTGCTGGTATATTATGAGTTTTTAAAATATTTAATATTCACTGGGTGGTTCTGTTATTTTTGTTCTTTTATTACATTTTGGCTTTTGTACATCACCTTGAGGCATGTGATAACTAGATGGCCTTAAGTAAAGGTTCCCCCCGCACATTTGTGCAGTCGTGTCCGACTCTAGGGGCCGGTGCTCATCTCCGTTTGTTAGCTGAAGAGTCAGCGTTGTCCGAAGATGCTTCCACGGTCATGTGGCCGGCATGACGCACGCGGAACGCTGTTACCTACCCACCGAAGTGGTACCTATTAATCTACTTACTTACATCACCTTGAGGCATGTGATAACTAGATGGCCTTACAATAGTAAATAAATATTTTTTAAAATATTTTAAAATGAATTTCACTGTAAATAAAATGGCAGCAGTGCTTCAGAGTAATGGAGATATAAAATGTACTAAAAAGGAACCGCCTCCAAACTCGTTCTCCCATTCAAATCAGTGGGCTCTTTTCCAACATTCCATTGCTATTTCTTCCTATCATTACAATAAAGCAAAATATTGAATGATTTGTATGGATTAAGAATAACATGATTTGAGTTGCACACATAACAGTCCCTTATTTATTTATTTATTTATTTATTTATTTATTTATTTATTTATTTAAAAATATTTATAAGGCTACCCATCTTAAAACAAGAACTCTGAGCAGCTCATAACCATAGGATAAAACAATACCATACAAAAATAAAAACAAGAAACAAGAAAACCAGACATGGAAAAACCTGGCGCCACAACCCCTCTCCTCCAAGTCAGACCTCACCCTACCCCAATACTTGGGGGGGTTGCGATAGGGTGAGGTTTACAAAATGGAACATGATTTAACAGCAAGGCCAGAATTCAAAAAGCCATCTTGCTTGGAAGTTTTGGCATTATTTTCCTTGAATAGATAAAACTTACTGGATTTGGCTGTTCCTCTGCTTTCGAAAGACTCTCAATGTCATACAGTTTCATTTGAGTCCATTTGACTAATATAGTACCAAAAGTATATAGAATTGTTCTTATTCCTGTGAAAAGAAAGCCACGCCACCAGGCAAAACTCTGTGGGATGCAATAAAAGGGGATAAGGATGTAGCATGTGGGCCTTAGACTGCTGACCATGTATTTGGCTGTTTGCAGATGAGCATTTTCTTCAGTCCTAAGAATCAGGACTGTGATTCTTCTTCTCCTTAATGGATTCTTTTTTTATTAAAAAGAAGATGAAGTAAGTAACAGGAAAACATAAGAGTATGACAAATGAAACATGACACATTTGGGATGCTGTGGAACATTTGTGAATTAAGCAGGATGTCTGCATCAAAACTTAATCTGAAGTTTTCTGGATAAGCTTTCTAGCCAGCAGACCAAAATTCTTATCATTCTTGTCATTGTTCTAACCATATAGCTGATGATAGGGATTAGTGAATCCATCAAGACCATCCTCCTCAGTTTTTCATTGTTACAAAGTAAAGTTTATTTAACATTTTTCTGTGCATATTTCTCCAATACATACATGGTTTTCTTGGCTATAAACTGCATTACAATGTCTAGAAAATATGAATTTTCTTACTTAGAAATATTCCAATTTATAGGCAGCTTTGGGAAATGCAAATGGAGTTCATTTTGCATTAAAATGTGAACAAATGAATTTATCCACCATTTGTCATTGAGCAGCTATGCATAGGACTGTACTGTAAGTTGTTTAAAATCACCTAGCAAGTTTGAGTTTGTTCCATAAGTGCTAGCTTCTTGACTTTATTCTTGCAGACAGGCAAGAGAGAGAGAGAAATTAGTTACCCGATCAAGTTCTATTATTACTGCACAGGTGCTACAGTTTAGAAAGCCATATAGACTGGGGCTATTCTCCCAGTCTATATGACTCCATAAAACACAGCTGCACTAGACAGCGTTTTTCTACAATGCAGTTTTAAAGTACTAAAGTAGAGAGTTTTCTCCTTTTGTACAGAAACTGCATGCAAATCCTTTTTATTGTGTAAGTTTAAAACACAAAAATATGCTTTTATGTGGGGGGAAAAAGCAGTTATTTCTTTTTCAGAGGGAACAAAAACTAGTAGTGCAAGTCGACTGGATATAAAAAAAGAAAAAAGCAGAATTTGTATGAATAATATTTCATGAGGAAGAATACTATTTGTGTTAATATTGCTATTCTGTAAGATCTAAGACCCTTGATTTCAACAATTTTTCTGACAATCGACATACATAAAATGTGTTTTCTTATTCAACATGCTTTCCTTTTTAATCATAGCTTATACATTTTATGCTATTTCCAACATTATTTTTCTCTTTATTTATCACCTATTGAACCATTAATAAACATTTTAAATTGTGCCATTCATCCTAAACTCTTTATGCAATATTTTACCACTCATTTGCACACTATGTTTTTATCCTCTTTTGTTAATTTATTTATTTATATCCATGTGTACAGCAATAAAGGTGATTGAGAAAACTAAAAGTACAGCTAAGAAAGTCTATTAAAACATACTTCAAAATATAATTAAAACATAATTAATGCACTATGAAGCATCCAAGTTGGCAGTTAACCTAGATTATACATCAAAGACCTGTTTAAATAAAAATATTTATGAAAAGATCACAGAAAAAGAAAGAGAAAGTCTGTGTGTGTGTGTGTGCGCGCGCGCGCACCATAGAGAACAAATAGGCATTTCTCAACTCTCCACCAACTTGGCTGAGACCATGATAAGGACCTCCACCTAAGATCTTAAGAACTTGCACCTTTCACAAGAAAATAATACAATATTTCTATAGGCTGGTCCCAAATCATATAGGCTTTTATATGTCAGAATCTGCACTGTGAATTATCCTTGAAACAAACTGGGAGCAAGTACAGAGCTTTTAATAGGAGTGTTCTGCACAACCAGTAGTAGGTCTCAGTCATAGTCTGACTGTAATACATCAGACCAGCTGAATTTACGGAATAGTTTTCAGAGACAGCCTTATGTAGAGCGTATTATAGTATCCCAGTTGGAACACATCTAAAAAGTTGTGATTAACCCCTCAAGTTACAGGGTGAAGTTTTAGTCATATGCCAAAACATGCAAAACCTGAACCTGTATATTCAGGGAGGAATTCAGTTTTCCTGATCAATTTTTGACTGAACAGGACCTACTTAGGATTTTTTCTGAATTAAGTTTCAGTTTGTCTTCATCCATTACTCAGTTTGATTGTCCTTATCCAGCTGCCTTGGAAAGAAGAGATAGAGTCCTATGATACCAGCATCCTGGTGACACTGAAAATCAAAAGTCCAATCAGTCTCTTAATGGAATATCACATATATACTGAATGGTTTGAGGATCAAAATGAAATATTAAGGGATTTCCTACTGCAGTTACACCCAGTATTTTCACCTGCTCATATAATCTGTAGGCATAATGAAAGTTCCATCTTGTCACAAAAAGATATATATCAGGATCTGTATACTCTCTCTTTCCCAAATGCCTTCATACATCAGAAGTATAAGGGTTAAGCACACACATAACACATATAATCTCTCAATGGATCTTGCCTGAATCCATAAATGATGGAAATGGAAAAGCATTCATTATCACTGGACAAGCTGAGGCCAAAGTTTCATCCACTGGACATGTACCAAATACGCCATCCATGTTACCATAGACACAAGCTATTTAATATGCAAATTGTTCCAACAAATGATTGAGTGGTCTACATTTTTTTCTCATTGGCCAGAACATAATATGCCTTTGACTACCATGATCAGTTCTCTTATATTCAGGTTAATCCTTTAATATTGATAATCTGTTTTCCAGTGTATTAGAACCTACCTATCTTGATTCACTGCAAAGCTTTTTATCTTTATAGATCATTTTAATCTGTTTTATTATATTTACAACAAGGCTGCAAAACAATACAAAAATACAACTGTGCAGACTTGTGATTATAAAAAGCCAACTAAAAAGATTTCAAAGGGAGATGTTCATTAAAGTAACGTGCCCTGAGTTGTTTAGGACTTTGAATACTTACATGAGGTACTGTAGTGGATTGCCAGCCAACACAGACTTTTTAGCATTCATGTAACATATGCATTGTAAGATAACCTGTCAGTGATCAAGCTGAAACATTATTATTTACATACTGTATTCTGATAGGTTTTAAGGCAGCAATGTATAACAATAACCATTGTTGAAGTTACTGGCCATAAACCGCAATGGCTAAAATTGGCTTAATTGGCATATCCACTTAAACGGGTAATAGACACTCATATCCACAGAGATAGTCTACACTTGTAAACTAGGATAATTTGCACAGAAAAATATTCAAAAACAGCTATTTGCATAGGAAATTTTACATCATCACTGCATCATCATCATCACTATGAAAGTTTTCTAAAGAAAAAATAATTCTTAGAAAACGCATTACTGATATCAAATAACACAAAAGTTACTAGGAACATCCCCAAACTGTGAACCTGTTTCTTCAGGAGTGAAATCCCATATAATGCTTATTCCTCACATTACTGAACTTGGGAATCATTCGCCCACAGAGAATCTGTTTTTTACAGCTTCAGCTTGCAAGCCCATCCAGTCCACTGATGCATGCAAGCACAGTCAGGGTCATGCATAGCCTCTCCTGATTCAAATGTCATGTCACAGAAAAATAGAGCTGAATGTCATCAGCATTCTGAAAGCACCATAGATCACCTAATGACTGCTAAATAACACTGGAGACACTACTTTTGTATGATGTATTTCATAGTAAGGCTGCTAGGAAACTAACTTACAGTCCTTTACAGTTATCATATAGAACCTGAGCTATAATTTCAACAGAATCATGATGGAATAAGTTTCCCTAATCTCCAGTACGTAGAGCAAATCCAAGATTTGCAATGGGTAATGGTATCAAAAGCCATACAAAAGCATAACACATTAGTATTCCTTCTGTCTCTTTCCTGCTAGAAGTTATTCATCAAGGAAACCATAATTGATTCCATCTTGAAACCAGTCTGAAACCCTGAATGAATGATTCTGGTTACAGCAGTTGGTTCAGTACCACCCTCTTTTAAGCATCTTGTCCAGAGAAGGCAGGCTCAAATTATCCTACTTTGGGCACATTATGCAAAGGTCTAGCTCTCTGGAAAAGGCTCTAATGCTGGGATAGATGGAAGGGAAGAGAAGAGGATGACCACCAGCAAGGTAGATGGACTCAGTTACAGTGGTGATAGGTACACTGTTGGAAGACCTGAAAGGCCAAGTTAGGGAGAGATCATAATGGAGAAAATATATCTTTGTGGTTGCTAAGAATCAACACCGACTTGATAGGACATCAATCACCAAAAACAGCAATACAAGCAGAAATAGTTCTCAAATACTCATGTAACCAGTGTTACAAAGTACCAAGTACCTACGAACGAGAAAGACAACAAAGAATAGATGGAGGCTCAGAATGGGCCCTCTGGCTAACTCTTGCATCTGCCACAGTGATAGCTATAACAGCTAACCAGAGATTTCTGTCCAAGTGGAACAAAGCCTAGTCTCTGATTTGTGATGCACAGCATATATTCAGACCTCACAGAAATATTTTGGAAAGTTTATTTATTTATTATTTATTATTTCTAACTTATATCACCGCCCATCTCCCCCCACAAGGGAACTCTGGGCAGTTTACAATCAAGTCAGCAATTAAAAACATACAAAATACTTTATACAATTATTAAGAATATAAAAATATAAAATCCAAAAGGCTGTATGTGATGTTTGCAACCAAACTTTATGGTGCGAGCCATCCCCAGGAAGAGCTATTACTCATCCCGTCCCAAGCGAGGTGGCAGAGCCAGGTTTTCAGTTGCTTCCTGAAGGTCAGGAGTGTGGGGGCTAGCCTCACCTCAAGGGGCAGGATGTTCCAAAGGGCGGGTGCTATGGCAGAGAAGGCACGCCTCCTGGATCCCGCTAGGTGAAATTCTTTTACTGATGGGATCCGTAGCATGCCCTCTCTGCATGACCGGGTGGGGCGGGTCGATGCTCTGGGGATGAGGCGGTCTCTAAGGTAGCCTGGTCCCATGCCATGTAGGGCTTTAAAGGTAACAACCAACACCTTGAATTGGACCCGGAAGCAAACTGGTAACCAGTGCAGCTCACGCAGCAGAGGTGTCACGTGTGCCGATCTTGGGGCACTCATAACTGCACATGCAGCTGCATTCTGGACCAGTTGAAGCTTCCGGATACTCTTCAAGGGTAGCCCCATGTAGAGTGCATTGCAATAGTCTATATGGGAGATGACCAGGGCATGAGTGACTGTACGGAGGGCATCTCGGTCCAGGAAAGGGCGAAGCTGGCGTACAACTCGAAGTTGCACAAAAGCCCTTCTGGCCACGACTGCCACCTGCTCTTCAAGCAGGAGTCGTGAGTCCAGAAGGACCCCCAGGTTCCGCACTGAGTCTGAACGGGGTAGTGCCACCCCGTCCAGATCTAAAGATGACAACTCCTTGGATCCCGAGGCGCCATCAATCCACAGCCACTCCGTCTTACCAGGGTTCAGCTGAAGCCTGTTGTTCCCCATCCAGACCCCCACAGCCTTCAGGCACTGAGAAAGGGCAGAAACTGCATCACTTAACTCACCCGGGATGGAGATATATAGTTGAGTATCATCAGCATACTGATGATACCTCATCCCGTGTTGGCGGATGATCTCACCCAGCGGTTTCATGTAGATATTAAATAGGAGAGGGGAGAGAACCGAGCCCTGCGGCACCCCACAAAGTAGTAGGCTCCTATCACCACCGATTGGGACCGGTCACGGAGGAAGGAGGTGAACCAGCGCAAGACTACGCCGCCCACCCCCAACTCTCCGAGCCGCCCCAAAAGGATACCATGGTCGATGGTATCGAAAGCCGCTGAGAGGTCAAGAAGAGCCAGGATGGATGCACTGCCTCCATCCCGCTCTCGCCAGAGATCATCTGTAAGTGCGACCAATGCAGTTTCCACCCCATATCCCGGCCTGAATCCTGACTGGAAGGGGTCTAGATAATCCGTATCATCCAGAATCCTCTGGAGCTGTAATGCCACCACTTTCTCAACCACCTTCCCTAAAAAGGGGAGGTGGGAGACGGGACGAAAATTGTCCAACACTGTAGGGTCCAGTGATGGCTTCTTGAGGAGGGGGTGCACCAGCGCTTCTTTAAAAGCAGCCAGAAACACTCCCTCTCCCAAGGATGTAACCACCATCACATGGACCCAGCCACATGTCACTTCGCTGGCCGCTTTCACTAGCCAGGAAGGGCATGGGTCAAGATGACACGTAGTGGCCCTTACAGTCCGGAGGATCCTGTCCACTTCCTTGGGCTCAACAGGATCAAACTGTTCCCAGATAACCGGGCATAGACGTTCCCTTGGCATCTCCCCAGACCATGCACCACGCTTGGAGTCCAGTCTAGAACGAATCCGAGAGATTTTATCCACCAGATGCTCCGAAAATTCCTCCGCACGGCCCTGAAGGTGGGTCACTGGGCCCACCTTACCCAGGAGAGATCGAGTAATCCTAAACAGGGTCAACGGGCGGCATTCTGCAGATGCAATGAGAGTGGAGAAATATTGACGTTTCGCCACTCTTACCGCCACCAGGTAGGCCTTAACCGCGGCTCTAGCTAGTGTTCGGTCAGATTCGGTCTTTGTCTTCCTCCAGCGGCGCTCAAGACGTCTCTTAACCCTTTTCAAAACCCTCAATCCCTCCGTGAACCACGGGGAATATCGGGTCGGATGGGGCAAGAGAGGCCGCACAGGCGCGATCCTGTCCAAGGCCCCGGCCGCTTCCTTATTCCAGGCTGCGGCCAGGACCTCCGCTGGACCGTGCAAAAGACCCTCGGGTATAACCCCCAGCTTCCTCTGAAACCCTATCGGGTCCATTAGTCGCCGGGGGCGGACCAATCGAATAGGTCCAGCCTCCCTGCGGAGTGGGGCAGCATATGAGAATCTCAGGGCCACCAGGGCATGATCTGACCATGACAATGGGGAAAGATGTAACTCTCCCCCCAGATCACCTTGCTTATGATTATGATTAGTTATGATTAGTTATGATCATTATGATTAGTTATGATCACAAGTTATGATTTGTGAGAATGCAGGCAATGAGACATAAAAAGAAATCCATCATTGCATCTTGTTTTGTGGAAAAACATCCAGTTTGATTATAACTTTACTTTTAAAATCCACTAAGGCTAGATGGTATTGCATTAAACGATAACCTAATGCAGATTTAACTAAGAAGTAATAGCCAGAAAAAGTCTTTAGAGTCTTCTACATTTTTAGTGGATTGAATGACCTTCAGGTATTTGCCACCTTTACAGAGATGAAAGCAATAGATGAATGATATGCCAACAAAATAAATTATTTTGAAGCACCAAAATAAAAAGGCAGATTTTGTAGCTGACAGGAAGTAATATATGCCTTTATCCCAACAGATCAGTAAGTGGCATTTGGTCCTTGAATGTGCTGACTAGGAATGTTGGGAGTTGTGGTCCAAATATCTAAAGAGAGTGACCTAAATACTTTCCATGTGAGGAAAAAGAAAAGAAAGATGGAGCAACTGGGAGACTGAGTGATGCAGTTAAAGTGACTGCAAGGAGGTCAAACCAGTCAATCCTAAAGGAAATCAACCCTGACTGCTCATTGGAAGGACAGATACTGAAGCTGAAGCTCAAATACTTTGGCCACCTAATGCGAAGAGAGGACTCACTGGAGAAGACCCTGATGCTGGGAAAGACTGAAGGCAAAAGGAGAAGGGGACGGCAGAGGATGAGATGGTTAGATAGCATCACCAATGTAATGAACATGAATTTGAGTAAACTCCGGGAGACAGTGGAGGACAGGAGGGCCTGGTGTGCTATGGTCCATTAGGTCACGAAGAGTCGGACATGACTAAATGACTGAACAACAACAACAAACAATAGAGGTTATAGTGTTGGACTGGCACGAGAGAGACCTAGATTCTAGTCCTTCCTTAGCCATAGAGTAGATTGGATGACTTTCGGTCAGTGATACTCTCTTCAGCCCAACTTACTCTATGGGGATGTTGATGCTTCTTGTACTGAGACCTAGAAAGGTGTTCTTGGACACAACCTAGGTTTGTATCTATTCCATATTCTTAGTATGGGATGTCTAACATAATGATTTTTTAAATCTACATTAATCTTAACTTTGTCATCCCACAAATATCCATGCCACCGAAATCTCAGGTCATGTCCTTCTAACTCCAAGAGCCTTCTATTTCTCAGCAACATCCATTCTTTCACCCAAACCAAACAGCAAGCTGCAGAATACAATTTCAAATCAGATAAACCCAATCCTCCTCTTTCCTTTGCATCTTGTAACACCTTATATTTAATTCGTGATTTTTCCCCCTGCCACACAAATTTAGATATATCCTTCTGCCATTGTTTAAATGGTGCATCCATTGTCAAAACAGGTGTTGTCTGAAACAAAAACATCATTCTAGACAAAACATTCATCTTAATCACAGAAATTCTCACCAACAATGACAGTTGTAGTTTCTCCCATCTTAACATATCTTTTTAAACTTTATTCCATGTCTTAACATAATTATTTTGAAATAACATACAATTCATTTTTGTCATAGTGATACCCAAATACGTGGGTAATAGTGATACCTTCTTCTGAATCTTAAAACTCATTTTATTCATCAATTCTGTGTGATGTTGTATTTTCATATTTTTGTTAACATTTTTATCTTCTGTTTATTAATCTTAAAACCTGCTAATGCACCAATTTTTTAAAAAATTGCCAATTAATGTTTCAATTCCCTTTAAAGGATCTTCCAGAACTAACACCAAGTCATCTGTAAAAGCTCTTAACTTCCAAGTCTCTTTTTTTAATCTTTACTCCCACAATCCTCTCATCTTGTCTTATGTCTCTATTCAGTATTTCAAGACCCAAAATAAACAAAATAGGGGACAATGGGCATTCCTGTCTTGTTCCTTTTTTGTATCTCACATGGCTTTATTAGATCTCCATTAACAATTATTTGTGCTTTCTGTGAAGTGTAAATTGATCTTACCCATTTTATAAAATTCTCTCCAAAATTCATATCTTCCAAAACCTTGAAAAGGAAAGCCAAGTTCAAATTGTCAAAGGCCTTGTCTGCATCTAAGAAAATCAATGCGGCTTGTTGCCCCAAATATTCCAAAATGTCCAACACATTTCTAACACTTTCCTTTAACTGTCTTTTTGGTAAAAACCCATATTGATCCTCATGAATTAATTCCTGCAAAATTATTTTCAGTCTATCCGGTAGAATCATTGTGAACAACTTGTAGTCATAATTCAATAATGATATTGGTCTATAATTCTTGTTAAAGTTGAATCTTGTCCTTCTTTAGGAATTAATGCTATATTGGCCTCTTTCCAGCTCTCTGGCATCTTTCCTCACTATAGGATAAAGTTCATCATGTTTTGTAGAGGTGGTAAAAGTTCATCCTCAAAACATTTATAATAAAAATCTGATAATCCATCTGGTCCAGGCACCTTTCCTGGTTTAATCTTTTTTATAGCTTCAGAAACTTCCCTTATTGTTATAGGTCCATTCATAATTTGTCTCTGTTCCTCTGTAATCCTTGGTAAATTTTGTTTCTTTAGATATTCATCTATTTTCTCTAAAGAGATGTTACTTCCTTTGTATAACCTGGAATAATATTGATAAAATGCTTTTTGTATAGCCGCATTGTCCGTTAATACAATATCTCTCTCTTATACTGTAAATTCAATATCAATTTCTTTTCTTTTTCTTTTTGTAATTTATATGCTAGCCACATTCCTAGTTTGTTTGCAAACTCAAAAATTTTTTGCTTTACATAATTCATTTTTATGTACTAAAATATTTATTTAATAATAATAATGATAATAAATAATTATATAATAAATAATAATAATAAATAATAAATAATTCATTTAATAGTCCCCTGGGCTATTAGACCCTTGAACTTCTAATAATCCCCTCTAACTTAATGGATATATATGCTGTGTGTAGGACTGATATTTATTTATTAGGGATAAAGATTAGAGGGGGGAATGGGCAATGAACATATATCACATATATGGTAATTATGGTATTCTTATTTTATTGGTTGAGCCAATTGCAACGTAATTTCATTTCAATGTGCACTTTGTGTATAGTGGAATGACAATAAAGTTCTGTTCCATTCCATTCCATTCCATTCCATTCCATTCCATTCCATTCCATTCCATTCCATTCCATTCCATTCTTATTTCCATTTTTCTTACTGTTAACATGGATAACAGTTGTTAATCTGTTGAGAAATGCTTATCTTCTCTGGGGATTTCTTTAATTCTTCTTTTTTCTTTATCTCATCCAAAATAGCTTGTGTTTTCTCTTGCCTCTTCTTTTTGAGTTCACTTTTATGTTGTATAAAATAACCTCTAATAAAAGCTTTACTTGCATCCCAAACCATTCTTAAATCAGTGCCGTTACCTAAATTATATCCAAAAAATTCTTTTAATTTCCTTTTACAATCCTCCACTATTGCTTCTTTCTGTAACAACCTTTCGTTTAGACTCCATCTAAAAGAAGTAGATTTTATTTTATAAACCAAACTCACAGGATAATGATCTGAAAAACTCTTTGGTAATATCTCTACTTTAGAAACCTTATTAGCCAAGTTCTTCAAAATCCAAAGTATATCTAAAAATGAAACACATGAAACCATCAACAACATCTTCAAAGGAATAAAATTCACAAGGGAAGAAATCAACAAAACACTACCCTTCGTGGACATCCTGTCCAAGTGCCTGACCACTCAACCCACCACAGCAAAACTAACAGAAGCTATGAAAAGGATTACACTGCCATACATCAGAAACATCTCAGAAACTACTAATAGACTGTTACAACCACATGGCATCACCGTAGCACATAAACCAACCAAAACCCTTCAGAACATCGTACGTAACCCAAAAGACCCAGTAACCCAAGAAGAAAAAACAGGAGTTATCTACAACATACAGTGTAAGGACTGTAGCAGCCACTATGTAGGACAGACGGGCAGAAGGCTAGCAGAGCGCATCCACCAACACCAACTAGCAGTCAGAAGACACGATGAAAACTCCTTAATCTAACAGATGGACAGACTCAACCATACTTTCAACTGGGAAACTGTGAGCATCTTAAACGAAGCCAAATCCAAAAACGCTAAGCCAATCCAAATCCTGGAAGCTTGGCACTCAGACAAAGCAGCCATCAACAGACACAAAGAGGTAAACAACTTTTATATACCATTCATAAGAGACAATAGAAAAGCCAAAAGACCAGAACACATCCTTGCCAGCAATCAACACCCAGATATGCAAAGATTAACACCAGGATTAGCACCAGAGGAACAATCAAACAGCACAATATACCCTAATCAAGGAACTATTAACTTAGTCAATCAACCAAGCACTCCCTTTTCGCACTGAAGATGTTGCTTAATCTGCCAATGAAATGTCTGAAAGAAAACAACAAGGCTCAGAGAGCACCAAGGACTCCAGAGGATTTTAAATTAACAGCAAAAAGCTTAATAAGATTCTGACCTAAGAAAGTTATAAATGGATAAAAGGAACAGTTTCAATTTGAAAGATTAATTTTTTTGGTGAAAGTGTGTTTGATATTATTTGGAAATAATTAGACAAATAGACTGTCCCTTCGTGGGAATGCTGATTGTTGTATATTAAAGGGGAACGACAATTGATGGACTTTACAAAACAAAGAGATAAATGTAATATGAGATAGACTGTGTGACCAGAACTACAGAGTGCCAGATTGGACTAAAGCCTTAAGGATATAGAAAAGGAGGAAGAGGAAGAGGGAGAGGGAGAGGGAGAGGGAGAGGGAGAGGGAGAGGGAGAGGGAGAGGGAGAGGGAGAGGGAGAGGGAGAGGGAGAGGGAGAGGGAGAGGGAGAGAAGCCTGCCTTTTACTTTCACCTTTGTAAATGACTCATTTTCGCTTTTGGATTACAAATTAAAGAATGGCGATCACCAGGAAAGGAGCAAAACTTGGTGAAGGGAGAAGAAGGTCGTTAGAGCAACCAACAGAAAAGGAGATTAGTCCAGAGATATTACAAACAAATGTTTGAACTGATGAGGAAGAAGGTATCTGAACCCATCAAATCTGTTAAAAATGATCTGGCTGCATTTGAAGGGCGAATGGAAGAAAGATTTGTAAAGATGGAAGAAGAAATGAAAAAAGAAGTTTAAAAAATTGAAGAATCAGTAGGACAACAGACTGGAGAAGTAAAACAAATTAATGATAAAGTGGAAATTTCAGAAAGTAAGACAGAAATAATAAACAGAGAGATGGAAAGGGAGTTAGACAATCTGGTGCTATTGGAATTTTGAGAAAGAGAATTCTGCTTGAGATTAGAATAACTCCAACCCTGTTGACCTTTCATAAAGCCCTTAAGACCTTGCTCTTCTCTGAGGCATGGGGATTTGAGCCCATGAGATGAATGTATTTGTGTCAGCCCCACTATGTAGAACAGAGCAGGAAATCAACTCCACAGAAAGGCTAATACTACTTTTATTGGGATTGGCTATAATAAAAGAATCTTGGAAGTCTGATTTATTTATTTATTTTTATTTATTTAATTTATATAATGATTGTGCTGTATGTCCTCCTCCTCCTCCTCCTTATAGTTCAGTGAATTAGGAAGGCATCTGCCTAAGTTGCTTCCGAACGTTATCTCATAGTTCTGGACTTAAAAAATGTTTTAGCCCCTTTTGCCTAAGTAAGAATTCCTGCATATTTCCATCAAAGTCATCTTTCTTACTCTCTACAATTTGTTGTTGATTGGTTTATCCTCAACAGCCACTATTTTGTTTGTTTGTTTGTTTGTTTGTTTCTTAATGTATTTTATTTATTGAATCCTGTATTGTTTTGATGTTTTTATTGTGTTAGCCTCCCAGAGTCACTTATGTGAGATGGGCAATCATACATAAGTAAATAAATATAAATCCAATAAATAAAATAAAATACTTGGCAATTTATGAAGATATTCCCATCTTTCTAACAGAGAGCCAGTGTGGTCTAGTGGTTAAGGCAATGGGCTAAAAACCACGCCTTAGGCATGAAAGCCAGCTGGGTGACCTTGGGCCAGTCCCTGTCTCTCAGCCCTAGGAAGGAACCAATAGCAAACCAGGAGACTGAGAGTTCTAGTCCCGCCTTAGGCACGAAAGCCGGCTGGGTGACCTTGGGCCAGTCCCTCTCTCTCAGCCCTAGGAAGGAACCAATAGCAAACCAGGAGACTGAGAGTTCTAGTCCCGCCTTAGGCACGAAAGCCGGCTGGGTGACCTTGGGCCAGTCACTCTCTCTCAGCCCAACTCACCTCACAGGGTTATTGTTGTGGGGAAAAGAGGAGGAGGAAGGAGTATTAGCTATGTTGGCTGCCTTGAGTTATTTATAAAAATAATAAAGGCGGGATAGAAAATAAATAAAATAAATAAAGATTAACATAATACCTTTGCATTTCCAAAGAAAAAATAATAATCTCTATTATATGCAGAGTCACTGCTCTTTTTGGAAGTGTGAGTAATGCATAATTGTAATACTCACTTTAATCTTAACTTTTAATTTCTATTTTTAGATTTTCACTTTTTTGTCTCCCACAAAAAAAAAGGATGTAGGAATATCATTGTATTGAAATAACATAATGTATCAAGATTTATACTATCACAATAAAAAAGAAAAAAATCTTTAGTGATGCTGGAAGTGACACTACTGAAAGTGTGAGCACCTAATAGGCTCACCCTTGTTGATAAGATCAAAAGGGGAAGGGCGAAGCTCAAAGTCATCCACAAAGAAAGAGGTAGACAAGGCTGCAGGCATGTTTCAATACCTAGGGTAAAACTAGTTTTGTTTGCACTTAAGGCATACTGGCCAAAATATGCCCAAACTTAATGTAATTGTCCTCATTGTTAACAGAGAATCCTACATGTGGCACAGGTAAAATTGAGGCTGGTAATTCAGTCTATAACTCTTCTACCTTTCTAAAAGAGCATTATGTGAAAGCCTCAATTGATGATGAGGTCAATATTTATATATGAAATGGACTTCCAGGTGAGAAATGGTGAGCTAGCACATCTCCGAACCAGCAGAGACAATGTTGCGGCCATGACTGAAGGACCAGTCAGTAGACCACTTCTCTGGATAAGGAAAGGATGGAAGATCACCTACTTGTGTTCTGGACAGCTGCTCCTCATGAGGAGACCGCAGGGTAGCAGTTTACCATGGGTTTGAGTGTGGGAGACAAAGGGAAGCCATCATGCTCTCAACTGCGGTGGAGCCTTTTAAAGGACATTGAGTTCACTAACCTCACTTTCTAATCACTTTCAGAAATTACCTATTTAACTATCTTAAGGCTATTAGAGATCTTCAGAATACAAGTTTGCAAAGCCACCTGGTGAGTTTACCTACATTCCAGTATAAAAGAAAAATTACCTATAATCTTAAGAATTTAAAGAATTTGAAATAAACAGCAAAAGGCTATTTATAAGACTTTAATCCAAGAATTTGTAAATGAATTAAGGGACCAGACAAATTTTGATTTTTACGACTTTTGCTATAAGATTTTGGAAATAATTATATAAATAAGCAGCACCTTCATGGGAACTAAATTGTTTAGTTAAGACTTTACTTAAGTCATAACAGAAATTTGAGACTTTATGATTTCAAAAATTGGACACTAGAGAGGACTAAAAATTCCAGGCATAAAAGGAAAAAGGGGAAAAAAGAGATATAGGCTTGTCTTTTGTCTTTGGTTAGCACTGAGACAAAATGACAGAAAATGGTATGACATTTGAAATACTCCAGGAGATATTTGAAGAATGTGGACAGAAACTAGCAGCTATTATGTCAGCAATGATGTCTGCCTCTATGGATAGATTATGTCCAGAAAATGTTAAGGAAGAAATGACAGATGTCATCACAGATGTGAAAGAGAATATCTTGGAAGATCTACAGGATAAGGAGCTGAAACAAACCTGATGCAGAAATATTAGAATATAAAGAAATTGTTGAAATACTGGAAAATAAAAAAACTGTGGATTATAAGACAGAGATGATAGTCAACATGGAAATACAAATGACAAGCTAAGAGAATGACCTGGATAATGACTACTTACTGGATTTGAAGGAATACAGAGTTGGTTTGTCTGTCCAAGGTTAAGGTAGGTAAGGTTTTCCCCTGCACTCGTGTCTGACTCTAGGGGGCAGTGCTCATCTCCATTTCTTAGCCAAAGAGCCAGCGTTGTCCGAAGACGCTTCCGCGGTCATGTGGCCGGCATGACGGGCGTGGAACGCTGCTACCATCCCACCAAAGTGGTACCTAATTATCTATTTGCATTTGCATGCTTTCGAATTGCTAGGTTGGCAAGAGCTGGGGCGAGTGCAGGAGCTCACTCCATCATGCGGTACTTGGGTGTCAAACCGCCAACCTTCAAATCAACAAGCCTGGCGTCTTAACCACTGAGCCATCGCACCCGCTTGTTAAACTAAATGTGTTAACCTTGTTAAACCTTGTTAAACTAAGGTTAAACTAAGACATATTTCTATAACATTCTGGGAACCCTTATGGACTTTTTCCTGACACCAGAACTGAAATATTAATGATTTATGGATTTGTGTATGGATAAGGGGTGAGTTATGAGAAGAATTTGTGTAAGAACACTATTCAGACGAGCACAAATGCACTGCAGCAACCCAGAACACCAGAAAAAGGAAACAGACCAGTTATAAAACAAAATGGATACCCACTCAACTTTATCAAAAAGTGCCTGACCACTCAACCCACCACAGCAAAACCAACAGAAGCTATGAAAAGGATTACACTGCCATACATCAGAAACATCTCAGAAACTACCAATAGAATGTTACAACCACATAGCATCACCATAGCACATAAACCAACCAAAACCCTTCAGAACATCGTAAGTAACCCAAAAGACCCAGTAGCCCAAGAAGAAAAAACAGGAGTTATCTACAATATACAGTGTAAGGACTGTAACAGCCACTATGTAGGGCAGACTGGCAGAAGACTAGCAGAACGCATCCACGAACACCAACTAGCAGTCAGAAGATACTGTATGATGAAAACTCCTTAATCTCACAACACATGGACAGACTTAACTATACTTTCAACTAGGAAACGGTGAGCATCTTAAACCAAGCCAAATCCAAAAATGCTAGAGAATTCCTGGAAGCTTGGCACTCAGACAAAGAAGCCATCAACAGACACATAGAGGTAAAAAACGTTTACATACCATTCATAAGAGACAATAGAAAAGCCAGAAGTCCAGAACACCTCCTTGCCAGCAATCAACACCCAGATAGACAAAAATTAACACCAGGATTAGCACCAGAGGAGCAATCAAACAACACAATAGACCCTAATCAAGGAACTATTATCTCAGTCAATCAACCAAGCAGCAAACAACAGCCCAACCAAGATACTACCAAGGAGAGTACAACACCCCCACCAACACAGGCAAGACAAGCCAGGGTATATAAACAGAGAGCAAGTCCCACTCCCTTTTCGCACGGAAGATGTTGCTTAATCTGGCAATGAAATGTCTGCAAGAAAACAACAAGGCTCAGAGAGCACCAAGGACTCCACAGAGTGAATGCAATTCAAACTAAAAGTAATGAAATTATTTCAGATGAAAATGTAATGAGGGGAAGCAGGAACAAGTATTTTAGAGATTTGTATGGGAATTATAGTGATATGTCAGAGTAGATTTAAAATGAATGCTCAGAATGTTAATGTCAAAGAACAAATGGACAAAAAGGCAGGTCATAAATGCTGTAAGAATACTGAAAAATGGTAAGGCTGCAGGGGTAGATGGTATAATTGGAGAAATGTTAAATATGAGTATGATGTGTTTATTTAAAGTGCTAACAACTTTACATCTATGGCAGAGATTGGAAAATATTGATGTACATTATTTATTTATTATTTAATTTATTATTTAAATTTATCCCCGCCCATCTCTACCATGGTAGACTCATGTACCTGTACCAAATAAGAGAGATGGAAGAGTACGTGGAATTACTAAACCACTGCACTAACTCCTCACATAAGCCAAGTTTTACTTAAGATTTTACAAAGAATAATAGAGCCATGGGCAGAAAAAATGCAAAATGAACAGGCATGTTTCAGAACAGGCAGAAGGATATGAAATCAAATAGCTAACTTAAGATGAATAATGGAGATAGCAAGAAATTATAAGAAGAAGGTAGTTTACCTTTGCTTTTCTACCTACAGTAAGGCCTTTGTTTAGATCATGATAGACTGGAATGTATTAAGGCCAGTGAATGTGCCAGAAGACTTGATTATTCTTCAGAGGAACAATGAACAAGAAGCAACAGTAAGAACTGGGTTTGGAAAAACAGTACTTCAGGATAGGAGATGGAGTGCAACAAGGAAGCACACTGTCACCACATTTTCTATATATATTATAGGAATGGCAAGAACTAAAGAGATGATAGCTGGAATCAAAATTGGAGACTAAATGCTAATAATTTCAAATATGCAGATAATACCACTTTTGTCAGCTGAAAGTACAGGCAACTTAGAATAGTTCATGATTAAAGTAAAAGTGAAAAGTGAAAAATCCAGATTAATGTTACATATCAAAAAGGTAATATTAATCAGCATGGTTACTGAACGTACAGTAGATGGCAAATAATTGAAGGTGGTACCGTATATAGTTTTGTTTTCTTAGATAAAAATGAACAGTGTGCTGGAGAAGTTAAGAAGAAATTAATTGTTTGGAGGAAGGGAATGACAAATTCAAAAAGTACTGTGAACAGGAAGGATATTGCTATGACAACAAAGATCAGAATAGTGAAATGCTTTAATGTACAATTTGAAAGCTGAACATTGATTAAGAGTGAAAGAAAGAAGATAGATAGCCATGAATTATGGAGATGGTTCCTGAGAACACCATGGACTGCAAGAAAAACCAATCCATTGGTCTTGGATGAAAAAAAGACTGACTGCTCCCTCGAGGCAATGGTCAGCAGGCGGATGCTAACATACTTTGGGGACATGCAATACAAGCAAGTAATGGCTTAGAAAAAATATTATGATTGGCAAGATTGAGGGAAGAATAAGAAGGCAAAGACAATGGTAACGGAGATAGTTGAAATCAAAAAGATAATCAGAATTGTTCTTGGAAAGCTACAACTTATTATTAGAAACAAGACAAGATGGTGAGAGTTGTCCATGTAATCGTCAGGAATCAGGTCCCACACAATGGCATCTAATTAAGTCTATGAAGGTTCTCAGTCATCCAGGTGGAATTGTCTGTAGCTTGAATCATGTCAACTGGATTTCTATTTTCTCAGTGGAAACGTTTCACTCCTTATCCAAGAAGCTTCTTCAGTCTGAGCAAAGTTAGTAAGGGAATCCTAAATATGTTGCTGTGTGACCTTACACCTGGGGCTAGGTCATGGTTATTTATTTGAGATGTTATTTCTAAGTCCCTTTATCATTTAAAGAAGGATCGTTAAGATCACCATGCTGCTGTTGAGCTTGCGAAATGGTCTTAATCTTCCTAGGCACAGAAGACAAAGCAGGGAGGAAGACAGGGGAAAGATTGTGCCTGAGGCCCCCACCTCTATTCAAGGAAGGATTTTCCAAGTTGGCATAAATGGATTCCTTGACCCCTCTCTCAAACCACCTATCTTCTCTGTCTAAAATGTGAACATTAATGTCCTCAAATGAGTGGCCTTTTTCCTTTAGATGAAGATAAACTGCTGACTCTGATCCTGTGGTGTTACTTCTCCTGTGTTGGGCCATCCTCCTGTACATAGGTTGTTTGGTTTCTCCAATGTAGAGTTCAGAGCACTCCTCACTGCACTGGATTGCATAAACTACATTGCTTTTCTTGTGTTTTGGAGTTTGATATTTGGGGTGTACAAGCCTCTGTCTCAGTGTGTTGGTGGGTTTGAAATATACAGGTATGTGGTGTTTGCCAAATATCCGTTTTATCTTTTCAGACACGCCAGCCATGTAAGGAATGACCAGGTTCTTCCGTTTACTCTGAGTCTCAGCCCTATCTGTCGCTGTTTTAGGTCTGGTAGATTTAGATTTAGTGAAGGCCCAATTTGGATATCCACAGGCCTTCAGAGCTGTTCTCAGGTGCTGATTTTCATTCTTTTTGGAATCCATGGAGGTGGGGATGGTTTCTGCTCTGTGTGACAATGTCCTGATGACTCCTAGTTTGTGCTGCAGTGGATGGTGGGAGTCAAACATCAGATATTGATCTGTGTGTGTGGGTTTCCTGTAGATCCCTATTTCTAGCTTGCCCCCGGTCCCAATGAGGACTTCACAGTCTAGGAAGTTCCTAGTATTTAGCTTAAATACTAAATAAAGTAAAAAGGCAAGGTGTAAATTAAATAAATGTAAGTACAGTAAACAGCACTAGGCTTTCTTCTAATTTAAGGCAGAATGCCTCATGACAACAATGCTATGTCATTCCCAAAGGTTCTCTTGGAGTTACTGTAACACGTGACTATCCTATTATCCAACAGAGGATATTAAGAACTTCAGCTGATTTACTTTTGGGGAACAAATGTTTTTACAAAACCATAAATTGTATATTTGATATCTCCACCCCTTTGCAAAAATACATTTTGAGCCATATGAATCTATCTTCATTTTTAAATTACCATCCTAGAATCTGGGCTTCATTAAATCAGACTATGGAAGACAGGATCAGAGTACGACAAAGAAGCATATTTGTTGTTGTTGTTGTTGTTCAGTCGTTTAGTCGTGTCCGACTCTTCGTGACCTCATGGACCATAGCATGCCAGGCCTTCCTGTCCTCCACTGTCTCCCGGAGTTTACTCATCCACCTTTTTTTCTTGAAGGAACAGGATGTGAGGTATCTCCAAGCTTAATTGCTACAAATTGAGTTTGCAAGACCTAAATTTTAATTTCTTATTCTGCACAAATTCAAACTTATTCAAAAAGTATACAATAAAAATAATTTTTTATTCTGAAGCAGTGTGAACAGTATCTGAATCAGCTCTTCTTCTGATAGTCAGTTATACAGAGCAGCCAGCTGTGGAGACAGCACCCAAGTGAAAGCTCTTTGATTGACTTCAGGTTTCTAATTCAAATCTTTTATTATGGATATAAGATTTTCAAAAGTCAGAGAAACTAGAGTTGCATCAAAATAAAAACATCACTTTTTAACATTCTTATTCAGATTAAATGTAAGATTAAATGGGTTATAGCCTTCAGCCCTCCAACTAGCCCTGTTCCCAACTTTCAGATCAAGTCTAGCTCACACGGAAACCAAAATATGCAGTAAGAGGTTAGTTCTATTTTGCCCAGTAATGTTGTTAAAAGTAGCGCCCTCCCATCTTCCAGTGAGGTTTTTCTATTATTGATTCTCATGATTGACCACACTGATAAGCGTAAAGAAACCAATTTTATGTTGAAGAATACACCTTTATTCCTCATCAAAATCCTTACCAAAACCCTACCAGTTACCTTTAACTGCCATTTACTTTCTCTTCCTCATCAATCTCACATGAGAGATTTCAAATATGATGCAGCATTAGCATTAGGGGCTCATAAAGTTAGTTTCTTAGTATGTTACGTACAAAATTTTAACTTATGTGTCCCAAAAAGCAGCAGGCAGATTGCATAAGGTACAGAAGACAGACACAAAGACTTCCTCTGCCAGTTTCTTTGTTTTATTTCTGTGTGGAAGGATTGCATGAGGGAAGAAAGCATTCAAACAACCACAGCCATGTGCCATGTTTATCATCCATGTGCCTGTAGTATTGTTTGAAGTAGTAAATCAATACTGTGGTTGTCTTTCAGCATGAATACAGTTTCCTACAGAGACAGAGGAATTTAAGGTGGTTCATCCATTAGAGAGGGACAGGATTTTTACGGAGGTGGCACTTACTGTAGAATGTGGAACTCCATTTAGGATTGGCCTATTCTGTGTTTGTCAGACCATTGTGTCAAGTTCTAGGCATCACATTTCAGGAAGGACATTGTCAAACTGGAGCATGTCCAGAGGAGAACAACCAAAGTCATGAGAGGCCTGGACAGAAAAACATGAGGAATGGTTGGAGTCATTGGGTATCTTTAGCTTGGAAGAGAGAAGACTGTGAGAAGATGTATTATGTATTATTATTATAATCGCAGTTATGTGCGATTGCTGTTTATAGATTTCAGCTCAGCATTCAATATGATTGTTCCCTAGCATTTGGTGGACAAAATGGGTTCTCTAGGTTTTAGTACTCCCTTGTGTAATTGGCTACTTGACTTCCTTACTGAGAGGTCTCAGTCGGTGAGAGTTGGATATAATACTTCTAGCTCTATCTCCCTAAGCATCGGCTCCCCACAGGGCTGTGTCTTGAGCCCATTGTTGTTCACCCTGATGACACATGACTGTTGCGCCAAGTATACCACCAATTCCATTGTGAAATATGCGGACGATACAACTGTAGTGGGTCTTATCAGGGGTGAGGATGAGTGGGCTTATAGGGAGGAGGTAAAGGGTTTGGTGGAGTGGTGCAATAAAAACAGCTTGGTTTTAAATGTGGAAAAAACTAAGGAGATTATTATAGACTTCAGGAAGAACCAGTGCAGTCACACTCCACTTTTTATCAATAACATAGCTGTGGAGTCAGTCAGTAGCATTAGATTCCTGGGGGTGCAGTTAACAAATAGTCTGTCCTGGTCCCTTAATACCACATTTTTGGTAAAGCGAGCACAGCAACGTTTGCACTTTTTGCGTCGGATGAAGAAAGTACATCTCCCATCTTCCATTCTCCTTACTTTCTACAGAGGCACTATAGAGAGTGTACTTACAAGCTGTATTTCCATCTGGTTTGGAGGCTGTAGGGCCTCAGATAGAAAGTCTGTGCAGAGAGTGGTAAGGGCAGCAGAAAAGATAATTGGGATATCTCTGCCCCTCATCCAAGATTTAGCACATGCACGCTGTTTGTCCAGAGCTCGAAAGATCATCAGTGATGCCTCCCATCCTCATCATGGTTTGTTTTCTTTGTTACCCTCTGGGAAGAGGTTCCGCTGTATCCGATGTAGAACAGCCAGATTGGGAAACAGCTTTGTCCCCCAGGCTATTGGATTCTTGAATGCCAAATAGGTTCTATTAGGTGAAATATGTTGGATATGTAAAGAATGTATATTTTATAGTAATTATGGACTTTTATTAGTATTTTAATGTTTGACTGAAATTGTGAGTTAAAGAATGTATATTTTTTAAGAATGTATATTTTATAAGAATGGGTATTTTATAGTAATTATGGTTTTTTATTATTATCATTAGTATTTTATTGCTTGAGTGAATTTGTGAGCCAACTGCAACGAAATTTCATTCTATTGTGCACTTGTATAGTGTATAGTGGGATGACAATAAAGTTACTATTCTATTCTATTCTATTCTATTCTATTCTATTCTATTCTATTCTATTCTATTCTATTAGCAGTCTTGAAGAATCTGAAGGGCTGTCATATAGAAGATGGCACAACATATTTTAGCATTGTTCCAGAAGACTGTACAAGAAGCAATGAACAAGAACCGCCCAGAGTCCCCCTAGGGGGAGATGGAGCGGTGATATAAATCGAATTATAAATAAAATAAAATAAATAAATAAATAAATAAATAAATAAATAAAGGGTTTGAATTACAAGGAATCAGATTTCAATTAGACATCAGTCAGAACATCAACAATGGAACAGACTGCCTTGAGTGGTGGTGGATTCTCCTTCATTGGGGAGGTTTAAATAGAAGCTAGATGGCAAGCTGTCAGGGATCTTGTAGTAATTTCCAGCACTGAGTAGGAATTGGATTAGATAATCTCAAAACTCATTTCTTCACACCTATGCAAGAGGGTCAAGTAATCTAGTTTCAATGGCACCTAAGAAGGGATAGTTGGGGGTTGAAGAGTTGGCCTCACTGGTATCATCAAGGACTGATATTCAAGATATCCCCAAGAGTTCATTTCAATGATGGAGAAGTGAATGTTAGAGTATCATCTTAGCTAAGCTTCTGGCATTGTCAAAGCTTGGTTTGACATTGATTCAATCTCTGGGAAATCCATCCAGCCCTTCTATATGTATGTTGACCTGGGTTTTGAAAACATTTTTATTTCAGATGGCCCTCTGTTGTTGTTTTTTCAAATGCTGACCTTTTTCTTTTCTTTTTTTAAATTGATAATTTGTTTACAGATTTTAAATGGTTGCTTTTATATGTCAACCCAAAAAATGTGGAGTGCGTAAGTCTGTAAACAAATTACATTTCAATTTAGGATAGGATTTAAGTGTCTAGAACAAGCTGGTATCAATTTTTCTCCTCTAAAAATATTTAAAGCCCAACATGTTTAAGAAGAGAAATTTTTTAAGGACAGATTGGCTTCTGAAGAATGGACCTCGTAAAGTTTTTTATTATTTTTTAAAAGTTTATCAGAAGATAGATAGATAGATAGATAGATAGATAGATAGATAGATAGATAGACAGACAGACAGACAGACAGACAGACAGACAGACAGACAGATAGATTCATGGCACCTCTTATAATCTTATCACTTTATCAACACTCTTTGTGTTGTGCCTTCTTATTCTTCCCCCTCCTTTCCCCCTTTAATGGAACAAAATGTGGAAGTCTATAGGAGATTTTATTTATTTATTACATCATTTCTCTAAACCACTGGATCTACAGAGAATGCCCTATGCTTAGGTGAGTTGAATTCATCTGCTGTGTAATCAAAATGGACATCTCTGCAATTTTAGAGAATTATCTGTTAGGAACTTCTCCTGAGCAAGCATTAATGAAACCAATGAGAGAGCACTATATGCTTTTTAGTGGAACTTGGTCAGAAATTCCCAGGAGGCTACATACTGAATCAAAGATAGAGACACCTAGTTAACAATAAATATTTTGATTGAGGACTCCGAGGAGGTAGAACCAGACCTCAGCCCAAATCTTTTTACCTCAATATGAAAAGTATTTTACGTGTTGTGTTTTGATTTTTCTTATTTAACCAACATTTCTAATTAAATTCCTATGCAAATTCTTGAGAATTTAATAATGAAGCAGCATTTATAATGCTCTGATGCTTCTAATTGCAGCTCTCTCATGAAACACTAAACATTATTCCAAAATCTTCACACAGGTCAACAAAGATGCAAGCCTGCTCTCTTTGAGTATTTTACTTATGCTGCCATCCTGTGACCAAAATTAGAAAATGCACAGCAAATACCCTAGTTGACATACCCCAAGCCTCAACAATTATTACTATACTCTTGTTTCTTAACTCATTACTATCCTAGGGTCTTATCATTTATGGAATATGACTTGCAGTGCTGACTACACAACAGTCCTATATAGTAGATGTACATGTTTAGCATACCCAGTGGGGGGGGGGGGGAAGCTGTTCTAGCTCCCAAATATTTGAAAAAAGATATATGACCTGAAGGAGAGTTGCAAGGCTAAAAACACCCAGCCTCCTCATTAACTCTTGTGGAGGCTACTGCACTGCAGTAATAAAATTTCTGCTTGTTTACTAAATTATGCATCATACTTTTAGGCCTAATCCTTCACTTCCTACGATGAACTGAAATGCTGCCAGGGAAGCAGCCATAAGGAAAGCTGAGTTCCAACACAGAGCCATCACAGCATGCAGTGCACTTCAAGCTGAAAGATGAGTGGCTTGGCAAGGGCGGGTTTCTATCCCAGCAATTCTTTTCTTGCTGATTTCCTCCCCCAAGGGAACCAAGAGAAGGGAAAATACTTCTGACAACCTTAAGTCGTTCTAAGTACAGACCTGATCCTGAAGCTCCACAAGAGAAAGGAAGATCTCAGGATTCAAAAGATTCAAATTTGTTTTCATCTCACTCCTGCCCCAGAACATTCTATTTTCAAGACCATCACAAGCTCCCGATGACAGACACATAGCTGGCAGTAGTTACGAATCTTTTTTAACTTTCCATAAGCACAACAGCTGGGGCATTCAGAGTGGAAGTGAACCTAGCTGAGGCTCTCAGTTCCTCTCTCAGTGGGGAGGCACCTCAATTTCATTCCATTCCCATCTAAATTAGCCATGTGAGTGGGTCAGGCTTGCTCTATAAGCCCTTACAACTGCATTATTGTTGTCTACTCCTTCCCTTCCAATTGAACGATCAGGGAATTACATGTGAAATATACAAACACAGAGACACACAAACAATTCTGAAGTGTTGACACCAACACTTGGCTTACATTTTTGATCCACTATCGGGGGGAAAAAAACATATCCCAAATATAGCACTTTCAACTATTCTTCTGGAGAATTGACACTCCCAGAAGAGTGTCAGACTTAGTATACTTATGTTCAAGAGCAGCTCTGCTCAGCTATTATAATGATTATAAAGATGATAGCTAAAATATAGTCATAAATAATTTTATAATCATAATTAAATGCTAGTAAAGCATTTAAGAGCTGCTTTCTCAATGAAAACCAGTACTTCCATGCAACCCTCACTACAGTGCCATAGAAAGAAACACCATAGGCAAATAAACTTGTCCTCTTAGGGTTTATGACACATGAAAAACTCATATTTATAATCCCTTTTGAGCCATATACAGTAACCTGCTTCAATCACCACCTAGGTTGGATATATGCCCCTACTGGCAATGGTCAATGCTCCCAAATTTTGCCATTCCTCATCCTCAAGTCAGGTGCTACCAAATGCAAGCCAATGTAATACCACAATAAAATCATGCTAGCAGTTTGATGAGAAAATGTGCCCAAACTGGGAGCAATAGGTTATAAAGCAGCAGCAACAGAGTACAATTTGGATATCATGCAAAGAGGGAACTCTAATTTATGTATTCTCCATGTAGAAATACATGGAATCTCAATCTAACCACAGCTCCACAGGAAATGTATGTATGTATGTACAGTATGTATGTATGTATGTATGTATGTATGTATGTATGTATGTATGTATGTATGTAGATTCTGAGGCCACCCGACTCCTCAATGACTCTGGATGGCTTACAAATACAAAAAGGAAAAAATACATGTAAAAATAACACTAGACAAATTACTATGGGTTTGTGGTTTGGTTTGCACTAGGCAAAACTGCTTTATATAAGTTTCAAAATGCAAGTGGTAGGACAGAAAGGAAACACTTGTGAGTATTATAGATGATGCCATGGTATTGACGCAAATGAACCCAGAACATTTGTTATCTGGATAGAATCTTCTTCTTCTGCCTTTCAGTTTGTTAACAGTTGGAACAACTGATCAATTTGTCTTCAGAAAGTGAAGTAGCTGGTTCCAGGGACGAGTTCTTCCTTTGAACTCCAAAGGATACAGGCATGATTGCCCTCAATGACATTATCACCAATCTTCCATTTACTGCATGGAAGTACCCAGTCAAGCTGGCCTCACTGAGCCCATCTTGACTAAGAAGCCCAGAATCAGCATTGACCCTAGTAGCGTAACATCTGCTTCCCCTTTTAAAAGAATGTATAATGGTAGATATACATTTATATCTTTATGTAGTGTATAAGGAAGATCCAGTCCTAATTCCTATGGTCCAGCTGCACAAACCAATGAGCTGTTAACCACATGGGTCCAGAGCAAACGTTTTCTACTTCTTGCCTGCGGAGCTTGGCAAAGCAAAAAATATCCCTTCCAATAATGTGTCAAACTGGATGGGATAAAAATGTTATCAATACAAACAGATTTGTCTATGGAAGAAATGAAAGCTAAAAGGATCCAGCCAGATGCACACATGGAGAAGCATATGATAGAAAGATTAATTGGTCAAGAGCTTTGCATATGCAGGAACATTTTTCAAAGGACCACCATTTCAAATGTGCATAGGAATTGGGTCAAATTAAAGAAAAACACATTACTCTGCTTATGATAGCTGTAAGCACCTAAGATGCGACTATACTATAGGTACAAATACTTATTTGACTGCTCCTAGAAGATAAAGTTCAAGCTGCTAATTTTTTTTTTAATTTTTACATTACTGATGTACAGAATGCAAACATTTTGTATGAGCTAGCCTGAAATGAGCACTCAGCAAGGTTATTTGGACCCCTTATGGCAGGGTTCAGGGCTGGGCATGGGACAGAGACCACATTGGTCACTCAGTGGATGACCTTTGTCAGAACCTAGATGGGAGGCATGTGCCACTCTTGGTCCTATCAGACCTCTTCATAGCCTTCAATACTATTGATCGTTGCATTTCAGACAGTATGCTACTGTGGGGACTGGAGGCACTGTGTGGCAATGGTTCCGTTCCTTCCTCAGTGGGTGATTTCAGTCAGTGGGGGAGGTTATTCTCTTGCTGGGTGCTACAGGGTTCAGTCCACACACACACCCCTGCTTTTCAACATCTACGTGAAGCCACTGGGAGAGGTCATTCATTAGAGTGAGGTGAGATACCATTAATAGGCAGATTTACAGTATATTGCAACCCAGGGCCTGGCTAGAAATGCTGTTGAAGTCTTGTCCTGGTGTTTGGAGACTGTTGGGGTCTGGATGGGACAAAAACCAGCCAAAACTGAATATGAAGCAACACAGAGTTGTTATTTAAGGGGAAAGCGCTCTCTTAAGGGGAAGGTGCTGCCAATAAGAGTATAAATCTACCACCTGACGGTCATTCTGGATTCAGAGCCCCTGCTGGATACACAGATAGAGTTGTGGCCAGGACGGCTTCGCCCAGCTTCAGCTGGCACCTCAGTTGTGGCCCTACCTGGAGCAGAGGATTTGGCTATGATAATTCATGTCCTCATCACCAATGGGATGGATTTTGACAATGTACTCTACACAGGGTTTTAAGTCCATCCAGAAAATGCAACAGCTCACTTGTTGGTTGGGTTTTTTTTGCTATGAACATATTACACTCATATCACAGGTCTTATATTGCCTGCCAGTCGGTTTCCAAGGGCAATTCAAAGTGCTGGTTTTAACCTATAAAGCACTTTATGGCGTGGCACTGGGGTACCTATAGGACCATCTACTTCAACCATAATTAACCCACCCAAGGCCATCCACATGGAAGAAACTGCTGGTGGTGCCCCACTTCCATGGCATAAGACCGAATGAGGCCAGAAAGCACTGCTTCTCAGGTAGGGCACCAACACTCTGGAACATTTACTTCTCCCCATAGAAGTAAGACTGGGCCTCTTAAGCCAGGAAATTGTTAAGACGGAGCTTGGAGTGGGGAGAGATTTGGGATTTGACTGGATCTCCCCAGTGGTATTCATTTTCCCTTTTGTACTGCTGTTATGGTCCAATTGTTCCAGGTATATATTGTACCATGGACATTTTAATAACTTCTATTGGGTGTTTTTTTTTACTGCTGTAAGCCACTGCACGTCTCAGAACATTCAAAGCATAACAGCAAATAAATAAATAATTGCTTAAAATAAATAAAATGTAACTAATTATTCTGAACATCATAGTCATTATGTTGTTATCAGCAGAAAAAAGGAAAGGGAAAAAAAAGGAAAAAAACTTGACATGAATTCTGAAATTAGCCTAGCTTCATTTTGTTACGCTTTGTGAGTGCATGTGTACATGAGTTCTGTGTCACATCCCACTGGACATTGATGCATTGGTGAAAGATGCTATACCCCAATGAAAAATTTGGGGGGGGGGGGGGCTGAGCTATTTATGCAGGCATCCAAAAACCAGAGATCCACGTCTAAGAAAAAATGAACAATCACTCTCCAGGAAATCTCAGCCAGCACACAGACCAACCTATGCCAGCATCTAATGGAGTTTGCATTAGACTGCGGTGTAGAGGCCCTCCCATATCATCAGCTGAGGAGGAAACTATTTATAAGCCTTCAAGAGGGATACACACTGGCAGGTTGCACAGGAAAACTGCCATTGTAGGATTTTAAAACACACAATGTGGTAGCTTCCCCCTCTACTCATGGCACAGTGACCCTTTTTCCCAGAAAGCTGGTGATGGTGGAAGACGTTAACTATCAAGTAGTGCACTAGCAGACTTTATAGAAACTCCAGCCACTTTTTAATGCTAGATGGATACCAAGTTAAGGAAAACCACTTTCCAAGTTAAGGAAAACCTGCTGTGTACAACTTTTTATTTATATACCACCCACTTCCTTAAAGGATTCAAGGCAGTTTATAAAACTTGTAAATAAATAAACAAACAAACAAACAAACAAAGCCTGTGTAGTATGAGCTGGGCTGTCCAAGTGCCACTTGATGGTAGGTAAGATCCCTAGATTCTGACTTCTCATGCTGAAACTAAAAGCTCAGACGGTAGATCAGCCTTCCAACCATCAAATTATACTTAGAAGAAGGTAGAATAAACAAGGCTGCTAGAATATTTATCTCTCCCAGGAGAGTGAAGCTAATTTTTTTTCACCTCTTTTCTTCTTACATTCTTACGTTCATTGCAGTCACTTAAGTTTCATAAACAAATTGAAAAGATCCTTATCCAGCAAAATAACAAAACCCTTTCATGTTTAAATTCAGCAAAAAGACTTCCATGACATCAAATCTCTTCAGAAATCATCTATATTCCTGGGGTTGACAAAATAGGGCCCAAAGGTACCAAGGCACCTACCAGAACTCCAAGAGTTGCTCCTGAACCCATAAATGTTCATATTGAGCAAATTCTTGTGAGAGATCCCTAAAAATTTTCATCAGATTTTTTTATCTTGTATAACTTAATTTAATTTAGTGCTCTGTGCCACAAAATAAAATAGCTAAAGTCCTTTGACATAGTGAGTCCAGGTCTAACACAGAACTGGATGGCAAAGAGCAGTGGTCAGAATAGTGTAATAGCCCTTTCTTCAGACGGGGTAGGAAGGCTGCCATCTTTCTCTAGAATGCCTAGATGCAAAGTCATTCCTGGGATTTTTTTTGGTGGGGGGGAGCGGGTGCCAGATTAGAATGCTTTGGGAAACAGAAGGCAGCTGAATGCACTGGTCAAAAGCACTGTTTCTGGAGGGGATGGGAATGGAACTGCCTCTTTTAAAGTCCCCAATTTTTTTAGAAAATTTCCCTCCCAGTGACAGCTACTATTTTTCCACCACATCAAATAATGTAGTAGAATGCTATTAAGCACCAAAACACAAGCCTTATCTGATTTTGAGCACATTAATGATTGTGGATGTTAAAACTTTTTTCAGACAATAAAGGTGCTTTTTTTTTTCTACCTGTCAGGATCTATCTGAAAACTGATGTGGGAAAATCCAAATCTACTTACACCAGGTATGGTATGTATCTTCTAATACATAGCTTTCCAAACTGTGTGTTGCGACACTTTAGTGTGTCGCAACACACAGTTTGGTGTGTCGTGAAGCGGCGGCATGGGGGCGTGCATGGAGGTGGTGCGGGGGCGCGCGCAGCGCCGGTGTATGGCGGCAGCAGCGAAGGCGGCAGCGGCGCACCATCAGCGCTTCCGCATTTTAGCGAGGCCGCTGCCACTGTCGCCGCCGAACACACGCACACACCCCCGCGTGCCCCCACACCGCCGCCGCTGCCGCCATTGGTGTGTCACCAACGGCGGCACTTTGGAAAGCACTGTTCTAATACACTGTAGTGTTGTCTTCTCATGTGGAAGGAGATCCAAAAGAGACTATACGCAAAGACCCTTTCTGCAGGAAAATAGCATGTCTGGATAACTAGCAGAAACTGAATTTTTTCGGTGATGTACAGAATGCAAAAATCATTTTGTTTATTAAATCCATATCTGTCAAAGAAGGATTTCTGCTAAAAAGAGCAAACCTGCAGCATTTATATGAGCTAAATAATCAGAGCATGAAGCAATCAAATATAAATGAACATATTTTAATAAATCAAATGAGTTGAAAACAAAGCAAATCAGTTTGAAAAAAGAACAGATGTTCTTGCTATGTTCATTGCTGTATTCAGTAAATACCACAACAGAGGATATTCACAGATTATTAGTACTAATATTAAATGGCATTCTCTGTAATACAGTTCATTCAACTTGTGACTCTTGAGGCAGTACAGACATTCATTCTTTTTTAGCACAACAATTGATATTATATTGATATAATCTACTCTCAAAGAAGCATTTAAAACTACATCTCATTTTAATACAACTTGAATGTGAAACAGAAACCTGCAACAAAGGTGCAGGTGGAGGCCATGGCTAGGGGCCTTTAGCCTGTTCTGTCTGGAGCACCAATTGCAACCTTACTGGTGCAGGACGACCTAGATATAGTAACTCGTACTCTCATTACCACCAGCTGGACTGCTGCAATGCTTTTTGCATGGAGCTGCCGTTAAAGACTACTCAGAAACTGAACTGATCCAGAAGGCAATGGCCCATGTGCTTATCAGCTCCAGGCAATGGGTGTATATAACAACAATTTTGTGGGCCATGTGCTGGTTGCCGATTGGTTTCTGGATACATTTTAAGGTGCTGGTGCTCACCTATAAAGCCCTTCATGGCTTGGTACTTGGGCACCTGCAGGATCATCTGCTCCAACCAGAATCAGCCTGACCCACTAGATCTTGTAGGGAACAGCTGCTTGTGGCCCCACACTTCCAGGAATTGAGGAGGACCAAAGCTAGAAGTTGCTGCTTTTCCATAATGATGCCAGAACTCTAGAATGGCTTCCCTATGGAGATCAGACTCATACCTGGAAACTGAATTATTTTGAACGGTATTCTCTTGACTTAATGCACTGTGCTACCTGATTTTTATTCTTCCCTCGGCCTGTTGTCCTCTGTTTTCTTGAGGTTTTATGATGCATTGATTTTGGATTGTACTGTAGATGTTTTAATTGTACATACCGTAAGCTGTCAAGAGTCACCGCCAGGTACAAATTTAATTAATACATAAAAGAATTTTTGGATAGCAAATTCAGCACCCTCCTCCACCTAATTTCCAGATCACAATACTGTGATAATAATAAATAGTATGAGTGGTGGAGCAATGCTATTAGGACTGAAACACTAATGCAAGTGATCCAGTGCCTGATCACAGGTGCCCCATCTTCCACATCAATGTTTCTCACCCTTGGCAACCCTAAGATGTATAGACTTCAGCTCTCAGAATTCTCCAGCCAGCATTCTGGAATTCTGGGATTCTGGAGTGAAGTCTGCACACCTTAAAGTTACCAAGATTGAGAAACACTGTTCTATATAACAGCCATTCTGATACTTGAAAAGTCACCATATCTACCTACAATGTTCTTTTCTCCAGGCTAAATATACCCAATGACCCCAACTGTTCTTCATAAGTTTTTCCTTCCAGGCCTCTTATCTTGGTTGGTCTCCTCTGGACATGCTTTAGTTTATCAATGTCCTTTTTAAAATACAGTGCACAGAACTGAACACAATTTTGTAGATGTAGTCTGGCCAACACAGACTAGACAGGAACAATAATTCTGTTGATCCTGACATAATACTTTTGATGCCACTTAGGACTGCATTTGCTTTTTTTACAGCTGCATTACATTGTTGGCTCATGTTCGGCTTGGGATCCACCAAGATACCCACAAGTTATTTGCATATACAGTATAGCTCCACCATTCTATACTCAAGTATTTAATTTTTCTTATCCATATTTATATTTTTGCATTAGTCCCTGTTGAAACTCAGCTTGCCAGATTTCATCCAATGTTCTAGTTTGTCAAGATTCTGCTAACTATCCCCCCTATATTTGTGGCAGCTACTGTCAGCCCCACTAGGCAGACTGGACCAGGAAATCAACTCCACAGGAAGTCTAAAACTACTTTTATTGAGATTGGCTATCATAACAGAATCTTGCAAGTCTGATTCTGCTGTACCTCCTCCTCCTCCTATAGTTCAGTAAATTAGGAAGCTTCTGTCTGAGCTGCTTCTGAATGTTATTTGGCTGTTGTGGACTTATAAATATTTCAGCCCCTTTTACCTAGCTAACAGTTCTGGCATATCTCTGTTAAGGTCATCTTCCTTACTCTCTATAGCTACAAATTTGGTGATGTTACATTCTAGCCCCTCATACAAGTCAGTTATAAATATGTTGAACAGCACAGAGCTTAGAATGGAACCCAGCAATATACCACTTGAAAATTCCCTATGTGCTGTTTTGACACATAGTCCCAGATAGACCACAATCCAGTCTGTATTTTGTCAAATTCCCTACTAGAATCTACAAATGAGACTTTGTAGAATACTGTGCTGCCATGTTTCACTTACATGTCTATAGATTGTCCCTAGGTCAGAGGTTCCTAAACTTTCTCAGTTCACCCCTAAATCTTGAGACCACATTTCAGTCTTTAGCCTATCTCTCAGTAAAATTTCCTTGCTAAACAGACAGATTTCCTTTTCTTATAGAAACTAGGCTAGAAATAGTGTACCATGCTTAGCGATACCAATGTCTTAGCTATCATCAGTGAAATGCAGAATAACTGTAATAAAAGTACATATATTCCATTTCTTTTTTAAATATAATGCAACTAGGTAAGACCATTCTGTATACAGGACTCAGTGCTATATGTGATCCTCAATGTTTTAATAAATGATCTGCATATGAGCTGATTAAAATAAGCAGCTGCACAGACTATAACATATTAGTCAATTAGTCCAATCTGAGCATTTTTCCTGGAATATGTTTTTTGAAGACTGGTTTAACCTAAAAAATGAAATGTGTTGAGGAGGGAATATTTTCAGTATTAAAATGGTTGAAGGGTAGAAGAAAAAATATCAAGAGCAATTATTTTATTCTATTCACTGATGAAAGAACGAGAAGTGCTAAAATAATCCACAGGAAAAGAGAATTGAATCCAAGTGTTAATGGAAAAATTCTTAACAATGCATGAACTTGAACAATGAAACATCCAAAGAAAAACCAATGCCACCTTTTAAGTGATGCTTTTTAGGCAAAAGATACTTTATCCTAAATTAGAAGTTTGTAACACAATGAACAGAATCAGTCTTTTGTTCATTGTGTTGCTTCTAAGTAAGTATGTTCAACACCAGGCTGTTGGGCTAAATAAAATTATTACAAATTTATTCAATGATTTAAAATAGCAGTACTATGTTTGAATTTCTAAATATTACTTCAAATGTATTTTGGATGCAAAGTATAGATGATATGATTGCTGCTCAGTAAGTTTACAGGCTGTTTTGTTGGGCTGTTGAAACAGAAGGGGGCTATGTTGCTATATTGTGAAAATGGTGTTACTTATATAAAACTAAATTATGTATATTATATATGAGTCTATTGCTCAAGATGCAGTCATTTGAAGGAGCCCAAGACTGTATTATATACAACACTGATCATAAATAACATTAAGAACTGAATGGGAAGAGTCGGGAAGCAGGCCCTTATGACCTAAATTAGATGAGCGCAGTGAGAATAAAATATTGTGACCTCAATAGCGAACTGTTTGAAAATTTCCCTAGAATCCCTAATGCTTGAGAAGACAAAGACACATATTGTACATGCTGCTTTAGGCCTAACTGGGACTTCACCAGCTAGTTCTGGCCAAAGTTAAGAGAGGAAATCATGGTGTCCATATTCCAGTAATTCTCAGAAGCTGCTGCTATGTGGTGACTCACAGTTAGGCTTGAAGGAAATCACTAAAAATACTTTCCTCTTTAGCCTTGATTTTTATAGCCATTTTTCTCTATCTTCTCTTCAATATTTATGATATATATTGTATCATATATTTCAGCCTCCCTTGCATAGGCTGTCATGATGCCTTTTTTGCAGAAGCTAAAACAAAAGCACAGGCCTCCAGCATCCAAAACCAAATTCCAATCAAAAGACGCTAACTTAAATGGAATTTTGGTTATCGGGCTTTATCCAAGTTTATTTGGAAACAAATCTAATTATTCTGAGTGGAACTTAATTCTAAATAGGTATTTTTAGATTGTATTCTAAATATAACTTAGGTCAAAAATATAAGCACAAGACTGTGATGCATGATTGAACTGATTCCAATGAAAGAGTAGACTATCCAACTGCCTTCAATAGGACTTTAAAGGTCTTCAAATTTGGCCTGATCATACTGTATGTGCATACACCCATCATCCCTTCTTTTCTGTACAAACACAGCTCCTACAAAAGAAATTCAACTAAGTAACATGTTCAGAAAATAATCATTATGTAGTCATGAGAAGATGGCAAACTCACTGATTATAAAATGAAGATGATAACAAAGAATAGAGGCAAAGGATTTAATCATATGTTTGCACATATGATGGGTATTGTTGAAACTTAAAAAGTAAGGTAAAATTTAGCTCAAATATTTAAGTCAACAGTTAATGTGCTAAGTATAATACAAAACTAGAACTGCCTCAGGGTATTTCTGTTACATAAAGACAACAATATGTATTTATTAATTATTTTAAAAAACTAATAAGGTCTTCCATTCTTATGCTTCAGGCAGAGTTATCACATAAAATCATCACACAGAAAATTACCAACTAGAAAATCAATTATTTTCATGAACCTTTCAAATATTGCCCTTTAACCCACTGGCATTCTCTAAAGTTTGAGAGTACTATTATTTTAATGTAATAAACCACCCAAGCTTAATTGGAAATTCCAGTCAATTGGAGTTGCAATAAATAATAACAAAAACTGGCAACTTCTTCCTGAAAGTCTCTGTAATGAGTGCCTGCTAACACTAAACTTTCTTTCCTATCAGATGACTTATACATCACAATCTTCCTTCACTCCTTTCTCAACCAAAATACAAAAAAATGGTGCAACTCAGTGGAAAGATACTGTGGAACAGTGAGTAGAGTGCTAGATTTAGCACAGAAAGATTGAAAACCAAATCTTTTAACTAATAAACTTACACAAGTAAGTGTATGTATATGTATGTATGTGACACACACACAAACACAAACACATATACATACAAGTGCCATGGCAAGACAAGACCCTACATGGGATGTACCATCGACAGATAGCTGAGGTGGCTGACCTTGGGAAATCCTACCAGTGGCTGGACTAAAAGACAGCACCAAGGCACTGATCATAGCAGCACAAGAACAGGCACTAAGCACCAGATCCATAGATGCAGGGGTCTACCACACTAGACAGGACCCAAGGTGCAGACTGTGCAGAGAGGCCTCAGAGACAGTCCAACACATAGTGGCAGGGTGTAAGATGCAGGCAAGAACAGCATACACTGAACGGCACAACCAAGTAGCTGGCATTGTGTACAGGAACATCTGCACAGCATATGGGCTGAACCCTCCAAAGTCCAGATGGGAGATTCCACAGAAGGTCATGGAGAATGATAGGGCTAAGATCCTGTGGGACTTCCAGATCCAGAGAGACAGGCAGGTACTGGCCAAACAACCAGACATCATGGTAGTAGGCAAGGACCAGAAGATAGCGATGGTGATAGATGTAGTGGTGCCAAGTGAAAGCAACATCAGGAAGAAGGAGTATGAGAAGCTGGAGAAGTACCAGGGCCTGAAGGAGGAACTAGAGAGGATGTGGAAAGTGAAGGCCAAAGTGGTCCCAGTGGTGGTAGGAGCACTTGCGGCTGTGACGCCTAAGCTGGGAGAGTGGCTCCAACAGATCCCAGGAACAACATCAGAGCTCTCTGTCCAGAAGCGTGCAGTGCTAGGAACAGCTAAGATACTGTGCAGAACCCTCAAACTCCCAGGCCTCTGGTAGAGGACCCGAGGTTGAAGAAGACACATACCACCCTTAGGGATGAGATGGGAATTTTTTCTTATATGTATACAGTAGGAAAATTTACAATTTCTGGCTCACATGTTCATTATGCAAAAAAATCAGAAGCAATCTGATAACACTTTTTCACACTAACAAATGTTATTAAAAAGCATAATTTTTATGTCTCTTAATAAAACCTGTTAGTCTGAAAAGGTGCTACCAGACTCTTGATTTCTGGCTACCATAGACTACCACGGCTTTCCTCCTGAAATATTCATTATACAGTGATTTGCACATATGTAGTGCTGGACTCACATATCTTTTGCTTTGGAATTCTTCTCTTCTGTTGAGTTCTATCTGACAAGAAATGTACATGATGTAATTGTGAAATTGTAGCATTCCAGTGTTTTCTTTATTGTGATCTTTTATGAAAATTTTTACCTAAAAATACTATTACAAGTTACTATTTTAGAGTAACAACTCTTTTAAAAAAGCTTCTTTTAAAATGAAAACTCTTTTGTTTGCATTATTGTGTTTCTATTTAGCAAGACTAAAGGACTGATGATTAAATATCAGTTGCTTTTTATATAGTTGTTTTTCATTTCCTGGTGGAGGATTAAAGTAATACATTTCCCATTATCTTATTTTTTTCTGTTTTTGCAATGTAGTAGTAAAATACTGGGAAATAAACTTTAGCTCTTCCCCCACCCAAAGAAACAAAACCTGAAACTACATATACGAAACAACTTTTGAACATAAACAGATATCATAGAAGATATGGTCATAAAGTATGGTACTACTGAATAGTATTGTCCTACAAACAATTTAATTGCCAGCTAAACTACAGATAAGCAGTACTCTATAGCATCAAATGGATCAAATATGGAAGAAATTTCATTTGCATCCATTGCGTTACCTACTATATACGTTTATACAGCTGGTTCTCGTTTAGTGACCACAATTGAGACCGGCAACTCAGTCGCTAAGTGATGTGGTCACTAAGTGGAAAATCACATGTTGGCGACTATGCTTACAATTTTATTTCAGCTTTCCTTTTTCCCAACTCCCCCAACCCTTTGGAATGCTTACTCGGCACTGGAATAATTAGAAAGAAGGAAATTAATGTTTGTATTTACATTCATTGGAGAGGAAGGGATTACAAGAGAGTAAGCAGGCACACACTGGCACCAGCTGTTTGCCTACCACGCTCACAGTTCCCAACCCCGAGCGTGCTAGGCAAACAGCCAGCACTAGCACATTCCTTTCAATGTGTATTCCCCATTGTGTGCCTGCTTACTCTCTTGTAATCCCTTGCTCTCCAATCTCTCTGCTCTGTGAGGGGGGGAGAAGATAAAAAATGGGTCAGGTACAGGACAACATGTACTAACTGACTGTAATAGCAAACATGTGACTGAGAGAGTGAGACACTGTGAAGGTCATAAATGTACACTGTGGTGGCAAAGTTGTTTTTTCTGCACTGTCATAACTCTGAAGAGTCACTGCACCAGGCAGTCGGTAAGCAAGATCTACCTGTAATGGATGACCACTGTTAGTCCCTGCAACCTCTCTCAGACACTCTCAGCCCAAAAGAAATTAACCCCAGAAAACAAAAGGATTAATTAATTAATCTTTCCTGTTGGAGGACAAGAAGTAGCTTGGTGAAAGTGCTTCTAAGTAAATTGTTCATTATTTTCCCTGTTTTTGTCCAATGCCAGAGTTCTCACTCTCATTTCAGAAGAATCCTCAGGTGAGGAGGTAGAACAACTGCAGAATGAGAGTGCACCAAACCATGATAGCAAAAAAAGAACTGATAAGGAGGAATTGATGAACTGTTGGCAGGGGAATTGTGGGAGTTGAAGTCTACATATCTTCAAGCTGCCAAGATTGAGAAACCCTGTCCTAGGGAATAAAGAATGACAGTGCAAGAGGCAAGATAGGATGAGTATCTGAGACAGAGGTCTTGCAGGTTGAGGAACTCCCAGTTTCAGGCAATTAGCAACATCTGGACTCCTAGGTAACTATCCTGATTGTAGAATTTAAGCCTGCATTTTCCTGCTCACTGTAGTCAGCAAATGCTGTTCTTTGCTCTGTCAGTCCCTGCAACCTCTCTCAGACATCATCCTCATGTGACCAGATCTGCTTCTGTGGCCTTTACTTGTTTTGGATCTCCTGTGTGCATACTTTTGGCATGACAATTGATTCGTGTTTACCAAGCTTTGACATGTTTTCTTTGGATCAATGCTTGTTTCCTTGGCTTGTAAGTGGCCCATCATTGATCCCACCCATAAAATAGCTTTCATGACTCTGAAATAGTACAACAAATAAACAAATGAAAGAAAGGAACCCTATTCAGGTGTTCAGTAATATTCAAAATCAAAGAGCAAGAATTGATAGCAGAGCATGGAAAAATACTAAGATTTATATGGTATGAGTAAAACAGCTTACTAAAAAAAAAGTGAATTTTCCTAGACAAAATTAAAGGGAAAGTTAAGAGAAATAGAAGAATAAAAAAGTCATGCTCCATTGAAATTTAAGAGCAAAATAATTCAGACTCTTCTGCTTCATACTAAAGCAAATGAAGGGGTGAATTACAGGGGTATGGAATCCTGATCACATAAAGTAATTGTTCCTCTCTACTCTGCCCTGGACAGACCCAATTTGGAGTATTGTATCCAGGTCTAGACACCACAGTTTATACAGGACTGTGACAAATAGGAGCAATTTTAGAGGAAGGCTAGCAAGATGGTGAAGAGTCTGCAAAACAAGGCCTATGAGAAAGAGTTAAAAGACCTGGGTGTGTTTAGCCTACAGAAAAGACAACAAAGGAGAAATACAACAGCAATCTTCAAATATCTGAAGGATTATCACACAGAACAGGAATGGACGTTCTCTGTGGTCTCAGAGGGCAAGGCCAGAACCAGTCAGTTAAAACTACAAGGAAATAGGTTCCTGGTAGATATCAGGAGGACCTTCCTGACTGTACAAGTTGTCAGCTAATGGAATAGGCCACCACATGCTGTGGTGAGTTCTCCTACATAAGAGGTCTTTAAACAGAGCCCAGATGTTCACCTCTCAGAGATTTATTTATTTATTATTTAAATTTGTATCCCCGCCCATCTCCTCCATACCTGGGGACTCTGTAAAAGATTCTGCACTAGGCAGAGTGTTGGACTAGGTGAATTCTATAGTCTCTTCCAAGTCTATTCTTCTACAGGTAGTCCTCCTTTAGCGGCCACAATTGGGATCAGCAACTTGGTCATTAAATGAAGTGGTCACTAAGTGAAACCACAACTGTGATTATGATCTTATCTCAGCTTTCCTTTGCTTTACAGACCTGAGAAGGTCGTCAATGCAAGGATTGGTGGCAAAGTTAGTTTTTCATCACCATCATAACTGCGAATGGTCACTGTATGAGGAAGTCACTAAACAAGGACTAGCTGTATTTTAAAAGGAGGATTGTATTGTATTGTTTCTTCTAGTTTCAGTAGAACTACTATTCTTATTTTCTTTACTGAAGTTATTAAAGGAAAAAGAAATATCACCTGAATCTGATTTTATGCTAATGAAAATTAAAAAAAAACATTTTTTAGTCAATGTTATAGCTTTGACCAGCACAGATGCTGGAGTATATATAAAAGTGGCTAAATTTTATTTATTTATTTATATTTCAAATTTCATCACCGCCCATCTCTCATGAAGCGACTCTAAATTTTGTGTAGGTGTCTGCAGGATCAGGATAGAAAGACACTAAGGCTGACCCTAAGATTTAAATTCCAGACATTTTAATTTTATTCTATTCCTATGATAAGCTTATGATAGATATAGATAGAGTGAGTGAGTAGTGGTGGTAGCAGCAGCAGCAGCAGCAATGTTTCTGATTTAACTTTGCTTCCATAGATGGAATCAAGTCCATTTTACAGAATGAGGGCTTTGCCTCACTCTTTCCGAGTCTAAAGCACTCTGCAACATAGCCCAGAACTCCATTTCTGTGAATTTGGTAGTCCTTAGAAATAGTATGGGATATGCTATGGGGGACAATAAATGCATAATAAAAGCTGGTTGGTGATAGAAATCAATTACCACCCCCTGGACTAAATGAAGGGGCAACTCAGGTTCCAAGCCAATGAGCAGCGAAGAGATTTTTTAATTTACTTTATACTTCATATGGATCATTTCTTTTCATATCACTCTTCATTCTGAAATTATTCTCCCCCATTGAAGGAAATGGCCTGATCATTTCATGCATCTTATCTATATAATGCAGAACCTGATCAACTGCAGGTTCATTTCATTCATAACAATTATCGGAGTGCCGGCTGCACAGCTTCTCTTAAGCCCAGCACTACCTCCATCAATTTCCCCAAATGCATTCCTTCAATAACCTTTAATGTATTACAGTCCATTTTCATTTGAATGTAAAATAAATACCTGCAAATTCAGCAGCATCCACCTCCTTCAGTCTGGACTAAATATTCCACGTTATGGTTGACATCAGCAGACATAGCATTCCACCCAGACCAGTGCCACGGGATTAATTTTGACTTCTACAGCTGACAGTTCTTACATGTAACATCTAAATAGCTAAAAGATTTTACAGAGATCATTCTGTTTTATTTTTTATTCTTTTGCATAACTTATTCTGATGTTTGAAGTTAGAAAATAAGCAAGAAGTTATGAAGCCCACCATTACTAGAAATCTTACCTGATCACCTGCCTGGCTTCAGATATTTCAGGAGGCTTTTACACAAGGCTAGAGGGAAGTAATGGTTAAAGAGAATTAGAGTTGTGGTTTGCTGGTTTTTACTGGCCTCTGCCTTGGGGGTGTGGGCAGAGGGCAGCTCAGTTGAGAGAGAAGTTTCCATTATTAGCAGGCAACCAGGAATGGATTGTTTGCCCCGAGCTCTTAAATGGTATATTATGGGGCACAGGTGGGTCAGGTTTGATCAGCTGGATGAAAGCGCTCTATTCTGGAAAATGGGCTACATGATCTGACAGATTTTGGATATTGGTTTACAGACAGAGATCTACCACTCTGCTAGTCTCTAGCCCCATTTAGAAACAGCATCCTCCCAGAAGTTCATATTGCCCCTACCCTGGCCTTGTTCAAAAGGAGCCCCTAAGAACCTTCCCCTAGGCCTTGGCGTAGGTTGGGTGGTGGGTCCCTGGTAGGAAGGTGGTTAGTTTGAAATGAGGTTGCTTTCATTTTTTCTGGGTGGCAATTATTTGCTTTTGCATTGTTGTTATAAACTTATTTTTATTGCTATATGCCTCCCAGAGTCACTATGGAGTTGGGCAGCCTTACAAATTGATAGATAAATAAATACATTCTAAATGGAATAGTGAGCCCAATATTGTTCTATTTTGAATAACTCATTTAATCTTGCCCTTCTCTGTCTATAAAGACAGCCTTTTTCTTGTCTGTAATGTACCCCATGGATTACTTCTAGAACATGTGGTATTAATCTTTTATGACTCCCTTTCTGACTTAGCCTCACATTATTTCAGTATATTATTCATTCTTGGTTTTTCCTTTGAACTATGTGGCATTATTAGCCAGCAGCAAATTCAAACAAAAATTTAAAGTCTTTGCTCTCCAAGACTTGTGATTGAAACTAGCTGGTCAACATGAATGGGACAAGGCCATATGAATGCAAACTAAATGACAAGCTTCTATATATTGATCCATGTATCCTTGATTTCAAAAATATCATACATGGACAATGATAGTAAAACAGATTTGTGAAGTTCTTTATTAAACAAAAATAACATTACTGCTTTTTAAAAACACCAGTATTTTAAAATGCATATGGATGGCAATCCTTTTTTTAAAAAAATAATTGGAAAAAACAATTAAATTGTAAGTCTTGCATTCCACAAAGGCAGCTGATGGAAACCCCTATTTCAAGAAGTTCCTCATATCAATTGCATTATTGACCTCTGTAGAATTAATGGTGCGAATAAGTGATCATTAGCGCATATCAGAGATTCCATTCTAGCACATAGAATTAATTAATTAATTTCAGTCCCATGGGGTGGCAAAATGTGTTGCTCGGCTGAACAACACAAGGGCCACATTATATCTACAGCTGCTCTTGTATAATAATGTAGCAGCCATGCCCAAGTATCTATCATTCCATATTTTTGGCTGCCGAAGGATATTACACATCTATTTTCTTCATATCCTTTCAAGATTCTTGTACTCTGCCATCTCCACAATGGTTTCCTAGTAGTATCAACTGTTTAATTGTGGCTGATTGCAGCAACCAAACACTCAAAATAAAAGGAAAATTTTATCATCTAAATGCTGACTCATCACACCCTGAACAGGAGGAGAAGGGAACTCTTTAAAGCAACTGCACTGTTTGTTATCCTTTGCAGCTAAAAGAGGACACGCAGAATGAAGCAGCTTCTGCTGTTGTGATTTGAAGGATATTCTATCCAGTTTACATTTTGCACTAGTCTGTACAGAACACTGAAATGCCTCTGCTTTTGGAGATGCTGCTCAGGAAAATAGTATTGTGTACAGGCTGTCTACTATACTTGCATTTATTTATTAATAAACTTCTACAGTATGTTGCCTTAATCCCAGAAGCAATTCTAGATGGCTTTATACCAGAGCTTTCCAAGCCGCCGCACGCCCCCCCCCCCGCGCCGTCGCTGTGCGCGCACCGCCGCTGCCACTGGTGTGTCGCCAGCGGCAGCACTTTGGAAAGCCCTGCTTTATACATTAGAATTAAAAGCAAGATAATAACAGTGAGAATAAACAAATAGACAACCAGGAGAAACATTAACATACTTTTAATCACTCTTTCTGGTACCCACTCTGAGGCTTCCACAAAACTTCTTGGTATAGTGCAAGATGTAACTTTAAATCAAATTTTAAGAACATATGAACATATTAAGAAATATATCTTCAATTGGTAAGAACATATGCCCTGCTAAACTAACCAAAGATCCACCTAACCATGTCATGTAATCATGAGCAGCCCTAACATAGAAACTTGCATGCAAGGCCATCCTTACCTCTCCCAGCCAGCTATTTCCCTCCTTTGAGGACACACTGTATGGCCCATACCTCAGTTGACCCCTAACTGTAACCCAATGATCAATCTTGAAATAAAATTCAATAAGTAGTCATAGACATGATGTCAAAAAGACAAAATGTGTGTTATAATCTTGTAACACAAGTTCCTCCCTTTTAGAGTTGTTTCACAGCACTGTACACCAGAACATAAGGAGCAACATTTGCATCGTGACACATGTTTTGTTACTTACTCACCATGGATGTCCATGGTAGCAGTTCAATCAGCTTCTGAACTGGGGAGCCGAGTCCTCCTCCTCCTCTATCTGAAGTAGCATGATTCTGGCTAATTTTATGCAAACACTCTTAAAACAGTGTGGAAGTCATAAGGATTCCCATACTCAAATTCTTATGAAAGAGAGCTCCTCAACAAAATATGTTTTCCCTTAGGAATTCTAAGACCTGCAGACCCAGTCCTTGGCTCGAAATGACTTCTTGCTGGGTCTGTGGAAGCACCACTGATCTTTCTGCTTCTCAAAGCTTGTTTGTTCATTTCTTAGGCAGGCTGGAGGAGAAGGGAGTATTATGAAACATTCTGAAAAATTCTGAACGTTTTTTCAAACAAGCTGAAAGACAATTGCTTTGTGAACAGTTGTGCATTTTTAAAAAAAGAAACCTCCAATGCTTTGGGTATTCTGTAAAGAGCCAATGGATTCTGTTAACCAACAAACATTCAGTTTAAGAGTTTTCCAGAACTAACATCTTTCATAAGAGCAATAGAGACAATGCAAAATTTACTTGAACCAGGTAATGTTACACAGGAGAGATGTCCTGCTGAACTATAAACACACTACTGAATTCCTAACCATGTGCACTAATTACTTAAAACCCACTCAAGAGGTCTATTAAACAGTAAAAATTCCCACTGCTCTGAAAGTAGGACAGATGGCCCTTTAAATACGTTTTGGCTCATGTTTCTCAGAAATACAGTTAGGACTTACTGTATATGTAATATGTTGGTAATTTCTCTACACTTAGGGGAAGGAAATCAAGCAAAACAGCTACTGAAACAGCAGAAGAACTTTCCAGGAACATGAAAACAGAGTTTAAAAAGCAGGAAAACATTAGGGTGAAGTGTGTAAGAAACTATTCTAATGGACATAATAATTTGATTGTGAAAACAAAATGGAATGCAGTCAGTGTTATAATGCAAAGTAAACAGCAAACTATATCCAAAAATCTGTGAAAAGCAAACCCCTTTCTATTTCTCTTTTTTTCTTTATAGAATCAAATAACTGGGGACTGAATTTTGGCAATCAGATTTTCAGATGACAGAATAAGATAATGGTAGGCTGACCATATTTCCTTCAGACAAAAACGGGACATTTGGGATGGCAAAACGGGACAGGGTCTTATGCCACCATGCCGGCCTCCAAACCCCGCCCCCCAGTCCACGCAATTGGCTCCCACCTGCAAACCCCGCCCCCGCCCCACACGATTGGCTCCCGCTTGCAAACCCCGCCCCCATCAGCGTGATTGGCTCGGATTTTTATTTTTTTTTATTTTTAAATAAAAATAAATTTATTTAATTTATTTTAAAGGGTTTTTTTTTCTTCTAGCAGTAAATGGTGCGTCAGAGCTGGTGTGTTTGGGGGAGGCCAGAGTACACACACTGTGCACACAGCACCGTCATCGGCCGGGGAACAAGGGGCGGGGATGGAGGGGATGGAGGCCCACCACTGCCCCATCCCCCTCGGGCTTGGCCGAGGGAGGGAGGAGAGTCACTGCTGCTGCCACCGCCGCAGAGCAGGAGAAGCAGGAGGAGCCGGCTGCGCTCGGCTGCTTCAACCACACCACTCCGCCCCTTGCTGCCCGCTGAAGCTCCCCAGGGTGGCCGGCTCCTGCTTCTCCTGCTCGGTGGCCCAACAACTCTCCTCCCTCGGCCAAGCCCAATCAGATGCACATACACACATTTTTCTTCTTATATCTCTTTTTTCCCCCGCCCCCCCTATGTTTGTATTTTTATTTTTATAGTTTATTAATCTCTTGTTGTTTATTCGTTCAGTCGTTTCCGACTCTTCGTGACTTCATGGACCAGTCCACGCCAGAGCTTTCTGTCGGCCGTCACCATCCCCAGCTCCCCAATGGTTGAGTCCGTCACCTCCAGAATACCATCCATCCATCTTGCCCTTGGTCGGCCCCTCTTCCTTTTGCCTTCCACTTTTCCTAGCATCAGCTTCTTCTCCAGGGTATCCTGTCTTCTCATTATGTGGCCAAAGTACTTCAGTTTTGCCTTTAATATCATTCCCTCAAGTGAGCAGTCTGGCTTGATTTCCTGGAGTATGGACTGGTTTGATCTTCTTGCAGTCCAAGGCACTCTCAGAATTTTCCTCCAACACCACAGTTCAAAAGCATCTATCTTCCTTTGCTCAGCCTTCCTTATGGTCCAGCTCTCGCAGCCATAGGTTACTACAGGGAATACCATTGCTTTAACTATGCGGACCTTTGTTGTCAGTGTGATGTCTCTGCTCTTAACTATTTTATCAAGATTTGCCATTGCTCTCCTCCCAAGAAGTAGACGTCTTCTGATTTCCTGGCTGCAGTCAGCGTCTGCAGTAATCTTTGCGCCTAGAAATACAAAGTCTGTCACTGCCTCCACTTTTTCTCCCTCTATTTGCCAGTCATCAATCAAGCTCGTTGCCATAATCTTGGTTTTTTTGAGGTTTAACTGCAGCCCAGCTTTTACACTTTCTTCTTTCACCTTCGTCATAAGGCTCCTCAACTCCTCCTCGCTTTCAGCCATCAAAGTGGTATCATCTGCATATCTGAGATTGTTAATGTTTCTTCCAGCGATTTTAACTCCAGCCTTGGATTCCTCAAGCCCAGCATGTCGCATGATGTGTTCTGCGTACAGGTTGAATAGGTAGGGTGAGAGTATACAACCCTGCCGTACTCCTTTCCCAATCTTAAACCAGTCCGTTGTTCCGTGCTCTGTTCTTACTGTTGCTACTTGGTCATTATACAGATTCCTCAGGAGGCAGACAAGATGACGTGGTATCCCCATACCACCAAGAACTTGCCACAATTTGTTATGATCCACACAGTCAAAGGCTTTAGAATAGTCAATAAAACAGAAATAGATGTTTTTCTGAAATTCCCTGGCTTTCTCCATTATCCAGCGGATATTGGCAATTTGGTCTCTAGTTCCTCTGCCTTTTCTAAACCCAGCTTGTACATCTGGCAATTCTCGCTCCATGAATTGCTGGAGTCTACCTTGCAAGATCTTGAGCATTACCTTACTGGCATGTGAAATAAGTGCCACTGTTCGATAGTTTGAACATTCTTTAGTGCTTCCCTTTTTTGGTATGGGGATATAAGTTGATTTTTTCCAATCTGATGGCCATTCTTGTGTTTTCCAAATTTGCTGGCATATGGCATGCATCACCTTGACAGCATCATCTTGCAAGATTTTAAACAGTTCAGCTGGGATACCGTCGTCTCCTGCTGCCTTGTTATTAGCAATGCTTCTTAAGGCCCATTCAACCTCACTCTTCAGGATGTCTGGCTCTAACTCACTGACCACACCATCAAAGCTATCTCCAATATTATTATCCTTCCTATACAGATCTTCCGTATATTCTTGCCACCTTTTCTTGATCTCTTCTGCTTCTGTTAGGTCCTTACCATCTTTGTTTTTGATCATACCCATTTTTGCCTGGAATTTACCTCCGATGTTTCTAATTTTCTGGAAGAGGTCTCTTGTCCTTCCTATCCTATTGTCTTCTTCCACTTCCGCACATTGCTTGTTTAAAAATAATTCCTTATCTCTTCTGGCTAACCTCTGGAATTTTGCATTTAATTGGGCATATCTCCCCCTATCACTATTGCCTTTTGCTTTCCTTCTTTCTTGGGCTACTTCCAGTGTTTCAGCAGACAGCCATCTTGCCTTCTTGGTTTTCTTTTTCTTTGGGACGTTTTTTGTTGCCGCCTCCTGAACAATGTTGCGAACTTCTGTCCATAGTTCTTCTGGGACCCTATCTACTAAATCTAGTCCCTTAAATCTATTCTTCACCTCCACTGCATATTCCTTAGGAATATTAGTGAGCTCATATCTAACTGATCTGTGGGTCTTCCCTATTCTCTTTAGTCTGATTCTAAATTTTGCAATAAGAAGTTCGTGATCTGAACTACAGTCAGCTCCAGGTCTTGTTTTTACCGACTGTATAGATGTCCGCCACCTTTGGCTGCAAAGGATGTAGTCAATCTGATTTCGGTGTCGACCATCTGGTGAAGTCCATGTATAAAGTCGTCTTTTAGGTTGTTGGAAGAGAGTGTTTGTTATGCACAGTGAGTTATCTTGGCAAAATTCTATCAGCCTATGTCCTGCTTCATTTTGTTCTCCCAGACCATGCTTGCCTGTAATTCCAGGTGTCGTCTGACTACCCACCTTAGCATTCCAGTCTCCTGTAATGAAAATAACATCTCTTTTTGGTGTATTATCTAGTAGGTGCTGCAGATCCTCATAGAACTGATCTACTTCTGCTTCTTCGGCATCTGTGGTTGGGGCGTATATTTGGATCACTGTGATGTTAAATGGCTTACCCTGAATTCGAATTGAGATCATTCTATCGTTTTTTGGATTGTATCCAAGCACTGCTTTAGCCACTTTATTATTAATTATGAAGGCTACTCCATTTCTTCTGTGGTCCTCTTGTCCACAGTAGTAGATCTGGTGGTCATCTGATGTGAAGTGACCCATCCCAGTCCATTTCAGTTCACTGACACCTAAAATGTCTATATTTAATCTTGACATCTCACCAATAACCACATCCAATTTGCCCTGGCTCATAGATCTTACATTCCAGGTTCCTATGGTGTGTTGATCTTTAGAACATCGGATTCGTCGTTCACCACCAGCACCGTCGGCCGCTAGCCGTCCTTTCGGCTTTGAGCTAGCTGCGTCATCACGTCTGGGGCTAGTTGAACGTATCCTCTGTTCCTCCCCAGTAGCATTTTGACCATCTTCCGACCTGGGAGTCCCATCTTCCGATGGTATACCGACATATCTTTGGTTGTACTGATCCATTTAGTTTTCATGGCAAGAATACTGGGGTGGGTTGCCATTACCTTCCCCAGGGATCGTATTTAGTCTGACCTCTCTGCCACGACCTTCCCGTCTTGGGTGTCCCTTCACGGTTTAGCTCATGGTTTCATTGAGGTGCTCAAGCTCCAGCACTTTCATTGAGGTGCTCAAGCTCCAGCACCACGACAAGGTAACGATCTCCTTTGCTGGAGATCTCTACTTAATATTATATTCTTTTTGAAAGAAGAAAAATGTAAATCAAGTATTTACACAATTTTTTGTTAAGAAAACTGGAGGTATTTTAATGAAATGTACGTATGTATTGTATGGTAAAGATGTATAAGTCAAAAATTGAATCTGAAATAAATACTTAATAAATCAGTAATATAACATAAGAGAAGAAAAAGAAAATAGTGATAAGGTTAGAAATAGATATATATAAATAAAGTAGTTAGAAAGGGTTAGAGGAAGAAGAAGGGAAGAGGGAAACAGGGAAAATAATTTAGAATAAAGATATGTTATATGAAATATATTAGATAATGAATATTATAAATCAAATGTAAATATGTATACATAAATGTAGTTATTGTTATGTGTTATATGTTTTATGTTGAATGTAAATAAAATAAAAATTTTATATTAAAAAAAAAGATGCACAAACACACACTCACAGGACAGACTGCCATCAGCAGGAGCCGGCCGTGCTGGGAGGCTTCAGCCATGCCACTCCGCCCCTCGCCACCCGCTGAAGCCCCCCAGCAAGGCCAGCTCTTGCCAGGGCAGTGTGTCCTGTGAGTGTGTGTGTGTGTGTGTGTGTGTGTGTGTGCATCTGATCGGGCTTGGCCGAGGGAGGAGAGTTGTCGGGCTGCCGAGCAGGAGCCGGCCACGCTGGGGGGCTTCAGCGGGTGGCAAGGGGTGGAGTGGTGTGGCTGAAGCCCCCCAGCGTAGCCGGCTCCTGCTTCTCTTGCTTGGCGGCGGCAGCGGCAACAACTCTCCTCCCTTGGCCAACCCCGATCAGATGCACGCACACACACTCACACACTCACAGGACAGACTGCACTCGGCAGGAGCTGGCCGCGCTGAGGGGCTCCGGGGACCCTGAAAATGCCCTCGGTTCTGGCAGGGAGGCAGAAACCTCCCCTCTCCACATGCACACGCTGCCCTGGGGTGGAAATTCTCCCCGCAGAACAGCTGAGCGCAGCTTGCGCGCAGCCTCCCTGCCTAAACTGAGGGCATTTTCGGGGTCCCCGGAGCCTGCCCTTTCGAAGGGGCAGCACTGCTGCTGCTGCTGCCGCTGCCCCTTCGAAAGGGCAGGCTCCGGGGACCCCGAAAATGCCCTCGGTTGTGGCAGGGAGGCAGAAACCTCCCCTCCCCACATGCACACGCTGCCCTGGGGTGGAAATTCTCCCCGCAGAACAGCTGAGCGCAGCTTGCGCGCAGCCTCCCTGCCTAAACTGAGGGCATTTTCGGGGTCCCCGGAGCCTGCCCTTTCGAAGGGGCAGCACTGCTGCTGCTGCTGCCGCTGCCCCTTCGAAAGGGCAGGCTCCGGGGACCCCAAAAATGCCCTCGGTTCTGGCAGGGAGGGAAAAATCGCACGTGCAGGCTGCCGGGCTTCCCGACGCACAGCTGATTGGCGCGGAGAATTTCCACTCGCTTCAGCGCTTCCGGCTTGTCACGCGACACACAGTTTGGAAAGCCCTGCCCGTCGTCAAGATGGCTGCCGGAGACGGCTGCCAGGTTGCCAGGGGTATGCCCACAGCAACGCACACCATGCCCGCTGCCGCGCCTGCCCCGCCACACTCGCTGCCGCACCACGCCCGCCACGCCTGCCTGCGGAAGAGCCACACTCAAGGGGCCAAAGAGCCGCATTTGGCTCGCGAGCCGCCATTTCCGACCCTTGCCCTGGATAATGGTCAATATTGATAACAATACAGGGTTTCCTCCTAGTTATGAAATTCCCTTTGAGATTTGTAGGAAGGACTATGTATCCATCTTGAGACTGAATGCTGAAGTAACTTGTGAAGTTTAGCCTGAAGAAAAGACTGGGGTAAGATATGATAGCACTCTTCAAATTCTTGAATAGCTGCCAGATAGAAAAATACACATTATTGCTATTCTACAAAGTAGGATGAGATCTAAGGAAGGAGTTAGAAGAGGGTGAATTATAATTGAATATTAGGAGAGACTTTTTAATGATAAGAACAGTTTTACATTAAAAGCAATTATCTAGAGAGACAGTGCTGCATTCTACATTAGCTCTTCAAACTTAGGTCAAGACAGCCATTTGTTGAAAATATTCTACTACTACTGGATTTCCTGCATCAAGCATGGATTGGGTTTAGTAGCCTACAAGGTTTCCCACCAACACTTTGACTCTGTGATTCTGGGAAACAACTTAGAAAATGTTTGTATGTATATTTTCTCTACAATACGGTATATCCACAGATATATCGGGATGTATCTTGGTAGCAATGTTAGCAACCTTCTTAATTTGTATCAGGAGCTACAGCTTTCTTAATTTCTTCTTCACAGAATTTAAAACAAATGCATGGATCTCCATTACATCTTGGGGAAACTGGAGCCTTTACAATTTATTACCTGCATATTCCACATCCCTCCTTTAAAAAAAACTGGTCACTTTTTATTATTTTGCCATGAGCATGAAATTTGTGTTCTTTTCAATATGTGATCACAGTTTTAGAAAAAAAGACAAATAATAATTACATCTGGTCATCAACCATAATAAAGGATTTGATTTGATTTGACAAATAATAATACATGTTGACTTCATGCAATTTGTGAAGTAATGAAAGCTGAAATATTCTCCATAGTGTTCTAAAAAATAGCCTGCCAAATAGAATGAAACTTATTTAGTTATGTGAAATTGTATTTATTTAGAACTAAAATGTGATCTAGTTATAGCAATGCCAGATTTCAGTAATAGTTCATCTGGATTACTACAGTGCAGTCTTTGTGGGGCCACTTCTAAAAACTTTTCAGAAATGACAGCTGGTTGTAGCAGCCAGACCACTGATCAAAATTAGTTGTAAAGAGTATGTCACTTCCCTGTTACAGAAAAAATTAAAAAATATTTCACAGAAATAAATAAGATTTCTTCTAGTATGCTAGTTTTCATGTTCAAGGAACATTTTCATCTGTAAAAGCTTTTTTAGTATAGTGTTAAATTCCAAACATTTTATAAATGAAAGTCTAATAGAACAATTATGATCTATAAAGAAATATTATAATCTGAACTCTGAACCTTGCCTTCCTTACTAAGAGTACAGTTTGTATTCCATGAATTAAAATTAAATTTGAAACATTTGGAATCAGAAAATATCCAGCAAAAACAAGAGTCTATGTTCCTAAATTACAGTTCAAACCCAGCCTCCCTTCTGTATAACTTGATTTACTGTATATGCATATTAAATACAATATCTGTTAATAAATACTTGTAATAAGTCACACATAATTTCAATTTATACTGACAGAACTAAATCAAATTATTCAGTCTGAATACAAACAACAAGGTGGTAAATATAACAACATACTAATATAAATAAGTTTATAATAGAGAGAAAAGGACAAATGAAGTATCTGAGGTGCTTTTGTTTGAACAAGATCATTTCAATTTTTATACCTGTGGTCTGAAATTACCAGGGAAATCTTAATTATTTGGTTTTCATAAATGTATCAATTGGCCCTTAGGTTAGCAGAAGAAGTATACCTATCTGGTCATTCCCAAGCTGCATTCATTTTTCCCAGGCTGATGCAATCAGGTAATAGGATCAAGAGGAAGGGGTAAAAAGATTAAGAGAAAATAATATTCAAACTTCAGCTTTTATGAGCTTGAAAGGAAATGTTTTTCATTTTATGGCAGCTGTACCAAATTTCTGTCCATCACACTGTTTGTACATGATGCTATCATATTACATTAATACAACTTTTTTCCACTGATAATGGAAATTGGTAGGAGCTAAAAGTGAAATGAAGTGTTATGCCTTATAGATATGTACTATCTGCATTGAGCAGATTTATACTTATTTTTGCCTTTACGGTATTTGAATCTACATTTGAACAAAGCACAATACGTGAAGTATTATAGATGATACTGTACAATGAGTTTTGAGTACCCATTTCATATTCCATATTTTCATCTCTGTATGCAGGCTATGGGCTTATTCTAAACTAGAGGCAAAGGTAAGTTATGGCATCAGTTTCTATCATCTGTGCAAATGATACACATATACCCCAAAATTATTAGTACTCAGGAGCACTCTCTCATGGGAGATAGTGTTCCAAAGAATGGGCACCAGCAGGGAAAAGGCTTTTCTGCGCGATGACAACAGAAGGCAACCCGCAGATCCACAGCTGCCTCCATCAACCTTAGGTCTACAATGGGAGACATGATCCTCAGGATAAAATCTGGTAAGTCATCTGTTCCATAACTTGGCAAGTTATCTAAGTTATGGAGCAAATGACTTGCTGAATTTTGTGCTACTCTGTGACTGATCCAGCAAACTTGGAACTAGCTGGGCTAAGGATAGACTACTTCTTTCCAGCCTTTTCCAAAAAAAAAAATCTGTAGTGAAGCAGTAGTCTCTATGGTTAAGGCCTCCTCTTCTTACTCTTTTATTTTAAAATAAAATAAAAATATCACTGATTGCTTGATCAAAGTGTCAACATTACTGACACTTCCTCATAACAATTAGACTTGTATTTTCCTGTGTCAGGGCAGTTTGGACAGGAAACCAAGATCTTGTGTTAATAGGTAGACAGGCAATCAAGAGTCTGGTGTTAGACAGAGACTTCATCTTGGGAAGCATCCAAAGTTGAGACAATACAAAACTCTACAGGGAAGCTTAGATGGTTGCATAGCTTTCTCACAACGAGGTGCAGATTGTCGGATGGTTCTCCAGAATGTCACTGAGTAAAAAGAACTGCCCCATCCTGGGAACTCTTTAAATGCCATTGCTGAGAATTCTGGGAACTAAGGTCTACTATCTGGAGGATGCTTAATTTGGGGAAGTCTAGAATAACTGATTGTGGGATAAACCTACTCCACGACATTACCCGTGCCCAATGTAATGTCATTACATGGGTATAGTGCATATTATTATTATTATTATTATTATTATTATTATTATTATTATTATTATTATTTCAAAGCTTTTCAGCAGAATTCTGGCTCCACAAATCCAGTTTGATCAATCAGCCATGCTGTGCTAGAAAAGGCATTCTGAGCTGAATGACACAAGATCAATTATTTTTAGCCATCTTGTGTTAATAGGTAGGCAAAAGATTGTAAGATTATTACAAATAATAGGAACACTAGGGAGGAACTTGCCTGTGACTTGAATGAACATGGTCAGAAATATGTTGTTATAATTCAGCAATTATAAGAGTTAAGAGTCTCTGGGCAAGTGGAAGAGGATATCTATCTATCTATCTATCTATCTATATATCTATCTATCTATCTATCTATCTATCTATCTATCTATCATCTATCTATCTATCATCTTATATATCTATCTTCAAATCCTTCACCCTTTTTTCTGCCTTTCCCTCTGTGTTGCTTTTTACATTCCCATTCAAACAGTTGGTTGAAGGTGGTTCCATGTTTACTGCTCTACATTCCTGCTCTGAGAAACTCTAAGAATCCCCTTCCACTAACAGAATTGTGATACTATCTAGCACTGAATGAAGGGGGAGGGACCAACCAAACCATAAGGTCCGGTATGTCGATGAAGGTTCTCAGTCATCCAGGTGGAACAGTCTGTAGCTTGAATCATGTCAACTGGATTTCTATTTTCTCAGTGGAAACGTTTCGCTCCTTATCCAAGAAGCTTCTTCAGTCTGAGCAAAGTTAGTAAGGGAATCCTTAAATATGTTTCTAGGGTGGCTGTGTGACCTTGCACCTGGGGCTAGGTCATGGTTATTTGATATGTTTATTTCTAAGTCCCTTTATCATCCAAAGGAGGATCGTAATGTCCTCAAGGACATTAGTGTTCACATTTTAGACAGAGAAGATAGGTGGTTTGAGAGAGGAGTCAAGGAGTCCATTTATGCCAACTTGGAAAATCCTTCCTTGAATAGAGGTGGGGGCCTCAGGCACAATCCTTCCCCTATTTTCCTTCCTGCTTTGTCTTCTGTGCCTAGGAAGATTAAGACCATTTCACAAGCTCAACAGCAGCATGGTAATCTTAATGATCCTCCTTTGGATGATAAAGGGACTTAGAAATAAACATATCAAATAACCATGACCTAGCCCCAGGTGCAAGGTCACACAGCCATCCTAGAAACATATTTAAGGATTCCCTTACTAACTTTGCTCAGACTGAAGAAGCTTCTTGGATAAGGAGCGAAATGTTTCCACTGAGAAAATAGAAATCCAGTTGACATGATTCAAGCTACAGACATAAGGTCCGGTATCACATGTAGTGGTACTAAACTACACCTTTCTGCCAAGACCCATGAGAAATAAATCAAAATCTAGATTCCTCTGACAAGCCACCAATCTCATTAGCAAGAGTTTGCATATTCTAGGGTCAGTAGTCAATGCAACATGTTCAACAGGAAATAGTAATGGCATTCTTTATCCCAGCCAAAATGAATAGAATCCAAACTAAATAAGCAGGATAAGAAAGATATAACAGTGCAATTGTAAGTCAATGGTTCTTAGTCTGTGGGCTGTGACATGCTAAGCAACTGTGGGTTATGACCCTCCCAACAGGCAATCATGAGGTAGGGGGATTGTTATAATTAAAAAAACTGATCAGGTTTGCACTAATTCATTTCTAATTTTAGGGGGCTGCAGTCTGAGAACCTGGGAGAAATGTATTGCCCTAGACCTGCCCAAGGTCTTGTTGCTCAACTCTACTCCACCTGTTCCCTGTTATCTATGCTTCAGCAGCATCATACCTCTGTGGAATTTGGCCTGCCAAGAACCACCACTTGCCCATGGACTCTCTCCTGAGAGCAAGACAATAACAATCTTCTCATCGAGTTATCCAATTGCTATCCAGTAGTTATCCACTGAATGGTATAACTGACACCAACATTCATCTTATTTATCAGCATCTGTCTCCATCTTCCATTCTATCATCCCATGAATATCTGTTGTGTAACAATCTTTCCATGAGATATTGGGGACCTGACAGCAGCCAAACTAGATAGTTATGAGCCAGTTCTCTGTTTAGTTCAGTTCCAAAATTTATATTATTTATCTTATATTCCATCTTCACATGCAATTATATAAGTTGCTCCAAAAAGTACAAGGATATTTCATATGGAGGGGAATGGTCATATTAAAAACAATATCATAAAGCCAACACTCAGAATTTTTCAGCACAAATCAATTTATTTATATATGGGGACACTAAATGTACGATGCAACAAAAGACAATGTGGTGCACTTATTCTGGCACTGCTTCACAAACATGTATTTTGGCTTAAATCTATCTATCTCATAAGCTTGCCAAGCTACATCATTTTAATAATTTCACGCAAACATATAATCGTGTAATACAAGCTCCCTCAAAATGCCAACTGAGACTGAATTCCCAAACCAATTCTGATATAGAAGAGGATCAAATTATAACTTAGAAATTTCAAGTGCTTGCCATAAGAGAATGGTAAGTTTGAAAGAAAAGGAATTTTATGCACCATCTTTATAAAGTATATTCCCAAAATTATTCAACAAAAACATGAAAAATTGGATTCAAAGAAAGCAAATAACTCATAAACTAAACCAAGTTAAATAAGACTGGCTTAGAAAGGGAAAGGTGTGCTTAATATTTTCCCACTACCACCACCATCTCCCATTTCACATGATGTTAAGGAATGATACAAACTGAGCAGAAGAATGCACATCTCCATAAAATCATCTGAACAAATTACATAGCAAGCTGTACTGGACATACAGTAACATCAGCATACACAAGCTGCCTTTCATGTGGATTCAGTAGTAAACTAATCATCATTCAAATGGTTTTCACAGCCTAGTTTCAAAAGACTGGCTTTGGTTTCCTAGACTTCTATAATGCTGAGAAAAATGTACATGAACCAAAAAGTTTGAGCCAGTTTGGTGTAGTGGTTAAGGCACCAGGCTAGAAACCAGGAGACTGTGAGTTCTAGTCCCGCCTTAGGCATGAAAGCCGGCTGGGTGACCTGGGGCCAGTCCCTGTCTCTCAGCCCTAGGAAGGAGCCAATGGGAAACCAGGAGACTGAGAGTTCTAGTCCCGCCTTAGGCATGAAAGCCAGCTGGGTGACCTTGGGCCAGTCACTCACTCTCAGGCCAACTCACCTCACAGGGTTGTTGTTGTGACAAAAATAGGAGGAGGAAGGAGTACTAGGTATGTTTCCCTGCCTTGAGTTATTTATAAAAATAATAAAGGCAAAAATGTACTTGGCACAATAGTTTTCTGGAATCTTTAGGGAGTTTAAAATATCACAATGGCATACAGTATGTTGTTTCTACCACAACTGGTTATTTACTGTAACAGGTGACCACTTTCATTTAAAAAGTGGAGTTCAAGTTGAGCATTACTCATGGTAATCATGTGGAAGCCATTCTATTGCCTTGGTCAGGCTTTTCTCAGATATAGCAGAAAATCTCAGCTCTCCAGAAGGAAACTGCCTTACTTAGCAGAAGGCTCACAACTCAGCTATGTTAAATTTCTCTATTGTAGACAAGACAGAAGACTTGCCTCCTGCTGTCATGCCAGGCATGACTACTAATCTCCCCACCACACAAACACACACTTTTTTTTCCCTTCCTCTCTCTTGCTCTCTCAGCTCTACATTCCTGAGCAGAACAAACATCTAGTAGCTTTATTGCAGAGAGTTAGGGAGCCATACCTATGAAGACGCTCTCTGCATAGCAGCACACAGGAAACCTGCCCAATAGATGTGTCAGTTCCAAGGTTACAATTCTGGTCTGCTTCCTCCATCCTTTTGCATTAAACAGACTTTGCAGGACTCTTTTCTCAACCTTGAAACTCTCTGCCATCTGCCTTAGTTTACACAATGGTTCTGCCTGGTGTGAGAATCAGGAGATTTCACTTCAACCTTTGTATCAATTATCTATCTGTGTTCACCTACCCTTTGTGCCGGGAACTGCCAAGAGCATTTCCTTTCTTTTCCTCTAGTACAGTGTTTCCCAACCTTGTCAACTTGAAGATGTGTGGACTTCAACTCCCAGAATTCCCAGCCAGCATGGGGAAAAGAGGAAATATCCACTTCTTCCTTGATTGGAGGAAACAAGATCCCCCCTTTCAGGCTCTTCCACCCTTCTATCAGGCACTCTTCCTATTCCAGAACTCTTCCCCTCCACCCTGGACCAAACCAATACAGGTAGTCCTCGCTTAAAGACCAATTGGGACCGGAATTTCAGTTGCTAAGCAAAGTAGTCATTAAGCAAATCCAACCCGAGTTTACAACATTTTTTGCAGAGGTCATTAAGTGAATCACTGCAGGCATTAAGCGAATCATGTGGTTCCCCATTGATTTTGCTTGCCAGAAGTTGGCCAGGAAGGTCAGAAATCATTCATTCATTGGCGGACTTTCGCTTCCGGGTGCTGGACTGAGTGGAGCGAAGAGCTGATAGCTCCGCGGTTTTCTGTCTGCGGCGAGAAAATCGCTGAAAAATCACCCTCGAAGAGAGGGTGAGCAGAAGATTTATCACAAGGGTCGTCGAACCTGCTGCTCTATCCTGACCCCTGTATTCCCACTACAGGGGAAGGGAGATTTGAGTGGTAACAGACGACTGGAACTAACATGAAAGCTCTGCAGAAACCGTGAAACTAAATAAGTTAAGTAGCTCCTCATCCAGCCTTTTAGTTGCACTTTTTTTTTTAATATTACTGGATTTATTAAGCACTAGGATTTATCTCTGGACTGTGATTTATAGATGCTGGTGTTTTATTTTTCTTTCTTGTCAGAGGAGTGTTTGAACGGTGGGTTTGGAAAGATAGTTGACTCTGCCTGGAGTGAGAATGAGTGACTTTCTCTTTTGATTCTAAATATTTCTACTCTTGGTTTGCTTTCATCCTTATTGCAATTATAAGTATTTTTTTTCCCTTTGGGGACTAATTTGCCTGGATTTAAAGTTTTTATGGATAAATGAATTACTGATTTGATATTCTTTCTTCTACCTGTTTGGGATTTTTATTATGAAAGAACTCTTTTTGCTTTTCTCCATAAGTGTTTGAATATTTTTTGGATTATATAAGTCACTTTATAGAATTTTTATGAATGCCTTGGACTCCTTCTGTATATAAATTAGACGACTTATTCATGGTTGGACTGTGTGGATATAAGCTGCCATGAGAAACCTTGGGATTGTTTATCTTTTTTGTTATTATTTTGACTACAATAGAACCTCTCTGTTCTTTTTTTATCTTTTATTTACTTGCTCTTACGCTTGGACATACAATTTTTATGGACTAGATTTTTTGCTATTCTGATAACTACATTTAAAGGACTATTTTTATTTTTAAAAGTTTTTTTATTCTTCTATTATTAAAGGGGGAGAAGAAGAGAGAAAAGAGAAAGAGAAGAAAAAATAGTAGTCCCTTTTTTCTGTTTGTTCTTTGTCTTTGTCTTCCCCCTCTCCTCTCCTTTTTTTTCCCCTTTTTTTCCTTTTTGCCTTTTCTCTCTTACAGGGAAACTATCTACATTATGACAATCATGGCATTAACACCTGGAGCGTCGGTGGAGCCTCTTCAGTCAGAGATGAGAAAACTTCTGGAAGTGATGACACCATTTAATAAAGAAATGAGAGAGAAGGAGTGCATTTTGAGAAGGAGAGCAGTTCCAGAACAGTTGAATGAAGATGTAGGAGAAAGGACTGTTTCTATATTAGATAAACCCTTGGAGATAAAAGAACAAGATCTAGATTTGGAAATAGATAAAAATTTTAGAGAACAGAAAGTGTTTAAAGAACAAAAGTTAAGGATAATTTCTACTTTAAAAGTTAAAACATTTCTAGAGAAATATAAGACAGACATGAGGGAGGCACCAGGAGAACGTAAGAAGCATTTCATAGAATAGAATAGAAGTAAAGAATAGAGATAAATGGCTGACCTATAAGGACTTTTTATTGTTAAAATTGATGGATTGGCAGAAAAGGATAAATTGACACGTTTATTAAAAGAAAATTCAATTATTACTCTTTTAAAGATTAGAAACTATTAATGGACTATTTGGAAAATGTTGGAGGGGCAAAGCTTATAAGAGGATTTGAAGATTAAATATATAAATTGATATATTAGATAAGAAATGTTTTTTAATGTGATTTACAGACTTAGTATGTAAGATGCATTTTATAGAATAGAATAGAAGTAAGGAATAGAGATAAATGGTTGATTTATAAGGACTTTTTATTATTAAAATTGATGGATTGACAGAAAATGAGAGATTGATATGTTTATTAAAAGAAAATTTAAACTATTACTTTTTTAAGAGTAGAAACTAATAATGGACTATTTGGAAAATACTGGAGGGGCAAAGTTTATATGAGGATTTGAAGATTAAATCATATATAAATTGATATATTAGACAAGAAATGTTTTTTTAATGTCATGTATAGACCTAGCATGTATGACAAATTTTGTAAAGTATTGTGACCAGAGATTAATCGGAAGCTGACTACTTTCTATGTTTCATCTTTTTTCTTTTTTTTCTTTGCTTTACTACACTTTTTTTTCTTCTTTCTTTGATTTGTATTTCTATTTCTTTTTCCGTTTCCAACTTTTAACTATGTATATTCAAAACCCAATAAAATATTTTAAAAAAAAAGAAAAAAAAGAAATCATTCATTCATTGGCGATCACTCGTAGCCGAGTAAGATTGTCTTCCAAGGGTAAAATTTTAACAGTGGATCCGTAAGTGGCTGTAAAGGCCAATTCTGGATCCGCACAACCTCCCACAATGAGGGCATAGGTTTCCGGGTGGGAGACGGTCATGATGAGGGTTTGCTTGATGTGCCTTCCTTTTAGCTCTTTTCTCCCTTTCGCCCTGTACTCGTGCTTCTTCAAAGTCCATAGCGCCTTTAATAAAGGCTGACCTCCAATTGAAACACTCATGAGTTAGGGCTTCCCAGTTCTCAATGCGGATATTACATTTTTTTTAAATTAGCTTTGAGAGTGTCTTTGGATCTCTTTTGCTGTCCACCAATATTCCGTTTTCCATTCTTAAGTTGGGAGTAAAGTAGCTGCTTTGGAAGACGATGGTCAGGCATTCGAACAACATGGCCGGTCCAGCGAAGTTGATGTTGGATGATCATTGTTTCAATGCTGGTGGTTTTCGCTTCTTCTAATATGCTAACATTAGTCCGCCTATCTTCCCAAGTAATTTGCATAATTTTTCGGAGGCAGCGTTGATGGAATCTTTCAAGAAGTTGGAGGTGGCGTTTGTAGAGGGTTCATGTTTCACAGGTGTACAGAAGGGTTGGTAGTGCGATGGCTTTGTAAACAAGCATTTTGGTCGCCCTGCGAATGTCCCGATCCTCAAACACTCTACGCTTCATTCGGGAGAAAGCTACACTCGCAGAGCTCAGGCGATGCTGAATTTCAGCGTTGATGTCGGCTTTTGTAGATAGATGGCTGCCGAGATAAGAAAAGTGGTCGACATTTTCTAGTGACGCACCTTTAAACTGGATTGATGGCGCTGCAGAAGTATTGGTTTGAACTCGTGACCACGGGATGCTGCAACGGTCATAAATGTGAACTGGTTGCCAAGCACCCAAATTGTGATCATGCGACCATGTGGACGCAGGGACAGTCGTCAGTGTGAGGACCTGTCATAAGTTGAGTTTTTCCGGCACCGTCATAAGTCCGAACTGTCACTAAACAAATGGTCATTAAGCGAGGACTACCTGTATGTTTTTCTCCAAAACTGTTTTATGCATGAGAGATTAAGTGACTTCCACATGAATGAAAGTTCCCTGAAAAACAGAGTATCCTATTAATTATGCATTAATTTCTTAATTTCTTAATTAATTAATTAATTAATTTCACAGCAATTTCTGTGCTGAAATTAAGTAACACTCTCACAAGCTTTCCCTCGTAATCCTGGCATATGTGCTTAAATCCTTGTTAAAAATGTATGTCTTTACAATCTGTCCTAATTAAAAGGAAGAATTACTGCACATCTTTTCAAAATGCAGAGGCACATGCTTATCTATCGGTCTGTTAATATTTACAGTGATTTCATTTGAGTGGGCACTGCTATGGCCAACATGGCATGTTCTTTGCCTCTTTAGAAAGATTTAGGCTTCTGATTTCAAGACACTGGATTACAGCACTTTGATAGCAAGAACTCTACTTGACTCCAGAATTAGCAAATTAACATTTTAGTTAAAACAAAGTTGGTGTATGCAAAGGTAGGAAGCTACTGTAAAACAAATACAGTGCATCTCATGGGAAATATAGAGCAGTATAAGAAATAACTCACTTCAGTATATTTGCTCATGTGATTTACGTATCAGCTAATCCTAATGATTAATTTGCTGGTACATATTCAACAATAAATCTACTGTATTTAGAGTATTACCATAAGTTACTAACTATAATTAATTTAAATGAGATTGATATTTAAAATTGGCAGTGATACCAACACATCACCAACAGAAATATTCCAAAATGTTAAAAAAAAAAGTATGAAAAAATGAATAGAAGCCACCGATCAATTATTGACTGTAAGAAATAGCAAAACTCAAGAAGGACACAAAGTGATTTTAGAATCTTGTACTGAGGCTTGGCCAGAAAAAAAAGTAAAAACAATAATACATAAGTACAAATGAATGTTGACAAACCTATGTATTACAACAGTGGGGGGGCGGGGAAACCAGAAAAAAGTGCAGCTACAAAAACTTCTACATGCATGCAGTTTTATTACTCTGAATTGCATTACTCATTCAATTAATTTCCTTGTATTTCTATAGTATCCATGAAGACTTGTAACAAAGAAAAAGTTATTTGCCCAACCCCAATCCCATCACATGTTGCATCATGACGAAATTGCTTCCTCTTTCATTTAAATAAAAAAATCACTTTGAAATTAGAAGTTCCTTTTTAAGCAAAATATCTAAAAATTCCCAAAGATACAAAAATAAATTGTACCATATTAGTGTTAGATTTAGATTAGAAATAACTAGGCTCAAATCACTATTTTGTTGCAAAACTTAACTGGCTGGCTATCTCTAGCCTCAGCACCCTGTATATAAAGATAACATTTCAAGGTGTTAGTTCACATGTCTGTACTGAAACTTCCAATTAGTGAAGAAAGTGGGGGAAATTGTTAAGATATAGGGCTAGAGTATATATCAAATTTCTCTGAAAGCAAAATTTTGAATGACACTGGGTGTTGTTCCTCATATGATTTCGTAGAGAATTTCCTGGGGATAGAAATTTACACTTCATGAACAGGACACAATTAGCAATCTCAAATAAGATATGAATTTTATCCAATTAAGCCCATTCCCTCCAGATAGAAAGTGGAATATTTTCTAGTTTCTTTTCCTGTAGCGTACGTGTTTGTGTGTAATATATCCAGCTAACCAAAAGAAGTTATTAAAAATGCTTCAAAGATTTGGAAAAAGATCAGGCAGAACGAAGTACATCCACTGGAGTTAGTGATGGTGCCTTTCAAACACTGATTCTAATCAGCATATCTATACCAGCATCAGGAAGTTTGTGGCACCATTAATAAGAAAATAATCTATGTAGACATTTTAAAAGAAAAAAGATAAGGAAATGCACAAGCCACTACTTCTACATACTTTTAAGTAAATATGTGAAGCTTTTATTTTTATAGATCCATCAAGAAGTTATGAGAGTCAAAAGGATTTATGATCCTGCTTGCAAGCTTTGCCACCAAAAGGAAAGCTACTATAAGGGTGCTCCAGGTGAGAATGGAATCATTTTGACCAGGGTGTAGTAAATTGGGGTTTACTAGTTACATAATCATCTTCACTTCCCAAAGCCAAGATCCTGACTACAAAATTATAACTATGTTCCTCTTACGTAGGCAAAAGCATCCCTTTCTTAACAGTCCATAACTGTGAATCCCTGTTAAGCACAAAGATTAAAACCATTCAATGAACTTTAAACCAAACTTCTCAGAGTGTTAAAATCAAGAGGCATATTCCATGCGTGAAATCATTAGGAAGAGAACGCAAAGGGGGACTGCTGATACAATAATTGCCTTACACAAATCTATTATGAAACCACCATTGGAATATTGTGTACAATTCTGGCCACTGCACTTAAAAAGAACACTATATAGGTGTGAAAGGGGCCACCAAAATGATTGGTGGGGTAGAACGGCTAGCTCCCTTCCCCCCATATTCACAATGTTAAACTTGAGACTGCCAATTTAAACTAAACACATGGAGATTTATGACTAAGACAATGAAATACTTCTTCTTACAGTACATTGTTGTTTGGTTTCTCCAATGTAGAGTTCAGAGCACGCCTCACTGCACTGGATTGCATAAACTACATTGCTTTTCTTGTGTTTTGGAGTTTGATCTTTGGGGTGTACAAGCCTCTGTCTCAGTGTGTTGGTGGGTTTGAAATATACAGGTATGTGGTGTTTGCCAAATATTTAGGTCTAAAACAGCGACAGATAGGGCTGAGACTCAGAGTAAACGGAAGAACCTGGTCATTCCTTACATGGCTGGCGTGTCTGAAAAGATAAAAAGGATATTTGGCAAACACCACATACCTTTGTACAGGAGGATGGCCCAACACAGGAGAAGTAACACCACAGGACCAGAGTCAGCAGTTTATCTTCATCTAAAGGAAAAAGGACACTCATTTGAGGACATAAATGTTCACATTTTAGACAGAGAAGATAGGTGGTTTGAGAGAGGGGTCAAGGAATCCATTTATGCCAACTTGGAAAATCCTTCCTTGAATAGAGGTGGGGGCCTCAGGCACAATCTTTCCCCTATTTTCCTTCCTGCTTTGTCTTCTGTGCCTAGGAAGATTAAGACCATTTCGCAAGCTCAACAGCAGCATGGTAATCTTAACGATCCTCCTTTAGATGATAAAAGGACTTAGAAATAACATCTCAAAATAACCATGACCTAGCCCCTGGTGCAAGGTCACACAGCCACCTAGAAACATATTTAAGGATTCCCTTACTAACTTTGCTCAGACTGAAGAAGCTCCTTGGATAAGGAGCGAAACATTTCCACTGAGAAAATAGAAATCCAGTTGACATGATTCAAGCTACAGACTGTCCACAAGTGTAATAGCCAGTATGGATGGTTAAAAGAGGACTGGACAGAGCATGAAAGATCAACTTCTTAACAGCTAATAATATTGAGGGATGCTTTCTGTCTCCATAATCATAGTCAGCATGCCTTCTGTACAGGTTGCTGGGAAGGGACCGTGGAAGAGGCTATCACTCTCCTATACAGGCTTGTGAGCTTCCCAGATCCAACCATTGGCCACTCTGAATGCTGGATGATGGATTTGGTGGCCTGGTCTAGCAAAACTCTTATGTTTTCTCTTCTATGGCACACTTCAACAGTTGGGTGCCTTCCAGATCTGTTAGGACTACAGTTTCGAGAATTCCCAATAAATATTCAATGATGTAATCATTTTAGCGGTGAATTTATTCATTCAGTTACCCTGAATGCACTACTTGAAAAGCAGAAGATCAAAATTAGAGAAGATATGACATGGTAAAAAAGGTAAAGGTTCCCCCCACACATTTGTGCAGTCGTGTCCGACTCTAGGGGCCGGTGCTCATCTCCGTTTGTTAGCCGAAGAGCCAGCGCTGTCCTAAGACACTTCCATAGTCATGTGGCCGCATGACACGCGCGGAACACTGTTACCATCCCACCAAAGTGGTACCTATTAATCTACTTGCATTTGCATGCTTTCGAATTGCTAGGTTGGCAAGAGCTGGGGCTAGTGCGGGAGCTCACTCCGTCATGCAGGGCGGGGGATTCGAACCTCCGAACATGCAATCTTCCGATCAACAAGCCTGGCGTCTTACCCGCTGAGCCACCATGCCCCATTGACATGGTACTAGTTTGTAAAATTATGCCCTATCTGAATTCAGTTTTGTCAGCATAGTTAAGGAACATAAACAGCTCTGGCATTCCATTTATCAAGTATCTTCTCTGGAAGTCAAGCTGGCATCCACATTGGTTTTATTCCAGCAGCAAGTGAAGACCTGCTATTCACCCAAGCATTGGGTCACAGCAGCTGTAACTAAATTTGTACTCTATTTTAACTAGGTTGTGTGGTGCATTTTATTTTTGGTTTTATTATTTTATTGTTTCTCTCCCACCCCAATTTTTTTTTGTTAAGAATGTGTTATAACTATTCAAATAAATAAACCAGCTCTCCATATACATCAATTCCTCTTTTCTTGTTCCTACATATAGATGAATAAGATTGTCAGTGAAAATTAGGAAGTTGTCTTTAGATAAATGGGCAGACACTGGAAGACCTCTTGGCTGAAGGAGAATTCTTTCATGGAGAAAGTCCAAAAGATGCTACCCAACAATAATTAAGTAACTATGGCAACTCAGACATTCATCTTCACTCTTCACTTCTATGTTTCTCTCCCTCCTTCCGTAACTTGGGCTGCTGACAAGCAGCTTTTAAAATTTTTCTGGTCCCCAGAAACTAGTCCTTAGTCCTATCCCCTTTTCTCCTTTGGCTGCAATTGTTACCTATGGCTGAACAGATGTAATGCAATTGGGCCAGGTATGTGGCAGTTGCCCCGGAGACCATCTTCAGTGAAGCCCAGCCAGCTGGTGGATAAGTAAAGCAGATAGAGAAGGCAGAAGAGAATCTCCCTATCAATATTTTTGCTAATCTAAACAGATTTATTAGTTTAACTAATCAGAACAATGCTATGGAGAAGATCCCCCAGCATAATAATGTAGACAACATGGCAGAACATGTGATGGTCCTGATCCTTTAGCTATTAATTCAGAGACTCTTACAACAAGCCATCAAGGATATGAAAGAGTTCTTTATTAAAGCAAGTGGTCATTTCCAATGCAAAGACTAGAATGAGAACAGCCTGCGCCAAACAGTATTTACATCCTCCACCTTCGTACCAGCACCCCCCATTGGGGGAGTCACTCCGTGACAGCCCCTCCCTACGCTCTCACTGTTTCCATACCTCCCAGCCACAAATCCTTCACTAACAAGCTGACGGCACCATTCGGTCAGACCTTGGTGTCAGGCCGTTCACTAAACAGCCCTAATCAACATTCCTAACGACCCTGCAGGCATGCCAGACTACTACTACCCCCCATAACTACTCTGGCAGCATGCTCCATCCTGACAGAACATGAACTAGACATTATGGTGCTGTTAAGAGGATTTGTACCTGATTGATGAACTGTACCCGGAGTATGAAAACCACTTTGGTGTAGTGGTTAAGACACCAGGCTAGAAATTGAGAGACCATGAGTACTAGTCCCGCCTTAGGCACAAAGCCAGCTGGGTGACCTTGGCCTAGTCATTCTCTCTCAGCCCTAGGAAGAAGGCAATGGCAACCCACTTCTGAAATCTTGCCAGAAAAACTGCAGGGACTCATCCAGGTAGTCACCAGGAATCAACACTGACTCGAAGAAACACCCACAGAGAGTATAACTTACCTATAGAAAATAGACATATTTGGCCTAACCTACATTGGAATTGTTCAAAATCTATATTAATGACCTGGATACAACAGAACAGCAGATGTTCATTAACTTTGCAGAGGACACAAAATTGGAAAGATAGGTAATATCTTACAAAACAAATTAACAGATCTCAGGATGAACCAAACAAGTTAAACAATGAATTTTCAACAAATCAAACAACAAATTTATCAACTTTTGATAAATCAAAAGTTCTGCATTTAGTCAGACATAATCAAATGCACAAATATAGGATGGGTGACACCTTGCCTAATAAGAGGATATTTCCAGACATTTTAAGAAAAGAACATAGACCACAAACTAAACATGAATTTAAAAAAAGTAAATAATGGTCTATGTCATTTTGGTTTTATTGGTGCTGTGTCCAGCTTTGGATACCAGGTTTCAAGAAGAATATTAACAAAGAGAAGAAAGTGACAAAGATTGGTCCTGAAGATGGTGAGAGGCTGACATTGAGCACATGTAGCCTAAAAAGAAGTTATACAGTAGCCATCTTCACATGGTTAGCGGTATGGACTATTCAACTCAGTCTGCTCAGAAAATGGACATTCCTTCTGTTATGTATTTTTGAACATGGGCTCACGGGCTGGATGTCCACCTATTAGGGATATTCTAGAGGTTGGTTGAGTTGTTGAGAGTCGGGTAACATACAAGTGTAATATATTATTATGGTTGATTGCACAGTCAGCCAGATGTTTAGACTGGATCTGGCATTTTTGTCCACCTATCGAGTCCTTCCCAGGAACCTGGGATAGGCAGATGTTGTTATTTAATAATATTAAAGGTAGATCACAGGATGTAAACTGTTCCAAGTAAAGCTGCCTTTTGCAATTGAGTGATGGTGATTTTGTCAATGCCGATGGTGTTCAAGTGGTGCTCCAGATTATTATTATTATTATTATTATTATTATTATTATTATTCATTGGCAGAACACTTCTCTAAATTACCTATGAAGTCCCTTTCAGCTGTGTGTGTGATTGACCATAATCAATCACAATAATTTCATCACATGCCATGACAATGTTGTTTAAAGGTTAGACATATGCCTGCAGCCAACCCCTTCTGTTCATTTCAATTCCCCTATATACCCAGTACCCAACAATCTTCACAGAATGCCTTTCCCATACATACTGTACATATTTCCTCTTAAGATTGCAAGATTTGTGTGTGTGTCTGTGTGTGTGTGTGTATGCATGTAATTTAAAGGGACTTAATATGTAACAATAACACCCGTGCTGATCCCAAAATCTCTGTTGTGTGTGAAAAAGGGGTACATGTATGAGGAAGTGATGAATATGCAAAACACCTTAGTAAGATATAATCTTTTCCTATCTCTCTCCCCTCCTCTGACTCCCCTTCTCTGATATTAGCAAGGTAACTTTGGAAAACAGATAATTATGGCACATCTAACAACTATAATTATTGTTAAATAAAAAAGGAAACTGATAGTAAAGAGGTAGGTATAAAACAATGGCTGGAATAAGAGGCAAAAACGTTTGTCCAAACCAAATTATAGGAATTGTCCCTTCTTTTTAAGATGCCTAAATAGCAAAGAGAAAGCTACAGAAGTTAGCAGACTAAAGTTCTTGCCTCTGACTTCAGTTTGGCTTTAGCTGCACATGGCTCACATGTGCTTTAACTCTTTGTTTGCTGAAATTAGAAAAATGCCTGTAACTATCAAATCAAATCTTTACCATGGTCATAGACCAGCAAAAGAGGGTGGGTTACAGTCATTAAAAAGAAGCATAAAAGATCTAAAAATATACTGTACATCCAGATTATAAATTAAAATATAAAAAGAAATATAAAAAGCTAGAAGATATGAAAAAATATTTAAATTAAAAACTAAAAGTATATATAAAAAGCAAGAATCTAACAGAAGGGGTAAGAGCATTAGATGGGTGTAAGGGAACATAGAAAGTTGGTACGTGGAAGACTGTATCTATCAAGTTGCAAAGCTCTCTAATATGGCAAACTAGGTCCTCATTAAATCTAGTTTATCACACAGATCATCATCTGAAGAATTTAGAGTGCTGCTGCACAGAACTTGGAATCATTGCATGTTGTAGCAGGTTGGTGTCTGAAAGCAACAGTGGTATAAAATTGTCCTGTGCACCCTGGGTATTTATGTAGCAATAGTGAGATGAAGCTAGTGTGAATGTCTCTGTAGTACAGGCATTGGAGAATCACATTCTCTGTTATTTCTGGGTGTCCAGAGTCCCAGGCATTGTCTCTCTGAGCAGGGAATCTTCCTGCATTAGCTTTTGATCACATAAAATTGTATTTTTCCTAACAAATGGCATTTTATCCGTATGATATTGTTTTGAGAGTAATGATTACTGTAGTGTATCAAATTTAGAATGCGTAGGATACCTCTAGATAATGAAAGAAAAAGTGGTTTTTTTCAATACCTACTTGATGGTGCTGAAACTACTGTTTTAAAAAGGATAAAGACTCTACTTGGAAACGTTTATTAACAGCTGAAGTCTTTCTACAAATTATTTTCAGAAATACACAAGAAGAAATGTAAGTTGGAAGAGCAGATTCTGCCCCTTGAGTGATGCATGAGTCTTAAAATGTCCTTTATACATTCATTCTGCGTTTTCATGTATTTATTAAATATTTTATATCCTGCCCTCCTTGAAAGCTGAAAACAGCTAACAAGTAAACAACACTGGTTCTAAATGCTATTCTGGTCAATCACGCACAATCAGAAAGTAGAGTATAATTTCAATAAATGATACATGATATAATTACAACATTTAAATCATTAAAAACTATTTAAATCATTAAAAACAGGAAACAAGCACCAGATAAAACCAATAGATTAAAAATTAATAATATAAAAGAATCCAGAGAAATGTAATCAGACAGCACAAGAGGAATCCAACATAAATTAAAATGACTCTAGAGTGGGTCAAAGATCAAGCAGAATTCAATGAAGTTGCTACAGGCACAAGGTCTGTCTAAACTAGATTCATGGTGTGACAAAACTCAACCAGAGCAAGGGTGAAGCAGGCTAGAATTCCCAAAAGGGGTGGGGGGAAGGAGAAGATAGAGCTTTCTTTTTTGTACAGTTCAAGTTGAAATTCACTCTGCTAGGGAGGGTCTAGCTTACACTAGAAAAGGTGGTTCTTTAGGCTTACAATTTATAAAAAGAGATGTATAAATATTCATAGAAAGTTCTGGTAGCAATGTATTAAAATCTTTGAGTAATATGTCGGGAACTGTGTGTTTTTAAGGTATGTTAATACCTTGAATCCCCCAAGCCCCTGCTTTTGTAGTGCTCTATCCTTCTCTGATTGCAACTGTTGAAAATCAGCAGCATGTTTTCTTGTCATTCTGAAATATGACACATGTGGAAACTACAGTGTGGAGTCTCAAAGAAGACTGAATAGGTTTCTAAAACAAATGGGGTACAAACCAAAAGCCAAAACTGTCCTAAGAACCTCCAAGCCATCTATGTGTGTTATATAGTCCTATACACTGTGCATCATCATGATCATCACAGTAGTCTTCAGTTTTTCCAAAAAAGCCCTGATTATCTGTCCATCCATGTTTTAAGGAACTAGTACTGTACTGCATTGTGATATCTCCCTGTGCTGCTACAGTCAGGGTAGCTTCCATGAAAGCATTGCTCAACAGCAGCCTAAACAAATACAAACCATGCTACCTTTTATTGCAGTGTTTCTCAACCTTGACAACTGGAAGATGTCTGGACTTCAACTCCCAGAATTCCCATAGCTGGCTAGGGAGTTCTAGTCCACACATCTTCAACTGCCAAGGTTGAGAAACACTGCTCTATTGCAAGAGATGAATATGAGAGATGTTGGAGATATAATAGAGAAAGTATGTTTTATTTCCTCAAACCAAATAGGTGTTTGTATGTGGTAATTTTTTGGGTTGCTTTACAGGTTTACAAAGGAGATTGTTACCTTGTCGCAGTGCTGGAGCTTGAGCAACTCAATGACACCATGAGCTAAACCGTGAAGGGACACCCAAGATGGGAAGGTCATGGCAGAGAGGTCAGACTAAATACAATCCCTGGGGAAGGTAATGACAACCCACCCCAGTATTCTTGCCGTGAAAATTAAATGGATCAGTACAACCAGAGATATGTCGGTATACCATCAGAAGATGGGACTCCCAGGTCGGAAGATGGCCAAAATGCTAATGGGAACAGAGGATAAGTTCAACTAGCCCCAGATGTGATGACGCACCTAGCTCAAAGCCGAAAGGACGGCTAGCGGCCGACGGTGCTGGTGGTGAACGAAGAATCCGATGTTCTAAAGATCAACACACCATAGGAACCTGGAATGTAAGATCTATGAGCCAGGGCAAATTGGATGTGGTTATTGGTGAGATGGCAAGATTAAATATAGACATTTTGGGTGTCAGTGAACTGTAATGGACTGGAATGGGCCACTTCACATCAGATGACCACCAGATCTACTACTGTGGACAAGACGACCACAGAAGAAATGGAGTAGCCTTCATAATTAATAATAAAGTGGTTAAAGCAGTGCTTGGATACAATCCAAAAAATGATAGAATGATCTAAATTCGAATGCAGAGGAAGCCATTTAACATCACAGTGATCCAAATATACGCCCCAACCACAGATGCTGAAGAAGCAGAAGTAGATCAGTTCTATGAGGATCTGCAGCACCTACTGGATAATACGCCAAAAAGAGATGTTATTTTCATTACAGGAGACTGGAATGCTAAGGTGGGTAGTCAAATGACACCTGGAATCACAGGTAAGCATGGTCTGGGAGGAAAAAATTAAGTGGGACATAGGCTGATAGAATTTTGCCAAGACAACTCACTGTGCATAACAAACACCCTCTTCCAACAACCTAAAAGACGACTTTATACATGGACTTCACCAGATGGTCGACACCGAAATCAAATTGACTACATCCTTTGCAGCCAAAGGCGGCAGACATCTATACAGTCGGTAAAAACAAGACCTGGAGCTGACTGTAGTTCAGATCACGAACTTCTTATTGCACAATTTAGAATCAGACTAAAGAGAATAGGGAAGACCCACAGATCAGTTAGATATGAGCTCACTAATATTCCTAATGAATATGCAGTGGAGGTGAAGAATAGATTTAAGGAACTAGATTTAGTAGATAGGGTCCCAGAAGAACTATGGACAGAAGTTCGCAACATTGTTCAGGAGGCGGCAACAAAAAACGTCCCAAGGAAAAAGGAAACCAAGAAGGCAAGATGGCTGTCTGCTGAGACACTGGAAGTAGCCCTAGAAAGAAGGGAAGCAAAAGGCAACAGTGATAGGGGGAGATATGCCCAATTAAATGCAAAATTCCAGAGGTTAGCCAGAAGAGATAAGGAATTATTTTTAAACAGGCAATGCGCACAAGTGGAAGAAGACAATAGAATAGGAAGGACAAGAGATCTCTTCCAGAAAATTAGAAACAGCAGAGGTAAATTCCAGGCAAAAATGTGTATGATCAGAAACAAAGATGGCAAGGACCTAACAGAAGCAGAAGAGATCAAGAAAAGGTGGCAAGAATATACGGAAGATCTGTACAGGAAGGATAATAATATTGGGGATAGCTTTGACGGTGTGGTCAGTGAGTTAGAGCCAGATATCCTGAAGAGTGAGGTTGAATGGGCCTTAAGAAGCATTGCTAATAACAAGGCAGCAGGAGATGACGGTATCCCAGCTGAACTGTTTAAAATCTTGCAAGATGATGCTGTCAAGGTGATGCATGCCATATGCCAGCAAATTTGGAAAACACAAGAATGGCCATCAGATTGGAAAAAATCAATTTATATCCCCATAACAAAAAAGGGAAACACTAAAGAATGTTCAAACTATGGAACAGTGGCACTTATTTCACATGCCAGTAAGGTGATGCTCAAGATCCTGCAAGGTAGACTCCTGCAATTCATGGAGCGAGAATTGCCAGATGTACAAGCTGGGTTTAGAAAAGGCAGAGGAACTAGAGACCAAATTGCCAATATCTGCTGGATAATGGAGAAAGCCAGGGAGTTTCAGAAAAACATCTATTTCTTCTTTTATTGACTATTCTAAAGCCTTTCACTGTGTGGATCCTAACAAATTGTGACAAGTTCTTGGTGGTATGGGGATACCAACTCATCTTGTCTGCCTCCTGAGGAATCTGTATAACAACCAAGTAGCAACGGTAAGAACAGACCATGGAATAATGGACTGGTTTAAGATTGGGAAAGGAGTACAGCAGGGTTGTATATTCTCACCCTACCTATTCAACTTGTACGCAGAACACATCATGCGAAGTTCTGGGCTTGATGAATCCGAGGCTGGAGTTAAAATTGCTGGAAGAAACATTAACAGCCTCAGATATGCAGATGATACCACTTTGATGGCTGAAAGTGAGGAGCAGCTGAGGAGCCTTATGACGAAGGTGAATGAAGAAAGTGCAAAAGCTGGGTTGCAGTTAAACCTCAAAAAAACCAAGATTATGGCAACCAGCTTGATTGATCAACTGGCAAATGGAGGGAGAAAACGTGGAGGCAGTGACAGACTTTGTATTTCTAGGCCCAAAGATTACTGCAGATGCTGACTGCAGCCAGGAAATCAGAAGACGTCTACTTCTTGGTAGGAGAGCAATGACAAATCTTGATAAAATAGTTAAGAGCAGAGACATCACACTGACAACAAAGATCCGCATAGTCAAAGCAATGGTATTCCCCGTAGTAACCTATGGCTGCGAGAGCTGGACCATAAGGAAGGCTGAGCGAAGGAAGATAGATGCTTTTGAACTGTGGTGTTGGAGGAAAATTCTGAGAGTGCTTTGGACTGCAAGAAGATCAAACCAGTCCATACTCCAGGAAATTAAGCCAGGCTGCTCACTTGAGGGAATGATATTAAAGGCAAAACTGAAGTACTTTGGCCACATAATGAGAGGACAGGATACCCTGGAGAAGATGCTGATACTAGGGAAAGTGGAAGGCAAAAGGAAGAGGGGCCGACCAAGGGCAAGATGTATGGATGATATTCTGGAGGTGACGGACTCGACCGTGGGGGAGCTGGGGATGGTGACGGCCGACAGGAAGCTCTGGCATGGGCTGGTCCATGAAGTCACGAAGAGTCGGAAGCGACTGAACGAATAAACAACAATGGGGTAATTTTTGGGGTTGCTTTACAGGTTCTATTGATCTTTTAACTGAAATTTTACTTAAGTTGATGCAAAAAGTTATTTTTACAAAAAAACCAGCTTTTTTTTAATAAAATGAGTTTTATTTTAAAGAATCAGAACCCATAACTTTGAAAGTTTATCTTTTCCCCTAAATAATGCAAATTGACCCAATCAGTTGTAGATGAATTCTAAAAAAAATAAGATAGTTAAACAACAACCACCCACCAATGTTTTTCCTTTGGGTTATCCGTTTGAAATCAATGTGTTAAAAGACATTGTTGAAAACATAACATACTGGAAATGTGCTATAAACAAACTTGAAGGCATATTTCCATTGCAGAGCACTTCACATTTTAATCCTAAAAACAATGGTATCATCCCATGCACGCAAAATGCTGTGAAAGTAGCGACTGAGACTGGTCTTAGGTGAGCAAGTGTTAGATGGATTGAAATGATCTTTTCCTTCCAGTTAAAAAAAAATGAAATCTAAATATATTGTTTTCCACTGAGACAAACAGAATACATGGTTGATTACCAGACTTACTAAGAAACAAGCAGAATTCTATGAAAAAAAAATTCACAGACAAGTGGAATAGGTGGGATTTATTTTATTTTATTTTCAGTCATTCACCTGTCCTGAAATAAGTTTCTAGTTGATAAACAAAATATTTGTAAATGTGTGGACACACACCAAAGGGTTGCTGATGCAGATTGCACATAAATTGTCAAACCCTTCCATTTTTTCCCCAAAAGCTTTGTAGGAAGACAGTTTACAATAAGGATGCATAAAGCTACCCATGGGCATCTGCAGAAGGGTCTTGCTTTCATCAAAATGACACATGTACAAAAGGGGTGGTGCTTGTGTTGTGACAGTGCAATGCTAAGTTTCATTGTTCTGGAGCCCTTGACATACACACCCCGTGAATGCTGCTGAAGCTACCTATTTTACACGGTACAGATAGTCCTTGCTTAGTGGCCACAATTGGGACTGGCAACTCAGTCGCTAAGCGCTGCAGCCACTAAGCAGAAAATCATGTGACCGTGACGGACTTACGACGTCACTTCCCATTCGGTTGTTAAGCAAGACATCACGTGACCGCAACTTGCGATTTTACTACTGTGTTCTCCATTAACTCTGCTTGTCACAAGCCAGTTGTGAAGCGCCTGAATGGTGATCACATGACCGTCGGATGCCGCAACTGTCATAAATGCAAGGATTGGTTGCAAAGCTATTTTTTTACACAATTGTAACTTCGAACAGTCACTAAATAAGGCAGTCAGTAAGCGAGGACTACCTGTACTGCATCTGGGAACACATACTGAAATTCCTACTTGTCTTGGAACCTTATTGATTAGTCCTACTTTAAGCTAACCATACAGGCAGAGCAAGGTATAGTATCATCATGGATTTGTGTCATGTCTTGTTTATAAAAGGTAAATTACTATCCTATCTTATATACCATTCCACAAATTAACCCTGCACTGCATGGTGGAGTGCTCTCTTTTATTTTAGTTGGATTCTAGCTTAGCTGTATGGTTAGGACTCTCACTGATATCATTGGAATTTAAATTGATCATGAGCTCAAATCTATTTATTTCTAATACTAATTCTTGATCCAATCTTGGACATGAATATTTATAACCGTAGCACTGTATGAAAATTAAAGACATGGTACACACATCACACAAAGCCGTATTTTGTTTACTCATAAATTATTGAATAATTCACAGTTGCCTGGACTCATACAACACATCAACCCATAAACTATGGTTTACAAGTCACAATGGCTGGGCTCACAGACACACAAATTAAACTAACAGCAAACAAACTATGATTTGGTCTGATGGTCTGATTTGTAAACCCAGCCAAATTCTTCAGATATTTCAGATCCTAAGACAGGAGGTCAGTTAGCTATCCATTGTATGTTATGTTCTTCCATGATGGAAGAAAGGTGGGATTTAAACATATTGGGTTAAAGAAGGCCTACATTTTCTTGATTAATGATGTGTGCTAAATAAAAATAAGAAAATAGTAGAAAAAATAAATCAGTCTGGGGTTGGAAAACATGCTTACTATTAATAGACTACACACACACACACAAACTTAAAGAAAGGCTTACTTGTCTTTTGGAATCTAATCCTCAAGATACAAAGCAGAAAGATTCCACTCTGTACAGACTGAGGCATAGAAATTAAGAATCATGGACAGAAGCACTCCTGGAACACCTGTATTATGACTCTTGGACCCTTAAGGATGGCAGATTTGCTATGATTAGCAAATGGTGAATCAGTGAATGTTGCATCATAGACTTTAATATAGAGAGTTCCAGGTGGAGAGTTCCTAGAACTACCAATGAAAAGGTACCATGCTGTTTTACCACCCTTGCGTCCCAAATATATTTTTCCGGCAACAAAAAATTCAAAGGAGCAGAAAAGGAAGGTGCATTACAAATGCAGAACACAATGTGGTATTTGAGGGTATGGTGCTCAAAAATAAATGTCAGATAGCACAACTCTTTTATTTTACACAGCAAATATTTCAGAAACTGGGATGAGTTTCAAAACTAGTTAATGCGATGACACAGGGGACCTGTTGTTCCAAGGAGAAGGAAAGTCAAACTTACCCACTGGGCCTTTGGGTAAGCCTAAAATAGCTCTCTAGATTCTAGCTCAAATTGCCTAAATATGTACAAAGATTTAAAGGAGAAAACTTCTTAAACTGTTCCAATAGAAGAGAATATATGTAGCTCAGGATTAAACATTGGAGTCCTTGGTGCCCTCTGAGCTTGGTTGTTTGCTTGCAGACATGCCATTGCCCAACTAGGTAACATCATCAGTGCCCCTGATGATGTTACCTAGTTGGGCAATGAAATGTCTGCAAGCAAACAACCAAGCTCAGAAAGCACCAAGGACTCCACAGTTCTTAAACTGTACGTGTAGGAAAAAGTAAACTTTTTCAAAACCCTTTACTAGAATTGGATTTGATATCTTTGCATATATCATTCTGTAATAACTTCTTATATTAATGTAAGCTGAATAGAAATTGCACATAGATTGAAATTCTAAACTATTTATAATATAGTTTAAGCACTATTATTAGTAAGATTAATATTATGCTTATTAATTAGTATTAATACTTTTAAAATAAAAATGTTTTCTTCTATGAATATTAATTTTGTCTTCAAAGCTGCTACATTGGAGGCCTAAAACTGTGAACCAGTCTTGTAATTAAAAAATGAAGCCTATGCAAGATGGGAATGTCCTTCATGACTTCCTTTAATTTGAAGGAACTCTCATATTTTTACTGACCCTTCTTACACCAACAATGATGGTGTTCTGCAGACTTTTTTCTTCTCTTTTAAACTGAACAAGCAAAGAAAAGGGGAAAGAAAAGCAATTAATGTCAAGATGATTGGAATATACTTTTCTGGATCAATATAAAATGATTTCTTTTCAGAATTTAAGTTACCCATTATGTGTTTTAAAACTAAAGATAAATGTACAGCATTAACCAGATATAGCAGTAACTGAATATTAATTGACCTGAAACAAGGATAGTTAAAGAGTAGACATGGATCTATTACTAAACCTCTACAGGCATTTGAAGTAAATCGCCACTTTCCTTTAGCTGGAATGTATTCAGACATGCCTTGATCTTAAATTCAAATTGTACTCCAGCCCCTTTTTCTAAGTCACTGCGTGGCATTCAGTTCCAGCTGTAGATAGCAGAAATCATACTCCCATTTCTCAACTCTTCTTGATTTACAGAAAGATTTTAGAACACAAAATACTGAAGAATAAAAGGTAACAAGAGCATGTTGCTCATTCAATTAAAAAAAATAACTCACTGAAGTTTGAATGAGCAACTGCATCCTCACATTCACACCAAAATGACACCTAAATGTTGCCACTATCTTTGACACATGCAGTGCATTCATTGTTCTACTGCATGGAGAGTGAAGGAAAAATAAATCAAATTATCTAAGAGCTAGACTTAAAGGACACAGATGGAATCCTACCCAGAGTCTAGTGTGTTTAAAACCACATATTTTATATGTTTTAGGTTAGGGGCACCAAGTTTAGAACAGAACTGGGTTATGAAAGGCACAATGTCATATTTACAATGCAATTTCATAATTTGTTCGTCTACTTTGCATCCATAAAATGTGTCAACCCTTAATCAGTAAATAAAACTTCACAGTAAAATTGTAGAATCTGAAGATACTCATACAGAAGCCTCCCTGTAAATAGCATAATTCCAAACCCTGGATGTAGTGAAACTGCACATTTTCAGACACAGCATATACCTTTGGGTAATTCCACTAGCAGCATCAGGACCCCCATTTTCACTGGAGAAACAATTAAATCATAAGCCTAAACAACTGAGGGGAAAGAGTAACTGAATAAAGATTCATAGCAGTTCCTCAATTATGGCTTTCAAAAAATATTAGGTGGAGTGGAGAAGGCAACACAGAACTAAATTATTCTTGGATAAGCTTTTATTTTACTATTTCTTGTTTTCTGTCCAGCTCTGCCACGAAGCTGCATACCTTCCTTCCAAACAGCTATTGAACTCCCCCCACTTCACAATAGACTATTATTTCACTTTCCCTCATTTTATTTCCCTATTGTTAATGCTTCCCTCTTCTACCGAAAAACTTGGAAGCTGTCTGTAATGATGGCTGTTGTGGGTCTTCCGGGCTGTGTGGCCGTGTTCTGGAAGTTGTGGTTCCTAACGTTTCGCCAGCATCTGTGGCCGGCATCTTCAGAGGGCAGGAGCACAGACAGAAGCGAAATCTCTGTGCCCAGGTAGAGAGGTCTGTAATGACTTGTCATAAGTCTATGCATGCTAGTGAAGCGTCATTGCATATTTATTAATTAATTAATTAACATGTAAATTTTTCTGCTTCCTTAATGCACATTTTTAGTTTTCTCAGAAGACTTCTTCTGTGGTTTTGCACAACTTTCATAATCTATGACCAGTAAAACGGGAGGAAGCAGATATGTTCCAAGGCATATCTTCTTTGTTTTTACTGCCTGCTCTCCTACATTATTTCTCTTTTAACCTATAATCAATATTTTACCTGCATTCCAATCTATACGAACTGTATAACATAGGACTGTACTCATGTAGGCACTTGCTTTATCTGATACATGTAACACGTCAAATCTATATCATCTCAGCAATTATATGCATTTACATATGTATAGGGTTTAATTAAATATATATCTTTGAAGAAGGGAAAGGAAACCTATCTCATCAACTTACTAAACTTTAACGGAGCAGCTATGTTCACTCAATATGTTTAACACATTTTCTAGGTTAACACAATGCCCTGAATGAGTAATTAACCAAATGGAATGTGCTCACATAACACACTAAGACACAAATACAATCAAACAAGCTTAAAACTAGCTAGGCGTTGCACGTTATTCAAATATACCACCACCACCTCTACAGGACTTGGTGAGGTATGTTGTATGAACACAACCAGTATGAAGGTAGAACTTTATTGACTTTTATCTTTGTCTATTTCAGTTGGTGAATTCAACAAGCAAGATGCTTTCTTGTTTTTAATATTTAAACTTGAGGAAACTTTGCCCGATTCTTCTAATAGCTCTCCCATGATGAGAAATAACAAGAGAAAGCAAACCGAATCACTTCCTATGTCTCTCCCGGATCTTTTTTTAAGGACATTGAAGATGTTTTTTCAAGACATCTGACTTGGGAAAATGATGTATTTTGTCATACGCTTCCCCAGAGGCAGCCCTATTAACCCCAGAAAGCCTATACAAGTGGATTTAATTTTGTTGATACCGTCTTGGAAGCAGCCTTATCAGCAGCGTACAGCAGTGCCTGCACCAGGCAGACACCTGCAGTGCAGACCTAAGCTCAGGCAACACCCTCCATGGCAGGCAGGAAAAGACCCCCCCCCCCAGCCCTTCTCTTCATGCGCAAAGACAACTCCCTGATGTCGGTGATTAATGTGTGCTGCATTGGCCCATGGTATGACAACGGCAGAATTCCTGAATCGCTTTTCTGAAATAATTGGTTTCATTTGAGGTAGGAATGCCGTGCACCCATTCCATAACTAGAAGAAAAAATTAAAGGACGGCGGATTTATTATTTATTTATTTATTTTTATTTATTATTTCAATTTATTCCCCGCCCATTCTCTGGATTCTGTGCTATCAGAGTATAAGGACATATGTGTGTTAAAAAGTATACTAACGAGATGTGAGAAAACAGGGCATAGTTACAGAAATGTACAAAATACACATGAACTACCATTCTTTATAAATAATTTTTAAACTTAAGAAAATGTAAACAATTTATATTTCTGCCTGCATTTTACAGCTATTGCTCAAACAGATCACCATTTGCCAGAGAAGCAATTCCTGCTAAATTGTAACTGGAATGATCATAAAACTTTAGATCACAGATAGTAGTTAATATTCAGTCCTTTCTGACAGTAGGCAAAATAGCAACTTCCCATATCTTTAAATCCTTCCTTTAATGCAGAAAGCACTACCTATTAGAGTGAAGTATTGTAATACAGCCTTATTGTCATTCAAATCTTCAGTATCCACAAAGAGCCCAATTCTCTGGGAAGTTCACCCATATAACTGAAAAGAATGAGAATGCAACCATATAACTGATAGATTATTATGCATGGTGAATTATGCATAATATTTGGGAAATACAGCATTTTAAGGTGTGCTAGTCTAACAAAAATGAAGCTAACACATTTTCAAAATACACATAAAATCATGACTGTTTAAAAACTGCTCATCTAAAATAGAATAACTCCATACTTTGCAACTTAAATTGAACCTCTCTGCAGTGTTTGTTCAGTCAAGATGATGCATCGCTCAACTAGGCAGGTAGCAAATTCTTTTAGGGTGCCAAATCTACATGACAACTGAAATTGGAATTGGAAAATTAGCCATATCACCAAACTTACTTGGTTTTTTTTCCTTCACCTATTGCCATATTAAAGGCAAAATAGCCTTTACTTCTAAGTCCCTTGTAATAAATTCACATGCAGACATTTCTTTGTAAAGAATGAAAATTTGTTGGTCGAAAAGCAGCCTGTCTTGAACTCTCCTGCTGAATCCAACAACTATTATGAATACTTTTGAATTTAGTCAAAAGGCATTACTGACAAAGGATTTAATAGCCCTTTGCATGGGAGTGGAGGAGGGGGAAGGATTGGAATAGGAAAATGTTTAGGGTAGCTGAGAATGCAACCTATATAGCCTGAGACAAGCCTAACCACAAAGTAGGCCATTAACAGAGGACGATATGAATGGGTTCCGTGGCAAGGATCAGAGTGTTTTGAGGACTGAATCTTCTCTTTGTATTATCATTCAGGCTTTGAACTTCAGGATGCTAAGAACAAGATAAAATCTGCTAAAATTAATGAATCTTATTTTCAAATAGGTAGATTCTAAATAGAGGCAATATGTCCAAAATTATGTGGCAGTTCCTGTGCTTGTTGCTCCAGAACAAGTAGTGATGCATAGAAAAGGTGTCCTCCTAAGTGTTCTCTGCATTGCTTCTGTATCGGATGGCTACAGTACTGCAGTGTAGGGCTGTATCTCACATGTCACTATCCGTATCCGTATCCGTATCGTCTCCCAATAATTTTGGCTTGTAAAATATAACGTTACACTTTGCCTCTAAATGAAATGCAAGCTATCCCGATGAAACCAAAGTATAAAATGAGGTATCTCAGACTGAGATCAGACCAAATTTAAATTTTGATTTCCAAAGGTACTCTCTGCCTTTTATGAAAGAAGCACAAATACAAATTAAAAGATTATGCACTGTTTAGTTACCTTGTAAATCAACCTAGGTGACCCAGGATATCACTTTAATCCTTTACTTGATCTCAAGAGCCCTTGAATGTGATATCTTACAATATCATTATCTCTATTCTCCTTATTCTTATTTTATTGGCAGTGGGAGAGAGATAAAGTAACACTTGTGTTAATGTACAACAGTGTAAAAAACCAAACGTATTCCTAACCACCAGAACAGCACTGGAAGAGGGTTTCACATTTTGGATGGTGCAATTGTGACATTGCAATAATAGTTTTGATCATTGCTGTTCCAGTGAATATTTGTGTTTTGAAAGCTCCAACTTTGATACATCTAAAAAGACTAGGCGCATATAGCAATGTTTAAAGTGTGATGATGAATGTGTAACCTTAGTTCTGCAGTTACAGAAAAATGCATAGGCTGAATGCAGAAAAACTGACATTAAAATAAAATAAAATAATCTCCTCAAAATATCTAAAAGTAAAGAACCAAAGACAAGGACACCACAAAGATACCATCAGCTGTACAACCTTGAATACAAATAGCCTCAGCATTTGTATTTCCTGTTTCATTTAGTTGTAGTGTATCAACATCAAAAACAAAAACCTCCAGATGGGAATTAAATACAGTACTGTCAAGCTGCAGAAAGAGAAAGACTGTCTAGCCTGTGAAACTAAAAGATGATAAAGAAAATGTAAAATGAGCATGGCAATAGCTTCTAATTACTAACACTGCAATATGTCAACCAAAAGAAAGGCATCGTACTACTACAGATATTCCACATTTCAAAAGGTTCTAAAGTAAAAGGGAAAAGAATGATTACAGTGATTACCTTTGGGGAACTTTGTACATTCTTGATTTGCTATGAAATGTGTGGAAAATGAACATTCAATGGTTAAATGTTCAGAGATTCGCCTTGTAGAACAGAGATTTTAAACGAAGGCAGGATTCCAAAATTAAAATTTTAATTGATGATACTCACTTTCAGGGACAATATTTTATGAAGCTTGGTGCATCTATCAATAATCTCAGACTGGGGTGTGATTTAGAAATTAGCCATACCATCATAGTACAGTGTAAGTGTATATTCTAGCTTAGAAGGGGTTTTCTCTCACAGCATGCAAAGAAAACATTCTGATTATGAAGCAGATATTATTTAAGATGCCCAAACATGTAGAATATTCCATGGTGGTTGAGGAAAGTACCTTAAATTACTTCAGTCATATTTATAAATCCAGAAATTGGTACAACCGACTATCCTACACCTAATCAAATCCCCATTTCTTTGTGCTAAATAACAAAAACAAGGGGGCTTTTGGTTTGATTATTATGTTTCTACAATCATCATTAGGTTTCCTGCACTAGCTGCACTTACTGAACCATAAAAGTTTGTTTCCTATTGCCTCACCCATGCAATAGGAAAAGCTTGTCATACAATTCCTCATGAATAAGAAACAGTTTCAGTTCACTGGTAGGAACAAGGTAAAACTCTTCCTACAAAAATACACAGCATACTGTTAGTTTAAAGCTAAATATCTTTCTTTAAAATATTTTAAAGTTTAATTTGGTCAATCAAATCATTTCAGTCCCGAATCTAAACTTCGCCTCTGAGGCTTATATTTTCAAATCACATGGAGCTGCAATTCTGAAACCTTTTTACAGCCCCCCCCTGCCCTGGATTTCTCGTTTATTTTTTATTCATCAACAGCTCTATTTAAACATATGTTAACTGAACAATGAGTTTCCGTATAAGGCTGCTTGTTTAAGTGAGCCCAGATGCAAGCTCTTATAAAAGGTCTAATAATGTTCTATTCTCATTACTCGTCAGACTTCTGGAGACGGAGCCCAATTTCTGAAGTTTTTGCACTACTTTACAACCTTATTGTCCAGCTGTGCCGCTGAGCAGGGAGATAACCACATTCATTCCCCTTATCTGTAATGATGTAATACATCCCAGCACTGACCTGAGATGATTGGAAGAATAATAGTTTGAAAGAAAAAATTACAAAGATGACAAGCAACAGTCCATTTTTGTGGTTGTTGATGTTGCAGCAAAGTGCAACTAAAGAAAGCAGCATAATATTCCCCCCCCCCCGTTTTTCTCCTTCCTCAAAAAACTCTGCATATTTGTGTGTGTGTGTGTGTGTGCGCGCGCTTGTATGAGAATGAAAGAGAGAGAGAGAGAACACAAACTGGGGTTAACATCATAATCCGTAATCAAAACAAATACCAGCAACATCCTAAATAGCTTCACCAGAGATAGAGAAAGTCATTGGGTGGGCTGTAATCTAAAAATAACCCCTCCGGGTGAAATCTGTGGTCTCTGCCAGGAGAAAAGAGACAGCAGGCACTTAAAAGTGTTGTCAAAGGAGCAGAGGAAAATCTCCAGATGAAGAATGCTCTTCCTCTGGTTAGCCTAGTACCAAAATCCTCCTTCATTTTCAGCACTGAATTGAATTAATCTTTTGGTGAGCTACAGCTAGAGGGATCCTTACCTTCTGCAGAAGTTGGGACCCTGAGTATTTCGCTGCAATGGATCTGATCTCCCCTCCAAAAGCAGAGGCCCAGAGTTTTACACTATGGAGGAAAATAGGCAGAGACAGATATTGAAGAGGAAAGTGTAATTAGACACTGCGATAAACAACATCTCATACAGGCAGACATAGATAAATATACCATAGAGTCTGAACTGTTAATTCCCATATTTTCCCCTTTAAAGCAAAACTGGGGTGATTCTGAAGTGCAGACCCCAGGTCAGGTCGATCTATTCTCTTAGGCAAGGCGTGAGTAAGACCTCTTTTGGCCAAACTTGAAGAGAAACTTGTGCGTGTGTATGAGAGAGAGAAATTACATATACAGTGACGGGTACTCTAGATCCGTATTTGCAAGATCACCATCCCTGAGCGTCTAGCATGAAACGGGACCGCAATCGGAAAGCGACTAGAGCTAGTCGACGCCGCAGCCGAAAGTTCACACGCCGGGAACCTGGAGATGAGGGGTTCGCTGCTCTGCCCCACCTCAATTCCAAGAGCGGCCAACAGCCCCCTTGTCAGAACAGCTGCTAGGAAGCCGAGCGCGATCCCCCCGTCCAAAAGACCAGAAGTCTCCCCCCACCCATCCCAACCGCTTGCCGGAGCCGGCGGGCTCTTCCATTCAGCCTGCGACACTCACACAGACAAGGGGATCTGCTGCTCCGAACCGGCCCCTCCGGCGAGGCTGATGCTAGCCGCCGTCCAGACCAGGGCAAGGAAGGCAGGCAGAGCCCGCAGCGGGCACCCGGTCCCCGGCATGGTTCTTCCTCCTCGCTCGCGCGCTTCGGAAGAGGTGGCTCTGTGGTCTCTGCTGCTCGAGGGGTTGGCGTGGTTGCGGCAAGAGAAGGGGGCGAGAGCGGAGCAAAGGCCGGCTAGGGAGCAGTCACGGCACCATCTTTCCCCGGCTCCGAAGGCAGGAGGCTCGGCGGACCCGAAAACTCCGGCGTCCTTGGTGGTCGTCCGGCGGCAGCACTGCGGTTCGCCCCTTCGCCGCCGCTCGGGCCGCCGACAGCTTAACTCCGCAGTCGGTGGAGGCGACGCGGTACCGGAGTTACTTCTCTGACCTCGTGCTGCTTTGCAGCGTCCCGGCGTGGAGAGGCAGGCGGGGGTTCGACCGGGGTCTTGCTGTCGTCGACGGGCAGGTGGTGGGTCGGGAGGGTCTCGGCTGCCTTTCCTTGCCGCGCTTCCTGCTCACTTTCGCCCAAAGGCAACGCCGCTCGGTGGTCCCCGCTTTTTGTATCGCGCGCCCGTGCGTGTGAGCGAGTGTGAGACCGCGAGCCAGCCAGCGCGCGTTTATTCACTCAGCGGCGCGAAGCTCCCGCGCAGCCTAGTTCTCGCTGGCGGCGAGAGCGGAGCGGAGCTGTCCAGGGGGCGGCGTGCGCCGTCATGCAGCCCCACAGAAAAAGAAAGGGAGGGGGAATCCACCCGCGAAAGGTGGCGGGAGCCGAGTAAGTTCCGGGGCAAGACAGGTGGCAGGGTGGTCCGCGCGGGTCTCGGCCGAAGCCGGAAAACAGAGGAGCTGCAAAGGCAGCCCCTGTCCCTGCTGCGGGTTAGTTTCAGGCTGCGCGCTGCTGCGTGGCCAACAGCTGTTAACGCAGCCGTGGAGAGAGGGAGGGCTGAGTAGATCGCTTCACCTCTCCCGCCCGGAGAGCGTCCGAGTCGCAGCGCGGGAGGGAGGAGGAGGAGGAGGCGGCGGCGGCGAGGAAGGCACGCACGCAAGGTCGGGCCCTGCCTTCCTGCGTCTTCCTAGGGTAACCTGCGGGCCACTTGTCCGGACTCGGCCGTCTGGTTAGCCTAGCCGGCTGATCAACTCATAGCCTTGTCCTTGAGCAGCCCGGATGGGCCTCTCGCTTGAACCTTGGCTGCAATGAAGTCAGATCCGAGAGATCGGGCTGAAATCGGGAGGTGGGGGGGAAGGGGGGTTGAGGGAAAGGAAATGCCGCACAAGGAAATCAATGCAAGCTTAAGTGGCTGCTGGAGCCGAGGAATAAATTATTAATTTGGCCTTGTGGAGGAATCCCCTTGATAAGGGATGGGCAAGAACTCAGGCTATTGCCTTGAGTCTGGGGGGGGGGGGGGCAGGCCTGGGACAGACTCTGAAAGCAAAGGATCTGTTTTTTTCACTGAGCATTGAGATAGACCTTACTACTTTGCCCCTCTCACTTCTCTTCGATAACTCTTACCTTAAATGCAAACAAAGTTTCCTGCTGAATTGTAAATAAGCTACTAAATTGTAAATTGAAGCTGAGATGGAACTGGGCTGAGTCATCCTGGGGAGGGGGGAGGGGGAAGAATGTCCTGGGTTCTAGCATTGCTTTAGAGGAACTCTTTGGAAGTGCAGTCTGCAATCTCCTCTCCCCCCAGCTTATTAAAAATCCCCTCTTTCCTTTTCAACATGCTGGCCATTACCTACAATGCAGACAACTGCTCTTGTCTTTTTAAAAGAAGAGATGCCACCTCGAGAGAAAAATAAAAGCTTCTGGCACTGCACATTTATGGAACCAATTGGGCTTGCGCGATTCAACAGTCCTTGCTGATGCTTTTATCTGATGAAAATAACTTACTTTTTTCATCTTTAATCTTGAGTGAGAAGTTGAGAGCAGAGAGAGTTGCAAGGCTATTTTGCAGAGCAGAGTGAGAAGTTGAGAGCACAGAGAGTTGCAAGGCTATTTTGCAGAGCAGCACCATGGACATCTTTGTACTGCAGCCCAGCAGTGAATCCATGCTCTTTTTCCTTGAGTCATGCAGACAGGTAGAGGGATGTGCTGTGTTCTCAAATGTCTCCATGTCAGAAACCAGAAAGGCTCAGAATTGGGCTGAGATGCTCCAATTATTATCTTTCTGCCTGTCTGTGCATGGCTGTCTTGTCGCTATTCATCTGAAGTCACGAAAGCACTCCACGAAATCTCATACTAAATTGTGTTACATTTTGCTCCCTCAGGACTGGTACACATGTTCCCAGGTTGTGCTACTGCTATCTATACCTTTAACAGGGTCCTCAATCCAGACAGTTACAAGGACCAGTGAAAAAGATGTCAGCTCAAATAAAATGAGCACCAGATGGCATGTCCAAGGATGCTTCCAAGCCTATACAGTGTATGATGCTATACAGTTTCAAGGTAAGATGGTCACTGTATCCAAAGCCCTTTGTTTTCAACCTGTGCTAATGAGTGAGGGCAAAATGAAAGGTTGCATTAAACAATTTCTAAATTAGGAGCAATGGATAAACTTATGTATTTATTATCTCAATTTATATGGCTCCCATCTCAAGTTCATGACTCTGGGCAGCTCCAAAGAATTAAAACAGCATACGAAAAATAGAAACAGCCACACACACATGATCAAACAAAACTTAATCTCACCCATAACAAATCAACACAACCATTGCATAGGCAACAATATTTGGCAACAGTAAAGGGAGCATGGAACATAAGTTTGAGAATGTTTCAAATGAGGGACTGTTATACTGCTGAAGGAAGAACAACTGCTGGAGCAACTGAAATGTTAAATTGCTACAACCACGGGAGCAAATAATTGCAAAAGTACAAATGGATTCAGCTTAAGTTAGCCACATTTCGGTCTTACTGAAATTAACATAAAAACTTAGACATGGCAAACTTAATGGAACAGCTAGCTCAGTGTCGCTACTATTTTATAGCTTTTTATCCTAATCATAGCTATGTTTGCTTGAAATAACATCTCATACACATGAGAAGTAATATGTTAGGGGCTATAACTTTACTATGCAATTCTGAATCCCACTGAGAACTTTTTTGGACAAGACTGCATTCTTAGGGTCAAATTACATGCTATTTTAAAGACATTCATACCTGTAGTTTACAATGCCAAAACAGCCTTGCATACTTGCAGTTTACACTGTTTCCTCCAACGGACATTGGAAGCAGACAATTTCTGCCTTCATCCCACTGTCTTTAAATTATAGAAAGGTTAACTTCAGCTATGGGGTCGTGGTGGCTCAGCAGGTAAGATGCCAGGCTTGTGGATCGGAAGATCGTAAGTTCGGAGGTCCGAATCCCTAGCCCTGCGTGACGGAGTGAGCTCCCGCACTTGCCCCAGCTCTTGCCAACCTAGCAATTCGAAAGCATGCAAATGCAAGTAGATAAATAGGTACCACTTCGGTGGGGTGGTAACAGCATTCCGCGCACGTCATGCCGGCCACATGACCGTGGAAGCGTCTTCAGACAACGCTGGCTCTTCGGCTAACAAACAGAGATGAGCACCGGCCCCTAGAGTTGGATACGACTGCACAAACGTGCGGGGGGAACCTTTACCTTTACCTAACTTCAGTTAAAACATCAACATAACTCCCTGAAGCTGTTCAGAGAAGATGCCCTTTCTTGAAATTGTAATAATAGGTTAGATGAGTACTTGTTGCTGATACTGTTGATACATTATGAAGTTCTTTATGTCAGTACATGTGAGAGACTGTGGGAACAGTCAGGGAAGAAGGGGAATTCAGCGGGTGCAAGAAGAGGCACCCCGGCCCAGAGGTAAGAAGGAAATATTTCAAAGAGACTCTACCTTAACTGGCTTGCTTTAAGTCTATCTGGGAACTGTTAAAGTTTTCAAGATTTTTTCCCCCTGGACTAACGTTAAAGGTGCCTGTCTGAAATCCATGTGATTCCCACTTGAGTTTGCTAGCTAAGTGGGACTTGACAATGCATTAGACCAGACCAGCCTTCCCAGTCTGATGCCTTCCACACATGTTTCGATCACAACTCCTAGAATTCTTGGCCAGCTTGGAATTGGATGCATAACATGGCATTAATTTGGGGGATGCTAGGCTGGACATTAAGCTGTATTCTAATGAAATGCTGGAATGAAAGACAGGAGGCTGGTTGAGGTGAGGAAAGGTATGGGTAATCCAGTGCAGGAAATATAGAACAAAATTCTCTTTGTTGTCCAAGAAGTAAGGATGAACCAAGAGATTGGGCAGATAGCAGGGAATATCATCTGACCCACAATAACCTCAAAAGACTGCCTTGATAGTCTAGCTGGCCTCTTCCAGTTAGTTGGCCTCTTCCAATATAGTGGACTATATTGAACTGTATTTAGTTCAATATAGCCTACATAAGGAGCACAATATAAAGCTACAAAGGGCCCTTCCAAAGCCTTCAGGACAGTCCTAGTTCATTTTAAAGATTTTTACAAACTATAAAAACTGTTTTTACGAGCAGATTTTTTAAATACTTTCTAAATACATGAGGATATAATCATAACAACTAGATTTAAGTTATTTTATGTATTTTATTTACACACCCCTATTACTTTTCAGATGGATTACTATAGCACACTTTATTTGGGGCTGCCCTTGAGGGTGACTTAGAAACTTCAGCTGGTACAAAATGCAGTGGCTAATATAGTACCAATATTGCAGCACTGCTTTGGCTGCTAGAATATTTCTGGGTACAGTTCATGGCGCTTGTTATAATCTATAAAGCCCTCAATTGTTTTGGTCCAGGGGACCTAGAGGATTCTCTTCTCTTCTCTTCTCTTCTCTTCTCTTCTCTTCTCTTCTCTTCTCTTCTCTTCTCTTCTCTTCTCTTCTCTTCCCTTCCCTTCCCTTCCCTTCCCTTCCCTTCCCTTCCCTTCCCTTCCCTTCCCTTCCCTTCCCTTCCCTTCCCTTCCCGAGAATCTACCTAACCCATTTAATCAGCCCATGTGAAATCAAGAGGAGAATGGCCACCAAAGCAAGCCTTTTCTATGGTGGCACCATCCATATGAAATTTGCTTCTCCTCGAAATGTGTTGGACTGCTGTGTGTAAGGCCACCAAGACCTGACTTTTTAATAAGCCATCTGGAGTATAAAACTAAACACAAGTTGTTATTTCCTTTTAAGGGTATTTATGCTATTTGTATGACTATCTTTATTATTTTATATTTATGTAAACTATCTGAAGTCTTGGGAATTAGTTGGGTTATGAAACTTTAGCAAGTAAATAATAAATGTGTCTCCATTCATTAACATATTCAAACAAGCAGACTGTTTTCTAAGCAAATGCTTATCAGTTGCCATTCTGGCTTCATTCCAAGTAACCAGCCACTTTTTCTTTTGTACTCTCTTGTCTCATTCTCACCCATCCATTCATGTCATCTAACATAAACGTTTTCCCCTGGATTACATTTATTCAAAATGTTGCATACTTTCCCCCAAAACTCATCTCTGGTTCTTTCATTAGCACTATTCACTGGAACTATCAATGACATATGGATTCCTATTTTCATACACACCCACAACAACCTAGATGACACCAATTCCTATTTCCTAACATCCATTTTAGTTCTTTCATTCATAATTAAACCCACACTTTCATTTCCTGAAATGTTTTCATCCACTCCACTCCACAATAGCAATCTGCCTTCATTCAGTTCATACCCTGTGGGTGGGATAGATCATACCCTAGAAGATAGATGGAAATGAAACATAAAACAATTTTGATAGGTTGGAGAAATGGGTAGAAAATAACAGTATGATATTTAACACAGACAAGTGCAAAGTTGTCATATAAGAAATAGAAATTAAATGCACAGGGGTAGGATGGGGATGACTTGGTAAAAAGACTTGCAAAAAAAAACTTTGAATAGTAGTTGATTGTAAACTGAATGTGAGCCAACAGTATGATGTGGTTGTGAAGAAGGCAAATGCAAGTTTATGTGGGATCAACAGAACTATAATTTTCAAATCACAGGAAACGATCAATCCATTGTATTCTATTCTGGCCAGACCTCATCTCAAGTACTGTATCTAGTCCTGGGCACTACACTTCAAAAAGAATTTAGATAAATTGGAATAGGTTCAAAGAAGGGCAATGAGGATGATGAGTAGGCTAGAAACCAAAGTCTACAATGAGAGTAGGATATATTTAGCCTTGATAAAATGTTATGGAAGGATAGGATAGCACTCTTCAAATATCTGAAGATATTACAATTTTGTATATTTTTTCTTTGTTTTTGTATTTGGTTAATAAAAACCTCTTAGAAAAAATATCTGAAAGAATAACACAAAGAAAATGGCCAAGACCTATTTCTCATTCCAAACTACAGCATTACAGATTTAAGTTACAGAAAGGGAGATTCCAGCTGAATGCTAGAAAAGACTTCCTAATGTTAACAGCAGTTTAACAGTGGGATCAATTGTTCAAAGGGGTGGTGGAAGCTAAACAGCTATTGCAGGGGTCGGCAAACTTTTTTTGCCGGGAGCCATTTTGGTATGCTCGTGCACATTTTGAAGTGCTCGAGAGCCAGGGGGCGGGGTTTGCGGGCGGGGGCCAATCGCGTGGAAGGGGGCGGGGTTTGCGGGCGGGGGCCAATCACGTGGAAGGGGGCGGGGTTTGCGGGCGGGGGCCAATCACGTGGCTTATTGGGGTGCGTGGGAGGGCCCATGTAGCAGTTTCCCCCCCCCCACTGGCTTCCCGCCCCTCCCTCCTTGCCTGCAGAAGGTGGCCGGCCTTTCCCCCTGCTATTTCCGGAAGTGATCCAGCGCCGATCTGCGGGCTGCGGGGGCTCCAGCTTCGGAGGGCGCCGGCTGCGCCTCTGCCTCGGCAGCCAAGCTGTTCCGAACCAAGGAGCCAGGGCGGAGCCGGGGCAGGGGAGGAACGGGGAGCACCAGGGGACTCACCCGCTGCTGCTCGGCTGCCACCTTCCTCCTCCGCTTCAGCCGCCCGCCCGCCGAGTCCCGGCCCTTCAGCCCCCGCTGGGGGGAGGGGGAAGGGACTCAGCGCCTGCACGCCCGGAGCGCAGCAGAGCTGCGTCTCGCCCCGCCCCGCCCCGCCCTCCCAGAGTGGCCAGCGGAGCGCCACCGGTGCCCACCTGCTCGGGCAGGTACCAGCCTCTCTGCACGCTCCTTCCGCTGCTGCTGCTGCAGGGAGACGGCGTCCACCCGGCCCAGCTGCCCGGGGTCCAGGGAGATCAGCTCCGGCGGGATCTTTGGCGAAGAGCGGCCGTGGGGGGGGAACGAGGCAGGCGGCGACAAGCGGCGCGAGGCGGGAGGCAAGCGGGTGGGGCGGAGGACGCGTTTCTCTTCCTTCCCCCTCTTTAAAGCGGCTCGCCTGGGCTTTGGGTTCCCACACCCAGCTCCCACAAACCCGCCACCGCAGCAGCGCAAACCCACTTCTTCCTTCCTGCTCCACTGGGTGCCAAGCCCGGGCGATTCTCCTGCCGATTTGATCAAAGCGGGGCGGGGGGGTAGGGGTTGGTGAGTAGAAGCACTGGGTAGACCCGCGCGCGTGCGCGCACACCTTTGGAGAAAAATAATCGGCAAGGGATTCACGCCGAAGTTTTTTAAATCTCCCCCCACCACCCGAACACACGCGCGCGCATACACACACCCTCCTCCCCCTCTCCCTCCCTCCCTTTCTCTCATAACCAACCCCCCATACACACACACACAGGAGGAGGAGGAGGCCCGGGCCGCCCCCCCCGCTTGCCTGCCTGTTTGCCTCCCTCCGCGAGGGAGGGACATTGCAAACCAATGTCGGGGTGGAGGAGACTTTTTTCAGTTGCCAATATTTGAGTTTCGTTTACTGTGCTTTAAACGAAGCTCAGGGGTGCGATCTTTCACTCGCTTACCTGGAAGCAAGTTCCACTGCACTGAAGGGGAGACTTATTTCGTCTGGAACGGCTAGTCTAGATTGGTGTTGCAAGGCATGCTTTGCAACTGTGAAAGGCAGCCCTCCGAAGTTCCTTCCCAGAATGGCATGAAACTGGAGGAGGACAAGCAGGAGCACAAAGAAAATTCTCCAAACTTAAAGTCTCCTTCCTTCTCTCTTTCTCTCTCCCCCACCCGCGCCCGGAAGTGTGAGGCATAATCCGAAGATTATTTTGCACCCGTAGAAGGAAGCGGGCTCAGTGATTTTAGAAATGTAAATACGTGGATAAATCACACGCAGGGTGAGACCTCCGCAGTGGCCAAACTCGGAAAAGTTCTTAGCTGATGCTGGAAGTTTAGCCAGGCAGCAGCGACACAAGCTTTTTAAAAAGCCCTTGAGAGCTAATGATGGAGAAGGCGGTTAAGATGATAAAGCTGGCGAGGAGAGGGATTCTCTGCCCAGCGAATTCGCTGCCAAACATGGGTTGCCCTGCTCTCCTGCCTCCGCATCCACAAAATGCCCCCCGCGCAAAGCGATCCTAAGTGGGTTTCTTCTTTCAAGCGGAAGCCCCCGGGAGTTCAGTGGGAAGCCCTATTTGAGTTTAGGGCTGGAGCTTTGCGGGCGTCGGGTGGACTGAAGAAGAATCCTGGAGCGGGAGGGGTAGAGTGACAGACAGAGAGAGACAGAGGCACGTCGGCAGGGAAAGGTGTGAATTGTATCTTGCCCTGCGCTGTTTGATCTTCTATGAAGTGGCAGAAAAACATCAGGAATAAAACCATGCCCGGAAAGATTCTCTGATTTAACATCCTTAAGTTATTTCCCTCCAGCGAAAGAGACGAGCGCAGCCCGAGTGGCAGGAACCAGACCAGGGGAAGAAAGGGCGAGCACGCCCGTCGCACAGCCTGCTTATGATCGCTCTATCTATTGAATGAATGTCAGCCTCTGAATGCAGTCTCTCTTTAAATCGAGTGGGGTCTTAGTTGTGCGGTGGGCGGTCTCCTAACGTGTGTGTGTGTGTGTGTGTGTGTGTGTGTGTATGGGGGGTTGGTTATGAGAGAAAGGGAGGGAGGGAGAGGGGGAGGAGGGTGTGTGTATGCGCGCGCGTGTGTTCGGGTGGTGGGGGGAGATTTAAAAAACTTCGGCGTGAATCCCTTGCCGATTATTTTTCTCCAAAGGTGTGCGCGCACGCGCGCGGGTCTACCCAGTGCTTCTACTCACCAACCCCTACCCCCGCCCCCCGCCCCGCTTTGATCAAATCGGCAGGAGAATCGCCCGGGCTTGGCACCCAGTGGAGCAGGAAGGAAGAAGTGGGTTTGCGCTGCTGCGGTGGCGGGTTTGTGGAAGCTGGGTGTGGGAACCCAAAGCCCAGGTGAGCCGCTTTAAAGAGGGGGAAGGAAGAGAAACGCGTCCTCCGCCCCACCCGCTTGCCTCCCGCCTCGCGCCGCTTGTCGCCACCTGCCTCGTTCCCCCCCCACGGCCGCTCTTCGCCAAAGATCCCGCCGGAGCTGATCTCCCTGGACCCCGGGCAGCTGGGCCGGGTGGACGCCGTCTCCCTGAAGCAGCAGCAGCGGAAGGAGCGTGCAGAGAGGCTGGTACCTGCCCGAGCAGGTGGGCGCCGGTGGCGCTCCGCTGGCCACTCTGGGAGGGCGGGGCGGGGCGAGACGCAGCTCTGCCGGGCTCCGGGCGTGCGGGCGCTGAGTCCCTTCCCCCCTCCCCCCAGCGGGGGCTGAAGGGCCGGGACTCGGGCGGGCGGCTGAAGCGGAGGAGGAAGGTGGCAGCCGAGCAGCAGTGGGTGAGTCCCCTGGCGCTCCCCGTTCCTCCCCTGCCCTGGGCGCCCACGCGCGCCTCAAGGAGGCGCGGAAAGACCTCCGCAGACCCGGGGATTTCCCCCTCCCTACTGAGAATCCTCCTCGCCACCCCCCCTACAGCACCAGGGCCTCGCCTTCCAAGGATCGGAGGGGGGTATTCGGAAAAGGGCAGGGGTGGGCGCGGATGTGATTTGGCAGTGCGCTCCGCTCCCGTGCAGAGCGGGCGGTGGAAGAAAGCCAGCCAGCCAGCGGGTGCACCATCCTGACCCATCAATCCCCCCACCCCGCCGTTCGGCGTCCTCTCCCCCCCCGCTAACCCGAACCCTGCGGCGGCCGGGGGAGCTGAGCCAGGCTCGGACCGGAGGTGGCCAAGGGGAGAGCAGGCTGCTCTTCGCCCTGCGCCGCCCTGCCGCTCGCGTCCCGGGCCCGCGCCCTCGCCCAGCACCTGGATGCCGCGGAGCAGCGCCATCTCCAGCCGCGGCAGCCCCTGCAGCCGCTCCTGCGCCGCCTCCGACAGCGCCGCGTCCCGGGCCAGCAGCGCCTCCCTGCCGCGCCGGGCCTCGCTCAGTGCGAGAGCCAGGGGGCGGGGTTTGCGGGCGGGGGCCAATCACGTGGAAGGGGCGGGTGTGAGTTCAGCTGCGGAAGAGCCACACTCAAGGGGTCAAAGAGCCGCATCTGGCTCGCGAGCCGCCATTTCTGACCCTTGAGCTATTGTATGGAATACTTTAACTGATATCCTAAATTGCCTGTTCCATCTCTATGAAAAAATGATTCTAAATTTCATTTTAATCAAATGTAGATTTTGTCCTGACCTATTCTACAAAACAAACTATGGGTTTTTACATTAAAATGGTAGTTCACCCTTGATGAAAATTAACAATGGCAGCTTTCCAGGTTTTCAAAATACACTTTTTCAGCTGTGCTCAGAAATGCCAGGGTCTTGAACCAAGGAGCTTATGTATTCACGGAAGGCATTTTGTCACTGAGCTAGAACCCTTTACAGATTTCACTGAGGGGTTGAGTCCTGACCGGCAGTTCTGATTCTGGGTGAGGGATCGCTGAGCAATGTCCAGTATCCTGTTCCCAGACCGTGCTACTGTTCTATATTTTCTAGAGATTTGAGCATCTAGAGATGATAACTTACAAGAAGGATCTTAAATTATTTGGTGAACAAAAGCCAATCTTACCACTTTCAACAGTAAGAAGCATAGGAAAGAATTCAAACATAAAAATTCAGAGTGGGAGATAATTGGCTCGGGAAAATGACTGTTGCAAAGGAGCTGTGATTTATAGTGGAACACAAACTGAATGCAAGCCAGCAACGTGATGCTGTAGCAACTAGGAAAATATTATTTTCCGTATCATTAGAAGAAACATCAGATCAGAAACATGGAAGCAATACTAACATTAAGATCAGCAGTGCTGAGTTGGGCTGTGCACTCCTCCATATGGTTTTGCACAGCTCTAATACTGAATTATAATGATGCAAAATATTGGATATGGTTACATAAGGATACACAAAATTATGCAAAGCACAGGAAAGAAGTAGGAAATAGTAAGCCAAAGAAATTAAAAGCATGCGGTAAGAAAAAGAAGATGAAATCCAGTTAAATCTAGCCTACACCTACTCTGTTCATTATACCTCTCCGTCCCATCCTTGCTTCCATCCACATTGCCTTTTGCTCTTTAAACTTGTCACCTCTGTGGATTTCCCTCCAGCCAACTTTTCTTGATCTTCCCCTTCCTCTTGCCTCCTTCACTCTTCCTTTATATATTTGTTCTACAATTTAATTCTCGTTCATTCTCTCGATAGGACCACATGAAGTCAATGTACCTCTGGTACCGGTCACTCACATTTGTATTCAATCCATGCTCTTGCAGCAGCCATTCATTCTTGACCTTCTCCCTTGTTTTACTGCATGCAGTTCTAAAGCAGCCGTTCAACTTAACTTTAGGCTTCTGTTGACATACTCGGCTTTCATTTCCATGGGCAGAAGCATGCTCTTATTCTTGCTTCTTTTGACAAACATTCATTCCTTATAACAAATGACATACTATCCAGGCCACTAACTGCCTGCTTTCTAGAGCATCTTGGTGTCTTAAAATTTCTCCAACCATTTTCTCATGTTTGGTAGACATTTTACCAAGATGCAAATTTATCAACGTGCCCCAGTTTTTCACCATGTATACATAACTTGGAGACATTCACCCCATTCCCTGTCCAACACAACTACCTGCCTGCCTGGCATTAATGTTCAGATCCATACTCCTTATTGCATTGCACAAACTGTCTAACGTGCTGCAAATTAGGCTTGCCGCCAGCAATATGACATCATCTCCATACAAAAGTATAGGCATGTCCATGTCTCCAGCTAACACACCTCTAACATCACCACAAACATTCCCTATTCATATAAATACTTTAAATAACCAAGAATTTAATAATGAATAAAACCTTCTCTTATTCCCTGCTCAGTGTTGAACCATTTCTTAAGCATTTCATTTATTCTTACTCATGATTGATATCCATCATATATCACTCTCACAGCATTCAGCAGCCAACCTTCAACTCTTTATTCAGAGGAAAAACATTCCGTAATTCAGACTGATTCACTTGATGTTACACTGCCTTTCAAGCGTATGGTAAACTTCCTTTCTCACCTGCATACGTGCATTCATTTCTCAGTTCCAGTCTGTACACTCCCTGCCTGGCATAAAGCTACACTGCACTTTCCAAAGTTTGCTCATTGTCACCTCTTGTGCCCTTCCAGGCTCATTTCTGCCAAAGATCTTACAAGGCACGGTTAACAAACTCCCTCTTGGCAGTTTGTTGCTGCAGCCCAGCTTCACACACGGACACTCATAACCAGTCAACTCTAGGGCAGCAGTCCTGGTCGTTGTGGGTTTACAGCTATCCCTCCTCCTTGGCCTTGGCATCCTGCACCAGCTGGCAAGGGTCCCACCTATCCCCCTTTATTTCACTATAGGAAGTGTAAGATTTCTTCAGTGCTCCATGGTTCTCACTCCTCAGAAATCCAACCTTGTTTCCTCTGGGCACTCAGCACTCATTCTGGCTCCAGTATTGATTCTGGACCACCTCAGTCCAGGTTCTGGGGATTCCTCTTTACCCCAGTGGCACTCTTGCTTTCTGTCCTTCCCTGCTGCTGTCTCTACAAGCTATTCAGCTTATACCAGACCTCTGATTCTTCCATCTCCTTACCTAACCAAAGCCAAAATGTTCAAAAGCAAAAAGGGCTGGGCTCCAGTCTCCTGTTTGGTTGCTGACTTGTTTGTCATCACTCAGATGTTAATAGCAGCCACCACATTCTTCTGCTATCCTCTTGTCACAATTTATGTAGGGGTCACCACAAAGAAAGCTTACGCCCTGTAGTGGCAACGCGGAAGACCATTGTTATTTTGAGGAGTTTAAGTGACATATTTTGATTTTCTCCCTCACAAAGAAGCTTAGAGTTCATTTTGAGTTATACTAATGTTTAGCTGGCTTGCTTTTTATTTCTGTTTGGAATGGGTGGGGGGGAGATAAGAGAAAACCCCAAGATTGTTTTAGTTAAGCACTAGCTTATCTGTATAGCTTCCCAGGCTCTTGGAAACAGGTGCTCCAGACCCTGGGAACTATCCAGTCAAGGTCAGATCCTGCAGTCTCTGTACCATGGAAACAGGGTCACGAGGCTTTAGGGCCAGACATTGATAAAACCCTTGGGATTGCCTTTGGAGTTTGGGAGCTTCTGCACAGACCTGAGCGCTGGGTGCTGTGGAAATTGAGCCACCCTGGGGTATCTCCGCTGTCCTTGTTAAGGGGCTCCTGACAGACTATGGAGATAGGGTTTCAAGTTGCTTGGTATGTAATGATTTTCCTTTCTTTATGCTATGCTTTTTATGCTTCTGTTTAATCTGCCTAAACTGTGTTTCTGGTTAAATTTGTTTGCTTAAGTTTATAATAAAGCTTAAAATCTCTTTATCCACTGGTGTGCTTATTGTCTCTGGATCTAAAAGAACCAATTGTCTGAGCACCTGATCACTGCTTGGACACTTGGCAGAACATAATTGGTGACGAAGGTGGGATCCAGTTACAATGCCCTGGTGGTGGAAAAGGAAATCTGCTAAGCACATGATCATGATAGTGGCAAGAGCTGTATCCCTGGTCAGCCCAGTACAAGTGTCTGGGGACCAGTAGCTCAAATATTGAACCGGCTAACCCCACCGGTGTCATGTGCGTATGAGTTGGCAGAATTTGGAGGCTCAACTCCCAATGCAGTGCTTAAAGGCATGCCATTATTGGGAGTGGGAGGGAAAAAGGGGCAGCATGCAGAGGGGAAACTTGGACGGATCTTTCTTACTGCGCTCTGTAATAATGTTCGGGAATTAAAGGCCACTCAGAGGAAGGTGCAACAGGAGGCTGAAGAAGTGACTGCTTTTAAAGATCAGCAGGCTCTTCTGGAAGAAGTGGATGAGGCTCAGGGAGACATCCCGGGTTGGCTATCCACGTTATAGTGGAGTTCAATTGTGGACTGGCTTGACCAGTTAGAGACCTCAAGAGATTGGGGGGGGGGACTTCCAATTTCCTGGTGGAGATTGGGCAGTGCCTGGAAATTTTAAAATTTAAAATTTAAAATAAAAAACCGCCCAGAGTTCCCTTGTGGGGAGATGGAGTGGTATACAAATTGAAGCATAAATAAATAAAAAATAAATAAAAGTTTCCTCAGTGAAAGCTGACGGGCGAATGCTAGTTGCTCGGACCAGATGGCTTTTGCTGGAGGCCCTTAAAAGGGTAGGTGATGAAAATCAAAGCCTGAGGGTAGAAAGTAAGAAACTGCAGGAGGAGTTGGAGCAGGAGGAGATTAAATTATTGTCAGTTTAGATGGTTTGAAATCAGTGAGCACATGTTATGTGTAAAAATCTGGTTAATTACTGTTGTTTTTGTTTTGTTCTTAGTAATGCATTTGAGGGTATTTTAGACAAAGGAACAAAATGGATAAAGTTTGATATGCTTTTGTTCTGTAAAGTTTATAATTCAGCATGTGTAAAGGGAATGGCAGGTTGTTGTCAAATGTGTGTACTTTGTTCTTCTTTCCTTTGTTTTGAAGCCAGGGAAAGGAAGGGCTAACAATTTTTTATGGAGAGCCAGTTTGGTGTGATTAAAGGCACCAGGCTAGAAACCAGGAAACTGTGAACTGTGTTCTAGTCCTGCCTTTGCTGCATGGCATCCAACTGGGTGACTTTGGGCCAGTTACTTTCTCTCAGCCCTAGGAAGGCGGCACTGGCAAGCCACTTCCGAAAGAGTTGCCGACAATGCTAGGAGTCAAGGCTGACTTCAAAGAAGCAAGAAAATCCCCAGCCTAATGTTCTCAAAAGGAGGTGGGAGCAGAGTGGAAAAAGTAAGCCGTTTGCAAATGTGGCGGGACTTGTTAGCTGCAAGGGAAGCAGCTGTCCCCAAAACGCTGTTTGTAAAGCAGCAAACCCCACCTGCTCCACCAGCTCAGGATGAGGATAGGGACACGTGTCTGTCTTTGAACACATGGAAACATCCCTCTCCTACAGACTGAAGGGGTGGCTAAAGTCCACCTGGGGAGACAATTATTACCCCAGGGGACGAGAGGTTATATATTGAATTAGCTATTTATTGGATAAACAGAAAAAATAATGGCTTTAGTGAACACAGGAGCTGAGTGCATCCTTGTGCATGGAAATCTATTCAGCAAGATTCCAGGGACCCACAGCTTATAGCGATGGCTCTGGAAGTTTCAGTTCCCTGGAAGTAGCAGAATGCCTGAAAATAATTTATTTTTAGTCTGTTAGATTTGAAGGGGTGGGGAGAGGCTTGCTTCCTACTCTAGTGTAAAAAATGATTGTAATAAATGGGCTGGACTTTAAGCCCCTTTATCAGAATAACATCTGAATTTAAGTTTTCTTGTAAATGTGTTTTCCTACAGCTGTTACTGTTAGGAAAAGGTGATTGCTCCTCTAGGCAGTCTTAGAGAAGCCATGGCTTGCTTATTGCCATTGCTTGTCTCTTGTGCTGCCCCAAGAGTGCTTTGCATTCCAGTTTTTACCAGCAATCTCACCCCTTGTCTCGCAGCAGAGTCCAACACTGGCTCTAATGCAGACTCTTGAAAGAGAAAGCGAGAAAGGAGGGGTGGTGACTTCATGTTTTAGCTTTTAAACTTTATATGGATTACAAGAACTTTATTAAACTACAGTTGTGCCTCAGCATGGCACATGATGATAAAAGGGGAAAAAATATTTAGCACAATGTATGATAGAACCTCCATGAAGTGGTATGGTCTATCTGAATTTTGTTTTTGTTTTAACAACTTTTGGCTATGAAAGCAGTCCAAGCACTGAATAAACTCCTATGTCAATCCATAGATTTTTCTTCCCAGCTTTGCAAGGTTTAATTTTGGGAAGTTATTGGGGAATTAATTGGTATTAAGTTTTTTTGCAGCTGAATTGTATAATGTTGTCTTTACCTAAACAGAAAATGATTTGGACCCTGAGTTTCTTGAGAATTAAATAATTTAGAAAGGGAGGCCAGGACCACAACAATTCCTGTTTTCCTCTCCTAGCGTCTGCTGAAATGGAAACAGGAGTGGGGGTGAAGCAACAATTTATCTTTTTACTAACAGAGGTGAGAAAAAGACTTTGGGTCTACCCTTACAAATCTTTACACTGCACTCAGAAAACAAACAAACAGCCACTGGATGATACCAAGTTGGCTTGCATTTTAGAAAGCAGCAAAGCAGACTATGTCATTCAATGGGAATTTGTGGAATTAACCCTTTATCTCCTGGAACTTCTGCCCAGAGAGTGGAACTTTTGGTTTTGATCTCCAATGTTCTCCAATGGCTAATGGTAAAACTGTCAATCTTTTTGCCCCTTATAAGTGTACTTTTAAATTTTTGTATATACATCGAAGCTTGTGAAAAAACGGGGACTGCTTTTGCCCAAAGGTTGCTTGTATTCAGCCCTGCCCTGTCAGGGTATGGAGGCATGCATTATTGTGATTATATTAATCTTTGATGATTTATCTTTACTGCAGAAGTGTTCAACTGACTTGCAAAAATTTTAGGAGTCCTATGGTCAGAAATAAGAAATAAGGGGCGTGGTGGCTCAGCGGGTAAGACGCCAGGCTTGTCGATCGGAAGATTGCAAGTTCGGAGGTTTGAATCCCTAGCCCCGCGTGACGGAGTGAGCTCCCGCACTAGCTCCAGCTCTTGCCAACCTAGCAATTCGAAAGCATGCAAATGCAAGTAGATGAATAGGTACCACTTCGGTGGGTAGGTAACAGCGTTCTGCGTGTGTCATGCGGCCACATGACCGTGGAAGCGTCTTCGGACAACGCTGGCTCTTTGGCTAACAAACGGAGATGAGCACTGGCCCCTAGAGTCGGACACGACTGCAGAAATGTGCAGGGGGTACCTTTACTTTACCTTATGGTCAGAAAGGACATGGATTTTGCCTCACACCATGGGTGATAAGGTACAAAATTTTCCCCTTCCCCAGATGGTGAAGGAGTTGCAGAAATTTTGAAGAGTGCTGGGATCCTCCCACACTTAGCATAAACACTTCGCTCCTTATACAAACTTGTAAATAAAGGGGTGGATAATGATTCCAAAACAAGAAAAATGAAGTTGAGGTCAGTGCAAACCTCTACTTTGATTAAAAAAAAACTTACAATAAAAAAGTGTGCTAAATTTATCACCATTAAGGATTGAGCAAATGGTAATTTGGAGACCGGTCACATTTTTGGAAGAGTTTGATAATGAGCCCACTCTTCCAACAGCCCCTCCAGAAAACGTTGAATGGTTTGGGGGAGGCAGTTGGTGAAGTAAGCAACTGCACTAGGGGATTTTTGCCCTCCCTTTTGCAATTGACTTAAAAATCCTTTCAACTCCCTACTTTGGCTTTAATATACTAATGGCTATTTGAAAAGCAATTGGGCTAGATCTCTGTACCTCTAGTTCTGTGGTCTTAGCTGCACCAAAAATTGATAACCAGATTGCCCCCAGGTTTAGTTTGACTGTAAAGGGAATCCAGGTGCTAAGCAGAGTGTAATAAACCCAGATTACAGAGGAGAACTTTAGGCTGCCCTGTATAATAGAGGGACAGCAGTGTGTCTATTGAGAAAGAGAATCGAATTGCCCTGCTAATTCTGGAACAACTATGATTTGCCCAGCAAAGAAGAGATAGATGGGCCAAAAGATGATACCTTAAAGCAGGCGTGCCCAACCCGCGGTCCACGGGCCGCATGCAGCCCTGAACAGCTAGTAATGCAGCCCCCCAAAATCGTAAACTTTTAATATTATTTTGCGATTTTTTCGTGACTCGATCATGTGGTGCTTGAGCATGGACTGCGTAGGTAGAAGCAACGGAATGCTGTGTAGGGGAGGGGGCAGTGCGGTGCTAACGCCGCCGCCGCCCGCTACACAAGTCAGCTTGTGGCAACTTGGCAATTTACGATGGGCTTGTTGTGTTATTTCTTAAAAAAAAATTTATTCCTAAATAAATTTATTCCAGCATGGCTTCAACGTCATTTCAACAGAAAACAGAACCCAAAAAAGAAAAGAAAAAAGAAAAATTGCGGATGAAGGAAGAGTATTCAACGAAAAATGGACAGATGAGTACTATTTTGTCGAGACAAAGGCACTATGCTTAATTTGTAGGGAAAATGTCAGTTTTCAAAGACTACAATTTGAAAAGGCATTATACGGAAAAACATGCTGCCAAATTCGAAGCGTATCAAGGAATTTGTCGTAAAGACAAATTAGCGGAACTGAAAAAAAGTCTGTCGTCTCAATTTTTTTTAAAAAAAGTCACAACTCAAAAGGACTCTATTATAAAAGCTATGATGAGGGTTTGCCTGACGTGCCTTCCTTTTAGCTCTTTTCTCCTTTTCGCCCTGTACTCGTGGGGTTGTGCGGATCCAGAATTGGCCTTTATAGCCACTTACGGATTCACCGTTAAAATTTTACCTTTGGAAGACAATCTTACTCGGCTACGAGTGATCGCCAATGATGATAAAAGCTAGTTATTTGGTAGCAAATCTGATTGCAAAAAAATCAAAACCATTTACTGATGGTGAGTTTATTAAGCAATGTATGGAAAGCGTGGCAGATATAATTTGTCCTGATAAAAAAAGTGATTTTTGTAAAATCAGTTTGTCTCACCAGACTATAGCCAGGCGAATTGAAGAAATAGGAAAATCTATCGAAAGAGGTTTGAAGAGTAAAGCTGCTAATTTCAAATTTTATGCTTTGGCGATGGATGAAAGTACTGATGTTACAGATAGGGCTCACCTTGCCATTTTTATTAGAGGTATTGATAACGAATATAATGTCACTGAAGAAGTGGCATCTTTGGTGCCATTAAAAGACACAACTAAACCTCTTGATTTGTACGAAGCAGTAAAAATGATATTAAAGCAATTTTTTTAACCACTGCCACCATATCTGGTATATCTACTGATGGCGCCCCAGCGATGGTTGGTAAAAGTGAGGAACTTACAAAATTGGTAGAAGACGATGCAAGTGCCGCCGGCAACTCACGTTTGATGAAGTATCACTGCATTCTACATCAAGAAAATTTATGCATGAAAGCTTTAAAAATGGATAATGTCATGCAAATTGTCATCAAAGCAGTGAATTTCATAAGGGCCAAGGGACTGAATCATCACCAATTCCAGGAGTTCCTTAAAAGTATGGATGCTGTTTATGGGGACATCATTTACTTTTCTGAAGTAAGGTGGCTAAGTTGGGGTAAATGCTGAAAAGATTTTATGATTTGCGAAATGAAATCAAGTCGTTTATGGAATCAAAAAGAAAATTTGTGCCAGAACTTGAAGATGAAAAATGGCTCACAGATTTAGCATTTTTGGTGGATTTGACCGCTCATTTAAATGAGTTAAACATGCGACTTCAAGGTGAAAACCAACTTATCACTGCAATGTTTCAAACCATAACAGCATTTGAACTGAAACTTAAAGTATGGCAAGTTCAAGTTATGGAAAATAATTTTATACATTTTAATACGTTGGCTAAACACAGTCCTGTGAACAGCAAGAAATATGCAGCCTTGCTTTTTGGTTTGATACAGGAATTTGAGAACAGGCGTTGAGATTTCTGGAAAAATCATCAATATTTTGGTATATTTTCGACTCCATTTTCAGTCGACATAACTACATTACCTCCGAATTTTCAAATGGAATGCATAGAGTTGCAATCAGACATTCAACTCAAAGAAAAATTTGATCATGTCTCTCTACTGGACTTTTATAAGACCTATCTTCCCAGAGAAAAATATCCCTCACTTCACAATCATGCCTTATTCATGACATCGCTTTTTGGCAGCACCTACATTTGTGAGCAACTATTTTCAAGGATGAAGCACACAAAAAGTAAAATTAGAATTAAAATTTCTGACGAGCACCCTGGGAACTCACTGAGAATTGCAACCACTTTCATCAAACCAGACTTGCATTAGTTTCACAAAAACAAGGTCAAATATCCCACTAGTTTTATGTTGCCCTCTTTTTTTAAGTTTTATAATAAAAATATAAAAAATAAATGAAGTTTTATTACCTATATACTTTAACTATATTATATATTTTATGTGTGGCCCAAGACAATTCCTCTTCACTCAACGTGGCCCAGGGAAGCCAAAAGGTTGGACACCCATGCCTTAAAGGGTTGTTGTTGTTGTTGTTCAGTCGTTTAGTCGTGTCCGACTCTTCGTGACCTCATGGACCATAGCACGCCAGGCCTTCCTGTCCTCCACTGTCACCCGGAGTTTACTCAAATTCATGTTCATTACATCGGTGATGCTATCTAACCATCTCATCCTCTGCCGTCCCCTTCTCCTTTTGCCTTCAGTCTTTCCCAGCATCAGGGTCTTTTCCAGTGAGTCCTCTCTTCGCATTAGGTGGCCAAAGTATTTGAGCTTCAGCTTCAGTATCTGTCCTATGGATTCAATTACTGTAAATGATGATGCTCCTAGGATCATTGATAATGGTAGAGGGTATGTCTGTGTAGTATCACTAGACCTGGTTTATTGGGAGGATGGAAGTTTATCTCACTACCTGTTAGAGAATGTTGATGTAATGTATCCCAAATTCGCACTACCACTGGATATTATGCAGCAATTGAGTATGAAACAAAAACTCAAGGCTGGGAGGCTGAAGAATGGAACTTTACACTTCCCATGGGATTTAATATCGGCTCAATGGCTCAATTAATATGGAAAAGTAATCAAGTTCAATCTCAATTGCAAGCCCTATCCAAAGCTGATAAAGAAATGATGTTAAAAATTAAGCATAAAAAATCCATCTTAAAAACTTGGAATAAGTATAAAAACACAATATCACCTAATTTACCACTGTGGACTTCCCCACAGGAGGCATTTGCGTTACAAGGAAATCTGAATTCGTGTAATTGGTTAAAATACAAAGATTTATTAATATTCGAGGGTACAAATTTTAAACTCAAAACTAGAGAAGACTTAGCAAAGGAAGGAATCACGTGCAATTGGTTTACTTATTTACAAATTAATGAACAATTTAAGATAGATACTAAAAAAATTAAGTTTAAAGAAAAATCAGTAAATTGGGACAATGTATTATGGAAAGAAGATAATCATCTGATTGCAAAAATTTATAAAATTTTATTACAAATTAACATGTCTAATTTACCAAAAAAGAAATGTATAACCAAATGGGAAGAAAATATAGGTCATAGAATTCAAATTGAAAATTGGGAGAAAATATGGTTAAAAGATCTAAAGTTTACTCTAAATTATAATATGAAAGAAAATTTCTTTAAAATGATGTACAGATGGTACATAACTCCTAATACATTGTCCAAAATGAATATTGCTATACCTAATAAATGTTGGAAATGTAAGAAAGAAGTCGGCACCTTTTTTCATCTATGGTGGACTTGCCAAAAATCAAAAAAGTTTTGGGATAAAATTCATGAAACCATATGTGAAATATTAGAAGAGGACATTATCAAAGAGCCAGAATTCTATCTACTGGGATTTATAAAATCAGACTTACACAAGAAATATGGAAAATTGCTATTTTACTTAATAACTGCTGCTAGAACCATCTTCGCTAAACATTGGAAAGAGGATTACATACCTACGATTGAAGAATGGACAATAAAAGCGATGGACCTAGCGCAGATGGCCAAACTGACGGATCAGTTGAATGATAAGAACATAGAAGAATTCAACTTATGTTGGAGTCCCTTCTATAAATTTATAGAAATGACTCAAAAAGTTCAATTGGGAACTTAATGTAAATAATGTAAATAAGTTAGAGATTATAGTTGTTTATAAATATATGATGGTAAGGATGGAGAGAAAGTAGGAAGTCCTTTATGTTTATGTCCTTTATTTATGTTATGATGTTATGTTATGTTATGTTATGTTATGTTATGTTATGTTATGTTATGTTATGTTGTTATGTTATGTCAGATTTTGTTATTTATGTTCTACTATAAAATAATTAAAAAAAATTAAGCATGAACATGCTGAATTAGTTAGAGTTACTCAAGATATTGAGGATTTAAACAGCCATCATTGGTGGGATATTTTTTCAGGATGGAGCCCAACTATGACCAACATTTTAAATTTGGCCTGGCACCCAGTAATTGTTTTTGTAATAGCTATTTGTATTCTGTTAATACCAATATATATTCTGTATATTAAAGTTAAGCGCTTATATACAACTATACAATTTATTACTTGGAGACGTAGAATTTATAAAATATAAAGGTGTGAGGAAAAAATTAAAATATGCCAGGGGTGGAATGTAGTGGCAACACGGAAGACCATTGTTATTTCAAGGAGTTTAAGTGACATATTTTGATTTTCTCCCTCACAAAGAAGCTTAGAGTTTATTTTGAGTTATACTAATGTTTAGCTGGATTGTTTTTTATTTCTGTTTGGAATGGGGGGGGGGATAAGAGAAAACCCCAAGATTGTTTTAGTTAAGCACTAGCTTATCTATATAGCTTCCCAGGCTCATGGAAACAGGTGCTCCAGACCCTGGGAACTATCCAGTCAAGGTCAGACCCTGCAGTCTCTGTACCATGGAAACAGGGTCACGAGGCTTTAGGGCCAGACTTTGATAAAAACCTTAGGATTGCCTGTTAAGTTTGGGAGCTTCTGTACAGACCTGAGTGCTGGGTGCTGTGGAAATGGAGCCACCCTGGGGTATCTCCGCTGTCCTTGTTAAGGGGCTCCTGACAGACTATGGAGATAGGGTTTCAAGTTGCTTGGTATGTAATGATTTTCCTTTCTTTATGCTATGCTTTTTATGCTTCTGTTTAATATGCCTAAACTGTGTTTCTGGTTAAACTATGTTTCTGTCTAAATTTGCTTGCTTAAGTTTATAATAAAGCTTAAAATCTCTTTATCCACTGGTGTGCTTATTGTCTCTGGATCTAAAAGAACCAATTGTCTGAGCACCTGATCACTGCTTGGACACTTGGCGGAACACCCCCACTACGCAAGAACACAATTTTCTCAGCTGCAACTTCACATTGGGTCTGGCACCAAGTCTGGTACACAATGTATTTATATCTAAACCATGTATTTGAAACAACCAGAGCGTTTTCTAAGGAAATGCTCATCAGTCACTATTCTCATTTATTCTTTGGTTTTCCAATTTGGAGCCAGGCATTTTTCCTGTATTCTCTCATCTCATCCCCACCCATCTATTCATATCATATCACTTAGCAGATTTTGTTGTTGTTGCATGGAGCGCTATAATTCAGAATGTTGCACAATTTTTTTCCAAAACTCATCCTCTGTTCTTTCATTATTACCATTCAATGAAGCATAATGTGTAACTATCACCAATGTGTGGCTTCCTATTTTAATATGCACATGCAACAATCCTCATTAAACCAACACCTTCACTTCCCTGCATGATTTCATCAACTCCCCAAGATCAGACTACTCTCATACTGCTCTATTACATCTCTCCTCTTTCCCTTAATTTCACAGAGAACAGAATTACTCCCATACTGCTCTATTACATCTATCTTCTTTCCCTTAGTTTCACAAAGAACAGATCTATTTTTCTTTCTTTCATTCCATTTGTTAATTCGTGGACTTTCCTATTTATTCCTCTATATTTCAAGTCAAAATCTTCCATTCTGTTCCTATTATTTTTTTCAAGATACTGAATTGAAGAGCAATTACAGCTATATTCTAGAATGTGACTTGCAAGAAAAAGCCATGATGTTCTTCAGTCACCACCGGGGGTTGCTGCACATTTATATCCTTTAATTCTTTCCTACCATTGATGTACATGAAGCTATAATGCAAAAAGTAGGTGTCTACTAGAAGAACCCAGTTTGAAAATGCCAGGCCTTTTAAGTAACTATTGAAATTGGATTGCCAGACTTAGCTTGTTAAAACTTAGGTGGGGTTCTTGCTATATCTTTATGTAGTATAAATAATTACAATATAATTGTATAATTATATACTATAATTATTATATTTATATAATAATTATTATATAATTATATATTATATATTATATTACAATATAATTATTGTAATAATATAATTATTGTAACCCGCCCAGAGTCCCTTGTATGGGAGATGGGCGGGGAATAAATTAAATAAATAAATAAATAAAATAAATATGGGTTTTTTTTTAATATAAATGATTTGGAGGTTTGTCTTTTGTAAATACCCAATGGAAATCTTTATATTATAAAAAGTTTATAAATAAATAAACTGATAATACATTTTAATTAAAGAATTAATCAACCTGGAAGAGCTACAAAAATCAAGTTTGTTATTCACAAACACTATACTATCTTCTACATTCTTCCCACTGATTTTATCAAATGATGTAGAGATACAATTTTGAACAGTGTAGGGAGATTTCATAGAATTATGAATTTGTCCTGTGTACACAGAATTTGTGTATCTATGATTTTGCATTCACGTAGGAAATATATGTCTGTAACCTATTATTTCATTCCTAATTGTATGAGACCATCCCTTGTTTCACATTATAACAAACCCTACCTTCTGAACAGAAGGAAAACACACTTTTGTGGCATTTTAAAGACTAAAAAAAATGATTATCATATAAGTGTTCATGAATCACAGTCCTACAGTATTTACATTTCCTTCTCCTCTGTCGAGTTCATCAGTTGGTAAAATCTTGTCATTTTATATTCAGATCTATTTCCTGAAGTTAGTGTTTCACAATAACCAACTGGCCAGAACTGACAAGTGATTTTGACATACATGTTCCACTGCCTTGGGCTGGTCTATTTAATATCTAAATAGTTTTCTGATTGGTTACTTCAGAGACAGGTAACCCTTTCTCCACTGGTCTTTATTCTTTTAATTAAAATAAACTAAACACGAAGCAGGCATCCTGCAAAGCAAAATGCCGACCTCTAACACAGTTGGGGTTTTTTTTTCCCCTCAAAATTCCTCCAGAGCACCATACATGACCCATAGAATTCTTAGAAAACGATAGTGGTCATTGTTTGCAACCTGATGCTTTATTTGGAAACATCCAAGGGAAAAACGAAAAACAAAAATAGCTGCAATGGTAGAGCTTATAGCCGGTGTTGCAGAGTTTTTGTCCTGGTGAATGGAAGTTTTACGACTGACAAGGCCAAGTATGTTTGTGAGGTTGCATTGTTACAAAAGGGCATCCTGCACGGAAACTTTTCTCACATGCAAGACTGCATTTGTGTTAAATTTTTGTCTGGGTTTCGAGAAAATAAATCTAAAGAGCTTTCCTTTTTATTGATGTCCATTCCATAAAGCTAGGCCGGCGGAAGGGCTTTTTGGCAGAATAGCTTAGAACCCATCTAGCCGCAGGATAGGCTGGGGTATATGGGAAGCTTAGCCGGATGGCTGAGAGCTTATCATAATTGTGTTTTGAGGCATCCTAAATAAGGAGTTCGTTTCTGGAAAAGGGTTTTTCTTCTTTCCCACCAGGCTGCTTCTGTCCAGACATCTGGCATGGAGGCTACTCTCACAATGAATACAACTTTTCTGTGCATTGGGTCTTAAAAGAGATGGGCGAGCTGTGCGAGAGCAGCAAAGCTGATATTTGGAGAGGAAACGGAGGCTTTTCCTTCCAAGGAATAAGAAGTAGGAAGCAAGCAATGATATTACCATGGCTGGGAAGTCTCTTCCATCCTTCTCTTGCCCTCAATCACCTTCCTTGCTTTCAACCCCTTAGAAAAGACTTATTCATCCCTTCTGCCCTTCAGATTCTTAACTACTATTCTTGATGGGAGTTGTAGTCAGTTACATGCCAGGATCAGGAAGGTGGCATCATTCATCTTTGTAGAAAAGCAGAAAGTCCACTAAGGACTTTAAGGGTGAAAATATATGCATATACACAGACAGCATATCTGTGGCAAAAACCCACTAAGCACAGTAGGATTTACTTTTCAGAAAAGATATATCGACATCTTTGTACAATAAGTCTCACTTCTTCCACAAACACTATTTACAAGCTGGCCATCTTCCTACTAAACCTCCTATTGTATAGTCTTTTGGTTTTCCATTCTTTTTCTTTCTAACACTCAGAATTATTTGCATTTTATGAGATTTTATGTTTTCCATATCTCATTTATATTACTTTATTAGCCTTTCATTTTTAGGAGAAATATGTGATATACTCAAAATAATCTCCTAGCTTTTGAAGTAAAGTCGATTTGCTTGAAAGAGCTGGGTTTACTAGATTAATACATGAGAGGTCAAAATAGCATATATCTGGGAGGCAAGCAGCTTTTGTGACCTCCCCATGTTAATGAGAAGACACCTCCTGCTGGTTGTCAGAAGAAGTAGCACTAGAAAAGCTAGAATGTTAGAAATAGCACTAGAATAGCTAGAAAGCTAGAATAGCTTGGCTCAGAGCGGATGTGAAAGGCACGGGCTGCCTCAGTGAGAATAAAATGTACAGCTTAGTAACAGAAGAAGAAATTAACAGTACAATTTACCTGTTGGGGATCAGGCTGAATGCAGGTCAATTTCCTAAAGACCCGGGAACAAGGATAGTACATTAATACCTATCAAAGGGAATATTTGTAGCTCAGGGTTGAACTGTGGAGTCCTTGGTATTCTCTGAGCCTTGTTGTTTTCTTGCAGATATTTAGATATTGTTGTTGTTTTCTTGCAGATGTTTCATTGCCAGACTAGGCAACATCTTCAGTGCGAAAAGGGAGTGGGACTTGCTCTCTGTTTATTGTGGCAGGACAATAAGAGAACACCAGGGACTCCACATTAATACCTTTTATTCAATGATTTCTCTCTAACCAGGGACTGCTAGACAAATCAGAGCAAGCATAGGTGACCGCACAACAGGTAGGGAGAATGATGACATCATCAGACAAATGCCACAACTCACATAATGGCATCATCACACATAATGGCAGTATTTGCATGATGATATCCTCATGTAAGCATCATTGTCATTTTGATGTCAGCATGATTTGTTATAGATGCAAGTGACAGTAAGCCACTCCTAACTTTAAAAGGTAGCATTCTTCTAGAATTGTGCTGCAAAGGTATTTTTGCACTATCAGGAACCAATTCTTTTATTTTGCTTGGAAAAGGAATCACTAGTTTGCTTTTTCTTGAACCAATTTGAGGTCTGCCTGTTTCAATTGTTCTTTCCTGAAATAGTTCTGCCTGGGAAATTCTGATTGGCCATAAACAGGTTCTGTCTCCCAGGAGGCTCACCCAGGAGGCATCTGCTTTTAAGTTCCTAGTATTAAGATTAGTTCTCAGTGGGAGTAATAGATAGAATAACTGGTGCAAAAAATCCCAGCGTTTCTGTCAGACTGGGGTTAATCTGTTGTGCCTGGAGTGACAATAGTTCATAAGGGAGTTCTGGTAACTCCACATTCTGTACCAGAACAGGCAGACACAAATTATTTACCCACTTCTGTAACAGAGCTCAGTGTCAACTTTCACTGATTGTATTGTTTTATTGTATATCTTTTTATATAGTTTACACAGCACTGTGGGTACAAGAAATTGGACTGCAAATGAAATAAAGCCTCATCATCTATGCTTCAGTATATTTGTATTATATTTTCAATTTGTGTCGTTTCAGATTCCACCTACGTTTATCCTGAAAGGGATGGACAGAGCAACCGAGTGTGTATTTTTTGAACTTGGCAACCAAGGGGAAGCTAGATTTCAGAATTTGGCAAATAAAACAGTAGGCTACATCTCTGGCATATGGACTGTAATTTGTCAGAGTCCTGCTTTAAAGTCTGACTGGCAAGCCAGCAGCTTACCTGAAATTACATGCCTTACAAATAGCTGTCTGGCAGATAACAAGGAGAAACTTGGAAGCTGTTGCTATAATTTGGTCTTCTTGAAAGAGTGCAGTCAACTCAAGGAATAAGAACGGTAAGGTGTAAACAGGCGCTAGGATGTTGAAGAGTTACCTATAAATCATCGGCTATTTAGTCCACTTTAGAAGACAGAAGGACTCTTTCACAGGACTAGAGAGCTTCGATTAGAGGTTTTGCACCCTTCCTAGAATACATTCACCACCACCCACGATTTTGCTTTCCAGGTGCTTTGCAGAAGGATGGAACTGCTTTCTATCCAAATCCTAGAAGTACTTCTGCTACTCATCTTTTCTTACTCCAGAGAAATTATGTTACTTCCCTCTTTTCAAATGCATCTGCAGGTGGAACGGCTTGAAAGGAGAATTCTACAAAATACTTTGCATTTGCTGAGTATAAAGATGAAGGCAATTAAGAAGGGCACTTGGTGGAATTTATGGAACAGAGGAAAAGAGCAGGAAGAAATAAAATAATTGGCACAAATGGTTATGGTGTTTAATTTTCTGACAGTTGTGCAAGTTCTTCTCCAATACATGTGATATATATTACCATATTATCAGCCAAACTAGTAATCGCTGCAGAAAATAATTGATATTTTAATCAAATCTGTGTGATTTAATCATGCATATGGATAATGTGGGAGGGGGAGGGGCAATGCATGCACATACAATTATCCAGTAGCTATGTCTCCATGTCAAAAATACTCCAAAATATCTCTATAAATATGCAAAAAAATGTGGCTTTTTATTAGAAACTGAAGGCATAGTCCCTAATCCAGAGCTTTCCAAACTGTGTGTCGCGACACGTTAGTGTGTCGGCTGCAGTGTCTGGGTGTGTCGTGGCTGCTGCTGCCTCCGAGCCCTGCCAGGATTCCGTGCAGGTCCTAGTGCCTGCCTTGTGCCTGGCTGCCTCCAAACCTGCTGTGATTCCGCGCAGGTCCTAGTGCCTGCCTTGTGCCTGGCTGCCTCCAAACCTGCTGTGATTCCGCACAGGTCCTAGTGCCTGCCTTGTGCCCTGCTGTAAGAGTGTGTCACAAAATGATGCATGTCTAAAAAGTGTGTCACCAACATGAAAAGTTTGGAAAGCTCTGCCCTAATCCTTCATTTTGCTTAACTGGAGAAGAGGTGTTTGTGGCACTTCTGCCTCCATTTTTTACTGCTGTACCTGCTGGGTCCAGCTTGATGACTTACTTGGAAAATCTTTCACACATACTAAGTTTATCTGGCAATCTGCTTTTGCCCAATCTTCCTTTTAGTTTGCAGATAAAGGTCCATTCACAAACCAAGATTTCAAGACAAGGCAGAATAAATTAAGGTTAAACTTCCAGTTACCATGAAATAAATTTATTTATTTATTTACAGACTTTAGAGGCCAGCTGACTCCAAGCAACTCTGGGTAGCTTGCACTTTAAAAAAGGTGAGAACAAAAAAAATAAAAATAAACGGATCATACACAGCCAGAAGGCAAACTCCCTATAACAATCCAAGCATTCCATAGGGGCTCAACCACCAGCCCACCCCAAGACCTGGGAGAACAGCCACGTTTTCAATGACTCTCTGAACATCATCAGAATGGGAGCAAAATAGATGTAAAGGGCATTTTGAAGGATGTGGTGGTATATAAATCATGTATTTTTATTTTTATTTATTTACAATATTTGTACACTGTCCCAATTTAAACAGACTTTGGGCAAGATGCAACAAAGTCAAGACAGAAGCAAGACATTTAAAAAGAGGAACAAATAATAAAAATTGTCAATAACAAATTAGCACATCATAGGCACCCTCCAGTTAAGCTAACCTCAGGACAAAATACCCACTGAAACCACACTGCTTTCTCTAGTTTTTGAAATCCAAGTAGAGTAGGGGCCATCTGTACCTCCAGGGGGGAAATGGTGCTTAAAATTGGGGCTGCCACTGAGAAGGGCTGTCCCCTTGTTATGACCCCATGAATCTCAAAGAACGGAGACCTGCAACCAGCTCTCTTGATAACTGGACCAGATGGGCAGATTTGATTTGGGAAGGCAATCTTTCTCTGTCTGTCCGTCTGTCTAAGCAAAGATAAGTGATTCAAGCAAGCTCTTAACACTGAAGTGAAGTAACATCCATAGATGACAATACCCAGTAATATGCCAAATTCCAACCTATACAAGTTTTATTCTGTATAGATACAATTTTTCTATTCTTTTGTGTGTGGGTAGGTGGGTGGGTGTCATTCATTTCTCTATAAGTCAAAAAAGTTGAGTTAGAACTCGGATTTTGAGTTGAATATTTAAGTTGACAATTGGCCATGCTGGGTAGATATGATAGGAGTTGTAGTCCAACAACCCCTCTGGATTCGGATTAAACCAGTGGAGAAAATCAATGTTGCATTTACATTATACAGTACATGTAAGTGATGTATTCATTTTTCTAACTCAAACACATACAGATATTAATTGAACTTTTGAAATGGCTGCAATCAGCTGATTTAAGCAATTGCACAAAGGGTAACAGTGAAAATGAGGAAAGGACATTATCACAGTCCAGCCTATGAGAGATTGCATTGCACTGGTATGTTGGAATGCTGTAAGTTAATTATGTTTTTAGCTAATCAAATTCAATTTACCACTATACTTCTAGCCTGTTAGATCCATTTCATACAACTTTAATTTATTCTTAGAACCGAGAGGTGCATTAAAAAGGAGAGCCTTCTTTGCTTTTTCAGAGTGTCCAACTGAAAATGAACTCTGCTCAACCTGTGAATTATTTTTTATATCTGCAGCCAGTATTAGTTGCACATGTAATATCACTGCTTGGCAGATGCTTGAAATCCAAAAGCTGAGGATAAAATGAGATACTGTATTAGAGACTTAGAGCATTTAGAAGAGTGAGTCTGACTTGGAAAAACTGATTAAAAAAACATTTTTGTTACTGTTTTGTCCTGTGATGATGGAAAATAAATGGTAATGAGAAAACCAATGGCTTAATCTAATCTGTCTGTTGGAAGAACCTTTATCTGGACATTTTATGCTAGTTGCATTACAATATGAATATTACAATCACCAGTCCCAAAAGAAAGAGTTTAAAGATATATCTCCTTTGTTTAATAAATTATTTTAATGTCTGGTCAATCTAAAACAAATTCTTTCTCAGCCTGCACCCATATTCACACAAGTTTTAGCTCATCTGTCATAATATATCTGTAAGTATGAAACCCTAGATATGTCCATTCAGAAGTAAGCCCAGGAAAGTACAAAAAAATCTTCAAGTCAAGCTCAAGTCCTGGTAAAAATTTATATCTATGCAGTTTTCTTGGAAGAAGGATAGAAAAAAAATTACCATTGCTTTCTCCCAGAAAATTATCTATCTATCATCTATCTATCTATCTATCTATCTATCTATCTATCTATCTACCTACCTACCTACCTACCTACCTACCTACCTACCTATCTACCTATCTATCTTCATCATTCATTGGCGATCACTCGTAGCCGAGTAAGATTGTCTTCCAAAGGTAAAATTTTAACAATGGATCCGTAAGTGGCTATAAAGGCCAATTCTGGATCCGCACAACCTCCCACAATGAGGGAATAGGTTTCCGGGTGGGAGACGGTCATGATGAGGGTTTGCCTGACGTGCCTTCCTTTTAGCTCTTTTCTCCCTTTCGCCCTGTACTCGTCCTTCTTCAAAGTCCATAGCACTATTAATAAAGGCTGACCTCCGATTGAAACGCTCATGAGTTAGGGCTTCCCAGTTCTCAATGCTGATATTACATTTTTTTAAAATTAGCTTTGAGAGTATCTTTGAATCTCTTTTGCTGTCCACCAATATTCCGTTTTCCATTCTTAAGTTGGGAGTAAAGTAGCTGCTTTGGAAGACGATGGTCAGGCATTCGAACAACATGACCGGTCCAGCGAAGTTGATGTTGGATGATCATTGTTTCAATGCTGGTGGTTTTCGCTTCTTCTAATACGCTAACATTAGTCCGCCTGTCTTCCCAAGTAATTTGCAGAATTTTTCGGAGGCAGCGTTGATGGAATCTTTCAAGAAGTTGGAGGTGGCGTTTGTAGAGTGTCCATGTTTCACAGGCGTACAGAAGGGTTGGTAGTACAATGGCTTTGTAAACAAGCATTTTGGTCTCCCTGCGAATGTCCCGATCCTCAAACACTCTACGCTTCATTCGGGAGAAAGCTACACTCGCAGAGCTCAGGCGATGCTGAATTTCAGCGTCGATGTTGGCTTTTGTAGATAGATGGCTGCCGACATAAGAAAAGTGGTCGACATTTTCTAGTGACACACCTTTAAGCTGGATTGATGGTGCTGCGGAGGGATTGGTTCGAACTTGCTGGTAAAGCACTTTGGTTTTTTTAATGTTAATCGAGAGGCCGAGCTTTTCATATGCTTCTGCAAAGATGTTTAGGATAGTTTGAAGATCTTCTTCGGAGTGTGCACAGACTACGTTATCATCAGCATATTGAAGTTCTATAACAGAAGTTGTAGTTGCCTTATTTTTTGCTTTCAGCCTACTAAGATTAAAAAGCTTTCCATCTGTTCGATATATAATTTCTACACCAGTAGGAAGTTTCTCTTCAACAAGGTGTATAATCATAGCGATGAAGATAGCAAATAAGGTTGGAGCAATAACACATCCCTGTTTAACGCCGGATTCCACTTTAAATGGATCGCTTTGAGAGCCATTGTTATTCAGGATTGTTGCCATCATGTCGTCATGGAGTAGCCGCAAGATGTACACAAATTTATCAGGGCATCCGATTTTCTGAAGGATGGTCCAGAGAGCAGTACGATTTACAGTATCAAAAGCTTTAGTCAGATCAATAAACGCCATGTACAGAGGGCGGTTTTGCTCCTTGCATTTTTCTTGAAGCTGTTGTGCAGTGAAGATCATATCCACTGTTCCCCTGGAAGGGCGGAAGCCATTTTGCGTTTCAGGGAGGATGTCTTCTGATACAGATAGGAGACGGTTTGCGATGATCTTTGCCAGGATTTTGCCTGCTGTGGCTAGAAGGGAGATGCCTCAATAGTTTCCACAGTCTGTTCTATCACCCTTTTTAAAGAGAGTGATAATTATGGCATCCCTAAAGTCTGCTGGAATCTCCTCCCTCATCCAGATTTTTTCGATGAGCTTATGAAGTTGTTGTGTAAGGGGAGTCTTTGGTGCTCTCTGAGCCTTGTTGTTTTCATGCAGACGTTTCATTGCCAGGCTAGGCAACATCTTCAGTGCAAAAAGGGAGTGGAACTTGCTGTCTGTTTATATACCCTGGCTTGTCCTGCCTGTGTTGGTGGGGGTCTTGTACTCTCCTTGGTAGTTCCTTGATTGGGCTGTTGTGTGCTGTTTGGGTGATTGACTGAGTTAATAGTTCCTTGATTAAGGTCTATTGTGTTGTTTGATTGCTCCTCTGCTGCTAATCTTGCTTTTTTTTTTTTTTTTTTTTTTGTGTAAGTTCAGGCCCACCTTCTTTAAAGACTTCAGCAGGAATCCCATCAGGTCCACTAGCTTTGTTATTTTTCATTTGTTTAGTGGCTTTACTGACTTCCTCCAAACTAGGGGGTACTGCAAGCTCATCTCTTATTTGTTTTTGCGGGACTTGCAAGAAGACTTCATCAGCCACAGTAGAGTGACGATTAAGGAGATTGTAGTAATGCTCTTTCCAGCGCAGTGCAATAGACTCTTTGTCCTTTAGAAGTTTAGCACCATCTACTGAGCGTAAGGGATTTGTACCATGGTTTGTTGGTCCATAAATGGCCTTTATGGCATTAAAAAAGCCCCGTGAATCATGAGCATCTGCAAAATGTTGGGTTTCTTGGGCTTTTTTTATCCACCATATGTTCTTAAGTTCTCTAGTTCTTCTTTGGACTTCTGCCTTTGCACTGGAGTAGATTTTTTTCTTAACGGCACAGTTAATATCTTTTTGCCATATCCGGAAGGCTTTCCTTTTCTTGTCAATAATATGTTCAATCTCACTATCATTCTCATCAAACCAGTCCTGATGTCTCTTAGTTTGGTATCCGACAGTTTGTTCACAGGCTGAAATAATAGAAGTCTTCAATTTAACCCAGTGTTCCTCAACATTTTCAGGAAGTTCCATAGGCAGATGTTCCTTGAGAGTTGATTGAAAGCAAGCTCGTTTAATAGAATCTTGAAGGGCCAGTGTATTCATTTTACGCCTTGGTTTTCTTCCTTGGAGCCTACGATGAGGGACAATCTTTATGGCCATTGTGGATCGAATTAATCGATGGTCTGTCCAGCAGTCATCGGCGCTCGTCATGGCTCTGGTGAGAAGTACATCACGGCGATCTCTAGCACGGACAATTACATAATCTAAAAGATGCCAGTGCTTCGACCGTGGGTGCTTCCAAGATGTTTTAAATTTATTTTTCTGGCGAAAGAGTGTGTTAGTAATGACAAGGTTATGCTCTGCACATTTAGTCAGAAGTAAGATTCCATTCGTGTTGCTGTTGTCAACTCCTTCTTTCCCAATGATCCCTGGCCACAAATCAAAGTCACGCCCAACTCTCGCATTGAAATCGCCCAGGAGGATAATTTTATCCTCCTTTGGTATCTCTGATAAGATGGTGTCCAGCTGGGTATAAAATTTTTCCTTGATATCCTCATCTGCATCTAGTGTTGGTGCGTAAGCACTTAGGATAGTTGCCTGTTGGTTTTTGGTGAGTTTTATTTGGAGAGTTGAGAGTCGTTCATTAATCCCAGTGGGAACTTCTGACAAGAGCTTCACAAGGTCATTTTTGATAGCAAAGCCTACCCCATGTATTCGTCGTTCTTGTTCAGGCAGTCCTTTCCAAAAGAAGGTATAACCTCCTTTTTCTTCCTTCAACTGTCCTTCTCCTGCTCTTTGAGTTTCTTGGAGTGCTGCTATATCAATATTAAAATGTCTCAGCTCCCTTGCAATAATGGCAGTCCTACGTTCAGGTCGTTCACTATCCATATTGTCTTGCAGTGTCCGTATATTCCATGTTCCAAAATTCATGTGTTTTTTACGACCGCTAGATGGTGACCCCACTGGTCGCGGTAATCCAGTCAGGGAGAAAATGAGGCAGACTATGTTTAGGGCACCTTTTCTAGCCCCCTCCCCATATGGGGTGAGCAGAGTGGATCCTAAATAGGGCTGCTCAGTCGTGGATACAGCTGCCGAACTACTCAACTGCCTCGATCCTTGAGTCAGGGCGACTGAATCCGTATCCACCACCCATGTGCTGGTTCATGACTAGGAGCTTCCGGATTTCACAGTCCTGCCCCGTTGCCATTCATCAATCGCCATGGGACTTTTGGTTGTTTTGGGTTTGGTGTGGTTGGAAGACGCCTGTGCGTGAATTTGTTTTATGTGTGGAGATCGGTGCACAACGATCAGCACACAACCTTCACAGAAAAAGGCATGGATACCATGACAATTGGTGACCTTTTGTCTGCTGCAGCCTTCATCCGCCTTCGCAGCCATTGTAACAATACACCTTGTTATCTTCCGCCTGTTCTGCCATTGAGGACTTTCTTGGATCGTTCTTTGTCTGGTTCCTCCCCCTGGACCTTACCGCCATGGGTGACCCTACCAGGAGTACATGACTCCTGACGGCTTCGCTCACAGGGTTCATTGGGAACACACAAGCCCACTCACCACAACAAGGTGACGATCCAGCGAGTGATATCTATCTATCTATCTATCTATCTATCTATCTATCTATCTATCTATCATCTATCTCTATATCCATCCATCCATCCATCCTATCTTCTATCTATTCAGTTTAGTCTGGTCTGGTCTGTCTGGTCTGGTCTGGTCTGGTCTGGTCTGGTCTAGTCTAGTTCTAATCCAAAGCTGTAGTATTCCCTGGAGGTAGCCCATCCATGTACTATTCAGCCTCAATTTTGCTTAACCTCAGAGTCCAGAAAAGGCCAGCTGGTGGTATCTATGTATCATTTGTACTCTCTAGTAATGGGATTCAGGATCACAACATTAAAAAAGCAGACCTTTGGAGCAAAGAGAATTTGGGCACAGGGGAGAATCCATGGAAGAAATATTGACATTCCTTACCACCTGCTGACCTAATGTGGCCAGGTTGGAATATGTGTTTTACTGTATGATTTACTTCCAAACTTTGTGCTAAATTTTGTTCATTCACTCTCCATCTTTGTCACAGTGCTCTACAGTTGAATTAATTCAGGTGCATTTAACTTCTTTAGATAAATATTTTGAGTTATTTCCATTATAATCCCACTTTCTATTTGTTGTGGTGGTGCCCTTTCTGTTGTGGCACCTGCCTTCTGCAATGGTACCCCACCCCCCAGAGATTCAGATGGCTCCCGCCCTGATGATGATCAGGAAGCTAGGGTAGATTGATGGTGGAGCCCCTAGTGGATTTTTTTTCCTTTTTGGCTATATGTCTGTATTTGGGCCAGTTATGAATTTTTCTCTCTTTTATGGTATTGTTCTAGTTTTTTCATTGTAAGCCACCCACAGTCCCTAGGAGTCGGGTAGTCTGTAAATTGTATGTATGTATGTAAGAATAAATAAATAAATAAACATACCTATTTATTACCTATTGAAAACACAGAAATACTGGACAACACCAACAGCCACTATGTTAGACTATACAGGGAAGCCATTGAAATACATAAACACCAACACAGTTTCAATAAAAAAGAAGAAAGCCTAAAGATCAGCAAAACCTGGCTGCCAGTCCTGAAAAACACAGCTTGTAAAAGGTCAACGAACTCTACTCAACCACAGAAATATACAAACAACTCACACAATAGATGTGCTAATCCCACACACGACAGCACCACACCCCCTAATCACCACAAAGAACCCTCTCCCAATCTCTTGTAAATGACCCACAGAAGACGCACACCCTCTCAGCAGCTATAAACAGCAGCAGGAACACACACCCTCCACTTGGGCACAGAGAGAACCTTCTAGCTGTGCTCCTGTCCTCTGAAGATGCCAGCCACAGCGACTGGCAAAACGTTAGGAACCAAAACTGCCAGAACACAGCCACACAGCCCAGAAAACCCACAACAACCAAACGGACCTATTCTTGGGCTACTGTGGGTCCCTCATTTGGGAAGACAGATGTTACCCCACACAGTGCAGAGTTCTGACCATCTCTAGCATGTCATTTTAATGCTGATTCCTAAACTACCACACTCATCTTTCTGTACCATTTTCTCTCTCCTGTCCCTTTTCCTCCATTGATATTTTCTCACATGCCCTTTCCCTATCCTGTGACTGCAGAGAAGACTTTTTAAAAAAAAAATCAAACAGGCATATTTAATTTCAGTGAATACATATCCCACACCCATAAAAAAAATCAGAGACCCATCAAAAGGAAACTGAAGGTAAAGAAGGAAGCAGCTTTGAAACAGAAAAAACAATAGACCCAAAAAGGACACAGATTAAGAAATAGATCCAAAAAGATGTCAGCCTGCTTATATAATAGAATCAGATAGAAAGAAGAATAAAAAAACTAACAGAAATGCAGATACTTTGTCCCAAAAAAGTATAAAACCTGTAAGTGTGAGTGTTCAGTTTCAGTGAACTTATGGGAAATGTAAGCGCATAGTTGCCAAAGCCCCTGAACGCCCTTCTGAAGCAGTACACAACCAATTACGACGTCTGAAGCATCTACTTGGACAATGAAAGGTTGAGAAGGGTCGGGGTGTTTCAAAATAGGTTCTGCTGTAAATAATGCTTTTAAAGTATCAAATGCTTGTTGGCACTCGGGTGTCCAAGTTAACACGGCACTGGGTTGTTTGGCTTTTTTGGGGTTTGCTTTCCCTTTGGTTTTTAACAAATCAGTCAGAGGTAAGGCAACCTGGGCAAAATTGGGAATTAAATCGCGATAAAAATTCGCAAACCAGAGGAAACTTTGGAGTTGCCATCGGGTCTTGGGTGCCTGCCAAGCCAGTACGTCGCGTACTTTTGATGGGTCCGTTTCTATGCCTTTGTGAGAGATTCTGTAGCCCAAATAGTCTAGTTGTTGTTTATGAAATTCACGTTTGGAGAGTTTGGCATAGAGTTGGTTGTTTATCAGTCTTTGTAAGACCTCTTTTTCCTCACTAGATTTTTAAACTCTGAAGCGTAAGCTGAAACAGATTTGTTTCCTTGTTTAAATGTTTGCAATCTAGTACGGGCTCGCATCACTGCGAGGGGATCTTCAAAGCAAGTGCGGAGGGCAAACATGAATTCATCAAAGTCCTGTAACTCAGGGCCCTCGCTTTCACTTAAGTCCACAGCCAAATCAGCTGCTTCATCTTCCAGATGTGCAGTAACATACTGAATTTTTGAGTCCCCATCTGGGAAGTATCCCCCCCAAGCATCCATGAATATGTGAACTTGATTCAAAAACAAGGCTAGTTGTTTCGGATTGCCTCCGAATTTAACTTTTAGTTCCCGTAGTCTGAAGCCTCCACCACCGATCGGTAGCCCTCGTCCCAGTATGTAGTTGGCGGGCTGAGGTGGTGGCACCATGGGTGGGAATGGCGGGGGTCTCGCTGGACGGGGTACATTATGAACAGGGCCCCGGTGATCGGACCTGCCGCTTTGTGGGGTATGGCCGGTGGTGGCTTTCGCTATCTGAAGCACCTGCTGGCTTATTGTTTGTAGTATGTTCTGTATGTCATCTATACGGCCTCCAAGTTCTGTAATTTGGGATTCCACCACTCCAAGGGGTTGCCCCGTGTGGAGTCTGGATCCACGCTGTACTGTAACATGCGGTGCAGCTCTGGGGTCTGAATCTCGCCCAACAGCTGATGACCAGCTATCTTGTTTTTTCTGAAATGCATAGTTGGTGGTCCAAGCTGCTTCCACATATTGGGTTTCGGGCTGAGCTCTGGGCTGGTGCTATCTCACTTCAGGTTGGCAATCCGACGTTGATTGCTGTAACTCCTCAATTTCTCGATATTGGTACGGTGATGCCCTTTGTCCTCTGCCAAAGTACATTGTTAGATCCGTTGATGAAGGTTCTCAGTCATCCAGGTGGAACAGTCTGTAGCTAGAATCATGTCAACTGGATTTCTATTTTCTCAGTGGAAATGTTTCGCTCCTTATCCAAGAAGCTTCTTCAGTCTGAGCAAAGTTAGTAAGGGAATCCTTAAATTTAAGGATTTAAATTTAAAGATTTTAAGGATTCCCTTACTAACTTTGCTCAAACTGAAGAAGCTTCTTGGATAAGGAGCGAAACGTTTCCACTGAGAAAATAGAAATCCAGTTGACATGATTCAAGCTACAGATTGTTAGATCCGGGTTGGCAAACCGGGTTAATCACACCCCCGTTGGTAGGACAACCAGGGCTGCTGCTTCTGATGGTGGGGACTGGGAAAGTCTTACTTCCCCTGGGAGGACACCTGCAGTCCCCAAATCTGAGCTGGGGGACTGGGAAAGTCTAACTCCCTTTGGAAGGACACCTTCAGTCCCATCATTCATCTTGCCATTCATCGGTAGTGAAGAAATCACCAGGCATTCCTGTATCCACAGCAGGGGTTTCTGTCTTTGAAAGAACAGTATCCTCAGGGCAGGTAGCCATGGTGAAAAGAGGATTCAAAGCTTTATGTGAGTGTCTCACTATCAGGATCCCAAAACCAAGAAACCTTTCAGTCAGTTCATGCTAAAAAGGTTCATTTATTAAGGATCAGAATACATGAGGCAAAGGCAAAGCTTCGAATGGCCAAATTGGCACGCATACTTTGAAAATAAGAACATCCCTCTGACATCATTTACTATCTAATTAAAAACAAGCAAGTTCCCACTCCAGTTCAACCCCCTCCCATCAGAACGCTCGTTAACAGTCCAGGTGTCTTATCAGAAAACGGCCAAGGCAGGAATGTCAAGGCAAGCGGCGCGAGCAAGGCTTTTGGCACAAAAGCAAACACAGGTCAAGTTCTTACAATGCTTGACATGTGTACATATGAAACTATGACAGGCGAACAGAGCTAAAGTGGAGGGAGACTGACAGTAAGTCCAACTATAAATGTACAGCAAGGGAAACTACCAAGTTGAGTACAATTGTTGACGAATTAATATAATAAAATGTTTTTTTTATTCTTTTATTTATAGAATTCTTTTATTTATACGGTAGATGATATCCTGGGGCCATCAAATAGAATGGCAATCCCCTCCAGGGTCAGAGTAAGAATCTAAACAGAAGAGGACCGTTGATGTCAGCTTCTACTCACCCAGTACTGCCGAAGCTTCTCTGACTATCTGTTTTCTGATACTTTAGGCTAGTCCTGGAGGGGGTCTAAAATAATTCCCTTCCACTGCTTGCATTAGGAGGAACGCATAAGAAAAGCAAGTCAACAAAAAATCTGGCAAGTCCTGCTGTTTCCTTATACCTACCTAGCTGGCCACTTGTCAGTTCCTCAAAAGAATATTGAAGAAAGCTTTCCATCCTTAACGAGGCATGGAAAAAAATATGTCCCAATATCAAATGGCATCTACTGCAATAGTGTTTTCCACCCTTTGGACATATTAGAGTACTACCCAAACCCATTTTTGTCGGCGTGGCTACCAACTACAACTGTCCAGTGTGGCCAGTTTCATGATGGTTGAGGATATTCAAAGTAACAGTTCAGCCCATCTGGAGGATGGCAGGTTGGCAGAGTCTGTTAGAGAAGATCATAAGCACCAGAAGCCTTCCCACTCCATTGCCATCTTCCTCACTCACCTTTTTCTTTCTCTTGTTCCACTCTCCCATTTGAACTTCCCAGTACTGGAAATATTGTTACAGAAAACCTTCTTGAAAGCTAATTGCAGCAGTGGAGGCTCCATAGATTATAGGAATATTTCCTCTGCAGTAATCTTGCATGGATCATAAATCACTTAAAACCTGATGGGAAAATTCATCTTCAGAATAAAAAAAAATGACCTTGAAACCAAAGAACCAAGCCAACATATGTTTTAAAAATTTCTGATACTTTCAGGTATGCTGGTATAACTTTAGCTTTTAGCTTCTGATCAATAGATGACAGTTTTCATAATACAAAACTGCAAGTTAGCTAGGATACATTCATTCAAATAATGATCCTCAGCAGGTTTTATAATGAAGGCAACACGGTTTTAAATATGTATAACAAATAAAAGGATTAATAATTTCTGTGGTGTGGAAGTATTTGTGTTTATGTCAAAGGGTTGTTGAAGCATACAGTAGATATATTTCCAGTATATAGACTATTAATCTATCACGATGACACTAATGTAAGAAATTTCAATCAGACTGCTATGCATGTTACTATTTAATGGCATGTTTCATTTTAGGCAACCCAGCCCGCATATTCAAAACGTAATATAGATGTCTAGAGTTATAAAGAGTAATGGTCAACCTATATGTATCTTAGATGGACAATTTATAATTGGTATTTTTAAAATTACCTTTACAGGAAATAGATACCATACTTCTAAGATATTTATATGAAATCAGCATTTCCCTTTAACATCTATGTTGAAAAAATATTTTTTTCCATTCCATTTTTTTCCTGTTTCATATAAGTAAACAGAATGCTCTTTATAAACTAATTTGGTATATATTCACCATTAATTTAGCATGGCTAACTGTTGCAGGATGCTTCAGAAAAAAATTAATAATATGAGGGATTTTTAATAACATGAGAGACCCACGCTTTCCTTGCACTAATAGCATAAAGTATCAACAACAAATGAGGTTTTAACTTTTAAAATATTTCTTTATTGATTGCTGAAACATACAGCTAACTGATGAACTGAAACAGTTGTGCAAGAGTTCTCTGTAATCCTAGTTCAGAGGCGGACTGGGCCTCCCTTTTAAGTAAGTGGCTCATGTGATGTCAGGCCTAGCCCAAGAACGACATGGAATCAATCCAGCCAAGTTCAGTTCTTTATTTGCTTACACCGTATAGACAGAATCTTGCCAGACTAAACCTACTCTACTCTAACCTAAAGGGAAATAACCTGAGAGGTTCTAGGGTGTGGCTACTCTGAATCTCTTTCTCTTCTCACAGTCCAGTTCTGGGCTGTGTTGTCTTTTGTCTTGCCTCCCTCCTTGGAATGTGCTCCCTCCTTCCTGAGAACCAGTTCTTGCATATTTCCTTCAAGGTCATCTTCCTTACTCTCTACATTGGCTTGCTTCAGGATTAGGCTGACCATATTTCCTTGAGACAAAAATGGGACATTGGGATGGAAAAATGGGACAGGGTCTTATGTAATATTCCGTATTCATGAAAAAGACAGGGGTCCCTGCCCCCTGGTCCGTGCAATTGGTTCCCGCCTGCAAACCCCGCCCACCAGTCCACGCAATTGGCTCCCGCCTGCAAACCCCGCCCACCGGTCCGTGCGATTGGCTCCCGCCTGCAAACCCTGCCCCCCGGTCTGCGCGATTGGCTCCCGCCTGCAAACCTTGCCCCCCCCAGTCCATGTGATTGGCTCCTGCCTGCAAACCCCACCCTCCTTTGCTGCATGCTGATAGGCAGGAGGGCTTCCTCTTCCGGGCTGCCTCCAATCAGCAGTTCTGGCTTGGATCCTCCTTCCGCGCCATTCCTGCCGGGTTTAAAAAATGGGACAAAATTGAGATTTTTATCAAAACGACGGGACAGTTGAAAAATGCTAAAAAAATGGGACTGTCCTGTTCAAAATGGGACGTATGGTCAGCCTATTCAGGATGGGACCTGTCATGCACGTATCATGAAGTTGAGATAGATCAAGAGCTTCCATTCCATCTATCATGGCCACAGATCTTAAATTTTTCTTGCTTGAAGGAGTGCCCTAGTTCTTCCTTCATTTCCAGGATGCTTCAGCTTCCTCTGATTGATTTGCCCATCATTCAATATTCCCTTATTTTCCAAAGTGAAGCAACAGCTATCATTCTGAGCAAGCAGAATGTCCTAGAACATATTCTCCATTCAAGACACCATTTGCTTTGCCAGGAAATTGGTGCAATCATCCATGCACTCTTTCCTTTTGCACAGTTTAGACTATCTTACATTTTTAGCCATCTTACATTTCACAGCATGATGTTTATGTAACATTCCTGTTACTGTTGTTATCTCATGTATGAGATATAGGTTTATTGAAGAAAATGGCTCATTTTTCAACATTTTATTAAACAATAGCCAATTCCCCCATGTGGTCTTCGACCATGATGCTTCCATATTATTATGCAACATACTTTAGTATAGCCTATAGAAAAACTAGAATCCAAGATGTCGACCTGGAGAAGTCGCTAATTGCTGCTTCGGGGCGAGAGGATCCTGGTCTCCTGGAACCCCTGTTTTCCATCCTTTTCCATTCTTTTCCCCACCTCACTACATTGGTTTGGGGGCTGGGGAGAGAATTTTGTGAGTTCTTCTGCTTTTTTCAAGCTTGTAGCCGAGTTGGAGACGGCTGGATCCTCTGGAACGGCTGGACCCTCTAGAAAGAACAGCGAAGTAGCAGCAGATTAATGGAGTGCAGCAGCGGCTATTGAGCCTGGTGTGCCCTCCTGCAGACCCCCCCTTTGGTGAACTTTTATTACCTTGAAGTTGGCTGGCCTCCCTGGAGGAGTGGGAGAGTGTGAGCAGCGGCAGAGCGTCGTGAATCTTTGGCGACAGAGTCCATCGGTAGCAAACTCCGCATAGCAGATGACAGTAGCAGTCGGTAGCAGTTGGCAGCAGACTCCGTGCTTTTTGGGACCTTTGCTGTGGACCTGGGTGGACCCCCAGCAATTGGTGGTGACCCCCCGGTGAATTCCCTATTACTTCAGAGTCGGCTGATCCCCCCGGAAGAGTAGCGGAGGGGGAGTGTGGTCAGCGGCGGCGGAGTATAGTGGTGCCGAAGCTTTGGAGACGAGGGCGGAGTGCGAAGGGCCTGAGTAACAGCAGTGGACTCCACGTTTTCTAACTATGCTACGGACCCTGTTAGATCTTGGCAGACTCCAGCGGACCCCCTGTAGTCCTTGGTGAGCCCGACGGGTGTTAGGAAGCCTTGTGGACTCTGGCTTCCTCCTGGTGGTCGTGATAAATCTTAACATCCCCTTAGGGGGAAGTTTACGACGGGCCTTGGAGTGGGCTATAGACTTCGGGGACTACAGACTTTGGGGAGACTATGGGTCCTTGCAGTAAGATCAGCTCTGTGAGCGACGAGCTCGGATATTAGGGGGTGGAACTCTATGGTGAGGGGGCCCTCAAGGTTTTTAACATCTGTAACATCTGTAAATCCTAGATTATAATTACCTTTTAATAGGATAATGAGGAAGGAGCTTGGGAATGGAGGACTAACCTCTTCCATTTTCTCCCATCCACTAGAGGTGGCAGAGATTTGGGGTTCCCTTGGTGTGAGAGTGGTATTCCTCCTGGGTGTGAGAGACCCTGGGGGAGACCAGAGTTGGGTGTTAGTATATAAGAGTGCCCGCCCCTGAGTGAGAGACAGGTGGTGGGCAGGAGTGGATGGAGCCCCCTTCAACCAGTGAGAGAGGCTGAGGGGGGGCTTAGTGAGTGTGGAGTGAGCGTTTAGTGGGTAGCTGGCTTCTACCAGTGCTGAGAGCAAAATGCTGGTGCGCTGGTGGTCCTACTGCCCCCTGAGTTTGATTGGGTACTGGAAGATGTGTGCATGGGAGAGGGGACCCCTGTTTCAACCTAGGGTCTTCAGAGGTCCGGTGGTGGAGGCAACTGGGCCTGGAATCTCTAGGGGCTATCGAGCAGGTTGTCCTATTGAGGTGGTGACGGGTCGGGGATGTTATGGCGGGAACCGGGGGCAGGCCATCATTGGGGAAGATGCCCCCAGTGTTTGTTACCGGTGGTGTGTTCCGGCCCTCCGGGTTCAAACCTAGGCCCTGGTCAGCAGACCCTCGAGTGCCCTGGTTTCCGGCAGTTGATGCTTAACGCCAGGTCGGTTAATAACAAGGGCCCCCTCATAAGTGATTTGATCATGGAGGAGGGGGCCGACCTGGCGTGTATTACCGAGACCTGGCTGGGCCCTGGAGGAGGGGTTGCCCTCTCAGAAATCTGCCCGGCCGGGTTTCAGGTATGGCACCAGCCGAGACATCGGGGTAGGGGAGGAGGGGTGGCAGTTGTCATCTGAGAGTCTATAGTGGCCTTCAGGGGCACGGCTCCAGAAGTGGCCGGATGTGAGACCCTGTTTTTCAAGTTGGGTTCCCGAGAGCAGTTGGGAGTGTTGCTGCTGTACCAGCCTCCCTGCTGCGTAGCAACCTCCCTGCCCGAGCTGCTGGAGGCCGTCTCGGGGTTGGCGGTGGAATTCCCCAGACTTATGGTTCTGGGGGATTTCAATCTGCCGTCCCTGGGACATGCCTCGGAGGCGGCTCGGGAGTTCATGGCTACCATGGCAGCCATGTGCCTGGTCCAGATTATTCGGGACCCGACTCAAGACAGTGGCCTCACTCCAGATTTGATTTTCTTGTCGGAGCAGTGGCAAGGTGATCTGGGAGGAGAGTTACATCTTTCCCCATTGTCATGGTCAGATCATGCCCTGGTGGCCCTAAGATTCTCATATGCTGCCCCACAACGCAGGGAGGCTGGACCTATTCAATTGGTCCACCCCCGGCGACTAATGGACCCGATAGGGTTTCAGAGGAAGCTGGGGGTTATACCCGAGGGTCTACTGCACGGTCCAGCGGAGGTCCTAGCCACAGCCTGGAACAAGGAAGCAGCCGGGGCCTTGGACAAGATCGCGCCTATGCGGCCTCTCTTGTCCCATCCGACCCGATATTCCCCGTGGTTCACGGAGGGATTGAGGGTTCTGAAGAGGGTTAAGAGACGCCTAGAGTGCCGCTGCAGAAAGACAAAGACTGAATCCGACCTAACACAAGCTAGAGCTGCGGTTAAGGCCTACCTTGTGGCGGTAAGAGTGACAAAACGTCAATATTTCTCCACTCTTATTGCATCCGCAGAATGCCGCCCGATGGCCCTGTTTAGGATTACTCGATCTCTCCTAGGTAAGGTGGGGCCAGTGACCCACCTTCAGGGCCATGCGGAGGAATTTTCGGATCATCTGATGGATAAAATCGCTCGGATTCGTTCTAAGCTGGACTCCAAGCATGATGCATGGTCTTGGGAGATGCCAAGGGAACGTCTGTGCCCGGTTATCTGGGAATGGTTTGATCCTGTTGGGCCTAAGGAAGTGGACAGAATCCTCCGGACTGTATGGGCCACTATGTGTCATCTTGACCCATGCCCCTCCTGGCTGGTGAAAACAGCCAGGGAGGTGACATGTGGTTGGGTCCATGCGATGGTTGCGTCATCCTTGAGTGAGGGAGTGTTCCCAGCTGCTTTTAAGGAGGCGCTGGTGCACCCCCTCCTTAAGAAGCCATCGCTGGACCCTACAGTGTTGGACAAGGTTCTTCCTGTCTCCCACCTCCCCTTTTTGGGTAAGGTGGTTGAGAAAGTGGTGGCATTGCAGCTCCAGAGGATTCTGAATGATACGGATTATCTAGACCCCTTTCAGTCAGGGTTCAGGCTGGGATATGGGGTGGAAACTGCATTGGTCGCACTTACAGATGATCTCTGGCAGGAGCGGGATGGAGGCAGTGCATCCATCCTGGCTCTTCTTGACCTCTCAGCGGTTTTCGATACCATCGACCATGGTATCCTTTTGGGGTGGCTCGGGGAGTTGGGGGTGGGCGGCGTAGTTTTGTGCTGGTTCACCTCCTTCCTCCGAGACTGATCCCAATCGGTGGTAATAGGAGATGAGAGGTCCGACCCTCGGCCCCTACTCTGTGGGGTGCCGCAGGGTTCGGTTCTCTCCCCTCTCCTATTTAATATCTACATGAAACCACTGGGTGAGATCATCCACCAACACAGGATGAGGTATCATCAATATGCTGATGATACTCAATTATATATCTCCATCCCGGGTGAGCTAAGTGATGCAGTGGCTACCCTTTCTCAGTGTCTGAAGGCTGTAGGGGCCTGGATGGGGAACAACAGGCTTCAGCTGAACCCTGGTAAGATGGAGTGGCTGTGGATTGATGGCGCCTCGAGATCCAGGAAGTTGTCATCTTTAGATCTGGATGGGGTGGCACTACCTCGTTCAGACACAGTGCGGAACCTGGGGGTCCTTCTGGACTCACGACTCCTGCTTGAAGAGCAGGTGGCAGTTGTGGCCAGAAGGGCATTTGTGCAACTTTGAGTTGTACGCCAGCTACGCCCTTTCCTGGACAGAGATGCCCTCCGTACAGTCACTCATGCCCTGGTCATCTCCCATATAGACTATTGCAACGCACTCTACATGGGGCTACCCTTGAAGAGTATCCGGAAGCTTCAACTGGTCCAGAATGCGGCTGCGCGCGCAGTTGTGTGTGCCCCAAGTTCGGCACATGAGAAACCTCTGCTGCGCGAGCTGCATTGGTTACCAGTTTGCTTCCGGGTCCAATTCAAGGTGTTGGTTATCACCTTTAAAGCCCTACATGGCATGGGACCAGGTTACCTAAGGGACCGCCTCATCCCCAGAGCATTGACCCGCCCCACTCGGTTATGCAGAGAGGGCTTGCTACGGACCCCGTCTGTAAGAGAACTCCATCTGACGGGTCCAGGAGACGGGCCTTCTCTGCAGTGGCACCCGCCCTCTGGAACATTCTGCCCCTGGAGGTGAGGCAAGCCCCCACACTTCTGACCTTCCGAAAACAACTGAAGACCTGGCTCTGCCACCTTGCTTGGGATGGGAAGAGTAATAGCTCTTCGTGTGGATGGCTTGCGCCATAGAGTTCTTTTAATACATAACATCACAGCCTCTTGGATTTTATATATTTATATATTTATATTTAATTTTTAAATTGATATATCGTGTTGTATATTTTATATGTTTTAATCACTAACTTTATTGTAAACCGCCCAGAGTCCCCTCTACGGGGGGAGATGGGCGGTGATATAAGTTGGATAAATAAATAAATAAAATTATGCAACATACTTTAGTATAGCCTTTCCCAATCTGATATCCTCCAAATGTGTTGTTCTTAATGCACAATCAACATATTTTAGGGCACCAGATTGGGGAATGCTACTCTAGAGTTTAAAAAAAAAACCTCAGAAACTACAAATAATGCAGTTTATTATTTGCATTTAGTAATCTCTTATTTGTTATTATTTCTACATTTCCAATGCTTATTAAAATGTTATCTACACTCACACTATTTGGAGGGGGAAAATTGCTTACAATTGTGATGAGGCCACTTTACATGTCATCAAGCATCTAGTCACCCTTCTGATGACTCTTTCTTCTCTGAAATCCAGGGCATTTTTCCAAATATCACTTTTCTTCAAGCTTAGAATATACAGTACTGTGCAAAAGTTTTAGGCAGGTGTAAAAAATGCTGTAAAGTAAGAATGCTTTCAAAAATACAGTACAGTATATATTGTAATTGTTTATGTTTATCAATTTACAAAATGCAAAGTGAGCGAACAGAAGAGAAATCCAAATCAAATCAATATTTGGTGTGACCACCCTTTGCCTTCAAAACAGCATCAATTCTTCTAGGTACACTTGCGCACAGTTTTTGAAGGAACTTGGCAGGTAGGTTGTTCCAAACATCTTGGAGAACTAACCACAGATCTGTGAATGTAGGCTGCCTCAAATCCTTCTGTCTCTTCATGTAATCCCAGACAGACTCGATGATGTTGAGATCAGGGCTCTGTGGGGGCCAAACCATCACTTCCAGGACTCCTTGTTCTTCTTTATGCTGAAGATAGTTCTTAATGACATCGGTTGTATGTTTGGTGTCGTTGTCCTGCTGCAGAATAAATTTGGGGCCAATCACACGCCTCCCTGATGGTATGGCATGATGGATAAGTATCTGCCTGTATTTCTCAGCATTGAGGACACCATTGATCCTGACCAAATCTCCAACTCCATTTGCAGAAATGCAGCCCCAAACTTGCAAGGAACCTCCACCATGGCTGTTGTGGGTCTTCCGGGCTGTGTGGCCGTGTTCTGGAAGTTGTGGTTCCTAATGTTTCGCCAGCATCTGTGGCCAGCATCTTCAGAGGGCAGGCGCACAGATAGAAGCAAAATCTCTGTGCCCAGGTAGAGTGGCAATGTTCTATTTATAGAGCTAAATTATAGGAGATTGGGTGGGGTTTTTTGTTGTGTTGAAATGTTAACGAGTGGCTGATGAGCGTGATTAGCATGTTCATTGTGAGAAGTATTCCCATGACCTGGTGGTTGGACTGAGTTCGTTGACCTTTTGCAGGCTGTGTTTTTTTTTCAGGACTGGTAGCCAGGTTTTGCTAATTTTTAAACTTTCTTCTTTTTTATTGTAACTGTGCTGGTGTTTGTGAATTTCAATGGCTTCTCTGTATAATCTGGTGTAGTGGCTTTTGGTGTTGTCCAGTATTTCTGTGTTTTCAAATAGGATTTTGTGTCCTGTTTGCTTGAGAGCATGTTCAGCTACTGAAGATTTTTCCAGTTGCTGTAGTCTGCAGTGTCTTTCGTGTTCTTTTATCCTGGTGGTAATGCTTCGTTTTGTGGTTCCGATGTATACTTGTCCACAGCTGCATGGTATGCTGTATACTCCTGCAGCGGTGCGGGGGTCCCTTTTGTCTTTAGCTGATTTTAGCATTTGTTGTATTTTTCTGGTGGGTCTGAAGACTGTTTGAAAGTTGTGTTTTTCCATCAGTTTTCCCATGCGGTCAGTGACTCCTTTGATGTAGGGCAGGAATACCTTGTTTGTGTGGGGCTGTTTTTCTTCAGTTGGATGTTGTTTTCTTGGTTTGATGGCTCTTTTTATTTCATTCTTGGAATAGCCATTCGCCTGTAGGACCCAATTCAGATGGTTAAGTTCATTGTTGAGAAATTGGCGAAACGTTAGGAACCACAACTTCCAGAACACGGCCACACAGCCCGGAAGACCCACAACAGCCATCGAACTCTGGCCGTGAAAGCCTTCGACAATACATCAACCTCCACCATGCTTCACTGTTGCCTGCAACACTCATTATTGTACCACTCTCCAGCCCTTCGGCGAACAAACTGCCTCCTTCTACAGCCAAATATTTCAACTTTTGACTCATCAGTCCAGAGCACCTGCTGCCATTTTTCTGCACCCCAGTTCCTATGTTTTTGTGCATAGTTGAGTCGCTTAGCCTTGTTTCCACGTCGGAGGTATGGCTTTTTGGCCACAATTCTTCCATGAAGACCACTTCTGGCCAGACATCTTCGGACAGTAGATGGGTGTACCTGGGTCCCACTGGTTTCCACCAGTTCTGTGCTGACAGCACTGCTGGACATCTTTCGATATCGAAGGGAAGTAAGCATGATGTGTGTTTCATCTGCTGCATTAAGTTTCCTTGGCTGACCACTGTGTCTACGGTCCTCAACGTTGCCAGTTTCTTTGTGCTTCTTCAAAAGAGTTTGAACAGCACATCTTGAAACCCCAGTCTGCTTTGAGAATTTTGCCTGGGAGAGACCTTGCTCATGCAGTATAACTACCTTGTGTCTTGTTGCTGTGCTCAGTCTTGCCATGGTGTATGACCTGTGACATGAAACTGTCTTCCACAACCTCACCTTAGTGGCAGAGTTTGGCTGTTCCTCACCCAGTTTTAAGCCTCCTACACAGCTATTGCTGTTTCAGTTAATGACTGTGTTTTGACCTACATATGACATTGATGATCATTAGCACCTGCTTGATATAATTTGTTCATCATACACCTGACTCTAATCCTACAAGATCCCTGACTTTGTGCAAGTGTACAAAGTGTGCAAGTGTAAGAATTGATGCTGTTTTGAAGGCAAAGGGTAGTCACACCAAATATTGATTTGATTTGGATTTCTCTTCTGTTCGCTCACTTTGCATTTTGTAAATTGATAAACATCAACAATTACAATATATATTTTTGAAAGCATTCTTATTTTACAGCGTTTTTTCATACCTGCCTAAAACTTTTGCACAGTACTGTATTTTTAATAATTGGTTAATTTGCAAATTGATGAAGAAAGCAAATATTATAAAATGGATAGGGAGTAGCAAGATGGGTGGGAAAATAAAGCAGGGGGCAGATGATGATGGGGAGTGGGTAAGAGAAAGAAGAGAGAAGTGGGGAAGAAGGAAAAGGACTGGGCTCATTGTATTTTTCCAAATCTGTGTGGCTAATCAGAAAGTGATACCTTTTGGGTTCTCCTTAACCCAGTCAATTCTGTTGTTTTTATTTCTCTCTTCTAGATCTACTTATTTTGTTCACCATGTTCTGTCATTATCACCAGTCAAGATTTATTGGGTGTGCAACTTCCCAAAACTCTGTCTTGCCATTTCCATTATTGTTTTTTCCCAGCTATCGTTTTTATATACCTGCTAGCCTTTTCAGAAGAAATATAATGGTTCAAATCAAATGCTAGAAAATTAATACATTAACCAAGTGGTTGTTTTTATTCCCTTTTTTTAGCAAAACATCACAAAATAAAACTCTTCTCTCTTCAATTATGGTTTGAACTACTTTTCCTTCAGAGTAGTCATTCTCAACCACTGTTAGTCAACCTTGCATCTTCTCTGGTGTGTGGGGGGATTATTTTGTTCATCTTGATATGTGCACACCACAGTTAATAAAGATGTCTGTTGCATGCATTTTGCCCCCTAATTCATCTACCCCTCCATCAGGCTTCATGACTTTATGGGAGGAAGAAAAGGTTATAATATTTACAGGACCTTGGAAAGCTCCTAAGCATTACATATTTTTTGTAAAGGAAGGCAGGCCTCAAAAATGAGTATTTATACACCCTGAGCCAGCCTGGTGAATTATAAAGCCATCCCTCCAATAAAATGGCAAGGGATTTAAACAAGGAGCATCCTGAGATGCTGTCAGCTCTTCAAGGCAGATCAGACTAGGAAGCCAGAGTTATGAATGCTAATACTACTATTATTATAAGGTTACAGTAATAGAACCTTGCAACTCTGAATATGCTTCCCCTCTCCCTCCCTTTGCTCCCTCCCTCCTTTGCTAGCAAGGTTATGCTCAAAATCCTACAAGCTAGGCTTCAGCAGTATGTGAACCGAGAACTACCAGAAGTGCAAGCTGGGTTTCGAAGAGGCAGAGGAACTAGAGATCAGATTGCCAACATTCGCTGGATCATGGAAAAAGCAAGAGAGTTCCAGAAAAACACCTACTTCTGCTTCAGTGACTATGCTAAAGCCTTTGATTGTGTGGATCACAACAAACTGTGGCAAATTCTTAAACAGATGGGAGTACCAGACCACCTTACCTGTCTCCTGAGAAACCTGTATGTGGGTCAAGAAACAACAGTTAGAACCGGACATGGAACAACCGATTGGTTCAAAATTGGGAAAGGAGTACAACAAGGCTGTATATTATCACCCTGCTTATTTAACATATATGCAGAGTACATCATGAGAAATGCCGGGCTGGATGAATCACAAGCCGGAGGTAAGATTGCCGGGAGAAATATCAACAACCTCAGATATGCAGACAATACCACCCTAATGGCAGAAAGTGAAGAGGAACTAAAGAGCCTCTTGATGAGGGTGAAAGAGGAGAGTGCAAAAGCTGGCTTGAAACTCAACATTAAAAAAACCCAGATCATGGCATCTGGTCCCATCACTTCCTGGCAAATAGAAGGGGAAGAAATGGAAGCAGTGACAGATTTTATTTTCTTGGGCTCCAAGATCACTGCAGACGGTGACTGCAGCCATGAAATTAAAAGACGCTTGCTCCTTGGGAGGAAAGCTATGGCAAACCTAGACAGCATATTAAAAAGCAGAGACATCACCTTGCCAACAAAGGTCCGTATAATTAAAGCTATGGTTTTCCCAGTAGTAATGTATGGCTATGAGAGTTGGACCATAAGGAAGGCTGAGCACCGAAGAATTGATGCTTTCGAACTGTGGTGCTGGAGAAAACTCTTAAGAGTCCCTTGGACTGCAAGGAGGTCAAATCAGTCAATCCTAAAGGAAATCAACCCTGACTGCTCATTGGAAGGGCAGATACTAAAGCTGAAGCTCAAATACTTTGGCCACCTAATGCGAAGAGAGGACTCACTGGAAAAGACCCTGATGCTGGGAAAGACTGAAGGCAAAAGGTGAAGGGGACGGCAGAGGATGAGATGGTTAGATAGCATCACCGATGTAACAAACATGAATTTGAGTAAACTCCGGGAGACAGTGGAGGACAGGAAGGCCTGGCGTGCTATGGTCCATGAGGTCATGAAGAGTCGGACACGACTAAACGACTGAACAACAACAACAACAACTCCCTCCCTTTATCTTCATGAGAACTAGGGAAGGTCATATCTGAGACACTTTCTCAAATTACATTTCTGCCCCGGGCTCAGATTTCATTTATCTGACCGTTGCCTTGGTTGTGGCTCTTCCTCCTGTTCCCCAGGTTATTCCTACTGCCCATTACAGATACATCTATTCAAAGTAGACCTATCCAATTATTGAGGTTGTTGCCTCTTACTCTGTCAGAGAGTGAATAGCATTAAGTGGTTAATCGGTAGCTTTTCCTCCCCCGAAATCTATTATCCCAATTCTACATTCAAGTTCTGGCAGTATACCTTCTTTCTAAGAAGAGTATCTCTGAAGTTCTTTCTGACTGAGATCATCTTTAGTTATATCCAGGGCATTGCAGTTGCCACTGCCACTGGCTTTACTCCCAAAAATGAATTTATATAATGATTTAGCTCCAGAACAAATTTACAAAATTGGAAATTTTGTTGTAGATCAGGATTCCCCAAAGTTGTCAATATTAACCCCAAGGGTTGATGGGACTTCCAAGATGATGATGATGATGATGATGATGATGATGATTAGTAGTAGTAGTAGTAGTAGTAGTAGTAGTATGGGGATTCATGAACAATCTGGGGTTGATAAGCTGAAGAGTTTGGGGACCCCTGCTCTAGATGGTAGTAGTAAACTTTATGATGATCATAGATCAGCAATCATAAAAAGCAATACACATATCCGATTGTAAGCCACCTAGAGTTGTGCGAGTCGGGCAGCATATTATTATTATTATTATTATTATTATTATTATTATTATTATTATTATTTCAAGAAAGAATATATACTTATACAATACAAAAAAATAAAAGCAATAAGATTTGCAGATGTGTGCTAACCCAATTGGTCTTTTCCACAATGCAGGAAGAGTACTTGTGTAATTGGGACAGTTGGAACACCTAGATTGAAAGTCGCCAGAGAATGATAGTAATATCTCAGAACTTGGCTACCTTTCTAGAAGTTTTTGTGTACATGTCTGACAAAGAAATTGCACTTTCCCCTTATCTGACTTGCCAGATTTTGCTCTGGTGTGCAAAGAACTCCTTCACTGATTTCTTGATTAGAACATGCACATATATAGAAGGAACATTCCTCTACATCAGATAAGTCTTCTGTTTAGACCAGTGCTTCTCAAACCTGGGTAAATTACCTAAAATTGGGTAAAAGTGGTTTTTCTTTGGATAATGACACACAAACCCATGAAATTGACTTAAAGTGTTTTACCTACATTGGGTAAAAAGGACTTTTTGATAAGCGGTTTTGGGTAATGAAGGAAAAGGTTTGGGAAGCACTGGTTTAGACAGTGTGGCCATCCACATTCAGTTCAATGCAACATTTAAACAGATTTGTTTTTAAACTTGGTGAATGTTATTCAAGTCAGGGACAAAAATAAGCCAACAGGAGCTGCTGGTGGCTGATTTTGGCATGCGAAGAAGATTATTATAGAAATAAGGAAAATAGAAAATAAGGAAAATGAAAGAAGAACCTTCTTTTTCATGCAGAGAAGTTGTTTACAAGGACAGTTGGCCCTAATGCCTAGGACACAGAAATTTATCTCCAGTGCTTTGCCACTGGTTCCTGCCCCCAATCAGTGGCTACTGACAGAGCTGGTCCTGTACAAGGTCACCCATGGAAATGGTGAACTGCATCAACATGACAGGCATCACCAGTCAATTGAAGCCCCACCCCTTTCTATGTGTGCATGATGTGTGCCATGCACATTAAAGAAGGGTAGGGCTTTGATGGCCTGGTGATGCCTGCTGCTTTGATGCTGTTGCCCCGCCCCACCCCTTGGGGATGGGGGATGCCCCATCCTGCTATCAGCTAGATTCCGAGGGAGCTACTTTCCACAGTGGCAAACACTACACATTTTTCAAGCAGCAGATATTACTTTAAGAATTGGGTTAAGCCAGAGAACTGCAGTAGTTCAGGATGACATCTCAGTACAGCAGTTTTGCCAAGGAGATGGGTATGTTCATTAAAAAGAAAGAGCGTGAGAAGCACATATTGCAAAAGGACATAGGAAACTCAAGCACAAACATACCGTAATCAAGGTCTTTTAGATCATTCAAAGGAATATTTCACCTATAGTGCCATAGGACATAATCACATACAATACTGTCTCCCCCTGAAACAAAGAAAGGAGCTGGCAAAGCAGCATCATTAGGGACTAGTAATAATCTTGAGGCTTGTATCATTTCACAGTTGAGTTACTTGAAAACAGGCAGACTGGCCATTATAGAAGACAGCAGTAGCAGCTGGTTCCCTCTCTGATTTCCTTATAGTATCAACTCCTTAATATTTTCTCCATTACAACATTCCTTCCTTCCAACATAGTTACCCTTTCACCCCTCCCTCCTTCTATCTTAACTCCCCCTAAAAGGCCTCTTGAGAGACTGTAAGTCGTATTTCTAAGGAAGGAAGCCCCACTGAACTCATAAAGTAGACATGCTTAGGGCTGTGCAGTAAGTTGTTTTAGCTGCATTGCTGCTCCTAAGCAAAAAGTAGAATGACATGGGGGGGTGACTTTGCTGTCCTCGTGTAACCTTTTCTCCCTTTCTCTTCGCACATGGCTTGCAAGCATTACTTCAGCAGTTTTGTGTGCAGCTTGGCATTATCTACAAGCTGAAGGAACAAAGACATTTGCCTGTATTTCTATGCCACAAAAAGCTAGGAGTAATGAAAGCCCATTTTCACATTCTTATTTATTTATTTATTTTAGAAATGGTGAAGACACCATTATTATCTAGGCTGAAAGACTTGATAAACTGCTCACGCAATCCTGAAGCATTTCTTTCCACACACAAAAAAATAAACAATAAACAAACACAGAAAGAGAATTAAAAAAGGAAAAAAGAGAACCACTTTAAAATCTGAGACTCAGATCAATCATATACCATATCTTCTACAGAAGACAGTGCTTGAGCTATTATATCTTTGTAGTCCCATGATGTTTGGGGCTTTAAAATCTTTTATCTGTGCAATAATTAGCTATAATAGCTATCAGAAGTATTCCTGTGCACTTTTATCTACTGCATTGTTCTACATAGATATTTGTATTGTTTTAACTTATAGAAAAATAATTGAATAGGAAGTACTTCGGCCACATAATGAGAAGACAGGATACCCTGGAGAAGATGCTGATGCTAGGGAAAGTGGAAGGCAAAAGGAAGAGGGGCCGACCAAGGGCAAGATGGATGGATGATATTCTGGAGGTGACGGACTCGGCCGTGGGGAAGCTGGGGGTGGTGACGGCCAACAGGAAGCTCTGGCGTGGGCTGGTCCATGAAGTCACAAAGAGTTGGAAGTGACTGAACGAATAAACAACAAAAAAGGGAGGCTAAAAATTAGCTGTATTTTAAAAACAAAGATGTATATTTTCAAAGTTAGCAAATATTTTTTTCTGTCTGATTATTGAATTAACACTTTCAGATTTTTTTTCATTCCCAAAGCCTTTTGAATTTGTTCCAAGTGAAATAGTTTTTAACTTCTTGGATGCCTTTCTCTCATACAACACATAAAACATAAGATTCCAGTCATATCATATTAAAGCCAATAGGCATCTTCAGGAAGACACCCTTCAGTTACCCTAGAACTTGAGCCCCCCCCCCCTCCACAAGGCCTCCTGGGTCAACAATGTGCTTGCTAATACACCCCTGCCTTAATCAATTTTATTTTCAATATCCTTTTAATTTAAAAAAGTGTGGGAACCTAGTATGCTCCAAAGCATAGCACCAGCTTCAGGAAAAAACGGTGCTTTCAACAATACATGTTGACTCCACACTGACCACAGAAAATAAAATAGTGGGCCACAGTTCCATTTACATCCTGTTTTGTAGCTGGCCTCACACAACATGGCATCACATATTTGTAAAATCTATCAGAAAAACATTGGTTAGAGCAGGCAGTTTTAATCTGTCCCTACTCCCAGTAACTAGAAAAAAACATATTGCTCCTTAAAACATATTATTGAAGGTCAGTAGACGAAGCTGAAAAGGGCTTCTACTTATGGCAAACTTTCAGTTTGAGTAAGATGAGTTGTTTTATTAATGTTTTTAAAACTCTCATTAAAACAATGAGAAGACAGGTTATGGAGGTTGCACTTCAACACATCTGGACAAGGAGGTCCACAGGGAGAGGGGGTCATAAAAGTCAAGACAGCAGCCACAACCATTTGATCAAATCCCTACAAGCACCCCTCCCTCTGGAGGATATTTTCTACAGTATGTGCAGCATATTTCTCCATTTAGTCTTGTACAGCCTGAAAACTGTTTCTCAGTATTAGTTGCAAACTAAGTTTAGTATCTTGAATTCCTAGGTTCCAAATCTAAACCCTATTCAGGAAAATGATCTTTGCTACTGAAAGCATAAAGCAACCCAAGTACATTAAATTTTAACGAGAGTTTTAAAAACATTAATAAAACAACTCATCTTACTCAAACTGAAAGTTTGCCATAAGTAGAAGTTCTGAGAACATCTTGATACAATCCCTTTGAAATCTGTCATAAAACACTGCATGTGGTAACAGCCCATCAATGGCATGCAAACTGCGTGCATGAAGCATTTCATGAACATCCACCCACAAGAGAAGGAGAGGAGAGGCGTAAGCAAGTTTCACATAATCTGGTTTGCTTCATTTTGCCTTAGCATGTTGTGTAAATCTATCCACTGTGGCTAGTACACTATAACTTATGGCTTTAGGAGTTATGCGAACTCAGCCAATTGTGAATTACTTAATAAACCATAATTAAGCAAGCCATGGCTTAGCACAATGGGTGAATCCAGGGAAATTTTGTATCAAGGTACACATTCCCACCAAACTCACAAAGTGTTTTGGAAAATGTATTTCGATGAAAGCCTCTGTATTTAAGAAATCCCCTAAACTCAGCCTATACATCCTGTATGGCAGGAAGCCACAGTTTGGCTGGAACATGGCAAAACAGACTGGTTCCAGATTAGCTAAGGAGTCAGCCAAAGCTGCAGACTCTCTCCCTACTTAAACAAGTTATGTGCAGAACATATAATGAGAGGAGCTGAGCTGGAAGAAAATGGGTGTGGATTTAAATTTAGAGGAAGAAACATCAACCCCCACTTCACTGGTGACACTACTCTAGTAATGTAAGTCAAAGAGCAGAGTGAAAAAAATGGGACTACAATTAAATGTAAAGAAGACTAAACTAATGACAAAATACGCAGCAACCAACCTCAGAACTGATCATGAAGGCAATGAAGTGGTAGATAACGGTGTCTGCCTTTGAGGATCAATTGTCGACAGCAAAGGATATATAGATCTGATTCTCCCAGCACTTTTCACTACCATTTTATTCTTTGGGCTGTGAATTACATATTCTATCCTCTATTTGGGATTAAGTTCTGGGTCATCTCTCCTCTGGTCAGATCAACCAACAATTCTTCTCAGACACAGACTTTTAAACTATGGAGACATATTTACCTCATTCTTCTGGCCAGAAGATATTTCTTATCATTCCCTATGAGGGTAATGAAGTTCCACAATGACTACATCCCTTTCTCCTTTGGATATCTCCAGATTGTAATATGGGTATGCTCCTCTCTTGTGCTGTCCACACCCTGCCTAAACTTCACCTGTTTCAAGCACTGGCAGAGTTGAGGTTTTCTGCCACAGGGGCAAACCATATTCTAGCTGACATTCCACTAATGTTGTGAGAATGTGGTGGAATTCTAAAGTCTCTTAAACAGATCTCAAGTATAATAAAGAAATATAGGCCATTTTTATATGGTTTCACGGTGCCCATATTGACTTATTATGGAGAAGAAGGACCCACACAGCTATTTTAAACTTGGTGGATACAAATTGAAAGTAATAACCTTGCAGATGACTTGGTGTTGGTTCTGGAAGATCCTTTAAAGGGAATTGAAATATTGATGGGTAAATTAAAATAATTTGGTGCATTAGCAGGTTTCAAGATTAATAAACAGAAGATGAAAATGTTAACAAAAATATGAAAATAGAAGATCAAACAGAAAACGGGTTTTAAGATTGAGAAGAAGATAAAATATCTGGGTATCACTATGACAGACATGAACTGTATGTTAAGACAGGGAATGAAGTTTAAAAAGATATGTTGGGAGGAACTACAACTGTAATTGCTGGGGAGAATTTCTGTGATAAAAATGAATGTCTTGCCTAGAATGATGTTTTTGTTTCCGACAATACCTGTTTTGACAACGGATGCACCATTTAAACAGTGACAAAAGGATATATCTGAATTTGTGTGGCAGGGGAAAAAACCACGAGTTAAATATAAGGTGTTACAAGATGCAAAGGAAAGAGAAGGATTGGGTTTACCCGACTGAAATTGTATTTTGCAGCTTGCTGTTTGGTTTGGATGAAAGGGTGGGTGCTGCTGAGAAATAGAAGGCTTTTGGAGTTAGAAGGACACGACCTGAGATTTGGGTGGCATGGATATTTGTGGTACAACAAAGTTAAGGTTAATGTGAATTTTAAAAATAATTATATGTGCCATATTGAGAATATAGAATAGATACAAACCCAGGCTGTGTCCGAAAATACCTTTGTGGCTCTCAGCACAGGAAGAATTTTATAGACAAGAAATAATAGACAAACACAATTGGCCAACTTATCATGAAATACTAGAATTTTCTCAAGGGGAATGTAAAATAAAATCAAGAGAAGAACTGGTGGCAGGGGAATACAAATGTCAATGGTTCTCTTATTTACAATTATTAGAAAGATTTAAAGTTGACAAAAGAATTTATGGTTTTGCATATTGTAAGACTGAGTTTGAAATAGAATTGTGTACAAATGATGAACATGTAATTGCTAAAGTGTATAAACTTTCATTGAAATTTGAAACAGAAGAAGAACAAGTGAAAGAATAATATACTGATGGGCTAAAAATTAGTTGTGGAGTCCTTGGTGCTCTCTGAGCCTTGTTTTCTTGCAGACATTTCCTTAGTTATATACTATGTAAATATTATATACAGTTATATACTATGTAAAAATTAGTTATATATTGATGGAACAATGGGAAATATGTGGTTGAAAGGATTGAAATTTACACTTATAATTTTAAAGATAATTTTTATAAAATGGTGTATCGTTGGTATATGTCACTAAAAACAGAAAGAAAAAAACATGCAAAAAAGGAAAAAGACAAAAAATAGGAAAAAAAGCCCCCCTAAAAAAGCAACGTCCCTCCCTCATCATGACAAGTATAAACAATTTCATTATATCTTCATCTCCTCTTAATTAACAAATATAAAACTGTGGCTGTTGTGCCATCGAACTCCGGCAGTGAAAGCCTTCGACAAAATATAAAACTCTTCATCTCATAACTCATCTATTAACTATAGGCAATAAGTAATGTCTTCTCCAATCCAGGTATCAGCAAAAAGTCCAAACAGAGCCCTAAAATAATAACATTAATTAACATACTATATAATTCAACATTCCACATCTCGACTCTTAACTGTAGGCAAATCCACATTTAAAAGGCATGAAGTGCTCTCAAAATCCTAGTGTGAACAAAAAACTAAAGTTTAACACGACAAAAAGGGAGAGTTTCTCCTCTAAAGAAAACAAGCTCAGAAATAACCCTTACTTTAAGTAGAAAGACAATTAAATACAAAGCCAATTTAAATGCTATCAAATTAGAATACATAAAATAACTGGGGAGAAAAGCTTAAACATCATGTTAACTGTAATCAAACCCACTACACAACGTTTTCTCATTCCAGATACCAGCAAATCCAAAGAGAACCACCCCAAAGAACATGACCCATTCAAATAAACATTCCATCCTCAACTCTTAACTATAAGCAAATCCACAATTAAGAGGCATAAAGAAATCCCAGTATCCTAATATAAACAAAAGACTAAAATTTAACATGACAAAGAGGGATAATTTTTCCTTTAAAGAAAACAAGCTCACAAAAATTCCTTACTTTAAGTGGAAAGACATTTAAGTACAAAGCCAGTTTAAATACTAACAGATTAGAATACATAAAGTAACTGTAGGGGAAAATACTTAAACAGCATGTTAACTGTAAGCAAATCCAACACATAACATTTTTCCAGTCCAGATGTCAGCAAATCCAAAAAGAACTACCCAAAATAGCAACATGTCTCATTTTAACCCTGGTCAAATAAACCGACTTTGTGTTCCTTCTCTTTACATAAAACAATCTTGCTCTTTAATCCATTCAGATGGTTGTTGATCCTTGTTTCAAATTTCTTCAAAACTTTAAACAGCCTCTTTTGTAAGTCCAGCGAAAAGAAATTATTCCAATTGCTCTCTGCGATTGTCATTTTTATTTCCTTCTTAATTTTTAAGGCCTCATCCAGGGTTTTTGGTTTTTTTTTTGTCTGATGTCTTATTCAAACTCTTATTCAAGTTGTTCTTGGGTATAGTTTGCTGCCTATCTTTTTTTGTAACATCTTCTGGGAACAGCATGTTCCCAAGAAGACAACATAGCTGACCTTATTGATTCAAAGTCCTGATGCAATTCCTCAAAAATATATCTGAACACCATTATAAGTGCTTATCTTGTTATGTCTCCAATATCAAAAACAATTCTTCTTTCCCACAAAAATGCATTTATTCTTTAAAATTAATTACAAATCTTAATATTCAAAATCCAATATTCCAATATTTTCTGAGCCCTTAATCCGTTTAAGTTGTTGTAACCATAGAGTAAGAGGTAAATTTACAACTGCTGTAAAGAAGATCAGAAGCTACTTCTTTGTATCTTTTTTCTTTCTTTTCTATTTTTCTTTTACTTTTTTTCCTTTCTTGCACTTTTAGCTTTCTCTTTGATTTCTTTCTTTCTTTTTCTTTTCTTTTTCTTACTTTATATTCGTTTGTATTAGGTTTTATCTTCCTTTTTAAAAATCTTTAATAAAATTATGTATGTACGTATGTATGTAATAACCTTAATGAAATGGCAGACAGGTAGAATCAGCATCAGCAGGTGGAATCTATGGAGAATAACTTTTTTTCCTTCACCAATGACATTGGCTACTTTTTAAAAGAGTGCTGGCTTATTCTAATTAAATGGAAAGGTAGCAAACAGTAACAATTATATGCCTATGGGTAGTGAATAAAATGTGCCTCTCTAAGAAATAGTCTAATAAACCTTCAGTCTAAAGATGGTGGGGAAACCCACTTCCTAAAGTTAACTGATGGAGGACTTCCACTGAAGTCATTTTATCAGGAGCTGTTACGCAAAAAGCAAATTCAATGCAAAAGGCTCAAGAAGAAAAACATGACAACAAATTAGCTGTTGTTTCCTTCAGGGATGCATAGTTACGGCTCATCATATAGAGAAGGGTTCCTGATCCAACATAGACTGCTTATGGAACTCATTTCCAATAAAAAAAATTCCTATCTATAAATCCATCCCCAGAATTTTCTGCTGTCAGCAAAAGAACTATCTTTGGAAGGGGAGAAGGAATTTTCAGCTGTTTTTGATGCAGAGAAAGAAATCTTTTTTGAAGCAGTGAGTATTGTCTTTTTTATTTGTTTTATATTTTTTAAGTAAGGTGGGCAGGATCAACAATTTTAACTAGGCCACTAAGCAAGGCACAGTGGGTTACTTCAGAAATATTAAGGCATAAATCATAGTTTCCAATCCCAAATAGTGAGATTCACACTATAGGTCTGTGTAAAATGTTCTGGTCTTCATTCAGCGTGATGCAGCTGCTAAAAAGACAAATACTATTTTGTGACAGTAGAGATAGTTATATTAACTAGCCAGAGCACAGAGAAGGGCTACAAATATGGGGAGGAAAGCTCTATGACGAACAGCTAAAGGAACCAAATATGTTAGCCGGCAAAAAACTGAGAGAAGATATAACAGCAATCTTCAGATATCTAAAGGGTTGTCATAGCAGAGTGGATGGACTTGTTGTTTGTCATTCTGGAAGAACTGATGACTTGAAACAAAGAGAAGTGGAATCATGTTAGGTTAAGAGGAATTTCCTGATAGTAAAAGCTGTCAACCAGTAAAATTGGCTGTCTCATGAAGTAGTATGTTCCTCTTCAGTGGAGTTCTTCAAGCAGCAGCTGGATAGCCATCTGTCCAAAATGCTTTAGCAGATCCTGCATTTATCAGGAAATGAGACTAGATGACCTCTGAGAGTTCTCTTTCAACGTTATGATTCATTCATTAAATCACAGGCTGCAGAATGCAGAGAATAGCCAGGAAATACTGTAAGCGGGAAAGTCTCGAGGCCATCAATGTTCCCTCCAGCAGAATTCATATCCCGCCTGCGTCTTTTCCCTCAGCTATGATGTCTACTGGTCTAAGAAAAATCTCTTCATCCCCTCTCTTCACCAAAGGGGGAAAATTCAACAACTACAAGCACGATTGTAGGTTACAGTTTAGAGCTTCTCTGTGCGTGCAGTGGGGGGCTTGAGAGACATGGCTCAGAGTCTGGGAGTCAAGATTAGGCAAGAGGTCAGTACAAGCAGCTTATAGGAGCAGTTAAACTCGAGCATAGGTTTTTTTTTTTCCCCCAGAGATGGTGAAGTTGACTAGAAACTAATGAGAAAGATTATGCTCAGTTAAGGTTCCCTGTAAAATCTATTAAAGAGTTCCAAGTTCAGGCAGCAGGAGGCAGGATGAGGGAAGCATTCCAGCAAACTGGGAAAAGCTGGGTCTCCAATTTGAGCCTCGTAAAATGCAAAACAAATGTTATGCTATTTGAGCTGTGCCATAACTAAGCCAGAAGAAAATTAATTGCCTAATGAGGACAACAGGGGAACTCAGTGCTGTGCTCATGCAGGATCTTTCAAATGCTACGAGTGGGGGGACCTTCCATTTATTGTCTTCATTATTTGCCTTCTTTGTTCTGATACTGATAACCATTTTTCTTTTCCTTTCTCTCTGGGTATGTTTTTGCCCACTTGATAAATACAATGGATGCTATTCAATCAGTAAAGGCTCCTCCTTAGGCCCAAATAGAAAAAAGCGCTTCTCCTTTAGGGCTCTTCCAAGAAAAAAAGAAAGAAATCAAATGTTTTTTTATAATAAATTTTTATTAAGTTTCAAAGAAAGAATAAAAACTACAATAAAAACAAAACTAAAATAAAATGTTGGGGTTTATACAATACCCAGAATTTACAAGTAGATTAATTATACAGGAGAGGCTAGAGGTATATAGGTGAGAGTTGATATTTTCTGCAAGTCATCCAATTAGCAGCCATTGTAGAAGGTATGATGTGACTCATATTACAGGTGCTGTAGGTTAGCTGGGTGTGGCAGATAATTTGTTTGACCTATAATGTGATTGGTCAGTTTATGTATATAAGCAGAGGAGACCTGGTGTTCTTTTTCTTCTCGTTACTTCATCTCATCTGTATCTGTGTTGGACGTTACTGGACTGTATTTTGGAATGCGTATGTATATAGGGTAAATAGACTATTTTATCTAATCTCTGCTTGAGTGTCTATTTACTGCATAGAACGTATACCTTTGATGTCTTGGAGAAGCACTGGCTGCCCCAGCGTTGCGTGCTCTGACATAAAAAATAATTAAAAAGTGCAGAAACACAAAAGAAGAAAAAGTTTTTTAAATTTACAGGAAGATGTGGCTTCCGACTTTTAACAGCAAGGATATACAAAGTTTCCATAATCAATCTCTTACTCTATATTAAACCAAAACTCCACATTATTTCTATACATCATTCCCCTTTAACACATAATAAAAATCACTAAGTACAGTTACTCCTCCCCCTTATATTAAAATAAAGAATTTTTTTTATAAACCACCTGAACATCTTTCTCCCCTCCAAAAGATAAATCATATATAATTATTCCCTTCCTACCACTATTCTATACATTTCTGTGTACTATAATAAAAATCAAATTGAAAGGCACATAAGTTGTCACCGATGTAATGAACATGAATTTGAGTAAACTCTGGGAGGCAGTGGAGGACAGGAAGGCCTGGCGTGCTATGGTCCATGGGGTCACGAAGAGTCAGACACGACTAAACAACTGAACAACAACAAACAGATAAAGTCCCAAATTTGCAAGACTGGCCTACAAGGAAAAGCTGCAGGTTAAATTACTGTAACTTCACCAGCCTCATCTACAGAGCACACAAAAAAAGATATTGGATACATTTATAGATTCTTAAACACATTATATTGTAAAACAAAGTTACTATGTGAATGCCCTATCAATTTTATGGAAAAAATCCTTCCTTGGCCCATGAGATCTGTGTGTATTTATGTATACATACACATTATGCACATATTTATATTTTTTAACTGTTAAAAGTTATTCATAGATACAGTATCATGAACCATGATAAAAGTACTGCAAAATAGATTAGATTGGGCAATGGAGTTTTATTTATTTATTTTTATCCCGCCTTTATTATCTTTCTATAAATAACTCAAGGCGGGGAACATACCTAATACTCCTTCCTCCTCCTATTTTCCCCACATCAACAACCCTGTGAGGTGAGTTGGGCTGAGAGAGAATGACTGGCCCAAGGTCACCCAGCCGGCTTTCATGCCTAAGGCGGGACTAGAACTCTCAGTCTCCTGGTTTGCTATTGGCTCCTTCCTAGGACTGAGAGAGAGAGTGACTGGCCCAAGGTCACCCAGCCGGGTTTCATGCCTAAGGCGGGACTAGAACTCACAGACTCCTGGATTCTAGCCCAGCACCTTAACCACTAGACCAAACTGGCCCCCAGTTTGGTGATTATCACCTGGCTATGTACTAAGTCCATGAGGATGCATATAGTGATTATCCAAAAGAGTGTCTCTCCCCCCCCCACACACACACAAAAGTAAGTACCTCATTGCTTCTTCTTACTGTCTCTGCTCTTTGTGCTTTGGATCACTAGGAAACTGAGAGGGACAAAGTGGATGGAACATCAGCTGGAGTACAAGTAGAGGAACTCACAGAATGGATCAGATTGTATAGGGAGTATGGACCATCTGTCTAAATTTCTACTCTGTAACAGGGGAGCAGCTGCATCCCTACACAGAACAAGCTGGTATAGCTCTTCTGTACTATTTTTCATCTCCTCCACCAAGATGGTGGATGGAGGAAGCTGAAAAAATCAGTAACACACTGTGGATAATTTGCATCATTCTCTGTTGACAGAGTTGATTAGATACTTCTGCATTTGGACTACAGAGTAGGGGCAAATCAATGGGATATAACCTCATCAATTACTTGCCGTATTGTTTTGGATTTTTTTTTCAGCTTGTAGATCTTGAGGATGTAGACAGGGTAGGCGGAGTGCTGAGGTCCAGCCCCTGCTTACTCAACCCATGCTCCTTGTGGCTGATAAAATTGGTCAGGACAGGATTGGCCTCATGGATAAGGGAAGTGATTGATGTCTCCTTATGGGAGGGATGTACTTCCCCTCCTAAAGGAGGCAAACATTATTTATTGATAAACCCTTACTTGAGATATGTACAATTATATGCCAAACCAAAGGGTTAAAAGTGAAGCCCATTTAGCAGTCTGTTAGAACTACTGAAATGGAGCAGAGGTGCTAAACTCGTGTACAGAAAAAGAATATTGTTTAAAAACAGAGCCCATGAGCATATTAGAGAGATCCAGGTTAGTCTTACACCTTTAGCCCACCCAAGCATAAAGAAACACGTGCTTAGACATGGCAGGTATAAAAAGTAAGTACAAAAGAGTTCTTACGTTTATTCATTGCAGGTACAGCATTTTCAGTAGATAAACGATGTTCCATTTCTTCTTTCTGTTCCCTAAACCTAGTTAACTCTTGCCCCTCATTGCTGGCAAGAAATGTGTGTAGAAAGGGGAGGAAATCTCTTAGGCCCATCCATGGCCTAAGATGGAGCAGCACACAGCCATGTGCTTTGCTCCCAGTCAAAGGAAGAAGAGAGAGAGAGAGAGAGAGAGAGAGAGAGAGAGAGAGAAAGTGGGAGTGGCCACAAACAGCTTCCTCAAAAAGCATGGAGAGCTTGCATCCTAGAGCAGCCATCCATATGCTGATGAGGCATGCTGGATTTGCCAGAATCTCCAACAAAATGACACCCACTCTCAGGATTAAGATCAGCAGGGGAGACTCTTGAATATTTCCCTGCTGTCAGAGGTTTATCTTTCTAGCACATGGGAGAGGGCCTTCTACTGCTTTGCTCCAAGTAAATGAAACACTCCCAGAAAGTTCTGTTTGGCTTCTGTCCTCTCAGTGCTTAGGAACTCTGAGAAGATGCATACTTTTGCCAGGCTTTTAATTGTTAGATGATTCTAGTATTTGTTTTTTGTTTGTTTGTTTGGTTGGTTGGTTCCTTTGAGTCAGTCTTGGCTCATGGCGACTGCCTGGACTAGTCCCTGCAGTTTTCTTGGCAAGGATTTTCAGAAGTGGTTTGCCATTGCCTCCTTCCTAGGGTTGAGAGGGAGTGACTGGCCCAAGGTCACCCAGCTGGCTTCGTGACCAAGGTGGGACTAGGACTCAGTCTTCTGGTTTCTAGCCTGGTGCCTTAACCACTATGCCAAACTGGTTCTCTTATTTGTTTTACTGTTGATTTAAATCTGTATCTCACTCTTTTTATATTCTGTTTTTCGGGGTGGGTGGGTTTCAGTTCTGTTTACTGCTTTGAATGTTAACAAAAATTAAAGTAATAGAGTATAAATAAGATTAAATGAATAAATAAAAAAATAAAAAAGGAAGAAGAGGAGAGTGAGGAGATGAATGTATGTACAAGTGTGTAGGCATCTACTCAGCTCCCAGCCTCCAACCAGCAACTGTGATTCTCAGGACTGAAGACCTTACCCTGTTTATATTGTACTCCTGTCTATCCAATGCTGTTTTATCTAAATCAGCATTCTATCCTCCTGGCTGTCTCTTAGCTACACTGTATGTTTTTACCAAAGCAACAAACTTAAAAAAGAAATTGCAGTGGTATTGGTAAAAAGACATAGAAGGACCTTCTGCCATGAACCGTGGCCATATTAGCTATTCCTGGCCACAAACATGAATTGAAAACATGGAAGAAATTGACATGTTATTTCCTCTAACCATCTGGACCACTAGCACAAGGACCAGAATGATGGAAGTTGTAGAGAATGAGAACCCTAAAATTTAATGTCTAAATATGAGGGGGGAAATATTATAATGAGAGTTCTCTGACAACAGAATATGAGATAGGGTAATTTCTCCTAGATCAGAGCTTTCCAAACTGTGTGTCGCAACACAAAAGTGTGTCGCCACACACAGTCTGGTGTGTTGCCACACAACCCGGAAGCGCTGATCATCAGCGCTTCCGGGTTTTCCCACGGCGACACACCAACTGCAGCACGCATAATCCGAAAGCGGCAGCAGCGCTTCCGGGTTTTTGCGCGCTGCCGCAAGGACGGCACTTCCGGGTTTTCCCTCAGCGACACACCAACGCCGGTTGGTGTGTCGCCGCGGGAAAAACTTTGGAAAGCCCTGTCCTAGATTAAGCAGACTATTCTCACAGATGCTGCATCCTACACTGCTGATCCTGTAATAGGAGTCAGATTAAATGATCTCCATGATTCCTTCCAGTATTATACAGTAATTTTTTATTTTTTATTTTATTAAATTTCTATGACCACCCATCTCCCCCTCAAGGAGGGACTCTGGGCGGTTCAGAGCCACAATGTCTTGATTCTATGAAAATGAATAAGGAGCATTACAGAAGTAAAGGATTAGGGTATGCAGGGCCATCTACCATGAGGAGTCAAAACAGTCAAGATGGCAGCTGCAACCAAGTGATCAAAGCCAGCCATGTAAAAAAGAGATGGGCCTTTACTTCTCCTCTTCTATGGATGCCTTGGGAGTATGGGTGTCCATGGGGGGGGGGGCGGAAAGTGATGAAATATGTTGCAACATCATGATGCAAACTCTGACCCTTACATACTTGCATGTGACATCAGACTACAAGTATGAAAGAGCATAGTGATATTCCAACATATTTCAAGATTTTGGCATCACTTAGGCTAGCTATAGTACAACAAGGCTGTACATTGTTGCCCTGCTTATTTAACTTATATGCAGAGTACATCATGAGAAATGCCGGGCTGGATGAATCACAAGCCGGAGGTAAGATTGCCGGGAGAAATATCAACAACCTCAGATATGCAGACGATACCACCCTAATGGCAGAAAGCGAAGAGGAACTAAAGAGCCTCTTGATGAGGGTGAAAGAGGAGAGTGCAAAAGCTGGCTTGAAACTCAACATTAAAAAAACTAAGATCATGGCATCTGGCCCCATCACTTCCTGGCAAATAGAAGGGGAGGAAATGGAAGCAGTGACAGATTTTATTTTCTTGGGCTCCAAGATCACCGCAGATGGTGACTGTAGCCATAAATTAAAAGACGCTTGCTCCTTGGGAGGAAAGCTATGGCAAACCTAGACAGCACATTAAGAAGTAGAGACATCACCTTGCTGACAAAGGTCCGTATAATCAAAGCTATGGTTTTCCCAGTAGTAATGTATGGCTGTGAGAGCTGGACCATAAGGAAGGCTGAGCGCCGAAGAATTGATGCTTTCGAACTGTGGTGCTGGAGAAGACTCTTGAGAGTCCCTTGGACTGCAAGGAGGTCAAACCAGTCAATCCTAAAGGAAATCAACCCTGACTGCTCACTGGAAGGACAGATGCTGAAGCTGAAGCTCAAATACTTTGGCCACCTAATGCGAAGAGAGGACTCACTGGAAAAGACCCTGATGCTGGGAAAGACTGAAGGCAAAACGAGAAGGGGACGGCAGAAGATGAGATGGTTAGATAGCAGCACTGATGCAATGAACATGAATTTGAGTAAACTCCGGGAGACAGTGGAGGACAGGAATGCCTGGCGTGCTATGGTCCATGAGGTCACGAAGAGTCGGACATGACTAAACAACTGAACAACAACAAGGCTAGCTATGTGCATCTCTAATAGGGATATGCAAATCAGCCAAGATTTATTCACATTTAAGATTCAAAGATGAAAATAATCATATCAAAGGCTGTAATATTTTATATGAATCAGTTCAATATTCAATACAATGCAAGATTTGACCATAGGCTATAGTGGGAAGCATCAAAATGACTGCAGCTGTTTCATTTAGGGCAGAAAGGAATGAAAATGCAAGACTAGCACACCATCTAAAATATATTAATCTTGCAAAATCCCATCAGTGTTTTGAAATATTTCTCCTGTACCTCATTTAAGACAGAAATAGCAGGGATAAGGAAATGGGAGCACAGCAGACTCCAAACTGTCCAGCAGGGAGTCTACAGAGAAGTTGTGCTAAAGCAATGCAGAAAAATGTTCTACTCCAACTGTTTAAAGGTTTAAAAAGTAAGTTCTTATTGAAGATCAAGTACACCACCTTCTGACCATTTGCTTTTCTGGGATGGCAGGCTAATTGGCGTGGTACGGCTTGCATAACTTTTTAAAAAAAATCTGATACATGCATGAGCTATTATTACTATGTACATAATACATTATGATCAGGGGTGTTGAGGGGATGTGGTCAAAAAAGTCAAAATGGCAGCCATGATGGTGGGACCGAAGCTCTGCATGCTTTTTATCATAACCAGGACACCCTTGATTATGATATAAAGCAACACTCTGTATTATATGCAATAGTCTAACAATACTATCTTAGCTCTACACATGTAAGGAAAACATTACAACACTAATCACAAAAAGAATAGCCCTCCCTTCAAAGCAAATTCTATCAGAAGGGTAAGATCCAAACCACAGAAGAACAGTTCTACAAGCAATCTGACAATGTTATTGTCAAACTATTTATGTTAACACAGAGCAGATCACACCACTCAACTGCCCCCCAACTTGATCCCTAAATTGAGGGAAAGCTGCAACAATATTTAAAATTACAAAACCAGGAGCATCCCAAAGTCCATTTAATCTAGTGTTTTTCAAATTTGGCAACTTTAAGATGTGTGGACATGCTGGCTGGGGAATTCTGGGAGTTGAAGTCTACACATCCTAAAGTTGCCAAGTTTGAACAATACTGATTTAATCCCAATATCTCTGATTGTTGGCACCTGATTTGATTCAATGCCTTAAAATGCCTCCAAGGTGTGATTTAAAGATCCAATTTGATTGAGTCTCCTTTGAATCAAATCTCTTCTTCAAAGCTTTGGACATTCCTAGAAATTAAATCACATTACGTTATTCTATGAAGGTAAATACAAATAATTAAGAAAGCAATCTACCCACCTTAATTATTTTGAAAATGCACTTTTACAGCACTAATGTATGAAGGTTTAACACAGCCTTTCCCAATTTGTGTCCTTTAAATGTGTGGGTCTAGAATTCCCAAAACTCCCAGAATAATAGCCAAAGATGGAGTGGGACTCCTGGGAATTGTGGTCAACATATCTGGAAGTTGCCAAGATGGGGAAGGCTAGTTGACTGCAACTGTTCTAGTCCTCTTTTTAACTCTTTTTAGTTTAGATCTGGATAAGGGTCAATCATCCAATCCATCAATCAATCAATCAACCCAGCTCTTGCCAACCTAGCAAGTCAAAAGCATGCAAATGCAAGTAGATGAATAGGTACCACTTCGGTGGGTAGGTAACAGCGTTCCGTGCGCGTCATGCGGCCACATGACCGTGGAAGCGTCTTCGAACAACGCTGGCTCTTCGGCTAACAAACGGAGATGAGCCCTGGCCCCTAGAGTCGGACACGGCTGCACAAATGTGCGGGGGGAACCTTTACCTTTACCTTAAGGGTCAATCACTTCCCTATTGGAAGGGAAGCATTTTGCACGAAACTGAGCAATATGGCAGGGAGAACCATCCCTGTTTCATGGAGCTTGGTGATTGCTCATTGGGAGCCTATGCCTGAAAAGCAGTGGGGAGGGGGGGAGGGACTCTATGGAGCAAAAGTCAATTGGTTGGTTGTTGTGGGTTTTCCGGGCTGTGTGGCCGTGTTCTGGCAGTTTTGGTTCCTAACATTTCGCCAGTCGCTGTGGCTGGCATCTTCAGAGGACAGGAGCACGGCTATTGACAATTGGTCTATATTCCACTTACCATCCCATGCACCCAGGGGCAGGGGGAAGGTGACTTGACTTCCCACACATTATTGCATCATGGTTCAAATGATGCAAATCATGTAATTTGAAACAAAGTACTGATGCAAATTACATAACTTGCATAATTTGCACCAGGATGTCATGATGCATGTGGTATTACTGTGACTACGTATGTTCCAACCAAGAAAATAAAACAACTATCAGGAGGGATTTTGACTGTGGAAATGGCTAATGGGAAAAGAGTTCAATATCCCAAACCTTCCCTGAAACTCTTCCAAAAACACTGGCAGTCCCTTGCAAATATATTGTGTTAAAGACACTGGATGATCCATCATGGATCATCAAAGTAGTTTGGGATTGAGTGCTTCCTGCCTGTTGTTATTGTTTTCACCTGTTTAGTTCAGTGTGGAACAAACTATGCCCAAAATGTATCTGGACATATTTTTGAAGAGTAATCGATTAAGCAGGGGAAAAAAAGAAAATCATTCTAATATATGAGCCGTATTTTACCTGCTTTCATCCATCACAAAAATAGATCCTTTGAAAAGAGCCAAAGTGGAATCAGTATTAGATGTCTTTATGTCTAATGCTGAACAAGAAACGCTTGTTCAGAGCACTTGCACACAATCCCTGCCACATCTGCAATGAGGAGATAGGAAGTTTCCATTACCTAACTGTAGTTTAGCTATATGTCCAAGATAACTGCAGTTTAGTTGTATATCCAAACTATAAACTGTAGTTAATCTTCATCATGGTTAGTTCATTTCATAAACAATGGCTATTTCTGTTATAATTAACATGAAGTACAATTTGTTGATTCTGGACAACACAAGAAAAGTTCAGTTAATCAAAACTGGAAGCAAAAGCTTGCAAATTTCTCTTGACAGCCCTTCTGGCCTTGTCCTTGAAATGCTAAAGTATTATTTAATGTTACATGTGAATGTGACTGTAGTGCTTTTATGATGTGTCAGTTTGTAGATATATCACATAGTACTCAGTGTTCTCAAGATTTAAGACTCCAGAAAGGTCTCTTCTTCCTGTTCTTCATTTTATTAGTTCTAGCAATTACATTTTTTTAGTTTAGTTACATAAATGAATACTGATCCATTTTAATACCACAGTGTGTTTGTTCTAGACTTCATTAGGTCCAAATATTTCAAGAGAGTGTAGAAACTCATAGAAAAATTAACATGCAAGAAACTGAAAATAAAAGCTATCTATCCCATGTGGGTGATATTTTTAAATACAAACTTTGTGCAGCCAGCAGTGGATTACTAAACAGAATAATGACAGCATCTATCTATCTATCTATCTATCTATCTATCTATCTATCTATCTATCTATCTATCTATCTATCATCTATCTATCTATCTATCTATCTATCTATCTATCTATCTATCTATCTATCTATCTATCTTTCCAATTTATATCACCGCCCATCTCCCCCAACAGGGAACTCTGGGCAGTTATAGCTGCTTTTTCAGCTAAGCATTCAATTTTGTTAGCCAGCTAAATTTTGGAAATACGGATCATCTAAGACATAGCTTCCCTCCCCCCCCCCTTTTTTTTTTTTTCCTTTTCTTTTCAGCCAAGGAGACAAAATGCCCTGCCTTTGATGCCTGAAATTCACCACTGGGATAATTAACTATAAATAATTACAATGCACATTGCAAATGATAGCTTTGCCCTGGCTGGAAAGGACATGTTTTATTTCTGCTTGTCCCCTTTTGGCTTTGTAACTGATCAAGTGTGAAGTTTCATATTATAAGGTGAATAGCTGACATGAACCTTTATTTTGTGGCTACTGAAGCACCTGCCATCAAATACCTGTGCTGACTTTGTTCTCTTTCACAGTCATAGCAGAACAATTATATTCAAATAATCCAAGATTTCCAAACTGTAATATCAAAATATAACTTGGTACTCCAGGCCTGTAGTGGGCGCGGTGGCTCAGCAGGTAAGATGCCAGGCTTGTGGATCGGAAGATCACAAGTTTGGAGGTTCGAATCCCTAACCCCACGTGACGGAGTGAGCTCCCGCACTCGCCCCAGCTCTTGCCAACCTAGCAATTCGAAAGCATGCAAATGCAAGTAGATGAATAGGTACCACTTCGGTGGGTAGGTAACAGCGTTCCACGCACGTCATACCGGCCACATGACCATGGAAGCGTCTTCGGACAGCGCTGGCTCTTTGGCTAAGAAACGGAGATGAGCACCGGCCCCTAGAGTCGGACACGACTGTGTGGGAGAACCTTTACCTTTACTATTTTCTAAAAGCACAGCATCTAGAGTAGTTATACTTTCCATTGTGCAAATTCTGGTACAGTTTTCAGCCGTCCCTTCTTGAGACCACCAGTTTTCTTTGGTGAGCCCAGCGTTTCATTATTGTGGCACGGGGTGTTGCTAATGGCACATTATAGCACTGCAATTAAGATCTACATTCTGAGTGACAAATTAAGGGGTATTTTCATTCTCTGGTGCCCCATTTAAACAAAAACTATACACATAATTATTTCTGGCCCCTGTTGTCAAGTACAAATAATAAAATGTTATGATAAAAACCTTGCCCCCTCCCCCTCCCCCGGCTTTTCCTTACCAGCATTTGTGCTTATAAAACAGATTGCAAATATTTTTGAAAGATTACTCACCTGCTCCTGAATGCCCTGTGGATGAGTGCATTCTTACCGCAACAATTTGTTCTCCTGTTAAGCTACTTTTGCTTTGCATTTGCTAATTGCACATAAACATAAGAGTGTACACCAGGTAGGCTTTATTTCTCATAGTGTAAGTTTCTACTGCTGTCAAGGGAATAGGCTGGCATTTGTATTAGTTGGTTGACGACTGAAATAGTTAGAGTTAAAAAAAAGCAAATAAGCACATGATTGTGTGTTGCTGGAACAAACATGCAAGATTTTCAAACACAATTTCTGTTTTAAAAAAATATCGGTGTTAGGGGTATTTGCACATATTATGTGAGAGGAAATTGGACAATGTAGTGGAAGCTACAATGCCTATACACACACATGCACATACATACATACATACATACATACATACATACATACATACATACATACAGTATATACTTTTTTTTAATCCTTTCAATCGTGTCCAATTCTTGGAGACTGCCTGGACAAGTCCCTGCAGTTTACTTGGCAAGGTTTTTCAGAAGTGGTTTGCCCTTGCCTCCTTCTTAGGTCTGAGAGAGAGTGACTGGCCCAAGGTCGTCCAGCTGGCTTTGGGCCTAAGGCGGGACTAGAACTCACGGTCTCCCGATTTCTAGCCCGGTGCCTTAACTGCTACACCAAACTGGCTCGCACATACACACACACACACACACAAACAAACAAACTTGGGAGCAAATTCATACAGAATGTAGATGTCAGTGTTCTAATGAGAATCCTGCCATTTGTCTATGCCTAGTTAGACTGTGTGGTGCGGGGAGGGGGAGAACATGCCAGGAGCTGTGTCTAACACCAGAGACTGTGGAGTGCATCTTCAAGGTCGTCCACCTGCAGGAGTCTGGAGGGGGCAAGTGAGGAGTGAGAAAGTAACAGATGTTGACATCATGGGCACGAAGAAACTGGCATGACGGGGGAGAGCTAAGTTTGAGTGTTTGGTGGGAAACCATCATTCGGATCTTTGGGAGATAAATAAAGATTATTTATCCTTAATAAAGCTTATTCTGCATTTCAATGAAGTGCATGGAGAAGTGTTTATTGGGTCATTGAAGTCAGGGTCATTACAGTAGATACTCACTGACTTTTGTGATTCCCAATCTTGCTTGTGTATTTGTTATTATTTATAAGCCACTTTTCAAAATCAGGTTGCTCTCCATACTGATTTGCCTTCTTAAAAATTCACCATGCATATGAACAGAAATATAGGCAAGATCAAAATATATGAATATCTGAATGGGAATATATACCTGTAGCCAGAAAGTTTGAACTGGCATGCATCAAGACTAAGCCCTGGAACACGGGTTCTGGTCGGAGCACAGCGAAGAACTGGGGCTCCTTAGCCTCGATTCCACAGCTAAGCTGTTTGCAGCGATTTGGGAGAAGAAATCGCTGGAAAAATCACACTCGAAGAGAGTGTGATCGGAAGATTAACCACAAAGGGTCTCTGAAGTAAATGCCCTCCCCCGACTCCTGTAATTTCCACTGCGGGAGGAGGGAGATGGAGCAATGAAAGGAGACTGGGGAAAAAAACGGGGCTCTGCAGCAGCCGTGATTCTAACAGATAAGTAGCTGGCCCGACCAGGCTTTTAGTCACTTTTTTTTACTTTTAAACATTATTATTTTTTTATTAAGTGCTAAGATTTGTATCTGGACTTGATTTATATTTGCTGGTGCTATATTTTTTTCTTGTTAATGGAAGAATAAACGGTGGGAAGAGAAGCTAAGTGGCTTTGCTAGAAGTGAAAGTGACTTTTACTATTATTTCAGTTTGGTTTGAGTTTTTTACTTATGGACAACTATTGGTATTTCTATTTTTGCTCTCTGGAATACTATATTAAAGCTTGGATTTAAATGGAGTGATTAATACTTTATTTTTTAAGATTTTGATGTTGGGATTACTGAACCCTATTAAAAACTCTTTTATATATACAAGTTCCTCTTTTTCTTTTTGAACTTTGAACTCTGTTTGGATTTATTTTTCTGAAAAAGTCAAGTTATTTAACGTTTAATTTGGATTATTGGATTATTATATGGAAAGTAGAGGCTTTTTTACATGTCTCTAGCAACATTTTTTCTTTTTGACTTGTGGTTGGATTGAAGAATTACAAGTGGGAAGGGCTATGGCGTCTTTGGGAACGAGACGGGCGGAGAAGGAGAAGAAGAAGGAGACTGGAGGACCACCTATTGATTCTGCTACACCTGCTACATCTGCCTCAGAAGCTTTATTACCAGAAATGAAAAAGATATTAGAAGCTGTTGCAACACTAAATAAGAAAATGGATGATCAGAATACAGCAATAAATAAGAAAATGGATGATCAGAATACAGCAATAAATAAGAAAATGGATGACCAGAATACAGCAATAAATAAGAAAATGGATGACTCCACGAAGCAGATGGAAGATCAGATTACAGCATTAGACAAAAAAATGGACGATATGAAGAAAGAAATAACCCGAGAGATTAAGCAAGATTTTAAAAAAGAAATTCAAACAGTTAAGGAAGTGGTCAATTCTCTGTCAGGAGAACTTAAAGATACGCAAAGCCAGATGCAAAAATTAGAAGATAAATCAGAATATGCTATTAAAGAGATTGAACATAATCTAGATATCACAGCTTTAGCAGAAATGAGAGAGAAGGAGCACATCTTGAGATTTAGAGCAATTCCAGAACAAGTAGATGAAAATGTGAGAGAAAGGATGACTTTTGAATTAGCTAAATTTTTGGAGACAAGAGAACAAGATTTAGATTTGGAGATAGACAAGATATTCAGAGTAAACTCACGTTATGCTAAGGAAAGAAAAGTCCCTAGAGACATATTGATATATTTTGTAAGAAAAGTGACAAAAGAGCAAATCTTAAGGAAGCATTATAATACTAGATTAAATATAGAAGGGAAGGAAATAATTGTATTAAAAGAAATTCCCTTGAGAATAATTAGGAAAAGAAAAGACTATTCTTTCCTTACAGACAAATTAAGGCAACATAGTATTTCATTCAGATGGGAAAAATTGGAAGGCGTATCGTTTGAGTTTAAAGGACAGAGATTCAAAATAACTTCCATTTTAAAAGCAAAAGCTTTTTTAGAGAAATACAAGAAAGAAATGGGTTTACCAGAAGGAGAATTGACAAAAGGAGGAGAAACATCAAAAGACAAAGAGAAGACTGAAGATCTATCTGAGAAAGGAGCTACAGGTGTGGACTTAACAAAGGGATTTTAAAGAATAAAACACCAATGGAACTTAAATATCTGACATGGAATATTAATGGAGCCAATGCTCCACAAAAAAGAAGAAAGATATTTCATTTTTTGAAAAAACAGAAATTGGACATAAGTTGTTTACAAGAGACTCATATTTGTAAAAAAGATACTAAATATTTGATTCAAAAACAGCTTGGAGAAGAATTTATTTCGGCTGGATATAAAAAAACTAAAGGGGTAGTCTTATATGTACAACCAAAGTTAAACCCAAAATTGATATTAGCTGATGATGAGGGTCGATACATTGTAGTAGAAATTAACATACAAGGAACTAAAACACTGATAGTTGGACTTTATGCACCGAATATGGATAAAGGAGTATTTTATTAAAACCTGATGGATAAACTTTTGGACTTAACTTATGACAATTGGTGTTTCATGGGGGATTGGAATGGGGTAATTTACCCCAGATTGGATAGACAGTCACAAAAAGAAGTGAAGCAAACACAGGGAAAATTGCCACAAACATTTTTCGACTTGAAAGAGATGTTGGATTTACAAGACATTTGGAGATGTATGAATGGGACTTCCAGAGAATTTACATATTATTCAGAGAGATTTAAATCACATTCTAGAATAGATATGATTTTGATATCTAAAAATTTGATGATGGATATTAACAAAGTTGATATATTACCTAAGACTTTATCAGATCATAATCCAGTAATGTTGACTCTTAAAGGGAAACGGAATGTATTTAGATGGAGATTGAATGAGTCACTACTACGGAATAATGATGTAGTTGATGTATGCAAAAAAAAATTAAGAGAATATTTTCAATTTAATTTGAACAAAGGGACTAATATTCAAACTGTATGGGAAGCCAGTAAAGCATATATGAGGGGTTATTTTATTCAATACAATGCTCAAATGAGGAAGAAAAAACAAAAAAGAATTCAATTGATTTTAGATGAAATTAAAAGTAAAGAGTTAGATTTGAGAGATAAACCAATGGATGACACTTTGCTCACTCAAATTAAATTTCTACAAAAGCAAATATCAATGATATTAACTCAAGAGATAGAGACTCAAATGAAATTTACAAAACAAAAATATTTTGAATATGCAAATAAACCAGGTAGATGGCTGGCTTATAAATTGAGGAAACAAAGACAAAAGAATTTGATTACTAATATTCAACATGAAGGAAAAACTCTGGTGAATAATATGGACATTCAAAAAACCTTTCATGACTATTATTCTAAATTATATAAAAAACAAGATGTCAACTTGGATGAGATTGAAGAAACAAAATAAACAAAATAAAATAAAATAAATAATAAAATAATAAATAATAAATAAAAATAAATAAAAATAAACAAAAACTAACTGTTCTTAATGACCAACAAAGATTGATATTAAATAATGTTATAACAAAAGAAGAATTGATAAAAGCTTTTAAGAAAATTAGTAGTGGAAAAGCTCCTGGACCGGATGGATTGTCAGCAGCCTACTATAAATGTTTTGAAGAGGATTTATGTCTACCTTTGCAGAAGACTATGAATTCTATTTTGGAAACAGGAATTATGCCTGAAACTTGGAAAGAAGCACATATAACATTGATACCCAAAGAACAACAGGACTTAACATTAACTAAAAATTACAGACCAATATCTTTATTGAATAATGACTATAAGATATTTACAACGATATTAGCAGAAAGAATGAAGAATATACTTAAGGATTTTATTCATCAAGACCAAACTGGTTTTCTACCCAAAAGACAAATTCATGACAATGTCCGAAACATAGTAGACGTAATTGAATATTTGGATCAACACTATGATAAACAAGCTGCCTTGATATTTATTGATGCTGAAAAAGCCTTTGACAACTTAAATTGGCCTTTTATGTTCAAAGTTTTGGAAAATATGAATTTTGGAGGAAATTTTATAAAATGGATTAAATCAATATATACTCCACAATTTGCCAAAATAATTGTTAATGGAGAATTTAGTAAGCCATGTGAAATACAAAAAGGTACTAGACAAGGTTGTCCATTATCTCCACTTTTGTTTATATTGGTATTAGAGGTTTTACTTAGAGATATTAGACAAGATGATGGTATCCATGGTATTAAAGTTAAAAAAGAAGTTTATAAACTAAGAGCATTTGCTGACGACCTAGTCATTACTTTGGAGAATCCACTAGAAGGAATTGAAATATTAATACAGAAACTAAAAGACTTTGGGTCGCTAGCAGGGTTCAAAGTGAATTTACAGAAGACAAAAGTTTTGACCAAAAATATGGATTACCACCAACAAGAGAAATTGAAAGAAATAACAGGATATTCAATGGAAGAAAAAGTAAAATATTTGGGAGTATATTTAACAACTAAAAATGTTAAGTTGTTTAAGAATAATTATATTCCACTTTGGATGGATATTAAAAAAGATTTGGAACATTGGGAAAAACTGCAATTATCATTATTAGGTAGAATTTCAGCAATTAAAATGAATGTTTTGCCAAGAATTTTATATCTTTTTCAAACACTACCTATATTGGCATCAGAAGAACCTTTTAAACAATGGCAGCGAGATATTTCTAAGTTTATTTGGCAAGGGAAAAAACCAAGAGTAAAATATAAAGTATTGCAAGACTCTAAAGAAAGAGGAGGACTAGGTCTACCGGATTTGAAATTATATTATGCTGCTTGTTGCTTGGTTTGGATTAAAGAATGGATAGTTTTGAAAAATGAAAAATTATTGAATTTGGAAGGACATGAATTAAGATATGGATGGCATGGATATTTGTGGTACGATAAAGTTAAAGTTAATGTGGACTTTAAAAACCATTATATTAGAAGATCCCTGTTAAGAATCTGGAATAAATATAAATTAATCTTATGTTATAAAAGACCCTTATGGATTTCTACACAAGAAGCATTCTACAGAACAGAAGTAAGAAATAAAGATAAATGGTTAACCTACAAAGACTTTTTAAAGAAAGAACAAGGACAATATATAATTAAATCAATAGAAGAATTGGTATCAGAGGGATACAGTTTTCAATGGCTTTCATATATGCAGCTCGTAGAGAAATTTAAATTAGATAAGAAAGACCTTGAATTTGAACAAACCAAATCGGAATTTGAGATACAACTATGTGAGACAGATGATCATCTAATTGCAAAAATGTATAAATTATTGTTAAAAGGTGAAATGGTAGAGGAACAAGTTAAAGACTGTATGATTAAATGGGCTAAAAATATTGGCCATAATATTCAAATGCAACAATGGGAAGATATGTGGACCAAAGGGTTAAAATTTACTTTGTGTTATAACTTAAAAGAAAACTTTTATAAGATGATGTACAGATGGTATATGACCCCACAAAAACTTTCTAAAATGTATGGAAATGTCTCCAACTTATGTTGGAAATGTAAAAAAAAAGAGGGGTCTTTTTACCATATGTGGTGGACATGTGAGACTGCAAAGAAATTTTGGACTCAAATACATGCATTGATGCAAAATATATTACAAATTCGAGTTCCATTTAAACCGGAATTTTTCTTACTGGGAATAATTGATGGACAACCTGGGAAGCAATTTACAAGGATTATGCAATACATGATTACAGCAGCAAGACTTATTTTTGCACAAAATTGGAAAAACCAGATATCGCCTACAATACAAGATTGGATGTTAAAATTGATGGATATGGCAGAGAATGATAAACTGACATGTTTATTAAAAGAAAATCCAAATAATTATTTCCTTAAAGAGTGGAAACCATTAACTGACTATTTACAAGATGCGGGAGGGGCAAAGCTTATATGGGGATTTGAAGATTAAAATATATATATATTGATGTAATAGACAAGAAATATTCTTTAATATTATATATAGACCTAGCATGTAAGATAAAATTTTTAAAATACCATGACCAGATACAAATCGGAAGTTGACCAAATTCTGTTTCAGCTTTATCTTTTTTTCTTTTTTCCTTTACTACACTTTTTTATCTTTTCTTTTTTCTTGATTTGTATTTCCATTTTCTTTTCTGTTTCAAACTTTTATCTATGTAAAATTAAAATCTAATAAAATTTGTTAAAAAAAAAAAAGACTAAGCCCTGGAACTGAGTGGCTCAGCCCAATATCCAATTATTGATCCCAGGTTTTTGATTGGAATACTCAAATGCTTCCAAAGGGAGTAGAACTCTGTTAAGGCTGTGAAAATAAATATATTTAAGGTGTGAGCTGGGCAAGCCTCCTTGAAAGAACCATTCCAAAAAATTGGGTGCCTCTATTTGAGAAGACCTTTCATGTGTCATCACCTGCTTCAGTTCAAAAAGGAGGGGGCGTTTATATGCTTATTGGCAGGCTGAGTTGAAAGCAAGTAATGGCTGAGTTAGCCTCATTCCATACCATCTATGACTTTGAAGTTATCACCAACATCTTAAATTAGAAATCAGTTGGAACTAATAGAAGTCCTGATGAGATATAATTCCAACATCTGGTTCCAGTTAGCAGCCAGCAACGATAAATTACATTAAACAAAGTTTCTGGACCAGAACAAAGGTTAAGGGCACTTAGATCACATGGTTTGTCTTGATATGACTTGTTTTATAAATTCAAGCCTACCTAGTTGGAATGAAAAACATTAGAACATTAAAGATGTTTCTAGCAACACTCAAAATCTGGTTATCTGGTGGGTATTGAGAAAGTTTGTTTAAAGAAGGTGACTAAAAATAATTCAGAAATCAATTTAAAATTGTTTTTTTTTAAAAAAAAAATATCTCTGAATTCTTCCAGTCTGACCTATCTTCCTGTTCTGACCAGCGCATAACAAACCTGTAGAGGACATTACAAGATGTGATGATGGCCATGAATCTGGGTGTTTTTAAAAGGAGATTAGATATATTCAAGGATTACTAGTCTTAAAAATTTAGGTCAAGGACAATATACCAGTTTCAGGAAACATCTGCAAAAAAGGGGCAAGTATCCATCTCCTGAGAGGCATTGAGCTGGCCACTCTAAGAAACAAAATGCCTTGGCTTGATTCAGCAATGCTATTATATTTTTATCATTATGTGGTGGAGAAAGGCATTCCAGTTTCTTAATAGGAACTACTTAATCTGTAATCTCAGTTTTCCCATAAATTTTGGAGATTATTGCCTAATTTTGGACTGCTCTATAAATTAATTAAATATAAATATAAATCAATAAATTAATTGGAAAGTAAACAACTTCACTAATTACCTCCTAATTAATGATTTTTTTTGGGAATGAATTATGGATTCCAAACCACAGCATCAGAGAAAGTAAAGCCTCCCACCTTAACAAGGAGGATTGCCTATAATTAAAGGGCTGAAGCTGACCCTCACAACTCTGAGGAACTGCAAAATGTTATCTTAACTTCTGATCCTTCAGAGATTCCAGAGATATTGTTCAATTTCCAGAGAAGAAATGGCGAACTGAAGACGGCTCCACTAAAAGGGGAGCTGATGACCACGGTGGAATGAAGAGTGCTCCAGACAGTTGCTCCTCATGAGGAAACCACAAGACAGCAGTCTCCAGCAGGTTTAGAGCTCTGGGAGACGAGGGAATAGCCATCTTGCTCAAACCATGGTCGGCGCCTTTGAAAGGACACTGGGTTCGCATACTTCCTTTTCTAATCACTTTTGGAAATTGCTTGTTATCTATAGCTTGAATCATGTCAACTGGATTTCTATTTTCTCAGTGGAAACGTTTCGCTCCTTATCCAAGGAGCTTCTTCAGTCTGAGCAAAGTTAGTAAGGGAATCCTTAAATATGTTTCTAGGTGGCTGTGTGACCTTGCACCTGGGGCTAGGTCATGGTTATTTTGAGATGTTATTTCTAAGTCCCTTTATCATCTAAAGGAGGATCGTTAAGATTACCTTGCTGTTGTTAAGATTGCGAAATGGTCTTAATCTATTTAATCATGTTCATGCAATTGACACTGAATATCTATTAACTGGATAAAACAAGATTATTGGGAGCATGGGAAAAATTGGTTAATAATGGCTTCTAGACTGAAACAAAACCAAGAAAATCATATCATTCTCTTCGATTGGTAAAATCATATCAGTTAAGTATTTAAAGGAAAACAAAACAATTATTTAAATTTGATAAATAAGCATTTTTTATTTTCATACTTGAGTTCATTCATTTTTGAATGAAATAAATTTAATAAAGCTCAGCGGGTAAGATGCCAGGCTTGTCGATCAGAAGATTGCAAGTTTGGAGGTTCGAATCCCTAGCCCCGCGTGACGGAGTGAGCTCCTGCACTAGCCCCAGCTCTTGCCAACCTAGCAATTCGAAAGCATGCAAATGCAAGTAGATGAATAGGTACCACTTCGGTGGGTAGGTAACAGCGTTCCACGCACGTCATGCAGCCACATGATCGTGGAAGCGTCTTCGGACAATGCTGGCTCTTCGGCTAACAAACGGAGATGAGCACCGCCCCCTAGAGTCGAACATGACTGCACAAATGTGTGGGGGGAACCTTTACCTTTACCTTACACAGAACCAAACTGTATATTTAGCTCAACCATTGTCTCAGCAAAAAAAACAATGAATACTATTAAATCAATGAAATTAGCTCATGCTACAGACCCAGACAGCTTTCCTATAGATTGATATGAGATATTCATTAACTTTCTTGCTGCCATATTGTTGGTGGTTTATAATGATATCTTTTGACAAAGCTTTCCCTTCTTCTATTATTTATTTTGTCATAACTATAATTCCAGATGTGGGCAAATTTCCTGCAGAGTTATGCAAGTGATTGCCCTCTTTCTTTGTTAAGTGCAGACACTGAAATGTTAACAGCAATTTTGACTTGAAGACTTCAAACTATATTACCATGAATACTTCATCTGGCACAATCTGGTTTTATAAGTGGGTGACAAGCCACAGTTAATGTAAGACTATTAATGATATACTTGACACACAATCAAATACATTGGATTTGGTGATGGTCATATCATTGGTTTCAGGAAAGGCCTTCAGTGTGGTAATTTTAATTGTCAGAGCATGCCTTAGATGAATATTTTCCTTTGATTGAATTGACATGTAATATTCTAACCCATTAGTTAGGATGATCAAAAATTAAATTATTTTTTCACCCATCAGGATATTATGTAGAACTGCTTTCTCCATTTGTATTAAACCTGACTTTGAACCATTGCCCTGTTTTATTAGACAATGCAAAGGCATTTTGGGTAAGGTGGCTGGAACAGAACACAAATCGCTGTTATATTCCAATTATACTTTTGCTTTATTGATAATTATCAGTGTTCTTCATGAAAATATATAAATATAGTACAATATTTTCATAAATTACATTTAATCTGAATAAATCTAAAATGCTTCCTGTTGGATCTAAAGGAACTATGGAAACTTGTAAAAATGAATCTTAGATATTGTTTGATTTCCTTTAAATATCTCAGAATAATCTCAGAAAAATTATTCTAAGCAAGATTTCATTTTTGGTTGAGATAAATATTTCAAATTGTTTATTCCAGATTAAGATCAATATACATAAATGGCTAAAAATCCCTATAAATTTATGGAGAATAAATGTTAAAACAAATGGCCCTTCAAGATTGTTATATGTATGTTAGGTTGGCCCACCCCAGGTGACTGATGGACCATGTTGGGTTCCAGAAGGAGCCTGGGATTTTTCCTGAGGATCTTTTCAGGCAGTTTGGCCAAGGCCTTGATTACAGCCTGGAATAGGCAGGTAACTGAAGCCCTGGATCAGATTGCTCCTACACGGTCTGTGTTCTGATCCTGGGGTGCTCCTTGGTTTTCCAAGGAGCTCCAGGAGATGAAGCAGCAGAGTGATGCCTGGAACACTGTTGGAGTAGGACAGAGTGAATCCAACTGAACACAAATAGGAGCCCATATTCAGGCCTACATTGTGGCAATAACCTCATTATTTTTCCACCCTTATTGCATCCACCAATAGTTGCCAAGCAGCCCTGTTTAGAGTGATCTGCTCCTTGTTGGGGGACGGCCGCAGGATTATCTGCATGGCTGCAGCGAGGAATATTCATGATATCTGGTGGATAAAGCTGCTCAGATTCGCTCAGAGTTGTACTTCAACTGGGCAAGACCAAGTGAGTTGCCTGGGGCCCAGTCTTGTGAGGTTCTCTGGGCTGAATTTTAGGAACTGGACAAAGTCCTCCTGTCTATTAGTTCGGCCATCTGTTGGGTTGTCCTGGCCACTTGTTGGGTAGCCCTAGCCCCTCCTGGGTTTATTTATTTATTATTTAAATTTATATGACTGTTAAACTGTTATGTTTAACAGTTATGACTGTTATGACTATGGTTGTTAAAATAGCCCTGGAGGTGACTAAGGAATGGGTTCATACAATAGTATCAGCCTCTTTGAGAGAGGGGGTAGTCCTGCCAGCCTTGAAAGAGGCAGTGTTTCTGCCTGCCGGGCACATTCCATCTGAGTGAGTTCACTCCAGGTCCTCTGTATTAAAAGTTGTCACCTTGTGGAACTGAGGAAGCATGCCTCCTCTGTTAGGGTTCCCGCCCTCTGGAACCACATCCTCCCCAGAGATAGGTGCCCTCTCTCCTGGGGTCTGAAAAGCCCTTAAGATCTAGCTTTGGTCCCAGGCCAGGGGTTAACGTATTGGGGGGGGGGGCTGTTGTGGTTTCCAGTTACTGTTATGACAGTTGCACTCCAAGCTGTCTATGTTATTTTACAGATGCGGCCAAACATATCCACCCTTCTCTATTCCATAGTCCATAGCAGGGCTTTCCAAAGTGCCACCGCTGGCGACACACCAGCGGCGGCAATGCGGCAGCAGTGCGCGTGCGCACGGCGGCGGTGCGGGGGGCGTGCGGTGGCGTGCACGTGCATGGCAGCGGCACGGGGGGGCGTGCGGCAGCGCGCACATGCACGGCAGCGCGCACATGCACGGCAGCGGCACAGGGGGGCATGCAGCGGTGCGTGCGTGCACGGCAGCGGCGGCAGCCTCTGCTAAAACGCAGAAGCACTGATCCCGCGCCGCTGCTGCTGCCGCCGTGCACGCGCGCGCCGCCGCTTCCGGGTGGTGTGGCGACACACCATGCTGTGTGTGGCGACACACTTTTGTGTTGCCACACACAGTTTGGAAAGCTCTGGTCTACAGAGTAGTCACTTTGCTTTTGATGTGTGACTTAACATATTCTTGTAAATGCAAATGAACAAAATGGAAATGTCCTAATAAAGAAGGAATATTTAGTGGTTATGTTGAAAAAAGACTCAAAAGTACTGGAAAAAATGCACAATATGATACAAAAAAATTTTAAAGCAAAATTTTAACTGAAACCTCAAATATGTCTACTATGAATAGCTCCAGAACATATAAACAAGATATATCATAATTTATTAAGACAGAGCTTTCCAAACTGTGTGTCGCGACACAAAAGTGTGTCGCCACACACAGCGTGGTGTGTCGCCACACCACCCGGAAGCGGCAGCGCGCGCGTGCACGGCGGCAGCAGCAGCGGCGCGGGATCAGTGGTTCTGTGTTTTAGCGGAGGCTTCCGCCGCTACCGTGCACGCGTGCGCCGCCGCACCCCCCCGCGCGCCACCGCCGTGCACGCGCGCGCTGCCGCACGCCCCCCCGCACCGCCACCGTGCACGCGCGCGCCACCGCACGCCCCCCGCACCGCCGCCGTGCACGCGCACGCCGCTGCACGCCCCCTGTGCCGCCGCTGTGCACGCGCGCGCCGCCACCGCACTGCCGCCGCTGCTGGTGTGTCTCCAGCGGCGGCACTTTGGAAAGCCCTGTATTAAGATATATGTTGATGGCCGCAAGGATAAATCTGACATTACATTGGAAAGAGACACTTTGCTGATTATATCAGACTGGGAAACTAAATTTGAAGAATATGCAGAAATGGCAAATTAATAATAATATATTCACAACAGATGCTTAACTAAAGTAAACGAGAATGAATATACATTGCATATCACACAACATGGCAAACTTAGATACTTAAGAGTATTGTTTCAAGGAAAAACATAGATGAAAGGATTTAACTATATTGAGTTAATAACTATAATAAGTATAATTTGTCACCAGATAGTTTCTTAATAATATTTTTATTTTTATTTTTATTTTTATTTTTATTTTTATTTTTATTTTTATATTTTATTTTTATTTTTATTTTTATTTATTTTTATTTTTTTTATTTTTATTTTTTCTTGTATATCAATACCATTTTTTTCTTCTTTTTTCTTTTTTTTGTGTATGTCTATTTGTGTTTGCTCTCTGAATAATAAAAAATAAACAGAAAATGCACTGCTACCGTTCATTCCTATTAGTGTGTATTTGAAAGTATAGACACTGAATGTACTGGAGTGTTTGCCCAAAAAAATGGACATAGATTGAACTGTTCAGTTATTTTCAGAGAGAAGAGTAATATACACAGCTCCTTGCTAGACTAAGATATAACTTCATTATTTATGCTCATTACAGATGGCTGCCTGACACATTCTCTAGCAAATCTAATGAATAGGCCAAAGGGATCTTGGGACTTTCTGTTATGTGTGATAAGGAGAGCCCAAACTACATCGCATTTTGCTCATGGCTTCTGAAAAAAACAGCTATATTTTCTGGGGTGGGGTGGGGTGGGGGGTGATGTTTTTTTACTACCAGAAATGCTAAATAGAACATGTGTTTATAACCAAGACAAATGAAACGCCTCTAGGGAAAATAATTTGGAAGAAGAGAAAGCAGCTGATCTGTACTGCCATTCTGAACAAGACTTATTACCATAATCCTTTAATTAAAACTGAAATGATAGTGTGATCCACATACAATATAGACACAAAGTCTGAAGTCATTGTCTTATAATATGTAGCCTGAATCAGTTTATTGGTGATATCCATATTTTTTAAAAAATATCATGACTTGCACTATTGGACGTAAAAGAAAATAGATCAACACTCTGAAGAGCAAAGAGATTAAAGGAGAGACCTCAAAAGAAACATTAGCACTTTTCTTTCTGCTTAAGACAGCAAGCACCTGGCTCAAGAAAGAAAAAAAGTAGTTTCTCTTATTAGTATAATGCAATTTAACTATGAATACTAGGTAAAAAGAAATGTGTTGACTAAGCTCTGAAAGGCACCTGGGTAATTCTGCTCCCCTTCCCCCCAAAGTTTGTTTTCTTTGATCTCCCAGGAGTTTTGGACAATGGTTCATCAAGCAAGACAACACAGACTTTGTGGAATGTCTCTGTAGATAAGTGGGAAACAGATTTTGATGGGGAAAAACTGAGCAGGGACTAAGAAAATGCAGTGATTTCATATTTATCATGCAAGCTACTATCTGTATTACTGGCAGGTTAGTGCAATAATGCCTTATAAACTTTATCCAAGATGAAGGAAAAGAATAATCTTTTCCGACCCTCCGTGCTCAGACCTAGGTCCTGGACAGCAGACTCGTGGAGGCCCTGGTCTCCGGCTGCTGCTGCTTAATGCCAGGTCAGTTAATAACAAGCCCCCCCTCATATGTGATTTGATCACATATTCGGTGTATTACCGAAACCTGGCTGGGCCCAGAAGGAGGGGTGGCCCTCTCTGAGATGTGCCCAGCCAGGTTTCGAGTATGGCACCAGCCGAGATTCCAGGGCAGGGGAGGAGGGGTGGCTGTTGTCATCCTGGAATCTCTAGTGGCCTTCAGGGGCACTGCTCCACAAGTGACCATTTGTAAAACCCTGTTTTTCAAGTTGGGTGCCCGAGAGCAGTTGGGGGTGTTGCTACTGTACCAGCCTCCCTGCTGCATAGGAACCTCACTGCCTGAGCTGCTGGAGGCCGTCTTGGGGTTGGTGGTGGAGTTTCCCAGATTTATGGTTCTGGGGGACTTAAACTTGCCATCCCTGGGGCATGCCTCAAAGGCGGCTCAGGAGTTCATGGCCACCATGGCGGCCATGGACCTGTCTCAGATTATTCAGGACTGACTCGAGACAGTGGCCTCACACTGGATTTAGTTTTATTGTCGGAGCAGTGGCAATGTGATCTGAGGGGAGAATTACATCTATCCCCTTTGTCATGGTCAGACCACGCCCTGGTGACCTTGAGATTCTCCTATGCCGCCCCCCTCTGCAGGGAGGCAGGACCCATTCGATTGGTCCACCCCTGGTGACTTATGGACCGGAAGGGTTTCAGAGGGAGCTGGAGGTTATACCTGAGGATCTGTAGCATGGTCCAGCAGAGGACCTGGCTGCTGCCTGGAATAGGGAGGCAGCCGGGGCCTTGGACAGGATTGCGCCTGTGCAATCTCTCTTGTCTCATCGAACCTGACACTTCCCGTGCTTTACGGTGGAGCTAAGGGTTTTTGAAGAGGATTAAGAGACGTCTAGAGCACTACTGGAGGAAGAGAAAGACCAAACCCGATCGAACACAAGCTAGAGCCGTGGTTAAGGCCTACCTTGTGGCGGTAAGAGTGGCAAAACATCAGTATTTCTCCGCTCTTTGCATCCGCAGAATGCCACCCGGCGGCCCTGTTCAAGATGACCTGATCCCTTTTGGGGAAAGGGGGTTCAGAAATCCATCGACAGGGCCGTGCTGAGGAGTTTTCTGGGCATCTGCAGGATAAAATTGCTCGGATTCGCTCCAAGTTGGACTCCAAGCATGAGACAGAGTCTGTGGAGATGCCTGGGGTACGTACTTACCCAGTTAGCTGGGAAAAGTTTGATCCTGTTGGACCCGAGGGAGTGGACAGGATCCTCCAGACTGTAAATGCCACCACTTGACAATTAGATCCATGTCCCTCCTGGCTAGTGAAGGCAGCTCGAGAGGTGACGTGTGGTTGGGTCAAGACGATGGTAAATACATCCTTGCAGGATGGAGTGTTTCCGGCTGCCTTTAAGGGGGCGCTGCTGCGCCCCCTCCTCAAGAAACCACTGCAGGACCCTACTATACTGGACAATTTTTGTCCAGTCTCCCACCTCCCCTTTTTGGGGAAGGTGGTTGAGAAAGTGATGGTGTTGCAGCTCCAGAGGATTCTGGATGAAACGGATTATCTAGACCCCTTCCAGTCAGGTTTCAGGCCCGGATGTGGGACAGAAACGGCATTGGTTGCACTTATGGATGATCTCTGGTGGGAGCAGGATGGGGCAGTGCATCCATCCTGGCTCTTCTTGATCTCTCAGTGACTTTCAATACCATCGACCATGGTATCCTTTTGGGCCGGCTCAGGGAGTTGGGGGTGGGCGGTGTGGTTTTGTGCTGGTTCACCTCCTTCCTCCAGGGCCGGTTCCAATCGGTGTTGATAGGGGGCGAGAGATCGGGCCCTCGGGCCCTCCTTTATGGGATGCCGCATGGTTCGGCACTCTCTCCACTCCTTTTTAACATCTACATGAAACCGCTGGGTGAGATCATCCGTCTCCATGGGATGAGGTATCATCAATATGCCGATGATACCCAATTATACATCTCCATCCCGAGGGAAGTAAGTGATGCCGTGACTGCCCTCTCTAGGTGCCTGGGGGCTGTGGGGGTCTGGATGGGGAACAACAGGCTTCAGCTGAACCCTGGTAAGATGGAGCAGCTGTGGGTCAATGGCCCCTCGGTACCCAGGAATTTACCATCTTTAGTTCTGGATGGGGTTGCACTGCCCCAGAAAGACCTGGTGGAGAATCTGGGGGTCCTCCTGGACTCACAACTCCTGTTCGAAGAGCAGGTGGTAGCCGTGGCCAGGAGGGCCTTTGTTCAATTTCGTGTGCTGCGCCAGTTACGCCCTTTCCTGGATCGAGAGGCCCTTCGAACGGTCACTCATACCCTGGTCATCTACCATATAGATTACTGTAATGCGCTCTACATGGGGCTACCCCTGAAGAGTATCCGGAAGCTACAATTGATCGAGAATGCGGCCACGCGGACAATTTTAGGTGCTCCAAGATTGGCACACGTAACACCTTTGCTGCGCGAGCTGCACTGTGTCCCAATCTGCTTCCGGGTCCAGTTCAAGGTGTTGTTTATTACCTTTAAAGCCCTACATGGCATGGGTCCAGGTTACCTAAGGGACCGTCTCATCCCCATTACATCGACTTGCCCCACCTGATCATGCAGAGAGGGCATGCTATGGACCCTGTCTGTAAGAGAATTCCATTTGGTGGGGTCTAGGAAGTGGGCCTTCTCTGCAGCAACTCCCACCCTCTGGAACATTCTTCCCCCGGAGGTGACGCTAGCCCCCTCTCTCCTGGACTTCAGAAGAAAACTGAAGACCTGGTTTTGCCATCGTGCCTGGGGTGGGGAGGGGAACAGTCAGTCCTGGGGATGGCTTGTGCCCTAGACCGGCTCTTTATACAATCACAAACTGAATTAGAACTTACCACTATCTGGATTTTAATGCATTTTATATTTCTATCTTTTACTGTATCATTGATAGTCTGTACTGAATTTTAAATCTTGTTTTTATTGTAAACCGCCCAGGGTCCCTCCCTGGGAGGGAGATGGGTGGTGTTAAAAATTTGATAAATAAATAAATAAATAAATCATATTTTCCCCTCTCCCTTTGGACCTGTAGCAAAAGTGGAGCCAATCAACATTCCATCTCAAACTATTTATCTTTCCATGTGGCAATTAAAGTAGAGAGGGAGAGAGAGAAGTTTTTCACATCTACTTATTGGCAAAATGACTTCTAGGTAATTCTGCATGAGACAATAAATACATGCTGACACTTCTCACTAGCCACACTGCTGGCTTCTTCAGAGCAGACCTGAAACTGGACTTGGCAACAGATGTCACATCCTTAAATACTGCTTGCCCACATCCAATCACTAACCACCATGTACATGACAGTTGATGACCCTTCTCTCTATTTACACCATTTGGACGTATATACTGTACATTTCTTTGTTGTTTATTCGTTCAGTCGTTTCCGACTCTTCGTGACTTCATGGACCAGCCCACGCCAGAGCTTTCTGTCGGCCGTCACCATCCCCAGCTCCCCAATGGTTGAGTCCGTCGCCTCCAGAATACCATCCATCCATCTTGCCCTTGGTCGGCCCCTCTTCCTTTTGCCTTCCACTTTTCCTAGCATCAGCTTCTTCTCCAGGGTATCCTGTCTTCTCATTATGTGGCCAAAGTACTTCAGTTTTGCCTTTAATATCATTCCCTCATACCATCGGAAGATGGGACTCCCAGGTCGGAAGATGGTCAAAATGCTACTGGGGAGGAACAGAGGATACGTTCAACTAGCCCCAGATGTGATGACGCAGCTAGCTCAAAGCCGAAAGGACGGCTAGCGGCCGACGGTGCTGGTGGTGAACGACGAATCCGATGTTCTAAAGATCAACACACCATAGCAACCTGGAATGTAAGATCTATGAGCCAGGGCAAATTGGATGTGGTTATTGGTGAGATGTCAAGATTAAATATAGACATTTTAGGTGTCAGTGAACTGAAATGGACTGGGATGGGCCACTTCACATCAGATGACCACCGGATCTACTACTGTGGACAAGAGGACCACAGAAGAAATGGAGTAGCCTTCATAATTAATAATAAAGTGGCTAAAGCAGTGCTTGGATACAATCCAAAAAACGATAGAATGATCTCAATTCGAATTCAGGGTAAGCCATTTAACATCACAGTGATCCAAATATACGCCCCAACCACAGATGCTGAAGAAGCAGAAGTAGATCAGTTCTATGAGGATCTGCAGCACCTACTAGATAATACACCAAAAAGAGATGTTATTTTCATTACAGGAGACTGGAATGCTAAGGTGGGTAGTCAGACGACACCTGGAATTACAGGCAAGCATGGTCTGGGAGAACAAAATGAAGCAGGACATAGGCTGATAGAATTTTGCCAAGACAACTCACTGTGCATAACAAACACTCTCTTCCAACAACCTAAAAGACGACTTTATACATGGACTTCACCAGATGGTCGACACCGAAATCAGATTGACTACATCCTTTGCAGCCAAAGGTGGCGGACATCTATACAGTCGGTAAAAACAAGACCTGGAGCTGACTGTAGTTCAGATCACGAACTTCTTATTGCACAATTTAGAATCAGACTAAAGAGAATAGGGAAGACCCACAGATCAGTTAGATATGAGCTCACTAATATTCCTAAGGAATATGCAGTGGAGGTGAAGAATAGATTTAATGGATTAGATTTAGTAGATAGGGTCCCGGAAGAACTATGGACAGAAGTTCGCAACATTGTTCAGGAGGCGGCAACAAAAAACGTCCCAAAGAAAAAGAAAACCAAGAAGGCAAGATGGCTGTCTGCTGAAACACTGGAAGTAGCCCAAGAAAGAAGGAAAGCAAAAGGCAACAGTGATAGGGGGAGATATGCCCAATTAAATGCAAAATTCCAGAGGTTAGCCAGAAGAGATAAGGAATTATTTTTAAACAAGCAATGTGCGGAAGTGGAAGAAGACAATAGAATAGGAAGGACAAGAGACCTCTTCCAGAAAATTAGAAACATCGGAGGTAAATTCCAGGCAAAAGTGGGTATGATCAAAAACAAAGATGGTAAGGACCTAACAGAAGCAGAAGAGATCAAGAAAAGGTGGCAAGAATATACAGAAGATCTGTATAGGAAGGATAATAATATTGGAGATAGCTTTGACGGTGTGGTCAGTGAGTTAGAGCCAGACATCCTGAAGAGTGAGGTTGAATGGGCCTTAAGAAGCATTGCTAATAACAAGGCAGCAGGAGACGATGGTATCCCAGCTGAACTGTTTAAAATCTTGCAAGATGATGCTGTCAAGGTGATGCATGCCATATGCCAGCAAATTTGGAAAACACAAGAATGGCCATCAGATTGGAAAAAATCAACTTATATCCCCATACCAAAAAAGGGAAGCACTAAAGAATGTTCAAACTATCGAACAGTGGCACTTATTTCACATGCCAGTAAGGTAATGCTCAAGATCTTGCAAGGTAGACTCCAGCAATTCATGGAGCGAGAATTGCCAGATGTACAAGCTGGGTTTAGAAAAGGCAGAGGAACTAGAGACCAAATTGCCAATATCCGCTGGATAATGGAGAAAGCCAGGGAATTTCAGAAAAACATCTATTTCTGTTTTATTGACTATTCTAAAGCCTTTGACTGTGTGGATCATAACAAATTGTGGCAAGTTCTTGGTGGTATGGGGATACCAAGTCATCTTGTCTGCCTCCTGAGTAATCTGTATAACGACCAAGTAGCAACGGTAAGAACAGAGCACGGAACAACGGACTGGTTTAAGATTGGGAAAGGAGTACGGCAGGGTTGTATACTCTCACCCTACCTATTCAACCTGTACGCAGAACACATCATGCGACGTGCTGGGCTTGAGGAATCCAAGGCTGGAGTTAAAATCGCTGGAAGAAACATTAACAATCTCAGATATGCAGATGATACCACTTTGATGGCTGAAAGCGAGGAGGAGTTGAGGAGCCTTATGACGAAGGTGAAAGAAGAAAGTGCAAAAGCTGGGTTGCAGTTAAACCTCAAAAAAACCAAGATTATGGCAACGAGCTTGATTGATGACTGGCAAATAGAGGGAGAAAAAGTGGAGGCAGTGACAGACTTTGTATTTCTAGGCGCAAAGATTACTGCAGACGCTGACTGCAGCCAGGAAATCAGAAGACGTCTACTTCTTGGGAGGAGAGCAATGGCAAATCTTGATAAAATAGTTAAGAGCAGAGACATCACACTGACAACAAAGGTCCGCATAGTTAAAGCAATGGTATTCCCTGTAGTAACCTATGGCTGCGAGAGCTGGACCATAAGGAAGGCTGAGCGAAGGAAGATAGATGCTTTTGAACTGTGGTGTTGGAGGAAAATTCTGAGAGTGCCTTGGACTGCAAGAAGATCAAACCAGTCCATACTCCAGGAAATAAAGCCAGACTGCTCACTTGAGGGAATGATATTAAAGGCAAAACTGAAGTACTTTGGCCACATAATGAGAAGACAGGATACCCTGGAGAAGAAGCTGATGCTAGGGAAAGTGGAAGGCAAAAGGAAGAGGGGCCGACCAAGGGCAAGATGGATGGATGGTATTCTGGAGGTGACGGACTCAACCATTGGGGAGCTGGGGATGGTGACGGCCGACAGGAAGCTCTGGCGTGGACTGGTCCATGAAGTCACGAAGAGTCGGAAACGACTGAACGAATAAACAAAATCATTCCCTCAAGTGAGCAGTCTGGCTTGATTTCCTGGAGTATGGACTGGTTTGATCTTCTTGCAGTCCAAGGCACTCTCAGAATTTTCCTCCAACACCACAGTTCAAAAGCATCTATCTTCCTTCGCTCAGCCTTCCTTATGGTCCAGCTCTCGCAGCCATAGGTTACTACAGGAAATACCATTGCTTTAACTATGCGGACCTTTGTTGTCAGTGTGATGTCTCTGCTCTTAACTATTTTATCAAGATTTGCCATTGCTCTCCTCCCAAGAAGTAGACGTCTTCTGATTTCCTGGCTGCAGTCAGCATCTGCAGTAATCTTTGCGCCTAGAAATACAAAGTCTGTCACTGCCTCCACTTTTTCTCCCTCTATTTGCCAGTCATCAGTCAAGCTCGTTGCCATAATCTTGGTTTTTTTGAGGTTTAACTGCAACCCAGCTTTTGCACTTTCTTCTTTCACCTTCGTCATAAGGCTCCTCAACTCCTCCTCGCTTTCAGCCATCAAAGTGGTATCATCTGCATATCTGAGATTGTTAATGTTTCTTCTAGCGATTTTAACTCCAGCCTTGGATTCCTCAAGCCCAGCATGTCGCATGATGTGTTCTGCGTACAGGTTGAATAGGTAGGGTGAGAGTATACAACCCTGCCGTACTCCTTTCCCAATCTTAAACCAGTCCGTTGTTCCGTGCTCTGTTCTTACCGTTGCTACTTGGTCGTTATACAGATTCCTTAGGAGGCAGACAAGATGACTTGGTATCCCCATACCACCAAGAACTTGCCACAATTTGTTATGATCCACACAGTCAAAGGCTTTAGAATAGTCAATAAAACAGAAATAGATGTTTTTCTGAAATTCCCTGGCTTTCTCCATTATCCAGCGGATATTGGCAATTTGGTCTCTAGTTCCTCTGCCTTTTCTAAACCCAGCTTGTACATCTGGCAATTCTCGCTCCATGAATTGCTGGAGTCTACCTTGCAAGATCTTGAGCATTACCTTACTGGCATGTGAAATAAGTGCCACTGTTCGATAGTTTGACCATTCTTTAGTGCTTCCCTTTTTTGGTATGGGGATATAAGTTGATTTTTTCCAATCTGATGGCCATTCTTGTGTTTTCCAAATTTGCTGGCATATGGCATGCATCACCTTGACAGCATCATCTTGAAAGATTTTAAACAGTTCAGCTGGCATACCATCGTCTCCTGCTGCCTTGTTATTAGCAATGCTTCTTAAGGCCCATTCAACCTCACTCTTCAGGATGTCTGGCTCTAACTCACTGACCACACCGTCAAAGCTATCTCCAATATTATTATCCTTCCTATACAGATCTTCCGTATATTCTTGCCACCTTTTCTTGATCTCTTCTGCTTCTGTTAGGTCCTTACCATCTTTGTTTTTGATCATACCCATTTTTGCCTGGAATTTACCTCCGATGTTTCTAATTTTCTGGAAGAGGTCTCTTGTCCTTCCTATTCTATTGTCTTCTTCCACTTCCGCACATTGCTTGTTTAAAAATAATTCCTTATCTCTTCTGGCTAACCTCTGGAATTTTGCATTTAATTGGGCATATCTCCCCCTATCACTGTTGCCTTTTGCTTTCCTTCTTTCTTGGGCTACTTCCAGTGTTTCAGCAGACAGCCATCTTGCCTTCTTGGTTTTCTTTTTCTTTGCGACGTTTTTTGTTGCCGCCTCCTGAACAATGTTGCGAACTTCTGTCCATAGTTCTTCTGGGACCCTATCTACTAAATCTAGTCCCTTAAATCTATTCTTCACCTCCACTGCATATTCCTTAGGAATATTAGTGAACTCATATCTAACTGATCTGTGGGTCTTCCCTATTCTCTTTAGTCTGATTCTAAATTTTGCAATAAGAAGTTCGTGATCTGAACTACAGTCAGCTCCAGGTCTTGTTTTTACCGACTGTATAGATGTCCGCCACCTTTGGCTGCAAAGGATGTAGTCAATCTGATTTCGGTGTCGACCATCTGGTGAAGTCCATGTATAAAGTCGTCTTTTAGGTTGTTGGAAGAGAGTGTTTGTTATGCACAGTGAGTTGTCTTGGCAAAATTCTATCAGCCTATGTCCTGCTTCATTTTGTTCTCCCAGACCATGCTTGCCTGTAATTCCAGGTGTCGTCTGACTACCCACCTTAGCATTCCAGTCTCCTGTAATGAAAATAACATCTCTTTTTGGTGTATTATCTAGTAGGTGCTGCAGATCCTCATAGAACTGATCTACTTCTGCTTCTTCAGCATCTGTGGTTGGGGCGTATATTTGGATCACTGTGATGTTAAATGGCTTACCCTGAATTCAAATTGAGATCATTCTATCGTTTTTTGGATTGTATCCAAGCACTGCTTTAGCCACTTTATTATTAATTATGAAGGCTACTCCATTTCTTCTGTGGTCCTCTTGTCCACAGTAGTAGATCTGGTGGTCATCTGATGTGAAGTGGCCCATCCCAGTCCATTTCAGTTCACTGACACCTAAAATGTCTATATTTAATCTTGACATCTCACCAATAACCACATCCAATTTGCCCTGGCTCATAGATCTTACATTCCAGGTTCCTATGGTGTGTTGATCTTTAGAACATCGGATTCGTCGTTCACCACCAGCACCGTCGGCCGCTAGCCGTCCTTTCGGCTTTGAGCTAGCTGCGTCATCACATCTGGGGCTAGTTGAACGTATCCTCTGTTCCTCCCCAGTAGCATTTTGACCATCTTCCGACCTGGGAGTCCCATCTTCCGATGGTATACCGACATATCTTTGGTTGTACTGATCCATTTAGTTTTCATGGCAAGAATACTGGGGTGGGTTGCCATTACCTTCCCCAGGGATCGTATTTAGTCTGACCTCTCTGCCACGACCTTCCCGTCTTGGGTGTCCCTTCACGGTTTAGCTCATGGTTTCATTGAGGTGCTCAAGCTCCAGCACCACGACAAGGTAACGATCTCCTTTGCTGGAGTGTACATTTCTACTGCCTTTATAATAATGCTGAGGAGGTATTCACACCTGGATACATGTACATTTACATGTACATTTACATGTACATTTCTACTGCCTTTATAATAATGCTGAGGAGGTATTCACACCTGGATGCTGATTTCTTCTCAAGGCCAAATGTTTATTAAGATAGAACACATGTTCCCTCCAGAAATTCATGCATTTGTAGGTTTATATTTTTATTTAAAATGTATACTGCAACAATTACTGCTTATATTGATTAGATAGATGATGGGAGAGAGAGAGAACAGAAAAAGCTTCATTTATTGTTGTAAAGCCATTTTAATTCATAAAAAAATCAAATACCGAATTTAGACAATATTTTGGACCAGAAATTTAAATATTATGGCACCCACTTTACCTTGCTTGATCTAAAAAAAAATGTTTAAAGCAGCAATATTCTTTCTATCCTGCTTCTTCAAAGTCCAACTTTCACTTCCATAGAGTGTCACAGAGACAATCATTGTCTGAATGATTCTGATCTTTGTAGGTATAGACACATCATGGCATCTGAATATCTTTTGCAAGGCCTCTTCTACTTACTACACTACCAAGTACTAGTCTGGGATATATTTTTTTACTGCTGGTTCTTTTATGGTTGAAAATTGATTCTAAAAGGCAGGAATTATCCACCACTTCAATATATTCATTGTCAGTTCTAAGGCTGGTTGCTGTACCTGTTGTACCTGTTGTCATTACTTTGGCCTTCTTTATATTTAATCTTTGTCGCATTTTTTCACTGTATTCCTTGATTTTGATTACTAGTGCTTCCAGATAATTTGCATTTTCAGAGTAGTGTCATCAACATAGTGCAAGTTATTGATGTTTCTCCCTCCAATTTTAAATGCTCATCTTCCAAATCTGCTTCCCTCAGTATATGTTCGGGATATAGGTTGAATAAATAAGGGTTGAAAAATAAGCTTTGTCTCATTTCTTTGCCAACTGCAGCCAGTCTGTTCCTTCCAGACTGTAGCTCCTTGACTTGTGTATAGGTTTTGCAAAAGGACACTGAGTTGTTCTGGAATTCCCATTCTCCTAAGCACATGCCACAGCTTGATATGGTTGACACAACTGAAGGTGTTTCTATAATTAATAAAGCACATACTGACTTCTTTTTGGTATTCTTTGGCTTTCTCAATTATTCAGTGTACATTAGTAATAACGTCTCTTCTTTCTCGGCCTCTTCTAAACCCAGCTTGAACATCTGATATCTCCCTTTCCAAGGAAGGGCTCTAATCTACATTGGATGATGCTAAGCATTCTTTTGCTGGCATGTGAAATTAATGTTAAGTCTCCTTTCTTTGATATTGGTATGTAGAATTGTAAAAAAAGGTAAAGGCCCCCCCTGCACATTTGTGCAGTCGTGTCCGACTTTAGGGGCTGGTGCTCATCTCCGTTTGTTAGTCGAAGAGCCAGAGTTGTCCGAAGACACTTCCACGGTCATGTGGCCAGCATGACGCGCGCGGAACACTGTTACCTACCCACCGAAGTGGTACCTATTGATCTACTTGCATTTGCATGCTTTCAAATTGCTAGGTTGGCAAGAGCTGGAGTGAGTGCAGGAGCTCACTCCACACGCAGGGCTAGGGATTTGAACCTCCGAACTTGCGATCTTCCGATCAACAAGCCTGGCGTCTTACCCGCTGAGCCACCACGCCCCTATGTAGAATTGTACAGTACCATTATTTAATCCTCACTGAAAAAGATTCTGTATTATCCATACAAAAGTTGGTATCATTCAGACACCCACCTCATTAACAAACAACGTAAAGTTTCAATAATATCTCATTACAGGCAGTTTCCAGGTTATACAAAGCTTCTGTTCCAGGAATTCTGGTATAAACCAATTTTTGTGCACATTGGTTCATATCCCAAGCATGCATAAACATGCCATCCCCCTTTTGCGCATGAAGAAACAATGAAGTTAGATTTATGTAAATTGGGGCTTATGTAACCTAGTGATTGCATCTATTTTTTTCTGTTCCAAATGTCCCTCATTTCTCTTTAATCAAATCTTTATTACAGCCATAAAGCTGGCAGTCTGGAAAAACAAAGATAAAAACAGAGGTGTATAAAACTTAAAAGAAAGAAAATTAATACACGTTTTCCAGACCTAAGAGAGACAGATACTATATATATGGGGACAGAATTTGGAAACCTAGTATATACCCAAGCAATGGTCGGACAGGAGAAGAGACAAATGAAGTCGTGCTCTCTTTAGGAAATTTCTTCAGGATAGGAGAAATGAAAATGCATTGAATTTTCTGTAGAGACCCATGAAAGAACATGTCGCTCAAGGGCTTCACTGAGCTGTTCTGAGAATGATTTAATCAGAGGGAGGAGAATATTTTTGTAGTACCCCAACAGGATGACAGAAGGCAATGCATCTAGCCTGGCCAAAGTAAAGGCTGTGTGAAAATTCAGGACTGTGATAGGTGAAATGTAGGAGGCTGACACATACCTATTTGAAACTGCCCAGAGTTAGGACTTCTAGATGAGGAAAAAGATGAACTAGACATCTCCGAAAGAGCAGAGACAACGATGCAGTGATGACCGATGGACCTACAGCAAGCTTGGTCCAATGGAACACCTCCAGATAATGAGAGGACAAGAGATTGCCCACTTGTCCTCTGGACGGCTACTCCTCGTGTGGAGACCGCAGGATAGCGGTCATCCCGTGGGTCTAAGTGCCAGGAGACGAGGAAAGTCATCAAGTTCTCAACTGCAGGGAGCCTCTAAGGACACTGGGTTCAACCACCTCATTTTCAAAATCACCTTTGGAATTACAGTTATTTTACAGTTAAAAGAGGTCTTCCAAACAACAAGTTTGAAAAACTACCTGGTGAGTAAAACTTCATCCCAAAATAAAATAAAAGTTAACTAGCAGTTTAAAGAACTTAAAGAATATAAAAGAAATGTCAAAAATCTGAATAAGAATTTAATTTAAGAAAGTTTTAAATGTATTAAGGGACCAGACAAATTTGGAATATTAGGACTTTTGCTAAGATTTTTGAAAAATTGAGTAAACAAAACAATATTTCTGTGGGAATACAAATTGTTTAGTCTACCAGGAAAGTAGATTAGAAAGATCATTGGCTGAAAGTTGAAAACAAAGCAACAATGAAACCTGAGATTTCATGAATATAGAAATGGGCCACTAGAGGGGACTTATGTTCTAGGCAGGAAAAAGAAAAGTGAAATCTGCAAAAAGACAAATAAAGATATGACACTTGAGACATTTCAAAGGATTTTTGAAGAAACTTATAACCAATTGTATTTTTTTGAAGAAGATTATAAAGAAGAAGTGACAGACAAAAATATGGAAGAATCTTTGGATAGGATGAAGAGGGGATACAAATCCTAGCTCATGGAGAAATATTGGAAAATAAAAAAATGAGGATTATAAAACAGAGATGACAGTCAGAGTGGAACCACAAATGACAAATAAAGAGTTGAAAAAGGACCTGGGCAAGGACTTATTTTTGAATTTACAAAAGAGGGTTTCTGTCAGAGCACGCAACGCTGGGGCGGCCAGTGCTTCTCCAAGACATCAGAGGTATACGTTCTATGCAGTAAATAGACACTCAAGCAGAGATTAGATAAAATAGTCTATTTACTCTATATAAATATGCAGTCCAAAATACAATCCAGTAACGTCCAACAGAGATACAGATAAGATGAAGTAACGAGAAGAGAGTGAACACTAAAGCTTCACTACTTTTATACAAATATTAACCAATCACGTTATAGGTCAAACAAATTATCTGCCACACCCAGCTAAACTATAGCACCTGTAATATGAGTCACATCATACCTTCTACAATGGCTGCTAATTGGATGACTTGCAGAAAATATCAACTCTCACCTATATACCTCTAGCCTCTCCTGTATAATTAATCTACTTGTAAATTCTGGGTATTTTATAAACCCCAACACCCCTCCATTTTACAATAGACATTACATTTCAATTACACAATATAGAAGACATACACATATTGGATACACACATCCTATGTCTCTCTATACATAGAGGCTTGGTCATTATATCTGCAACATTATTCTCAGATGGACAATATTTTAATTCAATCAGAGATTCCTTTACAGCATTCCTAACATTTTGATACTTAATATCTACATGTTTGCTTCTCCCTCTGATTTTATCATTCTTTGCCATCTGTATGCACGCTTCACTGTCTTCATATACAATTATAGGTTCCTCAATTCTTACATTAACATCCCTTAACAATTGCCTATACCATATGAGTTCTGAACATAGGTCAGATAGTGCAGCGTACTCTGCCTCTGCAGTAGATACAGCGACAGAACTCTGTTTCCGAGACCTCCACCCCACCAAGGTGTCACCAAACATAATTATCAATCCTGATATTGATTTCCTATCATGTACATCATTGCCCCAATCACTATCTACATAACATTTAAGTTCCAATGGTTTACAAGGCTGAATTAATAAACATTTATTAATTGTCCCTTTAAGATATCTAAACACACGTTTAATACCTTTCCAATGTCTCTGGGTAGGTTGTACAACGTACCTACTCAGTACATTTACCGCATTCCCGATATCGGGACGTGACCATTGTGCTAGGTATAACAAACTTCCAATTATAGATTGATATTGTTCTTGATTACATGATGTTTGGTGTTCATCTCCAGCTTCTGCCTTAAGAAAATCAGTTGTCATCGGAGTAGGAACCTCCTTGCAATATTCCATATTGTTGTCTCTTAGCAGCTGTTCAATTTTCTTCTGCTGCTCTAGAATGTAACCCCCATCAACCTTCTGAATACCTACGCCTAGGTAATTCCTAATCTCTCCCAGATCTTTTACATCAAACTGTTGCTTGAGTTGTTCAGTAAATTCATTTACCCTCCTTTGATCTTTTGCTATAAAACATAAATCATCTACAAAGATCAATAGCAACACCTGTTCATCATTACATTGCTTAATATATAGACATGGGTCAGCCTTACTACACTTAAAACCCATTCTTTGCAATGCTACATCTAAACGCATGTTCCAGCAACGTGCTCATTGTCTGAGTCCATACAAAGCCTTCTGCAATTTGTACACTCTTCCTGCCTCTTTAGATTCATAACCCGGAGCTTCTGCCATATAAATTTCTTCCTTTAAATCAGCATGCAGATATGCTGTGGTGATGTCATAATGGTTTACAATACAATTCCCAGCTGCTGCCATCGCTAAAGCAAACCTCAATGTCTCCCCTCTTAGCGTTGGTGCAAATACTTCATCATACGTTTGATGCTTAACCTGGGAAAACCCTTGTGCCACAAGCCTAGCCTTATACTGTATATCACCATTTACTAAGGTCTTTTTCTTATAAACCCACCTACAACCTACTGCCCTCTGCCCTCAGGCAGCATGGTAGATTTAAACACCTTATGAGAATTAATGGCATTCATTTCCACATCCATAGCAGCTTTCCACTTTTTCTGCTCCCATGGTGGCAACTCCAATACCTCTGAATAGCTACGTGGTTCATAATTAACAAAACACAATTTAACATCACCTGGTTTGTAACGCTGCGGAGGTATGCCCTTGTTAACTCTTTCAGATCTGCGCAATATAGTGGGCTCCTGTTTCATTGGCACACTAGGAGTTCATTCTTCTTCATCCTTAATTACATCTCTGGAAGCTCGCCGCTCTGATAGCTCGATCTGTCCCTGACTAGGAATAAAAATCTCCCTCCCTCCGTGTAACTTCTGCCAATTGCTATGCTCACTGAAACTCGCTGATCTAGAAATAACAAGTTTTCTATGGCCATCAGTAAACCTATATCCCTTGGTTCCTGGCTCATACCCCACAAAAATCATTTTCTGTGCTTTAGCCTGACCCTTCCTACGTACTTCCTTATGCACGTGAACCCAGGCTGAGCACCCAAAAACTTTCAAAAGAGCCAACGATGGCTCATTTTTTAATTTTTCTTCTTTTTTATTTTTCTTCTTTTCTTTTTTGCACTTTCTATTCCTTCTTTTCTATTCTTTTCTATTTCTTCTGATTTCAGTTTGTATTATCTTTTAGCATTGTAAAACTCTTTAATAAAAAATATTTTTAAAAAAAGAAGAAACCACCCAGAGTCATTGAGAGTTGGGCAGTATACAAGTTTAATAAATTATTATTAGTAGTAGTAGTATTAGTAGTATTAATATTATTATACCTACCTACCTGCCATACATGCTGCAAGGCTGCAACCAGACTTAGATTGATTTAAAAATCAATATCCCAAATACTTTGGGCATTATCAAAACCTAATGGGCAAAGACTCTCCAGCATGAATCCTAGGAAGCTTGCCAATAACTTTTTTTATCCAGTTTGGCTTAAAGTGATCTCCAAGGATCTTTTTAAAAGGATCTTTTACAAAGTGGGCAAAAAATGTTATGGCTAATGATCATGGATGCCCACCTCAGATTAAACAAATATCAACACACAGTAGACAGTCTCAAGGAACAACTAGAACAGACTATGACCCCTGAACAAATCAACATGCTGACTACTACCATCAAGACCACATCACAGAGACAAGCAGAAAAAAGGAAAGCTAAACTCCAAACTAAACTACTTAAGTTAAACCCAAGAAACAAAGAAGTACTGGAACTGGAATGGGTGGTCAACATGTCCAGCCGCCCATTATCCACTGCAGAACACAATATCATATAGAGAGGCCTCAATTACAACACAGAGGATGCGAACAAATTAGAATTCTTTGCAGCTTTAGAAGCAGCATTGGAAAATACAGGATGTATTACAGAAACCCAACAGAACGTAAGACAGATAATCATACCGCAAACCAGAAGGACATGGAAACAGAACCAACTGAAAGCAGAGGACAGAGCAGCCCTCAAAAACCTAAGATGGACCAAACTATCATCATCCTCCCAGCAGACAAAGGCTGCACCACTGTCATTATGGACAGATTGCAATATATACAAAGAGCCAAAGACTTACTTGAGGACAAATAAACCTACACCCCAGTAAACACCAAACCCATACAGAAACTGGACAACCAGGTCAACCAGACTCATTCAACGAAGACAGCATTATATAGGCTTTCATGAGAGGAGTAAATTCCATCCCACGCTCTTGAAGCTCCACAAAATAGTTCTGCAGTTTATGAAGATGGTCTGGCAAATTTCCATGCTCAGGCAAGTAGGCTTTGTACAGCTTTTTGGTTAAAATAACCTTGCTGCCTGGAGTAGTTTTTACATATAAATCACGCAAATAGTCCCATAAGTCTTTGGAAGTTTCTTTGCCTCTTACATGTATAAGCTGAGAATCCTCAACAGCCAAAATAATAGAGGCTTTGCTTTTCTCATCTTTCCTCAGCCAAGCTTGATCTGGATTCTGAGGGATTTGTTCAGAAATAGCAGACCACAAATTTTCTCTCCTCAAGAAACTCTCCATTTTCAAAGACCAGTTCAAATAATTAGTATTAGAAAGCTTTTCCAGGGGCATACCTTGAAAACTTGAAGATCCAGCAGCCACCACTGCTTCTTTCTTTCTCCCCTGATGGAGTAATCCACGAGGCTAGAAACTCCGCCTCCAAGTGAAACTTCTTGTAACTGCCAGCAAGTTTCAAAAAGCCTCTTCAAATGCAGATGAAACAGTTCAGCTTTCCTCTTTCCATAAGTTATATCTCTGATCCAGAAAGCATTTGCTGGGCACAGAACCTTTTTGTTGTTTATAAAAAATTGTGATCAGGGTTATGGAAAATATTGAGAGACAAGCTTGCAGTAAAAAAACGTTGCTTTTATTTAAAACAAAAGAACAAAATTGAATCTTGCTTTTCTTCAGCAGAAGAGAAGCACATGGCTTAAGTACTTACATTTTAAAGACAATGAAGACAAAGAGATAGCAGAGAGCAGAGAGACCAAAACAAAAGCAGAGATAACACTTTTAAAGCTTTTTACAATTGCAACTTGGCCATATCTGAGTGGACAAGGTTTAACATGTGACCACTCACCTAGGCAACAGATTCCCAATATGGGCAAAGCTTAAACAGGTAATTCTCATTGGTTCAAGTAAGCCAGACTACCAGGCTCCAAGTAAATTAACATTCCTGAGAAGGGGATGAACATGTGCTCTAGGAAAAAAGTTTGAGGCTTCGCTTTTAAAACTAGCCTTCCATATTTCTTTAAGACATAAAAATATATGCAACAGAACTCTGTGAGCACCTTGTGACACTCTTGTTTCTCTAGTTATATTTGTGTGCCTTATTTGTAAATAAACACTTATTCCACATCTTCCCTGCTTCGGATCTTAGTCGGGACAGGACAGTCTTTCATCAATGTCAATTCATAGCATGCAATAAGGAAGTTAAGGATGTTCCTTCTGTGCATCTGATTAATCCACACCAGGATTGGCATCAGACCTCAAACAGTCATTACATTTACAAGATCAGCTTGAGTACTACGTTTACTTCTGTTTTCTCCCTCAACTTAATAGTTGTCCCAGTAGAACATAGATATCAACAAGACTTGCTGGCAGCTGCTTCTCTTGTCTTTCCCTTTCCCTCCCTGCTAAAAGAAACATAAAGAGATATTTCCAATTAATGACATAATTCCATTATTATTTTATTTCCACTTTTTATTTATTTATTCAATTTGTATAGCCGCCCACCTCACATATGTGACTCTGGGTGGCTCACAACAATTAAAAACAGCAGCAAGAACAGTAAAATATATAAATAAAAACAACATACAACCATACTAAAACCACAATTTAAAACTCAATGAAACACAAAACACAATCACAGTCAGTAGGTTAAGTCAGTAGGTTAAGTAAGTGGTTAAGGCAACGGGCTAGAAACCAGGAGTCTGTGAGTTCTAGTCCAGCCTCAGGCATGAAACCTGGCTGGGTGACCTGGGGCCAGTCCCTGTCTCTCAGCCCTAGGAAGGAGCCAATAGCAAACTGAGAGTGAACTGAGAGTGAACTGTGGAGTCCTTGCTGCTCTTTGAACTTGGTTGTTTGCTTGAAGATGTTTCATTACCCAACTAGCTTTCTTGCCCTGTATTGCTTTGCAGTATATTAATTTGCACTTAATTGCAATTCCCAGAGTTTAAATATTAAGGGAAAGACAGGAACATGAAGGCTTTATTGCAATAAATATCCTAAAGTTAATTATTTGTATTTATTCCAGTATGTGGTCCCTCCCACCCCATTTAATCCTCATGATGATGCTGGCTATTGCAGAGCATGTAACGGCTGTTCAAAATTTAACCAGTCTGTTTCATGGCTAAGAGAGACTGTGGATTTCAGTTCTTCCTTTATAATGCTGTTCTATCGCTACCTTCCAGTAAATCACCAAGGGTGCTGGTGAATGGATTTAAATCACTTCTATAGACCAAATTAAAGGCAAAACTGAAGTACTTTGGCCACATAATGAGAAGACAGGATACCCTGGAGAAGAAGCTGATGCTAGGAATAGTGGAAGGCAAAAGGAAGAGGGGCCGACCAAGGGCAAGATGGATGGATGGTATTCTGGAGGTGACGGACTCAACCATTGGGGAGCTGGGGATGGTGACGGCCGACAGAAAGCTCTGGCGTGGACTGGTCCATGAAGTCACGAAGAGTCGGAAACGACTGAACGAATAAACAACAAAAATAGACCAAATTGGCATGACCCGCCAGGCTGCCTGGATCCTGCTTTGTTTCTATTGAGACTCGGGGCCTAAACCAGCCATATTGCTAGCAGTTCCTGGTCATATTCGGTGACTAAGATTTGAAATCTGTGGGATGTAATTGCAAAGCAACTTTGTTCTTTGATGTAATAATTCTCCTTGAGGAACAGGAGGAAGAGCCACTACCAAGACAACAGTCAGATGAAAGAAACCTGAGTCCAGGTCAGAACTGTAACCTGAGAAAACATCTCAAAGATGACCCTCCCTAGTTCTCATGAAGATAAAGGAGGGAGGGGGAAGCGCATTCAGACTTGCAAGAGTCTGTTGCCATAACCTTATAATAAAAGTAGCATTGGTCTGCATAGTCTGGTCTACCTTGAAGGGCTTACCCTTGAGCGTAAAAAGTGCCAGGTAGTTTCCTGGCCTGACTTAGCAAACGAGAGTTCCAAGAGCCAGAAATGCCTGTTTAGTTCCACTGATTTAAAACAAAAGAGCATGGCAAAAAAATTATTGCTACTGTTCCTAGGACCAACCGCTATTTTAAAGATGATGGAAAGTTTTGTGTGGCAAAGGGGCATAAGAGAGGCAACAGTAAGACAGAGACCTGCCAATGATTTGAGTCAGTGGAGGGGATAAATGGGCACCCACTGGATTATGTGATGCTGCCACGGAGGCAAGAGTTGGTGGGTGGCATCTTGCGTATTATTGTGGTACAAACCTGGGTAATAGGTGCATGCGCAGATCAGGGACTCTTAAACCATATGGACAGTTTCATCAGGGTTACTTCTGCAAACACAGACTGCCCAGTTTGTTTTTGCAATTAAATTTTGAATAAGACAGGTACAGAGGGAAAGATTAATGGATGCTGGAGTTGTGTTAATAATGAAATGTGCTGTGAAAGGGGAATTAAAGCAGGGAAAGATCAGGAGAAGAGCAGCATGTCAGCTCTTTTGCCTTAAGAGAGGGTATTCTGGAACCAGTGAATGGGAAAAGAAATAGAATTGAGGTGGAATTGAAAGAAACAGAGATATTCCATAAGGTAACTTGATAAAAACATCCTAACCAAGGGTGCTGAATGTAGTAGGTGGGGTTAGGTGATAAAAAATGTAATGCAAGTTAATTTGAAAATTATGCAAATATTATAGGGAACAGAAATAAACACACATTATATTGTATAGTCGAAGGCTTTCACGGCCGGAATCCGACGGTTGTTGTGGGTTTTCCGGGCTACTCAACTCTACTCTACTCAACCACAGAATTATACAAACAACTCACACAATAGATGTGCTAATTCCACACACGACAGCACCACACCCCCTAATCACCACAAAGAACCCTCTCCCAATCCCTTGTAAATGACCCACAGAAGACACACACCCTCTCAGCAGCTATAAACACCAGCAGGAACACACACCCTCCACTTGGGCACAGAGAATCTTCTAGCTGTGCTCCTGTCCTCTGAAGATGCCAGCCACAGCGACTGGCGAAACGTTAGGAACCAGAACTGCCAGAACACGGCCACACAGCCCGGAAAACCCACAACAACCAACACATTATATTCTTGATATCAGCAAGTCCATGGTATTAAGAAAGCCTTCTTTAATGTACATTTGCAACCTACATGACTTAATGGTAGAGGTGCTATGTGCAGGGATTGCAAGGGAAAAATAGGTGCTGGAATACTCCCTGAATAGGCAGGCAGGCACATTCTCCTATTTGTCTTCCCCCCCTCTCATAACTGTGACTTCTGTGGAGGCTGTTATTGCTCGAGTCTTCTGCTGCTGCTCTTCTAACAATAATCTGTTTGGCTTAAATTTTCTCACGTATCACTGAATCACTTCACCTGAATTGCATCAGGTAAACCTATATGTAAATGATAGTGGGCACAAGCCACCTTGCTGCTTCGTTTCAACCATTCATTGCAACACAGTTTGTAAGTGAAGCATCAGAGGTGATGTGCTATTCTGCCTTGTTATGAAGGGCAGAGCTGATGCAGAAGACCTTGAGGGCCAGAAGAGCAGCAATGTGAAGCAGCGTGGCTGTTCCAATCTAGCAAGTAAAAGCTCTGCTTCAATGCACTGCAGCAACCCAGAACACCAAAAAAAGGAAACAGACCACTTATGTAGCATCTTCCATTAAAATGGATACCCACGCAACTTTATCAAAAAGTGCCTGACCATTCAACCAACCACAGCAAAACCAACAGAAGCTATGAAAAGGATTACACTGCCATACATCAGAAACATCTCAGAAACTACTAATAGACTGTTACAACCACACGGCATCACTGTAGCACACAAACCAACCAAAACCCTTCAGAACATCGTAAGTAACCCAAAAGAACCAGTAGTCCAAGAAGAAAAAACAGGAGTTATCTACAACATACAGTGTAAGGACTGTAACAGCCACTATGTAGTACAGACCGGCAGAAGACTAGCAGAACGCATCCACGAACACCAACTAGCAGTCAGAAGACACGATGAAAACTCCTTAATCTCACAACAAATGGACAGACTTAACCATACTTTCAACTGGGAAACCGTGAGCATCTTAAACCAAGCCAAGTCCAAAAATGCTAGAGAATTCCTGAAAGCTTGGCACTCAGACAAAGCAGCCATCAACAGACACATAGAGGTAAACAACATTTACATACCATTCATAAGAGACAATAGAAAAGCCAGAAGACCAGAACACCTCCTTTTCAGCAATCAACAACTAGATTAACACCAAGATTAGCACCAGAGGAGCAATCAAACAGCTCAATATACCCTAATCAAGGAACTATTAACTCAGTCAATCAACCAAGCAGCAAACAACAGCCCAATCAAGGAACTCCTAAGGAGAGTACAACACCCCCACCAACACAAGCAGAACAAGCCATGGTATATAAACAGAGAGCAAGTTCCACTCCCTTTTCACACTGAAAGTGTTGCCTAGCCTGGCAATAAAACAGCTGCAAGAAAACAACAAGGCTCAGAGAGCACCAAGGACTCCACAGCTCTGCTTCAGTTCACAGAGCTGCTTCATTGGGGTCACTTATTTGAATCACCTTCTGACTGAATCATCCAACTGAAGCTTTAAAAGGCCCTGCACTTTATTTATTTTCATCCTCTGACAGACTAGCTGCAGAACCCAGATTTCATGGGACTACAATGCTTAAAATCCACACCAAAAATAAAAAATAAAAGTTCTGACAGTTGTAATTTGAACTCACATGGAGGGCACCAAGAGTGGAAAGGCTTTCTGAAACCAACTTCTGCAGAGTCAACAATTGACAATGCCTCTTTCCCCAGAGTCTTGTTTCGGATGGCAAACTAGTTGAAGGCAGCACCTGGGTTGCAGCAAAGCATCTCAGTAGAATTCCATAGTTGATGTCACAGCCCAGAAGTCCTGTAAGTCCTGTACTGTTTCCATGACAGTAATATTTAATCAGATCAAGACGACTGTGCTATTTGATTTTACCCCCCATTCTTTATCTCAGAACCTGCTGTCCCTTTCCTAATCCAGTCCTACTTGTTTTGTATTGTACCTATTACTAACTATTATTATAATTATTATATATTAATTAATATATATTATAATTATTATAACTGTGGTGTTGGAGGAAAATTCTGAGAGTGCCTTGGACTGCAAGAAGATCAAACCAGTCCATACTCCAGGAAATAAAGGCAGACTGCTCACTTGAGGGAATGATATTAAAGGCAAAACTGAAGTACTTTGGCCACATAATGAGAAGACAGGATACCCTGGAGAAGATGCTGATGCTAGGGAAAGTGGAAGGCAAAAGGAAGAGGGGCTGACCAAGGGCAAGATGGATGGATGATATTCTGGAGGTGACGGACTCGACCGTGGGGCAGCTGCGGATGGCAATAGCCGACAGGAAGCTCTGGCGTGGGCTGGTCCATGAAGTCACGAAGAGTCGGAAGCGACTGAACGAATAAACAACGAAAACCTATTACTTAGATAGCCTTGTAACTGCCTGAAATTCCATGGTGAGGAGAGGGAATTTAAAAAATCTACAGGAAGGATGTTTCAGTCATTAGTTTTTTGCTCCTTGATTAAATAAACAATGGCTTGTTGTTAAAAGTTTGCCTTCCATCTCACCTTTCCGATGTCACTGAATTTTTTTCAGATCGTATATGTTTGGAGCGTATGTATATATGTGTGTGTATTGTTTTCAAAGCTGGTAGAGTTCATTTCCTTGTCCTTGCATGCCATAGAACCTAATTACACCTATTGTTAACAAATGCATTGGTCTGTTGTCCTCAGGTAAGATTCAGTCCCAAAGACCACACTGACTATGGATTGAGAGAACTATCAACACATTTAAAGAGCACCAGGTTGGATATCTGCTGTAATCTTTCTTTCTTTCTTTCTTTCCTTTGATATACCCAGTTCCATGTTCATGTGACTTGCTGGATCCTGAAAACACCTGTCTTTTCAACTACATGCAGGTGAATGTGTCAGTAACAAATAACTGCAAGTAATGATAAAAAGGTGTGGACATATTTAGAATTTAGACTCAAGTCACTTCTCAAGGTCATACTGTTTTATAGCTTTTCCCACAGTATGATCTGGCTGTATTTTTCTCAGTGGAGCGATTTTATGGTTGCATCTCAGAACATAACTTCTCTATGAATCTGCATCACAGGGGGCTAGGAAAGTAATTTAACTGATGTTTTCTTGGGGAGTTTTAAAAGAAGGTGTTATTGAAATATTAAGTCTCATTATTATTTAATGCTATGAACTGAGAAATGTTTACTCATATGTTTGCATTTAGTAAAAATGTTTTTTTTTAAAAAAAGGAAGAAAAGTATGCTTGTTATAGATGTTAATTTAACTATATTCAGGATCTGAATCCTAATCATAACACATTCAGTTGTGTGTCTTCTTCCAAATATGAGATTTATATATTGAAAAAGCAGCTAAAGTACATTTTATGATCAATATTACTGCAGAATATTTATTAATAGTGGATACTGTTTTGTGTACATGTGGATTTTTTACACTTCTGATCAAACAAAAACAAAAAACAAGATGCACACAGATGGGTAGTATGTCCCTGCAGCATTTTAACTTGACATTTACTGTAGATTCTTCTGGAACAAGCCTTCAGGAATTTCATTTTTCATTTTTATCATGGTCTTAAAGAGTGCCTGATTGTACCACGCTGTCCACAGTTTCAGAACTTCTGTTTACTCTGAAAAATCCTTTGTAATATAGAAGATAATTGTTATCTCTTCATACTCTACACCAGTGTTTCTCAACCTTGGCAACTTTGTGTGGACTTTCTCTCCCAGAATTCCCCAGCCAGCATGGGGAATTCTGGGAGTTAAAGTCCACACATCTTAAAGTTGCCAAGGTTGAGAAACACTGCTCTACACCAAGTAAACCAGCTTATGACCCAGTATGCTGTTGTATACTTAAAAATAGGAATAATGGCTAAAAAGAAAGTCAGGCAAAGACAATCCCAGAAGCCAGTTCTACCTGGGATTCTTCTCCCCCACTCAATCATTACTACCAACTGCTGTGTGTAAAGGATCTCAGAGAGTAGTATTTTAATATTTATTTATTGTGTTTTTATTTCTGTATGCAAGTAAGAATGGGAAGGGAAAATATTAAGGAGTGGAATGTCAAGTCAACCAGCATGTTAGTAAATTTACGGTTGTCAATGGAGCAGCAAAGGTGGCAGATAGCTTTGTTCTCTTGAATTCAATAATAGATTAAAAGGGACAGTGTGCTAGAGAAGTAAAGAAGAGATTAATCATAGGGAAGAAGGCAATGACAATATTAGACTAGATCATGAAGAATAAGGATATCCTAAAGACAACAAAGTTCAGAAAAATTAAAGAAATTGATTTTCTAGTAATAATGTATGGCTTGAAAGGTAGACTTGAAAAAGAGAAAGAAGATAAACATGTTTGAATTATGGATTTGGAGAAGGCTACTAAGAGTACTATGGGCTGCAAGAAGAACCAATCAATCATTCCTGAACCACATAAAAATTGACTGTTTCATTGAGGTGATGATCAGCAAGCAGATAAGAGCAGATGATGGATTAGAAAAAAACAAGTAAGCTTGGCAATGTTGACGAAAATAGAAAGGGAGAACAACAAATAAGGTGAATGGATCAAGAAGATTACAAGATTGACCTTGAAAGAGCTACTGTATGCATGGCAAAAGGTCAAGATGGCAAACATTTCTCTGTGTAGCTAACAGGATTCCAAGTCAGTTTGATAGCTTCTAACATTTATTTATGGTTATTTATAAGCTCAAATACTTTGGCCACCTAATGCGAAGAGAGGACTCACTGGAAAAGGCCCTGATACTGGGAAAGACTGAAGGCAAAAGGAGAAGGGGACGGCATAGGATGAGATGGTTAGATAGCATCACCGATGTAATGAACATGAATTTGAGTAAACTCGGGGAGACAGTGGAGGACAGGAAGGCCTGGTGTGCTATGGTCCATGAGGTCACAAAGTGTTCGACACGACTAAACGACTGAACAACAACAACAAAATATTGCTTGTAAGCCACTTTGGAAGAATCGGTATCCTGAAAGATAGGAGTTGATTGGTTGATTGATATATAGATAGGTAATGATAGATACTGTTAATAATCACTAAATAAAGCAACTGTGGGTTATGATAACATGTGAATAGAGTCATAGTATTAAATAAGAGTCTCCCTTTGCCATATAATACAGCACATATACCTAATGCTCCTGCCTCTTATTTTCCCAAAATAACAACCCTGTGAGGTAGATTGGGCTGAGAGAGAGTAACTGGCTCACAGTTACACAGCCAGATTTCACGTCTAAGGGAAGACTAGAAATCACTGTCTCCTAGTTTCTAGCTCAGCACCTTAGCCACTACAACAAATTGGCTCTCCAGTAGGTATTGAATGAGGTATTTTCTCCTTGCCAAAAATGAAGACAACTCTGAATTTACCCCTAGCAAGGGAAGGTGAGAAAAAAGGCTCTTACCTGTCTCCATTACTGTATTCTCAAAGAATCTAAAGTTTTAAATGCAAACTTTCTGAGTAAAAACAGCTTCCCTTTCAGGTAGATACAATACCATTGGTTTGGCAAATGGAATTTTAGAAATGTTTCAAGAGCAGCTACTTGAAAAAGGGCATTTGAGCCTGCAAGTTTATGTGATCTAATACAGTTTGATTTCACTGAAAATTGTCCTTTTTTGCTTACTGCTATTTTCTATGTATAACAAGTCTATCTAAATTCAGACTTTTGGAGTAACTGAACTCGTTTGGGGAAAAAAGTGAAGGTATTTGAAACTTTGCCAGGACCTGGAGCCAATTTCTGTCTCTTCATCTCTTCTTTCCCAAATTTCTTTATTTAACATAATACTGATGTTGCTTTTTTAAACCGACCTTACTGTATTTCACTAGAAATTGGTGCTTATCCAATGCTATTTATTGCTTGGTAGTATCCAACATTTGAGAAGAAAAGAATGATTAGGTTCATTAGCATTAGCAAGGTTTTCATCAACAAATCATCTTCAGACATCCAGGTTGATAACTACATAACAAAGTCAATTTCCCAATCATTATTTTTATTAAATATTATAGGATCCAAATGATTTATTCCACTGATTGGAAACGTTTCTATTCATAAATAAAAGGAATGAAAAAATTGGGCCAATCCAACAGTAATCATAGGTTTGATACAAATGTTTTGTTTCATATACAGGAGAAGAAACATGGAACATTTGGATTTATGATGTTATTATTTCAAGGTGCTAAATACTAATATTTATTTAAAAAAAATAAAACTGAGCACAGTCTCTGCCCTCAAGCAAACCATCTGGGTGAAACAGACACAGGAGGAGACAGAGTAGGAAGAGTCAGGAGTAAAGTATTCAAACATTAGGCTGGAATAAAAGAAAAGCCAAAATGCCAGGATGAAAAAGCAAGAGAGAAAGAGAGAGACATGGAGAGAGAGAGAATAAGAACCATTTAAAGGCAAGAAGTTGATTTATGAAAATGAGGTTAACAGAATTCCAAACATAAGAAGTAGCAAATAAGAATGACAAAAGAGAACAACTGAGAACAAGCATTTTGAAGAGCATATTAGTTAGTATCAATCTACAGTTTATTGTTTATTGATTAGTCTAACGACCATATGAGATAAAATGATAAAATAACACAGTGTGTTGGGATATAAAAATATTCAATGAATAATCAGGTAAGATCATCCCCTTGGCAGTAGACCCCAAATCTGATGTAGATAGATAGCTCTCAGTCGAATGGCTTTAGCTATAAACTTTGCAGTCTTTCTTACTGTCCGTGTGTGTTTGTACCTTGGAAGAAGTAAGATATCTTATTGATGGGGTCCCAATGGGCTATCCTGTCAATTAGTGACTTTAAATGCTGTTCTCTGGCTGAAGCATACAGTTTGCATTCAAAAAGGATATGAGTGATGTCCTCTATTTGTGGCACGCCACATATACTGTACATATCCTCTCTGACAAGGTACTTGATGAAATTGCCCGTGTTTTACTCTAGCATAAATCTTGCTCTGGCCAGGGCTGTCCTTTGGCCCTGTGTCAGGCCCAGAGTTAGATATTTTTCTAGTTGAATGGTCTTTCTGTTCTAGGCCAGCCATTTCAAAGATTTGATGTTAGCAAGTGTCTCTATGTCAACTTGAGCACTAACATCCAGAACCCTCTGTTTGAACATGTCCTTGGCTTGGTGGCCGACCAAGATTAAACATGGAAGTGAAAATCCATGGAGTGAGATGATCTTGGTAAGCTGATTTAGCCATGTGACAGGGTGGATCATGCCAGTTAGTTAGTATCAGATAACATTCTATTACATAAGCTGTCATGATGTCTCAGAAATATAATGGTCACTGTCCATAGGAAATCAGCATAAAAATTTCAATTATTTCCTGAGAAGAGAAATGTATAATGCAATTTGGAACTACATTACAAGTGACATCCTAGAATTCTTACTCAATGTCAATTAACATCATAATTTGCATAAGAAGTTTCCACTATTGGTTGGAAATAAATAGATGGATGGATAATAAGTTGATTATGCGAGCATTTAATTGGGACAAAATGCTCTTCAGACTATTTGATTATCCAACTGTAATGAATATATTCTCAATATAGAAGTAATAACTGCTATTGCATCTGTGACCCGTGCATTGGTTGAATTATGAGACAGAAGAAGAACCTTCAAGCTTTCTGGTATTGATACACTAAGGAGCACTCTGTTGTTTATTCGTTCAGTCGCTTCCGATTCTTCGTGACTTCATGGACCAGCCCATGCCAGAGCTTCCTGTCGGCCGTCGCCTTGATGCAAACATTCTGCCTTGATGTAGCCATTACATATACTAACTGCTGCCATTGATTTCCACTATTTATGGATCACCAGATTTTTTTCTCCCCATAAAGCATCATGAGTAGCCAATGCTGCCTATTAACCAAAGGTAAGCAATATTACAAATGCTAAAGTGAATGTCCTACCTCTTGGAAACAGTCTGGCAATTTGCCCATACCTCAGTTTTAGTATCCATGCACATTATCACAGCTACTAGCATGGGAGCACATCACAAGGAAATAGTTTTCATTTTTGGTGTTGGTAAAATAGGTGGGAGACATTTTAAGGCATTTCCACACCCTAATTGCTTCCACTCATCCTTGTCACTCTCATCCCTTCAAAACAATTTGAAGGCAATCTGCAATCATTTCATCCAACTCAACATGTTGAGAATGTGCAGAAAGTCTTCATTTGTGCAGGGCAGGGCATTTCTGCTGGTACAAAATTTGTAACAAAAATGTAACAATATTTTTTAAATGTAGTCACATCTATTAAAAGCCAGATTAAAGAAGTTGTCTTTACTCCTTCCCAAATGCACTGAAAAGCTGCAATAGTAATAGAGGGCCATTTTCGGTAAAGAGACATATTACCTATAAATCCAAACAATCCAATTATTGAATAAGTAATAAATGCTCTGCCTGAGAGCTGAAGTGAAAAAGTAAATTGGTGCCGCCACCACCAAAGCTTTTGGTTCACTCATCTGGTGCTCATGGTAGAAGCCTAACATTACTATGCACACCAAAATGCGACTATGTCAGTCACTGATACTACCAGTGCTACTACAGTATTGGGATGTATCAGCTAATTTGCATCTTTTCCCATGGTCAATCATGTGCAAACATTCATCTGATGTCTAGACCTGGATGCATTTATGGGGAATGGGGCAAAGAGACTTGGGGCAAAAGTTAAACAAAAGTTGCAGCAGAATGAGGTACAGCTTGCTCAGTACTTTCTGATTCTGCAAGGATGGTGAAGCAGTTGGATAGGGCCAGCTGGAATTATTGCCTGAAGACAGAATCAGCAAGTCAAAACCATTCACTGCAGCATGAGAGTTTTGCCTTGCAGGTGGGTCTCTTTCATCACAGCTGCACAGTCACATGTACAAGATGGGGTTCAGATTCATGGTCTGTGCCCGGCAATGCACCAATATCTGTAAGGGAGGTTCAAAATTGGTTGGGTAGCATGAAGTAGTACGTCTTTTCTATTCAGGGCACACTATGTAATTTGGTGCTGGAATATGTGTTTCCAATGATTAGCCCATTTTCTGCTGCAAATGATAATGGGCACAAGCCATTAACATTTAGTTCTCCATGCCCAACATCCTCTCACCCTTGCCAGTTTGCCCCACAAGCATTCAGGTCTCCTGCAACAATGATTATATCACAGTGTGGTAAGGAGTCCAATATGGCTTAGAGAACAGAATTAATCCAACCTCACTTACTTACTTACTTACTTACTTACTTACTTACTATTTATTTTATTTTATTTTATTTTATTTTATTTTATTTTATTTTATTTTATTTTATTTTATTTTATTTTATTTTATTTTATTTTATTTTATTTTATTTTATTTTATTATTTTATTTTATTTTATTTTATTTTATTTTATTTTATTTATTTTCTATCCCCCCTTTATTATTTTTATAAATAACTCAAGGCGGCGAACATACCTAATACTCCTTCCTCCTCTTATTTTCCCCACAACAACCCCCCTGTGAGGTGAGTTGGGCTGAGAGAGAGTGACTGGCCCAAGGTCACCCAGCCTAAGGCGGGACTAGAACTCATGGTCTCCTGGTTTCTAGCCCATTGCCTTAAGCACTAGACCAAACTGGCTCCATTTATTGGATTTCTTAAGGCTGCCTAACTCCAAGAAGACCTTGGGCAGCATACAATTAGTCAAATACATAGATTTAAAACACACTAAAAACCACATAATTGCCTGGACCAAAACCACACTCCCCAACATGCAAAAACTCAACAGGGGCTCCACAACCACCCTGACCCCAGGTCTGGGAACAGAACTGAAGGAGCCATTTGTGCATAAACAGTGACCATATGCATTTGAATGATACCTAGCACAGCAAGTAGACTCAAAATAGTTTTAAAAGCCACAATTAGTTGACTGCGAAACCAATTTATTTATTTATTTATTTATTATTTATTTATTTATTATTTCAATTTATTCCCCGCCCATCTCCCATGCAAGGGACTCTGCCTTTTGTGTGTTGATCACCCACTACATTGTCTAATGTCATTGATTCTTCTCTGCTTGGAACACAGATTTCCCTGAAACAGGCAGTCACAATTCAATCAATTATTGATATTCCATAATGCAGTATTTCATGCATAGTGTTCTCTTTCTAGCCAACTTGGAAGGCAGTAAAACATTTCAAGTAACCAGTGTCAGCTGTTTCTTTGGGTCAGTGTTTCTCAACCTTGGCAACTTTAAGATGTGTGGACTTCAACTCCCAGAATTCCCCAGCCAGCCATGGGGGATTCTGGGAGTTGAAGTCCACACATCTTAAAGTTGCCAAGGTTGAGAAATGCTGCTTTGAGTTGAGGGTTTTCTGTTATTGGTCTTGACTAGTAGTGAACTTTTCATGGTACCCTAGTCTCAGTAATCCTCTGTAACCCCAGATATGGTAACATTATTCAGCAAATATTTCTTTCCCATTTCCTGTAGATTCATGCCTCATTTTAATTCAATGTATAAATATTTTTTATAATCCTGCAGCTGAGGATCAACCCTCCCTATTGATCTAGGCTTGGGAGCAACATATAGAGACTATACATTATCCTCCATATGGCTTGGTTATAAAAAGATTAGATATATAGACAAAACTACTTTGCTAGCTGAAAGTAAATAAGATTTAAAAGAGATCAGTATGAAAGTAAAAATACAAAGTGAAAAATCTGGGCCAAAGTTATTAAGATGTAACATAAACTTCTATGTTTAGTGAACATAGTTAATGTGATAGATAATTTCGTTTTCTTGAGCTCAAAAATAAAGTGGGGTGGAGCAGAAAAGAGGAGATTAATCCTAGAGAAGATGACAATGACAAACTTAAACTAGAATATGTAAAGTAATGGTCTTGACAGTGATAAATGTATGGCTGGCCAGTAAGAAAATGAGCCAAAGAAGATAAACCTTCACATTATGGTTTTGGAGTTGGCTAAGAGTACCAGCGAAGGGGCGTGGTGGCTCAGCGGGTAAGATGCCAGGCTTGTCGATCGGAAGATTGCAAGTTCGGAGGTTCAAATCCCTAGCCCCGCGTGAAGGAGTGAGCTCTCGCACTAGCCCCAGCTCTTGCCAACCTAGCAATTTGAAAGCATGCAAATGCAAGTAGATTAATAGGTACCACTTCGGTGGGTAGGTAACAGCATTCCGCGCGCATCATGTGGCCACATGACTGAGGAAGCGTCTTCGGACAACACTGGCTCTTCGGCTAAGAAACGGAGATGAGCACCGGCCCCTAGAGTCGGACACGACTGCACAAATGTGCGGGGGGAAACCTTTACCTTTTTTTTTTAAGAGTACCAGCACACTGCAAAAAGAACCAATCAGGCAAGGACCAAATAAAGGCTGGTTGTTCTCTTGAGGTGATGATTAGCAACCACAAGTTGATGTAAGTAGATGACGGACAAGAAAAAATAACTACATTTTTTGAGGTTGAGGGAAATAGTCAAAGGGAAAAACAATGGACAAAAGGAATGGATTGGATCAAGAAATTACTGGGATGTGTTTGGAAGAGCTGTATACTAAAAACACCTCAGGATGGCAAGCATGTGTCCATAAAATCACTATGACACAAGCCCTACTGATTGTCACCTGGACATTCCACAAAACACCATTTAAAAGAAGTCATAGGTTCTCCATAGCCAGGTTACAGCAAATTCTCTCTCTATCCCAATGGTTTTTCCTGTGCTAGCATATAATATACATCACAAAACAGCACCCTTATAATACTTTTGTGTTTCTTTAGAACTGACGAAGTGGGATAAAATTTTGTCGCAAAATAAAGTAAGTATAAAAGCACATATAAAGGTAAAGGTTCCCCCCGCACAGTTGTGCAGCCGTGTCCGACTCTAGGGGCCGGTGCTCATCTCCGTTTGTTAGCCAAAGAGCCAGCGTTGTCCGAAGACGCTTCCATGGTCATGTGGCCGCACGACACGCATGGAACGCTGTTACCTACCCACCGAAGTGGTACCTATTCATCTACTTGCATTTGCATGCTTTCGAATTGCTAGGTTGGCAAGAGCTGGGGCGAGTGCAGGAGCTCACTCCGCATGCAGGGCTAGGGATTCAAACCTCCGAACTTGCGACCTTCGATCGACAAGCCTGGCGTCTTACCTGCTGAGCCACCATGCCCCTTAAAAGCACATGTATTTACCAACAAAAGGAGGAAATACCTGAGCTATAGCACGGCCAGATGCTTTTGGTTTCCAACACTGCCTGTCTATTTTTTATGCTCCCTGGGAGTTGAAACATACTTTTATTTTAACAGAGACACCGCTTTTTGAGAAATCAGAATCCATACAGTTACAGTTACAGAGACACAGGCAAGTTTTCTTATCTTTCCTGGAAGAGGTAAAGGCAGTGATGGCTCGCATATGTTTGAATGCAGAACTTCTGTCTTCATCCCCTGGCATTGTTGGTTTACATGTGTCAAGCAGAAAACTGGGGAAGACCAACAACACACACCTGGTCCTGACACCCAAAAGATCTGCTGCCAGTTGGACCAGTGACAATTTTATATAATCATAAATTATAAGCTGCCAGTCATCCCAAACTGCATATCATCAGGATAAAAAAGGCTATCTCATTTTTACTTAGTTTATATTGGACATATTCATTCATTCCTCAGATAATTTACGGAAAAATTGCCTTGTAACTATAGCAACTATTACTGACTATGCAGATACAAACCATTCGTAGCAAATGTCACTACATCAGTTGGATAATATTCATTTATTCATATATTATTTCTTAATCAAATATTAAAATAGTTAATGAAGCAAATGATGTGACTTAACCTTTAATACATCCTGCATGTGGAAATGTGCAATTCTGATTAGGACAGTAAAGTAAATCTGAGCATCTCCTAGAAATATATAAACAGTGACTAAATTGCACATTGATGATTGCTTCAGGATGGGACCTGTGCCAATTGTGGATAATGTAAAACGGATAGAATGTGTGCGGTGATGAACCCTGTTTAATCACTTAGGGTGCAACCCAAGACATATCTATTCAGCAAGTCCCAATCAATTTAATGTGATTTTCTTCCAAGGAAGCGTGTGTAGCAAAGATTTTCATCCCACAAGGTTGGTTGGCTGGGGGCCGATATCATGGGCCACATTGCAGGAGTAGGCAGCACCACTGCTCAGACTAGACAAAGACAAGGCTCAATATGCCCTCCACATGTACACACACACACACACACACACACACACACAGAGGGCCATTAAGAAGATAGGTGCAACCCTACTGCTTTAGACCAAAAATCCATCTAGTTCAGTCTTTGGTCATACAATGGGCCACCCGATACTTCCAGGAAGCTCAAAACTAGAACAAATTAATAGCTTTCCGGTGTTGTTCCCCTGCTGCTGGTGCATCCACATATTCAGGACACATCAGAGCTACCATATCTGGACTGTAAAAATCTAGATGACTACTAGATGGCAGTCAAAGGTTACAGAAAAGTAGCCTTCTGCTGCCCTCTAATGGTTGTCTGGATTTTCTGCTGTCAGGTATAATGCATTCAGGCACACTCATTTGTCCTACAAACACACATTGGAAATGTAGCTAGCTGTCTAATGATCAGTCAGTAAATCTTTGAGAATTTAGTGCAAAATAATAAAATAGATTTTTTAACCCAAGTTGCTAATTATGTACTGTATACTTTTAATCCCTATCTCTTTGTCAGCTTTGGCTCTGATATTCTTTTATATAAACACACGAACACACATTTTTATTTGTTTGATCTTTATTGTTGTGTGGAGATGTTATATGCAAAGTGCATGAAGAAAGTACATTACTCGTAATAGCAGTCATCTTTCTATCATTCAAATGTTGCTATTCACTACTGCAGTTTCATACAAAGTTTCTTCTTAAAGGAAGTAGAAGGAAGGGTTCACTATGGAGGATGGCAAGGGAGATGTCTGTCAGTGAATCTTATTGTTTTGTTCTGCCTTTTCTAGGATGTCGCAAAAAGTTTCTCCTTGAGGAAAGAAAATGGTGTCATGGCAGTACTTCCAATTTGAAAGTTATGATTGCATATAGAAATACAGATTAAAGATCCTGGATGGAAAACCTCCTGCTCAGCAGATTTACTTAGCTCAGATGGCATCAGCTTTTTTTCTAGGTCTTTTCTGTTGCAATACTGGAGATTGTGGGGAGCCCCTTCTCGTCTCTCTGTGCCTCCCAGCTTCTGGGCTCGTGAGTCATTTTATTTCGAGGCAGTTGCTGGACAAGTATCCAAGCAGCCTGCTACTTTGTCCATCAGCTGGTCCCCTGTCAAAAGGAAGGGGAAAATAAGCAGGACTTTCCTCAATTCCATCCTTCTCCTTCTGCTTGAACTCCTTTGCACATCTGTGAACAGTCCACTGGCTCCATCCTGGCAGTGTTTTAAAGGGAAATTCATGGAGACTGTCTCCATTGTTTGGGACATCTCTCCTCTTCTCCTGTGCTCTAGCCACTGCCTAGAACAGAGCTTTCCAAACTTTTCATGTTGGTGACACACTTTTTAGACATGCATCTTTTTGCGACACACTCTTACAGCAGGGCATCATTTTGCGCACACTCTTACAGCAGGGCACAAGGTAGGCACTAGGACCTGCACAGAATCACAGCAGGTTTGGAGGCAGCAAGGCACAAGGCAGGCACTAGGACCTGTGTGGAATCCTGGCAGGGCAGGTTTGGAGGCAGCCAGGCACAAGGCAGGCACTAGGACCTGCGTGGAATCCTGGCAGGGCTCGGAGGCAGCAGCAGCCGCAACACACCCAGACACTGCAGCTGACACACTAACGTGTCCTGACACACAGTTTGGAAAGCTCTGGCCTAGAACTATGCTTAGCTAGATTGGCCATTGGGAACTGGGTGCTTCTCCTAATGTGGTATCATTACACCTTCAAAAGATTTTGTGTGCAACATCCTGATAGTGAGAAGATCGCTTGAATGCTTCCTTGTTTTTACAAACCATCATCTCTCACATGGATCCCCATCATAGCAACAGAGGAGTGGGAGAGAGTCAGTAGCAATTTCTTTGTCTCTGGGCATGCTTTTCATTTCTCCAGGACCTGCCACAGCTGGGCAGTGTGGAGAAATGACTCTCTCTTTTTGCTGTCTCCTATTAGTTTGTTGAAGGGAACTGGCTGACTGGTTGGTGGTGTTCCCAGGAGGTTCCCTGATTTTTGAGGCCAGCAGCAGTAAAGGCAATTGCAGATCAATTTCTGCCTTAAGTGGCTGGGGAGTGAGAACCCTTCTGGTGCTGAAGTGCCTTTGGGTCCTAATAAGATAGATGCTGAGCTTCCCTCCTTGGGTTTTTTCCCCCCCTCCTTCATATTCGTGTCCCTAGAAGACATATCAAAAGGAAGTATACACTTAACTGGTTTCCTTTCAGTAACTTTTCTTCGTGTTTCTATTGTGCTTGAGACACCACTCCGTAGACAAATAAATATTTACTTTTAAAACAAATATTCAAATAAATTTACTTTTTACTTTTACTTTTTCAGTAAATGAGAGGAACTTCCACAGAAAGGTGTTTTGGACCGGGCTGGATATCACTTCATTGTAAAAGGCTACTGTATGGCCTCCAAGAATTTTCTTCCTGCAGGTTAATGACATCAGAAAGATATCTCTTATTACAAATATATTCCACATCACCACTTATCAGCTTGTTTGTCATGGGTCTTTATTTTACCTTGGCCATTTAGGGCAAGGTATCAGACTGATTTAATTTAGCACCAGCATGATTTAATGTTAATCAATAATGTTTCAATAATGCTAGGCACAGTTTTATTCTTGCAGTTAATGTTTTGTTTAAGGAGTTGAAATCCAGTACATTTGTAAGCTCTCAGGCTGGAAAGAGTGTTATACATAATCAGCAGGGAATAACTCCGTGTAAATTTAGCTCAGCGGGTAAGATGCCAGGCTTGTCGATCGGAAGGTCACAAGTTCGGAGGTTCAAATCCCTAGCCCCGCGTGACGGAGTGAGCTCCCACACTCGCCCCAGCTCTTGCCAACCTAGCAATTCAAAAGCATGCAAATGCAAGTAGATGAATAGGTACCACTTCGGTGGGACAGAAACAGTGTTCCGCGCGCATCATGCCGGCCACATGACCGTGGAAGCGTCTTCGGACAACGCTGGCTCTTCGGCTAACAAACGGAGATGAGCACCGGCCCCTAGAGTCGGACACGACTGCACAATTGTGTGGGGGGAACCTTTACCTTTACTTACTACTCCCATAATGCAGTTTGTATTGAAGGAATCTTATCAGCAAATGATAAATGTATATTTTGTGACAAACATTAAAAGTCCCCCCTCCCCCCAATAAATAAACTAAATAGACGACCCCTGAAACAGAAATGTCCTTGTTTGGAAGTCATTTCCACTTCCTTTTTTCCTTTAACAAGACACATAGACCTAGATTGCAGACAAGCTGCACTGCCAATGGTTTTAAAGGCAGCATTAATAATACTAATTCTTCTAATAATGATGACCATACTATCTGTAGCTTGAATCATGTCAACTGGATTTCTATTTTCTCAGTGGAAACGTTTCGCTCCTTATCCAAGGAGCTTCTTCAGTCTGAGCAAAGTTAGTAAGGGAATCCTTAAATATGTTTCTAGGTGGCTGTGTGACCTTGCACCTGGGGCTAGGTCATGGTTATTTTGAGTTGTTATTTCTAAGTCCCTTTATCATCTAAAGGAGGATCGTTAAGATCACCATGCTGCTGTTGAGCTTGCGAAATGGTCTTAATCTTCCTAGGCACAGAAGACAAAGCAGGGAGGAAGATGGGGGAAAGATTGTGCCTGAGGCCCCCACCTCTATTCAAGGAAGGATTTTCCAAGTTGGCATAAATGGATTCCTTGACCCCTCTCTCAAACCACCTATCTTCTCTGTCTAAAATGTGAACATTAAAGTCCTCAAATGAGTGTCCTTTTTCCTTTAGATGAAGATAAACTGCTGACTCTGGTCCTGTGTTGTTACTTAGGATTCCCTTACTAACTTTGCTCAGACTGAAGAAGCTCCTTGGATAAGGAGCGAAACGTTTCCACTGAGAAAATAGAAATCCAGTTGACATGATTCAAGCTACAGACAATTCCACCTGGATGACTGAGAACCTTCATAGACAGATGACCATACTACTAATAAAGTATATGTCAGGTCCAGCCCAAGAACTTCAGAGAATCAGTCCAGCCAAACTTCAGTTCTTTATTTGCTCACACCTTATAGACAGAATCTTGCCAGACTAAAGCAACTCTACCTATCCTAAGGGGAAATAACCTGGGAAGGCTCTGGGGCGGCGCTACTCTGAACCTCTTAGTTTTCCCACATTCGCTTTCTGGACTGTGTCTCCTCTTATCTTGTCCTCCTCCTTGGAATGTGCTTCCTCTTTTCTGAGAACCAGCAGCATTACTGAAATCCACCAAAGTGTAAGTGGAGGAGAACAGTTACAATGATTGTCATAGTAATGGCAATGATAATGTTAACAATAATAAGGTTGAGGAGGAACAGGAGAATAATGATAAAAACAATAGCACTGATAACTGATTATCATAATAATGATTATCAGCTCCATTTTGGGCCCTGCCCATTCTGATCTTCCTGCCTATTTTTGTGCTTTATCATTTCCATTTCTGCTCCTGGGATGACTTTGAAATCTGAATGCAGCCCCCAACTTTAATAAAAGTTGAGCAGCCTGCCCCAAATTGCAATTTATGAATACCTTTGACTGGGCTTCCCAGGGTCTGGGCACCTGTTTATGACATAATCCAAGAGCCTGGGAAGCTATACAGATCAGCTAGCGCCAACATAAACAAACTTGGGGTTTTCTCTTCTCCCCCCTTTCACGCAAGAGTGAAAAACAAGCAGGTTAAACATAGCTCAGAATGAACTCTAAGCTGCTTCGTGTGAAGGAGAAAAACAAAATTTGTCACTTAAACTCCTTGAAACATATGGTCTTCTGCATTGCCACTACAGGAGGATAGTTTGCAGAACACATTTTATTTTTATTTTATTTTTTATCCCACCTGTATTATTTTTTATCCCGCCTTTATTATTTTTATAAATAACTCAAGGCAGTGAACATACCTAATACTTCCACCAATTGTTTATTTTTTTTTACAAAATAAAAATAAAAATGGTTCATTTATATGGAAATATAAAGGCTGCACTCAATCTGCCCCTTGGTTTGGAAACCTAGTTGGTAAGAGTTGAGATGTCACCTTTATGCAAGTGACATGCAATTCTCTCCCTCACTTCCATCTACTAATAATGGGTAGGCAATGGAAACTCCACATACAATATGGAGAAACTGCTAACACAGATAAATAGCAACACTGATGGCTGGGAAGACTGTTACAGCGGATGGAGGTACACTCATTGCAATTTTATCTAGTGAACATTAACATGGCCTCAGTTATAATCCAAGCCAGACTAGTAGTGTGCAGTATTGTGGTCTAGTGGTTAAGGCGCTGGGCTAGAAACCAGGAGTCTGTGAGTTCTAGTCCCGCCTGAGGCATGAAAGCCGGCTGTTGTTGTGGGGAGAAAAGGAGGAGGGAGGAGTATTGGGTATGTTCGCCTCCTTGAGTTATTTATAAAAAATAATAAAGGCAGGATAAAAATTAAATAAATAAATGATCTGTATGTAGCCTCTTTAAAGACAATCCATAAACTTCCGCTGGTGCAAAATTTGTTACCAGGGTGCCTGTGGAGATAGCCAGTTTGACACTATTTTCCATCAGAAAAGGGCAGGTTGGTCTCTTTTCTGGTGTATATCCGTTTGCATATCTTCAGTCATAAATACATTCGGCCTCATTTCCAAATAAGACTGTGAAGTGTTTCTTTTTTTAATCTATGTACATTTGCATTTAAATTGAATGTATTTCTCTATAAAATAGACATTTTATATTCCTTTAAAATACACATTTTAAGCCAAGATCTGTTTTATAAAATTCATAGAAGTGTGTTCTTTGGAAAAATAATTGCACTGTGACCCACAAAATAGTCCAAAAGTATGAATTAAAAATTAAAAGTGAGGATCAAATAAAATCCTCAGCACAGGTATAAGTTACCCATTCATTTATGTGCTCTGTTTTTTGTTTTTGTTTTAAAGGTCTAAACCAGAGATCCTCAAGCTTCTGGATCACATCTGGAATTTTGAAAGAATGTTATGTGCAGTCTTACAGTAGGGTATGGCCAATCACACAATACCTATCTACCCATTTTATTTCCCAAGAATACCCTGTGAATTTATGTGGCCTATGCAGCATTGCTATGCTTGAAGTTGGTGTTTTGCTTTTCTAAATGTTGCTCTTCCATTAATTTTTTTACTTAAATGGTTAAATTAAAAGTTTAAAATATTTAAAAATTAAAATCAGATAAAGTATGGAGTTTCTTGGGAGCCCATAAATGTATCAGCAAGTACATGATCATCATAGCTTCATGATCAACCCCCAGTCCCAGTTTCAGTGTCTCTCCTAAGGCCCATCAAGTTGGAAGGACCCAGAACCCAAGTGCAATTATCTCCTCTGAGTTATCTCTTCTTGACCCTTTTCAGGTGAAAAGGCATTGTCACTGATATCTAATATATCAGGCATAGGTTTTAAAATGTTATTTACACTTTGCTCTTAAAATCTTAATGGCTACGCACCTTATTAGGGTTTGCCCTGAACAACACAGAATGTGTATTCCTGAACCTGTTCCTTTTTTATCATTTTGCATAGCTCTATCTTGGGATCTTTTCCTTAAGAAGATTATTAAAGTTGGTAGGTGAAAAAGTATAAGAGAGTTAAAAAGAAGAGCAAAAGAGGTAAAATCTCTTTTGAGTTGAGCTCAACTCCTGGAGATTACTTGGACACACCCATTTCTTGAAAGCAACATGAAAGAGTTTTCCAATGCCTTCTCACAGAATGTGGGTTTCCCCCCCCCCCCAACTTCTGGTCTACCCTGTAGCCCTGATATTTCCTCTTGGTATCAGGAGGTCTGACCTTGCTTAGTTTTTGAAACCAGACAAGTTTTTTGTTTCTTTACACAAAAGGATTATAAAAATGAGTGAGCTGAAAAGAGCTATATATTTCTAAGGGCCAAAAATCTTTGTATAAGGAACACAGTTTAGATCAAACAGAAAGTCACTAGCTGAAGATCAGCAACTAGTACTTCACCACCCACAAGTTAATGCTTTTTCATTATGGTTTGGCGAATCAATCTTCCTTTAGAGCTGTAAAATCCTACTTCTTTCAAATTTGCATCAAGTCACATTAGGCTGTATCACAGCTGTCTAATGTAATCAACCTGAATATTTTAATTCAGCAATTTTAAAATCAATTATCTCTTACAAAAAAAGCACAAAGAGAAGTGGCTATTACAAATAATAGAAAAGCTTTGCAAAAAGGAGAAGAAAATTGCCTTCCTGTATTAAAGGGTCATAGAAGAAAATTAATGCCCCTGAAGAGGAAAATGCCTTTTATATAATTAAAATTAATTATACATTCATCAAAATATATTACTTACATAATATATCTCATTTTTAAAACCAACTTTAGTGCTGTTTGCTTGGATTTCACTGTGTATGCTTTATTTTGAATTACAATAAGCAGATGTATAGCTATACAGTGAGATGAATAAGAATTAATGCAACAGGTATTAATAGGAGAAGAAGGGATATGAGCCTTCAAAAATTACACATATTTAGATCTATTGATTTCAGCAAGAAATAGTAAATATTCATCGTTAATCCTTCTGCTGAAATTTATTGAATTTAAATGCACCATTCTTGGTCTGATTGTACTTATACAGTTACAACAGACAGGTAGAGCTACAACCTACAAACAGGTTTTATGTGAAACAGGTTCAGTCCTTAGGGTCTCTAGTAGCAAATCAGCAGTTTCAGTTTTGTATCATAATCATTAATTCCTATGACTATCTATCTGTCTACAGGGGCGTGGTGGCTCAGCGGGTAAGACGCCAGGCTTGTCGATCGGAAGATCGCAAGTTCGGAGGTTCGAATCCCTAGCCCTGCGTGCGGAGTGAGCTCCTGCACTAGCTCCAGTTCTTGCCAACCTAGCAATTCGAAAGCATGCAAATGCAAGTAGATGAATAGGTACCACTTCGGTGGGATGGTAACAGCGTTCCGCGCGCGTCATGCGGCCACATGACCATGGAAGCGTCTTCGGACAACGCTGGCTCTTCGGCTAACAAACGGAGATGAGCACCGGCCCCTAGAGTCGGACACGGCTGCACAACTGTGCGGGGGGAACCTTTACCTTTTTATCTATCTGTCTATCATTAATTTAAAGTCTTCACATTTTTTATAGAATTCAGAACAACAACATTTTCCCACAGGAAGGGTTCTTGTAATTAATTTCAAAATTGTATTTCAAATCTACCTGGACCCTTAGTCCATTTGTAACTTTCCAAAATCAGTGTTCTAATCACCCTTTACTGTTTATTCCAAAATAGGAAATTTTAAAGTAAGTCCTTAAACTTGTAAAAAACTTCTTTTGCTAAGGATTGAAGGAGACTCACCCAGTGTGATAAAACTTGCCATTCTGAAGGTTCCTAATGTCCTAAAAGCAGTTAACAAGCAATTTCCAAAGGTGATTAAGAAAGGAAGTATTCGAATCCAGTGTCCATAAAGGCGCTGACCACAGTTTGGGCAAAGATGGCGATCCCTCGTCTCCCAGAGCTCTAAACCCACCAGAGACCGCTGTCTTATGGTCTCCTTGTGAGGAGCTACTGTCTGGAGCACTTGTGGGTGATCCCGAGTCCCCTCCTTGTCCAGAGAGGAATTCTGAGGAGCCAGTCCATTCGCCGGCTCCTCATTTTGCCACAGTCATCAGCTCTGCTCTCAGCAGATCTGTCTTCAGTTCACCATTGCTTCCCTGGAAGTTGACTATATCTATCTCTATATCTCTATCTCTATATCTCTATCTCTATCTCTATCTCTATCTCTATCTCTATCTCTATCTCTATCTCTATCTCTATCTCTATCTCTATCTCTATATCTATATCTATATCTATATCATCTATATCATCTATATCATCTATCATCTATCTCTATCTCTATCTCTATCTCTATCTCTATCTCTATCTCTATCTCTATATCATCTAAAACACACCAGATAATTTAGTAAGGTGGTCCTCAGCACTTATTTAAATTTGCCGCATGGTTAATTCACAAAGGCAAACCAAATACTGTAAAAGCAGATAGAGTCTCTTTTTAATATCACTATCCTTTTCTTTTTGCCGGCATGGAGACCTGTTTATGCGCACAGGACTTTTTAGTGGAGCCACTGCATCTGGAGTTCAAAAATCCAGACAACCAGTAGATGGCGGCAAAGAGATAAAGAAAACTCTGTTTTTGCTACCATTTTGTGATCCTCCACAGTTTTGTAGCCCAGATCTAGTAATGCTACTTACTGTAGCAGACAAGGTGATGATCAAAAACATTGACCATGTTGTGTGTACACATTGGGCTTGGCCATAATTTCTTCAACTTTGTTCATCAAATAAGCCACAGTTGGTTTATTTAACATTTTAACACACTGTGCCATATCCTTGATTTACAAATTAAAATGGTGCACAGAACCAAACATGCCCTAGTGCAATGTATAAATCTAATTTTTGCTCTCTCATCTTTGTGTACATGTGACACCTATGAAGAAAAGCCATCATGGTTGAGCATCTCTGTAATATGCTGCGTTTGTTTTTCTTTTCTTCTTTTCTTTTTTAAATTATATCATACTCTACATTAGTACTTAGCTAGCAACAGAATAAAGGGGCATGGTGGCTCAGCGGGTAAGACGCCAGGCTTGTTGATCGGAAGATCGCAAGTTCGGAGGTTCGAATCCCTAGCCCCGTGTGGCGGAGTGAGCTCCCGCACTAGCTCCAGCTCTTGCCAACCTAGCAATTAGAAAGCATGCAAATGCAAGTAGATTAATAGGTACCACTTCGGTGGGTAGGTAACAGCGTTCCACGTGCGTCAGGTGGCCACATGACCGTGGAAGCGTCTTCGGACAACGCTGGCTCTTTGGCTAACAAACGGAGATGAGCACCGGCCCCTAGAGTCGGACACGACTGCACAAATGTGCGGGGGGAACCTTTACCTTTACCTAGCAACAGAATAAGAAAGAGAAGACAATATCAGCTGTGCTGGATTAATGTGGGATATGTTGTAATTACTGCAAACGTCTCCAGTTTGAGCAAGTAGAAAACCAAAACTTTTATTAGAATTGATCAAGACAGGTTCCACTGTGTTTGGGATAGTGTTAGCTTTCAATGACATTGTACTATGCTCAATATTCCATAATTCTTGTGTCTTTTTCCTCTCCCCATTTATAGTATATAAAAACAAGATGCAGAAGAGAATTACGTCACATTCTAAGTGAAAAAATATTTCCAGGGTTAAAGATGTTTAAGAACCTGACTTTGACAACAGAATATATTACTGCAGTGCTGAAAAACTCTAAAATTATAATGAGATGGATTCATCTACATCCTCATTATGCTAATCCAGATTCCTTTAGGAACAACCAAGATAAAAAGCTGAAACTGACAGAACCTATTTGTGGATAAGCAACAGGCCTGCACTCACATATCTGAAGTGCATGTTCATTCAGTACAAATGCTTTGTTCCTAATCTCTTGAGCTGTACTTCATTAGACATGTAAAGCCCACTCTTGTATAATTTGACAAGGTTGGAAGGATGTAAGGAAAGTTGAGATGTTGAATTGTTACATGCACACTCTTCTTGACCAGGTATTTTTTCATTGTTACCTAAGTTAATATTGTTAAGATATTTTGGTTAAATAAAATGTATAGAACATTTACACTACAGTTACCAGAAGGTGGACATGCCTAGAAGAAAGCTCCTTCAGTTCTGGAACTTTGGCTCAAATGACACCAAAAGTTATACGACTGTGACACTGAAATTTGAGGGTATTTGTAAACATTAATTATCCATTGCTTACAAAGGACAGATGGATAGAAGGCAGTTGGCCCATTGTATGGAATGAGGCTTACTTCTGAGTACCCACATATTGAATTGAACTATCATCAAATGTGTACTCAAAGAGAATTCCAGTACAGATACAGAGCCCCACATAGTTTTCCCCATTTGCTTCATTGCTAAGGAAAATCTTAGTGAGTGTGATGACCAGTGCCCAAGTCAAACACTGGCCATTATTGACATTGATGGATCAATATGGATCAATATGGACCAGACGCTTTGGCTGCCTCAAAGGCACCTGAGTTGCTTTCTTACTTGATGGATTCCATAACAGAATTAAAACGTATAACATATCTTTATCAAAAGCTCAATAATATGTTTAAAGTGGATATTTCTGGGATATTTCAAACATGACCTAGAGAACTGGAATTTCTGATAAAGTCACATCAAAGGATTCATGTACTTAAAACTATTAAAATGGTATCTATAGATCTGAGATTAAAGTTGATTCCTCAAGAAATTATATTTAGGGTAAATTGGACTCCCCCAAGAATGTATTTGAAAGGATGGACACCAGATCTTCTATGCTGGAGGTGCAAAAAAATTGAAGGCTCACTGACCCATATGACATAGCCATGTGATCATTTAGTATCTTTTTGTGATAGTGTATTAATGTATATAAGCATCTTTAAATGAAAAATAAAAATCTTTAAAGATGTTAATATAATGTTGAATTATATACCAAAGCTTTGGAATTCGATTGTTTATCAGGAATTATGATTGTATCAAGCATGGGAGGGTGGCTAAAAGAATTATATTAAGAAATTGGAAAAGTGATCTTATTCCAGATGTCAAGGAATGGTTGTCGGGCAATATTTTCTACTAATCGAAGGATGCAGCAATATGTGTTTGTATGGCAAAGATTTTGTGATATTTTACAACAACGTCTTGTAAAGTTCATATGATGTTACATCTACCCATCCCATCAGGTCCAGCAGTAGAGGCATGTTGTGGGTCCCGTCAGCTAGGGAATTTTATTGGGCAGGACCTAGAAGGAAAGCCTTTTCTTTGGCAGCACTCCAACTCATCAAGTAGCCCCCCAGATTTTTGCTGTCCAGAACTGGTAGTCCCTGTGGAACATCCTTTCCCCCTGAGTGGGGCTGGCCCCAACCCTGTTGGCCTTCCAGGAGGCCCTCAAGACACGGTTTTGCCAACGAGCTTGGGATCCCATGATAGAGTGGAGCCTGCTAGATGGCCGTATGATAGTTAACTGGATGCACTCTTCGTCTGCTTTGCCACCATTCTGTCTTCTGTCTTGTTTTTTATTTTAATTTAAATTGTGGTTTTCAGTGGTCTTGATATATTTCATTTTATTATGTACGCCATCCAGAGTCACTGTGTGAAATGGGCGGCTATACAAATGTGATGGATAGAGGGGTAGAGGTAGAGGTAGAGGTAGAGGTAGAGGTAGAGGTAGAGATAGAGATAGAGAGAGATAATAGCAGTGAATTCATTAGTAAACCAGTGACTATTGATGTATAAAATATAAGGTAGGTTTTTTTTCTTTTTCTTTTCCATTTCTTTCTTAGCTTGTATTTTTATAGTTTTGATTTTTAAAAAACGTTTATCTTTAAGATTGTCTTCTTAAAAAAAATTTGAAGGAGCAATACCTCATATATTGCCTGGAGCTACCAGTTGGGCCAGACTGGGCTGCAATATCCAGATTACCACTAGATGGCAACACTCCAATTCATCAAGTGATCCTTTTTTTTCATGTCAGAAGCACCAAAGTGCTTATCAAGTGATGATAATGATGCTATCCGTTCAATCATGTCCGATTCTCGGCGATTCTATGGACCAGCTCTCTCCACTTTTTCCGATCTTGTATAGCTTCTTTTAGTTGTTTAATGCTCTGGCTGGTGTCAACTTTGATGGTGTCTAGCCACCATGTTTTTTGGCGGCCTCATTTCCTTTTACCGCTGACCATACCGAGCATAACTGCCTTTTCCAGAGAATTTGATTGCATGACATGGCTGAAATAAGTAAGGTGGAGGTTTTTTTTATTTTGCCCACCAGCGAAATGTCTGGTTTTATATGCTCCAGTACTTGCTTATTTGTCACCTTTGCTGGCCAAGGAATGCGCAGGAGCCTTCTCCAACACCACAGCTCGAATGAGTCGATTTTCCTCCTGTCTAGTTTTTTCATGGTCCAACTTTCAAAACTATAGGTAGCTATGGGAAACCCGATAGTGCAGACTAATCTGCATTTAGTTGCCAGGCTGACATCCTTGCTTTTCCATATTTGATTCATGCTCATCATTGCTGTGAGACCTAGTGCGATTCGATGCTCCATTTCCGGACTGCATTCACTGCTGTGATCAATCAGCAAACCTAGGAAAGTGAATTCTTGCACATGCACACATCAACTCATCAAGTAAGCCCCCACATTTTTGCTGTCCAGAACAGGTAGCCCCTGTATTTATCCATTTACATTTTGGAGACTCACAGAACTACAAATTATAATCAGTGAGTCCACAACCCAAACAAGGATGTGGGAAGTCCTCTAAAGAGAAGGAACAAACTAAAAACTGCTTGGAATAGAGATTGAAGAGAATATGAACTACTGGAAAGTAGATTGGAGAGAGACACACACACACCCGCCATCCATAATCTGTTCTGGGATTCCTCACTTATAACATACTTGATGCCAGTAATTTTACACAGCACTGTATAATAGAAGTTGGGATTGTGATCTTCAAACAAAAATATCATTTCCTGTTAAAAGGAGATATCAAGGATAAAAAAATCTGAATCAACACCCAGACCGCATCTTCCCAAGAGGGACTTCTTTTTTTCTCTGTTTTGAGACTCAGTTAACAGGAAACTTGTGTCACCTTTCACTTCTCTGTTATGTAGCTTTTCACACCCAAGGAAATTTAGTCTATCAGCTGACCAGAACCAACTACCTAGTAGACTTCACCACTCATTCATTTTTTAAATGAATTATTTATTTCTGAGTTCCCCATTCCCTTTACTATCTCCTTCTTTTGAATCTTAAATTTATCTATTTATATACTGTCTTTTAACCAAGTGATGCAATAAACCAAATTAAAGCATGCTTCAAACATTTATCTTCTCGTGTATTTCTTGCCTTCTGTATGAGAGATAACAGAGAACAAATGCGTGTTCTTGCTTGCTGCAGTCTATCAAAATGCCCATGTCTCATCTGAACAAAGAATAGAATAGAATAGAATAGAATAGAATAGAATAGAATAGAATAGAATAGAATAGAATAGAATACTTTATTGGCCAAGTATGACTAAACATACAAGGAATTTGACTTCGGTGCAAGAGCTCTCAATGTATTTACCTAACATCAAAAAAAAAAGATTTGGGTTATCTTAATGTGCATCAAAGAACAAACAGTTATTTTCTATCTTCCTCCAACAAAATTATCTAGATAGATATTGGATAATTACATTTCAATCATCCCAAACAATTGTGCATCAATTAACCCTTAAAAAGAGCAGTCACTCATGTTATCTCATTGCTGTAAACTCCTGAAAGTGCTAGAACAATATTTAGTGATACCTCTTTGCTCACTATAAACCCAAAAATGCATTTAGCTTCCTTACTATCTGACTATGATCCTGGTGCTATCAGTCACTCTGAATCCCTGTCTACTGAACTCTGCTTAAATCTGCTTCATATCTGCCTATTTTCTCAAGCTCATTTCTTGAACATGTTCTCCTTCAAACAGTTACGTATAAGATATCTTCAGTCTTAATTAATCTTTATTGATCTTTCACAAACAGCAAACTTAATTCTGACCTTCCTGGGATCAGAGATGGCTTTTAACACAGTGGTGGAGCCTTGATGCTCTTGCTGCCAAAAAAAATCAATGGTTCTGAAAATTGGTGGCCAGGGATGAGAGGACTGTTGTGCCCACAGTAGCCTCAGATGGCTCCTGCCTCTATATTTACCTATTTCCTGCAGACTGACCAATTGGCAAGACTTGTGCCAACAGAAGCTAGAAAATACCACTTTTGAAGTGGAGCAAGACAGGTGGAGGCTGCCTTTGCAGTGTTGTGTTGCCAAGTGTCCACGCCTCTTTGATCAGGGGCTAGGGCAATTGATTCTTTTAGATCCAAAGATAATAGCACACCAGTGGATAAAGAAACTTAAAGCTTTATTATAAACAGACAAAGTTGAGCAGAAGCACAGTTTAACAAGCATAGCATACAGAAAGAAATGCATACATACATACCAAGCAAACAAGGTGATACCTAATCTCCTATAGGCTACCAGGAGCCCTCTAGTAAGGACAGTGGAGATACCCCAAGGTGGCAATTTTCACAGCACCCAGCACTCAGGCCTGTGTGGACTCCCAAACTCCAAAGACAATCCTAAGGTTTTTATCAAAGCCTAGCTCCCAAACCCCGTGACCAAGTCTCCATGGTACTGAAGCTGCATGGCCTGACCTTGACTGGGACTCTTCATGTGGTCCAGCACCTGACCATGACATCATTCCAATAGCCTGGAAAACGATCAGATAAGCCAGTGCCCAAGCAAAACAATTTCTTATCATCCCCCCCCCATTCCAAGCCGCTAGAGGGGCGGCTGGAGGAGTGAACCTATGCTTAAACTTAACAAGCTGGGGACTTTCTCTCCCCCCACTTCCCACAAAGATATATTCTGAAGGGCTGCTGGAGGAGTGAACATATACTTCTTCTCTCCCCCCCTCTCATGCCAAACAGAAACAAAAACAAGCCAATTAAACATCAGTATAACTCAAAATAAACTCTAATCTCCTAGGTGTGGGGAAAGAAAAATCAAAACATGCCACCTAACTCCTCGAAATACAAAGGTCTTCCGCAGGTTGCCACTACAAGTGTGCCAGGGGTGGATTAAGCAGAATGTTGTGCATTCATGTCCTAAACAAATGGTTAACTGGGCATCTTCATACAGGGACTAACAGGACATACAGATGAGTTCTTTCATGTGCCTGAGTGTGCTAATGTCATTACTGAATATGGCAGAATACAGGCACAGCATTTTCCAATACCATTTTCAGCTTACTCTTGGTGATCTTCATGATAGGAAGAGCTATGCACAGGTTGTTGATGGAACTCCAATCCATTGGCAGCTTCCTCAGCCAGTCTCAATCCCAGAATTCTGTTCCACCTATTTCCACAACACATACTTCCAACCTGCATTGTTGGTTGTTTCGTTGTTTATTCGTTCAGTCGCTTCTGACTCTTCGTGACTTCATGGACCAGCCCACGCCAGAGCTTCCTGTCAGCCGTCACCATCCCCAGCTCCCCCACGGTCCAGTCCATCACCTCCAGAATATCATCCATCCATCTTGCCCTTGGTCGGCCCCTCATCCTTTTTCCCTAGCATCAGCATCTTCTCCAGGGTACCCTGTCTTCTCATTATGTAGCCAAAGTACTTCAGTTTTGCCTTTAATATAATTCCCTGAAGTGAGCACTCTGGCTTTATTTCCTGGAGTATGGACTGGTTTGATCTTCTTGCAGTCCAAGGCACTCTCAGAAGTTTCCTCCAACATCACAGTTCAAAAGCTGTTCATTGTCATTCAAAAATTCGTTGTTGGTTGTAGTATTTTACAATTGTAGAATATAGAAATGATCTTTTCTCCTGTATAAGTTTTAATTGCACTTTTTTTAGTTTAGCATCTAAATGTTTCTCAAATTCATGCTGTATAACTGATACAGCCAAACCAATTACATTGATATGGTTTTTCTATTCACTTCCAGTGTGAGCCATACTGCTGGTCTAATTTCATTTTTACGCTGTAGATTTCCAAGGTAGCTATCCCTGTTTCATTTTTATTATTAAATTCTGCATCTGTAGTATGCCCTCCTTTTAAAGTAATGACTTGGTTCTCTATTTTTAACATATAATTTACTTTTACTGGAATGACAGGGTCTCTGAATCAGTCCGATCTTATTTCGTTTTTTGCGTGATTCTCCTTTAAATCTACACTGGGGTGGTATGTGCGAACCTCTGCCACAACAACAGTACCGTTCATTTTGATCTACTACTTTCTATTTTTATACGATTGAAAGCTTATCTGCATCTGCTTTAGCTCCTGCCTGTAGCTACAGTATAAGCAGCAGTTTTCATGCAGACAGTAATTTGCAATGCTTCCTTAGATGATAAATCTACTGTACCTCTGTGAATATTTTTTTAATCTTTTCTTTCAGAATTCCACAAATTAGCTGATTTTTCAATGCATTGTTTACCAAGTTTGCAATGTTCAGATACTGTAGCATGTTAAGTTCAACTATTGTGATAGAATCTCTAACAGACCCTGGGAAAGCAGAGGAGGAAGAAGGACTATTGCAAAAGAGATATGTCAGTCCAGGGAAAGCATGAAAAATCTCCCATATAGATTACTGCAACGCGCTCTACATGGGGTTACCCTTGAAGAGTATCCGGAAGCTTCAGCTGGTCCAGAATGCGGCTGCATGGGTAGTTCTGGGTGCTATAAGATCAGCACATGTAACACCGCTACTCCGTGAGCTGCATTGGGTACCAGTTTGCTTCCGGGTCCAATTCAAGGTGTTGGTTATCACCTTTAAAGCCCTACATGGCATGGGACCAGGGTATCTGAGGGACCGTCTTATCCCGATTACATCCTCCCGCCCCACCCGATCATGCAGGGAGGGCATGCTTCGGATCCCATCACTAAAAGAATTCCATCTAGCGGGGTCCAGGAGGCATGCCTTCTCTGCGATAGCACCCGTCCTGTGGAATATCTTGCCCCCTGAGGTGAGACGGGCACCCTCGCTCCTGGCCTTCAGGAAGTCTTTAAAGACCTGGTTCTGCCGCCTTGCCTGGAACAAAGGAAATAATAGTTCCTCCTGGGGGTGGTTAGCTTAGTAAGATCCTCTTTTTAAGAACACACCATCTCTTGGATTTTTATTTTTTTACTTTTTATAGTATATTTTAGATGTATAGGTTTTTAACTTTTTATAATGTGATTGTAAACCACCCAGAGTCTGCCATGGTGGAGATGGGTGGTGATAAATCCAAATAAATAAATAAATAAATAAATAAATAAATAAATAAATAAACAAACAAACAAACAAACAAACAAACTCTGAACAATTCTGCCTTAATTACATTAGGTATAAGTTGAGCGGGGGAATTGTTTTGACAGACTTTCAAGATTCTATTACATTACTTTACTATCAATAAAGATCTTTCCCAAAATCCAAGTGGTTCTTGTTTCCTGAGTGTGTCAGGACATGACATCAATCCTGAAAGCTTGTATTGTATAACTATTTGTATTGTATGTACTGTATACACATATATGTAGCACTAGATTTGATTATTATATAAAAAGGATATGTTATCATTTTTCCCTTTAATGCAAGAACATATAAGATCTCAGAAATGCAGTCACTGAAATCTCATGAGATTCTTGTGATTTTATGAGATTTGGGGCAATTTTTAAAATGGGGTGGTCATTTGCAGAAATCACACAGTGGTGCTCAGAAACCTGAAAAGTGCAAAAATAACCTATGAGTGCAGAGTGCTTAACTCTCCATGTTCTTACTGCTTACTAACTTATGGCATTCCTGTCATCAAAATGTGCTCTGTTGTAGGATCAAGCTAGAGAGGTTGAGAAGAAAAAAATTCACAGGGAATGGGTACTTGGACAGAAGGTAAATTTGGCCAGGGAAGACACGGTTCTACTACCTGCAACATTCTTTGACCCAAAGTCAAATTACATGAATAATTAAAGCTGTGTGTCTCAGTCTTATGCTTTCCAGATAAGCGTTTTCAGCTACATTGGCACTACAATTCTATGCTGGCTCCCTAGCTGATATGACAAGTAATTTGAGCCAGAGTGTTTTAAAAGCTTCTTCCATCATAATCATAATGCTTTTATTTCTACATGAATTTTCTGTTTCAATCGAGTTACAAAAAAGTGAAAAGACAAAATAGTAAACATTGACTATATTTGACTATTGCAATATTATGCAAATATTGACTTGCATAAGAATCAGAACAAACATCAGCAAATACAGGCACTTTAAATAGCAGTATGCAGCAGATTAGCAGACTCTTTATAGTAGAAGAGTGTGCTGGCTGCAGGAATCTCAACTTTTTCATAAAGTACTCAGAATTCCTAGTCTTACCCTGTGCCCAAGGCTTAGCTATCTTTCTTCCTCTTCCTCTACCCTTGGCAGGAATTCTTGATAGACTTTTTAAAAAGAAACAAGGAGAATGCTCGGGTGCAGTGACATAACCCAATTAAATGCACTTTTTTCCCATTTCTCTTACTGCCAAAATAACCCCTTTAATCTTTACTGGATATCTCCAGATTACAAAGAATGTTGAGCAGTTGATGAGACACAGCGTCTGCTCTCTTACATAACAAAACAGAGGCGCTCTGCCAGCTGTGCAACTCTAAGCCCACTGCATTTTTGATAGGGGCTTTTCAAAAGAGGAGTAGCAAAGCAGCAAATTGGTTTTTTTTTTAAAATGGCCAGTCATCTGTCAGTAGCCCAAGATTGCAACATTTGAGACCATGTTTAGTGAGCATAAATTGATCTGCCCTTGGAGACAAAATATTAATTATGCCACTGAACTTCCCTTTGAGCAGAGAGGCCATTTCACACCCCATGAACCTTTCATCTAAATCAAAGAACCAGCTACAAAACCTGGCAGTTGGGACATCTTGGGGATTTCTGACACCCCTTGGGGAAAACCCACAGCATTGGAAGTAATTCATAACACTGTGTGCACACATGCAAGTGTGCATGTATAATAATTTATCCCCATTGTTTCAAACCCCACTTTCAAAACAGCATCACACAGGAATAGATCACACAATCGTTTTCTGGGACTGTGTAATTCCTGGGATTAAGAACATTTCCTCTACTGCCATTTAGATCACATTCTTGCCAATTCTTACCCAAATGCACTTGCAGAGGAACACAGAGGTTGCCTTGAAGAAGGTAAAAACATCAGCCTATTGATCTCAATACATGTGTACCTTTCCCTCATATATGGTATTATTTCTCCTCCCCTTTTCTCTGTTTTATTCCTTCTCAATAAGTTGAACCGTTCAATTCTTGCACTCCACTCACGAAGTTCATCCCACTAGGTGTCAAAAATGCCCACTTAATCATATTTTCCTTCCTGCATTAAGACTTGTAGTTTTTCCTGCTTATTCCCCATACTTTGTGCATTTGTATAAAGACACTGGAATTCTCAGGGCATGTAATTTCATCTGTTCTTTTCTTTAGGTACTCATAATTGGGTGCCTCCACATCATGTTGTTGTTGTTCAGTCGTTTAGTCGTGTCCGACTCTTCGTGACCTCATGGACCATAGCACGCCAGGCCTTCCTGTCCTCCACTGTCACCCGGAGTTTACTCAAATTCATGTTCATTACATTGGTGATGCTATCTAACCATCTCATCCTCTGCCGTCCCCTTCTCCTTTTGCCTTCAGTCTTTCCCAGCATCAGGGTCTTTTCCAGTGAGTCCTCTCTTCGCATTAGGTGGCCAAAGTAGTTGAGCTTCAGCTTCAGTATCTGTCCTTCCAATGAGCAGTCAGATTTCCTTTAGGATTGACTGGTTTGACCTCCTTGCAGTCCAAGGGACTCTCAAGAGTCTTCTCCAGCACCACAGTTCGAAAGCATCAATTCTTCGGCGCTCAGCCTTCTTTATGGTCCAACTCTCACAGCCATACATTACTACTGGGAAAACCATAGCTTTAACTATACGGACCTTTGTCGGCAAGGTGATGTCTCGGCTTTTTAATATGCTGTCTAGGTTTGCCATAGCTTTCCTCCCAAGGAGCAAGTGTCTTTTAATTTCATGGCTGCAGTCACCGTCTGCGGTGATCTTGGAGCCCAAGAAAATAAAATCTGTCACTGCTTCCATTTCTTCCCCCTCTATTTGCCAGGAAGTGATGGGACCAGATGCCATGATCTGTTTTTTTTAATGTTGAGTTTCAAGCCAGCTTTCGCACTCTCCTCTTTCACCCTCATCAAGAGGCTCTTTAGTTCCTCTTCACTTTCTGCCATTAGGGTGGTATCGTCTGCATATCTGAGGTTGTTGATATTTCTCCCGGCAATCTTAACTCCAGCTTGTGATTCATCCAGCCCGGCATTTCTCATGATGTACTCAGCGTATAAATTAAATAAGCATGGTGATAATATACAGCCCTGTCGCACTCCTTTCCCAATTTTGAACCAGTCGGTTGTTCCATGTCTGGTTCTAACTGTTGCTCCTTGACCCACATACAGGTTTCTCAGGAGACAGGTAAGGTGGTCTGGTACTCCCATCTCTTTAAGAATTTGCCACAGTTTGTTGTGATCCACACAATCAAAGGCTTTAGCGTAGTCAATGAAGCAGAAGTAGATGTTTTTCTGGAACTCTCTTGCTTTTTCCACGATCCAGCAAATGTTGGCAATCTGATCTCTAGTTCCTCTGCCTCTTTGAAACCCAGCTTGCACTTCTGGTAGTTCTCAGTTCACATACTGCTGAAGCCTAGCTTGTAGGATTTTGAGCATAACCTTGCTAGCATGTGAAATGAGCGCAATTGTACAGTAGTTTGAACATTCTTTGGCATTGCCCTTCTTTGGAATTGGAACGTAAACTGACCTTTTCCAATCCTGTGGCCACTGTTGAGTTTTCCAAATTTGTTGGCATATTGAGTGCAGCACTTTAACAGCATCATCTTTTAGGATTTTAAATAGCTCAGCTGGGATACTGTCTTCTCCGCTAGCTTTGTTGTTAGTAATGCTTCCTAAGGCCCACTTGACTTCACTGTCTGGGATGTCCGGCTCAAGATCAGTGACCACACCATTGTATTTATCAGGGATATTAAGATCTTTCTTGTATAGTTCTTCTGTGTATTCTTGCCACCTCTTCTTAATCTCTTCTGCTTCTGTTAGGTCCCTGCCTTTTTTGTCCTTTATCATGCCCATCTTTGCACAAAACGTTCCCTTGATATCTCCGATTTTCTTGAAGAGATCTCTAGTCTTCCCCATTCTATTGTTTTCCTCGATTTCTTTGCATTGTTCATTTAAGAAGGCCTTCTTATCTCTCCTTGCTATTCTCTGGAATTCTGCATTCAATTGTTTATATCTTTCCCTTTCTCCCTTGACTTTTGCTTCCCTTCTTTCCTCAGCTATTTGTAAAGCCTCATCAGTCAGCCACTTTGCTTTCTTGCATTTCTTTTTCTTTGGGATGGTTTTAGTTGCTGCCTCCTGTACAATGTTACGAACCTCCATCCATAGTTCTTCAGGCACTCTGTCTACCAGATCTAATCCTTTAAATCTATTCCTCACCTCCACTGTATATTCATAAGGGATATGATTTAGGTCATACCTGAGTGGTCTAGTGGTTTTCCCTACGTTCTTCAATTTAAGCCTAAATTTTGCGATAAGAAACTCATGATCTGAGCCACAGTCAGCTCCAGGTCTTGTTTTTGCTGATTGTATAGAGCTTCTCCATCTTTGGCTGCAATGTATATAATCAATCTGATTTCGGTATTGACCATCTGGTGATGTCCATGTGTAGAGTCGTCTCTTGTGTTGTTGGAAAAGAGTGTTTGCTATGACCAGCCTGTTCTCTTGACAAAAATCTATTAGCTTTTGCCCTGCTTCATTTTGTACTCCGAGGCCGAACTTGCCTGTTATTCCGGTTATTTTTTGACTTCCTACTTTAGCATTCCAGTCCCCTATGATGAAAAGGACATCTTTTTTTGGTGTTAGTTCTAGAAGGTGTTGTAGGTCTTCATAGAACTGGTCAACTTCAGTTTCTTCGGCATCAGTGGTTGGGGCATAGACTTGGATTACTGTGATGTTGAATGGTTTGCTTTGGATTCGAACTGAAAGCATTCTGTCGTTTTTGAGATTGTACCCCAGTACTGCCTTTCCCACTCTTTTATTGACTATGAGAGCTACTCCATTTCTTCTAAGGGATTCTTGCCCACAGTAATATATATAATGGTCTCCTGAATTAAATTCGCCCATTCCTGTCCATTTTAGTTCGCTGATTCCCAAGATGTTGATGTTCAATCTTGTCATCTCATGTTTGACCACATCCAGCTTACCTTGATTCATAGATCTTACATTCCGGGTTCCTATGCAATATTGTTCTTTACAGCATCGGACTTTCCTTCCACTTTCACTTCCAGACACATCCACAACCGAGCATCCTTTCGGCTTTGGCCCAGCCGCTTCACTCTTTCTGGAGCTACTCGGAATTGCCCTCCGCTCTTCCCCAGTAGCATATTGGACACCTTCTGACCTGAGGGGCTCATCTTCCGGCGTCATATCTTTTAGCCTTTTGATACTGTCCATGGGTTCTCTTGGCAATGATACTGGAGTGGTTTGCCATTTCCTCCTCCAGTGGACCACGTTTTGTCAGAACTCTCCATCATGAGCTGTCCGTCTTGACCTGACTTCATACAGCCCTCCTTATCCTGTTTTCAGTAGTGGGCGTCTCACTCTTTTCTCGGCTCTCTGTTCCTCCCCTACAGGACTCATTTTAATGCTCTCTGAATTAAGTTTGCAAGGCATTTTTGAAACACTAATTCTTGTGAGGTGCAGCCCATACCTCTTGCCTGGAGTACCCCATCTCAGATACACATTATCAAAGAATCCAGACTGTTCCTGTTCACACCATCTGCATAGCCATATGTTCAATTCCAGTATTCTTTCTTTCATGGGCCACGTCCTTCAAAAATCCATAGAACAAAATAGATCATGGGAGAGTTGGATTCTAGATATGTTTGATTTCTAATTCAGGGAGCAATACTTTGTGGAAGTCAGGCAGAGTGTTGGCATTCTCAGGGCCACTGCCTGATCCTATCCGCTCCTTTGCATGTCCAAAAATTCCTGTTGCCTAAGCATGATTTGATATTGAGAAATGGGAAAATACAATGGCATGCTCTATCTTATTACAGAACATTGACTTCTGAAATTATTATTATTATTATTATTATTATTATTAATTTATTTAATTAATTTATATGAAATCTTCAAGGCAAGTTCACTAAAGCAGCATCTTAAGGACTCAGAACAAGCTCCTGTCTGAGAGGGGAGAGCAATTCCTGGGTGGAGAAGGTTTGCACAGGAATGCTTCCTTTCGTGCTATGGCTGATGCTCCTCCATCATCAGAACTCTTGTCACCAGAGAGGCACAAGGCATGTTACTGAAGTTCCAATAGAAAAGAAGAGTCTTTGGATCCACAGCATTTAAACCTTTCCCATTTTCTTGACACAATCTCAGAATCAGGGGATTATGCCAGTTTGGAAGTTGACATATATTATTGCCCTCCAATTCAGAGCAATGCAACAGACAGTTTCAAAGGGAAAACCAGTTTGGAGAGCCAGTTTGGTCTCATTGGCGATCACTCATAGCCGAGTAAGATTGTCTTCCAAAGGTAAAATTTTAACGGTGGATCCGTAAGTGGCTGTAAAGGCCAATTCTGGATCTGCACAACCTCCCACAGTGGGGGCATAGGTTTCCGGGTGGGAGACGGTCATGATGAGGGTTTGCCTGACGTGCCTTCCTTTTAGCTCTTTTCTCCCTTTCGCCCTGTACTCGTGCTTCTTCAAAGTCCATAGCACCATTAATAAAGGCTGACCTCCAATTGAAACGCTCATGAGTTAGGGCTTCCCAGTTCTCAATGCTGATATTACATTTTTTTAAATTAGCTTTGAGAGTATCTTTGAATCTCTTTTGCTGTCCACCAATATTCCGTTTTCCATTCTTAAGTTGTGAGTAAAGTAGCTGCTTTGGAAGACGATGGTCAGGCATTCGAACAACATGACCGGTCCAGCGAAGTTGATGTTGGATGATCATTGTTTCAATGCTGGTGGTTTTCGCTTCTTCTAATACGCTAACATTAGTCCGCCTATCTTCCCAAGTAATTTGCAGAATTTTTCGGAGGCAGCGTTGATGGAATCTTTCAAGAAGTTGGAGGTGGCGTTTGTAGAGTGTCCATGTTTCACAGGCGTACAGAAGGGTTGGTAGTACAATGGCTTTGTAAACAAGCATTTTGGTCTCCCTGCGAATGTCCCGATCCTCAAACACTCTACGCTTCATTCGGGAGAAAGCTACACTCGCAGAGCTCAGGCGATGCTGAATTTCAGCGTCGATGTCGGCTTTTGTAGATAGATGGCTGCCGAGATAAGAAAAGTGATCGACATTTTCTAGTGACACACCTTTAAGCTGGATTGATGGCGCTGCGGAGGGATTGGTTCGAACTTGCTGGTAAAGCACTTTGGTTTTTTTAATGTTAATCGAGAGGCCGAGTTTTTCATATGCTTCTGCAAAGATGTTTAGGATAGTTTGAAGATCTTCCTCGGAGTGTGCACAGACTACGTTATCATCAGCATATTGAAGTTCTATAACAGAAGTTGCAATTACCTTATTTTTTGCTTTCAGCCTACTAAGATTAAAAAGCTTTCCATCTGTTCGATATATAATTTCTACACCAGTAGGAAGTTTCTCTTCAACAAGGTGCATAATCATAGCGATGAAGATAGCGAATAAGGTTGGAGCAATAACACATCCCTGTTTAACGCCGGATTCCACTTTAAATGGATCGCTTTGAGAGCCATTGTTATTCAGGATTGTTGCCATCATGTCTTCATGGAGTAACCGCAAGATGTTCACAAATTTATCGGGGCATCCGATTTTCAGAAGGATGGTCCAGAGAGCAGTACGATTTACAGTATCAAAAGCTTTAGTCAGATCAATAAACGCCATGTACAGAGGGCGGTTTTGCTCCTTGCATTTTTCTTGAAGCTGTCGTGCAGTGAAGATCATATCCACTGTTCCCCTGGAAGGGCGGAAGCCATTTTGCGTTTCAGGGAGGATGTCTTCTGATACAGCTAGGAGACGGTTTGCAATGATCTTTGCCAGGATTTTGCCTGCTGTGGCTAGAAGGGAGATGCCTCGATAGTTTCCACAGTCTGTTCTATCACCCTTTTTAAAGAGAGTGATAATTATGGCATCCCTAAAGTCTGCTGGAATCTCCTCCCTCATCCAGATTTTTTCGATGAGCTTATGAAGTTGTTGTGTAAGTTCAGGCCCGCCTTCTTTAAAGACTTCAGCAGGAATCCCATCAGGTCCACTAGCTTTGTTATTTTTCATTTGTTTAGTGGCTTTGCTGACTTCCTCCAAACTAGGGGGTACTGCAAGCTCATTTCTTATTTGTTTTTGTGGGATTTGCAAGAAGACTTCATCAGCCACAGTGGAGTGACGATTAAGGAGATTGTAGTAATGCTCTTTCCAGCGCAGTGCAATAGACTCTTTGTCCTTTAGAAGTTTAGCACCATCTACTGAGCGTAAGGGATTTGTACCATGGTTTGTTGGTCCATAGATGGCCTTTATGGCATTAAAAAAGCCCCGTGCATCATGAGCATCTGCAAAATGTTGGGTTTCTTGGGCTTTTTTTATCCACCATATGTTCTTAAGTTCTCTAGTTCTTCTTTGGACTTCTGCCTTTGCACTGGCGTAGATTTTTTTCTTAACGGCACAGTTAATATCTTTTTGCCATATCTGGAAGGCTTTCCTTTTCTTGTCAATAATATGTTCAATCTCACTATCGTTCTCATCAAACCAGTCCTGATGTCTCTTAGTCTGGTATCCGATAGTTTGTTCACAGGCTGAAATAATAGAAGTCTTCAATTTAGTCCAGTGTTCCTCAACATTTTCAGGAAGTTCCATAGGCAGATGTTCCTTGAGAGTTGATTGAAAGCAAGCTCGTTTGATAGGATCTTGAAGGGTCAGTGTATTCATTTTACGCCTTGGTTTTCTTCCTTGGAGCCTACGATGAGGGACAATCTTTATGGCCATCGTGGATCGAATTAATCGATGGTCTGTCCAGCAGTCATCGGCGCTCGTCATGGCTCTGGTGAGAAGTACATCACGGCGATCTCTAGCACGGACAATTACATAATCTAAAAGATGCCAGTGCTTCGACCGTGGGTGCTTCCATGATGTTTTAAATTTATTTTTCTGGCGAAAGAGTGTGTTAGTAATGACAAGGTTATGCTCTGCACATTTAGTCAGAAGTAAGATTCCATTCGTGTTGCTGTTGTCAACTCCTTCTTTCCCAATGATCCCTGGCCACAAATCAAAATCACGCCCAACTCTTGCATTGAAATCGCCCAGGAGGATAATTTTATCCTCCTTTGGTATCTCTGATAAGATGGTGTCCAGCTGGGTATAAAATTTTTCCTTGATATCCTCATCTGCATCTAGTGTTGGTGCGTAAGCACTTAGGATAGTTGCCTGTTGGTTTTTGGCAAGTTTTATTCGCAGAGTTGAGAGTCGTTCGTTAATCCCAGTGGGAACTTCTGACAAGAGCTTCAGTTTGGAGAGCCAGTTTGGTCTAGTGGTTAAGGCACCAGGTTGGAAACCAGGAGTCTGTGAGTTCTAGTCCCACCTTAGGCATGAAAGCCGGCTGGGTGACCTTGGGCCAGTCACTCTCTCTCAGCCCAACTCGCCTCACAGGGTTGCTGTTGTGGGGAAAATAGGAGGAGGAAGGAGTATTAGGTATGTTCCCCGCCTTGAGTTATTTATAAAAATAATAAAGGTGAGATAATAATAAAATAAAATAATAAAATAAAATAAAATAAAATAAAATAAAATAAAATAAAATAAAATAATAAAATAAAATAAAATAAAATAATAAAATAAAATAAAATAAAATAAAATAAAATAAAATAAAATAAAATAAAATAAAATAAAATTAAAATAAAATTAAAATAAAATAAAATAAAATAAAATAAAATAAAATAAAATAACAAACAATTTTACTACTTGTTGCCTAAATACAGTGAGCCAAACAGGCCATTAGAAGGGACAGTTCAACTGCTACTGATTTTTTTTCTCCTGGTTTTTGGGATTGCTCTGCCTATCCAATAAGCCTTTGCACTTCTGTGGGGATCTGCTAGTACATGTCCAATCTAAAAATAGCTTGCTTGTTGAGACAATTTGGTAGATTGCCTTTTGGGGGAAAAAGCATCAATGAAAAATACTCCCACATCTGAACAAGAGGTAAACCTCCATGTCAAGTACGTGTCAAGTATGATGTAGCTCTTTCTGACTTTAATTCATACATTCATTGTGGGAAGATAACAATTGGGTCTCTTTTTATGGATTATCTTTTCATGAAATCCTCTATCAAACTCAGAGTCATTTTCTCATAGCCTCCTTTCTTCTGAATACTTGATCTCTGTAGGGCTTATAAATGAACCCACACATATTTTCATACTCTTTGAATTTATATAGATCAACTATCTTTTTTCTTTATCTGGCTTTTGCTGTACAAAATGTATATAGACAATTATGTGAAAGGGGAGGAAATTCTAAATAGAGAACAATGAGTCAAATTAACTGAAAGTAAAACAACTATTTTACATGCACGTAAACAAAGCTACTGAGATTTGTCCTACTAACATCATTCCTAATGTACTTTAAAGCCAGCCTTCATTTTCTCCACTTTGTCTGTATCATTTGCAAGTCTCAGACAACTTTATCTAGATGTTTTCTATATGCTTCTGTGTCAAGAGCTTGGAAAGAATATTTCTACCCAACTGTTTGCTCAGTGTATTGTTGAAGGCTTTCACGGCCGGAGTTTGATGGCTGTTGTGGGTCTTCTGGGCTGTGTGGCCGTGTTCTGGAAGTTGTGGTTCCTAACATTTCGCCAGCATCTGTGGCTAGCATCTTCAGAGGGCAGGAGCACAGACAGAAGCGAAATATCTGTGCCCAGGTAGAGTGGCAATGTTTTGTTGTTTTCTATTTATAGAGCTAAGTTATAGGAGATTAGGTGGGGGTTTTTGTTGTGTTGAAATGTTAACGAGTGGCTGATGAACATTTCAACACAACAAAAAATCTCCTATAATTTAGCTCTATAAATAGAAAACAAACAAAACTATTCAACTGAATAGTGTGACTATTCCAGTCCATAGGCCTTGCTCTCTTCCATAACACTCCATTCCATTCCACCTTCCATCCACAGTTCTAGTTTTTTCTCAATATTCAATTAAACTTCTTGGTCAATGAACATGGCCAGTTCTCATTGTGCTGATTTGGGGATTTCCCATTTTAAAATTCTTTTAGAAAATATTATCATTGTTCTTCTGGAAACCCTGAAGCTGCTGAATCATCACTTTTGTATTTGGGTGGTGCCATTTTGGCTTCAAAAGCACCCATATTCATACTTTGGAAATCTGTACTCATATTTTGGAAGTAAAGGAAGTGAATCAAGAAGCATTTAGCATCTGGATATCCTCCAGATAGCTCTTGTTAATTATTTGCACATGGCTGAGCAGGATGTCTATTCAGATCTAGAACAGCCAAAGAAGCTCGAGTGGCAATTTCTACTTGGGGAAGACATGAGCTGGTTCAGGTTGACATATGCTGATTTATTGACTTTTTTTGGAGGAGAACCTAAATTGAAAACGAGAGAACAATTGGAAATGGAAGGTCATACTTGTCAATGGTTTGCTTATGCTCAGTTGATAGAAAGATTTAAATTGGACAAGAAGAATTATGAATTTATAAATGAGAAAACTGATTTTGAATTGGATTTGTGTACTAATGAGGAGCATGTTATTGCCAAGATGTATAAACTTATATTGAAAATAAATATGGAAGATAAATATGTTAAAAACTGTATGATTAAATGGGCAAAAAAAATTGGATACAATATAATGCTTGATCAATGGGAGAATATGTGGAGTAAAGGACTGAAATTTACATTGAATTATAATCTGAAAGAGAATTTTTATAAAATGATGTATCGTTGGTATTGAACACCTGATAAATTGTCAAAGATGCATAAGGGAGTGTCAAATATATGTTGGAAATGTAATCAATGTGAAGGTACTTTTTACCATCTTTGGTAGACATGTAAGAAAGCTAAGAAATATTGGGACCAGATATGTAAATTAATTCAGAGAATTCTCAAAATATATATTCAATTGAAACCAGAGGTTTTCCTTTTAGGTTTCATGGATAAACAGATTGAAATAAAACATGGGATTTTGTTTCTGTATATGATAACCGCATCAAGACTCTTATAAGCACAGAAGTGGAAGGACTTACAAATACCTACAATGGAAGAATTGATGGTGAAGTTAATGGAATTGGCCGAGATGGCGAAACTGACTACTTTGATTAAAGAAAAGACTTCGTCTAGCTATGTTTTTACTTGGAAACCACTTCTGGACTTTTTGCTTGAAACTGAAAGAAATGAAAGTTTAATTTTGGGATTTGATGATTAGAATTGTTTATGACTATAGAAATATTGTATACTATTGTTAATTTTAGAGTAAAAGGTTACTGTGTCTTACATTTGTATCTGTACCAAAGAAAGTCAGAAGTTATACTTGTTCTGTTCTGTTCTGTTCTGTTCATTTTTCCTTTTCCTTTTCTTTTTTTCTGCATTCTTAATTTTGCTCTCTTTCTGATATATTCTTCTTAATTCTTTTTTTTCTGTTTCTTTATATTTTATCTCTTGTTGAAACTTAATAAATTTTTATGTAAAAAAAACATGAGCTGGTTCAGAAGTTGCCTATCAGGGGTGTCTGCGGGGGCATGGGGTGGGGGATGTCAAAGAAGTTTATGATGGTGTCCACAACTGCACAGTTAAAATTCTGCAGAGATAGAAAGATAGAAAGATAGAAAGATAGAAAGATAGAAAGAAAGATAGAAAGAAAGATAGAAAGAAAGATAGAAAGAAAGAAAGATAGAAAGAAAGAAAGATAGAAAGAAAGAAAGATAGAAAGAAAGATAGAAAGATAGAAAGATAGAGTGTATTAAGAAGGATATTAACAAACTGGAGCATATACAGAGAAAGGCAGCCATGATTTAGAAGGGTCAAGAACCAACATCTAGAAGAATAGTAAAAAGAGCTATGCTTTTTAGCTTCGATCACCATTATGGGGGTTTCCAAATATCTAAAAAGGTCATGACCTTGATGGAACAAACCTGGACTACTTCATGGACAGAACCAAAGTCCAAAGGTGGAAATTGCAGGGGAAGAGCAAATTTCAGTCAAACAGTAGGGTATCTTCTTTGCAGTGCTGTTCTGCAATGGAACAGTCTACCTTGGGAGATTAATGATTTAAGCAAAGAATGGACATCCAACTATCAGAGACTTTGTCTTTGGAATGTGAATGTTTATGAAAATAATAGGATGGGGGAGTGATGTGAGAAGCAAGCCTGCATAAGCAGTTAACAGTACCTGTTTCACAACAGTTTAGTACAAAAATCAGATGTAAAAGGTGGAGACACGACTATGGCTTTTGCTTGCAATTTCCTGAAACTGTCCCTTTGTGATAGTGACTGGCCACAAAACCTGCAACTCCTATGTAAATCATGGATATCTAAAAGGCATCAGCAATGGAAACTGGAAGTGTTCTGACCCTGGCAGATGTTGCACAGATGATGCTTATTAAGATACTGGTACATGGAGAACCCCCTTCATGGATCACTGCCTTGTCGTGGTGAAGGGGCTTGCGTAACTCAATGAAGTCAGGTCAAGAAGAACAGGTCATGATGGAGAGTTCTGACAAAACGTGGTCCAAAACTGGAGGAGGGAATGGCAAACCACTCCAGTATCCTTGCCAAGAAAACCCATGGACAGTATCAAAAGGCTAAAAGATATGACACCGGAAGATGAGCCCCTCAGGTCGGAAGGTGTCCAAAATGCTACTGGGGAAGAGCAGAGGGCAATTCCGAGTAGCTCCAGAAAGAGTGAAGCAGCTGGGCCAAAGCCGAAAGGACGCTCAGTTGTGGATGTGTCTGGAAGTGGAAGGAAAGTCCGATGCTGTAAAGAACAATATTGCATAGGAACCTGGAATGTAAGATCTATGAATCAAGGTAAGCTGGATGTGGTCAAACATGAGATGACAAGATTAAACATCGACATCTTGGGAATTAGCGAACTAAAATGGACAGGAATGGGCGAATTTAATTCAGGAGACCATTATATATACTACTGTGGGCAAGAATCCCTTAGAAGAAATGGAGAAGCTCTCATAGTCAATAAAAGAGTGGGAAAGGCAGTACTGGGGTACAACCTCAAAAACGACAGAATGCTTTCAGTTCGAATCCAAGGCAAACCATTCAACATCACAGTGATCCAAGTCTATGCCCCAACCACTGATGCCGAAGAAGCTGAAGTTGACCGGTTCTATGAAGACCTACAACACCTTCTAGAACTAACACCAAAAAAAGATGTCCTTTTCATCATAGGGGACTGGAATGCTAAAGTAGGAAGTCAAAAAATAACCGGAATAACAGGCAAGTTCGGCCTCGGAGTACAAAATGAAGCAGGGCAAAGGCTAATAGATTTTTGTCAAGAGAACACGCTGGTCATAGCAAACACTCTTTTCCAACAACACAAGAGATGACTCTTCACATGGACATCACCAGATGGTCAATACCAAAATCAGATTGATTATATACTTTGCAGGCAAAGATGGAGAAGCTCTATACAATCAGCAAAAACAAGACCTGGAGCTGACTGTGGCTCAGATCATGAGCTTCTTATCGCAAAATTTAGGCTTAAATTGAAGAACGTAGAGAAAACCACTAGACCAATCAGGTATGACCTAAATCATATCCCTTATGAATATACAGTGGAGGTGAGGAATAGATTTAAAGGATTAGATCTGGTAGACAGAGTGCCTGAAGAACTATGGATGGAGGTTCGTAACATTGTACAGGAGGCAGCAACTAAAACCATCCCAAAGAAAAAGAAATGCAAGAAAGCAAAGTGGCTGACTGATGAGGCTTTACAAATAGCTGAGGAAAGAAGGGAAGCAAAAGTCAAGGGAGAAAGTCTGTAGCTTGAATCATGTCAACTGGATTTCTATTTTCTCAGTGGAAACGTTTCGCTCCTTATCCAAGGAGCTTCTTCAGTCTGAGCAAAGTTAGTAAGGGAATCCTAAATATGTTTCTAGGTAGCTGTGTGACCTTACACCTATATTGAGATGTTATTTTAAGTCCTTTTATCATCTAAAGGAGGATCTATTTTCTGGGCATCTGCAGGATAAAATTGCTCGGATTCACTCCAAGTTGGACTCCAAGCATGAGACAGAGTCTGTGGAGATGCCTGGGGGTACGTACTTACCCAGTTATCTGGGAAAAGTTTGATCCTGTTGGACCCGAGGGAGTGGGGGAAAGATTGTGCCTGAGGCCCCCACCTCAATAGAGGTGGGGGCCTCAGGCACAATCTTCCCCATCTTCCTCCCTGCTTTGTCTTCTGTGCCTAGGAAGATTAAGACCATTTCGCAAGCTCAACAGCCGCATGGTGATCTTAACGATCCTCCTTTAGATGATAAAAGGACTTAAAATAACATCTCAATATAACCATGACCTAGCCCCAGGTGTAAGGTCACACAGCCACCTAGAAACATATTTAAGGATTCCCTTACTAACTTTGCTCAGACTGAAGAAGCTCCTTGGATAAGGAGCGAAACGTTTCCACTGAGAAAATAGAAATCCAGTTGACATGATTCAAGCTACAGACAATTCCACCTGGATGACTGAGAACCTTCATAGTCAAGGGAGAAAGGGAAAGATATAAACAATTGAATGCAGAATTCCAGAGAATAGCAAGGAGAGATAAGAAGGCCTTCTTAAATGAACAATGCAAAGAAATCGAGGAAAACAATAGAATGGGGAAGACTAGAGATCTCTTCAAGAAAATCGGAGATATCAAGGGAACGTTTTGTGCAAAGATGGGCATGATAAAGGACAAAAAAGGCAGGGACCTAACAGAAGCAGAAGAGATTAAGAAGAGGTGGCAAGAATACACAGAAGAACTATACAAGAAAGATCTTAATATCCCTGATAAATACAATGGTGTGGTCACTGACCTTGAGCCGGACATCCTAGAGAGTGAAGTCAAGTGGGCCTTAGGAAGCATTACTAACAACAAAGCTAGCGGAGAAGACAGTATCCCAGCTGAGCTATTTAAAATCCTAAAAGATGATGCTGTTAAAGTGCTGCACTCAATATGCCAACAAATTTGGAAAACTCAACAGTGGCCACAGGATTGGAAAAGGTCAGTTTACGTTCCAATTCCAAAGAAAGGCAATGCCAAAGAATGTTCAAACTACCGTACAATTGGGCTCATTTCACATGCTAGCAAGGTTATGCTCAAAATCCTACAAGCTAGGCTTCAGCAGTATGTGAACCGAGAACTACCAGAAGTGCAAGCTGGGTTTCGAAGAGGCAGAGGAACTAGAGATCAGATTGCCAACATTCGCTGGATCGTGGAAAAAGCAAGAGAGTTCCAGAAAAACATCTACTGCTTCATTGACTATGCTAAAGCCTTTGATTGTGTGGATCACAACAAACTGTGGCAAATTCTTAAAGAGATGGGAATACCAAACCACCTTACCTGTCTCCTGAGAAACCTGTATGCGGGTCAAGAAGCAACAGTTAGAACCGGACATGGAACAACCGACTGGTTCAAAATTGGGAAAGGAGTGCGACAGGGCTGTATATTATCACCCTGCTTATTTAACTTATATGCTGAGTACATCATGAGAAATGCCGGGCTGGATGAATCACAAGCTGGAGATAAGATTGCCGGGAGAAATATCAACAACCTCAGATATGCTGACGATACCACCCTAATGACAGAAAGTGAAGAGGAACTAAAGAGCCTCTTGATGAGGGTGAAAGAGGAGAGTGCAAAAGCTGGCTTGAAACTCAACATTAAAAAAACCCAGACATCTGTTCCCATCACTTCCTGGCAAATAGAAGGGGAAGAAATGGAAGCAGTGACAGATTTTATTTTCTTGGGCTCCAAGATCACCGCAGACGGTGATTGCAGCCATGAAATTAAAAGACGCTTGCTCCTTGGGAGGAAAGCTATGGCAAACCTAGACAGCATATTAAAAAGCAGAGACATCACCTTGCCGACAAAGGTCCGTATAGTTAAAGCTATGGTTTTTCCAGTAGTAATGTATGGCTGTGAGAGTTGGACCATAAGGAAGGCTGAGCGCTGAAGAATTGATGCTTTCAAACTGTGGTGCTGGAGAAGACTCTTGAGAGTCCCTTGGACTGCAAGGAGGTCAAACCAGTCAATCCTAAAGGAAATCAACCCTGACTGCTCATTGGAAGGACAGATGCTGAAGCTGAAGCTCAACTACTTTGGCCACCTAATGCAAAGAGAGGACTCACTGGAAAAGACCCTGATGCTGGGAAAGACTGAAGGCAAAAGGAGAAGGGGACGGCAGAGGATGAGATGGTTAGATAGCATCACCGATGTAATGAACATGAATTTGAGTAAACTCCGAGAGACAGTGGAGGACAGGAAGGCCTGGCGTGCTATGGTCCATGAGGTCACGAAGAGTCGGACACGACTAAACGACTGAACAACAAACATGGAGAACAGAGTCTTTTAAACTCGATGCCAAAACTGTGGATCCAGGTGGTTCTGGCTTGCAACATTTAAATTCGTCTTCGCATAACGTTTGGATGTGGCACCATAACTCATTGTATAGTTTTTTAAAAGTTTCTTATTCCGGTTCTTCAGACCGTGCTTACATCTACTTTTGGCTGCAGGAGAAAACTGAAATGTCAGGACCAAGTGTTTCAAAGTTTGGAAAATAAGGTATGTTCTACTATGATGTGACTTCCGCATATGATTTGCAAACCTGCCCTATAGGGTGACAGCAGGTCACATGGGGGATTTGGGAAGAGACAGTATATCTACTCTTGCTTTCCAGCCCCCCAGCCCCAGCATATCAGCAGGCATATGGGCAGGTCCTACAGGGTAGGGGCTTCCCAGTAAAGCAAGAAGGAGATCCTCTTCTGTTTTACTGGGAATTCCCCCAGTGGCAGATCTACAGAGGTGGAGTGGTGGAGGCTCTCCCCCTGTGGATGAAGCATTACATGTGATGAAGGGCTGCAAGTGATCCTGGGGGCAGGGAACCACTGATTGGCAGGACACTCCCAGTCACTTTTGCTGCTGACAACTCATGAGCCCTGACCCCCTTGCACTATCAGATATTTGGGGATAGGGTGATGTTCTGTCACCCCACTCTAGTAGATAAGGCATTGCAGGTGATCCACAGGGTAAGTAAAAGCAATAGAGAGCCTCTCCTGCTTTATCGCAACCTCTAACACACAGCTCAGGCACTGACAAATGGCTAGACTCACCCACTCTGGCCATTGGTCAGAACGTACAGTACCTCCTCTTCTGGCCCTAGTCCTACCCCACATTCATGGATGCTATTCCTACTGGTAGGGTTATCTACCAGTTGTGGCATCTTAATTTGCCCTGTGGTAAGCTGTTAGGACAGCATCACTCACTGGCCTTGTTAACAAGACAGGGTTGAGATAAGCTATGAGGACAGAGCAAATTTGTGCTGACATGTTTTGTGCTGCTCCACAGACGGGAGGAAAGCACGTCAAGCCTGCTGTCTGGATGTGCCCAGGGATCTGTGCCATTTTCACTAACTGATTGCATGGGATGCAGATTTTCATTATCAGGGCTCCTTTGTGTACGTATTCTCTAGACTGAAGAATTTGTTGCTGAGAAAAAGGTGGTTGTCCCTCAGCTGGGACAACTGCTATCAAGAGTAGTACATGGAACAGGGCAGAACTAGGTTTTCTTCTGCCCACTGAAGCCATTCTCAGGTGTGATGTTTAAATAGATTGGATAGGACAACTTCTCACACTATACAGTATACGTGGAAAAGGGGTTGCTACTAAAGCAGAGGGATGGTAAGCATTTGAAACCCAAGAGAGATTTCTGGCTAATGTAGATTTTATTCAGCATTAACCCAGGCTAGATTAAGGCCAACTGATGCCCTAAGCACAGCCAACCAATGGTGCCCCTCGATGGAAATTAAACTCTCATGCTGTGACACGGAAACAAAAGTGATATCTCATGATACCTTCAAGACAAACTTTTAAACTTTAGTCACTCCCCATGCCAAAGGAAATGGTTTTATAACAATGCAGATGTTAAATCTATTGAGGTTAATCCTTAAAGCAACTTGGTTTGTTTGAAGTGTGCGGTTGTGCTTGTTTGGGCTTATCTCTTTGGTAGAAGGTAAAGCTGTAAACTCTGCCTGTTTTTGGTTGACCTTGCTAATCTTAATTTGTTCTTCTGAACAATTTTGTTTCCTTCGGTTGTCCATAAACAAATCAGAATTGGTGCTGATGTTTTGAGTTACTGTAAAAGCTGCTAGCTTATCTCCATAACTTTGCACAAAAGTTTCAAAGGCTGTTTTTAAAGAGTCCACCTTTATGTTTATGGAAGTTAAATATTCAAAAATTGAGATTACAGTTTATGCAGTTAATAAACATTGTCTAGCAGCAAAGCCTGTTGTAAATTCCTTTTGTGATTGCTTGACTTGCTCTTCCCCCATCAGAGATGTATTAACAACGGGGGAAGGTAGTAAAGACAGGGGTTCAATCAGATGGTTTGATTCCTCATGCAAAGTAGAGGACAGCTCTAATAATTGTTGTTTTTCAATTTCTGTTTCCAAATCCCAGTTCAGTATATCGTAACTGTTGGAGGTAGGGATGGAATAGAGAGGATCTGTTTTTATTTTTACTCACAGTTTTCTTGTCCATCACATATTCCTCAATTTTTGGCTGCTTTGTAAGTTTGGGTAGAGTCTGAGTGCCTGGGCTAGTCCTGTTGCGTTTCTTGTTCTTCCCCAATGCTTCAGTGTCGTTGTGTCGTAACTGAAGCCTGTATGATGTTTTAGGAACTTGGTGTTCAGTTTTAGAATATCTCTTGCAGAGAATGTGTTTATAAAATAAAGCTAGATAAAAATTAAGATGTGTAGCTAGGCTGTTTATGAAAGTGAATAGAACATATAAAATATCATAAGGAGCTCAGCAGAGAAGTGTTGGACCGAAATTTGGTCCCGTGTCCAAGCACATTTAACTTGGTACGAAAAGCCCGAAATAAATTCACACTAAGATGAGAAATAGGATAACCCTTTAAATTGAGCTCAAGTAATAGGGGGTGGTTTCCTCTGAAAAGGAGCGCCCCGGACAAAAGAAGCGTTTGTTTTTATACATTTCAGATCTCTAACACAAATATGACACCAGATATAGGTTTTATGATAAACAGTGGTTTAAGTCAAAATTTAATCAGACGGTTGCAGATATCACAAGTTAGTTATGAACACCCTGGAGTCTTGATAAGAAAAGGAGAGGGGTCCGGTGTTAGGATTTTATCTCACAGAGTTTCTGTGAGATAAACAATGGTGGATTTCCATAAGGGATTAACCATTTGCTTTATCTAAGGTTTTCTGTGAAGAGACCAACTTATTTGTTTTATTTAAGATTTTCTGTGACATCCGCAGTTCATACATTCTGCTGAGCATGCACACATTCCATAGGGAGCGAGGTTTAATAGAGTTGAATCCGTCAGAAGCTGCTGCTCCGTCGCCATCTTAGCTCCCCCATGGACAGAGTTGATCTGCTGTATCTGTGTAGCAGAGTAAGCATTAAGGGCATGATAGCTAGGGGAAAAATCTCTGGGATGCCCCCCTTCCCTTGGTGCCCTAAGCACATGCTTCTTTTGCTTAATGGTTAATCCAGGGATGATTTAACCAAAAAGAAGACAGATTTTATGAAAAACCCCACCCCATCCCTCAAAAATAATTTGCCCACCATTACCATATTTTCAGTGAATTCTATTTTAGAAGTAAGTTGTTTCAGGGAAAAACAATCTTTCTTTCAAATAAATGCAGTATTTCCTTAGAACTGACCAACCACTTTATATAGGAAGAACATTTGTGAAAAGAATCCCTTGCCCCTCCAATGTAGCATCCCATAACCATGCCTTACAAAGAAAGAATATAGAAATACCCAGTGATGCAGGAAGGGCTGGAACTGCAATATTTTTACTTTTCAAAATATATTATGATTTTCCACAACAAAACAATATTGATTCCCAAACAGCTACCTAAAGCCATAAGTCTGTGGAGTCCAAGGTCTCCAATTTCATAATCGTACCATTGGGCATCTGAGTTCCAGAACGGCAAAGATCTCCAGAGCTTTGCAGGACCCCATGAAGTGTAGAGCTTCCTATTCAAAGACAACATAGAGGACTGGATCCTTTTAGTTTGGCACTGAGTGGTATAATCTATTGATCAGTATGTCGATGAAGGTTCTCAGTCATCCAGGTGGAATTGTCTGTAGCTTGAATCATGTCAACTGGATTTCTGTTTTCTCAGTGGAAACGTTTTGCGCCTTATCCAAGGAGCTTCTTCAGTCTGAGCAAAGTTAGTAAGGGAATCCTAAATAATATTTAGGATTCCCTTACTAACTTTGCTCAGACTGAAGAAGCTCCTTGGATAAGGAGCAAAACGTTTCCACTGAGAACATAGAAATCCAGTTGACATGATTCAAGCTACAGTCTATTGATCAGTGTTTTTCAAACTTGGCAACTTTAAGATGTGTGGCCTTCAACTCCCAGAATTCCCCAGCCAGCATCTTAAAGTTGCCAAGTTTGAAGAACACTGATCGATAGGACACAACTTGGTTGATGCTCATTTATGTTATATAGCAATTATATATCCCAGCTCTAAAGGGCACAGGTGCAGCTCTTCTAAGCATGAACAATGACAAGTGCATGTGTCAATTCATAGCACAGAGAAAAGGGGCTGTTTTGTAAACCATTCATTGCAGCTTCCCACCCTTGGAGTCTTTAATGGGACCCCCGATTGGGTATGAATTCTGGACTTTCTTTTGCCTCTCCTGAGCACTCAATAAACACACCATAATAGACTCTCTTTCTCTCTCTCTCTCTTTATCCTCTGTGCCAGAGCAACAGCAAACAAGCTGAAAAAAGAAATCTCACTGAGGCCAGCAGTGATTGCTATGGAGCAGTGAAGAGGCGTAAAGCGCTTTGAAATCTTTCATCTTCCTTGTCATCACAAGAGCTGAGTATCATAATTTGTCTCGAGCACCAAAATTACTAAGATAAGTACTCATTGTAGCACTAGCTGATTTTTTTTAAAGAAAAACTTGTATACATGCAAATACCAGGTAATTTCTACCTTCCTCCCCCACCCCCATGTATATATGCCAATGCCCAAGAGACACCGTTAATTAAGGGTTAACGTTGCTTTAAGGAATAATTCTTAGAATTAGAAATGGGATTAACACTTTGCATTTGGGAGAGGAAATGATTGGCCACTGCGGTGTAATGGCAGAGCAGGGTAAGAGAGCAAATGACAACAATTACCTAGGGAAATATTTACCAAACGGAGCTGAGCGGGGCCAGGTTTGAAACTGAGTTTTAGGTATGATTATTGTCACTGTGTGTCAGAAGATTTCTTCGCTGAAAGCTGAAGAGAGGAAAAAACAAGCAGCCTGCAAGTGTATTTAAAGTAGCAACTAATAACTTTCTCTTCCAGAGCTCTTTGTGTGTGTGTGTGAGAGAGAGAGAGATTCGAGCTAGCATTCTCAGCTCTTTAAGCCAAGGTTTATTAAGTGATGCCATTATGCATGATTTACAGCAGAAGCATCTTAAGCAAAATGTACATTAATAGTCACACGTTTCTCAGTTCTTGGGGCTGCAGCCTTTCTCCAGCGGCACAGGAGATTTATTTCATTTGCCGTGTAATATGGTGACACCTACTGGATCCATTCAAACAGTGCAAACCCATATTGTACTATTTGGAGTTGGACATGGCAAGGGGAGCAATTGGCTCAACCTGGGATCTATACAAAGGGGGAGAATGGACGGTCTCTGAGCCAACACTTAGTAGCTACCAGGCTCACAAAGTGCATTTTAAGGCTAGCAATAAAAATATTCTTTCCTGATAAGGACGTGCAGTTTAATCTTTCCTGGTTTCCACAAATCAGAAGGAGCCCGTTAGCACCTTTACCAACTAACAAATTTTATTATAAGGTACTTCATTATTCTGTTATTTTATTTTATTTTTATTTTACAGGTGTCAAGAAGCAAAGCTACAATATTACAATCAATAAAAATTAAAGTTGGCATGACCCTATTTTCATTTCAGGGGAGTTTAAGAACTCTCCTTTTTATAGGCAGTTAAATTTATTTTATATACATACAGTACCTTGCATACTATAAAGGGGGAAATGCCAGGCTGTGAAACTATGTATTTTAATATTAGAGCAGAGCAGAGCTAAGATCTGAATACTACTCTTGTGTTCTGATGCATAGATCTACACTGAGTACAAATGCCTGAATTATGATCCGAGAAAGATGGTCAGACCCATTTCGTGTCAAGACTGCCCTGTCAAATTTTGGCAGCAAAGAGGCAATTGTCTGCAGTGTAATCTTTTGTGGCTTTTTTATTACTGGAAGTCTAAAATGTTTCCCTCCCCTCCACCACAGGATCTTAACACACTGTTTGTGTCAAATCAAATGAACAACCCATCTCTTACCTCCCTCATTAACAATCTCAGCTTCACCCACACCCAATGACCTCACTACATTACTACAATGCCTTCTGCAGTCAGAAGAAGGTGGAGAAGGAGAAGTAGTAGTTGCAACCTTCAGCCAAAAAAAAAAAACCCCTTGTCTGTCCCTGGCCTCTACTACTGGTCCATTTCATCCTATAGTATTAGTGATTTGTATCGGCTAGAGGTTTCCAGAGAGCTAATTTCCACTGTCCTTTAGGAATAAAGGTAAAGGTAAAGGTTCCCCAGTCGTGTCCGACTCTAGGGGCCGATGCTCATCTCAGTTTCTTAGCCGAAGAGCCAGTGTTGTCCAAAGATGCTTCCGTGGTCCTGTGGCCAGCATGACAAGCACGGAACGCTGTTACCTTCCCACCGAAGTGGTACCATTTGCATGCTTTCAAATTGCTAGGTTGGCAAGAGCTGGGGCAAGTGCGGGAGCTCACTCTGTCACGCGGCACTTGGGTCTCGAACCTCCGGACTTGTGACCTTCCGAACAACCAGCCTGTCATCTTAACCGCTGAACCATTGTGCCCCCTCCTTTAGGTATAGGTGGTATAAAAACAGAGTAAATAAATCAAAATGTTATCAGGATTCCAGCTCATGATGAAGCCTTCACATATACACAAAGGCTCCCCGCTACATGGAGATGGGGTCTCCAGGTCTATCACCTGCACATCTTAGGGAGAACTCATCTCTCTTAGAATATTCAGTTCTACCCAGGAATTTATCACCTGAACAGGGCTACAAGAAATCAAAACACCAGACTGTGACTGGTGTAGACACTGGCAAGCAGCAAAGGAGGAGCTGGTAGACACCATGTGGCCAACTCCTGTTTCGGTGCCTTTCTTGAATTTGACCCACAGATACTAATGTCAAACTCTTCAAGCATCAGCCTTATGGTTAATCCCTCCCTGTTATCATTTTTGTTGCTATAAACCAGGATACACAGCCTATACATGCCATGAGTGCAAACCCATATGAACCCTCTACGAGTGGCCAAATGGAAATATTTCATTTTAAAAAATAGTGAAAGTATTAAACACATGGAGAGTACAGCAATTTTATTAACTTCAGATGGCTAAATAAATTTTACTAAAATGGAAGCTTAAATTGATTTATTTTTGTTTATGCCTGTCCACATCCAGTTCCTGGAGGCTGCAGTGTGCTACTCAGAGTCAAAGCACTTAAAGAAGATTGCCTTGCCTTACATAATCAGTTTTAGGCAGCAAAAATGTTGACCTCCACTAGAGGGCAGCAATGTGTTAGTCTTCAATATTCCTTAGCTACCCTCTAGTGGTGGTCTGGATATTTGCAGCCCAGATCTGGTAACCCTGTGTATTCCCTTGTTAGGTTTTAAATGTGGCTTTCAGGGGCGCTGCTCCACAAGTGGCCGGGTGTGAGACCCTGTTTTTCAAGTTGGGTTCACGAGAACAGTTGGGAGTGCTGCTGTTGTACCAACCTCCCTGCTGCGTAGCAACCTCCCTGCCTGAGCTGCTCGAGGCTGTCTCGGGGTTGGCAGTGGAGTTCCCCAGACTTATGGTTCTGGGGGACTTCAATCTGCCATCTCTGGGACGGGACTCGGAGGCGGCTCGGGAGTTCATAGCTACCATGGCAGCTATGGGCCTGTCTCAGATTATTCGTGACCCGACTCGGGACAGTGGTCTCACCCCGGACTTAGTTTTCTTGTCTGAGCAGTGGCAATGTGACCTGAGGGGAGAGTTACATCTTTCCCCATTGTCATGGTCAGACCACGCCCTGGTGACCCTTAGACTCTCTTGTGCTGCCCCACTCCGCAGGGAGGCGGGACCTATTCAAATGGTCCGCCCCCGGCGACTGATGGACCCAGTGAGGTTTCAGAAGGAGCTGGGGGTTATTCCCGAGGACTTGCTTCACGGTCCAGTTGAGCTCCTGGCCGCGGCCTGGAATAGGGCCGCGGCTGGAGCCCTGGACAAGATCGCGCCTATGCGACCTCTCCGGCCCTGCTTGGCCCGCCGCTCTCCGTGGTTTTCCGAAGAGTTAAGGGCCTTGAAGAGGGTTAAGAGACGTCTAGAGCGCCGCTGGAGAAAGACGAAGACTGAATCTGACCGAACACAATCTAGAGCCGCAGTTAAGGCCTACCTTGTGGCGGTAAGAGCGGCGAAACGTGAATATTTCTCCGCCCTTATTGCGTCCGCAGAATGCCGCCCGACGGCCCTCTTTAAAATTACAAGATCATTGTTGGGTCGGGAGCAGAGGGAGACCCACCTACAGGGCCGATCGGAAGAGTTTTCTGAGCATCTGCAGGATAAAATCGCTCAGATTCATTCAAAGTTGGACTCCAAGCGTGAGACAGGATCTGTGGAGATGCCAGGGGCTCGTACTTACCATGTTATCTGGGAACAGTTTGATCCTGTTGCACCTGAGGAAGTAGACAGGATCCTTCGGACTGTGAAAGCCACCACATGCCAGCTTGACCCTTGTCCCTCCTGGCTGGTGAAATCGGCCAGTCAGGTGACATGTGGATGGGTCCAGGCGATGATTAATCTGTCCTTGAGTCAGGGGGTGTTTCCGGAGGCCTTTAAGGAGGCGCTGGTGCACCCCCTCCTCAAGAAGCCGTCCCTGGACCCTACCATCCTGGCCAACTTTTGCCCAGTCTCCCACCTTCCCTTTTTGGGAAAGGTGGTTGAGAAGGTGGTGGCGTGGCAACTCCAGAGGATTCTGGAGGAAACGGATTATCTAGACCCCTTCCAGTCAGGTTTCAGGCCGGGATATGGGACAGAGACCGCATTGGTCGCGCTTATCGATGATCTCTGGCGAGAGCGGGATGGAGGGAGTGCGTCCATCCTAGCTCTCTTAGATCTCTCAGCGGCTTTTGATACTGTCGACCACGGTATACTTTTGGGACGGCTCAGGGAGTTGGGGGTGGGCGGCGTAGTTTTGCGCTGGTTCGCCTCCTTCCTCCAGGGCCGTTCCCAGTCGGTGTTGATAGGGGAGGAGAGAGCTGACCCGCGGCCCCTGATTTGTGGGGTGCCGCAGGGGTCGGTTCTCTCTCCTCTCCTGTTCAACATCTACATGAAGCCACTGGGCGAGATCATCCGTCACCACGGGATGAGGTATCACCAATATGCTGATGATACCCAGTTATACATCTCCATCCCGGGTGAAGTAGGTGATGCGGTCGATGCCTTATCTCAGTGTCTGGAGGCTGTGGGGGTCTGGATGGGGAACAACAGGCTTCAACTGAACCCTGGTAAGACGGAGTGGCTGTGGATTGATGGCCCCGCTAGATCCGGGAAGTTGTCATCTTTGGTTCTGGGTGGGGTGGCACTACCTCGCTCGGATCCAGTGCGGAATCTGGGGGTCCTCCTGGACTCGCGACTCCTGCTCGAAGAGCAGGTGGCAGTCACGGCCAGGAGGGCCTTTGCACAGCTTCGTGTTGTGCGCCAGTTACGCCCTTTCCTGGATCAGGAGGCCCTCCGAACAGTCACTCATGCCCTTGTCATATCCCGTATAGATTACTGTAATGCGCTCTACATGGGGCTACCCCTGAAGAGTATCCGGAAGCTTCAGCTGGTGCAAAATGCCGCGGCGCGAGCAGTTATGGGTGCCATGAGATCGGCACATGTTACACCTCTGCTACGCGAGCTGCATTGGCTACCAGTTTGCTTCCGGGTCCAATTCAAGGTGTTGGTGATTACCTTTAAAGCCCTACATGGCATAGGACCAGGGTACCTGAGGGACCGTCTCGTCCCAATAACGTCGACCCGCCCCACCCGTGCATGCAGAGAGGGCATGCTTCGGACCCCCTCAACAAGAGAATTCCATCTAGCGGGGTCCAGGAGGCGTGCCTTCTCTGCGATAGCGCCCGCCTTGTGGAATATCTTGCCCCCAGAGGTGAGACTGGCCCCTTCACTCCTGGCCTTTCGGAAGACCCTTAAGACCTGGCTCTGCCGCCGGTCCTGGGACGACAGAGGCGGCAGTGCCTCCTGGGGTTGGCTGGCCCCGTAGTGGTATGGTTCCATCCTGCGGTCCCCCCTTGGATTTTATGTAATTTATTATTATTATTGTTCAATGTATTTTAGATACTGTTTTTGTATTTTTAAACTTTCAATTGTTGTAACCCGCCCAGAGTCCCTTGCAAGGGAGATGGGCGGGGAATAAATTGAAATAATAAATAAATAAATAAATAAATAAATAAACCCTGTGTATTCCCTTGTTAGGTTTTAAATAACACACTGGAAAAGTGGCCAATGAAAAAATGTTGCCTGGGGAAGTGCTCCTGTTCAGGTCTTCTCTGGCCATCCCTTTTTCCTCCAATAGACAGCTAGAATTCCAACTCACTGAAGATGCTGAAGCATAATTGGCTTGTTTAGGTGTGCGAGTTCACACCTAATGAGCCAATTTTGGAGCAGTAGATTAAAGCCACTTCTCAAAAATTATAGTTTCACAAAAAGAGATGTAACTTCGTTGGACCTAGTGCTTGCCTTTTGAGGGACACTTGCTTGTTGATCTGCTTTGTTTAGAGATTTGGAATCCATTCAAATGCTACATTTTGTAGCCTCTCTACAGCCTTAAAATGAGCATGCACGACCATCGTTCTGCATAGAATGCAATTTCCCACATTGTTGCAACAATTTTAATCATGCCTGGCTTGCATAGTCTCTCTTAAGACAAAGGCATTTAATCACAGTGAAGGAGGTGGGGGGGGGGAGAACGCCATTCATGGTGCTCAGCCTTGTCCGAATGCACAGGTTTCTGTCTGGCGCCTTGTGCCAAATTTGATTCAATGTGCAGCCCTCATTTGCCACAGTAGCTGTTGGCAGAAGAGATCCATGTGACTGCTTCACAACTCTTTAGTTTGGTCCTTGTGATTGTACACCGAAATAACATTGAAGCAAACACTGTGAATCAAAGCACTGCTCCAGGAAATTTGTAAGGTCCCAATTGTGCACAACTAGAAGTCAACAAATTATACTGCACTGCAGATTCCAGCTGGTTTTGTAGAACTCCATTATATTTCATGCACTATGTGGTAATGCAGCTTTTGATATTCTTAAAGAACTGACAGCATCTATTTCCTTTCAAAGAGGGCTGCTTTCAATTTAGTGGCATTCAGCAACCTGCAGATTGGAGTCTGCAAGGCACTCTTAAGAATATCACTTTCAGATGACTGATGTTTTGCAGGTGGTTTTTGCAGAGAATCATGAAACACAGCTGCCATGAAACTTTTGATGAGCATAAGTAGAACAACATCAAAAAGTATGCTTTCTTTTGAGCAAACACATGAAAGCACAGAACTGGCTGACAGTGTCACAGCCCGGAATTCATTTTCATTAGCAGGCACAAATCAAGGGGAGGCAAGCTGGCTGTTTTATAGATAGAAATGTATATTGCAGAGGAACAGAGGCAATATATTAATGAAGATGTAAATTGGTTTGAAGCATAACTTGGTCATAGTTACGGTTTAAAAAAAAGTATAGTCTCCTTGACTCTAGCTCAACTCCTAGTGGTTATGTAGACATGTCCATGAGATTTTCTTGGCAGCCCTACTGAAGTGGTTTGCCATTGCCTTCTTCCAGGATGTTCTTTTCAACTTCCTGGTCTAGTTTACAACCCTTGAATCCCCTGTTTTATTTATTTATTTATTTATTTATTTATTTATTTATTTATTTATTTATTATTTTTTATATCTATCTATCTATCTGGGGCGTGGTGGCTCAGCGGGTAAGACGCGAGGCTTGTCGATCGGAAGGTCGCAAGTTCGGAGGTTCGAATCCCTAGCCCTGCGTGCGGAGTGAGCTCCCGCACTAGCCCAGCTCTTGCCAACCTAGCAATTCGAAAGCATGCAAATGCAAGTAGATGAATAGGTACCACTTCGGTGGGAAGGTAACAGCGTTCTGCGCGCGTCATGCTGGCCACATGACTGTGGAAGCGTCTTCGGACAACGCTGGCTCTTCGGCTAACAAACGGAGATGAGCACCGGCCCCTAGAGTCGGACACGACTGCACAAATGTGCGGGGGGAACCTTTACCTTATCTATCTATCTATCTATCTATCTATCTATCTATCTATCATCTATCTATCTATCATATTTATATGGCTGCCCATCTCACACAAAGTGACTCTGGGCGGCGTACAACAATGAGATAAAATAACAAATAGAAAAACAATCATTATAAAAAGATAAAAAGTAGGGTATTAGCAAACATTTTAAAATATATAAACCCCCCGGAGAGAGCAAGAATACCAATCACAGTGGAGTCATCTGAGAATGTCAACATAACTGTTGGTCTCCCATCTACATACTAACTAGCAGGTGGGATTTATTTTTAGAAATTCTGGTAAGATTAGAGCTTTACCCAAAGCTTTATTATTTTTCAATTGAACTATTATTTTTTGGATCTTTGAGGGTGAAACTGGGAGCCATTCGGGAACAGGAACGTCCACTGGCACGTTTGTGGGCCACCACCTAGGGGTGCTTTCAATAAGCCATGGAAGTGACCATCCCAAGTCTTGGGGGCAGTTTAGTACTGCTATTTGTATGGTTGAATCCTGCTGGACATTGAGATACTAGGTGCCAGAAGAGGCAGTAATTTTAAATTCCACTGACCTGGTCCAGTTCTCTAGTACACAGCTTTGTTTCTTCTCCTTTGGTAGCCTCTTATAGCCCCTTTTTAATAGAAAAAGAGAGTTATTACTTGTGCGAGCCTTCTTGTAGGCCAGGGTTGCCTGCATTCTAACTGAGACACACTCCCTATCAAACCAGGTTTGGATCACTTGTTAGATAAAGGAGAAGGTCAACTGGATGGTCAACAGTCTTGGGCAAGGCTGATGATTTGCTGAAAAATGGAGACTGTATTGTGAGCATCATTGGCTGCAGTTATAGACGGTCTCAAAAAAATAAGCAGTCAGATCATTAAAAAAATTGAACTTAGACCTTAAACAACTTATAAGACCACACTGGCCTAAGATCTCTGTCAGTAGAAGGGAAAATGTTAACTTGTGGGGATTGAGTTTGCTTTATTAAATCAAGGGTTAAGATGCCCACAAGTGGTAAGAGGTCACTCTGAACAAAAAGCCATATAAAAATCTTTCCAATAAGATGTGAAATCACTAGATGTTTACATGTAATCTACAGTTGCTTGGTTTTTCAAGAGCACCCAAATTCAGTTAGGTGCTACTAAGTAAGAAAGCCATAGTTAGAGCAGATCCATTTAAATAAGCTGGAATGAAGTTCTCATATTTAACTTGTCCAATTTATTTCAGTAACAATACTCTAAGTGATATGAAATATCTGGATGCCACTAGTCCTATGCCAACACACAATTCATGCTGAAATTAATTCCTGTTTTTTAGCAGCAGTATCTTCCCAGACACTTTTTTTTCATAATTCTTTTTATTGTGTTGAACTAATCAACAAAGAAAAGTACAGATACATATAGCAGTATTAAAGGGGCAACACGATCTCAAAATTGTTAAGTGTAGCAATAGCAATAAAAATAAATAGGGAAAGGGAAAAGGGGATTTGAAATTGTAATAAACAAAACAATTCCAAAAACTTTGACCATATTGCTTGAAGTTTTATTCCTCAATCCTTTGCCAAAACCCAAAAAGACTGTTTAATTGTTGACAACAACACATATCAAGGATCCACTGCTGCAAATCAAATCTAGATGTCTCCTTCCAACTTCCTGGACAATTATATTGAACATCTAAAATTCTATACTTAACTGTATGTACAGTATATAAATTCATTTAAAATAGGTTTAATCTTAGCAGCATCGTATCATTATATATATTTTAAATATTTTGCCTTTTTAAAAGTCAGCAAAAGGGTAAAGTGCCTTAACTCAGCAAATAGTGAGTCCCTAATCAGTTTGAAAACCCATCCCTGACTTGCTGTGATGACACATGGCACCATAGATGGTATAGGACTCCTTATGAACTAGTACGCATGAACAAAAAACCCTCCTCTTTTTGTTGGAATGGTTGTGAGGAAAAGGGAATTTATTTCCACTTGTGGTGGTCAAGTCCCCATGTCCCCATGTCTTCTGGTCTGTCTTCATGTCCCCATGTCTTCTGGTCTTCTGGTCTGTCTTCATGTCCCCATGTCTTCTGGTCTGTCTTCATGTCCCCATGTCTTCTGGTCTTCTGATCTGTCTTCATGTCTTCATGTCTTCATGTCTTCATGTCCCCATGTCCCCATGTCCCCATGTCCCCATGTCTTCTGATCTGTCTTCATGTCCCCATGTCTTCTGGTCTGTCTTCATGTCCCCATGTCTTCTGGTCTTCTGATCTGTCTTCATGTCCCCATGTCTTCTGGTCTGTCTTCATGTCCCCATGTCTTCTGGTCTTCTGGTCTGTCTTCATGTGTTCATGTCTTCATGTCCCCATGTCCCCATGTCCCCATGTCCCCATGTCCCCATGTCCCCATGTCCCCATGTCTTCTGGTCTTCTGATCTGTCTTCATGTCCCCATGTCTTCTGGTCTGTCTTCATGTCCCCATGTCTTCTGGTCTGTCTTCATGTCCCCATGTCTTCTGGTCTTCTGGTCTGTCTTCATGTCCCCATGTCTTTGGACTGGGGTGTTTTTGGAGATTGGTAAAGTTATAAATCAAAGAATTAATATGTGTCCACAACTTGCTTTGCTGAAAATATCTTTCGGATCTAATGCAAATATTTACTCTAAATAATTGGTGGCATTTTTGTTGACGGCTGCTAGAACGTCCATAGCTAAACACTGGAAAGATAAAACTATAATGTTGGAGCTCTGGCACTGAAATGTTTGGCATATCACCATAGCTGAGAAATTAACCTACACTCTGGTCAAATTAAAGTTAAAGCCTTCTCGAATATAGGGTCTGATTTTATATCTTACATCAACCAGCGGAACCATAACTGTTTTATACTAGATGAATATGTTAATGTGGGGGAGAAATATTAAGGAATTATTAATATGTGGATTTATGAATTGTTTTTCTTGTCTCCCTTTTCAACTCTTAAATGTATATATGAAATTTTATGGTACTTTTTTTATAGAAAATTTTTTAGATATAAAAATTGTTTTTTCAAAAAATGACACATGGTGCTGACTCTTCAGCACCTCCTGATTTCCTGACAATTAAGGATTTGCTCTTTGTCCCCTTTTTGTCTATCATTCTGCCTGTGCTATGTCTATGAGGTGGCTAACCTGAGGTCACTCTCTTTCTTCCCAGGCACACTCACACAGACCACATCCTCTTGTTCCTGGTAGGATATGTCTAGCTAGGAGCTAGGCTTTGCTTGTCTTTATGATGGATTGCCCGTAAATGCATCTCCTTTCTGTTCTAGTTATAAAACCTGCTTCTCTGTTCCTTGCTCATGTCCGATTCCCATTTTCAGAAACATTCACATGCACACCCAGAGCTCTTCAGCCTCAGTTAACCCCTCTTGGTGGACCAGACCATGAAATCCACTCTACAGGATAGCTAAAACTACTTTGATTGAGATTGGGTATAATAACAGAATCTTGCAAGTTTGATTGTGCTGTACCATCTCCCCCTTATAGTTCAGTGAATTAGGGAAGAGTCCTTCTGAGCCACTTCGGAACATTATCTGCACAGTCTAGATTTTTAAAAATGCTTCAGCCCCTTTTGCCTAGGCAATGGCACCTGCACATCTTGGCCAAGGTCATCTTCCTTTCTCTCTAAGCCCCTTCAGATGCTCTCAATAACCAAGGAAGGGGACAGGGAGTCATGTAGAAGAAGGCATATATTCATATAACCTGGACTTAAGCTACATAGGACTTTATTACCAGCATTTGTACTTCAACCAGAAACAAATTATCAGTGCCTTCAGCCCTGACTTGTTATGATTTCTCAGTTTCAAGTCCATTTTCAGCTGTGGAAGCTCATTGGGTGACTTTAGGTCAGGCATTAGATGTCCTTGGTCACAATGTTGTAGTTATGGGAAACACTGGAGGAAGGAGGGCAATATGCATCTTAGTGAGTTTATGGGGAATGGTGAGATATAAGCCTTATGAACAATAAACTAACAGGTTTCCAAACTAGACACAAAAGCAGCCCCATGTAGAGAGAATTGCAGTAATCAAATCTGGAGCATTACCAGCACATGCAGTAGGTTTTTAAGTCATTTCCTTCCTTGGAAATTCACAGTGGGAATATTTTGTGTTCATCATTATCTCAGAACTTGAAAACACCAGAATACAACTGAAACATTCAAATATTAAAGCAGAACAGTTCAACTGCCTCCTTCTTCAGTTACTCAGAAATGAATCAAAAGACTGTAGGCAATGTGGCAATTACAGGACTGTGAAGATTGGATATTCTGAATTTATAGGAGCCAAACAGAGAAAATACAGTTTTAAGACCTATTGAATTAATAGCTCTGAGAATGGTCCAACTCTTATGTTTAGGGGCAGACTAGATATTACTGAGCTCCACAGAGGAAAGCTGAACTTAAATGTTGGAAAGGATAGCAAGGTATTTAGATGTCTGGTTTCCAGTAATGGGTATGGCTTCATTCCTGTTTCCACAGTACTTCTCCAGTTAACCTGAGGGCCCTTCTGCATACCCAGTTTGCACTAATCTGGGATGTGTGCCATGTTCACAAGTTCTCCTGATGCTGGACCTCTTTGGCAGCTCTTCTGAATAATTTCTGTCTTATCCATGGCACAGGAAGAAACAATGCACGTTTAATATACTGGTATAGGATTTCATGGCCAGTATCTGTTGGGCAGTGTTAGGCTTCAGGTTTTAGTGACCGTGGTCTAGACAACAGATTTTTCTGATGTTTTGCCAGCTGGTATCTTTTGTTTTGTAGCTGGTATCTTCAGAAGCAAGAGGCCTGGCTATAAAGACAGGAACCCAGTCAGTCCCTGCTCAGTTGCCTGCGTAGTCATTCATTCATGACTGCTGATTTCTATCCGCTATTTCTATTAGTGCTGCCTACTTTCTATTGTCAACAGAAGGACAAATAGTATAATACAATGCTTTGCTTTGTACCTAGATCCAGCTCAAAGTGAAAGCTTCCTTCCTTCCTTCCTTCCTTCCTTCCTTCCTTCCTTCCTTCCTTCCTTCCTTCCTTCCTTCCTTCCTTCCTTCCTTCCCTCCTTCCCTCCCAGCCAGTGCTGAGATCCCCAGAGGCAAATAAAGCACCAGTCTTTCCACTGAGTTTTGATGGAGCTTCGTCATCTGCTGAACTACTAGCACCCTTTGAACCTTGTAACTAGAATCTACTGACCAGCTTTGTTTACTTTTTCCTCCATCTCAATGGCTTTTCTTTTTGTGTTATATCTTTTTCAGCTTTTGGTCTTTGTAAACAGAAGAACGAGTGGAAGCAAATGCAGAGTGCATATATGCACAGAAAGTTACAGAAACTTAGCAGAATGGAAAATAAGAGGGCCCTTGAAGTGATTATCATGTTCCTTCCATGTGATGGCCCTTTAGATAAATGTGTTTTTACACATACAATGTATTCATGGAGGATTCAAACTGTTGGCACAGATCCGGGCAGCAGAAAAACCAGGAAGCAAGCAACGGGTAGGAAAAGAGAAGAACAGCAGGAAGCAGAACTGATCCCTGAAGGCTGAACTCTGTGCTTAGCTACTCAGAGCGTATTGTTCTTAAGTGTGCCTTGCAAAATGAAATATTGAATTTTCCCTAAACACAATCATTTCTAAAATGATAATGACCAGATGTTCATGCATGTCACTCATGAGCCATAGTTCTTTCTGAACTACTTCATAGCCACAGACAATGAGAGACTACTGTAAGAAAGCTAAGATGGAGGAGAAAGAAGCTTCAATATTTAGGAAAACTATGGTCTTTCTTTGAGAGGGACAACCAAAAGCAATCGTTTATTGAGCACGATCAAGCTACATTGTAGTTCCTGTGACATAACAAGACTATGGCTCAATCTGTGGAGATTATTTTAAGCAGAGTTTTTACTAATTGCCTTTGGACCATGGTCTCAAGCTTAAGACCGAGCTTCAGGAAACAGGTATGAGGGCTTTTGCTGGCCCCTGGCAAACTCCAACATCATACAGGCAGACACGTCTAACAGCAATGCAAATTAGCTTTATTGAATAAAAGTGTGTTGTGTGTTCTTGCACTTACTTTCCTATAACATAAACCCACATTGGGTATGCATACTCTCACAAATGGAGGAGTTGAACCATATCCCAGCCTCAAATGATTACTTACAAACTCAAAGATATAACCCTCAAGGGCCCCGTAGTGAATGGACAGGCAAGATCATAACCCACATGCACTGGCAGCCAGAGCCAAATGTTGTTTCAATCAACATTTACTCATCAGGGATGGTGGCCTGCCTTGGGTCATGGGCAAAATCAGATGACCAGCTGTGGGCCAAGATTAAGAAGTGGGGAGGGAGCTCTTCAGCCTCTGATTAAAAGGGGGAAAATAATCAAAAAGACTTTTGGAAGACTTTCCTTATTTTTTCATGTCTGTTTCCATCTTCAATGTATTTACAAATGTTCTTATAATACTTCTTTTCTCTTTTAAGAGCTCTCCAAAATTCTTTGTTAAATTCCTTCCTGAGATCTTTGACTTTCTTGGCTTTGGATTCTCTTCTTGTTAATTTCCACCATTTGTTCTGACTGTGGCAGGTTGAAGTGCCTGGCTGAAGGAAATCAGTTGGGGTTGTGCCAAGGTCATGGAGGTTTTTTTTAGGGAAGGCAGATGACTCAGCACAAGACCATGAGCACGTAGGCAGAAAGGGGAAAATGCTAGAATGCACCTGTACAGTGGCACACATGTGTAATGGTTGTAGAACCTAAGTTGCAATTAAATCCGATTCACAAGCTTTTACTTAGAAAATCTATTTAATGCTAGGTTACTACAGTACAGAGAAAGTTGCAAATGGAAAAGCCCGCGATTTTCTATCAGGTTATACGTTTCAACAGTTTTATATTCCCTCCCTCTCAAAGTTCTGAAATTCCCCCTGAAAAGCATGTAACCCCCCCCCCTTCTTGTGCCAGGCAGTTCTTTCCAAGCCTTCCACATTATTGCAGATGTTTCTAGCCGCTCCCATGTCCTTGGCTACTGATAACCCAAACAAGTTGGTTTCACAGCTCTGGAATGCAACTCGCATCTCTCAATCTGGGTTAATACATTCATGCATGTGAGTTGATCTGATGTTTTGAAAACATTGGATCAAAGCAGCATGACAGCATGTGACCTGGGTATAGAATATAAAATGAGCCAGGAAGAGCAGAGGAAGCTGGAGAGGACGTTGCCTGTTAAATGTGGAGTGGAGTGGATCCTGTTTAGTCCAGAGATTCTGGCCCTGAGACGAGGAGGAAGACCAGGAGGAAAATCCTGGAGAGGCTTTTTAAAATGTGGAAAGACCAGGAGGATGGACTGTATTGTGTCAGGAGATTCAGATTCTGGACAGTAGAACTTCATGAGTTAAAGGCTTTGTTTGGCAGCAAGACAGCCAGGAGAAAACTCTCCGACATTCATTGAGATAAGGAGTGGAAGAAGAAGCTCTAAATAAAGCATGAATGGAAAGCAAGGGAAAAAGAGTTGAGAAGGAGAAAGTTAAGTAGGTTATTTCTCATATAACTATGCATTCTATTCTGTACATACTAGGTTTTTGGAAATTATATTGTCACTTGTATATCTCAGCTCACACTACTTTATTGGCATAAGTATCTTAGTGTTCGCAATGAAATCCCTTATTTGTTTAAATGCTGGCTTTGTTTATGTCTCTCTATCAGCTCCTATCCTGATCCACCCTCCGACACTGACATCCAGTTTGCTTTCTTCTGTTTCTTGGTCTTTGGAAGCTTCTTTTCACATTTATCATTAACACCTTCTTTGTTTTCATTCCACAGTTCCACTGGTTTCAGTCTCCAACTACAAGCAGCACATTTACTTGCATGTTCTGTCAATTTCAAACTGTGACCATAACACTTGCATCAACCTCCCCTTCTTCTACATCAGTAGTTGGAGCATAAACTTGAATAATCATCATATTATAGGGTTGTCCACTACATCATATCCAAACACTGTCTTTGCTACATCCTTCCTGACTGTGACAGCAACACCATTCCTTCTTTATTTTGTGTGTGTCTTGAGTAGTAGAGTATGAACTTCTAACTGAAAATGTCCAATTCCAGTCCATTTCAGTTCACTGATGCCCAAGATGTCAATATGTAGTCGATTCATTTCATCTTCTCACTGTGTTGACTTTCCCATATTCGTGCTTCTTATATTCCATGTTCCTACGGAATTCTCTTTGAAGCTACAGATTTTCTTTTTCTGTGGGGCAACATCAGCAACTAGACATCTGGAAGGCTTCAATCTAGCTATATCGTAAACATCATTAGTACTCCAAAAGTTCCTCAATGGTCTCTCAGTAACATGTTGAGGGACCCATCGTCCAATCATTTTACATTGTCTATCCATGTGGTTTTCTGGTAAACAGAAGTGGTTTGCCATTGCCTTCTCCAGCACAGTATGAAATAATGCCTTTGCTTTGTCACTAATATGATAATCTGCCTCCAGCATCTTCCTATATCACTGCTGCTCAATGTAAGTGCCTGTTTGCTTTAGCTGGGCAGCTAGGATGACCTTCACGTCTTGGGTGACTACTGGGACTACGTAGTCTTGGTGAACATTCCCAGTGTTCATCACTTATCCTGCCAGTAACACCCACTCTCACCATGTTGAGGCAGCATAACAGGAGTTAAGGGAGTCTATTATAAGTACTAGTATCTATTCTAAGAGTCAAGAGTTTACTATCATAAGTACAATTATCAGTTTTAAGGAATGGATGTAGGATATGAGTTGGTTACTATTTTTTAAAAGTCTCTGTGTTCTAAAAATGAGAAGATGACACAATATGTTGCTCTATGGTCTAGATTTAATGATAAACTTAAAGCTTGAATTAATTTTATATAGGTATTTATACTTATATGGATCTTTTTTCTGTTAATTAGTGGGCAGTTTGTTTAGATTTCATTTATTTTAATCAGTGTAACATATTTTGTTTTGTAACAAAATAAAAAAGAGTTTCCTATTATACTGAAGTTTCTTAAACAGCTCTACTGTCAAAGGTACCATCTGCAAAGAGAGCGAAAAACAAGTTTAAGGAATGAAACAGAAAAGTCTGTAATCTCCATCCTGTCCCTTTTCATTCTACTTTTCCAGTTGACATGAGGGACCCAGGTGGAAAGATTCATTCAGCATGTCAGGGAGGGGGAAATCTTCCCCCCACATAATTGATTATTCTTACTAAGGAAACGGCTTTTGCCAAATGCATTTAGATTGCTTAGGCTCATTCTTAAAATGAATTATTCACTTCACAGCCCTAGAAAAAATAAGAAAGACATACTTCTCTGCTGCAGTAATTATAATGAGTGTAGTGTTAGATTAATTAGGAAATGAAGAGGAGAGAATTATGACAAAGAATTATGACAAAGAAATCCAGATGTAAGGACTTGTTACAGATGTTGCCTAGTCTATGGAATACCATCTTGTGTGCCTGGAACCAGTGAATGAGAAGGGATGTTTCATAGATACGTGACTAAAGACTGGCAACATAAAGCAAAATGACCAAGCAGTACAGATGTAAAGTAAGTACTTATTTCAGTTTAGTATCTTAAAAACAAATGGATTCTTTGGACATAAGCACTTCCTCAGTGAATGTTAGCATTGGAAGAATCATCTATTAGTCTGTTACTCTAATTATGGCTACTTCTTGCTCATTATCAGTAATTGTGAATATAATTGTTATTCCACTAACTATCTGACAACTTTGTCAGCCCATTAACAATCTCTGATCAACTCAGCCATAGACTTTGTTGGGGGGGGGGAATCTGAATGTAGAAACAAATGCACTGGAGTCTTTCATCCATGGTAGAATTGGCTGTATCACAGAAGTCTTGCTATGACATACTTGTCAGGGTATACCCAGACATTGTATTAAGAATTTTACTGCAGTGAAGAAGGCAGCACAGCTGAGAGCACTGAACAATTAGCTCTGAGGTAACTGAAGAGCTAATTGCATACACCTGGATCAATCACCACTGAATGACTTAGCAAAGTTATATGGATAGAAGGCAGTTGGGAGGAATCCATGTTGCTGGGTGTTGTAGGAGTTGCTGGATTGTGCATTGCTGTGTATAGTTGGTTAAAAGGTATTTTGCCTGTGTATATATATTTGTATTTAGTAAAGTCTGTATATATTGGAAATCACAGACTTGAAGCAAATTTGTTCTGAACCACTCTTGGGTTGCACCAGCTGCGCTACTCTGACAATACTTTGGTGAGTACATGTCTACACTTGATTTGTCATAGCCAAAAATTAGAAAAGACTCATCAATTAATTCCTCATTTCTCAGTAGAAGATTTACAGATTTGAGAAAGATGGCAAGTATAGTCACTTATTTACCATTTACCATTCTTCATACCACAGCAAGAGATGTACTTTAAATGTGCTTTGAAAAATCTGGCATAATTTTTATAATTATCTTTCAGCATATACAGTGACAAATAAAATAATATTGTCCTACCTTTGCATGGTGGTGACATCAACAAAATGGAGGGAAATATACTGTATTTCTAATCTGTCTTTTCCTTCTGCTAATGAACAAATGGATCATAGAACAAATCAGTTCAGAGTTCTCATTTGAACCACAATTGACCAGGCTCAAATTATTATGTTTTGGCACATTATATGAAGACCCAGCTCCTTTGAGAAATCTATAACACTGGAAAAGGTGGAAAGAAACGGAAGAAGAGGATGACCAGCAGTAAGGTGAATGGACTCAATTACCATGATGATGGATGCACCATTGGAAGACCTGAATGGTCAGATGGGGGGCAGATTATCCTGGAGAAGGTCCAGTCCTAGAGAAGGACTATATATCTGGCCAAACATGAGTAAGAACCCCATATTAGGGATTACACTGTGGCAATAAGGGTGGCAAAACAATTTATCTGCTCTTATTGCATTTGATAGCCACTCAGTGGCCCTCTTAAGATAACCTGGTCCCTGCTGGGGAGGAAAGGGCTGCAGGACCACCTGCAGGGCTGCTGTGAGGAATGTTCTTGGTATGTGGCAGGTAAAGTCACTCAGATCTGCTCAGAGTAGGATTCTGACTGGACACACACAGGTGAGGTGCTTGAGGTAAGGTCTTCTAGAGTTATCTGGAGCAAGTTTGATTCTGTGACTCCTGAGGAAATGGACAGGGTTCTCCAATCTGTGAGCTTGGCCACTTGTTTGTTAGATCCAGGTCCCTCCTAGATGATTAAAGCCACCTGTGAGTTGACCTGCGGCTGGGTCCATGAAGTGGTGTCATCCTCCATATCTCTGTTATATTATCACTGTTGTCTAACTTTGTAAAATACAAGTATTTAACTACTAAAAGAATGATACTTATATAGCATAGAATTTTGACAAAACCTCTGCAATGTCTTCCGATCAGTAGTACTAGAAGCCTTTGGTCTGGAAACACTTTTCACTGCCCTTAAAATAAACCCTTTGAAATCAGTGGGTCTTAAGTTTATCAATAATTTAATGTTTTATATTACTCACTATGTAGTCATCTATAAACACACATTCATGTAAAACCCAAACTATCAATCAAAAAATTCACAGAGTGATAGGAGCTACCAAAGGAAGGGAGGTGTCACAAAAGTCAAGATAGTGGCTGTGCCCATGTGATTGAAGTCCCGCCCCTTTTTTTATGTGCGTCAAATGCACAACGCAAATGAAAAAGAGGCAGGGCTTCAATCACACGTTTGTGGCCACCATTTTGACTTTTGTAACCCACCCCACTGGAGACACCTCTGCAGAGAGGGCCTGTGTGTAATTAGTAAATTAGATTTAGGTACGTCTCCCTCATTGAAGTAGATCTGTTCAAAGCATGATTACATTTGGAATCGATCCAGTCTGTTCAAGGAATGTACTGTGTTCAAGTGATCTTGTTTTATGCTCCCACATTTTATTTTAAATGCTACCTATTTTTTTATAAACCATTTCTGTGACTTTTGAAATGAAATGTCATCTGCTATGTTGTCAAAAAACCTATGTTCCTTGTCAAAGAGGACTCAATTAAAATAATTGCCAGCCTGGAAAGCAAAAATTCAATTTGCTGCTGCAGTACCAAGAGGTATTGCTCAAAAAAAAAACATTTAGAAAGTTGCCAATGAACAAAAGATTTTTTCATAATATAGAAGCATTTCTTGAGAACAGTTGTGATAGAAAGTCAGCTTCAAGCAAGCAAATAAAAAATAGCAACACCACTATGTTTCAGAAATGATTTTTTTAATACTGATACTCAAAAATGAAAAATTCTTGGCAGGTGAATGCACAGGTGAAATGCTCTTGGGTGGAGGTAGAAGGACCTCCAATATGAGGTCATCCATTGGTTTGGAGCCAGGTATCATCAATATGTTGATTATACCCAGTTGTACATCTTGACCCCGGACCCAACCAAGTGATACCGTTGAAATCCTGGCCCAGTGTCTAGAGACTGTGCAGGTCTGGATGGGGAGGAACAAAATCAGGGTCAATCCTGACAAGACCAAGTGGCAGTGTTTATTTGGGCCCACCAGTCTTGGGGATATTCCACTGTTAGTCTTCAGTGGGTTGCACTTCCCCGTCTGAGACTTGTGCACAATCTGGAGACTCTCAGCTCCTACTGGAAGAACAGGTAGCAGCTGTGGCCAGGAGATCTAGCCATCTACCCAGTGTATCCTCATACAGCAATCCTGTGAAGTAGGTTGAGTTGAGAGATAGTGACTGATATCACGGTGGTGATAGGGGATGAGAGATCCGACCCTCGACCCCTCTTGTGTGGGGTGCCGCAGGGTTTGGTTCTCTCTCTTCTATTCAACATCTACGTGAAACCACTAGGTGAGATCATCCGTCACCACGGGATGAGGTATCATCAATATGCTGAAGATACTCAATTATATATCTCCATCCCGGGTGAGGTAAGTGATGCGGTGGCTGCCCTGTCTCAGAGCCTGGGGGCTGTGGGGGTCTGGATGGGGAACAACAGGCTTCAGCTGAACCCTGGTAAGATGGAGTGGCTGTGGATTGATGGACCCTCGGTTTCCAGGAAGTTGTCATCTTTAGTTCTGGATGGGGTGGCACTGCCCCATTCAGACCCAGTGTGGAACCTGGGGGTCTTCCTGGACTCATGACTCCTGCTCAAAGAGCAGGTGGCAGTCGTGACCAGAAGGACCTTTGCACAACTTCGGGTTGTGCGCCAGCTACGCCCATTCCTGGATCGAGAGGCCCTCCGAACAGTCACTCATGCCCTCGTCATCTCCCATATAGACTATTGCAATGCGCTCTACATGGGGCTACCCTTGAAGAGTATCCGGAAGTTTCAGCTGGTACAGAATGCAGCCACATGGGTAATTATTGGTGCATCAAGATCAGCACACTTGATACCACTGCTGTGCGAGCTGCACTGGGTGCCGGTTTGCTTCTCGGTCCAATTCAAGGTGTTGGTTATCACCTTTAAAGCCCTACATGGCATGGGACCAGGTAACCTGAGGGACCGTATCATCCCCATAATATCTACCCGCCCCACCCGTTCATGCAGAGAGGGCATGCTACAGACCCCATCGACAAGGGAATTTCATCTGGCGGGGTCCAGGAGCCGAGCCTTCTCTGCAGTGGTGCCCGCACTTTGGAATATTCTGCCCCCGGAGGTGAGGCTGGCCCCTGCGCTCCTGGACGTCCGGAAGAGTCTAAAGACCTGGCTCTGCCGCCTTGCTTGGGAGGGGAAGGGTAATAGTTTGTCCTTGGGGTAGCTGGACCCATAGTGTCCTCCCTGTTGAAGGAGATTTTATTCCCACTTGGACTTTGTATTTGTATTTATTTATTCTCTGTCTGTATTGATTGTTGTTTGTGATTTTAAGCTTGTGTGGTTTTAATCGTTGATATGATTGTAAACCGCCCAGAGTCCCCCTAGGGGGAGATGGAGCGGTGATATAAATTGAATTATAAATAAATTAAATAAATAAATCTTAGTACAATATGTGAATCCAGCCTATGTTTTATCTGATGAAGTGGTCTCTGATCCATAAAACCCAGAGCTAGTGAAAGAGGGAAACAAAAATATCTGTTCTATTTTATCACTGGCCACCCATATTTTTTTGAGAAGGAAATAGTGAGGCATGAAGGCACAGATTATGCTGGTGATTCTAGCTCCCCCAATTGACTGGTGTTCAGAGCTACACTGGCTGAGAAGCCATCATATATCTAAACCAGAGTTTATCAGAATGAGAACAAGTCTCAGAAAGCCTTGGGTTGATAAATGCTCCCATCCTTCATCCCCCTGGATGGTCATGAACAGAGTTCCAAAGTTTCTAGTTGATTTTGCTAAAGCACAGATTGCTGTGTCATCTGGACTGACCAATCATGGTTTGACACAAAACAGATTTAACTCTTCCTCAGAGGAAAACTGACTATGCTTAATGGTTTACTGCATCTTCTACCTTGAGGATGTTCTTCTTCAGATGAAGTGCCAGAAAATACCCAGCATTCCAAATATAGTGATTCTGTGAATTTATATATGGGTAATAGGATACAAGTATATATGGGTAATAGGATAAAAGGGGTGTGGTGGCTCAGCGGGTAAGACGCCAGGCTTGTCGATTGGAAGATCGCAAGTTCGGAGGTTCGAATCCCTAGCCCCGTGTGGCGGAGTGAGCTCCCGCACTAGCCCCAGCTCTTGCCAACCTAGCAATTCGAAAGCATGCAAATGCAAGTAGATTAATAGGTACCACTTCGGTGGGTAGGTAACAGCGTTACACATGCGTCATGCCGGCCACATGACCATGGAAGCGTCTTCGGACAGCGCTGGCTCTTCGGCTAACAAACGGAGATGAGCACCTAGAGTCGGACACGACTGCACAAATGTGCAGGGGGAACCTTTACCTTTTTAATAGGATACTAGCGTTTTTTTTCAATTCCTTCCCGAATCATCCTTAATCAGAATTTGACAAATTATGATATTTTGTTAACAATAACCTATCACTCATTACAAATGTTGTAATCCAAACACTCTGAATAGTGCCTGGCTGCCTACTCCTGGCTTAATATAAAGTCTCCTCTGGGTTGAGTTGGGCACATATAATATTTCTTGACAAAGATATGGAAATGATTCGTAATTGCCTTCTTCTGGGATTATTTTTCCAACTTCCCAGTCTAGCCTGAGATTTCCTAGTGGTCTCCAATCGAACCTGTAACTGTACTTACCTTTGTCATGACACTTCTGATCTAGGACATGCTATTTTGTTTCCTCCTCCTTCTAATATCCTCTTCTTATGAGAGAATATAATTGAAAACAACAGTAGGATGGTAGAAATGTTTCGTGTTGCCACCCTGGAAAGGTAAGAATTGAAGTTCTCTTCAATCATCTGTAAATATTATTAGGAAGATTTCATTTGCCTGCCTTTGTAGTTACTGTGGCTTTGTATGCTCTAGCAATGAGAGCTGTTGACCTGGCAATTTTGATTTCCAAGGAATTAATTACTTTTATCACCCAGGAGTCTAGATTAGAGTTGTTGAATATCAGATGAAAGATATGATGACCTTCCAGGGTGATACAACAGTGACCCACTTAATGTTTCCTCTATCATCTGTTACTCCTCCTCCTCCTCCTCCTCCTCCTCCTCCTCCTCCTCCTCTATTCCATTCATCACTATCTTGGTTCCCTTGTGATATCTTCTATGGACTTTGTACCATATTGCTTCATGATATAATGCACTGAATGTGCTGGGTTTATAAACATTTAAGCACAATTATTTCAATACAAAACAGAGAATCATGCAATAACTCACTTTATAAAAAGGTAAAGGTTCCCCCCGCACATTTGTGCAGTCGTGTCCGACTCTAGGGGCCGGTGCTCATCTCCGTTTGTTAGCCGAAGAGCCAGCGTTGTCCGAAGACGCTTCCACAGTCATGTGGCCGCATGACGCGCGCAGAACACTGTTACCTACCCACCGAAGTGGTACCTATTAATCTACTTGCATCTGCATGCTTTCGAATTGCTAGGTTGGCAAGAGCTGGAGCTAGTGCGGGAGCTCACTCCGCACGCAGGGCTAGGGATTCGAACCTCCGAACTTGCGATCTTCCGATTGACAAGCCTGGCGTCTTACCCACTGAGCCACCACGCCCCATAACTCACTTTATACTTACCAATTAATTCAAAACAAGATGTGGCTGACAATTTTTTACTATGTAAATGTAAGCTAGTTTATGTTGCCATAACATAATAATCCAAGTAACATGAGGAAATAGAAATTACTACACTTAAGCCATCAGTTGTATGTTCATGTGTTTTTCATGTGAAACCATAGTTCCATTAATGATTACCTTATTATTTACACATTACATTGGAGCTGTGTTTTCATTATTTATTCATCCACACATCATGGGATGTTAACTTGCAGCATAATCACTGCGTGTACTATATTTTACAACATCAGAAATTGTGTTAAAAATCCTGGAAGTTGCTGTGACTGAAAATGCTTAGCTATTCAATTCCATTATATTACCAGTGTCTGTCATTTAATCAATCTGTTAAGCCAAAAAAGCTGCAGAAAGATTCTCTTGTTTTGAGAAAATATGTTTACTACTATTTCAAAAGCAAGATAAATGTTATTCTTATTAATTTTCATAACACGTAGTTTAAAACACTTGTGTTGTACTTCATTTGATAACTCATCATTTGTCTCACATTTATCAGATACACATTCTATCTTCCTTTTTTTTAAAAAAAACTACATACAAAAACAGTAACAAAATGATATAACAGGAAGGAAGGAAGGAAGGAAGGAAGGAAGGAAGGAAGGAAGGAAGGAAGGAAGGAGGGAGGGGAGGGGAGGGAGGGGAGGGAGGGAGGAAGGGAGGAAGGGAGGAAGGGAGGAAGGGAGGAAGGGAGGAAGGAAGGAAGGAATTTATTTCATGAATTAAAAATTTTCAAAAGATTGACCAGCTTGCTTGAAGGTCCTCTTCCTTGTCCTTTAACTGGAAAAAAGAAAAACCTAATTCAAATGTTGACAGACCACAATTCTCAGCAATGTATCGTGTAAATCTGGCAGAATGTTAGTGGGCAATTTGAGCCATTGATCAGGTTCGAAGGGGATTATTGTTGACAGTGTGACTTCAGTGGCACTGACCCCTCAGCATCTCCCAACCTCCTGACCACAAGGGCCAGTGGGGTGTAGAGAGAGAGAGTGAAAGATTCATGCAGGGTCCCCTCCCTGCTCACTCTTTGACTAAAAGTTTGCCTTCTGCCTTTCTTTCTAGCCATGGATATGCACAGAGCCCTTGCACCTTGATTCTCTTCCTGGTAGGAAGCAGATAGCTAGATGTTAGGCCTTGCATCATGCATTTCTTTCCTTTATAAAGGAAATTCTCTCCTTTATAAAATCTGCTTCACTAAGCATTGATCAGATTAGATTCCTACTCTCAGGAAAGCTCATACACTTGCATAAGTACTTTCCCTCCAACACCTGCAAGGATGGGGATGTGACTAATTTGCCCCAGGAGGCATTCTGCTCCCATCCCTCAGGACAGAAAAAGAAAATTCTGAAAAAGGCCAATCGTACCTTTTCTGCTGACATCACAGCCCCACCAGATGGCCTCATAGGATGCTTCAGAAGGCCAGGTGATTGAGATGCCCCTTCCAAGTCCTCAAAAATTATCCCTCTCTTCCCTGTAGAACTAGTGCATTGTTGCTTATTGTATAAAATGTGAAATGGGAGGAACGAATGCTTTTTATAGGTCTGTTAAGATTACGGGAAGCTCAGTACACTTTTTTTTTTAGTTCCTTCCCCCAGATGAGTGGGAAATTGGGCCAGTGGCATTTCATGATTTGCTGTTGAATTTTGTTCAGTTGTGATGGCTATAAAGAAACTTTAGGTTTAAATGGGATGTGATAGATCACTTTCACACTAGAAGGCTATTAGCTTTATATCTTACCATTTTAAATTATAATTTAGTCATATGGTTTGTTGTACTTCGTATTGTATGAAACTTTGGTTGAGGACTGTAAATAAAATTTTACTTACTAGAAAAAAGGCAGGATGATGATGATGATGACGACGACGATGATGTCCACCATACTCCTTGCCACATTGGAAAACAGATCACTGATATATCCTGTGTGTATTTTCTCCTGTATCACAGAATCGCAGGATTCAACAGAGCCCTTTAAGGTTCTGAGTTCAGCCACTTGCTCAGTGTGGGAATCCAGCTGAAGCATTCTTGACAGATGGCTCTGGACAGCTCCAGTGAAGGGAACCCCGCTGTCTCTCTAGTACAGAACCATAGAAATCTTATCCTTTAACCCTTGACCAATATGTTATTTGTAAATAAATAGCTGGTTATAACCTCAATAGAGATAGTTGATAGTTTTCTGTGTAGGGACTGACCTAATTTCCTACTGCTCAAAGAAGGGGACAAGTAGAACAATATTTCCTTAAGCACTTCCTTAAGTAGATTTGAGGGAAATATTCAAATCTGCTTTAATCCTGTGACAGCCATTATTCCTATGTACATAGCAAAACCCAGCATGTTCTATAAGTCAATCATTTCCATTGTTATCAACAAGCCACTGTGTTTAAATTAGTATAATCGCAGAATATAAGAACCACAGATTTAAGTATGGGCATCCTCCATGCTAAGTACAGAACACACATCATTTATATGCAGGCCATCCTTACCCTAATATATAAAGCACTTATGTTGTTTTTATATCTAGCCACACAGACAGGCTTTGATCACAGACTTATACTGTACAAGGATTGCTTTGATTTCAAGAATAGAAAGTGTTCCCTAACTATGTTGTATCTGCCTGACCTCCTTTTTCGATTGCACAACATGTCAAGAATTCACTAGTCTGTTCACTAGTCAGGCAGTAAATCAAGCAATACAAAATAGACTTGTACACAAAGAATAGAGTATAATGCTCTTTTTGATTTACCCAAGGCAGAGGTTATGTGCAAAATGTTCTGTTGTGCTGCCACCTTGTGGCTATGTGGCTAAAGGATACATTTCTGAATAGAGTTGGGCTCGCTTTGAAAATGCTTTGGAAAAGTGCCTCAGATATTGCACTGCTGCTCTCTGCTATTCATTAAACAAGCCTGACGTTTTATGGTCTTTTCTGTATGCCTGAAAAAAGTACCACTCATTAAAATTAATTTGACCCTCTAAGCAAATATACGGCTTGTGTGGAAACCTGGAAAAATGTTGGGTCATTTTAATGACTAGCAAAGAGATGCAGTCACACCAAAGGTCTGAAGCACTAAACAATCTTATTTCTGAATATTTTTTTATGATTTCTTCAGGCACTTGTTATACAGTATTAGAAAATTCTTACTCCATTATATCTTACACAAAAATTATACTGGCATTCGTGGTAGAAAATATATATGTACTGTTAATGGTAGCTGTGATATTTCACTTACATATATGTTTAAAGAAATAAATGAAAGTTTCTAAAGATGTAAAGGTCAACTATATGGGGCTTGACAAAAGCAACAGTTACTCTCTAAAACAGTGTTTCAACCTTGGTGACTTTAAGATGTGTGGACTTCAACTCCCAGAATTCCCCAGCCAACACTAATAACAAACTGAAAAACATACACTAAAACATAATGAAATGTGGAATGGAAAGTATGAAATTATATTTTTCCAGTTTTGTTCTGTAATTATCTTGTTAGCTTTTTTTTTAGATGTTCCAAGTTCAAATTTTATTTGTGTTGCATAAATGCCATAATAAAAATGTACAAAAATCAAATTATAATTGTTAAATGTGGAAGAAACTATATGTTTCTAAACAAGAAGTTTGTATTATTGCTACCATCTACTGAGAATAAACTAGATATAATATACTTTAAATGCTAATGAAACACCCTAACTTATCTCCCCATTGAACTGAGAGGTGAAACAAGGAAAATCCTGTTCCTGCTAATATTAATGACATAGCGCAGAGCTTTCCAAACTGTGTGTCGGGACACGTTAGTGTGTCGGCTGCAGTGTCTGGGTGTGTCGCAGCTCCTGCTGCCTCTGAGCCCTGCCAGGATTCCATGCAGGTCCTAGTGCCTGCCTTGTGCCCTGCTGCCTCCAAACCTGCTGTGATTCCACGCAGGTCCTAGTGCCTGCCTTGTGCCCTGCTGTAAGAGTGTGTCGCGAAATGATGCATGTCTAAAAAGTGTGTCACCAACATGAAAAGTTTGGAAAGCTCTGACATAGCGGTATCCACTTTGTATTTTTCCTCAGTCCAAAACAGTTCTCCTTCCACCCCCATGCTAAATGAGGTCCATGGTCACCCAAAATGGCCCCTTTGAAGAAAATGAGCAGCACTAAACTTTTTTTAAAAATGTGAATGCTTATAATATAGGATTGGTTTGCTCAATAAAATATGAATGGACTCCTGTTTTAACTTATGAATATATACATTCAGCAATTAAGAACAAGCACTAAGTCAACTGGCTTTTATTTTATGAAGAATGAATATTTATTACCACCTCTAAAAAAAAGGTAAAGGTTCCCCCCCGCACATTTGTGCAGTCGTGTCCGACTCTAGGGGCCGGTGCTCATCTCTGTTTCTTAGCCGAAGAGCCAGCGTTGTCCGAAGACACTTCCATGGTCATGTGGCTGCATGACGCGCACAGAACGCTGTTACCTACCCACCGAAGTGGTACCTATTACCACCTCTACATAGAGCCAGTTTGGTGCTGTGGTTAAGGTGCTGGACTAGAAGCCAGGAGACTGAGAGTTCTAGTTGTCCTTTGGCACAGAAGCCGGCTGGGTGACCTTGGGCCAGTGGTGCACTCTCAGCTCAACCCACCTCACGGGGTTGTTGTGGGAAAATAAGAGATGGGAGTATTATGTATTCCGCGCTGAGCTGTACAAAATAACGGTGGGATATACACCAAAAAAATAAATAAACCCAATGGCTGGTTTCATGCATTGTAACGTGTGGTTGGTTCTGGCTTAGTGTGATATAAAAACCAAGCCACTGATATCAGTGGGTTTAGGCACCATCTAAAACTGCATCAACTATAAATACCATAAGTCTAACATCTTTATGATATTTGGAGGTCCCATAGGAGCAGGCTGCAGGTATAATCTGAAACTGTACCACTGTAACGTTGGCATGGCAACAATTGTGATATATTTTGTTGGCAGTTCCCAGGCAATGGACTATATGCAGATGTCCCTTTCATTCAGGAAGATCAAAAGTCCTTGAGGTGAGGTGAGGTGGGGTGAGAAACAGGAGCAGAAACAAAAAGAAAATCTGGGCGAAAAAGACATCAATGCCTTACATCTCAAATGGTAAGCAACTGTTACTCCAAGTGTAAGAAGCCTTTCCCTGGCCTGTTGTTCCTGGGAATTGTGGGAATTGTCTTCTAATATATCTGGATGGCTGATAGCAATTGGAAAGGTTAATATAAAGTAGAAAGTCTATCAGAAATTCCCCTAATATCGGCTCTTTTAGACTCAAACGCGTAGGAGGAACATATATGCACGCATGTATACACATGTACCCACCATGTTTTTCCCTTTGGGAGTAAGCAAAGTGAAGACAAGAAAGAAATTAAGGATGTAAGTTAAAGCTAAACCTTGTTACGGCTATGGTTGTCACCAGGCATGCTCACAGATGTTGACCTCTGCCCCACATTATGACTTTGATTAATTAAAGCATTCACATAATATTTTTCAGTAAGATAGAAACAGTGTGACTAGATTACTGGGGTTAGTTGTATCTGTGCCACATGCAACAACTGACAATTCCCTGCTAATGGTAAGGACAGCATTGGACAGTCCTGACACATTTTGTCCAGTCTGCCACAAGTGCATCTGAAACCCAGTTTTGTCCTAACCATGCTCACACCAGAGATGAGTCTAGAACATTTTCTGAAGTGTTCCACTTCAAACAAATTTGGCAGTTTCAAACTTGTACAATGTTTGCTTTTCAGGTGATTTCTTTAAAAACGGAGAAGCAGGGATTTCATCTATTTTCCCTCCATTATAAATAATGTAGCCAAATATCTCTGCAGATTAGGGATATTGAGATGAATATGCTAATTGGAAGCATACTCAGATGCTTCAGAAAGTTTTCCATTTCAATTTTTTTAAAAAAACACTACATCTCATAGTATTCTAAGCTGGCTAAGATCTTTCCTTAGCAATTATCTTACAAGAGAGTTTACCACTGTCCTGAGTGTATACACACTCAGGACATAATTCATATCTATCTATCTATCTATCTATCATCTATCTATCTATCTATCTATCTATCTATCTATCTCAAATATGAGAGTGACACAAACTAAGAGTCATGCCAGCTCGGACGTTGCCCAGATTAACAAGGTCCGCATCAGATGTTGGGGAACCAGGGCAATCTGACGATAACTGGGCTACTGGAACAAACCATACATGGATGAGACGAGAACCTGGAATTGATGGAATGCTACTACAACAGTAGACCTAATGAGAGGGGATATATGAAACGTATGAGGGAACTATGGATGGACAGAAGACCTGCATCCACACTAACTGAGAAACAGCTAGTTACCCAAAGTTTCAACGTAGTGAAGAGGAAGCTGCTCTCACAACTTGAGATAGACCAACTACACATTATATCCCAGACTCAAGAAGACCCAGAAGAACAACTGGAGGTGCAGCCAACACCTGAAGCTGGAATGTCACTCCCACCCCCTCCATTACAGAGCACAGCAGCTGATATGAGGCAAAAGATCATGAATAAACTAGCTACAGTCAACTCTCAAGACTGATTACCAAGGCTCAGTGGAGAACTACCATCAGATAGTATGCTAGAAGATGCCAACAGAGCCCTCATGACAATCCCTACTACCACTATAACTCAAACCAATGAACTGGTATACGCTACAGCCGGTGTAGTTCTGGAGATGCTTGGCTACATGATCAAGAAGAACAGCACTACATACCCCCCTGGAAAATGAGGTTGGAGGCTAAGATCAAGGCAACTCGGAGAGAAGTTAGTCAGCTGGTGGAGCTACAGAAGGGTGTGGAGATTAAGGATAAGACTCGGCTACTGAAAAAATACAAGGGCCTGACTTCATCTGAAGCCCTAGAGACTGCTAAACAAAGGCTCACAGCACTGGCTACCAGGCTAAAGAGATACACTAGAGAAGCAGAGGCCAAGAAGATAAATGCCCTGTTCACCAAAGAACCACCCAAGGTGTACTCCCAGCTGCAGTACAACAACACAGTAACAGCAGAGCCACCAACAGCAGAAACAGAACAGTACTGGAAGAACATGTGGGAGAAAGAGAAGACACATAACACCAGTGCAAAGTGGCTGCAGGACCTGAGAGCAGACCACAGAAATCTCCCAGAGCAGGAACCAGTCACCATCGCAGTAGCAGATATCCAACAGAGTGTCAAGAACATGAAGAGCTGGACAGCACCTGGCCTGGATATGATCCACACCTACTGGCTAAAGAAACTAACAGCAGTGCATGAACACCTAGCAGCACAGATGAACCAGCTGCTAGCAGCAGGCTCCCACCCAGACTGGCTAACACAAGGTAGGACAGTGCTGATCATGAAAGACCCCAACAAGGGAACAACACCATCCAACTACCGGCCAATAACCTGCCTCCCCACAACATGGAAAGTCCTATCAGGCATCATAGCCGCCAAGCTGCAGGACCATATGGGCCAGTACATGAGCACAGCTCAGAAGGGCATTGGGAACAACACCAGAGGTTCCAAACACCAATTGCTTATAGATATAGCTGTTGCCTGATACTCAAGATCTAGACAGACCAATCTGAGCACAGCCTGGATTGACTACAGGAAAGCCTACGACTCAATACCACACACATGGATCTGTGAATGCCTGGAGCTATACAAAGTCAACAGGACACTAAGGACCTTCCTCAAGAACTCAATGGGACTGTGGAAGAAAACACTGGAAGTCAACTCAAGACAGCTCACACAGGTGGCCATCAAGTGTGGCATATACCAAGGGGATGCACTGTCCCCACTGCTATTCTGCATGGGCTTGAACCCCCTCAGCCGGATTATCACAAGAACTGGATACGGATACAAGTTCAAGAGTGGAACTACCATCAGCCGCCACCTCTACATGGATGACATCAAGCTGTATGTCAGGATGCCATCCTGCCATGGCGCCAGGAAAAGACATTCCGCCAGATCACAAGAACTTGCAGAGCCGTGCGAGACACCCCAAGGAAGAAATGGCCAGACATGCGAAATGCTGGCGACAAAGCATCTTTGTATTCGCCCCTCACAGACTATGCTAATCAAGGAACTGCGATGAGCACTAGAGCACCCAGGACTGGACAAAGGGCACTATTGTACTTTCAATGGATTTGGACTCAGGAAGAACTGGGAATCAAAGGACAATGGGGGGGGGGCGGTCGACTCACAAGTCCCCCGGGGGGGGAAATCTGAGGATTTTAAGCTGTCGGCTGCGGGAGCCTCTTTACTCAAATCTTTAAGATTCCTTCATATTCCTAAGTGACTTGTGTAAGGAATTCTGATTTAATAGCTCAAGGATCGAGTTCATTACAGAAAGATTCGAGCCCCAATGGCGACCTTAACCGAAAACGAGTTTACCGAGGAAGGTCCACAAACGGCCTTCAAAGGGACCCCTCCGGTGCCAGGAGGTGAAGGAACTATAAGCAGCAGATGGAAGAAATGAGACACGAGATGAATTCCATGGGGGAGCGCACATCTAACCTACAGGGAGCGGTTGAACAGTTGCTTCGGAAACTGAGCCTGGGGGCGACAGCCAACACGAGGACGAAAGGTCAGTCATCCTTGGAGGGAGAGAGTGATGAATCCGGATCGGAGGGAGGACGCGGGGTAGTCGCTCGAGGGGGTCGCAACTGAACCCTAGCCGGAACAGTGAGGCGAGCCCCGGACGCAGACGGACCTGTCGGGGTAAGAGACTTAAGAGTGAGGTTCACTGGGGACCCTAAAAATCTGGCCTGCTTCCTGACTCATGTGATTGGGTTTATGGAAAAATTTGGGGGGTCGTTCCCCACCAAGAGCTCCAAGATGAGGTACATTTCCACCCATTTCGAAGGCGAGGCAGCAGAATGGTTGGTGGAAATGCATGATTCTGTCAGGGTATACTCAGAAAATATGTACTGTGAATTTTACTGTCTTGAATAAAGGAGTGTACAGCTGAGAACACTGAGCAATTAGCTCAGAAGGAACATGAGTGCTAATTGCCAGCACCTGGAATAGGGAGGTATCTGCTAATGACTCAGCAAATATATTTGTATATAAGCTATTGAAGCTGAACATATGTTGCTGGGTGTTGTTTGGTGTTTCTGGATAGTGTTGTTGTATATTGCTAGGTATTGTTAGTAGTTGGTTATTGATACTTATTGATAAAGTATTTGCTTGTATATAGATCTGCATAGTAAAGTCTGTAAATATTGAAGTCACAGACTCCAAGCAGAATTCTTTCTAGACCACTCAGTGGATGGCACAACGTGCGCTACTCTGACAGATTCAGGGTCTCCGGAGCTAATGGACTTTGAAAGTTTTATGAGCGCCCTGAGGGATAGATTCAAAGATCCCCTATCTGCAATGAGAGCAAAGACGAGCTTGCAGTATATTAAACAAGGAAATGGGTCAGTCTTGGAGTATGCTATGGAATTTAGGAGACTGGCCGGGAAACTGATGGACTGGTCGGAATTGCTTAAAATCGAGTATTTCCAAGGGGGACTGCACCCCAAAATCCTAGAGTGGTCCTTAGCAAGGGGTGATCCCAGAACCCTAAGAGGATGGATTTGCCTGGCCAGCAAAGTAGAGGACATGCGCTCGGGGAGCTCGTAAGTCATGGGAAGATGAGAAGGAATGGCAGGCCAAGAAGGGGCTGTGCTTCAAATGTGGCAAGGAAGGCCATTGCATTGCCGGATGCCCACAATCTGAGACCCCGACAAAGGGCAAGGTAGGGGAGAATGGCGCCAAAACCCCAGGGGCAAAGACCAAGGGAGCTGCGGCCACTGCGACAGCGAGGTGGACCCATGGAGGTCTATCGGAAGGGGGAGAGTCAACCGACGAGAAATTCCAGCCAGCGGGAAATTATGTAAGCCTGTTCTGAGTAGCGCCGAAGGACAGGCTAAACCGGGGGGGGGGGGTGCGAAGTTCCATTGGTAAGTGGAAACTGTCCAGCAATGCTTGTGAAGTTGCAGATAGAGACATTGGGAGGTGTAAATATAGCGGGCCTACTGGATTCGGAGTGTACCAGATGCCTCATGCACCTTACTGGACTGAGACTGAAAGTGAGGAGGCTAAAGGAGCCCATCAGTCTCATTCAACTCAATGGGTTGGAGATGAAGAGGGGCCCAGTAGAGTATTGCACCAAAGTGGTACAGATGCCAATAGGGAGCCAAGAAGAGACTTTATGGTTTATAGTTGCCCCTACGGCTGATCAGCCTTTGGTACTGGGACTAGCTTGGCTACGAGCCCAAAATCCCCGAGTGATTTGGGCGTCTGGGAAATTAACTTTTAAGGATGGAACTTATGAGGATCTAACCCCTAAGAAGCGGAAGGTGGGGCCTGAGCTAATAGGCACAGTGTCTGAGAGGTGGGGGCAAGCAACGGGAAAAGAGCACGATCTCATCCCCGTGCAATACAGAGATTTAAGAGAGGTGTTTGGAGAAGAGAAATCTAATCAGCTTCCCCCTCATAGAAAATCAGACTGTGCTATAGAATTGGAACCAGGAGCTAAGTTGCCCAAAGCGAAGCTGTACTCCATGACCCCCAAGGAACTGGAGGTGCTGTGGGAGTTCATTGGTAAAAACTTAGAACGGGGGTTTATCCACCCCACCACTTCGTCGATGGCTGCACCCGTCCTATTCAGGACTAAGAAGGACGGGTCAATGAGATTATGTACTGATTATCGGGGTTTGAATGCCATCTGCACATCTAATAAGTACCCTTTACCACTGATGAAGGATATATTAGCCCATCTACCAAAGGGAAAGATTTTTACTAAACTGGACTTGACGGAAGATTCAGGAGGAGGTATACTGTATGTTCCCCTTCATGGATCACTGCCTTGTCGTGGCGAAGGGGCTTGCGTAACTCAAAGAAGTCAGGTCAAGATGGACAGGTCATGACGGAGAGTTCTGACAAAACGTGGTCCAAAACTGGAGGAGGGAATGGCAAACCACTCCAGTATCCTTGCCAAGAAAACCCATGGACAGTATCAAAAGGCTAAAAGATATGACACCAGAAGATGAGCCCCTCAGGTCGGAAGGTGTCCAAAATGCTACTGGGGAAGAGCAGAGGGCAATTCCGAGTAGCTCCAGAAAGAGTGAAGCAGCTGGGCCAAAGCCGAAAGGACGCTCAGTTGTGGATGTGTCTGGAAGTGGAAGGAAAGTCCGATGCTGTAAAGAACAATATTGCATAGGAACCTGGAATGTAAGATCTATGAATCAAGGTAAGCTGGATGTGGTCAAACATGAGATGACAAGATTGAACATCGACATCTTGGGAATCAGCAAACTAAAATGGACAGGAATGGGCGAATTTAATTCAGGTGACCATTATATATACTACTGTGGGCAAGAATCCCTTAGAAGAAATGGAGTAGCCCTCATAGTCAATAAAAGAGTGGGAAAGGCAGTACTGGGGTACAACCTCAAAAACGACAGAATGATCTCAGTTCGAATCCAAGGCAAAACATTCAACATCACAGTAATCCAAGTCTATGCCTCAACCACTGATGCTGAAGAAGCTGATGGTGCGCCGCTGCCGCCACCGCCATACATGCCACCGCCACCACACACGGCCCCGTGCTGCCGTGCACGTCCGCTTCCGGGTTTTGTCGCAACACACAGTTTGGAAAGATCTGTCCTAGAGAGTGAAGTCAAGTGGGCCTTAGGAAGCATTACTAACAACAAAGCTAGCAGAGAACACAGAATCCCAGCCGAGCTATTTAAAATCCTAAAAGATGATGCTGTTAAAGTGCTGCACTCAATATGCCAACAAATTTGGAAAACTCAACAGTGGCCACAGGATTGGAAAAGGTCAGTTTACGTTCCAATTCCAAAGAATGGCAATGCCAAAGAATGTTCAAACTACCGTATAATTGCGCTCATTTCACATGCTAGCAAGGTTATGCTCAAAATCCTACAAGCTAGGCTTCAGCAGTATGTGAACTGAGAACTACCAGAAGTGCAAGCTGGGTTTCGAAGAGGCAGAGGAACTAGAGATCAGATTGCCAACATTTGCTGGATCATGGAAAAAGCAAGAGAGTTCCAGAAAAACATCTACTTCTGCTTCATTGACTACGCTAAAGCCTTTGATTGTGTGGATCACAACAAACTGTGGCAAATTCTTAAAGAGATGGGAATACCAAACCACCTTACCTGTCTCCTGAGAAACCTGTATGTGGGTCAAGAAGCAACAGTTAGAACCGGACATGGAACAACCAATTGGTTCAAAATTGGGAAAGGAGTACGACAAGGCTGTATATTATCACCCTGCTTATTTAACTTATATGCAGAGTACATCATGAGAAATGCCCGGCTGGATGAATCACAAGCTGGAGTTAAGATTGCCGGGAGACATATCAATAACCTCAGATACGTATGCAGACGATACCACCCTAATGGCAGAAAGTGAAGAGGAACTAAAGAGCCTCTTGATGAGGGTGAAAGAGGAGAGTGCAAAAGCTGGCTTGAAACTCAACATTAAAAAAAACTCAGATCATGGCATCTGGTCCCATCACTTCCTGGCAAATAGAGGGGGAAGAAATGGAAGCAGTGACAGATTTTATTTTCTTGGGCTCCAAGATTACCGCAGACGGTGACTGCAGCCATGAAATTAAAAGACGCTTGCTCCTTGGGAGGAAAGCTATGGCAAACCTAGACAGCATATTAAAAAGCAGAGACATCACCTTGCCGACAAAGGTCTGTATAGTTAAAGCTATGGTTTTCCCAGTAGTAATGTATGGCTGTGAGAGTTGGATCATAAGGAAGGCTGAGCGCCAAAGAATTGATGCTTTTGAGCTGTGGTGCTGGAGAAGACTCTTGAGAGTCCCTTGGACTGCAAGGAGGTCAAATCAGTCAATCCTAAAGGAAATCAACCCTGACTGCTCATTGGAAGGACAGATGCTGAAGCTCAAATACTTTGGCCACCTAATGCGAAGAGAGGACTCACTGGAAAAGACCCTGATGCTGGGAAAGACTGAAGGCAAAAGGAGAAGGGGACGGCAGAGGATGAGATGGTTAGATAGCATCACCGATGTAACGAACATGAATTTTAGTAAACTCCGGGAGACAGTGGAGGACAGGAAGGCCTGGCGTGCTATGGTCCATGAGGTCACGAAGAGTCGGACACGACTAAACAACAAAAAATACTGTATGTTGTCACCTCCAAACCAGAGTCTACAGAACTAGCCTTCCAGTCTGTAAAGGATGCCATCCAGAGAGGGTGGCATCTGCAGCAAATGATGAGGACCCCAGAACAGCAACATGGGCATGGTGATGCTATGAAACAAATTTCACTCTTACATACTTGCCTTCTAATGTGACACAAGTACATAAGTCACAATTTTGCGTTACTGTGTTATGAAGTATGTTTTGTCACTTGCCTGTCCCCCATGGGCCCATGTCCAGGGAGTGGCCATGGAGAAAGGTGAAATTCTGAAATTAGTTCTTGGAGGAGGTAAGGGGGCTTTGCTGTTAATTTCAGACAGGGCAGTCAAAAGACTCTCAAGACAGATGCCCAAGGCAGGACTGTGTGTATAATTGCAAGGAGCCTGGGCATACCAGCAGGAAAAGTCCCAGCTGTAATGAGCATGTCCTGAAGCTGAAAGTGGGAACTGAGCTCTGTGTTCAGTTACAAGGAAAAGTGTTTTCTCAAAAATCCTGGTTTAAAAGTATTTTTTTAAAAATCCTGGTTCACCTTTACCTAGGAATTCCAGACCAGCTCCACTTCGTCTCTTAACAAACAAAATAAGATTATATTGTACCTCCAATTTATGCACAGGATGCCTCCCTTACAGGCAAAATGGGGACAATGGAGTGTGTTGACATTACTATGGCACCTTTCCAGAGCTTAAAACCCTTTCTTACAAGTTTGTATGAAAAAGGGTTGAATCGAGGCACAAATTTCTTTTACCGTTTGCTCCCACTTGGCACCTTACCCCAACCTCTGATACGCTAACACGCCGATATTTCTTCGCGCATGCCTTGAACAACCCTTAGTTTTGTCAGGCTGAGATGCAGTACTGTAGAATGCACATTCTAAAATGGGCATTCGAATCTCCCTTCTGAATTCTAGCTCTATAGTCCTGAGGCAAGAAGGTGAGTCCGGGGTGGGAAAGGAAGCGCCCTGGTCGAAGAAAACGACAATGACGCCACGGCCCATCGCTGAGCTCTCAGCCAATGGCGTCTTCCCAGCTCTGACTTCCTTGGTGAGGGGGCGGAGCAAAAGAACACAGGGGTCGGTTCGGGGACTGTCAGGCGCTCTCTGGGCGGAGGCGAGGCGGCGTAGCGATGGTTTACATTTCGAACGGTGAGTGGCAGAGATTTTGACGGAGGGGGAAAGCCCGTATCCTGGGGAGGGGGAACGTTCAGGCGTCTCAGCGTTCTCTTTCGCCTGGCTTTGATCCCGAGGGAGGGAGCGTAGCAAAGGCGCAACATAGCCTTGTGGAACGGGCTCGATCCGTAAAACTGGCAGCCTCTGCTACCTTCCTCCTGGGTATCCAGTCGGGCTGGAGTCCGCCCGGCAATAACGCACTGAAAGGAATCCCCGTGGATCCGATGGCAGATTGGTGAAAAGATCACTGTTAAAGGGGCGCGGTGGATGATCACTGTCTGCAGTAAAAACCTTCGTTTCGGGTTTAAATCGGAAAAGACGACATGAGTAACTGAGTCAGGGCATCTTGAGTGCGTATTCTGCATCTGGAGCTCAGATGCTCAGGCCTTGGCACAGGTCATTTGTTCATACGGGGAAGAAAGAGAAGGCCTGCCGCTGGAGAAGATCTTTGTTTGAATTAGGGCAGTGTTTCTCGAGCTTGGCGACTTTAAGATGTATGGACTTCAACTCCCAGAATTCCCCAGCCAGTCCACGCATTTTAAAATTGCCAAGCTTGAGAAACACTGGATTAGGGAGTGTTTATGAAGCGAAGAGTTAGCTACTTTTGCCATTCTCTGATGTGCTCTTTTCAAGTACTTCATTCCTAGGGTTTTGGGAGTGGCTATAAAAGAATCAAGGCATTAAAGGTTAGTTGTAGATAGATTATACCAGTCGTTTTGTGCATCTTGTCTATAATTAATACTTCCAATTGATTATTTTGTAGCATTAAAAGCATGCTGGCCCAAATACTAGGCCTTGATTGTTCACTTTCCTTGGGAGTGACCTCCGTTGAATTTGGTGTAGTTTTTCAAAATATGCGAAGGACCATGCTATTAGGTATTTTTACTTGGAAGGATTTTCAGTTGCCATACCTGATGCCACAAACCCTTATGTGGGCAGCTTAAATCATACTGACAGTGGCAAGTCCAGAGAGATTATTAAATTCAGCACAGGAACTCAGAAAGATAGAGAAAAGCTAGTAGTGTAGCTTGAAATAAATTCCTAGATTTTCATAAATTCTGAAATGAACTGTCAGGATACTTTTTCTGTATCAAATGCAACATCTTGGCTCCACAGAGTGTTCATGCAGTTTCCTTAGTAGCAATATGGAAGAAGTTTGCCATTGTCATCTGGTTTTATTTGTTTATCTGTTACTTTACACACTAGCCTATGCAATTGCATACAGTATTACTTCTGGAATGGTAGAAGCAATCATGTGTCTAGTTAAGGGAAGTAAGCATGATTGAACATAATAGGCCTTACTTCTGAGTATACATATCTATACACTGTTTCAGAAGTGGGTGGTGGGATGATGTGAGTGTCCTGCTACTATAAGAAGGTAAAAGGCAAACTCAAAGGTTTGAGGGGTCTAGGTTCCCATTTACATCCTGGCCTTTTTATTAAATGTCACCTCTCTTTTTGTTTTGATCAGTTGCTTCTGGAACTGTAGTTATTGTTTTGAATGATAAAGGGAATGGGTACAGATTGTGCTTGTAAATGAATTTTGGATTACTAATATGACTTTCTCTTTCATTATAATATATAATGACTATTGCCATTAGTATTTCGAGATGGTAGTCATAATCGTTGTTCTGGGTTGTAGGACAAGTTTTGGATAGCCGGAGTCGGGCTCCATGGAGTTTGTCATCTATAACGGACTTCTTCTGGGGAATAGCAGACTTCATAGTTATGTTGTAAGTAAATTTTTCCCCTCAAATAAAAACTTGAATTATGCAGTTTCCCCTTGAGACACTTCAGGCCTGAGTAGATTAGTATATATAATGGATGCATTCTACAGTTAAATTAATTAGCAAAACTCCTATGGAGTAGAAGGATCTAGTTCTTACTGCTCTTGTTGTGGAGTCTTTTGATTAAAATCGATAAATACATAGAGTGAACATCTTAAGAGAAGATGTGAAAGGAAATGAAACACAAGCCTGAATTTTCAGCCATAATATCTTAAGATTTATTTATAGTGGTATCTAAGACATAGGCTTACTTAGGTATGTTCAAATGAATACATAGAGTTTCTCTCTGCAAAGAATTCCTTGTATAATGGAATTTTGGGAGAAGCTAACAATTTTTGCTAACAGTTGTCCCTCAAACTGGATACTGCTTGTAACCCTTCTGAATCCATATATAATTAAAAGACTGGATAAATTAAGTCTAAAATAAAACTTCTAACATTCCTTTGTTCAAAAATATTGGCTGTTCCTTAAAAGACCAGGCTTCTGCCATTAGGCAATGTGAAAGTGCTTCCCAGCCTCAGAGAATGGCTGGAACAGCAGTGAGATGCTGGGGGCAAAGAATTGGGCATTGTAGCTTGGTCTGCATCACCTGAGCATGTGTTCTGATCCAGTGGATCATATTTCCTCACCAACCACAAAGTAGGATTCAGCTACTATTCTAATCCACTTATATATAGAATGCAGTGGTAGCATTACCTTGTCCTCCACAGGCAGTGAAATGTTTTGGGCTGGCCTGTGAACTACCAGTGTGCAATACCATTTAAATGTTATATATTGTAAGTCAAGTGTTTGGACATTTTGGCTATTTCATGCAGCAAATGAAGAAAGGGATGATGTGGCAAGGCATTAGATCAGAGCTTTCCAAACTGTGTGTCGCGACACAAAAGTGTGTCGCCACACACAGTCTGGTGTGTCACCACACAACCTGGAAGCGCTGATCATCATCAGCGCTTCCGGGTTTTCCCGCGGTGACACACCAACGGCGGCGCGCAAAAACCCGAAAGTGGCAGCAGTGCTTCCGGGTTTTTGCACACTGCCGCAACGGCGGCACTTCCGGGTTTTCCCGCGGCGACACACCAATGGCGGTTAGTGTGTCGCTGCGAGAAAACTTTGGAAAGCCCTGCATTAGATAGTTCCATCCAGAAAGAGCTGTGGGTTAACTAATGCTGGGTTCCCCAAGTTTTAATAGATATTGACAGTTTTCATTCCATTGTTGCACAGTATTGGAAAATTATGATTTTGTATAGGATGGTTAAGTTCATTTATTTAACCCTTAAATTATTTTATAGAATTTACTTACCTGATCGTGTCACATTTAATTGTTAGCTTATAAATTTTGTATTTGGTCAGGAGGGGGTCTGCTAGCAATAACATTTTATATAACATTGTAACTATGTATTTTATGATTATTGATATTATTTATGGGTTTTTTTATTGATTTTATTGATTTTAAACTATTTTGTTGTGAACCGCCTAGGGTCCCTCCTTGAGAGGGAGATGGGCGGGATATAAGTATGATAAATAAATAAACATTTTACTTTCAGTTCTATTTTGAATTCTGTTTTTGTGTTTGGAAAAGGAAGGTAAAGCAACCAATTGCTTGATCCTTAATATTGGGTTATTTTTTAAAATGTTGCACATAGTTCTAGGAATGCTGAATATTTCAGATCTTTCTTATTTTAGTTAACAGCATTTTTCATTTTAGTTTTCAGAGCATTATTCACCCAAACCTGAGGAGAGGCTACACATCTTCATCCACTTCAAGATATGATGATGGAAGGGGGTACTGCTTTTTTCACTTTAATTTAGATAAAGTACACTGTGAGAAATTGGGCTGCAGTGGTTAAAAGTCATAGTGTTTTGCCAGGGTATGTACATAAAGCTCAAGCAATTCTATAGAACCTCCATTATGAGTTCGGTTTTCACACTTAAGTATAGTTGAGTTTGAGTGCAAAAAAGATAAAAGGATGCTTTGTTATATTTATCAGATTATGTCTTCTAAGATTCAGGGCTAAATTCATGAAAGACCAGCCTGCATAATTTTTCTTGCTTGGTTCCACCTCGCAGGAGAATTTCTTTTTTTAATAAGAATTTTATTAAGTTTCAAGCAAAGATAAAAGCTACAGAAAAACAAAAAACTACAAAGAAAAAAAGAAAAAATTAAAAAAGAGTAGAAACAAGAGAAATTTTTTCAAAATTACAAAAAGAGGTGACTTCTGACTTTTAACAGCAAGGATATACAACAATTTTCCATAATCAATCCCTTACACTGTATTAAACCAAAATCACATTATTTCTATAAATCATTCCATTGGCGCATTATAAAAATCACTAAATACAGTTGCTCCCTCCCTTTATATTAAAAGAAAATATATATATATAAACCACCTAATCAACTCCTCCCCAAAGATAACATTTATTTAATTATTTCCTTCCTACTACTATTCTACACATTCCTGCTAGTATAATAAAGATCAAACTAAAAAACATATAAATTGTCTGCCATTGTACTTGATAATACAACAATTTTAATAATCTTATATTAAACCCAAAACCACATTTATTATTTTTATTATACCTTAATAATCTTAATCAAAATCGTTAAAGATAAATGAAATCAGCCAAACCCTAAAAGCAATCCAGATAAATATTTTTAAACCCTTATTCCACTTCAAAATAAACCAGAGCATTTACATATCCCCAAAATTCACACACAGCTTTTTTCTTTAAAAAATTGAACAGCCCAACTGCCCCCCTCAAAAACTCCGACTTCTCTTCAGGAGATCTCCCATACATAATAACCCCTTCTTTTCCACGGCGTTCCATCAGAAGATCAGTTTCACTTATGGCTTGCAACTCGATCTCTCCCTTTAATTTCTCCAACTCGACTATCAGATCTTCATCCAGCATTTCAACAGAAGTCCCGATCTCACTCTTAGAAGAGACATTTCTGTTGCTGTTAAATTCCTCAGTTTCATCCATGACATCCCCAACCAGATGACACATTTTAGAGCTCATATTTTCCGCAATGTCCTGAACGCCTTGCATAAAAACTTGATAGGAATCAGAAAAATATCTGTTTAAAATCTTGTTTGAAGTCAAAGAAAGTCTGTTTAAAATCCTCCATGTCTCAAGCAGTAGATTATGGCGCCCCCTAGGAGCTTAATCAGCGAAAGTTGAAGATATGAAAGAATTCCAGAATGTGTTTACACAAGCGAAAGTGAGATATGCAGACAGTTCCCCAGGGAAAGTAGAAGCAGAAAACTGAAATTTCAAAACAGCCGATTCAACGTGTAGGAAAATCCTAGTATCTTCAAATTTAGTACAAAAATAACAACAGGGAGACAATTATTTACTCTCATGGATGGAAAACAAAGTCCAAAACTTAAAAAGATTTTTTTAAAAAATTGATCCCAAAAATAACAATAAGCACCAAGAGAACCTGCTTCTCCTTGCTGTAGAAAGCCTCTCTTAGGGTATGCGTACTTAAAAGAAATATAAATTGGGTGATTTAGGAAAGGGGTGGCCGGTCTTAGTGTCCCTTTAAGGCTACAGCGCGGCTTGGAAATGGTGATATCCCAGCCTCCTGGCTAGCTCTTGCCAATCGAGCGCAAATGCTTTTTGTGATCTTCTGGCTGCAAGCAGCCATCTGGAGGACAGATGGAGTGATTCCAGGTGTTTTCCTTTTTCCGGAAAAACACTCCTGGGCTTCAGGAAAACCTGCCTGAGCCCAAAAAAACTGCCGCGTTGTCAGTTCTGCCCGCTGAGCCCACGGACACAGCTGTTCAGTCCACCATGTCCCCACCGGAAGTCCCCCACCTGCCAGGAAAATTTCAACTGCTCTGTTCATGGATTGTTTATTATCACACGCATACTGAAATTCTGATTTATTTTCTGATAAGCCAGTTATAAATCATGGGTTATTTGAGTTTATTCTGTTTTAGGAAAGAAATCTCTGTTCTTGTCTCACAGAGACTTTGCCCTTGTGGATCCAGGGAGGTAGAAACTCTTGCCCATGTCCTCATACGGTGTCCTTTTTATGATACCCCAAGACGTGCTCTGATCTCCCCAATCTTCTCTAAATTTGAGGGTTATACTGATAGATTTTCCGTTTATTTTTTTTAAGGGATGCTGACTCACACACCAGGTGGCCAAATATTTTTATCAAGTTATACAATTCCGCAAAACTTTTAATTAGAGATATTGTCTCACTGTTTTATTGTTTTTCTTTTTCCTGACAACAAATTGTTGGATTAAACTATCTTCTTTTATTGTAGAGCACAGCTTTCCAAACTCTGTGTCGTGACACTTTAGTGTGTCGCAACACACAGTCTGGTGTGTTGCCACACAACCCGGAAGCGGCAGCGGGAGCGTGCACGGCGTCAGTGGTGCGCCATCAGCACTTCCGCGTTTTAGCGGAGGCCGCCGCCACTGCTGCCACTGCTGTGCACGCCCACACGCCCCCCCGCACCGCCGCCGTGCACGCCTCCGCGTGCGCCGCCGCTGCCACCGTTGATGTGTCGCCAACGGCGGCACTTTAGAAAACACTGTTGTAGAGGCTGGTCAAAGACCATAATAAAGATATTCATTCGTTCGTTCATTCATTCATTCATATCTGTTAACCAGTTGAACAGCACATATGACTCTATACTTCATTCACATTAGGTCAATTTTTAATCTAGATTACTGTGATGCCAAAATGTGGCCACAGAGGTGGGAATTGCTGCTTTTTAAATTGATCTTTGTTTCTCTTAGACCTCCAGGATTTCCTCGTCGTAGAATGGGTCGAATAAAGCACTTTGGAGGTCCAAGTCCCCCACCAATGGCTGGTGGTGGATGAGGAAGGTAACCCATCTTTTTCTTCATAAGATGCATTGCCCAAAAGTCATAAGATGCATTGCCCAAAAGACCAAGGTGGTGAGCTTTCCTGTTTCATTTTTGTCCTTATTCAAAAAGGTAAATGTATACTATATAACAGGGCTTTCCAAAGTTTTCTCGCGGCGACACACCAACCGCCGTTGGTGTGTCGCCGCGGGAAAACCCGGAAGTGCCGCCGTTGCGGCAGCGCGCAAAAACCCGGAAGCGCTGCTGCCGCTTTCAGGTTTTTGCGCACCGCCGTTGCTGTGTCGCCGCGGGAAAACCCGGAAGCGCTGATGATGATCAGCGCTTCCGGGTTGTGTGGCGACACACCAGACTGTGTGTGGCGACACACTTTTGTGTCGCGACACAGAGTTTGGAAAGCTCTGCTATATAAAATAAGATTTGAGATTAGGAAAAATGGGAATGGATTTAGCCTAGATGTACTGTATAACATCCTAGGTTTCCGAGTACAGGTAGTCCTTGTTTAGCGACTGCCTCATATAGCGACCATTTGCAGTTTGTTTATTTATTTATTTATAATTCAAATTTATCACCGCCCATCTCCCCCAACGGGGAGTTACAACAGTTACAATGGTTATGAAAAAGTAACTTTATGACTAATCCTCACATTTGCGACCTTCACAGGTCTGTAAAGCAAAGGAAAGCTGAAGTAAGATCATAAGCACAGGTTTGGTTTCACTTAGCGACCGCTTCGCTTAACGACCAACTTGCTGGTCCCAATTGTGGACCCCAAACAAGGACTACCTATATTGTGTTCAGTAAACTAAATTAAAGAATTGCATGATACTCCCTTCTATTCTCCACCCATCCTCAGCTGTAGTTTCCCGATTTGGGCTACTGTATATTTACTTTTGAGAATATGTTGAAGCACACTGCATGTACACTGACAAGCACTGAGCTCTATGGTCTTTGTTGCATTATATATTACCCTTGTTAGAAAAGGACAGCATCTGGAGTGTACTTAAAGTTCTTTAGTAAACAACACTGTTCTAAAATGAAGGTTAATATTTAATCCTAATCCAGTCAATTTAGAGAACTAGCTACTTCATTTTAAAAAAAATCTCTGGTATCAGAACCATTTATTATAATTTTTTTTACTTTAGATTTTTTATCCTGCCTTTATTATTTTTATAAATAACTCAAGGCGGGGAACATACTTACTGTAATACTTAGGCTGACCATACGTCCCGTTTTTTTTACCTTTTCCGTACCGTACCGTCTTTTTCTTTAAAAACTCAATTTCGTCCTGTTTTTGAAGGGATGGAATGCGTGCACGCACGTGTGCCAGTGTGTATGCCTGTGTGCACGTGCGCGTTACGGTCCCGTTTCCGTCTCAGGGAAATATGGTCAGCCTAGTAATACTCCTTCCTCCTCTTATTTTCCCCACAACAGCAACCCTGTGAGGTGAGTTGGGCTGAGAGAGAGGGACTGGCCCAAGGTCACCCAGCTGGCTTTCATGCCTAAGGCGGGAGTAGAACTCTCTGTCTCCTGGTTTGCTATTGGCTCCTTCCTAGGGCTGAGAGACAGGGACTGGCCCAAGGTCACTCAGCCGGCTTTCATGCCTAAGGCGGGACTAGAACTCTCAGTCTCCTGGTTTCTAGCTTGATGCCTTAATGGTACCACTAGACCACTGGCTCTCTTAATTATGGGAATTCTTAGTATTCCATTGTATTATATTGGCATAGCTAATTCATGTTGAATACCCTAATGCAAGTTCAGTTATATGTCAGATAATATTGGAGATACAATTTAAGCATATTTTAGTCAACACTAAGATTCCTACTTAGAATTATGTAAGATCAACGTGATTATTTTTCTCCTCCTTTGAAAGTTTATGTGTCTATCATAAATTAAATTTGAAAGACTTTGTTTCAAAACAGTTTTATCAGAAAGGATGTAGAAAGTGTACTGTTATATAAAGCAAAACAAGTTTAAAGTGTATTTTTCAGGTCCTGGAACTATTTTATTAGATAACAGCCACCACTAACCATGACAAAGCAAACAAATGAACAAACAAACAAAAACCTTAATCTGTTTCTGTTTTCCTTCTCCATAGGTAAATGCCTGCTTTAAGAAGCAGGCATCAGACAATACATATTTGCAAGACTAAAAGAACCTGATCGAGAATGGATCAAAGTGGTCTGAGGGCTGCAAATGTGTTGTCTAAGTGATTTGACTGCTCTGTGAATTAGCAGAACAATGAAGTTGTACTGGGAATTCCATTTTCTAGGATCCAGTGTAACTGAAGTGCAGTTCTATTAAATTAAATGCAACTATTTACTGTCTGTTTTAAGCCTTTTGTATAGCTGGTGGATATTTTGTTGTAATTGTAAAGTTATGGAAATATATGACTTTGCAAAGTACTGACTCGGAATCATTTAATTGTAACCAATATATTTTAGAATTGAGAAATTGTGCACATGGAGATTTAAAAAAGGGTAATCTCAGAATATATGTCAAGATCAGGGAGAAACTGCTACAATTTTGACCCACTTCTAACATCACACTGGATCTAGATACCTTAGAAAGCTTTTGGTGACATTATTACAGGTTCAAATTCTTTTTATATAATTTTAATCTCCCCCCATATGGGTATCTCAGTTAATCTGTGGAAGCAAAAATAGTGCCTTGTGTTTTGAAAACTAATTCACTGTGGATTAAAGTCAGTAGAGCATCTGTGGACGTCTAGATGTTGCAGAAGGACAATTCCCATTGTTTTTCCCCATTACCTACACCCATTATCTGTGTTACTTATAGTTTATGACATTTGTTTAATTTTGACCTCATCACTGCCATGTTAAATCCCAAATGTAAAAGCTGACCTTATTGCAATTTATGTTGATTAATAAATTTATAAATAAAAACACATTTATGATGATAAATAAATCCTGGCACGAAATCCTGGTAACTCAAGCCATTTGCAGTATTATGCCCTTTGTAAAACCTGATGCCATCCAAGACTTTTAGACTCCAACTCAGTTCCCCTAAGTTTCACAGTTTATGTATTTTAATTTTAATTCAATTTCATGCTGGAATCTCCCTTCTAAATATTTTGTTTTTCAAATATGTTTCTTTAACAGAGCAGTATACTCTGAGATTTTTCTGTATTTTTCTGCCAGCTTCTGTATATTGGTCTTTTTCATGCTGAATACTGTATATGACCAATTGTTTGGAAGTTGACTGGATGTATAGAAAAAACTGCTGCTGAAAAGGGATGGCATACAGTATTGCTTTAGAATTAGCTATATTTAAAAGTGGATTTAAATCTGATGTAAAGGGACCATTAAAAGGGCTGGATAAAGCATTTGAAGAGGGCTTTGCAAAGTATAGTAGCAGAAATGAGACACGCCCCCCCTCGCCCCCAAAGTGCTAAACTGGTCGCATCCTTGTTCCAAAGGCTGCCTCTGGTTGTTTGCACATGTGGGTGCAGGTACAGCTGCGCTGGCAGTCCCAGGGGAAATGTCTGCGTACAAATACACAGCTAGTCAACCAGGGAAGCAGCCATCCAAGTTTTCCAAAGGAGACAGCAATTTTAGCGCTTTAAGGAAAGAAGCTTTGCTAGTGTTAATGCATTTGTAAAACACTTCTTTCAAATGCCTTGCACAGCCTCAGGAAACTTAATAAACTTCAATGAGGATCTCATCATTTTTCTGTTCTCTTTTAAATATGATAATAGAGGTAAGGATATGGGTGCCATTCCTTCTGCAGTCCTTTGTTTTCTGTCTTGCGGCATTCCAGCTTTTTATTTATTTATTATTTATTTATTTAAAAATATTAAAAAGTGGAGCAGGGAACCTGGTAGGTGCTAAAGAAGGTATCTGCGGACACCCTAGCAACAAGAGAGATGACTGGCTTGAAACAGACTAACAGAAGAATTTCAGGTGTTTTTTTTCCTTAAAAGTGGCATGAAAAGCTGCATATTTTTCTAAAGCCTGAAACTACATCGTTTCCCACAGCTTGGTTCCCGTTGTCATTACAGAAATAGTAGTGTGTTAGCCTTGTTAATAAAACTGTCTTGTTAAATAAAAGAGGTTCCAAATTATCTAGGGTGATTCCTAGCAGGAAGCACCTGAGCTTGGTAAAAAAGTGTCTTGGCTGAAATGTAGCCAAAACAGGGATCTGATTCAGGTATTTTGTTAATAGGGACATGCCAAGCATCCTGTTCACGAGCCATTTCACGCACAGAACAACTAACAGGCAGATTCAAGTTTTGGTTGTTTTGTACTGGGTGGAGGGGAAGGGGGGAAGGTCAAGGACACTGGTGACTGCGGGAGGCACTGGAAAAATTGGTGTGTGGGTAGGAAAGGGCAGGCCAAGTGGACTTGCTGCACTGGGACACTAAAGTAGTGAAATGGAGGTGCTGGGAATAGGGAGAGCAGCCATCGGGTGGGTTATGCTATGGGGAGGGTGCACCAGCCTTGGTACTGACAGTTCAGCAGAATCTCCAGAATGCTGTGGTTTGGTTCGAAACAAAACAATTTCTCTATTATGGTGCATAAAAAGGTTCCCCCCGCACATTTGTGCAGTCGTGTCCGACTCTAGGGGCCGGTGCTCATCTCGGTTTGTTAGCTGAAGAGCCAGCATTGTCCGAAGACGCTTCCACGCAGAACGCTGTTACCTACCCACTGAAGTGGTACCTATTAATCTACTTGCATTTGCATGCTTTCGAATTGCTAGGTTGGCAAGAGCTGGGGTGAGTGCAGGAGCTCACTCCATCACGCGGGGCTACGGATTCGAACCTCCGAACTTGTGATCTTCTGATCCACAAGCCTGGCATCTTACCCGCTGAGCCACCACGCCGCTAATATAATTATGGTGCATGCTCCTGCTTAAAAATCAGTTTTACTTAACAAACACCAGCGCCTGAGTCCACGCTATATGTTAATGCAGTGCTTTCAAAACTGCCGCCATTGGCGACACACCAATGGCCGGCAGCGGCGGTGGTGTGCACGGCGGCCTCGTGTTTTCCGCTAAAACACTGAAGCGCTGATGGTGCGCCGCTGCCGTCGCCACCGCCGTGCACACCGCCGCCGCGCACCCCCACCATGCACGCCCCGCTTCTGGGTTGTTTCACGACACACTAAACTGTGTGTTGCGACACACTAAAGTGTCGCGACACAGAGTTTGGAAACCTATGTTAATGCAAAGCCAAGTAAATCAGATTATAGCTTATTGCAATCCATGAACCTAATCGCTGTAGACCAGGAATGAACCGGTTTTAGTGCCTCCCCAAAGGAAATGAGGCTAAGCATTTGTGTTTGTTTTTCCATTTCCGAGGCCCAATGAGTCTCTTAAGTCTTGCCGGTGGCGAAGGCGCCAATTTCACCTTTTGTCAAACCGAGTTCTGGCTTCACCCACTTTTAAAATAAAGCCCGCCCTGGAGGTGGCACTAGCTGTGCAAGCGGCAATAGAAGGGCCGCCCCGCTGAGCAGCCTTCGCCGTTTCGGTGTACCCGCGAGGAGGAAATCAGAGCGAGGAAAGGCCTTTTTGAAAAGGCGGCGTACCAAGGGCCTTAAGAGAAAGCCGGCCACGATCGTCGGCTCGTTTCCCCGTCTTCTGAAAGCAGAACCACCTCGGTTTCGTCCTGGTCGCCCGGAGGAGCCGCAGCCCCGCTCCCCCAGGCCACATCGCGGGCGAGGCAGGGGGCGGGCGCCTGCTCTTGCCGCCGCTTTTCCTCGGAGGAGGAGTCCCGATCGCCCCTTCGCCCGGCAGGCGCCCGAGAACATGACCCAGGCGGAGAAGGGAGAAGCCGCGGCGGCGGCGGCGGCCGCAGAGAACGGGAAGGACAAAGAGCGCGACAAGGAGAAGGAGCAGCGCGGCGCCAAGAGGCCCATCGTCCCCGCCGCGGTGCCCGACTCGCTGCACGAGGTGAGCCCCGCGGCCGGCGCGGCGAGGGTCGGCTCCAGCCGCGCCGTCCCCAGGCCCTTTCCAGCGCCGAGGCTTCGCAGCCGGTCTCGCCTCCACCGAGAAGGCGGTGCGGGAAGCCGCCTGCGTTTTGGAAAGCTTTCTCCCGATTGTCGGCAGCGCCTGATAATTCAGGCCTACTTTCTCTGCAGCCCCTCGCACCCCACGGCTGTCCTCAGGGTCTGGCCGGGCTAGTATTTCCCTGGGGGACCACCCGGAAGACCTCGGGCGGTCACGTAGCCTGGGAAGCCAAGCATCAACCCGGAAGTAGGCATGGGCTTATCTTTATCCTTATCCTTGCTGGATGCATCCATGTGGGCATCAGGTGTTGGGCTCCACTTGATCAAGTATTTATTATTATTTTATTAAATTTATATTACCGCCCATCTCCCCCATCGGGGACCCTGGGCGGTTCACAATAAAACATAGTTAAAACATAAATATAAAGATACAATATAATAAATAACTGCGTATATTTGGGAAGTATTTCCCTTACTTTAGTTTGTATATTTGCAGGATTGAGTGCTGAAGACTCTTCTGCACTACAGTCGTTCATGTTGGTAACCTAGCTTTGAGCGTGTCTTTAAAAAAATATATCACCCATAGAGCCTTAATTGATCAGAAGGAGAAAGGTTTAACTTAATGCTATTGCACCATTGCATGTTTTTTTTCCTAATGCAGGGGGTTTTTTTCCATTTCAATTTATAAGTACAGTGACCATATTTTCTTGGAAAAAATAAAGGACAAACATGAAAAAGGGGCAAATCTGAAAGGCTCATAAGAATAAAAAAATTGTTTATGTTTATAACTTGGCTTTACAAAGGAAAATTCAAGATCAAAACTAAGAAAATAAATAATTAAATAAATCTAAAGGACAGCTTTCTGAAAGAAAGGATTGTCCTTTATAATAGAGGACATATGATCATTGTATTTATAGGTATATTGTACATTGACTTATTTTGTGCCCATATTTGTAGCCTGAATTGATACTATCCAAGGAAAGCTGTAGCATTTGGTAGAATGTTTCTCTTCTTATTTAACTTGATGCTTATTTAGAGTAAACTCCAGTGAGACCAAGCAGTAAAATACACATAATCTAAGGGGGGGGGGGGGGGGGGGGGGAGAGAGAGAGAGAGAGAGAGAGAGAGAGAGAGAGAGAGAGAGAGAGAGAGAGAGAGAGAGAGAGAGAGAGAGAGAGAGAGTGAGTGTGTTTGTGTGTGTGTGTGTGTGTGTGTGTGGTCTAGTGGTTAAGGCAACCGGCTAGAAACCAGGAGACTGAGAGTTCTAGTCCCGCCTCAGGCATGAAAGCCGGCTGGGTGACCTTGGGCCAGTCACTCATTCTCAGCCCTAGGAAGGAGCCAATAGCAAACCAGGAGACTGAGTGTTCTAGTCCCGCCTTAGGCATGAAAGCCGGCTGGGTGACCTTGGGCCAGTCACTCTCAGCCCAACTCACCTCACAGGGTTGCTGTTGTGGGGAAAATAGGAGGAGGAAGGAGTATTTGATATGTTCGCCGCCTTGAGTTATTTATAAAAATAATAAAGGCGGGATAGAAAATAAACAAACAAACAAACTATCAGCATAAGACGTGCTTCCTGTGTGAATATTGCATGGGGACCCTTGCAGAAGAGAATCAATGGGATTTTAGAAATACCTATTTTCGCCAGCGTTTTTGATTCTCCCCTGGAATTCACCAAGTTGGGAATTTCATGTTAAATCTGTGTATATGTTTGCAGTGTTACATTGTAAGACCTACTCAAAAGTAAGACCTATTCAATAGAGCCATTTCTAGATAACTCTGCGTAGTAAACGGTAAGTATCAGTCTGCTCCCCCACTCTGCCATGTTTAGACACACACGTATTTCTTTTACTGAGCTTTGAATAGGGAGGTGTGCAAATATAACATACTTTATAATTTCTTCTCAATCAAACACTTTTTATTGATATAAAGTGAGTCTGTAATAAAACTGCATAACCCTAATGGAATCCAGTCTCTACTTGTTTCTTCCATCTTTCTCTGTACCCAGACAATTCCATTCCTGTCACTGCAGCAGGTCTGACAATGAAACATACTAGAGGTACTGTATGGGAAACGTTTCAGGTTTGAAATATTAAGAATTTACACTCCCTTACATTTTTAGCTAAGGGTAGCTTACAGTGGAATAAGCTTAATTTACAATATTGTCATAGAAAATTGTTTTCGAAATAAAATGTGGACTATTAGGTTTTGTTTTTTTTACTGTTTTTAGCAAATCCAGAGCAACTTCATTGTTGTGATACATCCTGGCTCAATGACTTTAAGGATTGGAAGAGCCACAGATACACTTCCTGTTAGCATCCCTCACATCATTGCAAGAAGACATAAACAACAAGGACAAATCTCATACAAAGACAGTTGGCTTCTAAGAGAAGGACTCAATGTAAGTCTTCAGTCCTTTGGGTCTTCCATGAAACTGAATCAGTTGTTGCTTATATGGAAAACATTATGTTCATGTCTTGTTCTAGTGTGCTAAATTTGTACTGCATCCCATTCTTCTCATACCTATGGCTGTTACTTCTACTTGTGCACTGTGCCTAACAAAGAATGCAGGCCCACCCTGCAGGCCCTTTTTGGGACTGCAAATGGATTTTATTGAATTACCATAATCAAAAGGCTATCAATATATTGTTTGTATGTTTTCCAAATGGGTGGAAGCATCTGGCCCAGGTCATTCAGCAAGTACTCCGGTGATTTGGGCAGCCCCAGAACATCAAACAATGGTTAGTCCAACCCTGCGGTTGTCTGGTCCGTCTTTCACCATGCTGAGCTGGATGATTTGGTTCTGGCCACACGGTTACCAGTCCCTCTTCACCTGGTCAGGCCTCCTTTATCTGGGAGAGATCACTAGGAGCAGGAGCCTTCTTTAAGTGGGACGTAAAGGCCAGCGCATTTAACAACTGTTAGAGTAGTCAGAAAGATCTGAGGAAGACCTTTCCATCTGGGTTTTAAAGAAGTTTTCTGCTGGTTTATTTTTACAAAAACCCAATCACCATTCTCCACCACTGGGTCACTTCCCCTTTGCTATCCATCTCTTTATGTATGTCTACAATACTTCTGTTCTGCTGCTGAAGAATGTAATTAAGGCTTGAAGATAATCATGTTATAGAGTGAGAATCCTAAACTGACCAATAAAGGACTAATTATATTTTTACTTTTAGTTGCCAAATCTATAAGTCAACAATGGAAATTTTTAAATAATTTAACAATTGAAAAATGACATTCAATTGTTATTGCTTTCTTTCTTTTAGCCTAGATATCAATTTACCAGCCAACTGATAATTTAACCTTATTTTTTGGTGATACAGTGGAAGTATAAAATGTGGAAGTTTGGATTTTTATATAATGGTATGGTTATAAAAACCATAACCATGGTATGGTGTTTTTTTTAAGAACATGTAATAGATCGTTGTTTGAATATTGGTTTCTGTAATACTGATATAAAATAATTAGTTCTATGCCTGGAAGCAATCTGAATTACTGATTGATTTTATTTAGAAACCAGAAAGTACTGAACAAAGACAAAATGGGCTTAAAATGGTTGACCAAGCAATATGGTCTAAGAAGATGTCAAATGGTGCCAGACGTACACCTGTATCACCTGATCAGGTATCCCATTTATAATCTCTGGTTAATACTAATAGTGTATTTTTAGGAGAACCAGTAGAGTCTGATGGAATTTGAAGGCTCAAAAAGAGGCAGAGCATGTCTCTGGCGAGGCTGAGTCCTTTGTAAAGGAATGGTAATCAAATCAACTTTGCAGAAATTCAGCACTTTAGAGTTGATTAACTATCACATGTAAATAAAAAGATCTTTGAATGAAAAGATCTTTGAAATTAAAGGCTTAAAAGGGTATGTTCCAAGAGGAATTACAGTTGAGGGTTCAGTTCAATAGCTGGGGTTATTGCCAAAACGACCACTCCTAAGTAGTGCCTAGTAGCATATATAGACTTTTGGAATATGGACTCTAATTTTATACTGTTTCAGAAATTATGGCCCCAGGCCATGAAGGATTTTACAGGTTAATATCAGCACTTCAAATTTGGCTCCTAAATTAACTGTGAGTCAGTTACAGTAATGAATTACTAGCATTACAGGTAGTCCTCACTTAACAATGGTAATTGGGACCAGAATTTGTGTCATTAAGTGATGTGGTTGTAAAGCACAACATAATGTGACAGTGCTGCTTAGCAACAAAAGTTCCAGCACTTCCAGTTGCCATCGGTAAGCGAATCCAGTGCCGTAGTTAAGCGTGATGTCACATGGTTGCCATTTGCAACCTCCTGCCGGCTTTCCAATTGACTTCGCTTGTAAGAAGCAGGCAAAGAAGGTTGCAAATGGCGATCACATGACTGCAGGATGCTGCTACCATCGTAAGTACGATGACCAGTCATAAGTACCACTCACTCAGCGCTGTTATAAGTTCGAACGGTCGCTGAACGAGTGGTCATTAAATGAGGACCATCTTTATATGATCATACTGCACAGTTTCAGTCACTATCCAACCACCATAGTTTAGGGTAATTGAAGTTTCAGGATTGTCTTTAAGGACAGCGGACAACATTTAGGAATGTGCATGATCTTGGATTTCAAGTGAAGAGCCCTGCATTCTTAAAGTAAAGTAAAGATTATTTTTTTCTCTGTAGCATGACATTTCATTTTTAAGTGATTGCTTTAAATGTTTATTCTAGGCCCGATCTTACAACAGACAGATGCGACCTGCTATTTTAGATCACAGCTCTGGGACAAAATGGACAAATACTGCCCATCACCCAGAATATGTCATTGGTGAAGAGGTAGGGCCTCTTTGTTTCTCATTAAGTTACACACGTAATTTTGATTTAAAAGTTGTGGAACTGTATGCATCCTTAAGAGGTCTATTTGGACTTGATACAATCATGAGCTACCATTTTTCAAGGCCAATCCCTGCTCCTGTAGGGATAAATGATTGCAATCTATCTCCATAGTCCTTCCAAGGACATCCCTTTGATCATATCCATCCAGTCCATCCATTGCCTTCTGTTTCTTCTAGTCCCCTCAAGCTTTCCAAGCATAGCCATTTCTTCTAATCCAGCATCTGCAAACACCACATTCCCAAAGTATGTAAATTTCTGCTTTCTGATTGTTGCCTCAAGGAGGCAGTTGGTCTTCATTTCATCCTGAACAAGTTGATTGTACTAGTAAAGTTCTCCAAAACCATAATTTGAAATAAATCTCTTTATTTCAGCATGCCTATCCGAAGAAAAGACACTAGAGTACTGCTTAAAAGAGTGGCAGACAGGTGCAACATTAATGCTTTTGTGCTTTCTGAAGCCACTTTTTGGAGGCAAATTTGGTGTTGCACAACACTAATATTTTTCAAAGAATTTCAGGCTCGGACTTTGTCAATTTTGCTTGGTTTTGGTTTTGTGACAGTTGTCATCCAAGAGCCAGTTAAGTTTCCCCTCCACCAAGGACAGGCAGGGATCATGCAGTCAAAACACATGCTCTTCCCCAGTTTCATCACTGCCTTTCTCACTTTCTTCCTGCTCCGTTCTGCCTTTTTTGGGGAACCTTTCATGGTGTCTCTATTTATTCATTTTTCTTTTTACCTCTTCCTTTATTCTTTCATTTCCTTATTCTGTTTTTTTTAAATGCTCCTCCCACTAATTTTTCTTTCTGCTTCTCTGGCCATTGTGGCTTATAGCACTAGTAGCAATGTAATCGCTGTCTAGATCTGGAAACAAAAGATTATCTTATTCACCAGGGAGCCCGAATAGGCAAAATATGATGCATTGTTAAATAATGTGTAATTGAGCAGTGGTCATTTGTGTATAATTTATTCCTTTCTATTCTCTCTCCAAGTAAAAAAGCAAAATAGTTTTTTTAAATTGATTAGATAGCAAAATTATGGTTGGTTGGTGTATGTGATTTTAGACTTAATTTCATTTTGAGTAGCACAAAGAAAGAGAAAAAGATGATGTGCCACAAAGGAGGGAAAGTTGACCAGAGGAATGGAGCACGTAGAGGTAGCTATGTAATGCTGCAGTTTCAGTCCACGTTGGCTCTGGCTCCTTCCCATGTCAGCTGCACCCTCAGTTGACAATTCACCCGTGTGCAAGCTAGTACACTGTGTGGAAATTCCAAATATCTGTGATTAAATTTTGCATGAGGTGTTATTTATTTATATTCCTTACACAGTAGAATGTTAAAAAAAATAATATGTTGATATAGCATATGATAACACCATCAGCAGAATGAAAACTGTTCCTAGTTAATAGAAATCATGTTTTGTGTTGTTCTTTTTATCCTTTTCAGGCATTGTACGTTAATCCTTTGGACTGCTACAATGTTCATTGGCCTATTCGACGGGGACAACTGAACCTTCACTTAGGACCTGGGGGCTCCCTTACTGCGGTTCTTGCTGATCTTGAGGTTATATGGTCATATGCAATTCAGAAATATCTAGAAATACCTCTGAAGGATTTGAAGGTGAAGATTGATTGATTTCAAATGAATGTGACAGTGACAGCCAGCTTTCTACCATTATTACTACAAAGAGAAGTGACCAGTAATATACCTTGTAGCCTTATACCACGTTTGTTGACATCACTTTCTTACATATAGCCCATCCTCAAGTTTATCTATAATAATACTTTATTTATTTATTTGATTTATATAGCCACCCATTTCAACTAAGTGGCTTACAATAAAATAAATAAAATGCATAATATAAAAAATACACAATAGAAAAATAGAAAAACACGTAGCAGCCTAGCACCATAGAAAAACCATCAGCAAAGCCAAGAGGTGGACTCCATCACACACACACGGGGCCCCAGTCCTGGGCACAAAACCAAGTTTTCAGGGCCAACAGGGTCATTGCCAGTCTAATTTCAGGTGGAATGATGTTCCCCAGGGTGGCACCATGACAGAAAAGGCTCTCCTTCTGGGCCCTGCCAGCTGACACTCCTTGGCTGACGGGACCCAGAGCATGCTCCTCCTGCTGGATAGGTTAGGATGGGTAGAGACAATTGGGGACAGACGATCCTGTAAGCAACCCAGTCCCAAGCCATGAAGGGCTTTGAAGGTGACAACCAGCACCTTGAATTGCACCCAGAAAAACACCGGAAGCCAATGTAGCTCACAGAGCAGTGGTGTAACTAACATGGAGCCAGTAACTGCCCATGCTGTCACATTCTGCATCAGTTGAAGCTTCCAAATACTCTTCAAGGGCAGCTCCATGTAAAGTGCATTGCAGTAGCCCAGTCTGGTGGTCCCAAGGGCATAGGTGACCCTGAGCAGACCCCCCTGGTCCAGGAAAGGGCACAACTGATGCACAACCCAAAATTGTGCAAAGGCCCTCCTAGCCACAGTGCCACCTGCTCGTTGAGCAGGAGCCATGGGTCCAGGAGGATTGCACACCAGGTCTGTCTGTGGCAGTGCCACCCCATCCAGAACCAAAGATGGAAGGTCCCTAGAACCAGGAGTCCAAAAATCCAGAGCCACTCAGTCTTGCTTGGGTTGAGCTGAAGCCTATTGCACCCCATTCAGGCCCCCACAGCCTCAAGGGAATGAGACAGAGCCTCCATGGCATCCCTCAGGCAGCCTGGAGGGAGATAGAAAGCTGAGTATCATCAGCATACTGATGATAACCTCACCCCAAACTGTTGGATGACCTCACCCAGTGACTTCATGTAGATGTTAAGCAGAGGAAAGAGTACCCACAAAGGAGAGGCTGCCAGCTGGATCTCCCCCCCCCCCCCGATCAATACCGACTGGAACCGACCATTTCCTGGTTATGTAAATTATTTTATTTATTGAAATGATGAAATTATTATTAACATTTAACAAATTAACTTATTTCAGCGGCCTGTATTGTTTAATTCTCCTATGGCATTGTTCATTCTGTTACATGAAGCAGACTTTTTTTTCCTTCTCTTTTTCAGTATTACAGATGCATTTTACTAATTCCAGACATCTATAATAAGCAGCATGTGAAAGAAATAGTAAATATGATTCTCCTGAAAATGGGCTTTTCAGGTAATAAATCACTATAAACAGCTGTCCATGATGCTTTAAGCTATCTTAATTTCTGCATTGAATTATCTTTGTGATTCTTGCATTCCACCATGCATCCAGCAGGTGGTAAATCCATCGTTTTCAGCTGCCAAACTGAACTGTGAGTCTGGCTATAAAAATGGAATTATATTGATTTAAACCTGTCTAGAGTGTGTCTTGGCAATATAAACTTATTTTCACGGACTTAACAGAGCCTTCCCTTTACTATCCGCTTACATTGCAAAAGAGATCAGAAGTATTTTCTACCTTCCAGGAAAGGGTGGACAGTAGTTTCTTATGAGCCTCTTTTTACTATTCCAGTAGCCTCTTTATAGGGTTTATAAGGGGGATGGTTGCACAAGCACAAGTTCCCTCCCCTACTTATAAATCTTCATTTGCCAAACACTACTATTTACCTTCCTTCTGGATCCATCCCCTGCATCCAGTATGGCGGGGCTGTGCCATAAAAGTAACTTGTACCCTGTATTAACCAACCAGTTCTGTTTCTGGGTGGGAGTGGCCATGAGTATCGGGAGGCTCAGCGTTCCTTTTTGTCCTTAATAGGTGGGTGAAGGGTTGAGCAAAAACCATAGTCCAAAGCCAGTTCCATCCTTCAGGTACCCTAAGCTGTCAAAATCCCAAATGCAAAAGCCTTAAGCAACTGCGGACTTGGGAGCCCAAATGTTCTGGCAGCTGGAAGAGGCATGCAAATGTAGATCTTGTTTCTTGTGTTGGATTATCTAAGTGCCAGCTTTATCTTATCCCAGGCTTTACACCTCAGCCTTGAACTAGCAGATCTACTAGCTGTATTGTGCCCCCCAAATCTTGAATGTGGTTCTCAAATCCACTTCAAAGAATAGAGGCAAAATGCAGCCTCAGGGCTGGAAAAAAACAGCACATCCTTTTTTAAGGTGTAATACCTTGAGGGACAAAGCTTATATAAATGACAGTGGTTAGTTGGGAAATAGAGAATCATGAAACATAGATAATACTAATCAGAGTTTTCCTGGATAAGTTGACCAATTTACAAAGGACATGGGCAGAGGTAAGCACATTTCTTATTTCTTCTCTGACAATGGATACATAAATTGAGAGTTTTATAAAATGGGACTTGTAAGGTATTCTCTAGTACTGTGTGTATGACAAATGCAAAGTTGTGTTTGTACAATATAAATTGTATATAGCAGTTATGGCACCCTTTTGTTTTTAGGAATAGTAGTGCATCAAGAATCTGTATGTGCTACTTTTGGAAGTGGTTTAGGCAGTGCGTGTGTTGTTGATGTGGGGGATCAGAAGACAAGTGTCTGCTGTGTTGAAGACGGGGTTTCACATCATAACACCAGGTAACTATCAAAAGTTGGGAGCAAGCATTTTACATACATTTAATATTTTTAGTAAAATTAAATGTTGTCCAGGCCAAGGAATTCTATGTTTTGTAAGGCCCTCTTAACATATCTTAGTCCTAAATATCTTTTAAAAAGCTTTCTGAATTATCTTTAAGAATTGGTGCAACTTTTGTGCTAGTGAATAAAGGATTGGTACCCCCTGTGTCTTTCCCGGTTGCTACAGCAAAGTTCATATTGGATCAAATAAATGATTGGATTAATAATCATGGATATAATATTTCTTCTAAATGTTTTAAAATTTCCTTCTTCAAGGTAAATAGCTTCTTCTGAAAAAACTGATGTTCTCACAACTGTGTGTGGGCTTTTTTGTTTCTTTTTGTTTGTTTGTTTGTTTAGGTTACGTCTTGCATATGGCGGTTCCGACATATCAAGATGTTTTTATTGGCTTATGCAACGAGCTGGGTTTCCTTACAGAGATTGCCAGTTAGTTAAAAAGACGGACTGTCTTCTTCTCCAACACTTAAAAGAAACATTTTGCCATTTAGACCAGGTAAGATCTAAAACTGTCAAGCACTTCATTTTTTAGGACAGAGTCAGTTATGACAGAGACATTTTAAAATGTATGGAGAACGCATCTAGAAGTTTATAAAGCTAATGTGTATAAAGTTTGTGATGCTGAATAGGGAGAAGTAAGTAAGAATTGCTTCATGTAATGCTGCACATGTCACTGCTATTGAAGATTAACTTGTGAACGTTCAGAAAGAAATTATGAAAATTAAGAGAATGCTTCTTTTAAGAACAGCATTCTAAAATAACTAAAATGTGAACTTCTCTGAAATTAATTTGCTTCTGCTTATAAGGTATCAGGTACAAACATTATTGTTATGCCTGTTTTTTGAGTTTCGCAAGGACATTAGCTAGCCATAATTAAAAATACACTGCAGACTAGGTACTGTATGTGTTTGGTTTTATCCAGTAATCCTGTTTTTATTAAACTATTTTCCTATTCTGGTGTCCTTTAGATATGCTGGACCACAACTTCTGTGAGCCAGCATGTCCTTTGTAGTAGAAATACTACAAATTTGGAGTGTATCATCTGGGGAAAGTAACTGTTTTCAGACCTCAGATTTCCTAAGTTAATTTGAAGTATAAGTTAATGGCCTACGTTTTAGATACATAGAGAATTATTCTTTTAGTAAAAAGTAGGGATAAGGAAGCTGCAGTGCAGGGAAGCACATTCTACCCTAAACCCCACTTTTGTGATTTCTAGAGCTGCCCCAAATCATGCTGCTGAAATTCAGCATAAAAACTACTAATTTTCCACTGATTTTAAGCAAAAAAAAGTGCAAAAAGGTCGTGTAAAACTTTTGTAACATATTTTGTACCTTAATTCCCTCCCTCAAAATATAAAAAAAGTGCTGAAAATTCTGTCCAAGTGACACCACTAGAACCTGTGGCCCTCAGAGGCTGAAAAAGTAACAAAAATGGAAGTGTTGGCCCCTGGCCACAAAATGTTTGATAATGTATTTTTTAAAAATAATGCTGTCAAAAGTTACTGACATCAGTGTAACAAACAGAAACTACCTTTCACAAGACTGATGCAAACTTTAATAAAACAGTTTTTTTTAAGAGTCTTCTTTGGCATCTTTCCTAATAATGTGTAGTCGAATAATAATTTCTAATAATGTTCTGTGAAAATTAACAAAAGCACTTGGGAAAAGCTACACATTCACTTATCTGGCTAAGATGTCCCGAGTTAGTTTGGGGAGAGCTGAATTCATTTAAGCTACACTTTAGAGAGCCAGTTTGGTGTAGTAGTTCAGGCACTGGGCTAGAAACCGGAAGTCCGTGAGTTCTAGTCCTCCCTTAGATAAGAAAGCCAGCTGGGTGACCTTGGGCCAGTCACTCTCTCTCAGCCCTAGGAAAGAGGCAATGGCAAACCACTTCTGAAAACTTTCCAAGAGAACTTCAGGGACTTGTCTAGGCAGTTGCCAGGAGTCAACTTTGGCTTGAAGGCACCCCCCAAAAAAAAACCCAGTAATACTTCACTGTTACTTCAGAGTATACACACATAAAATACTTATACCTTTTTATTACTAGGATTTATCTGGACTGAAAGATCATGAGTTTCAAGTCCGTCACCCAGATTCTCCAGCTTTGTTGTATCAGTTGCGCTTAGGAGATGAAAAGCTACAGGTAAAAGACTGAGATGCGTCCCTTATAGTGTTATGCACAAAACAGAACATGTGTTTTCTTTTGAGCTTTAAATGAAACAAGCTCCATTAGAAATTTTCCATCAAATTGTTTTGAGTTGGCTCAAGCATTGTGTATTATGAAGGTACAAAACTTGAAATATTTTGAATATTTCAGTTGTGGGAAACAGTGGGAACTCAGAAACAGCTACTGCTCCCTTGTTTATCACTCTAGGGTTGCAAGATCACATTGGATGGTAGTCCATGCCAGACTCTGTGGTATCTACCACCTAAATTGTGGATAATTTGGCCAAGGACTATATTTGGATTTTTAAAAAAACATTAACATAAATTTCCATGGGAAATAATGGGAACATAGCTCTCTTCTCACTAACTAGAAAAAATGATCTTGTCCATTGTTCTTCTTTTGGGGAGACACTTACAAATAGGGGAGTTTGCTGGCTGCAAAAAAAGAGGGTTGCTGGTGCTTCTTAAATGTGGGAATAACATTAACATTACAGCAAGACACGAGAGCATGCATGGATAGCATGTGTGTACCAGAGTTCTACAAATCAACATTGTCTAGAAGTCTTTACATTTATACAACATCAGCAGCATTAGCAGCTCTGGTGAATGAAGCAGACTAGTGCACAAGCTTTCTTAACTTCTTTCCTCATTATCTGAGAGGTTATCTATCTCTGAGTTCCTATCTGAAACCTGCCAGTTTCATGTTTCTCTATCCATGTATGTCTCTATTCTTCCTTGTTTACATAATAAATTAATAGAATGATTCTGTGTTTTGTGAATTTTGTGTCTCCTTTGGTAAGTGTATGCATTGATCTTTTCTAACTTCTAGGCCACGCCTTTATTGACATAGAGCTATTTATTCTACAACTGACTCTTCTTTAGTTTTAATTAAGTATTTTTGAAAGAATGTAAGTACAAGTAGTCCTTGCTTAACAACGGTAATTGTGACCGGAATTTCCATCACTAAGCAATACGGTCATAAAGCGTGATGTCACGTGACCATGCCACTTAGCAACGGTAGTTCCAGCAGTCCCTGATTACCATCGTTAAGCGAATCACCATGGGTCATTAAGCGGGGACCTCGTGATCGTGACTTCCTGCTGGCTTCCCCATTGACTTTGCTTGTGGGAAGCTGGCAGGGAAAGTTGCAAATCACAATCACGTGACTGTGGGTATGGTGCGACAGCCGGAACTTTGAGGACCGGTCTTAACTACTCGTTCAGCGCTGTCACAAGTTTGAACTGTCGCTGAACAAGTGGTTGAGAATATAAGTTTGAGAAAGTAAGAAAGAAAGAACAAATAACAAAGTATGGGGGGTGAACAATGGATCTAAAATATCATAAAACTAGTATGTTCCAGTATATCAATCAATCACTATATTACAGTTCACAGATCCAGTATATTGTTACGGACTTATGATAGTATAGAAAATTTTATAACCTTTCTGTAAACAAAATCCCCACATCCCTATTGAACTTTAAGCTGAATGTACTTGGTTAACACAATACCAATACAAATACAAAAAACCGTGATTCTGTTTACTGCCCTTTGGTGAGGTCCATGCATAAAAACTTCATTTGTGTTGCTTAAAGCAGAGATTGCCAATAAACAAAAGTACTGTCTTTGCAAATCTCTGTTAACCTATCTCCTTCATTACTGTGTTTACCCAGACTAAAAGATCCTCTGATTCCAGTTCCTCCATTTCTTCAGCTTTTGAGTTTCAGTTACCCTTTGACAGTAATTCATAAATTCTTAGTGTTGCATCTATCACTTGTTTCAGTTTGCCACATAATTCCTCTGTGACTTCCTCTGCTGCATCTGTAGAGATGCATAAACGTTTATGCCATCTTGAGCTCCTGTACAAAAGGTGGACTGTAAATCTAACAAATAAATATTAAATATTTCTATCTACATATTCTGCTGAATTATGTAATCATAGGTTGTTTAATTGTAACCAAAGTGCAAGTAAGCCTGGATGAATCTATAGAGCAGAGCTTTCCAAACTTTTCATGTTGGTGACACACTTTTTAGACATGCATCATTTCACGACACACTCTTACAGCAGGGCATCATTTCGTGACACACTCTTACAGCAGGGCACAAGGCAGGCACTAGGACCTGCGTGGAATCACAGCAGGTTTGGAGGCAGCAGGGCACAAGGCAGGCACTAGGACCTGCGCGGAATCCTGGCAGGGCAGGTTTGGAGGCAGCAGCAGCCGTGACACACCCAGACACTGCAGCCGACACACTAACGTGTCCCAACACACAGTTTGGAAAGCTCTGCTATAGAGAAATATATATAATAATTTGGAATTCTTCCTATCTTTCACAATTAGGCTCCAATGGCATTATTTTATCCAGCAACGTTTGGAATTGTGGGTCAGAAAATGATAGTTTTGCAACAAAGGTCTCAAGGTGATCCTGAGGACCCACATGATGAACATTATCTCTTAGCTACACAAAGTAAGCAAGAGCAGGTGTGTGTGCGTGGCTTTCTCTCTCCTTTTGGTTTTTTCCCCTTATGCTATGAGACTCAGTGTCTGCGTAGGTCTAATTATATTTACTTAAAGCTTTCTTTCCAGAGAAGTGGTAGATGAATTCTACTGATAGGGCTGGCTTGGTCATAATGCTAAACCAGCCATGTTCAGGTTGGCAGTCTCCATCTAAGATGGGCTAGAATTTCTGTCTGCCTCTAGCTATGTTGACTGAGGATAATATAGACCAACAGATCTGGAAGGTATCAGATTATGAGGATGAGAATGCAGTGAGATCAGGGCTTTTCACATACATATGATGGTTATAATTTAAGCTTGCTTGTTCAGCTAACGATTGTAGTTTATAAAGCTGGCTTATTTCAGTTATCTATAAGAGTAACTAGTGTTTAGTATACAGATGTCACAAGAAACTGCACGTAATTTAAAATTGAAGCAGAATTTTTGGATTTTCTTGCAACCATGCCAAAGAGGGCAGGAGACAGCTATTATATCTGACGCACAGTCTCTCTAAGTGTAATTGTGCTTGTGTGCTTACATGCACCTTTATTTAACTATCTTGAATTATGATCAGTATGATGCTTTAATTCATTTTTGTTACCTAGATAATTTTTGAAAGCCCTTTTTTCATAGTTTTTTTTAACTAAAATCAACATTCCAAGCACAGGATTTCGATTTGGAAGTTACAGAGTTGAATTGAATGGATGTAAATATTGGCTACATTGGGGAAATCCATTATAGGCAAGGAGAATATACCATATTTACAAAAAAAAAATGTCCTGAATTTGAGATAGCCTCCCCAAAAAGAATAGGTAAAAAGAAAATTATAAACAGAGATAAACATTATTTGCAGTGAAAGAGTATCTGTTTTGTCGACCTAACATTGCCAATTCCAGCTGAAACCAATCCTTGAGTTTCCCCCAAAAAAGTATGTGTGTGATTGATGTCAGCCCAAGAACTTCAGAGAATCAGTCCAGCCAAACTTCAGTTCTTTATTTGCTCACACCGTATAGACAGAATCTTGCCAGACTAAAGCTACTCTACCTAACCTAAGGGGAAATAACCTGGGAAAGCTCTAGGGCGGTGCTATTCTGAACCTCTTAGTCTTCCCACGTTGCAGCTCCAGACTGTTTTCTCTTACCTTGCTTCCACCCTTGGAATGTGCTCCTTCCTTCCTGAGAACCAGCTGCATTATTGTGTCCATTACATCACCTTCCCCTTCAGAGACACATTCCATCACATCAGCAGAGTATGAAGTATTTCACAAAATAATACTTCAGTTGTGTGTTGTCAGTTCCCACCCCAATCGTATAGATGCATGTGGTTTTGGATGGGAGGGTCAATTGCAGCAGTAAATAGAGTTTTTTGCACCTTTTACATTAAGAACTGGGCATGAGTAATAAAGTAACAAACTGGTGGGGGGGGCAGAAATAGCACTGAGCCTTTAGGTCAGCCTTTCTCAACCTTCTGACCCTGGAGGAACCCTTGAAATATTTTTCAGGCCTCGGGGAGCCCCTGCACATTCAGGCTCAAATATAGGCCAGACGTTACAAAATTATTATATTCATTTCATGTGTAGGCTTGTATATATGCATTAACGGTGTTCTTAAACTAAAAATAAAGAATGAAACTTACCTCTTTAATGTGAGTTGCCTGAATTTGAAATAATTTTTTTAATAAATTGTGAACTCCCAGGGAACCCCTAGTGACCTCTCGTGGAACCCTAGGGTTCCATGGAACCCTGGTTGAGAAACCCTGGTTTAGCCCCAGAGTTATGGGCAGTATTTGTGCTTGCTCATATTGACAGATAATCTTATTTTGCTTTTTCCAGTCTGCAAAAGCAACAGCTGATCGAAAATCCATAACCAAGCCTGGTGGATTTGAGGGAGACCTCCGTGGCCAATCTGCAAGTGTTGCTGAAAATGTCTATCCTCCTGAAGTAGAGTTAGGCACTTCTCATAGTGACTGCATTATTGGTGGAAATGAATCAGAAGAAACATTAACAACTCACATGTCCCGAAAAACTGCTGTATCTCAGTTTGAAGGGAAAGCTTTAGGTCTTGACAAAGCAATTCTGCACAGCATTGACTGCTGTGGTAAGAAAACTGTATTAATTTATGTTATATGTAATAGTAATATTTCAGGCAAGACTTACGCTAGTAGTAGATTTTATCAGTGTGGAAGATCACAAGTTCGGAGGTTCGAATCCCTAGCCCCACGTGACGGAGTGAGCTCCCGCACTAGCTCCAGCTCTTGCCAACCTAGCAATTCGAAAGCATGCAAGTAGATGAATAGGTACCACTTCAGTGGGTAGGTAACAGCGTTCTGTGTGCGGACCGTGGAAGCGTCGCCGGACAACGCTGGCTCTTCGGCTAACAAACGGAGATGAGCACCGGCCCCTAGAGTCAGACACGACTGCACAACTGTGCGGGGGGAACCTTTACTATAAAATACTTATTTTCCCAATTATTCCATTAATTTATTACTAATTAGTTTATTATAGTTTATTTACAGTTCTTTCATGTGCACTTTTCTAGCATCGGATGATACCAAAAAGAAAATGTACAGTTCAATCCTTGTAGTAGGAGGTGGCTTGATGTTCCATAAAGCTCAAGAATTTCTTCAACACAGAATTCTCAACAAAATGCCTCCCTCTTTCAGGAGAGTTGTTGAAAATGTAGAAGTCATTACAAGACCAAAGGTATCTTTGTATGGATTTATGCATGTTTCAAATAGCAGAGTAGCTGGAGATAGCTTTAGGAAATGCAAGGGAATTAATTATGCAGTAGTCAAACACACTTTGAGATGATTAATAGGGCTTTCCACACCATTCAGAGGGATACTTCTCCCACTGCACTGCTGTGAGGATAGGTTGAGGTGACCACATCTCCCAAAGGCTCAGCTGGGCCATTCGAGGGCCTTCTAGAATTACCTGCCAATAGCATTTGTATGTACTGAAGTATACTTCCATGGGGATTGGCAAAGTCGTTTGTGCATAGTCCTTATAGTTAATTACCACATGTAGCACCAGTTTTATTATAGTAATATGTCTTGAATTAAAGTAGACTATGATAAAAAGCGTGCACTGGAGTCTGTTTAACAGTTGAGTCAATGACATTTGCAAAATATTAGAGTTTGGAGTAGTCTCCAAAGTAAAAAGGTGTTATTGTCCAAAAGTAAAATGGTTTTTTCTGCTCTTTTAGAGCCTTTAGTTATTTATCTATCTATCTATCTATCTATCTATCTATCTATCTATCTATCGTATTTATACCCCGCCTATCCCCTCCCTAATGGAGGACGCTAGGCGGCTTACATACATATATATATTTCATTAACAATTCATACATATACAATTTCATTTAAATCGCGCGCTAAGGAAAGGGGTAAGGGAACCGACTCTTCTGTGGCTTGGACTACAATTGAACTACTATTTAGCCACATTTGTAAGAGTTCAAGGAACTGGACATGGGGTAGTGTTTTAAATTTTAACTGCGTGGTGTTTTTGCATCTGTTTAATATTAGGACATGGATCCACGTCTGATTGCTTGGAAAGGTGGTGCTGTTCTAGCCTGCCTGGATACAACACAAGAACTCTGGATTTATCAGCGAGAATGGCAGCGCTTTGGTGTCCGTATGTTGCGTGAAAGAGCTGCGTTTGTGTGGTGATCCAGTATTATTTAGAAATAATAAAATGTTTCCTTGGCCCCTGGTTTTGTGTTTTAAATAGATTAAACAGATTAAAATGTTTCTTGTGGGATCATTTAAAAATGAGGCATAATGGTATTAAAGATTTCTCTAAAACCCTTCCTCTAGTTCAGTGTTTCTCAAACTTGGCATGCTGGCTGGGGAATTCTGGGAGTTGAAGTCTACACATCTTGAAGTTGCCAAGTTTGAGAAACACTGCTCTAGTTGAATGTTTTATAGTGATCTCAGTGAGTCTGTGGCAAAACAAAATTAACTTTTATGGAATCTTTATAGTAAAAGTTTTGCCTTACCCGGTATCCTCATCTTCCTTAAACCCCAACAAAGGTGGTGACCTTTAATACTGAACTATTAAATCAGTCTGGAGGGTGCTATGGTACTTGGAATGACATTTGTAAGATTTTGGAATACATTTGCTGGGCTGAAGAAACATTTGGTTAAAAATCATTTTGTTGTACTGAATGCTTTTATAGCATCTGGAATTATTTATTTATCCATCCATCCAATTTATATAGCCGCCCATCACAACGAGTGACTCTGGGCAGCAAATAGAATTAAAATAAAATAAAATAAATTACAAAGATTACAAAAGTTAAAATACAAAGCAGTCAAGAAACAACAAACCCAAACCACTAATGCAACCAAGAAATGTGTCCTTGCACACATTCGGGGCCCCAAGCCCAGGCACATATTGGAATAATGCCAGTTGGCCAAACTTGTACAGAAATTACAACTTGCAAAGCTTCCTGGCTATTGAACGCATATCATCCAAGCACCTACAAGCCATTTTATTTATTTATTTATTTATTTATTTCATTAGATTTACACTGCTTGACTCCAAGGCAACTCTGGATCGCTCACAATTATGTATCTATCATTTTGCTCTCTCTCTCTCCACACACACACACACACACACACACACACACACACACACAGAAGACAATATATAATATGAAATATATTTTAAAAATCTATCTAGACAACACACTCTAATTCCAAAAACCTACCTGACAAGGGGATCATATCCACCCTACCCAAAGGCCTGGGAGAATGCCATCAGGATGGGAGCCACACAAATCTCTGGAGGAAGGGGGATCTTATTCCAGAGTCCAGTGCAGCTTATGAAGCAGTGATGTCACATGGGCATACTAAGGCATGCCCATCAGTACCTGTACTGTGGCAGCGGTATTCAAGGGCAACCCCACGTAGAGTGCATTGCAGTGGTCAAGCCACAAAGTGACTAGGGCATGAGTGACTGTCTTAAAGGGCCCATAGCTGCCACCTGCTCTTCAAGCAGGAGTTGTGTGTCGAAGACCACCCAGACTGTGCACCAGTCTTGAATATGGAAATACGACCCCATCCAAGATTATAGATGAATCTCGGGGGCACTAAAACCCACAGCCACTCAGCTTTGGCAGGATTAAGCCAGCGAGTCCCCATCCAGACTCAGACAGCCTCCAGGCACCGAGACAGAACATCAACAGCTTATTTGGCTGATTCAGGGTTGAGATATACTGTATTATCAGCATACTGAAGATACCGGGATTGGACTAGATCAAGGGTCGGAATTGGCGGCTCGCGAGCCAGATCTGGCTCTTTGGCCTCCTGACGCTGGCTCTTTTTCCATCTTTGCCGACCGACATCAGAAAGCCGGTCTCCGGAAGCGGCGCGAACCCTGGAGAAGACGCTGAGACAGAGACGCTGATTGGTGGAGGCTCAGAAGGAAGGGCGCCCCCACCAATCAGCATCCCTGTTTCTTCTCCAGGAGAAGAACCCTGGAGAAGAAACGGAAACGCTGATTGGTGGCAGCGCCCTTCCTTCTGAGCCTCCACCAATCAGCGTCCCTGTTTCTTCTACAGGAGAAGAACCCTGGAGAAGAAACGGAGATGCTGATTGGTGGCAGCGCCCTTCCTTCTGAGCCTCCACCAATCAGCGTCCCTGTTTCTTCTACAGGAGAAGAACCCTGGAGAAGAAACGGAGATGCTGATTGGTGGCAGCGCCCTTCCTTCTGAGCCTCCACCAATCAGCGCGCGCCAAAGCGCCCCCTTCCACGCGATTGGCTCCCGCCCGCAAACCCCGCCCCCTGGCTCTCGAGCACTTCAAAATGTGCACGAGCATACCAAAATGGCTCTCGGCTCAAAAAGTTTGCCGACCCTTGGACTAGATGATCTCCAAGGTACCTTCCAACCATTACATTCTCTGAATCTATGATTCAGAGATTAGGAAGAAAAAGCATACTACACCCTGAACTGATGGATTACCTCAGCCTCCAGTTTTGTGTAGATGTTAAACAGGAGTGGCAAACAAAACAAGCCACAGCTATTATTTGTAAGCAGTTCTGACTGAAGCAGTGCATACCCAGGGCTTGGCCAACAAATTTAGCTGTCCGGAAATCATGAGCATATGATTCAGTAGAAGGGCTTGTAAGGAGGAACCATTAGATGTTTGCAGTAATCAAGTTTTATATTGTGCAAATGAAACACGGGAGAGAATCCGCATCAAATGTAGGAAGCAGGGACATAATTTCTATCATGGGCCCAAACCAAATAGTGATTTAAGCATTATCACCAGCCCTTTTAATCCCTGGAAATGAATTGGCAACCATACCTGTTAAGAAGTTGTTACAATTCACTTTCCTAAGTGGACACACAGGAATCCTATCTTTCATGTTCTGGATTGACTAAAATTTCATGACAATTTTCAAGGCAGATCTTTGTACAATATGTTTGCATGACCTTATCCAGGCATATCTGGCTTGTATTTAATCTTTAGTAGGGGACCCAGAGTAACAACCTGATTTTTCAAAGTGTGTGCTACTCTGTCTCATAATGAGTTCCTTTAGTTGGATAGGTGGACATACACGTTTGTTCATTAAATTAATTAAAAGCATACCCTTGGTTTGGTCTCTTTCATATCCAGAAGTACCTCTCTCTCCTTTTGTATTAAGCTTGGAGTGCTTCAAGGCCCAGCCTCAGTATAATATTCTGTATTGATTATTATGAACAACAGAGAATTGACCTTTGCCATAGGTTCAGTTGCAATGGCATAAAATATTAGGCCCCACCGAAAGTTCCTGAGTTAGCTGGAACTGGGATTAGCAATTGTTCCCTCATTACAATCAATGGTCAACTCAGGTTGCTGGTGCGTTAATGCACATGTCAGATCCCAGCAAAGTACAAAGAACATGAGATGATATCAAAAACAGTGCAGCATCAGTAATTTGGAAATAATTATTTTTATTGGATAGTTCTGAATGATTCTACATGTACAGTTCACTTGTATAGACAACTGAATATTACTAAATTAGATATCAGCTATTGGCAAGAAATATGCAACAAGGAGTTGGAATACCCCATTTGAGCAAATCAACAGTGCTTTAAAGAACATTAAATATATATCTTATGCTCTAAAGATACAATTAATTCAAAATATTTATTTATTTATTTATTGGACTCTCAGTAAGTTTGGCCAGGGCTGGCTGTCAACTTCAAGACTGTAATCTGAAAGTGCAATGTGGCAGAGGGAACATCTTGAACATGTTTTCAGCTAGTTTCCTGGTTGTCCTGTTTTGGCTTATTTTTCTACATTTGTTTATATGGTATTCAGAAAAAAAGTAAGTTTCACAATGTGAACGCCTCACTGAACTATATATCAAACATCTGGCATTCATCAATTTATGGTGCAAGGAGTGTAGCCAAAAAGATGGTTTTATTTTCATGGGAAGAATCTACTATACTAAATTTAAAATCCTGGATTGGAGAGAATTGCTTCCTTTCCACCTCTGCATTGGCTTACTACTGATATATTGGATAGACCAATATTATCCCATGTGGTCATGGTTTAATCTACTGGTTAAAAGCAGTTATTGTATTTATGCACTTTACCATACACTGTTTCTTCCTTGTTCTTTTTTTATTATTAACTTTTGTTCCAGTATTTTAATTTTTCTGTGTTGTTTTTGTTCTTTCTTTTGTATATTAAAGCAGTAAAAGTATAAAAATAGTGCACAAGTATTATGTATGTGAAATGTGTAAATATTAGCAACTTACAATATTCACTTTTATAGCTAGAGGGAAAAAAAGAGAAACAATCTCCATTTTAATACTATACCTGCAATTCAGGTCTAATCTTAAATCTCCAGTTCCACTTCTCCTTTGCAGCTTTATCCCTCTGTGAAAAGTAAAGGTCTCTACAAAAGGAGTCAATATCTTTCATTAAAAAATAGTTTGGGCAGATGCTCAATGGTCTTGGGAGATCTGGGCATGGATGTGTTTCATTGAAAGAAACCACCATGTACTTGTGGAGAGAAGAATCCATTTTCCAGTCGCTGCAGAAGGAGTGTAATGCAAGAGTGAACATGCACTCAGAATTCTTGTTATGGTTTTCTATAATGCTCTTACAGGCTGAATCACATGAAGGACTTGGGTGGCTTGGGCAAAGAAAAATTACTTTATCAGCAATTTCTTTCTGAGTAGCAAACCACTGCACTGGTCCTATTTCAGCAATTCTCCGTTTTTGCCACAGATCTATTATAACATTACTTTGACAGTATTCCTGTAGAAATTCAGCAAAACCCAGGACAGTGTGCTGAAAACATGCTTCTTGAGAATATACAACAAGAACTGTAGTAGGTGTTTGTGCTGTTACAGGATGGAAATGAGCCACATAGCTTACTGTACCTGTTAAAAAAAAACACCACCACTGTTAAAATGAAACTTGGAGCAAGCAAATTCAAATTTAAGTAAGCTGAAAAAACAGTATTTGTTATCTTGGGAATATCCTGTGGCATAGTTTTTTACAATGCAAATTTAACTTACAAACATAGTTTAACATTCATATGGAACAACAGTATGCTGAATTTTTATGAACATTGAAGGATTGAACTCTATTAAACCCCCCCCCATGGAATGTGTGCGTGCTCAGCAGAATGTATGAACTGCAGATACCACAGAAAATCTTAAATGAAATAAATAAGATAATCTCTTCACAGGAAACCATAAATAAAGCTAGTAGTTAATCCCTTATGGAAATCCACCATTGTTTATCTCACAGAAACTCTGAGATAAAATCCTAACACCATACCCCTCTCCTTTTCTTATCAAGACTCCAGGGTGTTCATAAGTAACTTGTGATATCTGTAACGGTCTAATTAAATTTTAAATTTTGACTTAAACCTCTGTTAATCATAAAACCTATATCCGGTGTCTTATATGTGTTAGAGATCTGAAATGTATAAAAACAGATGCTTCTTTTGTCTGGGGTGCTCCTTTTCAGAGGAAGCCACCCCCTATTACTTGAGCTCAGTTAAAAGGGTTATTCTATTTCTCGTCTTGGTGTGAATTTATTTTGGGTTCTTCGTACCAAGTTAAACGTGCTTGGACACTGGACCAACTTTCGGTCCAACAACATGATACAGATAAATTCCTTTTTCCAAAACAAAATAACACTCTGGCTAGTAAGGTCAACTCAGGAGGAATACGATTGTTTTAGCTGAGTTAGCTGATGCTTTGGATTGTACCTAAAAGTTAAATGAGGAGCAGTGATGGATCAGCTGAAATTATATATATAAGGGTGAGAGGTAACTGCGACACCATGTTTTCATACATCTATCTTCTCATCCTACTGTGGATTACCAAAATTAAACATACAACAGAATGAAGGAACTGCCTTTAATTTGAAAGCATTTTCTGTCTGCCCAGACTACACAAGGTAAACAATTGCGAATGTCCTACTTGAAGAATCCACACAATCATAGTTGGAATTTCTTGTTACTTGGGCTGCATTTCAGATTTTCAGACCTTATGTCACTAAGTCTTGAAGTTGAATATACAATACTTCCATGGGTGTCCATGTAAGGGGGGACAAGTGAGGAAATGGGTCACAATGTTATAGGGCAGGGGTCGGCAAACTTTTTTATGCCAGGAGCCATTTTGCCATTTATAACATTTATAACATCACTCGAGGGCCAGGGGGCGGGGTTTGCGGGTGGGAGCCAATCGCGTGGAAGGGGGTGGGGTTTGCGGGTGGGAGCCAATCGCGTGGAAGGGGGCGGGGGAGGTTTGGAAGAAGGAGAAGGGAAAGAGGCTCGACTGCTCCAGTCGCCATGCACACCATGCCCGCTGCCGACGTAGGGATTTGGAAAGCGGAGGGAGGAAATTGGGAAGCATGCACGCTGGTTCGTGGGGAAGAGAGCTAGAGGGGGAGAGAGGGCGGCGGGGAAGCTGTCCGCGCGCTGTACCTGGGGGAAGCGGCCCGAGCTCGGGGCTGATTCCTGGCTATCTTCCTGCAGGAATGTAGGATTGATAATAGGAGCTGGGGGATCAAGCTTTGTGCACGGGGACTCGCTTCCCCCAAGGAGCTTCTCACGAGGGTAAGAATAGGACGGACGCGGGAGGGTTTGTGCGTATAAGCGGTGGGGCTGCCGCCACCACGCCTGCCTGTGCGCACCCGCACGGAAGAGCCACACTCAAGGGGCCAAAGAGCCGCATGTGGCTCGTGAGCCGCGGTTTGCCGACCCCTGTTATAGGGCAAACATCATGACACACAAAGGGTGGAGCATTTTGTCTCCATTTTGGAGACATTTTGTCATTTGGGTATCATTGTGGTTAGGAACAGTTGCCAATGAATACTTCTGAGGAAACTACAATCAAACCACCAACAATCGTAAAGAAAACACAATCATAGAGGCCTAAGCCCCTTACACCTACATTCTCAGCAAAGGCAGCCCACAAGACATCAGGAATATCCTCCCCAAATTTGCTATAGCATTTGATCACCAAGCTCTACCACTTGGTACTTATCTCCCTCAATTTTTAGGAGAACAAATATTTTAAAATAACAGTAAATTCAAAAGCACATTGTCTTTGTCTTATATTTTGTCCTTATAATTTTCTTCTTTATCTGAGATACATATACAGTAATTTATCATCTTGACTCATGGAAAGGAAGTCCTAGCAAAGTTATATCAATATTAGTGTTTAGTAAGAAGTTTCAATAAAAGTAATTTCCCAGACACTACTATGAAATCACAGAATGGGCTTATCAGTACAACCTTATACTGGAAACCAACTAACCACCAAAATGTCTTACGTTTCCCATTTTCAAGCACAAAACCCATGATTCTATGGCCACAATACCAACCTGACATCAGAAATAGCAATATCCAAAAATTGGTAGAATATTTCTGTTCTCCAGGACATCCTGTCACTGACACCACGCTTGTAATTCTTTCACTTAAACATTTCATTGTGAAAAACGGCTGAACTAGAATTCATTAGACTTAACTCTATTTCTTACAGATTAAAAAGAAACAAAGTTTGTTATATCGTATTTCAAGAGTATGCGTCATCTAAACATTTCTGCGGCAGCTACTTCCTATGAGTAATTTCCACTGTCTGCATCTTTTCCATTCAACTTTTGTTCTAATCTCTTTTTAATAATTCTCTCCCTTCCTTTCGGTTCCCTTACCTCTCAACCACAGATGTGTTATACTCAGAATCATTTGCATATGCTAGTGTTTAAGATGCCACAGGATTTGTTATTTTCCCAGTGAATGTTACAGAATACATGGGTATTTTGAAACCCTGCATTTTCTTAGAAATTAGATAAAAATCTGGATTCAGAGTGACAACTTCCCTTTCTTCCATTCCCCCTCATGGCACAGAATTGACAGGAAAAAGGCAAAGTGGTCCTGAGCTGCCTTCAGTTTCTGGACAGAAGGTAGAGGAGAGACTATAAAAAGACAATTTCTGTGGAATAAGGAAAGCTCTTACCATGATTACTCCTGAAATAAAGCACAGCAGCAACGATGCACACTATCAGAAACAAAGCGATGAATATGCCAACATAGTTTTTTTCCAAATCTAAATGAGAAACAAAACAGTCAGATTTGTAAGATTTCAAGATTCTTTAAAAGACTAAAATTAGCCTATCTAAATTAATAAAAGACATGAACAATTACCATTTTTATTTCTCAAATGACAGTAAAATGCATCCCCATATATGCAAGTGATGATACAGCACAGATGGAGATGAGTCATTAGAGCTTAAATGAGGAGTAGAGAAGATGTGGGAGATGGCATCTAAAATATGCCAGGGTGATATGGGTGCTTCAGTCCCTAAATTCACAATGACTAGCAGAGCAATCTTCTGATAATGCTCTAAATCAGGAATTGGTCACCTGAGGCCCTCCAGTCCCCGTTTGGTAGCCTTTGGACATGATTGCTGACACCTGCCACTTTGCTGGCATTCTGAGGTGCTAAATAGGTAAATATTGTAGTGTAAGCCCTAAAAGAGGAATATCACAGTTAAGAAATGCAACCCGAAACCTCCTACCAAAAACGGAGCCCACCTTCTTGTTTGCACTGGAAACGTCATAAAGGTCCTCTCTACAGCCCTCAGCCTGACACAGGCAGCCATTGGCTGCCAAAGAAAGACCTTCTTTGTGTGTTTCTAACATGATAATCAGATACACTGACTCTGAATATGGAAACTCCATTTAGCTATTAGATCTATATTGTGCCTGACTACCATTCTAGTTACTTCTGAGCTTTTTTCTTTTATACAGTACCTTTTGAGTGAGTGATCATGATGGTGTTCATCCTAACACCATATAAAAGAAAAAAGCTCAGAAGTAACTAAAATGGTAGTCAGGCACAATATAGATCTAATAACTAAATTGAGTTTCCATATTCAGAGTCAGTGTATCTGATTATCATATCAAAAAACATTTTTGTGGCCAAAGTCGACATTTACATTTTGGAGAGGTTGAGGACTACAATGTACTACCACTGAGTTGCACATTATGGGTCCTGGCTGCCTGCAGATATCTATTTCAAGAAGGTGCTTTCCATCACATTATGTCTTGCTTGTAAACATCTCACAGACTCTTGACTGCTATTACTTATTCACCAAGATTATGACCTTATCTCCTGCTCTTCCTCTAAAACTGTTCAGAGCCACTAATGAGGTTCTTTTCCCTACCTCCAAGCTCTTTTATTCTCACAACCCTGTAAGAAAATATAGGCTGAGTGACAATCTGAAGGTTCCCGAATGAGCTTTGCAGTCTCACTGGCCAATCCTAGGCTTGCACTAACAAAATTACATTAGCATATAGAGTTTAATGTTGCCATCCATAAATAAATACTTGAAAGTCTCAACTAACCAGCGAGAGGTTCTTCGGTGCAAACTGTTTGATAATATGAGTACCTTCGGCAATCATTTTGACATCCTGGAAAATAAGGAATTAGCTGGAAAAAGAGAAGCAAAACAATAATACTGGTGTTATTAAATACAGTGCTTAAGTAGTGTTTTTATATTTTATTTTGAATTGGGAAATCCCTTCATAACAGTGAAGAAGGTAGTGCTGTGAGAATAGGGTTGTAGAAAGATTCACTCTGGACTTCTCCAATTTAAAAAAATGGCACATTCCATCATAATTAATTAATTAATTAATTAATTTTCTATCCCACCTTTATTATTTTTATAAATAACTCAAGGTGGCGAACATACCTAATACTCCTTCCTCCTCCTATTGTCCCCACAACAACCCTGTGAGGTGAGTTGGGCTGAGAGAGAGTGACTGGCCCAAGGTCACCCAGCTAGCTTTCATGCCTAAGGTGGGACTAGAACTCTCGGTCTCCTGGTTTCTAGCCCATTGCCTTAACCACTAGACCAAACTGGCTCTCTTATTATGGCTAGATACACTGTAGATACCATTAGCATCAACTGTTGTTGGAGAAACATCTGTAAGAGGGAATTCCTAAATTTATTTCCATCCTATTTATGACTTGCAAGTTTTCTCCCCCTTCTCCCTTGGCTATGCAGGTAAAAGAAGAGGTCCGTTTTGTCTCCTCAGGTGGGACACTAGAGAACTTCAGTCAGCAAACACTTTATTATGGGTTTGCAAAACCTGGTCCAGCACCCTTGGCCATTTTTAGTAACACTCCATGGGCAAGACATCGATACAAGGAAATAGGGTGTATTTATAATCAAGCAACAAGAAATGTGATTGATTACAAAATGTTTAAAATAGATTCACTATGCTGTGTCGCACCTGTTAAATGCCAAACCGCAACTTTCCACTAGTTCTGATTGTCTGACCAACTTCCTCTTGAAATCCAACCACTAATATAGAAGTAAAGCTATGCTAAAAACTTGCTAATTATTGGATGCTATACTTAAAACTCTGGTTATGTTCAGGAGCACTATGCTAAAACATTAATATTCAAATTGCTTAAATTCTTCCACACCATCTTGTCAAAAATCAGTGATTTTTTTTAATCCGTTCAATTGTGTCAGATTCTCAGCGACTGCCTGGACAAGTCCCTGCAGTTTTCTTGGCAAGGTTTTTCGGAAGTGGTTTGCATTGCCTCCGTCCCAGGGCTGAGAGAAAGTGACTGGCCTAAGGTCACCCAACTGGCTTTGTGCCTAAGGCGGGACTAGAACTCCCAGTCTCCTGGTTTCTAGCCCATTGCCTTAACCACTAGACCAAACTGGCTCTCTCAGAATGACATTAGCAAAGATAATAACAAGACATTTATTCCAAGAAGAAAGCTTTGTGCAGAAAAAGCTTTGCAGATAACAAAGGACCCAGTGAAATATTTGGGACTGTATTTGATAGGCAGTAGCAAAGGTCTATTTCAAAATAATGGCACCAAATTATGGAGAGAAATTGTAAAAGAGCTGAAAAGGTGGAAACATTTTAAACTCTCCTGATTAGGATAAACTGCAACTGTTAAAATGAATATATTACTTAAGATTTTATTTTTATTTCAAATGGCGCCAATTTCAATCCCAGAAAAATCTTGCAAGATTGGCACAGAACAGTTAATAAATTTATTTGGAAAGGAAAAAAACCGGTAAAATAAAAAATGTTACAAAGTTCAAGATAGAAGTCGACTTGCTCTTCCAAATTTTAAATTATATTACCGTGTAAGTTGTTTGTCATGGATAATTGAATGGATAAAATCCCTGAAAAGCAGAATGTCAATATTAGAAGGTACTGGCCTAACTAATGGACTTTCCATAGTACTGGAAAGAAATGCACAGCATAATTCCCATCATTAAAAGAATTCCACCTAGCGGGGTCCAGGAGGCGTGCCTTCTCTACGATAGCACCCACCCTATGGAATAACTTGTCCCCTGAGGTGAGACGGGCACCCTCGCTCCTGGCCTTCAGGAAGTCTTTAAAGACCTGGTTCTGCCGCCTTGCCTGGAACGAAGGAAATAATAGTTCCTCCTGGGGGTGGTTAGCTTAGTAATATCCTCCTTTTAAGAACACACCATCTTTTGGATTTTTTTTTATTTTTTTTTATTGTAGTTTTTAGATGTATAGGTTTTTAACTTTTATATTGTGATTGTAAACCGCCCAGAGTCTACCACGGTGGAGATGAGCGGGGATAAATCCAAATAATAAATAAATAAATAAAATAATTCAAAAACATGTAAAAGCAAAGTTTGAATTGAAACCTCAGTTTTTTTTCTGCTAAGAATTTTTCCAGAACAAATTTAAAAAATACAGTTTATTAAGATATATGTTGATGGCCATGATGACAAATTTGGCGCAACATTGGAATTGCAAAACTAGATTGGGAAATCAAACCTGGAAAATAGGCAGCAATGAAAAAATTAACAGTATATATTCAGAACAGAAATTTGACTAAGCAAGAATAGCTCCCCTATATATAATACTTCACACAACAGGGCAAACTGAGACACTCAGAGTAAGGTTTTTAAGGGGGAAATAATTGACATAAGAAAGTAATCAGAAGCAATTTTAATGTTTAAAAATATGCTGATGTAATCATCAGTCAGGTACAATGGAAGGAAATTTAAAGCTATGTAGTTTCCCAATATTGTTTTTACTGATTTTTCTTTTCTTTTTTTCCTTTTTAATTTTCCTTTTTCCTCTTTTTTTTCTTTTCCTTCCCTTTCCCTTTTACATGGTTATGTGCATCTATTTTTACATATAGTGTTGATTACATATAGTGTTGATAACAATATCTTGTTTATAGTTTTATAGAGACTTCTAGTTATTTCTTAAGTTGATATAAAAAGTTAGAACTCTATAATTAGTTAATCAATTAATGAATTAATGAAATAATGAATATTGTTTATATACTGATATTTTATTCTTATCCACTACGTCTCTTTTGATCTTCTTTTCTTCTTTTATGTAACTATTTATTCTGTTCCTTTAAATGTTTTAATAAATATATAACCCCCCAAAAAGGAAAAATAGAAAGACTGACAATAACAGCATTGTAATGCAAACTCTGCCCCTTTCTTGTGTGTGTCATGATGTCACAGGCACTCCCAAAAGGGGCAGAGCTTGTGGCACAATGTAACCACTCTGCTACTAATTAAGCTTCTATTATGGTACAGAAATGTGATGCACACATCTCCGAAAGAATGAAGGAAAAACTGGTTAAAATCACCTTCCCTTGTTTCCACGTATATTTGAACAAACCTACTACACATTGCATCAGTTAAAAGAAAACATACTAGGTACAATTAGAAACAGTGATACAGTTCTTCTAATTTTACATTTTCTTTTTTACTAGCGAAAGTAAAATCTTACCTCTTTAAATATTATGTCTCTTCTTTGATCACTCAATCTTATTTTTTCAGAAACTCTAATATTGTTTTCCTATTCCAAGAAGAAATTCCAGAAAATGTATTACAGAACTTTTCAAAATCTTTAATTTTTTAAAAAGGAAATATGGCATTTTTTATTTCTTATCTGTTCAGCTTGTAATTACATGATTCTTTCAAAAGCCAGGATTTACATTAATTCTGACTTTTTCCAACCTGGTGTCATCTGTGTTCTACTCTCATCAATCCTAGCCATGCAATCTGACAATTATCCATCATACTCATTCCTAGTCTTATATCTAAAGAAGAAAAAATATACCTTGGTAGTAGACACAGAATGAAGAACCGGATTATCGCATTCATGAGAGTCACAAAGATGGATTTTGTATGTGGAAGAAAAGTTACTAGGTGTAAAATTCACTTCTAGTTCCAATCCCCTGTTACATATTGTTATATTTGGATCCCACAAGCTCCCTAAGAAATGAAAAAAATGCAAATTAAAAACATGACTGATGTTTTAATCATTTTACTTTACATTGCTTTGCAGTTCCTAGACAAAAAGATGGAAATAATTATAGATATGATTAATGAATGTCCCAAAGCACTGCTCCTTCAATACCAGCGTTGTTTTTTATTACTTAACTCCATTCCAACATTTTTCCAAGGAGATTTAGACAATATGGCACTTTCTTGCTCTCATAATACTGAGCGTGAGGCAGAATCTGAAGAGACACCCAGGGAACGTACTCACCTTGTTATCTGGGAACAGTTTGACCCTGTTAGTCCTGAGGAAGTGGACAGAGTCCTCCGGTCTGTAAATGCCACCACCTGCCAATTAGATCCTTGTCCCTCCTGGCTGGTGAAAGCAGCTCGGGCGGTGACTTGTGGTTGGGTCCAAGCGATGGTAAATGCATCCTTGAGTGAGGGGGTGTTCCCGGCAGCTTTCAAGGAAGTGCTGGTGCTCCCCCTCCTCAAGAAGCCATCGCTGGACCCTACTATACTGGATAATTTTCGTCCAGTCTCCCACCTCCCCTTTTTGGGGAAGGTGGTTGAGAAGGTGGTGGCGTTGCAGCTCCAGAGGATTCTGGATGAAACGGATTATCTGGACCCCTTTCAGTCAGGTTTCAGGCCGGGTCATGGGACGGAAACGGCATTGGTCGCGCTTATGGATGATCTTTGGCGGGAGCAAGATGGAGGCAGTGCATCCATTCTTGCTCTTCTTGACCTCTCAGCAGCATTCAATACCATCGACCACGGTATCCTTCTGGGACGGCTCGGGGAGTTGGGGGTGGGTGGCATGGTTCTGCGCTGGTTCACCTCCTTCCTCCAGGGCCGATCCCAGTTGGTGTTGATAGGGAGCGAGAGAGCCAGCCCACGAGCCCTTCTTTGTGGGGTCCCGCAGGGCTCGGTACTCTTGCCGCTCCTTTTCAACATCTACATGAAACCGCTGGGCGAGATCATCCATCACCACGGGCTGAGGTATCATCAATATGCTGATGATACCCAATTATACATCTCTATCCCGGGTGAAGTAAGTGATGCTGTGACCACCCTGTCCAAGTGCCTGGGGGCTGTAGGGGTCTGGATGGGGAAAACAGGCTTCAGCTGAACCCTGGTAAGACGGAGTGGCTGTGGATTAATGGCCCCTCGGTTTCTGGGAATTTGTCATCTTTAGTTCTGGATGGGGTCGCACTTCCCCAGACAGACCCGGTGCGTAACTTGGGGGTCCTCTTGGACTCACGACTCCTGCTCGAAGAGCAGGTGGCAGCCGTGGCCAGGAGGGCCTTTGCTCAACTTCGTGTTGTGCGCCAGTTACGCCCTTTCCTTGACCGAGAGGCCCTTCGAACGGTTGTCTCCCATATAGACTACTGCAACACACTCTACATGGGGCTACCCTTGAAGAATATCCGGAAGCTACAGCTGGTGCAGAATGCGGCAGCACAGACGGTTTTAGGTACATCAAGATCTGCACACATAACACCTCTGCTCCGTGAGCTGCATTGGGTGCCAGTTTGCTTCCGGGTCCAATTCAAGGTGTTGGTTATCACCTTTAAAGCCCTACATGGCATGGGACCAGGTTATCTGAGGGACCGCCTCACCCCCATTACATCTTCCCGTCCCACCTGATCTTACAGAGAGGGCATGCTACGGACCCCTACTATGAAAGAATTCCACCTAACGGGGTCCCGGAGGCGAGCCTTCTCGGCAGCAGCACCTGCCCTATGGAACATCCTCCCACCAGGGATAAGACAGGCCCCCTCGCTCCTGGATTTTAGAAAAAAATTAAAAACTTGGCTCTGTGATCTCGCCTGGGGCAAAAAGGAAAGCAGTCAAGCCTGGGGATGGCTGATCCCTTAGAGCCACATTAGATATCTAAAATATTTTAATCATAGTCAACGTCACTTTAGAACCATCTGCCTTTTGGATTTTATTGGATTTTATTGTATTTTTATTGTAATTTACTGCATTTGTATTTTTATTACGGTTTTTATTGTACTTTGTTGATATTGTGTTGTGAACCGCCCAGAGTCCCTCCTTGAGGGGGAGATGGGCGGTTATAGAAATTCAACAATTAAATAAATAAATAAATAAATAAATAATAGTTTTTATAAAGTATTTAATTAATTATTATTTTTTTGTATTTATGTTCCAAAGTTATCCAGAGACGACTATGACTATTATTATTATTATTATTATTATTATTATTATTATTTATTGGACTTTTATCACCGCGCCATCTCCCCCAAAGGGGACTCTGGGCGGTTTACAAACATAGAGACAGTGACAGTTGCTGTGTGAAATGATAAATTTGACATTTTAGACTAACCAATTGGGCAACAATTTGTTTCCTAGCCCCAAAAGATAAGAGTAAAATAAACCACAACTAAATTATATAAGATAACCAGGATCTCTGATTAGGTGAAGGCCAATGTAAAGAGACAAAACCCCACCCTGGTGCCTGCCATATGTGTTAGGATGACAGCCCTAGATTTCCTGTTGTAACCTGCCCAGAGTCTTTTTAGCTGGGCATGCCATAAAACTGTTAAACAAACAAACAAACTCCTCATAAAGCCGATTGATTGATTGATAGATTCCTCAACCAGCGATAGATAGATAGATAGATAGATAGATAGATAGATAGATAGATAGATAGATAGATAGATGATAGATTCCTTAACCAGCAATAACCAGAGTCTGTGTACTGTATTGGCAGCTAGGTGCACAGCAGCAAATATTTATTTTTATTGATTGATTGATCATATTTGTATAGCCTCCCATCTCAGTGACTCTGGGTGGCATACAACACTCAATTAAAAGAACCAATAAATAAATATAAACCGATTATTAAAATTATAAAAACTATAAATTTGATTTATACACACAAAACAGGAGAGGATGATGTTAACCGTAGCAAGGGAGCCATCGCAAAATCTCCCTGGTCCCCTGGGACCCCCAGGCCTGATCACATAGCCAGGTCTTGAGGGACTTGCGGAATGTTAAAAGGGATGAGGCTAACCACACTTCTGGGGGGAGAAGATTCCACAAGTCAGGCACCACGGCAGAGAAGGCCCACCTCCTGGGACCCGCCAAATGTAATTCCTTGACAGGCAGGACCCGCAGCATACCTCCTCTGCCAGACCTGATGGGACGGGCAGATGTAATTGGGGAGAGAAATACATGAGAAAACAGGAGTGAAAATTTTTAAAAATAGTAAGTTCTAGTTGAAATCTAGGAGATAATTTTACAAGCTAATGCTACAACAATCAGAAAAGAACTGAATAGAAAGCCCATGACCATATCCCAGTGGGATCCACCATTTCTTGGGTAGATCCCAGTTCTAGCAGGTTACAAAGCAGCTCTGCATAAATGCAAAAACTGTATGCAGGGCTGTTAATTAAGACCAGGCAGGAAAAAGGACATAACCAAATGCTCTTCTATAGTTAACCAAAACTAGTTAGTATATTCATCTCACTCGCTTGAATGATTCCATCAACGCTGCCTCCGAAAAATTCTGCAAATTACTTGGGAAGATAGGCGGACTAATGTTAGCGTATTAGAAGAAGCGAAAACCACCAGCATTGAAACAATGACCATCCAACATCAACTTCGCTGGACCGGCCATGTTGTTCGAATGCCTGACCATCGTCTTCCAAAGCAGCTACTTTACTCCCAACTTAAGAATGGAAAACGGAATATTGGTGGACAGCAAAAGAGATTCAAAGATACTCTCAAAGCTAATTTTAAAAAATGTAATATCAGCATTGAGAACTGGGAAGCCCTAACTCATGAGCGTTTCAATTGGAGGTCAGCCTTTATTAATGGCGCTATGGACTTTGAAGAAGCACGAGTACAGGGCGAAAGGGAGAAACGAGCTAAGAGGAAGGCATGTCAAGCAAACCCTCATCGTGACCGTCTTCCACCCGGAAACCTATGCCCTCATTGTGGGAAGTTGTGCGGATCCAGAATTGGCCTTTACAGCCACTTACGGATCCACTGTTAAGATTTTACCCTTGGAAGACAATCTTACTCAGCTACGAGTGATCGCCAAGAAGAGAAGTATATTCATCCTTTTGGTGCCACTGGATTCCCTGGCATTTTATTTATAGGTCATTGCTTATGGTCAATGTCACCATTGCATTTAATATCTTGACATACACTTTATAATAACTTTTTAAATGTCCCTTATTGTAATGAATTAATGAAAATAACTGTACTTACCTTTTTCTATACACTTTTTGCAATATTTCAACCTATTGTCTTCACAGCCTGAATTTAAATAAGAGTTTTTGTATTAGGAATTATGAAAGATTAAAAAATCTGAATCAATGGGTTGAGAAAAAGCTTTTAAAATGAAGGTTAGGAAAAACTGCATGAAGGTATAAGATGATGAAATGAACACCTTCTAAGTCTATAGATTGGATACCATGCTTGTTTCATTTATCAGACGAAGCTCGGCTGGATCCATTACTTTTATTTTAGGTATATGTGTAATGCTTACAATTTTATTAATTTATATATAAATAATATATATAAGTCCTAAATTTACAGAAGTTATTTTAAGATGAAAATTTGTAAATCAACACTATTTGTTCAGTTACCTGGAGAAGTTAGATGTATGTTTTTTTCTGAATAATCTTGATTTAAATTTGCTGGTGGGAGGTTATAAAAGTCAATGAAGTAATCAATGTTTTCTTCTACTGGGAATTCAAGAAAGCTGAACTGCCACTGTAATTAAACATATTTGAAGATTATATGATTTTGGGTATGAACTAACCCACTCCCTTTCTCTGAACCAATTTTTTTTTCCAGATGCAAGCAATGCGGAAGCATACACACTATCACTCCTCGCTTATTCCTTTTTCCACTACTGATTGGGTCTGGTTCATTAATGAAATACTAAGCTGAAAATATTACCAAAGTATTTATTATGGGCCTTTCTAAGTCTGGGTTTATTGGCCCAGGACAGGAAAATCTTCCTTCCAAAGATCATACATGATGCAGCCTATATGGCCTAAAACTGGCTTATTTTATTTTATTTTATTTTATTTATTTTATTTTATTTTATTTTATTTTATTTTATTTTATTTTATTTTATTTTATTTTATTTTATTTTATTTTATTTTATTTTATTTTATTTTATTTTATTTTATTTTATTATTTTATTTTATTTTAATTTGTTCAATTTATTCCCCGCCCATCTCCCATGCAAGGGACTCTGGGCGGGTTACAACAATTATATCAGGCACTACCTTGCCGGAATTAAATCTGCCGTCTGGTCAAGCCATCTTGGGAAGGCCTCTTAAGAGTTCCCCCCTTATAAATCTGACACAGAATTTAATTCAAATGGGAAGCCATATTGGCTTGTACCACATCCAAAATCTGGATTTGTCTTAACATAAAACCAAATTGGGCCTTCACTAAATCTAAGTCTACCAGACCTAAAACAGCGACAGATAGGGCTGAGACTCAGAGTAAACGGAAGAACCTGGTCATTCCTTACATGGCTGGCGTGTCTGAAAAGATAAAACGGATATTTGGCAAACACCACATACCTGTATATTTCAAACCCACCAACACACTGAGACAGAGGCTTGTACACCCCAAAGATCAAACTCCAAAACACAAGGAAAGCAATGTAGTGTATGCAATCCAGTGCAGTGAGGAGTGCTCTGAACTCTACATTGGAGAAACCAAACAACCTTTGTACAGGAGGATGGCCCAACACAGGAGAAGTAACACCACAGGACCAGAGTCAGCAGTTTATCTTCATCTAAAGGAAAAAGGACACTCATTTGAGGACATTAATGTTCACATTTTAGACAGAGAAGATAGGTGGTTTGAGAGAGGGGTCAAGGAATCCATTCATGCCAACTTGGAAAATCCTTCCTTGAATAGAGGTGGGGGCCTCAGGCATAACCTTTCCCCTATCTTCCTTCCTGCTTTGTCTTCTGTGCCTAGGAAGATTAAGACCATTTCACAAGCTCAACAGCAGCAGGGTAATCTTAACGATCCTCCTTTAGATGATAAAGGGACTTAGAAACAAACATCTCAAAATAACCATGACCTAGCCCCAGGTGCAAGGTCACACAGCCAGCCTAGAAACATATTTAAGGATTCCCTTACTAACTTTACTCAGACTGAAGAAGCTCCTTGGATAAGGAGTGAAACGTTTCCACTAAGAAAATAGAAATCCAGTTGACATGATTCAAGCTACAGACAATTCCACCTGGATGACTGAGAACCTTCATAGACTTAGTATTCTAATTTTCAATGATCTCTCAAATAAGGATAGATCTTTCAATATCGCCATTGATATTTATATACTAATTGGATGTTAACAATGACCTGCAGTTTTTAAAATTGATGTAAGATATTATGTTATTTCACTTATGGAAAACTAATGAAATGTTGAAAATTCTTGTTTAACAAATTTAGTTCTATGATGCTTGTAAATTCCCTGTTTATTCATTTTGGAGGTTCTTTTTTCTGTTTTGTCTCTTTCCTTGTCTTTTTTTCCCTTCTTTCCTTTTTCAAAAATGTTTAATGAAATAATAATAATAATAATAATAATAATAATAATAATAATAATGGGTTACCTCCATCTGAAAAGAGGGAGACATGGACAAGATGACAGGCCTTTTCCGTGGCAGACCTCACACTTCAGAATTCTCCACTCCAGAGGTCTGTAAAGCTACTTCCATCATGGATTTTACATGAATTTTAAAGGCAGTTTTATTTCACTGGACCTTCAACCCAAACTTTTATTGGCATCCATCTTGGGGGAGGATTAATTTATTAGTCATATTGTTTTTTATTATTTTGATTTGTTTTTATTGTTGCTTTTGTAATCTGACATGTTGTAATCCAGAGCTTTCCAAACTGTGTGTCGCGACACAAAAGTGTGTTGCCACACACAGTCTGGTGTCTCGCCACATAACCCGGAAGCGCTGATCATTGTCAGTGCTTCCGGGTTTTCCCGTGGCGACACACCAACTGCAGCGCGCAAAACCCGAAAGCGGCAGCAGCGCTTCCGGGTTTTTGTGTGCTGCCGCACTTCCGTGTTTTCCCGCGGCGACACACCAACGCCAGTTGGTGTGTTGCTGCGGGAAAAACTTTGGAAAGCCCTGTTGTAATCTATATATGTAAACAGTCAAACCTTGTATAGTTTGAGTGTAGTTGAGTGAGACATACATACATACATACATACATACAATATATTTTGATCTATAATCTGAGTAGGCTCTAAGTTTAGCTTGGGTTACTATTTATTTATTTACTGGCCATTATTGTTTACTGTCATAGGGCCAACATAGGATTTGGTAGGATTTCAAGTGTACCAAAAAGTTCAGAGTAACTGTGTTTTTACTCAACAAACTGGAAATCCAATACAGTAGTTGAGTTCACTTTACATTTTTACTGATACTTTAATATCCACCAACCAGAGCCAGTTGCAAAATCATTATTTATTTATTTATCAAATTTTTATCACCGCCCATCTCCCCCTCAATAAACCCTTATTAAAGAACAGGCTACCTTTGAGCACCTTCGGAGCACTAAAATTTATTTTCATTTCACAATAATTTTACACAAAAATCAGCTTTTTGTTATTTCAGCTCAGAAGCTTGATATAGGTAGGAAGAGGTCATATGACTAATGCTAACAATAAACATCAGGGCATCAGGAAACCTTGCTGATCTGCTAAAATCACTCATAAATCTACCTTCTAGCTATATCTACTCTATAAAATGTCCGCCTTCTCTCTAAAATAAGGGGTATTTTTGCTACATTCTGAAGGTAGGAGATACCAAGGAATAACATACCAATTATTTCCAAAATGTCAAGTTTCAGACTGGCTGCTTAAATTTTAAAAGCTTACTTCATGTATCTTTTTTAATAGTAATTTTATTAAAAATTACAACTACAATGATAAAAAACTAATACAAACAAAAAATAAAAAATAAAAAGGTGCAGAAAAGAAAATGAAAATAGAAAAAAATAGAAAAAAATAAAAAATAAGAATATAGTAAAGAAAAAGAAAAGAAATATATAAAGAAATGACTTCCCCCTTCATCACAAGTATAAAGAATTTTAGTAACTTATCACCTTCTCTTAAAATACAACAAATGATCTCTTCTTCCCATATCCCATCTCTTATCTATAAACAAATCCTTAAAAATCTCATCATTTCAGTCCTGATCAGCAAAGTCCATTAAAGGTTACCAGAGATGATAACATATCTATTTTAACCTTGATCAAATAAATCAACTTTATATTCTTTCCTTTTACTTTTTTAACAATAATGATCTTTAGTCCGATGGCTGTTGTGGGTCTTCCGGGCTGTGTGGCTGTGTTCTGGAAGTTGTGGTTCCTAACGTTTCGCCAGCATCTGTGGCCAGCATCTTCAGAGGGCAGGAGCACAGACAGAAGCGAAATCTCTGATTTCGCTTCTGTCTGTGCTCCTGCCCTCTGAAGATGCTGGCCACAGATGCTGGCGAAACGTTAGGAACCACAACTTGCAGAACATGGCCACACAGCCTGGAAGACCCACAACAGCCATCGAACTCCGGCCGTGAAAGCCTTCAACAATACATTGATCTTTAGTCCCTTCAAATAATGTCCCAAAACTTTATTTCTTTTCATTTTTTCTTTGTCCTTCTCACAAAATTCTTCAAAGCTTTAACAAGCCTCTTTTGTAAATCCAATATAGGAAGATTATCCAGGTCACTCTCTTGGTTTGTTATTTGTATATCCCTTTTAATTATTAAGACTTCAGCCAGTTTCTTTTGCATGTCCAGATATCATAAAACTTCTGGAACTGGCTACTATTTTTGTTCTATTATACAGTATCTGTTTCTGGTCCAACTCACCATGTTGCATTAAAAGAAATAATTTACTATTGCATTAGGTCATTAGATTGAATGAAATCACATTCTAGCAGCATTAACACAATAGCAGCAGAACACAATAACTTTTAAAAAATGCTCTTACTTTTTGATTCTCAGGCGTGATTTGACTTGAAAACGTTTTTAAGTAATCACATCGAATGCAGCCTAAGTTTCCAGGGGATAGACATATCTTGGTTGCATTCAAGTGTTTTATACTGGCTGCAAGGAAAGAACAACAAAGTTGTTTTGTCAAAGAAAACTAGTTTGTTTTCAAAATGCTGTCAGTAACAGGGCCTTTCCAACTACTACAGGTCTCCCAAAGATATACAGTGGCAGATCTGTGTTTACTTTTTCCATCTCATGCCAATCTCTGTACCCTATCTATCTACATAGTATTCAATACTGAAAATCTGTATTTGTTCTCTTACTGCTGGATTTTAGAAGTACTCAAAAGTGTTTTGCATATTCAAATCAGGCAGAAAACAAAACAGAAAGGAATAAGAGCAAGCCAAAAATGTACAATAAATATTTTTAATCCTCCCGATTTTATCTTTTTTGTGGCGGTCATTAAGCAAATCACCACAGGGGTTAAGCAAACCATGTGGTTGTTAAGCGAATCACGTGGTTCCCCACTGATTTTGCTTGCTAGAAACTGGCTGGGAAAGTTGAAAATGGAGATAATGTGACCACGGGACACTGCAACGGTCATAAATGCGAAATGGTTGCCATGCACCCAAATCGTGATCACGTGACTGGGGGGAGGATGCTGCAACAGTCATAAGTGTGAGGACCAGTCATAAATTGGTTTTTTCTGCAACGTTGTAAGTCCGAACCATCACTAAATGAATGGCGGTTAAGCAAGGACTACCTGTATCAGAGCTGAGGGTCTGACAAAGATATATCACAAACATAACAGCAGTTTGTAGTTTGTTCTGTAACAGATCTAAATAGATTTGGGGGTTGTCTATAGTGAGCATGTATGTTTGCTACCGTTTGTATATTAAAATACAGCAAATATTATAAGCACACTATTATATCTCCAGTTATCACTGGAAAAGGAAATTAAAATATATTATCAATAGGAAGTTAAATATATATTACTTCCCCTGGAAATTCTTGCCACTTGAGAATTTAACAATATTACATTTATTTATTTACTTACATGGGTTTACAGTATATGCTGCTCCAATCCCAAAATTATTCTGGGCCACTTACATATCCTCTTACAATTACATATTTTAAAACAGTTTTTAAAAATAAATCCAAGAGGAAAAGTTACATAAATCAGCACTGATTCTATTTGAGATTATTTCTCAAGAACTTTTATTTTTGGTCAATTTTACTGCTTTCTACATTCTGAATTAAAATTAACTGAACTTACAGATCAAAACCATAAATATATTTTCTTACTTTTTTCTTACTGGGTTTATTTATTAATTCGGCAAATTTATATGGCTGCCCATCTCACATAACATGACTCTGGGTGGCGTACAAACACAGAAACAATTAAAACAACATAACCAATCTTAAAACACTGAACATGAATCCAAATAAAAATATGAAAAAGCCAAGATTGCGGGAGAATAACAATCACCTAATATCATACAACCACTTTGCAGGCTTCCCATGGGATCCCAAAGGTTGCTGGAAAAACCTCGTTTTAAGGGCTTTCCGGAAGGCTAACAGGGATGGGGCCAACCTCACCTCATGGTGTACGTTAGAGTAGGAGCCACAGCACAAAAGGCATATCTTCTGGGTCCTGCTGGATGGAATTCCTTAGCTGACAGGACCCACAGTATACCCCTCCTGCTGGACCTGATGGGACGGGCAGATGTAATTGGGAAGAGGCGGTCCCAATAACCTGGTCCCATGCCATGTAGGGCTTTAAAGGTCAAAACCAGCACCTTGAATTGAACCCGGAAGCAGACTGGAAGCCAATGCAGCTTGCGGAGCAAACATGTAACGTGTGCCATGCTAGGGGCACACATAACTGTCTGCGCAGCCACACTCTGCACCAGCTTAAGCTTCCGAAAGCTCTTCAAGGCAACCCCCTGTAAAGCATGTTACAGTAATCCACTCTGGAGGTGACCAGGCATGAGTAACTGTGGGGAAGGGGCATAACTAGCACACAACATAAAGCTGTGCAAAGGCCCTCCTAGCCACAACTGCCACCTGCTCCTCAAGCAGCAATCGTGAGTCTAGATGGACCCCCAGATTGCACATCGGGTCTGTCTGGGGTAGTGCCACCTCATCTAGTACCAAAGATGGTAAAGTCCCAGATGCAGAAGGTCCCAAAAGCCAGAGCCACTCAGTCTTGCCAGGGTTCAGCTGAAGCCTGTTGTTCCCCATCCAGACCCCCACAGCCTCCAGGCACCGGAACAAGACATCCACAGCATCACTTAGTTCCCCATTAAAGTCACAGCAGAAAAGCCAGATCACAGGAGAGCACTGCACTATTCATGAGTTACATTTAATACAGAATGTTTATGAGCCTATTACTCCAATAATGAGACCTACCATCTTCATTAAGAATCCAAGTTATGTTAAATTGGCAAATTCCTTGTCTTTCAACAATCTTGGCGCTGATATTAAAAAGAGATGTTGGAGTGAATCTATGTTCCTGTTCCAACTCAGGAGAAGGCCCTTGCAAAAAATGAAAGTGAGGAGTTAGTACATTTGTAGGGGAAACCTCCAGCCTACTAGTGCGACCCAACTAGCCTGCAAGGCCTTGGAGCCTTGAGTGAGGCACCCTTCCTTCTCTGAACATCACCTCTCATCTCCATCAAAAGCCATGCTGGTGGGCACTTTGTCTGGAGTTCCCACTGTCTCAGCCACCCTTCAAGAAAGGGTACAGAAATGCCAACAGCAACAGAATCAACACCAGCAGGAGCTGAGCTGGAGGGTCTGCTAGTAAGAGTCTAGCTGGAGCACGGCTCTCTTTTGGCTACCTTACCCCTTCCTCCAAGGGAGAAGATGTAGGATTAAAGCTCTCTTGATGGACTTTGACAGCCATTTTACCTCATATCTTTCCTGAAGGAGATGATGCGAGGAGGACCAAAATCACACAAAAATGTGTACATACTAATTTAGCCCGCAGAAACATCCTAGTTACAGTCACCATCAAACATCCACATCCAAGACAGTTTGAAATCTTATTCCAGAGATCATTTGCTTATTGTATTGTCTGTTTTAAGCTCAAATGACTGCTAAAACTGCCATCGGAACATGTGCTGATTCAGAACATGAACAATTTCTCTTGTATTGGAATGACATTAATGAATGTTAAAAATGCAAAATATTTACACCACTGAAGTTTAATTGTTCTGCCATCAAATGTTGGTGGTGTGATCTAGGGGTCCTGGAATACATATGAGGTTAATGCAAAGTCCAAAGCCCGTCCTTCCTGTGCATTGTGTTGTATTCCTGATGCATTTCAATAACACCCTTCAGCAAGTGTATGTAAGGCACTCCATCCGATATCTGTAATCTCCCTACTCTAGAGTAACTCACAGACGCATGAGTTCTTAGAAGTAGGATAGTTTATTACAGGATACAGAAGCTAGCACGAACAAAGACTGGAATGGCGATTCTGGGAACAAACAGCATATTTAAACCTTTCCCTCCCCCAGGGTCCTTTGCTGCTGACACGTGTGGTCAGGTCTCCCTGGTTGCTCCGGCAACCGCCTCCCAGATGTGTATTCCCGTGTGTCGGGTGGATGTCAGCTTCGCACCACTTCCAGTCTTCTGAGGGGCCCTTTGTCTGCCTGCCCTTTTGGCAGAGATCGGATGATCTCTGACATGCTCCCGCCCCAAAACTCACCCCCCCGGTTCAGTGGGGTTTGTTTGGGAATTCTTTATGGAACTTCTTTACTAATTTAGGGGCGCGTGTGTGTTTGGCGCTGACCCATTCCTTGTCTCCAATTGGTAGGTGTTGCCACTTCACTAGGTACTGTAGCTGCCCCTTGTGTCGTCTGGAGTCCAGAATTCTATCAATCTCGAAATGTGGTTCGCCCTCCACCAACAATGGGGGGGGGGTTCCTCTGGTTCAGGGTGCCAGTGTTGTGAACTGTGGTGTTGTTTCAACAAACTGATGTGGAACACAGGATGCACCTTTCTTAGCGCTTTTGGCAATTGTAATTTTGCCGCTACTGGGTTGATGACCTCAATGATTGGGAATGGACCTATGAATTTTGGCGCCAATTTCCGTGCTGGTTGTGTTGTCCGCAGATTTTTTGTTGACAAATACACCTTGTCTCCTACTCTTAATTCCCATTCTTCCCCCCTCTTACGGTCCGCATATTTTTTGTAACTAGCTTTGGCTTCCTTCAATGTTTGCACCATGACTGGCCAATTGCTGCTTAGTTTCTCTATCCATTCATCCGCTTTTAGGGGTTGTGGCAATTCCGTGTTGTGTGACATGGCCAGTTCGGGGATAGTTACAAAGTCCTGCCCTGTGGCGACTTTGAATGGTGAAAACCCCGTGCTTTGATGTACCGCGTTATTGTAAGCAACCTCTGCGAACGGCAACAGTTCCGCCCAATCATTCTGTTGGTAGTTAGTGTAACATCTAAGGTATTGCTCCAATGTAGCGTTCAGGCGTTCGCTCGCACCATCTGTGCAAGGATGGAACGCACTGCTGAGCCCCTGTGCCGCTCCAATTAAAGTCAAAAAAGCCCGCCAAAATTTGGAAGTAAAAGTGCTGCCACGATCGCTGATTATGCGTTCCGGCGTTCCGTGGGCTCTATAGATGTGTTGTATGAACAGTCTAGCTAGTTTTTGAGCATTCGGTATTCCTTTGCATGCAATGAAGTGTGCCTGCTTGGAGAATAGATCAGTGACTACCCAAATTGCCGTGTTCTTTTTGCTCACCGGCAAATCTACTATGAAGTCCATGGCAATTTGCTTCCATGGCTGTGAGGGGTTTGCTACTTCCTGCAGCTTCCCTGTAGGTTTCCCAATTTTCCTTTTGGCCATTGCGCACACTGGGCATGAGCGCACATAGTCTTTAACATCAGTGCGCAAGGATGGCCACCAAAATTTACGTCGGATTAAGTGTAGCGTTTTTACGAAGCCAAAATGCCCTGCCGTTTTGTGATCATGATGCATGGTTAAGACCTTTTGCCTTAAGGGCTCAGGGACATAGGCTTTGTTGTCCTTCCACCCCACTCCATCCTTCTCCACTAGGTTCTGTTTGTTCTCTCCCCACCAGGTGTCCGTTACTGTTGCCGCCCGCAGCTCGGCTGTCCACGGGTCGCTTTCAGCCGCACGCTTCGCGGTGCTGCGGGTGATTGCCATGTTGCCCTCCCCCCTCCCGTCTGTTATTGCTGAGTTCTGTGCCTCCACTGGCTGGGAGGGGATGAGGGATTCGATGACCTCTTCCATTTTGCTCTCATGTTGCGGTAAGCGTGATAACGCGTCTGCCAAATAGTTTTTCCCCCCAGGAAAATACTTCAACGTGAAGTTGAATCTGCTAAAAAATTCTGCCCACCTGAGGTGCTTAGGGTTCAACTTCCTGGGTGATTTGAGAGCTTCCAAATTTTTATGGTCCGTCCACACTTGGAACGGCTCTGCTGTGCCTTCTAAGAGATGTCGCCACGTGCTTAGGGCATGTTTGACAGCGAAAGCCTCTTTTTCCCAAATATGCCATCTTTTCTCCGTTAGGTTAAACTTTCGGGAAATGTACGCGCATGGCCTTAATTTCCCCGTGTCATCCTCCTGCAAGAGTATGGCCCCCACTGCACTAATAGATGCATCTGTGTGTATCACAAATGGTTTGTCAGCTTCTGGGTGCTTGAGTATGGGTTCTTTTGTGAACATTTCTTTTAGGCTATCAAACGCAGCCTGGCATTCCTGCGTCCACACAAGTTTCGTGCTCGGTGATGGGGCTTTCGCGTTTGCTCCCTTGCCTTTTGTCTTTAATAGGTCAGTCAGGGGCAGTGCGATTTGCGCAAAATTCTGAATAAATTGCCTATAGAACCCCGCAAAACCGAGGAACGCTTGCAGCTGTCTGCGAGTGCGGGGGGGCTGCCAGCCCAAGACCGCTTTGACTTTCTCAGGATCCATCTCGATGCCCTCATGCGAAATGCGATACCCCAAGAAGTCTAGTTGTTCCCTGTGAAATTCACATTTCTCAAGTTTTATATAAAGCTTAGCCTCGAGTAATTTCTCAAGCACCCTCTTAACCAACTCCATGTGTTCCTCCAGATTTTCAGAAAAAATCAGTATGTCATCCAGATATACAATTACCCCTTTGTACAGAAATTCATACAATACTTCGTTTATGAACCTCATGAAGATTCCCGGTCCCCCCGCAATCCCAAACGGGAGCACCCTGTATTGGAAGGAACCCAATGGGCAATTGAATGCAGTTTTCCATTCGTCCCCCTCCCTTATGCGAACACGATAGTAAGCTTCCCTAACATCTAGTTTTGTGAAAATTTTCCCCTTAGATAGCTGAGCTAACATGTCTTTCAGCAACGGGAGAGGGTACTGTCTCGTAACCGAAATTGCATTAAGACCCCTGTAGTCAGTGCAAAGCCGGAGGGACCCGTCTTTTTTCTTCCTGAACAATACCGGGGCTGCAAGGGGGGAGTTGGCTGGCTCAATGAACCCCCGTGCCAAATTTTTATCTATGAATTTGCGCAATTCTTGCAGTTCTTTTTGCGTCATGGCATACATCTTGGGCTTGGGAAACGGTGCCCCTGGGATGAGGTCAATGGTTGCATCTGACTGCCTATGGGGGGGTTCTTGCTCACATTCCTTCTTATCGAATATCTCTGCTACCGGGAGGTATTTCTCCGGAATTGTACTTGTGAGTGTGCCACCCCCTTGGTCCTGCTCCCCCTCCTCAATTTCCATCCCCGTTGCCCCCAGCTCAATGCCGCTAGGTGTGCTCTCATTGTCCATCTCGTGATGACTCTGACTTTGAAATCCAGACGCCGGAGTTTTTTCCTTAACGCTTGTTTTCTCCTGAGGGCAAGCGCTAATTCGGTGTCCCTCCTTCCCGCAGCGGAAGCACAGTCCCTCTCTTGCCCGACGGTCCTTCTCCTCTTCCCAATTCCGCTGTTTCACGTTCGAGCGGGGCTGGTTAATGGAAGTCCCCTCGTTCCTCTGCCTGGATTGTACGTTTCTGATACTTTGTAACTGTAGTCTGTTACTCTCAATTTTCCCAGCTAATTGGATCCACCCCTCTAAAGTTTCAGGGTCATCTCTATCTAAAGCCTTTTCCAGTAAGTCCTGTTTTAGGCCATATTGAAAGTGTTCTATCTTTATCGATTCTGGCCAGTCCGGCAGATAGGATAATAATCTTTTAAAGTCCATAGCATATTCAGCTACTGTCCTAGTTCCCTGCCTTAAGTTCCGGAGTCGGGCCCTAGCTGAGACTTTGGTCAGCGTATCTTCAAACCGTTTCCGGAGGGCATACATGAACTCTTGGAAGTCCCTTAGTTCCCTAGCCCTCCTGTCATGAAGTGTTACCAGCCAGTCCCCTGCCTCACCTTCCAGAAAACTGGAGACATATCTAATTTTGCTCTCTTCCGTTCGGAAGGTGTATTCGAATTCACTCATGAACCCTTGTACGTGAGTCAAGAAGCATGCTAAATTCTTGGGGTTGCCGTTGAATTTCGTTTTTAGTTCACCCATTCCAAATGGTGTATGTGCCCCCCCTGGGGTCACGAACTGGTTGTATGACGGGGTCCTGGGTGCTCTGTTGTAGGGGTAAAATTCCTCCTCTTCACTTTCGATGTCTCCCTCTCCCTCGGGTGGCCCCAGGTTAAATTCCCGCCCTTTGTGTTTATCTACATTGTCCATTACTTTCCTAAAGGCAGCGCCCAATGAGTCCATTTTATTCATCAACATTCCTATATTTAACTGCACATTGGACATCTGTTCCTCCAACCTTACGATGCGCTGGGTTGGGGTGACCTTCTTCTGGTTTCCTTTTGCCCCTTTCTCCGCTAGCCCTTTGCCTACAGCTACGGGCCATCCCTCTAGCTCTGGTTCGGTGCTGCTTTTCTGAATAGGGGTATTGGTTACCTCGATATGCTTTTCTTTGCTCTGCGCTTTTCTGCTCTCCATCCTCTGGTTGCCTGCGGAGCTGGGTCCCGCTTCTTCTTCGTAGGTTCCTGCCACCTCTGCCGGTTCCATTGCTTGCCGGTATCCTCTGACCACTTGCAGCTTGGGGGCGCTGGTCGCTGCCGCCGCTTTTCCACCACGTGGTCTCCGCCTCGTCTGCCGCCGCGTGGGATGCGCTGCCCGCTTGCCCGCTGCTGAGCTCGCCGCCTCTCCGCTGCTTGTGCCCGCCGGCCTCCGCTGCCGTCGTCGGGTTCCGCTGCCGCTCCTCCGCCGCCACTCAGCTGCCTGGGAAAGCCGGGGAAGCCGGACTCCGCCTCTGCCGCCGCTCCCACCGCTCAGCTGAGGGATCGCCGCCTCTCAGCTGTTTGGCGCGCTGCTGCTGCTCCGCCGGGGAAATCCGGTTCCTGCTTCTGCTGCTGCTCCCGCCGCTCAGCTGAGGGATCGCCGCCTCTCAGCTGTTTGGCGCGAGCTGCTTGGGCCGCCGGTGTCCGCCGCTGCGCTCCTGCCACCGCTCAGCTGTTCCGGATCACCGCCTCTCAGCTGATTAGCGCGCCAGCCTCTGCTGCTGCTGGGAAAGCCGGTTCCTCGCTCACCTGGTCCCAGCCGATTAGCGCGCCGGTTTCTGCCGCTGCTGGGGAAAGCTGCCTCCTGCTTCTTCGCTGCTGCCAGGGATCCCCGCCTCTCAGCTGTTTGCGCTGCCGGGGAAGCCGGTTCCTCGCTCGTCTCACCTGGTCTCCTTCCGAAAATTTTTTTTTCCCCAGGTCTCTGCCCCGTGGGTGTAGAAGCCGGTCTCGACCGTGAGCTGTTGGTTTCGCTCCCGGGAAAACCGGTTGGTTTTTTCATTCCAGTCTTTATGTAAGGCACTCCATCCGATATCTGTAATCTCCCTACTCTAGAGTAACTCACAGACGCATGAGTTCTTAGAAGTAGGATAGTTTATTACAGGATACAGAAGCTAGCACGAACAAAGACTGGAATGGCGATTCTGGGAACAAACAGCATATTTAAACCTTTCCCTCCCCCAGGGTCCTTTGCTGCTGACACGTGTGGTCAGGTCTCCCTGGTTGCTCCGGCAACCGCCTCCCAGATGTGTATTCCCGTGTGTCGGGTGGATGTCAGCTTCGCACCACTTCCAGTCTTCTGAGGGGCCCTTTGTCTGCCTGCCCTTTTGGCAGAGATCGGATGATCTCTGACAGTGTGAGCCATGACATTTGCTAGCAAAAGTCTTCACCTCTCCCTGCCAATCCCGTGTGTTTTCTTCATTCACTTCTCCAGCTTGTTGTTGTTTATTCGTTCAGTCGCTTCCGACCCTTCGTGACTTCGTGGACCAGCCCACGCCAGAGCTTCCTGTCGGCCGTCGCCACCCCCAGCTGCCCCAAGGTCGAGTCCGTCACCTCCAGAATATCATCCATCCATCTTGCCCTTGGTTGGCCCCTCTTCCTTTTGCCTTCCACTTTCCCTAGCATCAGCTTCTTCTCCAGGGTATCCTGTCTTCTCATTATGTGGCCAAAGGACTTCAGTTTTGCCTTTAATATCATTCCCTCAAGTGAGCAGTCTGGCTTTATTTCCTGGAGTATGGACTGGTTTGATCTTCTTGCAGTCCAAGGCACTCTCAGAATTTTCCTCCAACACCACAGTTCAAAAGCATCTATCTTCCTTCGCTCAGCCTTCCTTATGGTCCAGCTCTCACAGCCATAGGTTACTACAGGGAATACCATTGCTTTAGCTATGCGGACCTTTGTTGTCAGTGTGATGTCTCTGCTCTTAACTATTTTATCAAGATTTGCCATTGCTCTCCTCCCAAGAAGTAAACGTCTTCTGATTTCCTGGCTGCAGTCAGCATCTGCAGTAATCTTTGCGCCTAGAAATACAAAGTCTGTCACTGCTTCCACTTTTTCTCCCTCTATTTGCCAGTTATCAATCAAGCTGGTTGCCATAATCTTCATGGGTTTTTTTTTGAGGTTTAACAGCAACCCAGCTTTTGCACTTTCTTCTTTCACCTTCCTCATAAGGCTCCTCAGCTCCTCCTCGCTTTCAGCCATCAAAGTGGTATCATCCGCATATCTGAGATTGTTTATGTTTCTTCCAGATTTTAACTCCAGCCTTGGATTCATCAAGCCCAGCACATCACATGATGTGTTCTGCGTACCACTTCTCCAGCTATTTATCCACAATTGAGAATATTAACAGTAATACTATCCCAGGCAGTATAACATTAAAAAGAATAGCATGCTCTAAGGTTACTCATTATACCTCTCTTGAGAAAGCCACTAGTATTTATTTACAGAGTGATCAAAAGCATTGTGTTCTTTAAGCATTATTGATTTAGTTTGCCTTATCCAAAAGCATTGGAACTGAGAAGGTTAAACATCATCTCCAGGAATGACAATGTGGTCAGATATTATCCAACTCAGTGGAATCCAGAGAGGGCTTCTTCACAAGAGGCTTTACAACAGACTTAAAACTGGAGACTTCCCTCCCTCCCTCCCTCCCTCCCTCCCTTCAGTAAGCCACTGACTGCTCTCTGTATCCACTGGGCCAAACCTCCTTTGCCTGCCCTAATCAATCAGGAAGGGCAAAGGTCAAGCATGCATATGGTGAGTGTGCTTGTTTTTGTGCTCATTGATTAAAAAGGCTATAGAGTAAAGACTTCATATATTGATTACGTCTTAAAAACCTACAACGGCAATGGGGTGCATGAATGCCCAATACCTGCAATAGAATTTTAGCCATTTTAAACATTTAAAATACTATGTTATTTATACATACCATCTTCTTTATAACAGTTGATGAGCTGTAATGAAAAAGAAAACCAGGGTTAAAAGAAAAGGAAATGTAATAGATAGAATGTGTTTAGCATTTTTTTTAAAAGTAAACAAAATCTTGTAATAAAGAATATGGCACCTATATCTCGTGTGCCATGTCATCTCTGCCATGACAAGATTTATATTCTTTAACCTTCTTTCCTGCATATATGCATAAAATTTGCACATTGTATATATAAATGCCAGAGACTCTTCTAGCTGTTCCATTTGGAAGACAAGTTGGCTACCTTTGCACAGTTCCCCATTAAACCTCCTATCAGTCCAGCAATACTTGCCAGAATGTAAAATCAAATGCCAAGTGAATCTTCTGTTTAATATGGATTATGGATACACAGGCAATTTCAGAATAACACACTTGTTTCACAATTCTCTTCTAAGATAAACTCACTTGATACCAAATCTCTTGAAGTCTTAATTGGATGCTGAAATCTACAGGGCTCACAAATGTTATCTGCAATTTATCCCTTTAAGTTTTGTTCTTCTCTTGAGATAAAAGTAGACCACTCATTCAGCAACCATTCAAAGTTATGATGGCGCTGAATGAGTGGTGGTTACAACCAGTCCTCAAAGTTCCAGCTGTTGCAGCACTCCATGGTCACGTGATCATAATCTGGGCACTTGGCAACCAGATTGCACTTAAGATGGTTGCAGCGTCCCGTGGTCACGTGATCATGATTTGCGACTTCCCCTGCCGGCTTCCCACAAGCAAAGTCAATGGAGAAGCTGGCAGGGAAGGTCACAGGTTGCTCGGGTAAGTCTCCCCACCCGCGCACCCTCCCCCAGCTCCTCTGCACTCACGCCGCACCTCACCGACCACCTGCACACCCTCTCCAGCCACTCATGCACCCTCACGTACCCTTTTCCACCCTCTCCGAGCTTCACTGCACTCACACTGTGCCTCCTTGGCCTCTCATGCACCCTCCCTGGCCACTCGCGCACCCTTCCCCACCCAGCAGTAGCCAACCCAAGCCCCGCTGTGCTCGCACTGTGCCTCCCCACCACTTGCGCATCCTCCCCGGCCATTCACGCACCCCTGTGCACCCTCTCCCACCCAGCAGCAACCACCCAAACCCAACAGCACTTGCATTCATCTTTAAGGTAACACAGAACTGTTTGTTTCATTATGGCAGCATGGCCAATCTCTTTGGAAATCGTTTAGAAAGCAGATTGAAAGTTATGGTATTAGGAATATAAAGTTTTCTTTAATGGTTAGAAGTGGACAATCTGTGGTTTTTGTCACATAAAACATCACTTTCCACATCCAGCGTGGCCAGGCAGCCTCCTGTGGGAAACCGGTGGGTGCAAGCAACACTTAATATTGTAAGCCTCAACCTAGAGCAGTGCTTTCCAAACTGCCGCCGTTGGCGATGCACCAACGGTGGCAGCAGCGGCGGTGTGCGTGCACGGCGGCAGCAGGGGCGGCGGCCTCGCTAAAACACGGAAACGCTGATGGTGCACCGGTGCCATCGTCGCCGCCACCATACACACTGCCACCCCTGCGCCGCCGCTTCGCGACACACTAAACTGTGTGTTGCGACACACTAAAGTGTCACAACACAGTTTGGAAAGCTATGACCTAGAGCAAGCCCATCCAGAAGGTAAATCAGGATCTACTGAAGAGCGGTTTAAAAGTAGAATTTTAGACTCCCCATGTCTAACAACAGCAATGCATTGGAGTTTGGGATGAAAAATCTCATCCCCAACCTCTTTTTTTTAAATATAATTTTTACTGAAGAATTTTTTAACAAGATAAAAACAATACAAATATTAGAAAAGAAACAAAGAAAATAAGGAAGAATAGAGAATAAGAAAGAAAGAAAATAGAAAAAGAAAGAAAAGATTATGAAGCAGCAGCATCTGATCTTTTTGACAGCGGTTATAAATGCATTTATATTTTACCCTTTCTAAGGTTACAATCTAATTTCCTTCTTTCCATAAGCTACTGTTTCTAATCTTCAAACCCATAAATCACAAGTTCATTTTTCTCTTTTTTCATCAAAAAGTTCATAAGGGGTTTCCAGTAACTGATAAATGTAGCTGTTAATCTTTCTCTAATCAAACAAATTAATTTTGCCATCTTCACCAACCATTCCTCCATTGTGGGTATTTCAGACTCTTTCCATTTTTAAATATAATAGTCTCGCAGCAGGGATCATACATAAAAATAATCTTCCATGGCTCTTTTCTAATTGACTGTCCATTAATCCCAGCAAGAAAAGTTCTGGTTTCAGTTGAATGTTGATCCTTAAAATTCTTTGTATCATTCTATGTATTTGAACCCAGAAATTTCTGCCTTTTTTACAAGTCTACCAAGCACTTCGGTAGGTAGGTAACAGCGTTCCGCGCACGTCATGCGGCGGCTAACAAACGGAGATGAGCACCGGCCCCTAGAGTCGGACACGGCTGCACAAATGTGCGGGGGGAACCTTTACCTTTACTTTTATACCAAGCAAAAATCTCATCCCCAACCTCGGATCAGTTGTTGAATTCAAAAACAGGACCTAATTTCAGAATTAAGTCTTTCAAAAGTTTATTTGCACCAGGTTGATCAGTCGTTATTTTTTAAGTAGTTTCCCTAAGCCGTACTATGCTACCGGGCTCTTGCTGCCATTTCAACTAACGCAAATGGGATGCGCCGTAGGTATTTCTGCTGAATCTCCCTCTCCTTCCACGACAAGGGGCTCTCTCAAAACCCCGAGGGGCAGCGAGGACGGCCCGAACCTTTTAAAAGCCACCTTCCAGGCAGATCCTCAAATGCCTGAGGCTGCGCAGAAGCCTTTTTCAAAGCCTCCCAAAATTCTGCCCGCTGGCCTGGAGGGGCGAGCTCGAGGCCAACGCGGGGGAGAAAAAGCGCAGGCAGTTTGGGCACCGCTTACCTGCTGGGCCTCTCCCTCGACGCTCTTCCCGCTGAGCACCGCGCCCAGCAGCAGCCACGCCGCGGCATTCATGCTCCGCGGCTCTTCTAGGGGCTGTCTCGTACCCTGCCGGCTTCGCTCGCTCGCTCGCCCACTCTGCTCGCCCGCTCTACTCGCCTAGCCTCCCGAGGAAGGCTCAGCCAGCCCTTCTGGCCTCCCTCCCCGCACATTTATACCTTTCCTCCGCCCCGTTCATCGCAACCTACAGCTCCGCGAGGAGCGCGTTGCTCGGAGGGAGGCCTGCCAACTTGGGTTGCAGGACGAAGAGATGAGAATCGGGTCGCCCGCTGCCTTTCAGGAACGGAGAAGCCGGAACGCGCAAACTACAATTGGTTACGGCTCTTCTTGCTCCATAAGCCAAAGAATCAGTGGCGCATTGGACGCGGGTAGGGCAGCGCCTCTTCCGAAGCCGCCTCCGCTCTGCCCTCTTAATTTTCAGAGGGTCTTGAGGGGCGCTGGGGTTACTGAAATAAAGCGGTCAAAATTTTTTACATGCACTGACTCTGTTATTCACTCTCTGGCTGGAAGGCAGAAATGTAAGGCGAGGGAGCGCAGCTCAGAGCAAGCCAGATGATCATCAGCTGCCAATGGAGCCTGCTGTACGTTTCCTTTATTACTGTATTGTTGTTGTTGTTATCATCAGCAACATTCTTTTAGACCATTCTTCATCCCGAAGAAGGAATGTAATTGCACTATTTTTAATTAGCAGTATCTTTTTTATGTGCTTATATGCTCGCTAGTGTTTTGGCTGTAGACTATGTGAAATCTCAACTTCAAAAAGTTACTTACTTGGCCCCTTGCTTTCTCTCACTACTTTACAAGATTGCAAAGAAATCCAAAATTGGGACCACTTAGGCAATCTTTAGCGTGGAGAAATAAACATCTAATTCTGTGCAATTCTTAATTATTACACACGTTAGTCAAAGACCGCAATACAGATTTACCTACCTACCTTGATATTACAGAAAAAAAGATGACAAAAAGAAGCAATTGCATCTGATGAAGTATGCCCACTTCCAAAGTTTATAACGCAACAAATCTGTTAATCTTCACAGTGTCACAATATGTCTTTTTAAGGAATGTTTAATGAAATGGCTGTACTTCCTTGAATGTTATAGAAATGCAAACTGGCTTTAAATTACTTTATTTCTTAATGAACTACCTTGATATATAACTCAAATGAGAACTAGCAACTTATCATTTTGTGTTCAGATAATACCAAATATCTGTTCCATCAGATCTGAATAGTACATGTATATGGTTGGGAAAAATGCATGGAATATGATTGGGACCTTTGATCCATGTATTTAGAAAAAAAGTGGCAATTTAATAAATTAATTAACGAGGACCATTGTAAAAGGATGGTGGAGTATCTATTTTGTACCTGTGTACCTATTTTAATCAAATATGCATATGTCAAAATGTCAGACTATTTGTTCATCTACCCAGTAATAGCAACCCAAGGTTCATGAAGAAATCTAATTTTTGGTCCCTTAACTTTAAAATTAACTTTAACAGTGTTCTGCATGCGTCATGCGGCCACATGACCGTGGAAGCGTCTTCGGACAACACTGGCTCTTCGGCTAACAAACGGAGATGAGCACCGGCCCCTAGAGTCTGACATGACTGCACAAATGTGCGGGGGGAACCTTTACCTTTACTAACTTTAAAATGCAGTATATTATTGAGCAAATCTTTGGCTGATTGGGCTTTGCAATACAGGTGTTCTACCGTCGTTGGGAGTCTGGCACATACAAATTTAATAAATAAATAAATATTGTTGATCTATTATCTATAATCCCTCTCCATAAAGAAGGGCTAGGAAATTTATTTATTTATACACAAACACTTAGCCATGAGGCTTCACCAAATTTAATCAGGTAAAGCTTCTCTACCTTCCCATAAAAATAAGTCTTAATATTTTAGCTCAGTGCTAAATGTACACAAACAAATATGGTCTATTTTTGTCTGAACAAAGGTTCAGATAGTAAAAGTTAGGGTTAAGGTCAGAGTTAAATTAGGGATAGTAAAGTGTACATCGTAATTTCAGGTAACAGCCATTTTCATAGTATGAAAATATTTCGTAATAGTTCTCTAAAACAGAAGTCGGTATTGTAAACCTGTTTTTGTCACACTTCAGGGCGTGGGTTTAGACTCAGAATTTACCTATCTGGATGTTCCTCTATGCAAAATGTGTCTTTGCATATGAAAAAAATGCAAATGAAAATGACTGTAGTATCACAATATCTAATTTCTTGAATGCATGGCTTGGGGTACAGGGGATGTGGTAGAGGAACATTCACTGCTACTATCTAAGGAGGTAAAAGTTCGTGTCCTTATCTCCTGTTTCTCTATAGTAGACAGAAATACCCTAATAGTAGTGGAAGAACTAATTTTCCATTCTTTACATAACTAGCTTAGGTCAAGAATAGGTGCATATGTAACATCTGTTTGCATAAAAAGGGAAACTATGTTTGATTTTTCTCTGTTTAGTTCTGGTAGCAGCTGCAGTCTTTCCAGTTGGTAGAAGTAGCAGGGTATTTTTCAAATTGATGAATATGTTCTTCATCTCACATTTTGGGAATGGTCTCTCTTCCTTTTCATTCAGCTAATAGTTTTTCATTCAGCTAATACACAGCTTTCCAAACTTTTCATGTTGGTGACACACTTTTTAGACATGCATCATTTCATGACACACTCTTACAGCGGGGCACAAGGCAGGCACTAGGACCTGCGCGGAATCACATCAGGTTTGGAGGCAGCAAGGCACAAGGCAGGCACTAGGACCTACGTGGAATCCTGGCAGGGCTAGGAGGCAGCAGCAGCCGCGACACACCCAGACACTGCAGCCGACACACTAACGTGTCCCGACACACAGTTTGGAAAGCTCTGAGCTAATAGTTGTGTGGCATGTGCTGTGGCAGAGGCCAGAACCTCTCCCTTTCCAGATACTGCTGACATCGCTCATCATTGCCCATGCTAGCTATATATTCAGTAATATCTGAAGGGCCAAATCCCCAAATTTAACAATTATGTAATAGTAGAAATGTGTATCTTTTACCTATATTACATTTAGACACTTCATATGGTGTGTAACACTATATAATCACAGGTTTGCTAAGTTGCCAAGACTTGAACTGAATGTCTGAAGAATGAGCCCCTTTCCCCATTAAAAGAAAGAATGATCTAGAACTCAAGGGGTCTCAAACTCACAGCCCATGGGCAGCATGCAGCCCTCCATGTCATTTGAGGTGGTCCATATTTCACTGTCACACGATGTAGGAAAAGGATAGCAGAGGTGGGTCAGCAGCTTGCTGATCCTGGCATAAAACTTTCTATGCCATTGCCAATCCCTTTCCTGCCCCATGCCATCTGTTCTGGACTGCCACCAAATGACGGTGTCCTGATTTTGAATATGCAGAGGATTGAACAAAACTATTAGTTAAACACTCTGGCTCTGCTGCCCACTCCTTTCTCAACATCACAAGTTAGTGGGAAACCTGGGATTGGCTGATGATTTTGCTAGATGGCTAGACCCGTAAGTTTAGCCATCTATCAAAAACAGTCCATTCCCTAGTTGGCTGTCTCAAAACCTGGGTATGATCCCTCAGCGGCCATGTTTGATGGGCTGTGGCTTTTGTAGCTCCTCCCAGAAGGGGAAAAAAGAATGGTGACAGGAGAAAGCCCAGAATCCCAGGGCACAGGGGTGGTCAATAGGTGCCACGTTATCTCCCCGCCACCCCCCCCCCATCCCCAGGTCACCTAGCTGTACCACCAACAGAACAGTCAGCAAAACGCTCACACACCTTGCTCTTGCTGTAGGTTGCTGCTGGCACGAGTGGGAAAACACCTTAAAACTTAGATAAGGATGACTCATGCCTGGCTCACTCATGGGCTGAGGACAAGGTGAAGACAACATCATGGGGACGCTGCAGAAGAAGGAAATTGCCAGGACATGTTTGTACTGTGGTGAGATAATAAGTTGGAAAAGGCTTTTTGACAAGATACAGCAGCAAGAAATTCAATCCATTTCCATTATATATTACTTGCTTTTTTTTTTGCCGTTCAATCGTGTCCAATCCTCGGCAACTGCTTGGACTAGTCCCTGCAGTTTTCTTGGCAAGGTTTTTCAGAAGTGGGTTGCCATTGCCTTCTTCCTAGGGCTGAGAGTGAGTGACTGGCCCAGTCACCAGGCCGGCTTTCATGCCTAAAGCAGGACTAGAATTCCCAGTCTCCTGGTTTCTAGCTGCCGGTTGCCTTAACCACTAGACCAAACTGGCTCTCATTACTTGCTTAGTTTTTATTATATTCCTAATTACCATAGTTTTACATATGCCCTGATTAAGGGTAACCTTTTTTTTCCTAACCATTAGAAGAAACCATCCTTTTCTGTAGTTAGAAGTGGCGGGGGGGGGGGCTTGAAGCAGGGAAGGGGGTGGTGTCCTTCCACATCAGGATAGATAAGTAACAGGATTTGTAAAGTTGCCAAAAAAAATTTTAAAAATTAGTTTTAAAAAAAATAGACACGAATCGTCACGCTTGTTTCTCTGGAATTACTAAATCAAATTACTCTTGTAAAAGTATTACTGTAGCATGGAGGGGGAAACGAGAAAAACTGAAAGAAACCCATGCCTTCAGCTGGAAAATCTTGCATTTTGATGCAGATGAGGTTGAACTGGAGAAAAAAGAATGCCATTCATTCGAGAGAAGGCGCTTCTCTGCCTCCCCTCGCCTGGATGGACAAGACTGACCCAGACCCGGAGGCACACAACATTACACCAGGCGTTCCGACCACTGCACCTTGGAGGGCTGGCCCGCCTAGAGGTCATCTCACACCGCTCCTATCTCAGCGCACTCCTTCCAGGAACTAAAAGGGGGAGGAGAGGATACGCTTCCATCTGTCTAATTTGGACGCAAGGGTCCTGGCAGTCCAGCCTCCGCGGGAGCCCGCCTCCTTCCAGTGCCTGCCTGGTTGCTCTTTGGACTGGGCAGATGCCCGTCAGCAGAGCCGAAGTCGGCGCTCGAAATTTTCGCTCCTCATCACGACTGCGCGAGGACTCCGCTCTGCTGGGGTTTTGCTGGGAGTGAAGCGAAGCTCCGGGGCCCGCGGGAGACAGAGGGGCGCGCGCCAAGCTTAGCTTGCGTGAGTGGGTGAAGCCAGCACGTGCCGGCGCGGCAGGGCAGGGCGGGGCTGCGCTGGCAGAGGACGTGATGAAGGAGGCAGAGTTGGGCGGAGAGACAGAACGCTCGGTTCGGCGGAGTGGGTCGGGTTGCCAGAGAAACGCGGTCTCCCTTGTCCCCGCCCCCGCCCGCGCCTCGCTTCAAAGTTCTTTGGGCAGCGCCCAGGCTCGGGGCTCTTTGCTTGAGCCAGGCGGCCCCACTCTGCGAGGAAGAAAAGATTTTTTAAGAAGTCTCTTGTGCAGCAAGTACAAATCCCTCTCACCACAGATTGAGTGAAATTTCTCAAGAAAAGGGAGGCCAGCTTTCTAAGCATGTGGAGCCGATACCTGGAGCTTTGCACTTGGCAAAGTAGGGTGGGAGACGTGAACGGAAGGTTTGCTGGAGCAGATATGTTATTCTTCTGTGGAATCAAAAGCTTTAGCCTAAGAAAGAATCCAAAACACCTGTATGGGAATCTTTGCTAATATACGCGCCCCCCGTCCCATTCCCCCTTCGTTTGTCGGAAATCACTTACTGTATTGTTAGTCCCTTGTTAGTTTTGTATGAACTTAATCTCAGTTCTCCTGCACTTCTGAGTTTGCCTGTTTTGGTTGTTTAAACTTCATGTCTCTTTAAACAGGACTTTAAAGGAACGTGCATCTTCAGTGTTGAAAAACTAAATATTTAAAGGTGACTGCAGTCTCAGAACCAGTGTATTGCACTGTACCGTGGTTAGACGTTGGACAGGGACTGGTGAGACACAGGTTCAAATTCCTTCTTGATCAGGGAGATCACTCTTTCACACTGCCTCAGCCCAATTAACTTCACAGGTTGACAAGGGGATAAAATGAGGGGATGCACGAGGTCTGCTGCCTTGTGACCCCAGAGCTCAGTGCAGTAAATAAATAAAAACATATAGTAGCTTCTGGCTCATACAGTCATCAAGGAGGAAGCCTACACACAAACTGCTGCTTTACGTAGCCTTCTGTGGGATTAGGACCACTGCTTGGAGTGACCTTTCTCCACAGTCATAATATGGACATTTGAATCCATATTTAATGCATATTTCTTAATTCTCAATGCTGATATTACATTTTTTTTAAAATTAGCTTTGAGAGTATCTTTGAATCTCTTTTGCTGTCCACCAATATTCCGTTTTCCATTCTTAAGTGATTTCTTAATACATATCAGGAGGAACAGTGTCCAAAATGGGGGCAGGAGAAGGAACTGGGATGGTTTGAAAGTGGAAGGGAAAAAAGTAAGTGAAATATATACTGTAGGTCAAACTCAATTTTGCCTTTTTGAGAGAACTCATGTCACCCCACCTTGGACACTTCCAGTCCCCTGATACCCCACAGTTCCCTGAACAGTCTATAAAGAAGAGGAATAGTAAAGGTAAAGGTTCCCCCCGCACATTTGTGCAGTCGTGTCCGACTCTAGGGGCCAGTGCTCATCTCCGTTTGTTAGCCGAAGAGCCAGCGTTGTCCGAAGACACTTCCGTGGTCATGTGGCCGGCATGATGCACATGGAACGCTGTTACCTACCCACCGAAGTGGTACCTATTAATCTACTTGCATTTGCATGCTTTCGAATTAAGAGGAATACCACTAGTGAATAAGAAGTAATGTTGAAAGTGGTTTTGCCTTTGAGAAATGCAAGGTAACAGATGAGTTTTGTCACAATAAGATGAAAAGTTCTTTGCTACTTCCTTCAGTGAGGAACTACAAAAATATTTTGTTTAACAATCCACAAAATGAAGAAGTTCTACGAGGGCAATAAAAGTTCCAAAGTAATATGTGCAGTGACCTAGCATACATTAAAAGAAATTCAAATTCTATGTCTTTTATACTCCCTCTCCCAATATTTCAATTTTTGTGCTTAAAGAAATGTATGATTTAAGCCATTTTTAAATGATACAGTGACTTAAATATAGTTTATATAATACATTACTTTATATTAATCCCTTTGTATTATATTTCAATTTATCAAGATTATTTTTCCCTTTCTAGGTCAGAATATTTGGATCAAAACTGAATACATCTGAAGTCACATATAGGAAAGTATGTCTTTCTTAATCAAAGGTGCTCAGAAGCATGGCTTTATCTGTCAAAGCCACAAAGCATTATTATTTAAAAAATGTACGTTGAAGAGTTCAAAAGCCTTGAATGGACAAAATATGAGATCTTCACAAGCATTCTCTCAAGTTAATTCCAAAAATATGGACTCTTTCAGTTATATAATAGTCGGAGCTGGGTCTGCAGGATGTGTTTTAGCCAACCGATTGACTGAAGATCCTCACAATACCGTGAAACTACTTGAAGCAGGGCGAAAAGATACTGTCTTAGGTAGCAAACGATTAATGTGGAAGATCCATATGCCTGCTGCTTTAACTTACAACCTCTGTGATGAGAAATATAATTGGTACTACCACACAACACCCCAAAAACAAATGGATAATCGAATTCTATACTGGCCAAGAGGAAGAGTCTGGGGTGGTTCCTCATCCCTCAATGCCATGGTGTACATTCGGGGCCATGCAGAAGATTATAACAGGTGGCATAAAGAAGGGGCTGTTGGATGGGACTATGAATTTTGTTTGCCTTATTTTAAGAGAGCACAAGCTCATGAGTTGGGTGCTGACCTTTATCGAGGAGGGAATGGCCCACTTCATGTATCAAGGGGAAAAACCAAAAACCCTCTTCACTGTGCATTCTTGGATGCAGCTCAGCAAGCTGGGTACCCTTTCACAGACGATATGAATGGTTTTCAACAAGAAGGCTTTGGCTGGATGGATATGACAATATACAAAGGTTAGCTTCTACATGTTCAGTTCAGAAGCCATGTTCTGGAGTTGCCATAAACACCAATTTTTGTAAACTATTATAATTATTAGACATAATGAAAAAAACCTGACTGCCCATAATTGCTGATGTTTTCCTTTAAGGGGCTAACACGGTTGCATGCATTGAGAAAGAGGTTGGGCTAGATCAGAGGTATGAAACTTTTGCGGGACAAGGGCTACTTCTTAGTAGAATACTACACAAGTCTTTCATTCAAGGGAATAATTGCCATAAGTGAATGCTTAAACATGACTATGTGAGAGCATGGAGATAGCAGTCCTGTATATTGGTAGCCAAATGCATATGCATATGCATATGCGCATATATATATATATATATATATATATATATATACACACACACACACACACACACACACACACACACACACACACACACACTTTTATGCCTATATATTGCATTTATAGGCATTAAAAGGTGGGACATAGAGTCTTTCTACATGATCTGTGTAAGGGGCAAGTTCTAGGACTTTAAATTAGTAATGTATCCCTAAGGAACAGGGATAATTTGCAACTAGGATATTAAATGATGTATAAGCTGGCTATCTTAACATTTTCTCTCATTTCCTGAAATCTGCCACTTTTATAAGCCTACCAAAACAAAATTAAAACATATTAAAATCCAGAGTAAGTAATTCATTTAACAATTACAGTACTAAACTTGGAGGAAATGTGTGTACTAATTAATTAATGTAACCTGGAATATTCCTCAAAATTACACAAGAAGAAAACAGAACTTTTATAAATGTAATTATTAGAGTCATTAACCATTAACTTTTCAGTGTGAAACTTAAACATAGTGACTGGTATATTTATTTTATTCTTGGTCTGAGTGGCGATAACTTCAGTCACAGTTCTTCCTCAACATGAATTCTTTGGAATATTAAAGCAGCAGCTGCCAGGAGAATGTGTCAAAACAGGCAAGATGGTGGAGATTATGTTATGATGCAAGCCTGTCCCCTTTTATACACACATGTGACATTGACGCATGTACAAAAGGAGCAGTGCTTGCATCACAATGCTGCTTCCACCATTTTGCCTGTTTTGGTATCTCCTGCAGATGCTGCTGTATTCAAGTTAGCCTTTCCTTTCAAAGTACAGCTGTAAATAAAATAAATTAATTACAGCATAAACCTTATGCCAAGTAATACTTGATTTTAAATCTTCAATATGGAAGAACTGAAAGTGCAAGATATATCATAAAATCAGATGAAGTAGTGTTTCTGATGGGTATCTCTGTCTTGTAAAATGCTCTGGAGGAAAATCAAAGTTGAAGTGTTCCTCTTGCTAGACTAGTACCCACACCTTATGTAATAAAACTCCCTCAAGGAAGGAATTGCTTATCAGCTTGGTAAATTAGTATGAATGTGGGATTATTTTAAGAACAGACTCATAGCCAGTATTATCTTCATTAATTTGCTAGTTCACTGGAATAGTTTATTTTGGCTGACAGACTAACTTCTTTCCACATTAAATACACAATAGAAGAACAACTGAATGATAACACATTAACCATCTGGTTAATGTTTAACCCATTTCATTTTTAAAGGTGGTGTGGAAAGGCAGATACTTCTTTTGCCTGGGCAAGGGGTTTGGCATACAAGTCCAGAACTGCAACTTAAACCGTTCCCTGCTCCTTCCTTAGATGATCATAACTGCCCGCCATAGCAGCTGTTAGAATGGAAATGGATGCCTGAATTAGACCCAGACTATAGCAACAATGTAGATTTAAGGGCAAGTACTACATGCCAAACTTAAAAGGTTTTACAGGCATTCGGCACCTATTGTATATGGGAGATATTATATAAAATCATTACAATTCCTTGTGCATTTGGATGCATGTTGATTTAAGAGCACTCTGATCACCTTGGTAGATTTTTTGCTGGGAGCTGAATGGGTCGTGTGCAGCCCTACTGTCTTGAAACCTCTTGTTGGCCTTTAATACCACTGACACGCTATGCTTATGGACTCTTCAATAGAGTTGGACTTTAGAGACATTATTTATGGTGATTCCAGACCTCATTGGTAAAGTCCAAAGGGAGATTTTTTGGTACAGTGAATACTGATATGTGGTATTCTACATGGTTTTATCTTGGCCTTTTAAAGTTATTTAATATCTGTATGAAATTGCTAGGAGGAATCATCCAGAATTTTAGAAAGAGGCATAATCAATATCGCAACTGATTCTGTGATCTGACTGCAAGGAAAGGCTCAGTGCCCTTGAGAATTATCTTATTCAGTACCAAGCTAGATAAGCAAGCTGCACCTAAATCAAGGCAAGGTTAAACTTACTGTCAATCAACTGAAAGGGTAGACTGAGAATAGGAGTTTAAATTGGTTTCTACCCACACACCCAGCAACAGGAAAATCAGGCTTGTAACTGGTGTATGGTATCATCATCAGATCCCTCTCATACTGAAAAATCTGGTGGTTATTTTTTGTGGGGGGAGGGGTCACAGTTCAATATATTGATTTTGATTGAGAAACTGTTAAGAATTAGGACTTGGTTATTTTACAGATTACATGATTAAAATGAGACTGTCTGGATCAGAAGTAGTCTTTCCCCACTTACAGAAGTCTGCCTGTCAGGCATATAGAAATGTTTTTTTCCCCAGCTGTGGAATAGATTCCATTTGGAGTTGCAATTAGTCTTCACTTCTTTCTCTTTCTCAGAAAAGGATTCAAATGTTGTCGTTTAATTTTTTTTAATGTTGTTTTAGCAATTTATTTGTGTTTTATATATGTTATTAGTCTTATAGGGGCATGGTGGCTCAGCAGGTAAGACGCCAGGCTTGTCGATCGGAAGATCGCAAGTTCAGAGGTTCGAATCCCTAGCCCTGCGTGTGGAGTGAGCTCCCGCACTAGCTCCAGCTCTTGCCAACCTAGCAATTCGAAAGCATGGAAATGCAAGTAGATTAATAGGTACCACTTTGGTGGGTAGGTAACAGCGTCCTGTGCGCGTCATGCGGCCACATGACCATGGAAGCATCTTCGGACAATGCTGGCTCTTTGGCTAACAAACGGAGATGAGCACCGGCCCCTAGAGTCGGACACAACTGCACAAATGTGCGGGGGGAACTTCTATCTTTACCTTTAGTCTTATATGTTATGATTATTTTTATATTGTTTGCATTATTTCTCTGCCTTGATGGATCTTCAGTTGCTGGACTTCAGTAATAACTTCAAAGAATTTTAATATATAATAACAGTAGAACAGATAAATCATTTTGGTGTTTATTTTATTCATTTTTTAAATTCAAAACTAGGTTTTCCCACAGCAGTTTACAATACTGAGATAACATAGATTATTTGTGTTGCAGCTACTGTTAAAGTAAAAATATGTGTTTTGTAGGTAAAAGGTGGAGTACAGCTAGTGCATACCTTCACCCTGCTTTATCACGTCCAAACCTATTGGCAGAAGACAGTACCCTTGTAACAAAAGTTTTATTTGAAGGGACCAAAGCAGTTGGTATTGAGTATATTAAAAATGGAGAAAAGAAAAAGGTAAGAACATACAGTATTGTTTCTCCAACTCCAAAAAGAAAATCAATGTTTGGTTGTACTAACATTTCCTTTTTGACTCATTAGAGTTGTAGCAAAGATTATTATATTGTTGGAAATAAGAGAGAAATACAATCCACTTCATGTATTGATCTCAAGAAAGCAATGAAATAGCCTCGTCAAAAGATAATGGGTACCTCTCCATTCTGCAGATAGCTTAATTCGAGTTTTCCATTTACGTTGGCTGTTTAGTTTTTGTTCAACATTTCCTCCAAAAATGGGCCTAACCCGTTTTTAAAGTTACATATATAAGGTAGTAGTTTTTTTCCACAACTTTTAGAAATGAATTCCATACTGTTTTGAAAATAGATATTTTTTTCATTGAGAGTCCCGTCATTCTAATGTTTTAAAGAGAGAAAAAGGGGGAAAAAACCTCTTCATATATTTACTAATACTTTTTCCCCAAACCTCTGAGTATTTTTTTTAATATGGAAGAAACTTGAATAACTCAACCTTTTTAGTTGCCCTTTTCCATAACTTACCTGCTGTGAAATGTGATCCTAACTAGAGCTTAGGAGAAGGAGCCAGAACTTTAAATGGCAAGGAAAAACCCAGAAGAGCAGAAACAGAAACAATTTAGCTATTGTAAAAACCGCAACAAAAAAATTACTGCTGCTTAATGGACTCACAAGCCAGATGACAAAGAACAAATATTGTGAAGCTCTATGGTAACCAGTATGCTATAGTAAATGCAACTACATCATCAACAAATTCGATTATATGAATCTTCCTGTTTTATCTTCAGTTCTTTTCCTTTGATAATTGGTCTTTTGCTGCCTTGAAACTTCATTGCTATTTTGAATGCCCTTTCACTCAGTTTGGAGATACTGTATTAATTTGGAGCTTTCATAGGTACCTTGTGTTTTCAGTTATTTTATTTAGTGATATCAGCAACCCTGGATACAATTCTTTCACCTCTATGTTCAGCTCATTTATTAATAAGTTCATATGCATTAATTCCAGGATTAAAATTAGGAAATCTTAATGAAGACTTCTTATCAATTGTGTAAATAGTTTATTCCTGCTCTTTCCTAACCTATAATTGCAGTACTATAAAACTGTAGTGTGGAAGTTTTTGAAAGAATGCATTATGTTGTTAAAACTGTACTATGGAGTTAGCCACACTATAAATGGATAAGTCTAGCTAAATCCTTCAATGCTATTTTGTTTTCAGTACCACTGTTCCACATATACCACTATTGTTCTTTCAGGGATTAGCTGGAACTGTAATTAAATACAGTAAAACTTAATTATTGTAAACTTTAAATTAGAAAGGATGATAACAGATGTCTGAAAAAAAGAAAGCATCTTCCTGGGATATCTCTTTTTTATTTTTTTATAGTAAATTTTATTAAGTTTCAAAAGAAGAATAAAAATTACAGAAAAACAAAAAACTACAAACAAAGAAAAAAACCTTAAAAGGTGCGGAAACACAAGAGAATTTTTTTTCAAATTTACAAAAAGATGTGGCTTCCGACTTTTAACAGCAAGGATATACAAAAATTTCCATAATCAATCTCTTACTCCATTGTATATTAAACCAAAACACCACATTATTTCTATAATTCATTCCACTTTAACACATAGTAAAAATTACGAAGTACAGTTACTCCTCCCCCTTATATTAAAATAAAGAAAAAAAATTCATATAAACCTCTTAAACATCTTTCTCCCCTCCAAAAGATAAAATATATTTAATTATTCCCTTCCTACCACCATTCTATACATTTCTGTCTACTATACTAAGAATCCAATTAAAAAGCACATAAGTTGTCTACTATTATACTTCATAATACAACACTTTTAATAATCCCAATCTTAATAAACCCAAAAAACAAAAACAATTCAACAGTAATTCCATATCTTTAAAAGTGAATAACATCAATAAAATCCTTAAAGCAAACCAGATAAACATACTTTAACCCTAATACAACAGTTCTAATAATTTTAATCTTAATAAACCCAAAAAACAAAAACAATTCAAAACAGTAAATCCAAATCTTTAAAAGCAAATAGCATTAATCAAATCCTTAAAGCAAACCAGATAAACATTCTTCAACCCTTATCCTACTTCAAAATAAACCAGAGCAGTTACATATCCCCACAATGTGCACAGAGCTTTCCTCTTGAAAGAATCATACAGCCCAACTGCCCCCCTCAAAGATTCCAGGTTCTTTTCATGGCATTCCACCAGGAGATCGATTTTACTTATGGCTTGCAGATCACTCTGTTGGGGTTTGATAAACCCAGGAATTTACTTCTAGATATAAATTATACAGAGAGGCTTGATTTCTAGGTAAAAGGTGAAATATTCTGCACAGTCACCCAATTAGCAGCCATTGTTGTAGGAATGATGTGTCATGTGTGACTCATTCAACAGGTGCTTAGAGTTAGGTTGGGTGTGGTGAATAACGAGAGTGACCTATAATGTGATTGGTCAGGTACACTATATATGCAGAGACATTCTCATTTCCCATTATTCCCATTTTACCTCGTGAAAGCTGTATCGTTGATGGTGTATCATTTGTTACTTGTGGAAGTGATCTGTAAATATATATATAAAGTAAATAGGATATTTGATATAACTTCTGTTTGGAGTCTATTTACTGCATAGTACGTGGATCACTGGTGCCTAGGAGAGAGGCAGGCCGCTCCATCTCCGCGCGCTCCCTCTGACACACTCTCTCCCTTAGATTTCTCCAACTCCACTATCCAATCTTCATCCAGCATCTTGATAAAAATCCCAATCTCACCCTTAAAAAAGACCTTTCTATCGCTCTTAAAATACCTCAATTTCATCCACCACATCCCCAACCTGATGGCACATTTTAGATCTCATATTTTCCACAATGTCCTGGATATCTTGCATAAAAGCTTGATAGAAATCAGAAGAAATCTGTTTAATATCTTGGTGGAAGTCAGAAAGAATCTGTTTGACATCCTCCATGTCTCAGGCAGTAGATTATGGCACCCCCTAGGAGCTTAACCAGCGAAAGTTGAAGATATAGAAGAGTTCCAAAGTGTGTTTACATAAAGTAAAAGTGAGGTAGCAGACAGTTCTCAAGGGAAAGTGAAAACAGAAAGCTGAAGGTTCAAATCAGCCGATTCAATGTGTAGGAAAATGCTAATATCTTCAAATTGAATACAAAAATAATAACAGGAAGACAATTGTTTACTCTCAATCCTCCTTTATATTTGGAAGGAAAACGAAATCCAAAACTAAAAAAAAAAATTAAAAAGTAATCCCCAAAATAACGTTAAGCACCAAGAGAACCAGCTTCTCCTCGCTGTAGAAAGCCTCTCTTGGGGTACATATACTTAAAAAAAAAACAAATTGGTGATTTAGAAATGGGGTGGCCAGTCTCAGTGTCCCTTTAAGGCTACAGCGCGGCTTGGAAAGTGATGAAATTCCCACCTCCCAGCTGACTCTTACCAGTCGAATGCGAAACGCTGTTTGCAATCTTCTGGCTGCAAGCAGCCGTCCGGAGGACAAATGGGATGATTCCAGGTATTCTCCTTGATCCGGAGAATGTTTCTGGGCTTCAGGTAAACCTGCCTGAGCCCAAAGAAAAATTACTGCATTGTCAGCTCCGCCCGCTGAGCCCGCGGGCACAGCCGTTCAGTCCGCCATTCCCACCGGAAGCCCTGGTATAACTCTTTTTTTAGAGAAATAAAGGATATCATTAGTCACTCACAGATTTATGTTCCCAGATGAGTATTCAGTAGAAGAATGTGGAGCCCAATATTCTCTTTAATCTGCAGAAACTAGATTCTTTTTGTTGGTTAAATGGTTCTTTTGGTTGATGATACAAAGCAAAAGTTTAATTTAATGAGATTATTCAAGTAACATGGAGAAAAGAGGCAGTTGTAAGGAGACAATATGTTATTTGAACTAATAAAAGCCTTTGATTCTGTATTACATTTTGAAGAAATATAAATAACACTTCAAAATATTAATAAGGAGAAAAGTTTAAGAAATGAGTTTGGATTGACAGGAAATACTGGTATTCTGTCATGCTTAAGAGGAAAGATTATTTAAAAATAAATGATAGAGCAGGTCTTAATCAGTTATTTCAGACTGTCTAGATTACAAAACTTCTAGGCATAACACAAGGAGTATGAAAACTGCCACAAATTCAAACACATTTTATATTTGTTTTAGTCTATCAAAATTTAATCTGATTAAATTACTGTTATTTTATTTCAGGTTTTTGCTAGTAAGGAAGTTATTTTAAGTGGAGGTGCCATAAATTCTCCACAGTTACTTATGTTATCTGGAGTTGGAAATGCAGATGATCTAAAAAAATTAGGCATCCCTGTTGTCTGCCATCTTTCAGGTGTGTATGATAGATTCAGTATAGTTCCATATAAGGCTGTGTTGGATTTGAAAGTAAAAGGGGGAGATGGGCGGTGATATAAGTTAGAAATATAAATAAATAAAAATAAATAAATAAATAAAAGGTGTTTCAGTTGCTCACATAGCCTCTGCCAAGAGCTCCTTAAATCAGCTGTGTCTTTTCCTGGGATGACATGCCTCCCCTTCTTAGCAGTCATATCATCCCAGGAAAGACTGATTTCGTGTAATGAATTGCAGGCAGGTGCTGCATATGCACCCACCTGCACTCTGAAACATCTTCCTACTTTTGAAACCAAAGTGCTGCATACAGTAGTCCCAGTTCCATATATTGGTAAATATAGTTTACGCATCTTGGACTTTTTTGTCATTTCTACTAGGAGTTGGCCAGAATCTTCAAGATCATTTGGAAGTGTACATACAGCAAAAGTGCATTCAACCTCTAACACTGTATAAATCACAAAAGCCTCTTCAAATGATCAAAATTGGTCTTGAATGGTTTTGGAAAAGTACAGGTATGATTTAAAATTATAGTTTGTTATGTTCTCATTTTGATAGAGATATAAAATTGGCTTTTAAACTAAAACATTTATTGTCCATTCATAATACTTTTTTCCTGCATGTGATTCCTTTTCCACACTTTAATTCCATGTAAGGAAATCAAGTGTTTTTCAGAATTTCAGACTATGTCTGCGAATAGCTTTACCCCATGGATTTTTTAAAAATGCATAGTTATTAATCTCCTGTAACAAATGGGAAGTTAGCGTTTCTGGAAATTCTTGAGAATTCTAAGATTTGTTGCAGCAACACAAAGAATGAATGTTTAGAGGAGAAGCACAAATAACTATGTTAATGTTGTATAACAAGAATACAGTGAAGCCTGCATTGCAAGAGGGAATGTAAGCAAAAACATTAAGCAAATAAAAAGTAAAACATTTGTGTGGAAATGAATGATTGACTTCATCTCATGCTGCATGTTTGAGTGAATAAATCAACAACCAGATAGGCAAAGATTAACACCAAGATTAGCACCAGAGGAGCAATCAAACAACACAATAGACCCTAATCAAGGAACTATTAACTCAGTCAATCAACCAAGCAGCAAACAACAACCCAATCAAGGAACTACCAAGGAGAGTACAACACCCCCACCAACACAGGCAGGACAAGCCAGGTATATAAACAGAGAGCAAGTCCCACTCCCTTTTCGCACTGAAGATGTTGCCTAGCCTGGCAGTGAAACGTCTGCAAGAAAACAACAAGGCTCAGAGAGCACCAAGGACTCCACAGTATTATTTATCAACATTTGCTTCCGTATCTTTCTTGCAGCCATTGCGAACAATGCAACTTGATTTGTTACATATTCATTTTTATCAGACAACAAAAAACAGATTTTTCTTTCCAAATTTGTCGAATTCAATTGATTTAGCAAAGGTGTGATAAATCTAGCTCTTGGTTCTTGATATAATGTGCAATATAATAGGTAATGGGTCAGGTCTTCCACCTGTAGGGAATTACAAATGCATAAACGGTGTGTAATTGGTAACCCTTTATATCTTCCATCTAAATATGCTGTTGGCATTTTTTGAAAACGAAGCTCTGTGAAAGCTTGTCTCAGGGACTGGGATATGGGAGACTAAGTAATATGACATTCCTTGTCCATTTTTAAAAAGACCGTACCACTTGGCCGACCTAAGCTTGCATACCTGATCTCTGTCCTGATTAAAATCTTTAAAAAATAAATAGTCCTTTAATAGTGTATGATAGTTTGTATCATTAAACAGTTCCTGATCTAGAGCTAATTTAGAGAATAGATTTTGGCACAGGATCGCCCATCTGTTATTATTAACTTGTTCGTAAAGGCATTTTTTTGCCAGATAGTTATTTGGCATGAGGACTAACTTCCTATAATATAAAATTATTGCCTTCTTTACTCTTATATTGATCGATGGGAGGCCAACTTCTAATCTCAACATTGCCGCTGGTACACATGAGGGTAAGGATAAGATTGATCTCACAAATTTATTTTGAACCACTTCTAATTTGTCTGATTTACTAAAACACCAAATTGGGGCTCCATATATCAACTGTGATATTGTTTTCCCTTGGTAGATCTTAAGTGCTGGTTGAACTAAGCGTCCTCCTTTTGAATAAAAGAAGGAACAAATAGCCCTCATAGATCTCATAGCTGTTATTCTGGTTATGCTATATGTGGGTTCCAGGACAGTGTTTTGGTGAACTGGATACCTAGATATTTAAATGATCTCACTTGTTCTGTCTCCTTACCATCTAGAGTCCATCTATGTCTTTTTGGTCTTTTGGCAAATACTACTACCTTGGTTTTAGAATAATTTATCTGTAGGTGATCTTTCTTACAATATATGCCAAATTCTGTCAGGATTCTTCTCATTCCAATTAATGTTCTCGACATAAGTACCATGTCATCTGCATACAATAATATAGGTACCTTTCTACTTCCAATTGCTGGAGCATGAAAAGAGGGATTATTTAAAACTACTCCAGTATTATTTATATAAAAATTAAAAAGGAAAGGGGACAGTAGACAGCCTTGGTGGACACCTTTTGAGGTTTTAATCTGCTTTGTTAAGGAGCCGCTCTGATTTATCCTTACTTGTATATAGGTGTCTTCATATAATATATATATATTAAATAAAGTAATCATCTGTCTATATCTGTGGCTAAAAACTTCTCCCATAGCTTCCCTCTATTTATTGTATCAAAGGCAAATGATAAATCAATGAACATTGCATACAGGCATTTTGAAGGTCCATTCATTGATTTATGGATCAAATGTTGTAAAATGAAGCATTGATCTATAGTACTATGTCCCTTTCTGAATCCTGCCTGTTCTTCTGCTATGATCTGCCTGGAATCTGCCCAATCCATCAGTCTATTTAAAAGATGCCTTGTATATACCTTGCACCCTATGTCGATAAGACTTATAGGTCGAAAGTTAGCTGGATTTGTAATGTCTCCTTTTTTATGTATTGGGATTACTATACTATTATTCCAACCTACAGGTAATCGCCCAGTATTATTAATATAAGTAAACAGAGTGGCAAGCATAGGGCCCACCAATCAGGAAAAGCCTTAAAGTGTGCTGCAGATTCTTCCTTAATGCAGTCCTGATGATGGGATATGAGTGCGCAGTGGCTGCCCTTCAGTCAGATCTGGCCAACATACTCAAAGATGTATTCCTGGGCAACCACTTATCTTTTTTCAAGCTGGCTAGATATCTAAGCCAAAAAAGGTTCCTAAATTCAGAAGAGTCCTATCACTGGCAAAAATTAATGCCCTCCCAATAGCTGATTTTGAAGGGAAATTTCAGGGTATTCCATTTGAACAAAGATTTTGCTCCTGTGGTGAAGGAGTCCCTAAAACATTAACCCACATTTTGTTATATTGTACACATTGGAAAGATACCTGGCTGCAGCTAATAACACCCCATCTAGTTAGATTTCCAGGTCACCCGGATCCATTTTATTTACAGTTGTTATTATCTGATCACTGGGATTTTATTTCTCTTAAAGTAACTAAGTTATGGTTGTTGTGGGTTTTCCGGGCTTTGTGGCCGTGTTCTGGCTGTTCTGGTTCCTAACGTTTCGCCAGTAGCTGTGGCTGGCACCTTCAGAGGACAGGAGCACAGCTAGAAGATTCTTTGTGCCCACAGAAAGAATCTTCTAGCTGTGCTCCTGTCCTCTGAAGGTGCCAGCCACAGCTACTGGCGAAACGTTAGGAACCAGAACAGCCAGAACACGGCCACAAAGGCCGGAAAACCCACAACCACTATCGGATTCCGGCCGTGAAAGCCTTCGACTATACATAACTAAGTTATGTTTTACTATTTGTAAAATATGCCATACTTTTACCACTCCAGTATCATATTTAATTGAGTTTTACTGTGGTTTTTATTTTCTGTCTCACAATTTGTTTTCTTTTTTCTTTGTTTTTTTTTTGAGCTGGTCAAAACTATAATAAAGGACTACTGCTATTCCATATCTATAACTAACATTCTCAAGTGCAATAATTTTATGACAACTATGACAATTTACAAATCAATTAATATGAATACCTTATTATATATTTTAAAATATTGTTAAATTGTCAAATCATATATAAAAAGCAATTATATTCAGTTATAAAGTAAATTTCATGCTACAAAATAATAATTATATTTCTAAAGTGAATGATTTCATGATAAGTGAGTCATACTCTTTATTTCACCAGCTATAATGCAATTTGGTTTGTTTTGAATTAGCATATGTGAATCTAACACTCATGCTTTGTAAACCATATTTTGTGTTATCATGTTATTTATGAACAAGGCCACTATGGCTTGTTCAACAAATTATGGCTTACATGATGCATAACCTAACAAGTGCAATCCAAAAAGTAAGTTGCACCTATGCCCTGTGAGCTACACTCCAACCCCAAAGCTTCATGTAATGAGACTTAGGCACAACTTTTACTGTGTGTGGTAAATGCGCATAGCAGAATGTAATATAAGATATATAAAATATAGGGAGTGGAAAATGATTTTTTGAAATCCTCAGTCTTCCATTTCTCATTATTTATGTATCTGATGTTTGTGTTCCACCTTTCAGGAGATGGAGCCACTGCCCACTTAGAGAGTGGTGGGTTTATAAGAAGTCGCCCAGGCGTTCCTCACCCAGATATCCAGTTCCACTTCCTCCCTTCTCAGGTGATTGACCATGGGCGTGTTGCTTCACAGTTGGAAGCTTATCAGGTGAGTAGAAATACCAATGACTATATGGAATGTCTACTGTGCAGAAATACTACACATTTTCCTGGAAATGTTGTTCCTTTCCTTGTAGCATATAATTAAAGAAGCATATTGTGCTTTTGGAAATAGTTGCTAATCACTGTGTCTTCAACTAGAAGGTTCAACCAGAGATGACATAAGTTCGCTTTCAGTAACAGGCTTAAACTGAACCCTGGTAAGACGGAGTGGCTGTGGGTTAACGGCTCCTCTTTATCCAGTAATTTGTCATCTTTAGTTCTGGATGGGGTTGCATTGCCCCAGACAGACTTGGTGCGGAATCTGGGGGTCCTTCTGGACTCACGACTCCTGATCGAAGAGCAGGTGGCAGTCGTGGCCAGGAGGGCCTTTGCTCAACTTCGTGTTGTGCACCAGCTACGCCCTTTCCTGGATCGGGGGTCCCTCCGGTCAGTCATTCATGTCCTAGTCATCTCCCGTATAGACTACTGCAATGCGCTCTACATGGGGCTACCCTTGAAGAGTATCTGGAAGCTACAGCTGGTGCAGAATGCGGCCACACGAGCAGTCTTAGGAGCCCCAAGGAGGGCACACATAACACCGTTGCTGCGCGAGTGTCAGAGATCACCCGATCTCTGCCAAAAAGGCAAGCAGACAAAGAGCTCATCAGGAGACTGGAAGACCGGCTCGCAATCATCCAACGATCGGGAATACACATCTGGCTGAGCGTTGCCTGGACAACCGACAGACTGACCTCATGGGCACGCAGCAAAGGACACTGGGGAGGGAAAGGTTTAAAGGTGCTTGTTGTTCCTGTTACCTGCATTCCAGTCTTTGTTCATGCTAGAGCGAACTCCTGTATCCTATAATAAACTCTTCTGCTTCTAAGAACCCTGGTGCCTGGGAGTTACTTCAGCGCAGAGAGATTATAGCAATCCGCAGGAGCGCCTTACATAAAGACTGGAATGCAAAACAAACCGGTTTTCCCGGGAAGCTTCACGGTTGAGACCGGCTTTTATGTTCACTGGGCAGAGACCCGGGGGGGGGGGAAATTTTCGAAGGAAACAGCTTTCCCCAGCAGCTGAGCAGCGGCGGCAGAGCAGAAGCAAAACCGGCGTTCCCAACAGCTGAGCGGTGGAGCAGCAAGCAGCTGAGCGGCGGTGGTAGAGCAGCAGCAAAACCGGCGCTCTTAACAGCTGAGCAGGGGTATTCTGAGCAGCTGAGCGGCGGCGGAGGAGCGGCAGCGTGCCAAACAGCTGAGAGGCGGCGATCCCTCAGCGGAGCGGCGGCAGCAGCGGAAGAAGCAGGAACCGGCTTTCCCCAAGCAGCGGAGCGGCAGCGCGCCAAACAGCTGAGAGGCGGCGATCCCTCAGCGGAGCAGCGGCAGCAGCGGAAGAAGCAGGAACCGGCTTTCCCCAAGCAGCGGAGCGGCGGCGGAAGAGCGGTAGCACGCCAAACAGCTGAGAGGTGAGAATCCCAGCAGCGGCGGCAGCGGAGACCACGTGGCGGCAAAGCGGCGGCAGCGACCAGCGCTCCCAAGCAGCAAGCAGCCAGCGGACACCACGTGGCGACAATACGGCGGCAGCGACCAGCGCTCCCAAGCAGCAAGCGGGCAGCAGAAACCACGCGGCGGCAGACAGCGGCGGAGACCACGGGGCGGCTGAAAGCATCTACTCTGAGAGGTACGAGAGAAAACCCCAACGAGCCCAATCGGGAGGACAGCACCCCAATCCTGAGAGGCCAAAGGGTGTCCAGGGCCACCACGTTGGAGGGGGCACATCCCACCACTCACCCACCCACCCACGGAACTATGAAAGCAGACTGGTCAATGGGAGTGGGTGAAGGGATGGAGGGATGCAGAGAGCAGAAAACTAAAAAGCGTGTCACCCAAACGCAACGAATTGGGGTAGTTGAAGGAAAATTACCTTGCATGGACTACAGGGTGGAGGAATTAAATGAGAGACTTAATATGCTTATTACACTCCTGGAGGGGAGGGAGAGGCAGATACACAAGACATGTCCACCCCCTTCCGAAGAGAATAGGAATCTAACAGAGCCTGAGGAGGAACCAGAGGAGGAAGACGAAGAAAAGGGTCTCAACACACAGGACCAACCGTGTACAACTCCACCCATACCACAACAGAGGTCGCTGGGCAGCAGGAAGGCACCGGTGGGGTTGCGAGAGCTGAAAATGAAGTTTGATGGAGACCCCAAAAAATTAGCATGCTTCATAACTCACGTAAAAGGGTTCATGGAAGAATTTGAAAATGATTTTTACACAGAGGAAGCGAAGGTCAGATATGTTTCTTGCTTCTTGGAAGGGGAAGCGGCTAGCTGGCTCGTGAAACTGCATGATACCAAGGCAAGCGCACTTCACAATTTCAATAAGTTCATGCAGGCTCTGCGGACCCGGTTCGAAGACACACTGGCTAAAGTGTCGGCCAGGGTGCGCCTCCGAAACCTTGATCAGGGGAAAAGTACTGTTGCGGAATATGCCATGGAGTTCAAAAGTATCCTTAGCGAACTACCGCAATGGCCGGAAGAATTCCAAATTGAATACTTCCAGTACGGCCTGAGACAAGACTTATTAGAGCTCATGGTGGGGAGGGAAGAACCAAAAACATTAGAAGGCTGGATCCAACTGGCAGGCCGTATTGAGCAAAGCCAGAGACAACTGAAGACCATTAAAAAGTTCAAACATTTGAAGAGGAAACCTGAACCCACCACACAGCCCACCCGAACGGAAGTCAAGAAACCCCCAGAGAAGAAAAGTGAAAAGGAGGTGAGGGTCAAACGTAAAGACAACGCGGCAGCATTGGCAAAATGGAGACACCACACACACGCGGACGAAGACAGTGACAGCGAGGAATATAACTACGAATCCCAGATGGCGGGAAACGAAGAAAAGTCTGCGCTAAAGTGCGCAGCGGGGCAGGCCCTCACAAAAGGGCGCAACGAGAAGATTTGCCGCAACCCCACAATGCACATTCAGGTATGCCTAAAAGCTGTGGGGGGGAGGAGGAAGTACTCTGGGTTGGCAATGCTAGACTCGGGCTGCTCAAGGAGTTTGATGCACCCGGACGTGGCTGACTACTTGGGACTGAGACTTTTTGAACTAAAAACGCCCATTACCTTCTGTCAGTTGGATGGTTCTGAGATGAAAGGGGGGCCAGTGGAGCAGTATACGGAGGAAGTACAAATGACTTTGGGAAACCACGTAGAAACTTTGAGGTTCATTGTGGCCCCCATTGCAACAAGACCCATTGTGTTAGGACTGAAATGGCTGAGAGCTAGAAATCCTAGGGTGGATTGGGTCTCCGGGGAAATTGACTTTGTGGATGGAACTTATGGGGGGACGCGCAAAGAAAGAGATGTGGATGACTGGGAAGTGGGGGCAGCTGGGATGGAATTTTGGAACGAGGATTGGGAACAAGGGGACGAAAGCAATCCACAGGCGATCCCAGAAAAATGCCTCCCAGTTAGTGAAGTGTTTGGTAAGCAAGAATACGACCAAGAGCCCCCCCATAGACAGTCAGATGCAACGGTAGACCTCATCCCTGGGGCACCGTTCCCGAAACCCAAGATGTATGCCATGACTCAGAAAAAACTAGTGGAACTCCGCAAGTTCATTGATAAAAATTTGGCACGTGGCTTCATTGAACCAGCCAATTCCCCGTTAGCGGCCCCAGTGTTATTTAGAAAAAAGAAAGATGGGTCACTGCGATTGTGCACAGACTACCGGGGGCTCAATGCAATTTCAGTCACTAACCAGTACCCCCTACCCTTGCTGAAAGACATGTTAGCCCAACTATCGAAAGGGAAGGTCTTCACGAAGTTGGATGTAAGGGAAGCATATTACCGGGTACGCATGAGGGAGGGGGATGAGTGGAAAACCGCATTCAATTGCCCACTAGGATCATTTCAATACCGGGTGCTCCCGTTTGGGATTACGGGCGGACCGGGAATCTTCATGAGATTCATAAACGAGGTATTGTATGAATTTTTGTACAAAGGGGTAATTGTATATTTAGATGACATCTTAATTTTCTCGGAAAACCTAGAAGAGCACATGGAACTGGTCAAAAAGGTGCTAGAAAAGTTGTTAGAAGCAAAATTGTTTGTCAAACTGGAAAAGTGTGAGTTTCACAAGGACAAACTAGACTTTCTGGGGTACCGCATCTTGAATGCGGGCATTGAAATGGACCCTGAGAAAGTCAAGGCGGTTTTAGGGTGGCAACCCCCCCGAACGCGCAGGAAGCTCCAAGCATTTCTGGGATTTGCTGGGTTCTACAGGCAGTTTATCCCAGATTTCGCGCAGATTGCGCTACCACTAACCGACTTGCTGAAAACAAAAGGCAAGGGGAAAAACGCAAAAGCCCCACCGCCAAGCACGAAATTAGTGTGGACCCAAGAATGCCAAGAAGCTTTTGATAAGCTAAAGGCATTGTTCACGGAGGAGCCCATCCTCAAGCATCCTGAGCCTGACAAACCGTTCGTAATTCACATGGACGCGTCACTCAATGCAGTTGGGGCCATCTTACTACAAGCAGATGACAGGGAGAAATTGAGACCATGTGCCTACATTTCCCGGAAATTTAACGAAACAGAGAAAAGATGGCATGTTTGGGAAAAAGAGGCATTCGCAGTAAAACACGCGTTAAGCACGTGGCGACACCTCTTGGAAGGGACAGCTGAGCCGTTTCAGGTGTGGACGGATCATAAAAATTTGGAAGCCCTCAAATCCCCGAGAAAATTGAACCCTAAGCATCTCAGATGGGCAGAGTTCCTGAGTAGGTTCAACTTCACGTTGAAATATTTCCCTGGGGGAAAAACCTCCTGGCGGACGCGCTTTCGTGCCTGCCGCAGCATGAAGGCAAGATGGAGGAGATCTTTTAGTCTATAATCCCTTCCCAACCAGGGGGGGAGCAGACGCAACTGGCACCAGTGGTCAGGGGAGAGGGGAATTTGGCTGTCACCCGCAGCAGCGCGAAACACAGGACGGACTGTGATTCATTCGCAGGAGACCTGCGAGCGGCAACAGTTACTGACACTTGGTGGGTGGAGCACAAACACACGCTAGAGGAGCGAGATGGCATGGGTTGGAAAGACAAGAAAGCATACGTTCCCGAATCCTTAAGACAAAGGGTTTTGAGTATGCACCACGACCACAAAACGGCAGGCCACTTCGGCTTCCTAAAAACACTACATTTAGTCAGGGGAAAGTTTTGGTGGCCATCGTTGCACGCGGACGTGAAAGCTTATGTGCGAACATGCCCCACGTGCGCCACAGCAAAAAGGAAAATGGGCAAACCCACAGGAAAATTACAGGAGGTAGCTAGCCCAACACAGCCATGGAAGCAAATTGCCATGGACTTTATAGTGGACTTACCAGTGAGCAACAAATACACGGCCATCTGGGTAGTCACAGACCTCTTTTCCAAACAGGCACACTTCATTGCATGCAAGGGCATACCGAACGCCCAGAAGCTAGCGAGACTGTTCATTCAACACATCTACAGGGCCCACGGAACGCCGGAACGCATAATCAGCGATCGCGGCAGCACATTCACATGCAAATTTTGGAGGGCATTTTTGAAGTTAATTGGATCAGAACAGGGGCTTAGTAGTGCGTTCCATCCGTGCACAGACGGAGCAAGTGAACGCCTTAACGCCACACTGGAACAGTACCTGAGATGCTACATAAACTACCAACAAACTGGGCAGAACTCTTGCCGTTCGCAGAAGTCGCATACAACAACGCGCTCCATCAAAGCACAGGGCTTTCACCATTCAAAGCGGCTACAGGGCAGGACTTTGTAACGATACCTGAATTGGCAATGACCCAGAGCACTGACTTAGAGCAACCTCTGAGAGCAGATGAATGGGTCGAAAGAATCACTAGCAACTGGCCAATAATGGTAAAGACGCTAGAAGAAGCCAAGGCTAATTACAAAAAACATGCAGACCGCAAACGGGAGAAAGAATGGGAATTGAGAGTTGGGGACAAGGTGTACTTATCCACCAAAAACTTACGGTCCACGCAACAGTCACGAAAACTAGCGGCCAAGTTCATAGGCCCATTTAAGATCCTTGCAGTAATTAACCCAGTAACGGCCAAACTGGAACTGCCAAAGGCTCTGAGAAAGATACACCCCGTGTTTCACATTAGTTTGCTGAAACAATACCATGCTTCACATCAGTGGCACCCGGAACCAGAAGCACCCACACCAATACTGGTGGAGGGAGAACCACATTTTGAAATAGACAGGATCTTGGACTCGAGATGGCACAGGGGGCAGCTGCAATACCTAGTCAAATGGACCCATCTCCCGATTGGCGACAGAGAGTGGGTCAACGCCAAACACACACACGCCCCTAAATTGGTCAAGAAGTTCCATAAAGAGTTCCCAGACAAACACCAGTGAATGGAAATAGTCTGGTTTGTATATAGGGGGGGGGGTGAGTCTTGGGGCGGGAGCATGTCAGAGATCACCCGATCTCTGCCAAAAAGGCTAGCAGACAAAGAGCTCATCAGGAGACTGGAAGACCGGCTCGCAATCATCAAACAATCGGGAATACACATCTGGCCGAGCGTTGCCTGGACAACCGACAGACTGACCTCATGGGCACGCAGCAAAGGACACTGGGGAGGGAAAGGTTTAAAGGTGCTTGTTGTTCCTGTTACCTGCATTCCAGTCTTTGTTCATGCTAGAGCGAACTCCTGTATCCTATAATAAACTCTTCTGCTTCTAAGAACCCTGGTGCCTGGGAGATACTTCAGCGCAAAGAGATTATAGCAATCCGCAGGAGCGCCTTACAGCGAGCTGCATTGGGTGCCAGTTTGCTTCCGGGTCCAATTCAAGGTGTTGGTTATCACCTTTAAAGCCCTACATGGCATGGGCCCAGGCTACCTGGGGGACCGCCTCACCCCCATTACATCGACCCGTCCCACCCAGTCAGGCAGAGAGGGCATGTTACAGACCCCATCCATAAGGGATTGCCAATTGGCAGGGTCCAGGAAGAGGGCCTTCTCTGCCATAGCCCCCGCCCTCTGGAATAAGTTACCCCCAGAGGTAAGGCACTCTCCTGGCCTTCTGAAAGGGGCTCAAGACTTGGCTGTGCCACCTCGCTTGGGGTGGGAGGGGGGATAGTCTCATGGGGGTGGTTGGCACCTTGATGCGACCCTAGGGAATTTTATCAAGACTGTGATCTCACCATCTTGGATTTTATATATCTCACATTTTATATCTTAGAGTTTTTTGTATATTTGTATATTTATATTTTTATAATGTATCTCTTTTAATGATCTTTAATTCTTTTATTGTTTTAATTCGCTTGTAAACCGCCCAGAGTCTTTTGTAGAGATGGGCGGTGAAGAAATGTGATGAATAAATAAATAAAAATAAATAAGTATACAGGTAACACAATTCATCCTATAACTCTAAAAGACATCTTGACATTTTAAAATAAAAGGGCTTTGTAAATCTCTTGTGTTCAAGTTTGTTAACCAATATTAAACAAGACTACCCTCATTTGAATAATTTAATACAGGCTGTAATTTTTACTTCAAAGCTAGTGAGTAACGAAAGAAGTGGAAAGAACCAAGTTATGAAACTTAGAATAATTGTCTAAATCAACCATGCATTGTCTGAATAACTCATGAAACTCAAAGTTTCTATGAATCCCATTAGTTACTTTATAATGTGCCTCTGGATGCCATATACTATAGATCTACTTGGATTGTTACAGGTCCATATTGGCCCCATGAGAAGTACCAGCATAGGAAAGCTGAAGCTGAAGAGTTCAGACCCTACTGAGCATCCAATCCTTGAGCCTAACTATTTGTCAACAGGTAAATGCAGAATTATCTATATTCTCTTTTGTTTTTTTCAGCTTGTAAACTAAACTCACCTGTCAACAATATAGTTATACCTTCTATAGCAATGCACTGCACTGGTAGTATTACTTGCATGGCATTTTCCATTTCATTGTATCTTTTCCTTTTCCATCAGTCCCAAACTGCGTCAAATGTGGAATAGTGACCACATAATCTAGTAAAGATTCTCTTTTGCCACATATGTAAAATGAGTCCAAGCAACTATTTTCCCATTATGCCTAAATTTTGTGGTACCTAGCAGATTGTCAGGATTGTCAGAAGTGAGCTAACACACAGTAATTCTAATTAATTCAGAATTTAACTCTCCAGGATAATCGTGTTTACAGAGCATCTGTTTAGGTATAATAAAACACCAGATTTTTTTCTGTAAGCATATTTAGTGCTTACTGGCTGATTGTTTCTGCTTTGCTTCTCCTACCAACCCTGATGATACTCAGTTGTGCATCTCAATCTATGGCCTGTCAGTCTTATCCCAGTGCCTGGAGGCTTTGCGAGTCTGGATGGGGAGGAACAGGCTCAAGCTCAACCCTAGCAAGACTGAGTGGCTGTAGGTTCTTGGACTATCCAGTTCCTGGGATCTTCCTTCCTTCAGGACCAGTGCACCTCATTCAGGACTGGTGTGCAACTTGGAGGTCTTTCTGGAATCTCAGGTCCTGCTTAAGAAACAGGTGGCAGCTTTGGCCAGGAAGGCCTTGGCAAAGGTTTAGCTTGTGTGCCAGCTGCACCCAACCCTTGACCAGGAGGCCTTCCTTACAGTCACCAGTGCCTTGGTCACCTTGCTGGCTGACTATTGGGGGTGTCTTTGAAGACCACTCAGAAGCTATAGCTGGTCCAGAATGCAGCAGCCCAAGCAGAGGCTCTAGTTACCTCAGGGACTATCTCCCATCAATGTCTGCCTGATTCATGTGATCCAATGGAGTCATCTTGGATGGTCTCATTCAGGTCTCGTCAATTGAGCAGTTTCATCTAGCAGGACCCAGAAAGTGAGCCTTATTTGTTGCTGCACCTGCCCTGTGGAATACAGGCAGTCCTCATTTAGTGACTGCCTTGTTTAGTGACCGTTTGCAGTTACAACTCTGATGAAAAAGTAAATTTACTTCCAATCCTTGCATTTACAACCTTCGCAGGTTTGTAAAGCAAAGGAAACCTGAAATAAGATCATAAGCACAGTCATGGTTTCACTTAGCGACCACTTTGGTGAACAACTTGAGTTGCTGGTCCCAATTGTTGTCACTAAACAAGGACTACCAGAGGTTCATACAGCCCTCACCCTACCGCTTTAAACAAGCCTTAAAAACCTGGCTCTTCCTGCAGGCTTTGAGTTACTGTATGATCAAGCCTCTTTAAGTTGGAGAATGGGGTCAATGTTCTTTTTAATTTGCTTCTTCCAATTATAATGGTGCCCTATTAGTGGTTTATGTAATGTAATATTTGAACTCAAATCTCTGGCCAGTTGCTCCCCTAACTAGCTAGAACCTGAAGCCAGTATTTATTCAGATTTTCATTTGTTGGAGGTTGGAAAAGCCAGTTATCCCAGTTTGGATAGAAACAAACCATAGACAAGCATTTGCTGGTTTTTAGCTGTGTTTTGATTAATGATGACATATGGTCTCTGTTTAGTTTATGATTAATCAGGACTGCTCAGGCAGTGTGCATTGATGCATTGGTTCAATTTCACTGAGCCATTTTGAAAAATGCTGGCTTACTGTAATGTCCAAACGAGGTCAGAGACTTCCCTAGGCTGAAGTTTTCAGACAATCCAGTTTAATTGGATTTCAACAGGCAAAAAGTTGCATACTCAAGGCCAGCGTCTTCTTTGTGCATAGAGAGGTCTAGTGCATCTGTGAGGAAATTCATTTGTTTAATGCACACATCACAAGGCTGTGCATCTTAAATGGTTATCAATCTAACAGTCTTGCAGATTTAAAAAGCAAACATTTTTATGCCATATACTTTTGTGGATTACAATCCGATGCATAAAATAAACTGTATTAAATTTTAAAGGATGAAGTGAAATGAGATGAAATGCAGAAGATGCAGACAGTGATAATTATTTCATTAACAGGGATCATTCACAAAGCACTTGTTGCAGAGATCCTTGCATTGGTGAGCTAATTAACAAAAATGGGATGATGAAAAGCCTTTGTCTACTCAAGGAAATAGAGTCAAACCTTTTAATTATATTACAATATAATTTATACCAATATATATATATATATATATATATATATATATATATTATAATAATAATATAATATAATATAATATAATATAATATAATATAATATATTAATATATATAATATAATATTAATATATATATATTAATATATATAATATAATATTAATATTAATATATATATATATATTTATACCAAGGAGAGTACAACACCCCCACCAACACAGGCAGGACAAGCCAGGGTATATAAACAGAGAGCAAGTCCCACTCCCTTTTCACACTGAAGATGTTGCCTAGCCTGACAATGAAACGTCTGCAAGAAAACAACAAGGCTCAGAGAGCACCATGGACTCCATATATATATTTTTTTACATCAGAATTATATGTTATACATCTGAAGTAATTTTTTTTATTTTTCCTACAACAAATCATTATGGCTTTCCCTTTGGGAGTAAAGAACTACATGGGTGAAGGACTAAACATGCAAAGAGCTATTTTAAAATTGCTATTCTAGTAAATAGTATGTACAGAAAACTTGTCACTTCAATTTTCCTTGTTTTATATTCAAATTTCTATCTGTCTTTTATGGTGAAAAGATATTAAAATGTAAAGCAATATCCACTTACCTGCCTTTCCTGTATCTTAAGTTGTCTCATTTTACTCTGAATTGTTGTCTGTGTAGAACAGAATATAACATTAACGTTAATATTTTATTTATTTATTTATTATTCATATTTCTATCACCGCCCATCTCCCCCAAACGGGGGACTCTGGGTGGTTTACAATAAAATATTGGTTGTGTCTGGAATCATTGTGTTTTTGTATTGTTTTGTTTTAACAGAAATGGATGTCTGGGAGTTTCGCCAGTGTGTGAAATTAGCTAGAGAGATCTTTGCTCAGAAAGCATTTGAAAAATTCCGTGGACCTGAGATTCAACCAGGCGAACATATTCAATCTGACAAAGAAATAGATGCCTTCATAAGGCAAAAAGCCGACAGTGCCTATCATCCTTCGTGCACTTGCAAAATGGGACAGAGTTCTGATCCTACTGCTGTAGTTGATTCTGAGACCAAAGTTATAGGCACAGAAAATTTGAGAGTAGTTGATGCCTCAATAATGCCCAGTATTGTTAGCGGGAATTTAAATGCCCCAACCATCATGATAGCAGAGAAGGCTGCTGATATTATCTTGGGATTGCCATCGCTTCAAGAGAAAAACGTTCCAGTATATAAACCCCAAACTCTGGAAACTCAGCGTTAACTTTCTGCTCTGCACCTAGACGTTTGCCTCCATAGGAGAATCTTGGCCTACTTTTTCCCTAGGAATATGTATAAAAAGTAGCATCAATTGGTATGTTGTCTAATAACACTAGATCAAAAATCCGCTTTCAGTTTCAGGAAAGAGGATGTACAATAAAAGTGATGTTTTACTTCAGTTAATATCTTTTAACAATAGATGACTAGAAACATCCGATTAACCACAGAGTTATTGTATCTAGACATTGATGGTATGCACAGTAAATTTTTACTACAGAATGGAACTCAGATTTTGTACAGTACTACAAAAAGCTGAAGGAAAAATGACAAAAATAGAGTATAGTTTATGGCTTTTGATTTTATATAATAAGTGGATGGGCCAGTACATTTAACATTTTGCATATTTTCCATATCATATCTAAAGGTAAGAGAAAATACCAGCAATGTATTTTTTCTAGTAATGCAAGGCAGCATTTAATCTCAGAATGAAATAAAATTACCATTCTGTCACCATTTTGTAGCTGAATTTTATTCAGGATAGTTTTCTTGGATATTCTAAATAATTGAATCAGAATTGTGTTCACGTTAGATCTCTTTGATCTACAGTATATTCTATATCTTGTACATTCTGGGCAATTTTTTTCAATTGTCACTAAGGAATAGAAAAGAATGGAAGTCAGAATAAAGTTGATGCATTTATTTTAATAGAAATAATCATAATTAAGTTATGCTGCTTATGCTTTGTAAAAGATATTCTAATATTTCTGGAATAAGCACATTTTAATTCATACTATTACAGTGTTTAGCCTCAGGTTTTTTATTTTTCTTTTGCTATATTTTATTATAGGCACTACTTTGATTTATTTTGTCTTATTGTTTAGGTACATTAAGAAAGTAATAAAAGTCTTGTCTTGAATTGGTCTCAGTAAGTAAGATTATTTGCATTATTAATTGACAACTAGGGAGAGTTGACCTTAATCAGCTGAGCAACTTTCTGGGAAGTTTTGGATTGTTTTTCAACAACTGAAAAGCAGCCGATACAGCTATCAAGGCAATTACTGCTTCAGAAAAGTGGGAACCGGTTTTTCAAAAGCTGATTTGAAAGCTGCCTTGAGATAACTGCAGATGCTCTGAGCATGTCCTGATGGCTGGTATTGCTGCAAAACAATGAAAATTGTGGAGCTTTGTAATTTACACAGGAAATCGTCATCCACCATCAGGATTTGAATGAAAGTGGTCTTATTGCAAGGTCAAGGGACCAAACTGCCTGTCTCCCTTTCCCAGAATGGTTTGCCCAGCACTGCCTGTCATATCTTCCCTGACTTGACCTAAAACTACCACAATGCATTTTCTTCCTTCTTAACATGCCATCCTCACCTTCTTTCAGCCAACTACAGACATTATCTCGGAGCTAATCTCATCCTGTGCCGCATTCCCCAATTGGCAATGACCTGCCTAACTTCCTTGTCAATCAAATACCCATTCTCCCTTCCTCCCAATTTTACCTGACCCAGTTTCTGCCCCACTAGAGACCCCTCTCTCACTGGGGACTTTAAAGTAGAGGATCAACCCCAATTCTCTCACCTTGGGGGAGGGGGATATTGTCTGTCATTCCCTGCATCTCATCCAAGGTAACCTCTGTTACATAGTCCCCAAGGGCTTCAACAGCTTCCCATTGTTGCTGGTTCTTCTGTGGATTGCTAAGACTCCTCTGCATTGCCCAGATTCACTGGTGACATCTGCAGACCGGTCTTCATCAAGGCCCCAACATTCTGTGCTCATCAACTGCTGGCAGTCCTGGCCCCACAACCCAGGCTCTGACACCAGCTCCTTTTGCTACCTAGCCATGACAGCCATTGCAACCAGTCCCCAGCTGAGTTCCCCTGCACCCTTACTCCCATCTGCTGTGGTTTCATGGTTCTAATTTTCCATCAACATATTCAACACCAACAACAGTTCAGAAGCAACAGCAACCCACTTCTCTGTCCATTCATTCTGAAAACCTCACTTGGATCACAGACCTTAGTATATGTTGCCATAATGTTACCCTCCCAAATTAGGCTGTGAACATAGTAGTGACAACAAACTCCACTTCCTTAGATGACTGCTCCCTGTGGTTTCATGGAGGTCAGTGACTAGGGAAGAATGAATAGAAGCCTGCAGAACCCATAGTTCAAGTACAGAACTATGGAGCAAAAAGAAATCACCAATCTTTAGAATTCTATTTGTTAGTAAGAAGAGACCAAGTATAATAACATTATTATACATTTTTATTCTCAGTAACATTTTGCATTTATTTTCATACAAAATTATGTAGGTCAGGAAATAATGTACAAACCTTTAAATTCTCTCCTGACATTTGAAAGAAGAGGTTTGTAAGGTATCCATAGCAAATTGCCACTGTGTACAAAATGGTTATATTAATTTCAGCTGTGTATGTCACACATTTAGAAACGTGACAATTGCTACCTATTTTGTTAATACAGATAACCCTGATAAAGTTGCTTGGCAGAGCAAGTCCATTTATCCAATGTTAATAAAATAAACTTTTGATATTTATTGATCTCCAAAATCATATTATCTTCAGTATCAGGATTTTACTGCATCACAAACAACATTGAAGCCCTCCTTTGATTGCATAAAAACAAATCCTGAAAACATTACACATAGAACATCAAAAAGTTCATCAACCATGCCATATTCTCAACAACTTAGGAATGTTTTGGTTATGTAAATCATTTCATCACACATTCCACTTCAAGCTGTGTAACTTGTTAACTACCCACCTAGAGGTAGGAAGTCTCTACCATGAAGAATAATTGCTCATGGTGGTTCAGCCTTCATTAAGAAATAAATCCCATTTTATACAATGGGGCTTACTACCAGGAAAATGGCATAGGATTGGAACTTTAATCTATGCATATTTCGAAGTAAAAGAAAAGCTTGCCAAAATGGGTAATGTTTTATTATTCTTATTTCTAGCTGTTATTGCAGGAGTTGTAGTAGAGATAAATCCACAGTTTGTTTTCTGTCAAAAAGCCTACAGATTCTAAATATCTTTCCAAATATAAGATTGCAATTACTAATTTTCCATGTTTTACATTGTAAAGTGAGAATCCAATTGACTCAAAATATTTTATAAAATCTCTGTTGCATCAAGTTTTTTAAATCTTTACTTCAAAAACATTTTATAATGAAGGTGGCTCTATTTAAATCTTTAATTCTATAGTGCTATACAGTCCAAGTAAAAATACTTCTATTTAGAATTCGGTGAAGTGTTACAATAATGAGGCTCCATAAATATTGCTGCGGTTCAATTACGGTACAATAATTACAAAATATAGAACATCTCTTTACAAATACAAATTATGGTAGATTAGAATTTATTTACAATAATCTCTGCTATATAGTTTTTAACAAACTGTCCTATCTAACTCTACTTTAACCTGGTTGCAAGTGCATTAATAAAAATGCAATTATTCCAGTGTATTTTGCCCTTGATGTGATAGTCATAAAACAGACTATTTTTAATGGTATTTTGCTATGTAAACTGCTGTTACATATGAGAGAAATGCTTTCAGCAGCAGTCAAATGAAACAATCTCTTGCAAAAAGAGTTTGACAAACTGTATTAAGGAATTTTTTTTAAAAGGATAGGCAGATTTTAAAATAATATTATCTGAGTAGATATGCTGAATGCAGCGGATTTTTGATATGCTATGTAATCAGAGGTAATGACATCTTTGATTGTCATCACCATATCCTTCTGAAAACTTATTTAAAAGTGCCAATCTTCTTCCCACTGAGAATTTTGAATACTCTGAAGGGCAGCAGAACACAATTGGAAGACAGCAATCTTTCCACTTTCTCTGTTTTTATTTGAAAACAAACAGGTTAGAATCTTCTTGGTTCTAAAGATCCAACTTTATTCCCTGATGAGCTCATGATTCTGTAGCAAAGGCCTTGAAGAAATCATTCGAATCCTGATTCATTATACTGGAAACACGTACTAATAAATAAAAGTATGGCTTCCTCACAATGTGACAATGTTATCACTCATGCAAAGCTTGATTCCTTATTGATTCCAACTAGTGCCTAGCATCGTAGAACTAGGAGGCACTTCTGTTTATTTAAAATCAAACATTTTTCTCACTAAATACTATAAGGTTGTAATGCATATCATTTCATCAGATAAGTCTTCTTCATATTTTCCAGTATCCGGCTCTTCATCGCTATAGCCAGGACCAAATTCTTGAAGTTCATAATCTTGTCTATTTAAAATAGGGAACATGTCACCATTAGTTCCATTGCTAATGTTTCCATTGAGAAGGTGGCTTGCAGCACTTTCCATCTCATCAATAGTCATATCACAAGCATCTGCAATCTCATGTTTTGTTGCAGAAACAAACTTTGGGTCCCTTGCATAGTGTCCTAATCCTTCAGATATAAGCACCTGAAAAGGTAATAGCATAAACATTATGTTTGGCATTATGTTATCAAAAGCAATAGTGGCAAAGCGGAAGCTTGTACAGCAAGCCTGGGTCTACTGGTCAAGAGATTCTCAAAAGAAGGTAACTAAAGTGCTTGTTAGAGTAAAGCTTCTTAGAAAGCCTACAGTATTTCCCAACTCTCTGTTTTACCCAGGATTGATGGGAAGCATGGGACTACTTTTGCTGCTTTTTTCCATAACCTAGCAAGGAATTTGACAGTATTGATCTGTATTTGCTAGGCAACCTATTACCTGACATAGACCCAAAAGCTATTTACACATGGAAACAGGTATTCACGCGTATATACTGTAGAATGTACCAAAACTTGCTTTGAACCTTTGAATTGGATCTCCCACATCCAATTTCTTGACTGCGCATTTAGAACAGAATGTTAAGAATGTACATCTGTTATGTTCACAATTTCCAGAGTGCTCCTCTTATTCAGATGGGTGCTTTCAACTAGGGTATGCAGAATTGGCAGTAGCAGCCATTTGCTCTCTCCACAGATTATATCTTGTATTCTCCCCTTGTATTTTGAAAATTGAGGACTGGAAAAACTAGTATCAAAATGCACAAAAATCATGGGATAATATTTAAGGCTGATATATGTTGTACAGTGTTCAAGCATCTTATGTTCAGAGGTATATTGAAGCATTCTCTTTGGGTTAAAGGAAAAAATATAAATTCAGATCCAAGGTAACTTGGTAAATGATGCTATCTTAACCTCTGTACTTCTGGATAAATATGGAACATAAGAATAAATCTTCTTTACTCAGTTTTGAAAAGAACAATATAAGAGTTAAAAATAACTGCACAATTTTATAATGTAAGGAGATATTTTATTCTGAATATACCGCTTCTCATAACATAATACGATAAAACGAAGTATTTGTAATGTCAGATAATACTCCATTTTCAGAGGTTATTTCATTACCAGCTCAAAACAAAGGTTTGAAACACTTACCGCTTCTACCAAACTGTCAGCGCTTCTTTGTTTGTCACTATACTTATGCCTAAAGTCACTTGGTACAGTCAGATTAGCTGGTGTAAATGTCCGATATGCAATTTCAGGGTCATCGGTATACCAGGAGCTCCTATGCAAAGATGGCAGGCTACCGTTCATATATTCTGTAGAATCAGCTTGATCAACTTGGATAAGAGGTGTATAATAAAGAGTGCGGTCCCGGTTGGGTGGTGTAGCCCAGGAACGTGTTGAGCGACTTGGGGAATGTCTATGAACTTTAGTGGCATCCAGACCTGCAACTGCCATGACCTGAGGAAGAGATGAAAAGCTCATACCACCCCAAGCTTATGGAGGCAGTAGTACCTTAAGCATTAACTGTGATCTGTCATTCCAAGTTGTTAGGGTTTTAAAGGCTCAAGAATAATGAAAGAAGGGAAACGGATAAAGGGAAGACAAAACATCTCCCCTCAATGTATTCATGCAGGAAACTTTCATTTGTTTCTCTTTGCCGGTTCATATAATAAAGCATATTAAAACTTCCATTGCTAGCAGCTGTTTGGAGATCTGAAAAACTATTGGGAATTTTAATTAATCTTGGAAGTTTGCCATATTTGGATACTGGCTTGAAAACCCGTTGTTTACTTCTATGCATGTATGCATGCATGTATGAATTGCATTTGTACACCATTCATGTGTGCCAGGGACTCTCAAATTAGGTGTCCTAAAATTCTGTTGTTTACAATGGAACATTAATGGACTTACGTAACTCCCTGCTTTCCTGTTTCATGGGAAAGTAAATTATATTTAGAATTGATGGGGGCTTTATATGCATCTACCACTTACATTGTGGTTTATGAACACTGCTCAGTACACACAGAGACACACAGGTGTGTGTATTACACAATATATCTCCATCTCAGTATCTATCTCTGTGTGAGAATTATTCTGCCTTTGTTCTCTGACATGTCAACATCTCCAGGGCAGGGTTTTTAAGTGTAACATTTCAAAGTATGCTTTATTTTTTTTAAAAAAAAACCCTCAACTACACTCTTTGTAAGCAATTTTAAATAAAATATCTTCTTTCCAGATGTGTTTTTTAATGGACATTTGATCTTGGTAAGATTAACAGGAGTCAGATTGTATTTGCTGTCAGTGTTTCTGCCATGGCAAAATCTAATTGGAATACCCAAATTCTTTCACAGCATTGTTGGTGATGGAATTGTTTTCCATCCTGACTGAAGACCTCTCGGTTTCTCAGCTTGCCTCACTGGGGCAACACAGATGTCAATACTCAGGACCTGAAAAAGTTGGGCTTCCCTCTTTCTCTTTCTCTTTCTCTCTCCTTGGAACTTCCCTACATTTTAAAAAAACCTGGGTAACCTTCCGTCTTGAGTCTTTTGAATACTTCTGATGTAGGGAACCGAGCTTGTCAATTCCAGGCAGCCACTATTCACCGGCAACTAGTCATGCTTCTCTATGCCTTGCCTAGCAGGCCCATTATAGCTCCTGATACTGAGCTGGGAGCAAAGTTATCTGCAGTGTCTTTCAGTCTCCTGAGGCAGCCGCACCATGGAATACAGGTAGTCATTGCTTACCAACCACATGTTCAGCAACCATTTGAAGTTGTGATGGTGCTGAATGAGTGGTGCTTATGATCAGTCCTCAGAGTTCTGGCCATTGCAGCGCCACTGCGGAAACATGATCGTGATTTGGGCACTTGGCAACTGGCTCACATGGTTCCAGCGGTCACATGATCACCATTTGCGACCTTCCCTGCCGACTTCCCACAAGCAAAGTCTATGGGGAAGCCGTCAGGGAAGGTTGCAAGTTGCTCTGGTAAGTCCCCTTGGCCTTCCTGCACTCGGCCACTCAGCCCATCTCCTGGCCTTCCTGCGCTCGACCCTGCAGCGTCATCCATCCCCTGGCCTTCCTGCACTTGCGTCCTGCTCTGCTGTCCATCCCCCGGGCTTCCTGCGCTCATGCACGGCCTGTGTCAGGCCGCCCAAGCCCTCCCCCACCCCACCCCCACAGCACCCCCATGCTCCTTACCTGGGACTCCCACCACTTCCCGCTTAACAACCCACTCATCTTGGGGTTACAACAGCAACCGGGACTGCCAGGATTGCTGTCGCTAAACGATGCAGTCACATGACATTGCACTTTACAACCACATCGCTTAGCGATGGCAATCCCAGTCCCAATTGCCATCGTAACATTAGGACTACCCGTATCTGCAAGTTTCAAAACAGTGTTACAAAACTATGCATCCAAAGTTAGGTGGACAGTTTGCTTTCACTTACCTGCTGTTGCATTAAATGCAGAGGTAAAGCAGTGCGTTGATGAAAGGTAGGGGAAGGTGGTATTTCATCATGACTGCTCTGCCTGCGGAGGCATTCAAAATTAAAGGAAGAGTGGCGATTGGCTGAAATATGAAAAGGTTGAATGGGTTGTTACTGCCTTCTAGAGATGTTATAGGAGCAGTTGGGCTAGTCTGTTACAGGTGGAGTATTTCAACTTTAACCAGAAGCGGGCAACTTCTACTGGGCTGCAGCTCAACCTCTTGACCTGCTGGTTTGCCACAGGAGATCAAACTGGCGACAAGGTGATATCCCAGGAGGAGCAGGGCCTAAATTCACTTGGTTAGTACTTGTGTGGGTGGGAGGGAGGTTAATTACTGGTGGGAATGGAGTGGTTCACCTTCCAGAGGCCTCTTGCTCCGATGGTCACTCTTAGTTTCATAGGCTTTAAAACCTAAAAATTGTGCTACTGAAATGTGGCCATTTTGCTACTATATTTCAGCAGTTTAGTTTTGGTCTGTTTGGAGAGTGGTCATGGAAGGGTTAAGGGAAAGAAAGAGAGTGATTTGCCTCTCAGAGACTTTTTATTCTTATTTCCACCCTTAATTTTGTAGACAGGCAGGCAGGCAGGAAGCAAGCAAGCAAGCTCATGCCATCAGCCATTCAACCATCAACTTTCAATCTGTGCAGTACGGGAGTGTTGGGGAGCACAAATGAGATGCTGTGGGGCTGTGTTAATTACTGCATCTATTAGAGGTAGAAGCTATATGGAAGCGCAAGGAATGTTTTAAGTTGTTGCTGTTGTTTTCCTCTTATTTGCCCTCAGAGCCTATGTTACCAGGAAGTTTCAGCTTTTAATCTCACCTTGTAGAAGAGGATGTCACTACTTTTAGACCTCTATCTTATACAAACCAGGCCATCTTGCTAAAGAGTATAGATCTTATTTTCCCTTGAGCAAGAAACTATTTAAACCAGATCTTCACTGGTTCGCTTAGAAGATGGCTATTACAGTATATGCCATTTCTTGCTCAGACATGCTGATGGAAATTCCAACGTATTTGTGACATTCACAAAGAGAAGATCCAAAAAAAGGTATTATATGTTGGCAAATGCTGGAGTGGAGATGAGGCATTAAGAGGCCACTGCCACAAAGTGTGAGGCCAGCACCTTCCATGGGCCTCATTTTAAGGATAAAAAGAGAACACACACTACGTCTTTGGAACCTATAACGCTCCTCTGATCACTTAAGGGGGACTATTTCTCTATATCACATTTTTCTTTGCAATGTTATGTACAATTCTTCCCCAACTTTCACAAGGATGCAGGACACTACAGGAGCAGATTTGGGGCTGGTCAGGTCAGGAGAGAAGAAACAAAACAATTCTATAAACTCCATTCATAAGCAGAAATGTAAAACTGCTTGACACATTTTTGATATTACTTTACAAAGAAGACATAATTTCTAAGAAATGTTAATGCCTTTATAGAATATAAACATTGATGTAGAACTGAGTAATTTATGGGTCAGGTTTCCATGAAAATCAGATTTCTAATCATTATAGTCTCTGTAAATGGCCACATCTGTGTTTCATAAGGATAACTTACAGTACATGCTTCCCTGTCCCTTCTCCTTTTCCTTAATGCATAGCTTTCCAAACTGTGTGTCGCAACACAGTACTGTGTCGCCTGCGGGGCCCGGGAGTGCCGTGCAAAAACCCGGAAGTGCTGATGGTGCGCCGCCGCGCGTGGCAGTGCGCACGACGGTGGGCCATCAGCACTTCTGGGTTTTCGTGCGGCACACCAGGACACCGCCGCTGCGTGTAAAAACCTGGAAGCACCGCTGCTGTGGCGGCGCACAAAAATCCAAAAGTGCTATGGCGGTGGCGCACAAAAACCCGGAAGTGCTGCTGCAGCGGCGCTTCTGGGTTTTTGTGCGCCACCGTTGGTGTATCACCAACTGAAAAGTTTGGAAAGCCCTGCCTGTAAGGGAGGACTAAAAGTTTCCCCCAAACTTTGAAGAACTGTGGTACATGAATGAGCTTTGTGCTCATATGATCCCTATGGTTTCGAATCATGGTTTGTTAAGAACTGATGTTTTGAGTAAGACTCTTGCACTTGGACATAATAGGAAGTAACTACATTAACTACTCTGAATAGCTGCCATTCTACCAACTCCTTGCATGCTGACTTTCTATTAACTGGGAAACTTTAAGGAAAACTTTGTGATTAAATATATTCCCAGTAGGTCTGGTTTGCTGGGCTAAAGAAATCAAAATGTTCTGTGACACCATAAATAAATAGTAAATCCCACAAATTTTAAATATGAAAACATCTGGATCAAAATGAGGATGATTTCCCAAGGGAGCATTGTAATTTTTTGCAGACTGTCTTAAGCTTAAGCATTATTGTACAAATGTCCCTTTGAATGGTGCATTGCTTACCAGGGCTGTGCAGCAACGTGGACCAACTCTCAGCTTGCTGGCTGGGGAATTCTGGGAGTTGAAGTCCATACATCTTAAAGTTGCTGAGGTTGAGAAACACTGCTGCAGAGCATGCAGAAATGCGAATGTAGCACCTGCATGCAACACCATTTTAGCAGCTGCAACGTTTCCCAGATAAGGGCTGGCTCCTTATACGTAGATATTGCAGAGAAGTGCTACTGTACAGTCACACTCTGGCACACTTCAAAGCACCTTTCAGAGATCTAATCAGATTTTCTGCACAGCCTTATATCTTACAATGTTATTTTGTTATTTATGAATATGTATTTGTTAATATTAACTTAAATGTTTATTGTGGGGTATGTGCATTTTTTAAAATGTAAACCTGAGTTATTAAGTTCTCTCATTTTCAAAAGACTTCTCTGTGAGGGTATGTGCTATTTTGGTAAGCAAAATTAAATTTTAAACGGCATTTTGAAAAGTCATCTGAACTAATTAAAATATACATCAACTCTAGTTTTGGCTATTGGGAAAGACTAGGGACACATTTCTAGTAGTTTTGGGTAGTGGCAACTATTATAAGCAATCCAAACATAAAGGTAATTAGTCCACTATTCTTGATAACATTGTTATTCTGTGAATGAGCTCACTCTGCTATTATAGTTGTGTATGGAATCCAAACTTCTGCTATAAAAAGGGGTTATGAGAAGCTACAGGAAGCAACAAAACTTGCTTCCTTTTCCTTTGGTTCATTGGGTTGTCCCCTTTGTATGGTATAAATCAAACAAACTTTAGAGTGTAGGTAGAAAATATACATGGGTCTAACAGTAAAGCAAACAAGTCCATGAAGCCAACTTTCATAGTGAACTCACGTGTAGGTGTCGGAGGTAGCAGCCGTCTCCTAGGAGATCTTTTTGAATCATAATACATTGGTGACTCATCTTCCTCAAAAAAACCATGTGGGTGATGATATCCCTTTGGCCGTTCAAAATCTAAATCGTTACAGTGATATGTGCTATGATAGTCATGTGAATGCCTAAGGGTAAAGAAACAGATAATTGGTAGTGATCACAGTAGCAAACTGAGGGCCCCCAAAATTCATAATCTGCCCAAAAACATGAATCTCACACACACACACACACACACACACACACACACACAACTGAAGTAATTTTTAAGAAGGAAAACAACAATAGTGATTGGTATCTAGCATGCCTTCTCAGCCAGGTATCCAGAATTCGTCACCAACTTAGGCCAGGACCACACAAACCGAAATTCTAAATCTTATAACCCAAAACATCTGGAGAGCATTAAGTTGAAGAAACCTGGTTTATAGCAACCAACTCATTCTCCAGTAAATTACTTTTGGAGTTAGCTTTATATTTCAAGGTAATTTTTCTATTTTTAAATACAAATGAGAGGATCTTACAGGAGTATGGTGGGGGAAAATGCACAATACAGTAGCTTTGGTCTAAGTAATTGCTTCATTACATTTTGGGTGGTCTTGCTCTACTTTCTATCCTGCAACTTTGTAGGTAGTACTTGTTCCAAGAACCTCCTCCTCCTAGAGATTACAAGATACTCCAGTTCCAAGCATCCTATTTCTCTGAAGTACAGAACACATACAACTAGGCTGACCATATTTCCTTGAGAGGAAAATGGGACCCTAACCTACCCATGGCTCGCCGGACAAAGTGGGCGTGTGCGCAGGCGTGCTTCGCCGCGGAAACTTTCAAAAACGGGACAAAATGGATATTTTTCTTAAAATGACGGGATGGTTGGGAATTGTTTCGAAAACAGGACCGTCCCATTCAAAACGGGATTTATGGTCAGCCTACATACAACTCATTGGGGATTTGATGGGTCACTTTTTAAAACAGCACACAAATGGTATCAGTTGTGAAACTGGATTGGGCAGTGATTAGTCAATAAGGAAACAGAGAAAATTGCATTGGTAAAATGAGAAAGTTCAATGAGTCTAATGAAATGATCTACTGAAGAATATGGATCAGTTAGATCCCGAGCATCACCAAAATACAGGAATCAAATTACACCATGGTTCCAGGCATTTTGTTATTTGAAATGAAAATTATTGTTAACAAATGTAATAACATAAAGAACAACATTTTGTCTCTCAGGAATAAAACCAGGCTAAGACAGAGGCTGATAGCTCAGTATGAAGAGTAGATTACACATCTCTAATATTATAGATGCCTAAAACTGTAAAAACAAAAAATCCAGCAACATCTAGCAACAGTAATTGCACGAATAATCAAATTTCTCTTTTCTATATCTTACTGTGAAATATGAAATTTAGTATAAGATGTACTTTTCTACCATTCCCTGCTGATCCATTATTTCCCATTTTCCCTTTCTCACCCCATTCTTTTCTGTTTGGTATAGAAATCTATTATTATTACTATTACTATTAATATTATTCGCACCAATCTACTGTGACCGAATAAGCTGAATAAGCTATCCTGAGATATTAGAGAAGGACCTCATCCCTGGTACAGAGGAGCTGTTACATGTTTTTTTCGTAATGAAACATAATCTTACCAGTTTCCTGACAACATACTGTCTTCTTCATAATACTCATCACCACTAAAACATTCCTGATCATCCAGATAGCAATCATCATTACAATAATCTCTAATTTCATGATCTTCTCGACAAATTGTGGGTAGATGCCTATCACCCGATTCTGACCTACAGTTAGAGCATAGAGATATTTTTATTACTTTTTATATAAACACTTATATAAATCCTTCCCTCCCTACATTTTCTCAAGGCTGATTAGCAAGAATTAAAACCAGTACAACGATAAAAGCATTTAAAACAACAAAAGTAAGATTTGAAAAATACCAAAAACATACAGTAAAAGTTGACAGAGCATGTAATATCGTCAAGTAAACTTTACTACACTTCCTGCAGAGTGAATGCCTTCCTAAAAGAAAAAGTTTAACCACAGACAAAGGACCACCAGAAAGCTCACCTACCTGGCCTCTTGAGGTTGAGGAGGTCCACAGCTGGGACAGGCTATGGAGAAATTTTACTCTCCTTTTGCCTCTCTTTATCTGTCTGCCTCTTCCTCCCCATCTTTCTTCTTTTTTCAAAACACAGTTGTGACTTAGAGGTGGATGTTACCCATCAGTTGGATAAGGCTAATTTGATTTACAGCTTCCCCCACATACCTCTCCAGTGACGCCAAATAAAAGAAACCCATGCTGCAGTTTCATTCTATTTCCCATTTCAGTAAATTGGCTGCCACTTACAGGGAGCAGAAGATGATTAAACGTGATGGGATCATAGGGACAATCTGATAGATGCAAGGGGAATATAAATCAGTGGTAGACACATGAGCTTATTGGGTTTTAATAATTAGTGGTTTTAGCCTAATTCTAGAAGGGCCATAATAATCTGCATAATTTCTAGAAGCATCAAAATACAAAATGGATTATTGGAATGCATAGGAAGCTTCCTTTTATTGAGTCAAACCATTTGTCCAACTTGCCTATTCTGCTGAAAGTTGGTTTATATGGTTTCAGACAAGAATGTTCCAGCCTTATTTGGAGATGTCATCCTGTACCACTGTGACATTCCTTCCTGAGTCCTTCATAAAAATGTACATTAAAGTCCAACTCTGGTATTGTGATAAGGTCAATAAGCAGTCTTGCAATTCTAGTCCTGACATTGTGTGTCAGGATGCATCCCCAACTATGACTACAGAGAAGCCAAGTTTTAAATATGGCTGTTCAGGACTGCCTGGAGATCTCCATGCATACAGCTTAATGTTCATGCTCAACACATGGATCAAAGCTACTTACATATCATATGCTATGTTGAAGGCCAGGGTACATAGCCCTTAATTTTATGCTTTGACATCATCTGTTAAGATAATGTCTGAAATGGGCTTAATTATTTACTGTATTTCTGATGTAAGTTTTATTGAAGCATAAAGTGCTGTTTTCCACTATATGACCTTGTATATACTTACCTAATATAAGTTTCATAATAACGAGATCTATAAGAAGAAAGAATATGGAGAAAAAAGTACAATGAAAGTAAATTCTATATTGTACTTATCAATATATAAATTTGTATCAATATATCTACCAAAAACCTTCCCACCGGATTTAATTCATAAATCAGTATGATAAAAGAAAGAAGCAATTATTTTTAAATAAAGCAAAAATCTTTATTGATTTTTGGCTTATCTCCTTTAGACAACAACTTTCTAATTGTGCAACATTCTAACCATTAATTTTGTTGAATTTATCGAATTTTATTAACTAGACTCTAATCATGAAAATCAACAGTCTTTCACTTTAAAGTTCCCATGGATATTTATTAAAGTAGATGGGCAAGAGAATGACAGTAATTGAATTTAAAAAAAATTAAACCATACCCTGACTTGTAAGCTACAACTGGATCAAGTGGATCAAAGGAGTTATGTTAAAATTAAACTAGACAATGGATAAAGAAGATAATCAAAGATAAATGTTCAAGGTGTTAAAAAAAAGGAACCCAAGGATAGGAATTTTCAACCAAATATAATATTTTAGTTTATATTATAAAAATATATTCTGAATATAAAAGTAATGGAATCAAAGCACATATTCTCATATCTATACATATATTGGTATTTACCTCCTTTTGGATGATCGTCTACGTTGTTCATGGTGATCATTTCTGGAGTATGAATGGTTCCCAGTTTCCAACATATGCTCATGACTTCCAGTGCTTGTATGTTTTCTGTTAAGCACCTTGGACATGTTGGCATTATTGAGGTTAGCATTTGTGGAGTTTGGAACTTGCTTCCCTACTGAATTGTGGTTTTGATGGCTATGATGATTATGGAATAAAGAGTTTCCTGTTGGAGGATGCACATTTTTCTCAGTAGTGTCCACCATACATGAAATCAGTGGCCTTTGGACATGCAGGGGGCGATGTGTAGTATTGATCTGTTGAAATGAATCCCTTGCATCAGTGCTAACATGATTTATATGGTTTCCAAACAGGGCACCGTTTCTCTGTAATATAAAAATTGATAATCAATTAATAATATAATATTAGCTTGCCTCTCTTCATGTGCATATTCAGTGTGGGGTTCACTCGGCATCCTTAGGTCAAGCAGTTACATAGTCATAATATCCTGTTCTAAACAGTTTTCTGTGTGATATAGGAGCTTCCCATGATCACAGCAGTGCCAACTGAAAACATGCCAAGAAGTGATTATTTTGTTAAACTATTCACACACATTATGCCATACAAACCCACATTAACATGCCTGCAGTTAACAGCTAAGCAAAATATATTACCCCAAAAGATAACTAAAAAGTTTATAAGCTATATTATAAACAGCATAGAGCTTGTTATGGCTTATTATTACAACTATATGATAAAATCATTCCATAACTACAGTGACATAGCTGACAATTTTGGAGTTCTGCAATTTTGTTCTCAGACAGAGAAGAGGAAGTTATCCTTAATTCCATCTGCCAATTGTGTGGCTCTAGCTGATTATCTATGTAGCTACACCTGTATCGAGATATGATGGTTCATACAGCTAAATATCTGACTTCCCTGTTAGAAGAAAGTTCATGAGTTTTTTACAGCCAACCAAGAAGGTGCAGTCTCACTAGGGTTAAAAGGGAGATAGGAGTGGTATTTCTTGGAACCCAATCTCGAGAAGACAGAAACAATGATAAATGACAGAAGAAAACAGCCTTGAAGGTCTTAGTCCTCATTAGTTCTAACAACGATAGCTCTATTCTCAGTCAAATGGCAAGAATAATTTCTGTTCGGTTGTCAGAATAGCACTGGATGCCTCTGGAAATTCCAAAGATAAACATGGAACTTGTTTTATGCTGGGTTTATCCCCAGCATTGCGTTCAGATACTTACTGCCCCTGTACTTAGCACCCCCACATGTCTCTTTATACAAAGCTTATGATTTAATAAATCCTCAGTTTAAAAGACCTTAGTTTAGCAGACAATAGATAACATTTTCATTCAGGCAGCACCCTGAAATAGCAGACTTGACCATTCTTTGGGTAAGCAGTCCAAACAGTGACAACTACTTCTCCTAAAAAATGGACATGGGTCTATGCAAGCTTCATGTCTGAATTCGTGATGAGAGAGGGAAAGTTCTAAGAAGATTGGGAGGGGTGCATGAAAAATATCCTTTGCAAGGAAATCCTGGGACTTGCTAACTCAGGAAGATAGCATGACAGGAGAAAATATGGACAAATGCCATTGTTTTGAGACTCCCAGAATATCTTAACCTACAACTCAAAAAGTAAAACAGTCCCTGTTCTCTCAATCTAAAGATGCAACATTTAAAAAAAGAATGAAAAGCAAAACAAACATAGGGCACCATTTCTTAAAGTTAAATAGTAGCTGCAGTGAACAGCTGGAGTGGAAACAATTCAGAGAGATAAACTGTCTTTCAGCAGAAATGCTTCCCATTTCCCACAGTTGCAGTCTGATGGAACTGTTGCTGCCAGGTAACCATCAAGGGACTAGTTTAACAAAGCTTATAGAAATCATAGAGTCAATCTGTAAGAGTCTTGTCAGCTGGAGGTACAGTCAAAGTCCAGCATTTGCAGCTGACCAATGGGTCCTAGGGAAGGACAACTTCCAGTGCCAGAAGATCCACCAACTACAACTGTAGACATACTATTGGCACTGGAAGTTGTTCTTCCCTAGGTATGGGGCAGAGTTATTGGGACAGTCTGCATTTAGCCACAGCAAGAACTTCTTGCTGGCTATTCCCATGTCCACTCAGACATCCAAGCAAACATTTTGTTTTAGTGAATAGGTAAGTAGAGGCTGAGAGTAGAATTTCTCATAGGAAAATGTTGTCATAGGAGAAGAAGGGGCTATTGCGCTGACATCAGAAGTGGAGTCTTTAAAAAATGGATTCTGGGAAGAATTTAAAAGAGACCTTTGACAGAGGAGGTGTAATGGCTAACACCTAAGATAGAACTAGATAGTGGCTGTTGTTGAAAATTTGGGTTGTAAAATTTGTTGTAATATTGGCTTGTGCAACTGTATTGGATCTGGCAGTGTTATAGTGCTGAAGACTTGTTGGTTTAAGAACAGGGCTGGAGAAGATTGTTGAAGAGAGTTGTTGGGTGAGATTCAGAAAAAGACTCACTGAAGACCCAAAAAGAAGAATGTGCTGTGAGAATTTTTCTACTCAATACATATTTAGGGGTTGAAGAGAGATAAAAGAGGTCAGCAACCAGAGCGGAGGGAGGAAGCAAGAATGAATGCAGCCAACATATTCCTTGTCTTTGAAGTAGGATGTGAGTGGAGTAACTAGGAATAGCTATGTGTACATATTCGTCAGTTCAACATTATAGCTTGAAAACATATGCAGTTAGAGCAAATTCAGGCTACAATTCTGAGTACAGAAAAAGGTTGTGTTACATCTTTTTAATCTCAAAATGCTGCAGGCAGGAGAAGGAGGGAGAGTAGAAATGGCCTTTCTCATAACTCTTGCTGAGAAATGTGGTGAAATCAAAAGTAGTTTGCTTACTTTGATGTGTTTTCTTAATAAATGGTAAAAAAATCCAAAATAATTTGATGTGCTTTTCATCAAATCCTGGGAACTCACAGAAGCCCTGTGACAATAATTGGCTTGTAAACATTATCATCTCAGCATGATGCTCAGTTGCCAGTTGCCCACATGGAAGATGCATAAGCATGATAATGGATTGATTCAGCTGGCAGCCCTTGGAGCAAAACAGAATGGAGACTATGCCCCATCTTCTGACACATTTGCAAAGGGAACACTAGTTCAGAAGTAGCTTGCATTCACTAACTAGTACTGTATTTTCAATTAGTTTTAGTAGAATAGGGATTACTACTTCCATTAAAGGTTCTCCCCACACATTTGTGCAGTCGTGTCCGACTCTAGGGGCCGGTGCTCATCTCCGTTTGTTAGCCAAAGAGCCAGTGTTGTCCGAAGATGCTTCCATGGTCATGTGGCCGGCATGATGCACACGGAACGCTGTTATCATCCCACCGAAGTGGTACCTATTTATTCCATATCTATTTCCCTTGTGACATTATTTCCTACTGAAGACCATGCTTGGTAACCAAAGGAATTCATTTGCCAAAAATAGAAGACTGCCTCAAACTACAGCCTTCAAGAATTCAATATTAATTATTTAATATTAATTAAGTCACAAGAGATTTAAAGTGTCCTATTAACTGGTTCACACATAAGACATCTATAATGAAATAATTGGGAAATGAATGGAATACACTGAATATTTTGTGGGGAAAAACACTTGCATTTGCTTAGCAAAAGAATATAAGTCTATTTTATAAACTGAAGACATCCTATCATATAGCCATTTACTTTATATACTTCCTCTTCCTCATGGTGACTTTGTTCTGGTTCATCCTCTTGCAAATCACAGGATATAGCTCGCCGAATTTCAGGTCCAATATCATGAAGAGTTCTAAGCCCAGCCTAAACATGTAAAAGATAACCAAAGTAAATTAGAAATGACAAACTTCCCTATTTTAGATTACTCATTTAAAGGATTTATGCCAAGAGTGTCTTGCAAATAAATGGGGCTGACATGGAATTTATATTGTACAAACATTTCCAACTACATAGTTCTATTTTTCTGGTCTGGAAATCCTACTTCTAGATTTGTAAACATACCAAAAAAGAAACAAATCAGAAATCCTTATAATAAAAAGGGGAACCTTTTTTAAGGCCTGGGGCCACATTTTTACTTTTTAAAAAAATATATCGGTTCTAAGAGTTACAGAAGATGTGGTCAGTGACATTCTGGCACCATTTCATCCTGTTTTGGGGAGGGGAGAGTTTATAATCAAAATGGGTGTATTAGCTTTGCACACCTATTGTCATTGCCATTTTTACAAAAAGAGACAGTGAGCCTGCAAAGATAATGCTGAAACATATTCTGACACCAGTTTCTAGTGGCACACTCTTATGCTGGATGACTGCATATAGCTCACAGGTGGCCATCTCTGCTTTTAGTATAGTGTAACTAGACTAGCATGGGATCAGTCATGGACATTGCATCATGCTAGTAAAATCTAATGATGCAAGCCTCACAATCCAGTATTAAGTTAAACTTCAAAAGAAATTGGAAGACTTCTCAATTTCAACTAAGAAATAGCACTTCCCACACAAATTTGGAATGCTAGACTGAGAATTAAAAAAAAAACATTCTTGAAGAAGGCAATGGTAAACCAGTTCTGTACTGCTGGCAGGAAAACTTCATGGATGCAATCAGCGTAAATTTCAACTTGAGGGAATCTTCCCTTTTTTTTAACCCACAGATGTATCATACTATGCCTATTTCAGCATGAGTTCCACCAGACATAAGGTCTATTCAGACATTCCAAAACAAAGGTTGAGCATGACAGGGATGCACGTTCATCTCCCACTCTACTCTCACTAGCCACATATACTGTGTGTTAACAGGCACCGTCTACAGGACAAGTACAGTATATCCCTATTTAACTGTATATGATTGCAAAGTTTCATTGGGTTGTCAAAACCTAACTGTACTATAGGTTGCCAATTGCATGGAGCATCAGAAATATGCCCAGTGAATACATTTACATGGATTTTTCTTCTTCTAAGTAATAGCTCATACATGTTCATCATATTTACTCATCCTGCAAAATAAATCCTTAGAACTTACGTGATTGCTTAAAAAGTAGATTTCACCCAATTGTTGCATTTCTAGAGGAATTATAGAATACTTCTATAACAGGTTTATCAATAAGAGTAAGAAGTAACAATCAGTGACTCATAACATTGTATGTTTCTTGCATAATAAAATATGATCAAATAACTATACAGCATCACACCATATCTTTATTACTAAGAAAGTCAATAGTTTCATACTTCTATATATATTTACATTTGTTTTATGTATCTACTAAAAGAAAGCTTTATATTGATCTTAACACAGATAGACCTTCCTTGTTGGATTTTTGAACAGTTATAGTAAAAAAAAAAGTTGGTTGGTTACAAGGCAACCCAACATGAGTAACACAACTTCTTTTTTTAGAACTGCCTATAATGGAAAGTAAATGTGAGGTCCTTTCAACTACTGAGCAGAATAAGAATATGGATACCTATTTTCAATCATTCTTCAATAAATCCAAGAAAACTTGCATAAATGGATGAGCACGTATATCACCCACAACCCCATATTCAAGGGGACCTTTTAAAACTGGAATATCTTCAGTGTTGTGTTACTTTATCATTTATTCTTCCTGATTCTTTGATAAAGATAATGCTACCAACATCAATCAATCTATTTTTACAAGCAAATATGGATAAACATATTCAACACCTAACTTCCAAGGGTTCAAAAGAAAAAAGAAAAGAAAGCTTCAAAAGCTGCTTTCAAATAATTGACAAGAAATCATAAAAGCATAAAATTTGGAAACAAGTGTCCTGTTTCCCTGGAGGTGCAGTGAAGAACAGAACACTGTTGTTGTTTTTTACTATATACTAATAGAGCACTATGCTTCTACAAGGCTCCTGACACTTTATCATTCACACAAAATCAACTGTAACACACAAAATCAAACAAAACTAATCAAAATTCACAATACAGTACAATAAGATGGAGCATTACTTTGTGTCCTTCCTCCAGCAATGAACATAAAAGCTCTGTGAAATAGCTTGGTTTTCACTAGTTTCCCAAGAGGGAGGGCACCATACAGATCATCGGAGGAAGGCTATTTCATAGTGATTAAAACATTGACTGTGCCCCCCCATGTCAAAGGGGGGGGGAGACTCTCAACAACCTATTGGGGATCTGTAGGCTGGATAGATGGCATGAAGGAGACATTCCTGAAGATATTTGAGCACCAAACCATGTAGGGCTTTCTAGATGAAAACTAGCACACTTTGAACGGTTCTTGGCAACCTATTAGTAACCAATGCAGAGCCTGAAACACTTAGTATTATATCAGTACAGAGTCTCTCATCTGCCAAAATGCAGGGTGTTGCATTTTATACCAACCACACCTTCCAGGTAGTCTTCAAAGGTGGTATATACTCTATACCTTTAGAATATACAGTATTTTAGTTGTCTATTCTAGAGGTAACATGGGATGAGTTACTGCTGCCAAGGCCTCTTTCTCCACAAAGTAACTACTGGCACACCAGCCAAAGCTGAGCAAAGTCTTCAATAGCCACGGGTTCCACCAACTACTTACCTAGCAGTAGCTCAAGTCTAGGATAACCCCCAAATTATTATTCCATGGCATCTCAAGTAGGCCTATGCAAATCAATCCTGCTTTGATTTGAATTGAAGACCTGAGATTCAGGGCATGAGTCATTTTGAACTTATGATTTGATCTTCTTCAAGAATTGTTTTGAGGGGAAAAACATCAATAGTCTATAGGGAAGCATCAAAATACTAGTAACACTAGTCATTTGTCAACAGAACAGGATGAAAATAAATAAGGGTACTATGTCCCTTGGATCATATTAACCCTGCCAGGTTTTAGCTAGATATCTTCAAAGACTTGACTGCAATTTTAAAATATTCTCCCTGTGACTCTTTTAGGGAAGACGTAGCCCGGATAAGAAAAGGACATCTCAACCAGTCTCCAACACAAATAAAACCATCAGGCTGCTAAAAAAAAGTTGGGCTGCCTTAATGAATAGCAGAGAGGGGCTGTCCTTGCACAAGGACACTTATTCTGAACCATTTTTGAAGTGTGCATAACCCTATTGTATATGCAATAGAGTGCTAGTGTGAGTGTACCAAGATGGGGGAGAGGGGTGCAATAAGAAAAGTATTTGAAATTCCATAGTCTATACTTCAGCTTCATGCATAACTTCAAAAATACCTCCATCAAGTTTAACTCGGATTATCTCTCCTCAGTACTGGTGCCATATATGAGATTTGGCCCACAACTCCACAATATTTTACAGTATATGTCATCCTATGAATGGGGTGGGGAAGATTGGAAATAAAGAAATAAACCAACTCTAAAGGGGTTGGGTTGGGGAAAAACAATCCAAGCCAATTACTCCATGAATTGCAGATTATAAACTCCAAAACAGAAGCATTTTCAACTTTCAAAGACTTCATCTTAATTTGATAGCCATAATTACTTTATCAGATATGGGATGTCTTTTCAGTAGGTTGTTCTGTAACACACAAGATTATAACTTAAAACTGACATGATAATTCAGTGCAGCTGTGCTTTGGAAGCATCATGGTACCAACAATTTACAATGATGTTAATCATGAATACACCCACGCTCCCCCAACACAACTTCTGAAAACACAAATACTGTTTTTCCTTTGAAAAATAAAATAGCAAAATAAATACATATTATTCATTTGTATGCAAATTACATATGTAATTTGTATTAAATTACACATGCAATTTAAATTTCCACAGACAACTAAATACCCTTCATAGATAAAATGCATTTCATTATTACCAAGTGCCATGTTTACCTGATACATTACTTATAAGAAACTATATTTACATGCACAGCTTTACAATAATTATATTTAAACCCTAATGCAAACAAGGCTCGTATAATTATAAAATCTAAATTTAAAAAAGATGTGTTTGTTTGAAATCAGGTTTAATTACTGATTAAACCAATCCATTTCCTCCCCCTTCCATATAAACAATTAGATCTAGGTAGGTGATACTTGCTAACGCACTCACAATAAAAGCTAATAAACTCACACATCTCTTATAAGCAAATATAGATTGTTGAACTTACCTCTACAATAAATTCTTAACCAATATTAAGGATCTATATTGGTTAAATGAAATTGGTTCTAATTGCTACAAAAAAAATTGTACTTTATGAATAACAGTGAATCTTGAGCTGTCAGATTTTATGGCTCAACTCAGACAATAACTGCTGTAGAAGTGCAACTTTAAAAATAAAATTCAAATAATAAAACTCACCAAAATGTTAATATTCAGTAACTGGAGGAAATGCACATAACATTTAATCCTGATGTTAGTGAATATTCAGGATTCTCCCACCCTTTCACTGAAATAAATGCTGCTTGATTGACTGTTTTAAAAATACTATTCTTTGTAAATCTTCTGAAAACAAAGTAGAAACCAATCAAGCAGCTGCTGATACAAGAGCTTACAAGAAATACAAATATCTTAAATATGAGAAAGCTATTCTAATACTTTTAGTTTCACTTACCTGAGTTGGTTTATACCATAGGAAAGTTTCTTTACAAAGAATCACTACCTAATAAAATACCATAGCATGCCATATTAAATCAGTTAGGACACCCACAATTCTGGATCACACACAATCAAAACATGAAAACACGGGGCACCTACACTGTAGCAGTGAATGTAAGAAACATAGTAGTCAAGTCCAGAATCCACCCTGCCATTAGCCTTCACAGAGCCCATCCTATCTCAGTGCCTAGAAGCTGTGTTCCCTTCACACTCCTTACACAAAGGGATCTGTGTTCTATTATTAAACCCTGTTCAGCTGAGCCTCGGTGTGAGCCCAATATGAACATTGCAGGCCAATGAAGTAAAAGCACAATGACGTACAACCCCATTTGCATTTTATAACCATTGAAACCCTCTTTTGAATGTCATCATTATATGTTATTACTGTTATGGTAGCTAATTGAGGGTTATAGATACGTACTTCACAAAAATAGCAAAGCTTTGTTACATAGAGCTGCGCTTTTAATATTTTACAAACTGCAATGCCTCTTTCTTTTATTTTACTCCGCAATCGACCAGGTATTGATAATCTGTATATACTTTCTCTGGAGATGTCTAATTAATGGACAACTGTCAGAAGCACTGGCCATTCATTTATGCTCTGCTAAATGCTAATTTGCAAATGCTGCTATGAGTGTTGAACATTAATTTAACTTCCTTTTATTACACTGGCTTGCTTTTTAAATAAGATAAGGAACAGAAACACATTGAGTCAAAATTAATGAGAGTAGATAATACTGCAAGCCTAATTTACACATCATCAAAAATATCCTTCCCAACTTAAATATTGGACCACAATTTCCTTTAGCCCAGGAAATGGCCTAATTGGTTGGGACTGACAGGAGCTATCGTCCAGCACACTTGGAGGGCACCAGGTTAGGAAAACAAACAAATCATTCAAATTAAAGCAAAATATTGCCAAACTTCCTAGCCACTGGAAAATTAATTTTGATGCCAAGTTGTGGGCGTTTTCACAAAATGGCTTCTTGGCAGATATGGCCAGTCTCCAAATTCCCAGTTAGGAAAACATGCTGGTGAAGAGCCCTTTTGTCCCCCCCCCCAAAAAAAAATATGATGTTTCCTATCTCCCAATTTATCACTGCCATTTCCTGAACAAACAATACTTCAGAGCAAAGTACTGGGCTAGGAGAAGTCAAGTGGGGTTAATTAATTAATAATTAATTGGATTTATCACCGCCCATCTCCACCATGGTAGACTCTGGGCGGTTTACAATCACATTATAAAAAGTTAAAAACCTATACATCTAAAATCTACTATAAAAATAAAAAAAAAATCCAAGAGATGGTGTGTTCTTAAGAGGATATTACTAAGCTAACCACCCCCAGGAGGAACTATTATTTCCTAATTAGTACGGCTTGAGATGTTGCTTGCAACTTTCATTTGGAAATAGATTAATAGCTTTTGATTTAATGCATTTCCTATGTGTTCTTTAGATTAGAGGTTTTTGTATATCAGTGGTTTGGAGGGAATCTCAAATAACGTATCAGAGGAGATTCTTCCCTACCAATGCTATTCTTACACTAATTCCTTCTACATTTTTTCTTGGCTTCAGTTGAATTGCAGTTGACATTTTAAGATGATTTTCTTCAGAAATACCTTTGTTCTTTCACACTTCATACTCTGAGGCATCATTACTTCAAGAACTCCCTTTCTGTATCTCTGGGAATCTCCCCAATCTCTCATAGTGCTTCATTGAGAAAATCTACCTCCTACTAGGCTAGATTTCTCTGTGTGTAGATTTCCCATGAGTGTCATAGCCAGCACTTCTCAAAAGGCTTTTGAGATGTCTCCCATTTCACAGCAGCTGTGCCCTTTGATGGCTCTGGGGGATTTCTCCTGAACTGAAACTACTCATGAGTCTCTAATCTTGATCAGTCTGGCATTAAAGCTAATCTACATTCTCCTTCCACCTGGGAAATGGAAGTTAGCTGGTTTTCTATGTGCAAAGCAGTGGAATTATATGACCCGTATCTAAGCCATTCCAGCAGAAAAATTGCATTCAACCCTGAACAGTATAGAGGAGGGTCTTTCAAAAGGGTGCTTCACAACGTGCAGGAATGTTTATAAAGCACATCTTTTTGGATCAAAAAGTAGCTGCATCTTTTTCCAGGCTCGTGTGACTGCTTTCCCAACTACCTCTGCATACATTTACAGCCACAAGCCTGGAAAAAGATGTGGCTGCTTTGATGAGCAGGTCTTTGAAGACATTGCCATACATCATGAAATAAATTTTTGAAGGACATGCCCAGCCCTAACCAAGAATGTAGGTTTGGCCATATAAATATACCAAGATAGGCTAGTCCTTATTGAGAGGCAGGAAAAGTCTTCTTCTTCTGAAGGTACTTCTGAGGTTTTGCCTCTTTTTTTGTATAATGGATCTTTATATTTGTAAGTATGCATATAAAGAATAGTGTGTGTGTGTGGGGGGGTGTACCCAGTCCTCATAGGCCAATCACAGTATGTTTTTATTCTTTTTCAGAGAAAATGTTACTGTACTTAGGAATGTTCAAAGGTCATGCATCAAACAAGTAAGGAAGTATACTGGTATAGGCTTTCACAGCCAGTATCTGTTGGGCAGCATTGGGCTTCAGGGTTTAGTGACGGTGGCCTAGACACCAGATTTCCTGACATTTCGCTGGCAACTGTGGCTGGCATCTTCAGAGGCAAGGTGGTCTGCTTTGCAGACCACAGGAAACTAAGCAGGGACTGACTGGGCTCCTGTCTTTATAGCCAGGTGTCCTGACTTCTGATTGGCCTTTAGCTGAGCTGGTTTCTGATTGGTTGTTTGTGCCTGATCCTGATTGGTTGTTTTGGTGATGTTGGTTCCTAATTGGTCTGGCAGGAACAAAGTGTTTCTACGAAGGTGCTATAAGAGGCTGGTTCGGGAGGTTCAAGCCTGCAAGTCTGAGTAGCTGTGGGTTTGGGGACCTCCCAGAGTCACGGACGTACAATCTTTGGCTCTAAAAGAGGTAGTACTCCTCCAGGCAGAGCTAGTATGCAATTTCACATTCCTCATAATTTCCTGCTCAAGGAGCAGGTGACAGCCATGGCTGGAAGGGCCTTTGCACAACTCCATCTTGTATACAATTGTGCCCATTTCTAGACTGGGAGGCTATCACACATGCTTTGGTCACCTCTCATTTGGACTACTGCAATACGCTCTACATGGGCTGCTCTTGAAGACCAGTCAGAAGTTGCAGCTGGTCCAGAATGCAGTGGTGTGGGTAGTTATGGAGGTGCCTCAGTTCACCCATGTAACACCTCTACTTCATGAGCTGCACTGGATATAAGGGTTGGAAGGGACTTTAGAGATTACTTAATCTGATCCCCTACCCAATGCAAGAATCCACTACATCAGCACCTTGAAAGATGACCATCCAGCCTCTAAACACCACAAAGGAGAATTCACCACCTACTGAAGCAATCTGTTCCACTGTTCCACCCCTTTTATCATTAGGACATTTTCCCTGATGTCTACCGAAAATCTAAGTCCTTGGAATTTAAACCCATTTATTTTCCTGTCTTCTGTAAAACTCTGAACAACTCTGCTACAACCTCTACATGACAGCCCTTCAGATACTTGAATACAAGCATCATGTCTTTCTGCATTCTTCTCTTCTCCAGGCTAAACATAGCCAGTGTCTCCAACTATTCCTTGTACATTTTTATTTCCAGGCCCCTTATCATCTTGGTTGCTCTCCTCTGCTCCAATTTGGCAATGTACTTCCAAAAATGAGATATCCAGAACTAGACACATGTTCTAGATATGGGCTGATCAACAGAGAATACGGTGAAAGAATGACTTCTCTCGATCTTGACACCATACTTCTGTTGATGCAACTTAGGATTGCATTTCTTACATTTTCAAGCACCTTGTGATCCACCAAGACACTTAGATCCTTTTTGCATGCATTGCTGCCCAGTATGGTTCTCCAACCCTCCACATCCTATATACATGCCTTCGATTCTTCCTACTTTTGTGTTGCTGTTGAAATTAATCTTGCTGGTTTCTGCCCATTGTTTCAGCTTGTCAAGGTCATCCGGAATCTCGACATTGCCTATAAGGTGTTTGCTATATTCTCAACCTCCAAATTTTATAATTATATTTTCTAAACATTCACCTAGTCATTTATACATACTATGAGCAGCACAGTGTCTTGGTTAGAGCCCTGAAGTAAACCACCTGATATTTTCCTCCAGTTTGATGTGGCGCCACGGATATCCATTCAGTGGACATAATTGTTCATCAAATGGCAGCATAGTTCAGCTCACTTTTTGTCATCATAAGAGACTGTCTCAAATTCCCATATCTTATACTTATGTCTATGAAGGTTCTCAGTCATCCAGGTGGAATTGTCTGTAGCTTGAATCATGTCAACTGGATTTCTATTTTCTCAGTGGAAACGTTTCGCTCCTTATCCAAGGAGCTTCTTCAGTCTGAGCAAAGTTAGTAAGGGAATCCTTAAATTTTAGGATTCCCTTACTAACTTTTCTCAGATTGAAGAAGCTCCTTGGATAAGGAGCGAAACGTTTCCACTGAGAAAATAGAAATCCAGTTGACATGATTCAAGCTACAGACATCTTATACTTATGTACTTCTTTTATATATAATGCCACTTCTCTCATTTTGTCTGGACTATTCCTTTTGATTAAGTTGTCCTAGGTGACAACCAGGTTTCAGCAATGGCTACTAAACCATATTTTCCTTCCTGCATTAGATTTATCACTCTTCCTGTTTGTTCTCCATACTCTGTGCTTTTATACAAAGACTCTGGAATTTTTAGGTTGTAGATCCTGACCTATTCCTTTCTATATATGCCTTCACATTCTACAACAACCCCCTGAGGCTTGTTCCATTCCCAGTACTTGGCATCATGCTATTTTCTGGGCTTTCTTCTTTCTCCTCCACAAAATTCAGTTTAAATCCCTCTGGATCAGTTTTGCAAGTTGATTCCAGACACAGTTTCCCCAGTTTTCTTGAGGTGCCTCCCATCACTTACCAGAATTCTTTCATCTTGGGAACAATCCCCTATATCAAAGATTCTATGTTCTGAGAGATTTCTTGGTGATATTATCTCTTGGTGAGTTTTCCCTGTGCATTTGTAGCATGTAAAGATTTTGTTGTCTTCCGGGAGAAAACTAAACATGGCACAATTCCCTTCATCTCCATGTTCCATCCCTGCATCGAGTCATAAAGCACTTTCTTAACAGCTTGAGTCTTTTTCATTAAACTGCTTAGCAATTCTTCACGATAATCCATTATTTTTTTATACTGTGTTGTAACTTTACTGAATTGGACCAAAGCTGTCTATCACTTTCCTTTAATGATATCTCTAAAGATATTCAGTTAATCCAACTGATCAGGAGGATTTAGAAATCAGACAAGATATTGACCCTTCCCTCTTGTAACCAAATTCAGTTTGGAAAGGGAATCTGTGATTCAAATCATAATTACCCTTCCGGATTGAGCAACTGACTTCTATTCACATAAAGTAGTCAATCTTCAAAAATTCTCTGAGCTACCTGTTAAAAATTATTGCACAAAGCTGAAGGATAATTTGCAGCCTGATGACATTACAATAATTAAAGATAAAACAAAATTTGATACAGGCATAGGAACAGGGGAAAAATATATGACAGAAATAGTGAAAGCAGAAAAGAAAAAGAAAGAAAAAGAAGTAAACCATGTCAATTCAAATGTACCTCATACTACCTGAACCAACCACACAGATAAATCAACTGGTCCTACAGATCATATTCAATGAAATTAATAAAGGAAAATTGGACTCTTGCTAGGCTTCTTTGTTTGCACTGAGCCGTCTGCACTGTTTGATATATGACAGTGATCTGGAAGGTATTATTGGTGCCCCCTGCCCCCACGGGAGAATGTAAAAATTTGCTGATCTTTTTAAAATCAACCTTTTCTCTAGTATTAATTTGGATTAGAACCTTTTTTAAAATAATCCCAGTTTGGCATTTTTAAAGGTGATGCTTGATGCTTACAATAAGTTATTTTGACAATGTTTCAGACAGTGGTCAAAGATGTATTCCAGAAGCTACTAAACATAATACACACATTGCTGTGAATCACACAGAAAACTCAGACAGATTGGGCAGCCTTACTTCTTCCTTCCTTCAAGGTTATTCTTAAATATTTAATTAGCAGCAAAGGGAATGAACAACAGAGAACTGGAGGAAATACAATTAACTCATTTATGTTTCGCCTTCAGAAAGAACAATTAGAAATTATTCATAAATTAAAACATTTGTTCATTGCATGTCTTGCAACACTGATTTTTTAATCACAACTGGTGGCAAATTCTAGTAAAAAAAGGTAAAGGTTCCCCCCGCACATTTGTGCAGCCGTGTCCGACTCTAGGGGCCGGTGCTCATCTCCGTTTGTTAGCCAAAGAGCCAGCGTTGTCCGAAGACGCTTCCACGGTCATGTGGCCGGCATGATGCACGTGAAACGCTGTTACCTACCCACCAAAGTGGTACCTATTCATCTACTTGCATTTGCATGCTTTCGAATTGCTAGGTTGGCAAGAGCTGGAGCTAGTGCGGGAGCTCACTCCACACGCAGGGCTAGGGATTCAAACCTCCGAACTTGCGATCAACAAGCCTGGCGTCTTACCCGCTGAGCCCCCACGCCCCCACCAACTTCTACTACAGATCAACAAATATATGTTTCAGAAACATAAAAAATCTCCATACTGTAACCAAAAAATCTGAATGCTGCCTTTCTTTGTGACCTAAACATCCAAGCAGATATATAATCCATCTTAAGTATTATACTGTCATAAAAGCAGCCTTTGTTTTAAATGAAAAAAATCTGAAATAAAGGAACTGCTAGGAAAAATAGCTATTTATTTTTAGCTAGAAAAGAAAAAAAATAGCTAGCTAGAAAAGATAGCTACTAAAAAAAAATCGCTGTCCATCTTCTACATCCCCACTAGAGATAATATTATGGATTAATCATTTGCAACACTGTCCAAGACTTATCTATCTATTTTTCAATAATCTGGTGGGGGAAGCATTGTTCACTAATATGCCTTGTGTGTGATTCAGTCGATATCCATAGAGGCTCCATTGTAGCCATTTCTCAGTCTTACTTGGACTCAGCTGATGCACATCCAGTATCCTTTCACCTCATGGGGATATTTCCCTTGTTAATTCAACTGCACTGAGAGCTTTGTCTTTTAAACTGCCATCATTAGAACATCTTGCAATGGTTGTGGTTATAAAATGTAGAAACTTCAGTATCTATCAAAAACTATTCGTTCTGAGACACTGTGTTCGGTCTGGATTAGGGATGCCATTTACAAATACCCATTGTAAGGAAATGACAGCAGAAGAAAAGTATGTCTCCTTTTTCTGTTTTGGAGCACCCAGAAGTATTTGGTTGGCTGCTGGGCCTTGGCTTGATCTAGCAGGGAAGCTATTCTTAGGCTCTAACTCCTGTCACCTGTTAGAATGGCCCATAGGATTTCAAACTGGAAATGTCCAATATTAACTTTCACAGTTTGGCAATCAGCCATAGAGCCAGGAGGGGGAAAGGAAAGTTAATGACCACATCCCCCATCCACACGGTCTTCAACTCAAGAGCAACTAGGAAGTAAGAAATTCGGGTCATATTCACATGAGTATCCATAAGAGCATTCATGTAAAAATAATTATATAATAAGTTCATGATCCTATAAGTCCAATAGAATGTTTTCACATCCTAGCAATACCTGGTTCAGAAAAGAAAACTCTTTATCCTATTGAAAGTCTTTTATGGTTTGGACCTCCTGCTTCACAAAGAATCTGCCCTCCCAATACATGCAAACTGAGAAAGGATATTTTGGATTTTGCCAATGTGGGATCTTAAAGGAGCAGGAGCCCAGAAACAGGTTTTCTTGGTTATAGCTCTGAGGTGAGAATGGCACCATCTTCATTATCTTTTTGAAAAGCATTTAAAACAGAGCTTTCCAAGAGACACCTCGGAGAAGACAGTGAAAGGACTGGTAGTAACTAGGAGATCTGTGGGTTGAATGATCAGTTATTTTATTTATTTGTATTCACAGAGTTATATTTTTATGTTTTATATATATTCTGTTATAAACTGCCCAGAGTTGTTTGATGAAGCGGCATAAAATATATTTAAATTACTTACTTACTGGCTCTTATTTTAGAGTAATTCTCTCAAATATCTTGTTAATTAATTAATTAATTAATTAATTAATTAATTATTTTTATTAGAGAGCCAGTTTGGTCTAGTGGTTAAGGCAATGGGCTAGAAACCAGGAGACTGAGAGTTCTAGTCCCGCCTTAGGCATGAAAGCCAGCTGGGTGACCTCGGGCCAGTCACTCTCTCTCAGCCCTAGGAAGGAGCCAATCGCAAACCAGGAGACTGAGAGTTCTAGTCCCGCCTGAGGCATGGAAGCCGGCTGGGTGACCTTGGGCCAGTCACTCTCTCTCAGCCCAACTCACCTCACAGGGTTGTTGTTGTGGGGAAAATAGGAGGAGGAAGGAGTATTAGGTATGTTCGCCACCTTGAGTTATTTATAAAAATAATAAAGGCAGGATAGAAGATAGATAAATAAATAAATAAATAAATAAATTTTTGCAGTAACTTAGAATAGCCATGTGTACATTGCTTATATAGTGAAGCTAAGCCCAGAACGTATATCACATCTAAGTATGTTTAAGGCTACAATCCAATTCACATTTACGTGAATTTGATAGGGCTAACCTCTGAATAGACATTAATAGTCTTACACAATTGTTTCTAAAAATAAGACTTGATCTTGAGATTGTGCAATTTGAAGAAGCAGGGAGTTGAGGTTTTTTGCTTGCCTGATTCTCTTAAAAAAAATTCAACCATAAAATGTTGCCCCCCTCCCCATTCTGGATTTGCTTTTGAGACCACAAAACTGAAGAGTTGCATGTGGCCTGAAGCTTGCTTTCTTTCTTTCTTTCTTTCTTTCTTTCTTTCTTTCTTTCTTTCTTTCTTTCTTTCTTTCTTTCATTCATTCATTCATTCATTCATTCATTCATTCATTCATTCGATTTATCACTGCCCAACTCCCTCAAAGGGACTCTGGGCGGTTTACAATCCTATGAGTGTTATGGTTATGCCACTCATAGATGGTCTCTGTGTTCCTACAAACAGGTTTTGCCTATAATATTTTGCTGAAACAAAAATACTTCCCTCCCCTCATCCTTCCATTTATGGCTGCTGGCTGGATTGGTAGTTAATATCATGCTTCATCCCTGACAATGAACTAGAATTTGTCATCTCCTTTAAGGATAGCAGGCTATCTTATGAACTGCAGGGCAAGCTTCCTAAGACAATTTGACATCTGCCTCCCAGGATTTGCTGCCTGAGGGGGCTTCCTCACTCTACCCAAGGGTAGGGCCAGTTCTGCATCTAGCAGACCTTTGATCCAAAGCTTTGCCTTCTGTGCCAAATAATGCTTCATAAGAAGCTGCCTTTGTGTCCTTATCTTTCAGCAAATGGGAATGGGACAAATGCAGACCAGCTACTTCCTCCTGATGATCATGCACATAAAGTTCACACAATGGGGTGGGGTATGGACAGAAAACCCCCCCGCTCAGATTTATTAATGCTTCTATGCAACCGTACTCATCTGTTCTTAGAACATACTGCATTATGTTCATATGGATTAAATGAATGGGATGCTTTCCTCCAATCTCTTATAGTATACCTGTCATATTGCTGTTTAGGTAAGAGTGCAGATGAAAATAGAAAGTGTGATCATTGCGTGCACATTCACAATATTTGGAGGTGTTTGTTTTCCCCCAAGGAACATGTTCAAGCTTCTTTATTCCTGTTTTCAATGTAGATATCTGGCTCTTCTGAGATCTTCAGGTATTCAGAAGAAGAGAGAGTTCATATAGAAAGGTCACATACCATTTAAACTCATGTGGAGCCTGACTCTCAGACACAATTATTGTGGAGACTGGCATCTTAGTATCTGCATCTTAAAAACATAAAACCTACCTTTGTCCCACCTGCTGCTGCTGCTGCTGCTTTTACAAGGTATTCTTCACTTACCTTTCAACTTACAGAAAAATAAGATTACTCCTCTTAATGTTGAAGAGCCCCAGGCATCTCTACAAAGAACAGTCCTTGTGGCATTACTGACTGCCCCTACAGCCATTTACCTGTGGTTATTAATAAACTTGCAAGATGGTTAGTGAAAGTGTAGAAAACAAAGTCACCTGTAATGCAACTGTGGTGTTCTTTGCAGGGTATTTTCCCACCAGTCCTTGTTCTTTCCGTTTCTTGAATTTCCTAAAGTAGTCCTGTATCAGAAAGGTGGCATAGAACTTCCCCACGGTTACCTCATCATCTAAATGAACAGACCAGAGAGACGTCTCCCAACTCAGCGCATTTCATTAAAAGCCAATATATACTCTTTATCCACGTGAGAAAAAAAAATGTGATCAGTGCTTTGTGCTTTAGGGTTCTGGCTTAGAACAAGGCCGCCTAAATCTAGCATAAAGCAATGTTTAACAGGTAAAACTAGGCTAAGCAGTAGGAGCAGACAGGTGAACGATGTCTTGTGAAAGGAAAATAGATTATTTTATGAGAATTCAAAGAGGAAGCAGTTCTTTTAAGAGGCTGATATTTACATGGACCTGAAATACTTTCATCAGTTCGAAGCAAAATCTTACAGTAAGAGCAGCCTGGGAAAGTCTGAGGTTTATTTGGATTTGGTGTTTTTAAAGGAGGGCTGTGCAACTTTTTAGGGCAAGAGCTGCATGTTGGAGACTATAGAAATCTAAATTAAATTAATTGAAGCAGAATTAATTAATTAATTGAAAATAATTTCCCTTCCATGCCAAAAAATATATAATTTCGCTGTCAAAAATTTATGGGGTCTGCATGTGGCTTTGATATTATTGATTAAAGGAAATAATCTCTGTAACAGATTCAAATATATCCAGCTACTATTATTCACATAACTTTCTAAACTAGTAAGGCACTATGTAGTTTTTCTCTCAGTGAATACCCAGCAAATTATACTCATATAAAATAATGTGTCAGGCATCAGAAATCAGGCTTTGGGGCAAATGCTATCATCTTAAATTGATCTCCTTATACTGGAAGACTTGCTTGATGGGGTCTTTAGGAAGATGTTACAATGGAATAGGAAAGAATTTACTCCTTTTGCCAGATGTTGGTTCCCAGTAATTGGATACTTTGAACAGCATTCTGGCTTTGACCATTAAATGCACAGGTATAACTCAGGAGTGATCATTTCAGGAGAAAGAGCTGCACTTGACTCACAGGGAGAGATTCCCATTGCTCCACTCTTACTCCTCACTCACACGTTCCAGATCTCATGTGGATGGCCTTCCACACTTTGGTGCTGATTTGAAGGCACACAGGGGGCAGTTTTTCTGACAACTGTTAGGAGTTCCTTTTGATTATTAGTGTTATATAATCAGATACTCTGTTTCTCTACCATATCTGGTTCTGATTTCAGAAAGGAGGAAAAATAATATCTTTTCAAAATTTCATCCATATTACTTTTTACATTATGGGCAATTACAAAGAATTTCATTTTAAGGCTGCATTAAACGTCTTCCTGAAGTAACTTTATTATTCTAATTAAATTAATAACACTACAGATGGAGCAAGATCATATTTGATAAAATATTTTATATTATGCTCCATTAGAAGAGTTTTTAAACAAACAAACTTTAAGATTTAAAGTAGCTTGGTTGGGAGTACAGTCTGTTCCATGCTCTCTCTCTATTTAAGCACTGTTGAGCCTGATCTTATCATGTGACAAAATGCCTTTTTAAAAGGTCCTCAGCTTCATCAATCTCCGTTTGTAACAATGCAAGGCCCTAGCATTTCAGAGCATTTGTAACAACTAGAGGCCCTAGTCAAGTTCAGAAAGCAAAACTAATTTTTTTTCTTTAAATCTTCATGATTATTTAACTATATTTGAGGATGAGAGCACTTAATGTGTAATCTGTCTTGGAAATCATTTTCTTGAAGTGATTCTCATTGAGAATATAACTGAATTAACTTGTCTTTTGTACCACTAAATGCTCTCATAGAATAGTTGCACTGAATGTTCCCCTGTGCATATAAACAGAATCCTTCAGAATTCAGTGTCTGTGGAAAACCATGCAATCAACAGAGATGCATTTTGAGTCTACTGAGAAAGGAATTCATGAAATGATAAGAATTTGATTCTTTGATTGGGCCAACTGCCTGTATATTCTGATCAGTGATGACTGTATTCACCTACTATGTCAAAGGAGACCCCCAACTGACAGAGTCCACACATTAAGGACTACCTTTGACTAAAAGATGGTGCTAAAGCTTTGCTGTCATAAAAGTAATAAAAGAAAAAAAATGTCTGCACACAGATCTGGTATTGGTGAACCAGGAGGACTGGAAAGAAACAGAGAACAGGGCCCAAGATTTATTAAGATAGTTGTGGCAATAAGCTTATGACAAAGCTCCTTCTCAAAAGGTTCTCAAAAAGACATGAACTTTAATAAGGGAATGTTATTTATAACAGATTTTAGAGGACAAAGAAATAAGCAAACAAAATGGGACAAAATACTTTGTACACTATAATAGACAAACTGACAGCATGCCTTAAGCTGGCCTATCATAATATAAAATATTTTCTTTCTGCTGTATAACCATGTTTGAAAGTGGGCATTCACAAATTCACATTTGCAAATCACCTGCCTTTGCTTGCAATTTCTTGCTTGCAATAGAACAGCAGAATATGCAAAGGGGGACAGACTTAGAGCATATTTCACAGACCAAACATGGACCATTTCTTAGCTTCTTAATTTGGGCACAGTACACATTGCTAGGTACGTGAAGGAGAGCAGCTAAGCAGAAGTGGTCATAGAAGAAACAGAGCTGAGATCAACATGAAAAAAGATTAGAGGGAATGAATTTCAACAAAATGAAGTATGGAAGAAGACAGAGAGTACTATATAGGTTTCAGTGTGCTCACAAGAGTTAAGAATAGGGGCTTTAAAGGAAACCTTGGAGTAAAACAGGCAAATGGATTTTAGTGCTTATTTTTTTCCCCATCACCATTAATTTTGAACCACATTTTTTGCAATGTAATTTGACATTTGACGTTCAAATCACTTTTAGTCTCTTTCTAGGTATTAGCAAATTAAGAAAATTACTGGATTTAAAACCCTAATATTTTCTTGTGTTAGTATTTGTTATTCCATAACTCTGTTTATTATTGGGAGATAATGAGATGACCACACATTTAGTTTGTTTAGGTCTTGTCTGAGAGAGGTAATTGAAATTTATAAAATAATGTAACCTAACTTAAGGTAGATAGAAACTTCGGTCTGCCTAATACATGGCCTACATACATGCATTTTCGTTCTAAGCCATTGATCTGATCTGAAATATAAACCAGCCTAATTTATAGATTCTTCTTCAAATATGTTGTTGCTTAAACTGAAGCTATATCATCTTGAATTTGTAACAGAACATTTCAGGCTCGTAAGAATCTGCAGGCATGATTTTCTATAGGTCATTTCATTCATATTCCCAAATTATAATAACATCCTTTCCTTCTTCATGGTAGCCTATGCTTTGTAAAGCTTTCCCTGTGCTTGAGAATTTAGTGTTGCACTAAAATTTGGCAGTCTTCTGTTTCCTGCATTTTAATGGCAACTTCTTTGCTTTTGCTTTAGGCAGGTTCAGTCACTTATCTTGTCACAATACATTGCTATCATTTTGTACACAGTGATGCAATTGTGCTGAACTCTCAAACTCCACTTTAGAGAAGGCTGCATTATGTGTTAGGTCTAAATCATAAACTCAGTAAAAGGCTCTTCATGCTCAGTGTAGACAGGCGTGGCTCGCTATTCTGAAGCATGTCTCTGTATTTCAATAAGAAGAGGGGAATGAAGCTGGCCAGAGGCAACACTGATTCCATGCCACCACCCTAAAACAGAATTGCTTCAGAATATTCTGAAAAGACTGATAGTTGAAAGGCATAGAGGCTGCAGAAAAAGCTGAAGCACATAGTTACAACAGTAACAAAAGCAATTCATCTAGGCCATGCAAGAACTCAGCTGTGAGGCTAGAAAAAAGCAGAAAGGGACACAGAAACGTCATTTTAAATGTGCAGTATCTGTTCTCTGGACAGTTGGCATTGCTTGGCATTAACCGCCCAGAGTCCCCTCTGTGGGGGGAGATGGGCGGTGATATAAGTATGATAGATAAATAAATAAATAAATAAATAAATAAATAAATAAATAAATAAATTGTCCCATCCCACCCCAAATCTGAGTTGTCACAGTTGCCAGTGGCTTCTTCTGGGCTGGGCTGAAAAGTAGGACAGCTAAACATGCTCTCTCTTTCCTGAAATGCTAAAAGGTCATCCTTGGAGAGAGAACAGAATTCAGTACCTTCAGGAATAAGTCATTATTCCAAACCTAAACCAGAGTGATCTTGAAGGCTGCAATAATGCTAAAGAAGTACAGAAAAGTATAAACATTCCAGAAAATGAACTCCAATAGCTGGTGTCTCTTGGATGTCTGAGAGCAGCCTGAGATGTTTTATAACTATGCAACAGATCCTGCACTTTTAAAATGAAAAAAGCAAGTCAGAACATCACCTACAATCAACACTTTATTACTGTGTTTATCAACAAGCAATATAAATGTCCATATATGATTAATGTGTCCATTTGCATTTAACTTAGATACATAATTTTATATAAATCAATCATAACTTTCCTAGTTACATAGTTCTAGCTAATATACTAAAATTAGTGGATTCTTTAGTCTGTGTTTCTTAATAAAATTACTTACTCTTGATTAACTATTTTCTTAAATTTTGGAGGCAATTTAGCTTTTGTAATTGTTTCCTGCTAAAAATGCTGAAGAAAAACAAATGATAAAGAATGGCTCACAAATTTTAGATTAAATTCCAAATTCAAATGCATTAGTGGAGATAATAAGGGCTTCTTATTCGCAAATCATTATTCTGAAGCCTATAAATTGAAAAGTTTATGTATAAATGAATAATTCACAACAGCAATGTTTAAATTCGTTATTTCAGAATGCTATGTTATGTTTAACATAAATGTGTTTTTCTTAACATATTTAACATAAATGTGTTTTCAGAATGTTATGTGTTTATGTTTAACATAAATGTGTAAATTAATATCTAAAATTTAACTATTTTGTCACTTAGTTAACATTAGCATTCTGATTGAACTGTTGTAGTATTTTTCTGTGTCTTGTATTTAAAATGTAGAAGCTATAGGAAATCATGTTACTAACCACCAGCAGGAGGAACAACTTGGTCTAGGAGCTTCATACTAGTTTTCTTCCAGATTTTCTTTATAACTGCCCTGAGTTCTTCATTTGCTTGCTCTAGATTTCCTGTGGAGAGGGGGAAGGAAGATATTACATGTATCAACATGTAACTAAACAGCAAAATGGCAATACCTTTTCACATGGTTTGGATCTCTACAGCTAAGCCAAAGTTAAAGAGTCCCCTATTTGGGGAGATGGGCGGGGATAAATCTGAATGATGATGATGATGATGATGATGATGATGATGATGATGGAAGTTTCCACAAAGAAGTCACTAGCTTATGACACCAGCTTACTCTGCTTTTGCTTTGGGATAACATCACATAGACAAAACTGATTGCCTCAGGGCTTTTATTCAGATTCAAGAGAAGGTCCAGCACTTCCAGTTGCTTTGTGATATTGTCCCACAGCAAATCTGGCAGGTTGTGATTAATTGATTTTGAAGTGGTTCCTGACCAGCTTGGATTGTTTCAGGAACACCTCCTCATTGCTGCTGCTGCTGCTGCTTTCATGGCAAGGGAAGGTATTGACTAGGGCAGTGCTTTCCAAACTGACGCTGTTGGCGACACACCAATGGCGTGCACACCTTCTCCGCCGCGCGCCCCTCCGCCTTGCACGCCCCCGCCGCCGCTTCCGGGCTGTGTTGTGACACACTAAACTGTGTGTTGCGACACACTAAAGTGTTGCAACACACAGTTTGGAAAGCTATGGACTAGGGAAACAAACACAGTGGCCACCTGGATGCATTTGAGAAGCTCACAAGCCTGAATGGGAGGGTGACAGCTGGTTTCACAGTCCCTTCAGCAACCAGTACAGAAGCAGCGCTGACCATGATTCAGGATGCAGTTAACAGACATCAACATTACTACCACTGACAGCCACTTCAATGAATAAGCAGGATAAACAAGGATGACTTTACATGAAATGCCCTCCATTGTAAAACAAATTTATATCTTAAAAATATAGAGTAGTTCAAAAAGCCGTCTGATGTGCTGGCCACATGCAAAACTTTATCTCATGACAGTTAATTCTCTGGATGTCCTGAAGCAGCTGTCAAAAGGAAAACTAAGCTTATGAACAATTGGTCCTCTAATCTGCAGATAACAGGCTGAAGCAGGGGTTCAAAATAAAGAAGCTACTGACACTGATGAATTGCATTTTTGATGAAATGTGTTATCTGATTGCATGTTACTTTAGCAACAACAAGAAGTTCCTTTCTATTATGTACACATTTTTTGTCTTGGTCCTATTTTCAAAGGAGAAGGGAAAGAGTGGTCTTGCATTCTTCACATGTAAAGCTAAAATTTTGTGTGTGTGCGTGTTTGCACATACATGCATACACATACACCATACCACAAGCAGCATGTTCAAATATGTAAATGCTGCATGATGGCTGAAGGGCCTCATTTTAAATAATGGATGCATGCAGTTATGAGGTAGCCTTTCCGAAATCTATGAAGGACTCCACCTGTTTATATTTCAATTCCCAGAATTATCATAAAGGGCACGGTAGTGTCAGCTCCATCTCTCCCATGCTGCTTCCTGGTGTGCTGTGGTCAATTAAAAAAATTCTAGGGTGGATTGCAGTAGTTTGGCACTGTGGGCAGGCCAGTTTGGACACATGGATGCCTCTCCATCCCTTTCCCTCATTCTCTCCTTTGACACTAACATGGATCCTTTCCCCCGCCCCTTATTGTACCATCACTGATTTGATGCCACAATGATCAAATCAAAGAAAACATGTTGTTCCTTTGTTCCACTGTGGGTCCATAGAAACTTTGTGGCACAGAAGAAATGATAGCTCAGTTTCATAGCAGCAAAGAAGTAGTATTTGCTGAAACTGTCATGGTCGTGATCCTTTGTTAGCTGTTAAACCAGACACTCTTGACACAAGCCGTTAAGGATATGAAGAGTTCTTTATTAAAGCTAGTGATCCATTGCACCTTAAAGACTCCAATGAAGGGAGCCCGCGAAAACCAACAGTTAAAATTCCTCAGGGTTCCCCCCCCCCCATTGGGGATCCGCGGCTTGACAGCCACTTCCTTCGTCTCACAATTTCTAGATCTTCCCAGTCCTGAATCAACCAACACGATGATAGCGTTCTTTGATCTGTCCTTGGTACTGGACTGCTTGACACAATACCCGAATCAGCATAATTTGTGGTCCTGCGAATACACCAAGGCCCCACTACAAGCATTCTCACCTTCTCTACAAGTCTGACAGGTTTCCACTACAAAGCACTTCCAACGACCCTGCAGGTATGCCCACCACAAAGCATCCCGCTGACCCTGCAGGTTTCGATAGACTGGCAGGATGTCACCTCCTGTCACCATGGCAGGGTATAACATCCTGACAGAAACATTGTAGCTTTGTTGCAACTGAAGCATTAAAAAAATGGAAAGGAACCATTGCAGTACACGGGATCTGGGGTGGGAGAGAAAGGAGAGTATGCTGTACCCAACCTGGGCAGAAACTGAAAGAGTGTTCACTGGGAGATGGATGACTAGAATGGAGGTGTTCTGGCAGGAGATGTGGAGAAAACATGCTGGCCAGGAGTCTTCACTGGACTCCATGGTTTTAATGAGCTATTGTTGGATCAGCTGGAAGGAAACTGCTGACTAGCTGAGAAAATAGTAGCCCAGCATGAAATAGCTGTACACAGCAGTAACCAGCTGCTGGAGGGGAGTGGGGTGTCTGGCACTGTAGCCAATGAGTGTTTGGCTCCAAGGCTTGGCTGCCAGCTCGACCGGTCAGATTTCTCAGAGAGCTGAGAGCTGACTGAATTTTCCTTGCTTGCAGTGGATTGCAGAAGTTGTGGACCACTGAAGTTTTTTTCCCCTGAAGAAGGGGAAACCAGAAGATTGCTCGTGGGGCCATTGGAATTGCCTACCCTTGTTTTTTCTGTAGTTTCCACCGCGGGAAAAGCAGGGTAAGTGTAAGGGAAATGGCCGAGAGATATCTGGCTCTCGCAGGGAAGACAAGTCTCTTTGAAGAGACACAAGAGCGCACAGCCGCTTTTAGATCACTTTAGGAAATTTTTTTTTTAGATTAGAATACTTTTGGAATCTAAGATCTATCTTTTGGACTTTGTTTAAAATGTTGGCTAATTTTGTGCTTTCTTTGCTATAACTGATTCTGGTGGAAGTTTGATGGATTCTACATTTGCAACATAATGAAACGTCTATATATTTTTTTACCTTTCTTTTGTATTAGAGGGATTTAAGAGACTTTGTTTGTAATTCTTCGCTTGATAAACTATTTGACAATCTACTTTTTGAGAAACTGTTTGTTTGGATTAAGCAGCCTGCAACTTGACGAACAAAAACGCAGGGGAACGTTTGTAAATTCCTTTTCTCTTTTTCTCTCTATATTCCTATAGAGTGGATTTTGTTTCACTTGGAATGTATTTTTTATTTCTCCTTTTATAAACTGTTTGAAATATAGCTCCCTCCTGTATTTTGGATTATTGGAATATTTTTTTTTAATTTTATTTGATAGACTTTGCTGGTAATATTCCATGAACAGACCAACTATTGTTTTGACTAGAAAAATCTGAAGGTCATAGAAGCGGGATGGTTTTCGCAGCTGCAATTCAACTTCTTTCAGGGATTAGAAGGTCACTGGAATTACTATTGATATCTTTGCAAGACCAAGAGAAAGAAAAACAAAAAATAGAACCTGAAACAGGAAAGAAAAACGTTTTTGAAATAGAAAAGAAACAGGAGGAGGGAATTTTAAATATATTAGTCCAGAAAAATATTCGGAAGGCTGTATATTATAATTCTGGTATAAAAATCTTATGGTTGTGGAGACAGGGAGAAAATTTGAGTATGCAATTAGTTAGATACTGTGAAATATGTGGAAAGGGAGAGAAAATTGCTTTGATACTCTACGTGAGACATAGAAAAAAGCAGGCTGTATATTGTAAACTTGACTTTGCATATTATGAATTTGGCATAACCTAAACACAAGATTCAGTATCATGACTGGAATACAAGGTTAATGAAAACATAGATTTGGATTGTATATTTGCGAACTTGCCATTGACTATAAGTGATATTTTAAATGTAAAACATAAGGCTAAACACAATATAAGCTGACATTATAGATTATTAAGATAATGATATGATGAGATGGTGTATATTGCGAATTTGCCATTGAGTATTGCGATTTTGGCATAACCTAAACAGAAGATAACAGAAATTGTATGGATATATGAAGATTAATGAAAACATGGGCTTGGATTGTATATGAGAAACTGTATGGATATGTAAAAAAAGTGATATTCTAAATGTAAGATATAAGGCTAAATATAAACATAAGTTGATATTATAGATTATTGTTTTTTTTGGATGATGAGATGTAATTAGAATGATGGTTATTACAGGATGACATCATGTATGAATATGTATGTATGGATATTATAAAAATTGGTATATTAGGTATTAGGTTAAGTGATATGATAGGTTATGTATTTAGTTTAAATGGATACTATCACAAGAAGTGGAAATTATAGATGGAAATATGTTAGGTTATGTACCAGTGGAATATATAAACATAATATGAATAGAATATATTGTAGTTTATTAGAAGTAAACAAGGCTTTTATTTGTTATACTAATTGGACTTTATGGAAGAGATAAAAATGCATTAATGAACATTTAACATTTAATTACTACTTCAAGGAGTGGAAGCCAAAGATGGATTATTGGGGGATAGCAAGAAAGGTGAAACCCATATGAAGATCAGAAGATTGGATTATAGAAATCAAAAGGCACATGACAAAGAAAAGTTCCTGTGTATTGTATGAAAGACTGACATTTAAAATTAATTATTGTATTTTAAGTTCAAAGATAGATTGGAGGGCATCTATTTTCTATACTTTCTTTGTTTATTATTTCCTGACTTCACTTTTTCTTTATCTTTTTCTTTATTTTGTATTTGTATTTGTATTTCTATTTTTCTTTTCTATTCTAACTTTTAATATGTATTGTAAAACTTAATAAAATTATTATAAAAAAAAAAGGAATGTCAGTGGACCAGTGTTTCTCAACCTTGGCAGCTTGAAGATATGTGGACTTCAACTCCCAGAATTTCCCAGTCAGCCATGCTGGCTGGGGAATTCTGGGAGTTCAAATCCACACATCTTCAAGCTGCCAAGGTTGAGAAACACGGCAGTAGACTGTGATGAAGTGCAGAAAACTAAGTGCTCAGCAAGGCTTAAGATGATTCAGGTTGGAAAATGGCATTTTTGAAGAAGAGATTCAAAATGCAGGCAGGGATGCATTTGTGGTGGGCTGGCAATGGGTGGAGGACGATGTCATCCAGTCCTGCACTCAAAAAATGGTACGTGATCCATATTAGCAATAGGACAAGCAAAAAGTGTGAATCTGGCTGAAATCATGAATCCTTATATCGGCAAGAGTTTATACTTCCAAGAGGATCAGAGATAATAATAATCCTTGTCTGATAATTTTCAGAATGAAAATCAATATGCATTAATAATTACAAGTAATAGCTTTACAATTGTAAACAGCTTTACAATATAATAATAGTTAAATTTATTTGAGGAGTTTAAGGAGGGTGCCCACATGAGGCATATTCACTCAATTTCCATGAATGCCCCCAAATATGGGATGTTCAGTCACATGAAGCTATTTATTTATTTTTTATTTATTTTATTTTCTAACCCGCCTTTATACTTTTACAGAGAACCATACATGCAACCCTTTATATTTAGAAAATCTCCAGGGTGGCCATTGCACACATCAAAGATCAGTACTAATTATTTGATAAGGAGAAACAAAGAATGATTAAAATATATATTGTAGGCTCCTACCTTCAGTTTTGATCTTCAAGGCTGTCCTTACTAAAGCAAATAGAGTAGCATTAAACATAACTGTTCCATCAGTGTTTAGGGGCATGTTCATGGCTACCAACCTCTGCAGATATTTAAGAAATAAACAGACACAAAGATGATTCAGTATATGTTTATCAGGTGTTTAAAAAGTACATGCACAGGAAATTCATTTGAAAAAATACATAGGAGGACATATCACAGTCAAATGGTTATTACTGCTCAAAGGTGTTATGAGCTGAGTACTACAGGAATATCTTACGAAATAGAGGAATTCTGCCTGACACAAGTGTTCTGTAAGTAAGAGTGTTTTATAATTAACACAGAAAGTAACTCATACCAAACATAGCTTATACATTAATGGGAGAAGATAAATATTTGGCACAACCATACCATAATTATTATAAAGTCTCATTCCTTTTTATTTGATAGCTTCATATTTATGTTTAGTTCTGTCATAAAATCCATGGGAAATATTTACAGCTGCAGGAATAATAAAAAGTAAATTCTGTGGATAATGACTCTAGATATCTTTCAAATCTCCACTGTTTTGAGATGAGACTTGTTTTTTTCCAATAAATATAACTATTTTATTTACCAAAGAAAATGGGATGATTCTTTCTCCTCATGGGAAATTTAGAGGCATTTGGCTAATCTCAACTAATAGCAGAATGCTAGTTTCATGCTATGATTCAATTACTTATTTCTTATTTAGTGCAAATATTAAGCTGTGATGGAATGTGCTCCTGAAGAATAGGGTGATGTGATGGCGCTGGGAGCTGAGGGGGTAGAGAGCGCATTCCAGGCTGATAAGCGTTCCCACAGCTTGCATAGCTTAGAGAGTGTGGGGGAGGGGCGAGAAAGAAAGTTAGATTAGCACCGCCCTAGATTCCCAAGGGTATTTTTCCCCTTAGCTCAGTTTAGGGACCTTTAGTCTGGCAAGATTCTGTGTATGGTAGAAACAATAAAGATGCTAGAGTTGAACTTCGACTCAGCATTGTTTCTTCACCAATTCCTCTGACATAAGCTGTGTCTAGGCCAGGGTTTCTCAACCAGCGTCACTAGGCGTTCCCTGGGAGATCACGATTTATTTAAAAAAATATTTCAAATTTGGACAACTTCACATTAAAGAGGTAAGTTTCATTCTTTATTTTTAGTTTAAGAACACTGTTAATGCATATATACAGGCCTACACATGAAACGAATATCATAATTTTGTAACTTCTGGCCTATATTTCAGCCTGAATGTGCAGGGGTTTCCCGAGGCCTGAAAAATATTTCAAGGGTTCCTCCAGGGTCAAAAGGTTGAGAAAGGCTGGTCTAGGCACTACCACAATGCTGCTGATCTGCTGAAGGTGGGATGGTGTTTGTATACACTCAGTATACAGTATACACTCAGAAACTTCCATATGACTCAGAACTTATTGTGTTTTTCCTGCTTATATTCTACATCAGTAGGCAATGGTTTTTGATGAAAGGGCCTCAATTTGTTTTCTTGTTTTTTTTGTTATGCTTGGGAGTTACATGAGGTACAGCCAGTGATGTCAAGAGCAAAATCCATGCCATGTACTTTTTTTTAAAACTGAGAACTATCAAGCTTCTTGCTTTAATTATAGGGGGCTGTAGATGTATATGGGGCTTCTTCACCTCCTTTCAAAACTGTGAATAGCAAATGAATAAAAATCCTGACTATTTCTGGATTCTCCAAAACATCCTTTTACTACCAGCCCAAATACTATTCTATATCACTGAACCAGAACGAAAGAAAGGAGTAGCATTATTTTTGTAATAATATCCAAAGGAGCCTAGAAAAAAAAGCTAATAGTTAACACTGGAGAATTGGGTGCAAAGAATTTACAGGCATCTCTTCACTAGAAAAGTGCATTACATAGAGCAGTGTTTCTCAACCTTGGCAACTTGAAGATGTGTGGACTTCAACTCCCAGCAAGGCTGGCTGGGGAATTCTGGGAGTTGAAGTCCACACATCTTCAAACTGCCAAGATTGAGAAACACTGACATAGAGGTATTCAAAGAATCAATGGCCTGAGCCTACCTTGCAGGCAACTCTGTGAGGACATAATTTCCCAAAACCAAGGGGAGGCTGGATGCGTCGCAATAAAGTAACAACATCAAGGTGTTTTATTCTCCCCCTACAAAAGAGATTCAGAAAAAAATAAATAGTTCCAGCTGACTTACATTAGGCATTGTTTTGAGGTTGTTTTTTTACTCCTTTGATAGGGACATATTGTAGTCCAATCATGAGTCTAACTTACTTTGCTTCAGGGTCATATTCTGACCATATTCTTTTAAATTCATCTAGATGATGTGGACCAAGGATAGACCAATCACGTGTCAGGTAATCAAAGTTGTCCATGATGACAGCCACAAAAAGATTGATAATCTTAAAAATAATTGAAGACAATATTAACATAACTCAGGTAACAATAAAAAAGAATACTGTAAAATGTTATTTATTTATTTATTTATTAAATTAGGCTTGGGCTCTGAGATAGATATATATTTTGTGTGTGTGTGTGTGCGCCTTCAATCAGTCTTGACTCCTGGTGACTGCCTGGACAAGTCTCTGCAGTTTTCTTGGCAAGATTTTGGAAGTGGTTTGCCATTGCCTGCTTCCTAGGGTTGAGAGAGAGTGACTGGCCCAGGGTCACCCAGCTGGTTTGTGCCTAAGGCGGGACTAGACCACATGGTCTCCTGGTTTCTAGCCTGAGCCCTCACCACTACATCAAACTGGCTCTCCATATCTGTCTTATATCTATCTTATATCTTAGATACATATAAATGCATGCTAAAAATGAGGTAGGGGAAGGCTAAGTCTATAAACTTGCCCCATTTATCTGGCTGTAAATGCCACTGCTTCTGAGTAGAACAAATATGGGATTATGCTGTTAGCTCCTTTTGGAAGGATGTTCCATGGGAAAGGCCCTGTTCTTTATGTCCACCTTCCATTCTTTAAATGGCGAGGTTATTAGAGCAGGAGTTGGACAGATTCCCATGACTGGAAGCCAATCTTAAAATGGCTTTGGTCCCATACCATTTACTGCTTTAAAAATTAGAGTCAATGTAAGATATTCATAAATATACTGGAATGTCAGCTTCCTGTGAAATTGAAAATGTTACACCAACTCTGGGGATTTAAAATGTTCATACTGGCTGGACTGCAAACACTTTATAATGGAAACTGCAACAACAGTGAAAGAAAAAAAGCAGACTATTAAGGAAAAGGAAATGCTACACTGAGCAAACATAATACTACTGAACATATCCATTTCAAGGAAAGAAACATGTTTCCATTAATCAGAATGTTATTAGAAGAAAATATTTGGAGGAGAACAATAGAACTATGGACATAATATAGCTTGAACCTGATATTATCCCCTTAAGTTATTCCATATAATATTCATGTACAATGCATGAATATTTGCATGAGTACTTATTGACATCAGCATACTATTTGATTATACTTTGACACTTATACTTTGACACTGATACTTTTTTCTCTTCGATTGGTATACTTTGACAATAAAATATAGGATTAAATAACAAGTAATGCAACTTGTCGTGGTTAGATTACTCTCTAGTTTCCATGGAGTTAATTGGCACCGCAGATTTCTGTGGGGAGGAAGAATCTATTTTGTCAGTCCACTCCAGAAGTCTAATTGGATTCTGCTGGTTTCCAAAAGGCATTGGGGGGGATTTCTCAAAGGCCTGGAAGGCAGTTCTGTTGAGTGCCTGGTCAACCTCTAGAAAAGAGGGAGGCAGTGATACTTGACAGGATTACTCCTGAGCAGGCTCCGTCTAGTCACTGACCCATGGTAACTCCTTGGTTTACTGAGGAGTTCCAAGAGATGAAACAACAGAAGAGATGCCAAGGGCATTGCTGGCATCAGATAAAGAATGAATGTGACAGAACATGAGAAAGAGCTCAGGTTTGAGCTTAACTGTGGCAATAATAGTGGCAAAGCCATCTTACTTCTCTGTTTTTATTGCAGCTGTTGAGTCCCACCAATGAGGGAATGTCCTTTTCAAGGATCCTGGCTTGAGCCTTCTCATTGATGGCCCCCTTCTTTGGAACAAACAGCTTAGCCCAGATATTCATATCACCCTCCCTTACTATATTTTTGGAGAGACATAAAAACATTGCCCTTCAGAAAGCCGTTTGGGGAAAAATTTGAGCATGTTATCTTGAATGGTGATACATTGGACTGATAGATAATATTCAAAGCATTCAAAGTCCCTGAAAATGGAGCACCATATAAGTAATAGCAGAAAGGTGAGGAGAGGAGAGGAAGGGAAACTATAAACTGAATTAAACTAAATTAATGTGCTTTATGGATTAATAGAATTAATATTTAGTGCATTTGCCTGCTCAAATTTTAGCCATTTAGAAATTTTACTTTTTAGACTCACCAAAAAAGCACACAACATATAGAAACTGATGAAATAAATAATAGCAAAATTGCTTCCACATGTATATTCTTCTCCAGGGTTAAAATCAGATTCTGGGTCACAATGTTTTCCTGGCATGCAAGCCAACATGATGTCTTGCCAAGCCTCTCCTGTGGCACACCTTTAATATGGAACGAAGGAAGATAAAATGAGGCAAATAATATTGTTTCCACCAGAATAACATTACTACTACTGTTTCCTAATAATGGTCCCAGGCAATGTAAGTGAAGGCACAGTAAAGAGATGCCATGTTATGTTGTTTATTTAAAAATATATTAAACCTTTATGTACTGCTTCCCATTAAGAATCTTGAAAGTATAGGTGCATTGATTTTATCAGTATTAAATGTACTATGTGTTTCAGCCCACATACATTTAGGGGTTACATGAATAATAAGCAGCCCAGAAATACAAGAACATGCAGAACTCCCATTACACTATATCATTAGGCAACCATTGAGAACAACACACTTAGTGCCTAGCTCTCCTAAGTTCCTATTTATGAGCAATGCATTAATCCATCCCCTGTACCAGCGCAGGCTACTTATGGCAAGCAAAGGCAAAGGCCTGCCATGAATCCATTGGATGAAACTCTGCAGCGCCATCAATCCAGCTTAAAGGTGTGTCACTATAAAATGTCGATCACTTTTCTTATCTCGGCAGCCATCTATCTACAAAAGCCGACATCGACGCTGAAATTCAGCATCGCCTGAGCAATGCGAGTGTAGCTTTCTCCCGAATGAAGTGTAGAGTGTTTGAGGATCGGGACATTCGCAGGGAGACCAAAATGCTTGTTTACAAAGCCATTGTACTACCAACCCTTCTGTACGCCTGTGAAACATGGACCCTCTACAAACGTCATCTCCAACTTCTTGAAAGATTCCATCAACGCTGCCTCCGAAAAATTCTGCAAATTACTTGGTAAGATAGGCAGACTAATGTTAGCGTATTAGAAGAAGCGAAAACCACCAGCATTGAAACAATGATCATCCAACATCAACTTCGCTGGACCGGTCATGTTGTTTGAATGCCTGACCATCGTCTTCCAAAGCAGCTACTTTACTCCCAACTTAAGAATGGAAAACGGAATATTGGTGGACAGCAAAAGAGATTCAAAGACACTCTCAAAGCTAATTTAAAAAAATGTAATATCAGCATTGAGAACTGGGAAGCCCTAACTCATGAGCATTTCAATTGGAGGTCAGCCTTTATTAAAGGTGCTACGGACTTTGAAGAAGCATGAGTACAGGGCGAAAAGGAGAAAAGAGCTAAAAGGAAGGCACGTCAGGCAAACCCTCATCGTGACCGTCTCCCACCTGGAAACCTATGCCCTCATTGTGGGAGGTTGTGCGGATCCAGAATTGGCCTTTATAGCCACTTACGGATCCACCATTAAAATTTTACCTTTGGAAAACAATCTTACTCGGCTACGAGTGATCGCCAATGACATGACTTATGGCAAGCAAAGGCAAAGGCCTGCCATGAATCCATTGGATGAATCTCTGTCAGACAAAGAGAAGGAAGAAGGGCTAGAAGGGGAGTTCATGAAGCCTGCGGGCAATGTTTCTCCTGTAGCCTCAGAAAGAGTCAGGAATTCTGGGACAGAAGCAACTTCTACCCTGTCCCTGAAAGCATTCCACAACCCCCCATTGTGGGACAATGACCAGAGTGATGCAAAAAGGCAAGTCTTCAAGGCCAAGCTTCTTACAAGTAAATATTTATTTATTTATTATTATTATTTATTTAATTTATATAACCGCCCATCTCCCCCAACGGGGAACTCTGGGCGGTTTACAATAAATAAAATTAGATAAAAGCATAAAATATAAAATATATAAACCAACAATTTATACAATTAATATAATATAAAATAAAAATCCAAGTGGGAGATAGTATTAATAAAAGAAGGGCATTATAAAATTACGGGATTAACCACCCCCATGAGGAACTATCGTTTCCTCCCTCCCATGCCAGGCGGCAGAACCAGGTCTTCAGTTCTTTTCTAAAGGTCGGGAGGGAGGGGATCTGTCTCAACTCTGGAGGCAAGATGTTCCATAGTGTGGGTGCTGCTACAGAGAAGGCCCGCCTCCTAGCCCCCATCATATGACATTCTTTAATTGATGGGGCTCGTAGCAGGCCCTCTCTGAACGATCGGGTGGGACGGGTCGATAATATGGGGATAAGACGGTCCCTCAGGTATTCTGGTCCCATGCCATGTAGGGCTTTAAAGGTGATAACCAACACCTTGAATTGTACCCGGAAGCAGACCGGCACCCAATGCAGCTCGCGGAGCAAAGGTGTTATATGTGCGGATCTTGGCGCACCTAAAATCGCCTGCGCGGCTGCATTCTGCACCAGCTGTAGCTTCCGGATAGTCTTCAAGGGTAGCCCCATGTAGAGCGCATTGCAATAATCTACATGGGAGATGACAAGAGCGTGAGTGACTGTTCGGAGGGCATCGCGATCCAGGAATGGGCACAACTGGTGCACAAGCCGAAGCTGTGCAAAAGCCCTTCTAGCCACGACTGCCACCTGCTCTTCGAGCAGGAGTCGTGAGTCTAGAAGGACCCCCAAGTTGCGCACCGGTTCCGAATGGGGCAGTGCTACCCCATCGAGAACCAAAGATGATAATTTCCTAGAAGACGCTAAGCCATCAATCCACAGCCACTCGGTCTTGCCAGGGTTCAACTGAAGCCTGTTGTTCCCCATCCAGGCCCTCACAGCCCCCAGGCACTGGGACAGGGTGGTCACTGCATCACTTACTTCACCTGGGATGGAGATATACAGTTGAGTATCATCTGCATACTGATGATACCTCATCCCATGGTGTCGGATGACCTCGCCCAGCGGTTTCATGTAGATGTTGAATAGGAGAGGAGAGAGAACCGAACCCTGCGGCAACCCACACAGGAGTGGTCGCGGGCTGGATCTCTCCTCCCCTACCAGCACCGACTGGGAACGGCCCTGGAGGAAGGAGGTGAACCAGCGCAAAACTACGCCGCCCACCCCCAACTCCCTAAGCCGTCCCAAAAGGATACCATGGTCGATGGTATCGAACGCCGCTGAGAGATCTAAGAGAGCCAGGATGGATGCACTACCTCCATCCCGCTCCCGCCAGAGGTCATCCGTAAGCGCGACCAATGCAGTCTCCGTCCCAAATCCCAGCCTGAATATTTAGTTGGGAGCCAATAATTTCTTCTCAGGAGATCTTGTTTTCTAACATTTAGTAACCACCAGTTGATTTTGGGTGGAGTCTTCTGTTGCCTATGAATAAAAGCCTTGGGCAAAAGCTGCACTGGCTCCCATCATGCTTCCAGGTGCAATTCAGGATGCTGGTTGTCACAGTTAAAGCCCTGCACGGGACAGAGACAGGTTAATGTATTGTCGAAGGCTTTCATGGCCGGAGTTCGATGGCTGTTGTGGGTCTTCCGGGTTCTGGAAGTTGTGGTTCCTAACGTTTTGCCAGCATCTGTGGCCAGCATCTTCAGAGGGCAGGAGCACAGACAGAAGCGAAATCTCTGTGCCCAGGTAGAGTGACAATGTTTTGTTTGTTTTCTATTTATAGAGCTAAATTATAGGAGATTAGGTGGGGTTTTTTGTTGTGTTGAAATGTTAACGAGTGGCTGATGAGCGTGATTAGCATGTTCATTGTGAGAATTATTCCCATGTCCTGGTGGTTGGACTGAGTTCGTTGACCTTTTGCAGGCTGTGTTTTTCAGGACTGGTAGCCAGGTTTTGCTAATTTTTAGACTTTCTTCTTTTTTATTGTAACTGCTGGTGTTTGTGAATTTCAATCGCTTCTCTGTATAATCTGGTGTAGTGGCTTTTGGTGTTGTCCAGTATTTATGTGTTTTCAAATAGGATTTTGTGTCCCGTTTGCTTGAGAGCATGTTCAGCTACTGAAGATTTTTCCGGTTGCTGTAGTCTGCAGTGTCTTTCGTGTTCTTTTATCCTGCTGTGAATGCTTCGTTTTGTGGTTCCGATGTATACTTGTCCACAGCTGCATGGTATGCGGTATACTCCTGCAGCGGTGTGGGGTTCCCTTTTGTCTTTTGCTGATTTTAGCATTTGTTGTATTTTCCTGGTTACTTGCAGGGTTATCTGTCTCCAATGGTCCCTGCTCATCTGTCAGCCTTGGGTGCAGATATGTAAGTCATATGGTTTGTGTTGTGTTGTAATAACGTAGGTTTCATCATTTGCTCTCTTATGCCACTACACCCAGCCCCCTGCAACCTATGTTACTTGGGATCTGTGTAGATAAACTCTGACCAAATTTTCTTAGTCTGAACTTCAGTCTGCTGCTTAACTATCTTATATATCGTCTAATTGTACAGTACTATCTCTGTACTTTCTGGCCCTTGGATGGGGCTTCTCTCCCTGCCTTTCCTATGAATGTCCCAGCTTTTAATTTGTTGACAATGTTCCTTGCAACTTCATTGGACAGGACAGGGATACAGCAGCTACTGAATGTACAATCTCAACAGTCATATCTAACTGTACCATCATGTTATTTGGGACAGTAAGGGAGGATATGTGGACGGAATATGATTAGGCTACCCAAATTGCCTTTTAGCTCTCATATGCAATTTATATTCATATTCAATTACATGCCCCCACATTGACCTTTGGCAATCAACATATTAATTGGAGGTCACTGCCAATCCTTTCTCTTTTTCTGTTAGCTACTGATGACCACATAAAATTTATCTACCCATGAACTGGCCTTTTCTGCTTTCTGAAAAGTAGAAAACATGACAATAGTTTCAAGCTGTTTATAATGTGGTAGAAGTTAAGGTGGATATTTTCACTTCTTTTAAAGTAAAGCATTGAAGATCTGAAAAATCATATCTTATTAAAAAATCACCAAATAATAGTGAACCAAGAAAGAAGCAAGAATATGGCATGGTATGTTTGCCACCTTGAGTTATTTATAAAAATAATAAAGGCGGGATAAAAATAAATAAATAAATAAATTTCTTATATTATTTATTTATTTATTTATTTATTTATTTATTTATTTATTTATTTATTTATTTTATTATTCAAATTTATCACTGCCCATCTCCCCCAATGTTTCTTCACCATCACTTTTAATTTATTGGGCAGACTAAACATATGTGGATTACTCAGAAATTCCAGCAGAAGTACCGGAATGATTCACCTGATGTCCCATCTTAGATTAAAGGTAAAGTAAAAATTTCACTTGTTTATAACCTATAAATTATCTACACCTTTGAAGGAACAGGAGATTAGTTACTTATGCTAAGTATAAGGAAGAGTTTTATCATAACCTACCACAAAAATCCTCCACACATTTTTGAACTCTATACCAGTAACCATAAACAAACAAACAAACTCTACCGGAAGAGAAGCAGCACTGCTTGGGGGAAGGTTTGAAAGTTGTTGTTCCTGTTAATCTGACTGCCATCTTTCAGAGCAACTTTGCCAAATACCTGAAAGAGAAGTAACAGCTTACCCATTGTAACTTTTTGCAATTCTGATAAGACCAACAGTTGGTTTTCTGCAGTGTTGAGTCAGATGATTCTGGGATGCTTGTAATGATGAAACCTTCCCTATTTTTGAACCCCAATAATTAGAATTTACTGGCACAGAGTAAATTTACTGGCACCGCCCAGAGTCCCCTTTGGGGGAGATGGTGCGGTGATAGAAGTTTAATAATAAATAAATAAAATAAAAAAATCTTTGTGCTATGACAAGCGGGCCCAGAGCAAGACTGAGTGAAGAAAAGTAGTACAATTGTAAGAAGTAGGAAAGGAAACTGAAAGGAGATGGAGAAAAAGTAATGGAAAATAAAACAGTGGGCAGAAATTCTCACCCCACCAAGCAACCTTTGAAGACTTACTTATAGCTTTTATACACTGTTATGTGCTTCCCCAACCTCCAAACTAAAAAGTGCCAAATGTTTCTGCCTTTTGTTATGGAGAAGTGAGTTTAGCCCTTCAAAATGTTTATTATATTTTTCTGCATCTTTCTTAATTCTGTAATAAATGATATTTAAAGGAAGATCCTATTTGTGTTGTGCTATCTTCAAACGACAGGAAGCTCTGGCGTGGGCTGGTCCATGAAGTTATGATGAGTCGGAAGCGACTGAACGAATAAACAACAACAAATCTTCAATCCTAATTCCTAAATTGTAATTTTCTCTTTCACTGCTATCATGCTATGGTTAATAATCACTATTTCATTGATTTATCTATCATTATGTTAATTGCCATGTTATTGCCTCTTTGCAAGCTTTCACCATCCAGAATAATGTGTTGTAATATACAGACTTCACCCATACTGATTCCATGTCACTTATGAATGAATTAAATAGCATTGGCCCCAGTTCAGGGGAGGCACTAAAAGAAACTTATCCTATAACCGCTAAGTTTGCCCAGGAGTCTTAATGAAGTGTTAGCACCAAATCAGCACATTCTCAGTATGAGTAAATATTTTAACACAGGTTAGTGTGTTGTCACACACACACACACACACACACCAGTATTCTCCAGCATAATTTGTTCTTCTATATGTTTAATAACTGACTTTCATCATATACTTCCCCATCAGGAAAAAATAATAATTTGTTTTTAATTACCTGCATTCCAATAACCGCATAGATGAAAAACAACATAGCTATCAGAAGAGCAACATATGGTAGAGCCTAAAATGAAAAGAAGTTTTAAAATAATAACTTGCATCTATTTTTGAAGCTATTATGCATGGTCTTTATACATTTTTCTATTTTTTATTTCCACTCTACAGAAATAAATATACGAGTGGCAGGGGAAGCTCTATAGTTACTTAAAATGCTATCAACACATGAAACTATATTGTACTAAATTATGCTCATTTGTCAGCTTAGTTCAGTGTTGCCTGCTCTTTTGGATGGTGACTCATCTTAAAGCAGAGATAATCAGAGTATAGGCTGGAATCTACTGGCAGATTTTAAGCAATTTGTAAGAGATTATAGCAGATTTTCTTAATAATAGCAACAATTAAAATAATTTTTGCCACAAAATACAGTTGATTAAAACCTAGGAGTAGAATTTTGTGGAAAAGCAGCTGTGAAATTTCTGGATTAAGAACACAGAATCTGTTCTTAGCTCCTAGTGATGTGTCCCTGTCTGCCAGAGCTATTATTTTGTAGTTGGTTCCAATAAGTGGATCTCAGGGTTCACAACCATGTCCAACTGTTTCATAAAACACAAGGTAGATGCTGTAAAGCTGAGGTTTGCTCATTTCTGATCTAGGGTGTATAGTGGAAATGTATTTCCCAGTGTTGTTACCTATAAGGCTGGGCATTGGACACCGTGACCTCTACATATCTTTATCACTTGATCACAAGTTCTCCAAGAATTGTCAAAGGTGGGATTCAAGCAAGCAAAACATAGTGAACTGAAAAGCTATTGTCTCATTTGACAAACTCACAGAAAATGCAATGCAAACATTTATCCATGATCAATAGACTTGAACTACCTATCCAATCAGTTCAGCCAAAATACATCGATCCACTGAACTGCAAGTTATATCCTTGAGAAAATATCCTAATTTAAGCTACTTGGTCTGAAAGTAGCTGAGATTGGTTACTTAATGTTCTTTTTTCATCTAGGTGGCTACACAATATGGCTCTGTAGTATTTAGGGAAGAGGACATTTCAGCAGGGGAAGCCTGTCATTCCAGCTATATTAGTTGAAATGTTCAATGCTGAAATGTGCAGAAGTGCTGACCTTATTTGTATTTGGCTACCACTGGATTATGCTTTTCTGTGCATTCTTAAAACATAATTACTAGCTATTTTAGAAACTGTTATCAGTGCATTTCAGAGAATCAGAATGTATTATTTAGTTGTATGCAAATTGGAAGGCATCAACCAACCACTTCCTGCTGCTAAAGACATTAAAAACCTCTAACTGTGCAGTTATATTGTAAAAACTGCTAGTAGTCACGTTAAGCGGGGGCGGGGGGGGGACACTTTGGAACTATATTTATGTTATGGCTGGCAGATTATTTCCACTTTATCACAAATAAACATCAGGTGAGATTGGAGAGCTGAAGTCACATTAGGTTATGGCTCCTAATCACATTAAACGTTCTTTAGATATAAAGAATTTTTTGTCAACTCAAACTGAAGACAAAGGGTCAAACTTCTCAATATACTTTATGAACAGTTACACCTTGCTTTCCTTTTAAAAGTTATTAATTGGATAAATGCAGGAGGGATGTGATGTTTACCAGCAGTCAGATATGTGTATGAGGGTGGGGGTGGCCTTCCTCAGCTAGGTCAGAATTAATATCTGTGCTTCATGATGCTATAAAAATTAAGAAAAAAGTTGCTATGGCTGTTGTGGGTCTTCCGGGCTGTGTGGCCGTGTTCTGGAAGTTGTGGTTCCTAACGTTTCGCCAGCATCTGTGGCCAGCATCTTCAGAGGGCAGGAGCACAGATAGAAGCAAAATCTCTGTGCTTTTGCTTCTATCTGTGCTCCTGCTCTCTGAAGATGCTGGCCACAGATGCTGGCGAAACGTTAGGAACCACAACTTCCAGAACACGGCCACACAGCCCGGAAGACCCACAACAGCCATTGAACTCCGGCCGTGAAAGCCTTCGACAATACAAAAAAGTTGCTATTGGCAGCAATGAGAACTTTTCTCTGAATTTTACATGTATGTGGTGAGGGGGGAGGTTGTACAAATTTAGTTCTGATCACATCACAGAAGGTAAGAGGCAGACTGTTCCACCCCCTCCCCCCAACAACACCTATACAGTATATTCTGGTATGGAATTGTCCTCAAGCATCTATAATTAATGAAAGTATAAATGGGGACATAGCTGGTATGCTTGGCACTAAATGTAAGATGTAGCTTAACCCTCAGAGCCCTACTTTTAGGTAGTAATGGTTGCCCTCAACGGTTCACTATCCCAAGGCGTACTTGGGAATACAGTTCTTTGAACTCAATGCATCTCATTTTAAAATAACATATGTAGGAATACACTTTATGATTAATAAATGCTTCTGAAACTGGTATCCCAAAATTACTAATCATTTTAATTAGTAATTTCCATCTTGTTGAACAATTAAAGAATACGGTAGCAAAAAATCCGAATGAATGAATGAATTAGCATGGTTGGAGTAACAGCAACCGTTATAGACCAGGTTATTATCCTCAGTCTGTAATCATGGGCACACAGAAAACATGCTTCACTAGACTGTTGTAAAAATCAATCAGAACTGCAAAGAAATGGGCACAATTTAAGTGCTATGCAGATAATTATTATTCAGATCTCCACACATAATCAGATCCTTGCAGATACTGATAATGCAAATATATATCCCAATCAATATGATGCAAATACAGATATACATGTATATGTATGCACACATGCACACACGCACACACGGACACATACATACTGTATATACACAGGCAGAGAGAGACAGAGATATTGAACCTCCTGATATTACACATGACTATTGACTATAGTTGACTCTGGATCACTGTATAACACATGCTACATTGTATTTTGATTCCAGTAGAAGCTATGATTTTAAATGTTACACATACCTGAAATGACTTAATAAATGTCCACAATAAAGTTCGTATTCCTTCTCCCCTGCTGAGGAGCTTCACCAATCGCATAACTCGGAATAGACGGAAAAATGTGATGGAGATTCTAGCACTGTCTTCACTGTTCTATAAGGGTATTATACAGAAATCAAACCATGTAAAACACAGAACAATTCAGGAAAAGAAAAACAATAATAAATGCAAAGATGAAAGGGGTAAGATTTGAATATGTATCTCTGGGTCCTTTTCAACTTTACAAGCATGATATGACAGGAAAAAATTACATGCTAGTACACAGAATCTGTAGAAATGCTTCACACATCACATGCATTTCCAAGCTTTCCACATTGTTAATAGGGTCAAGTTGAATTTGTCTGTAGTACAGTTTGATAGGTACACTGACAACAAAACCAAATCACTGCATACATTTTTCTAGGAGGACAAATACAGAGAAACCAGTGGAGAAAAGAATGGTAAAAAGAATAAACTTCAGTAAAGGTACAATCACTGGGGTTAGTTTACTATCTTACCCCAGATTCATCAGTTGTGACAGTTTCAGTTGGCTTTGGCTTTAAAAAATTAAAAACATTATATGTTAAAATCAAAGTAAAGATGCTGAAAAATAATTCAACTTGACAATAAAGAGGGAGGAAAAGAATTCAAATTAAAGTTTGATAATGTGATGCTGATTAAGAAAAAAACCCCCAGAAAAAGTTATTTTTGACATATGCCTTCATCATAGACATTTACATTACTGACAGAACTCTGCAAAATGCTATGTTCCACTGTAATAAGATAGACTGTGTTATTATTGAACGATCTGACCATACTAAGATTGAAGATCATGACAGGCTTCCCTCTAAATCATCCTTCTCCCAAATGATGCCTTCCATATCTTTTGGGATTACAGCCTCCACATTTCTTACCACATGTGGTTGGTGGCTTAAAGATGCTCTCTGCCTTTTAGTTTCCTTCTTCTATCTATGTTCTGTATTTTTTTGTATTTTTATAATGGTTTTATAACTTTTATTTGTAAACTGCCCAGAGTCACTTTTATAGTGAGACGGGCGGTATATAAATTTAATAAAATGAATAAATAATTTGTGGAGTCCCAACGCATCTGGAATCCACCAGGTGAGGAAAAGCTCCACTGATCCATTAGTCTTCAATTGGTGGGTTGCAACCCATAATTGAGTTGGGAGCTGATGTTATAGAAATAACACTATAGCAATTTTTTTGAAGATGAGAATTTGTAAAGAGAGGAACAGAGAAAGAAAAACAGAAAAAATGGTGTCTCTCTACAGCAGTGCTTTCCAAAGTGCCGCCGTTGGCGACACACCAATGGCGGCAGCGCGTGGGTGCACGTGGGGGTGCGGGCGTGCACGGCGGCAGCACGGGGGGGTGCGTGGCAGCGGCAGCGTGTACAGTGGTTGCAGTGGCGGCAGCTTCCGCTAAAACGCAGAAGCACTGGTGTGCCGCTGCCGCCACCATGCACACTGCCGCTGCCGTGCCGCCACCGTGCATGCCCCTGCCGCTTCGCGACACACTAAGTTATTGTCCTTTTTAGTATAAAACGCAGTTAGCAAGTAGTTGTTTTGATATATGAACTCCAATACTATTGTTTTGGTTATCATAATGCTTCATAACAGAACAGAATTTGACAACAGGCTATTGAGTTACTTGTTGGCTATGGATATTCCATAGAATGGTTAATTTACAGGTAGGGGAATGGTCTGAGATGAACACTGGGCACTCTGTGTGAGCAAAACAACATTGTGTTGGTAGCTTTAAAGGTACACCTGAGTTTAGATGCGGTAGTAAATAATGGTTTATATAAAGTTATGCTTCAGTTTTCAGTATTCTTCTGATCTTCTCATAGTACAGGAATCCAAATGCTTAGCAACTTTAGGTAAGTCCCTGTTTTACAGTCTATCCCTGCCTTTCCTGCCTTCGCACCCTCTGGACATGATGGATCTGCAAATCCTCAAATTCCATCTGGGAATTGTGCATGTTGCAAACCAGGTGTGATGCCCTCGATCCGCTGACTATTAAATCAGAGTTCCTGACACAAGCCACTCAGGGATATGAAGAAATCTTTATTAAAGCCAGTGATCCATTGCACATTAAAGACTCGAGTGAATCAAGCTCCCGCAACCAACAGTTTAAAAATCTCCAAGTTCCCCCCCCCCCCAATCGGGATTAGCGGCTCGATCACTGTTCCCTTTGTCTCTCAGTTCTCAGATCTTTTTTGGGTCCAAATCAACCAACACGGCAATATCGCCCTTTGATCTATCCTGGGTGCTGAAACACTCGACGCGAGACTTTGATTAACATAGTTTGCAGTTCTGTGAATACACCAAACCCCTACTTTACACGTCTGGTAGTTTTACTGATTTCTAAATCTACTAAATGAATCTACTAAATCTACTTGAACCTACTAAAGAATTGAGCCCATCTAATCTGCTTGGGGTTTAATGCGCAGCACTTCTAAATTCTTGTGATCTGTCCAAACTTCGAAGGGGTGAGCTGCCCCTTCTAGTAAATGCCTCCGATTTATCAAAGCCCAGCATACTGCAAACGCTTCCTTTTCCCATACGTGCCAGCAGCGTTCCATGTCAGTGAACTTGCGGGAAAGGTACATGCAAGGTCTGTTTCCCCTCCCCGTCCTTTCATAATAAAATCCCTCCAACAGTGACATCTGATGCATCTACTTGTACGATTAGGGGTTCAGTGGGGTCGGAGTGGTTTAATACTGGCTCCGAAGTGAACAACGCCTTCAGCTGTTCAAAAGCCTCTTGGCAGTCTTTCATCCACTGCAGAATCGCCCCCGGTCTTTTCACCACCTTAGGGTCCCCCTTCCCCTTAGTCTTTAGCAAATCAGTGAGAGGTAAAGCCACTTGTGCAAAATTGGGGATGAATTGCCGGTAAAAAATTGCGAACCCCAAGAAACTCTGTAGCTGTCTCCTACTTTAAGGTGGTTCCCAAGCCACCACATCTCGCACCTTCGCCATATCCATTTCAATCCCTTTGCTTGATACCCAATACCCCAGATAATCTAATTGCTCCTTATGAAATTCACATTTTGACAATTTAGCATACAATTGATTTTGCAGTAACCATTTCAGCACTTCCCTCACCAAAGACACATGTTCTTCTATCGTTTCAGTATAAACCAGGATATCATCTAAATAGACTTAACACCCCCTGGTACAGGAAATCATGTAACACTTCATTTATTAAATGCATGAAGATCCCAGGCCCCCCCTCAATCAGAAGGGCATTACTAAGTACTCAAAGGACCCCAGCTGGCAATTAAATGCTGTTTTCCACTCATCTCCCTCCCAAATTTGAACTCAGAAGCATGCTTCCCTTAAGTCTAATTTGGTAAAAATCTTCCCCCTTGATAGGTGGGCTAGCATGTCCTTCATAAGTAAGGGTATTTATTGGAAGTACAGATAGCATTTGGTTGTTTCCCACCAAAGTTTTTGTCAATGAAGTCCCACAACACCTCCAGTTCCTTGGGAGTCATGGAGTAACCCCTGGTAATCAGTGCACAATCTCAGTGATCCATCCTTCTTGGTTCTGAAAAGAACGGGCGCAGCCATTGATGAAGTGGCTGGGCAAAGGAACCCTTGTCCTAAGTTTTTGTCAATGAAGTCCTGCAACACCTCCAGTTCCTTGGGAGTCATGGAGTACAGCTTAATTCTGGGCAACTCAGCACCTGGTTCCAGTTCTACAGCACAGTCTGACTTCCTATGAGGTGGGAGCTGGTTAGATTCCATTTCTCTGAACACCTCTTTTAAATCTCTCTATTGCACGGGGATGAGATCATTCTCCTCTCCTGCCACTTCCCCCCACATTTCGGATGCTGCATCTATCAGCTCAGGCTCTCCCTTCCGCTCTCCAGGGGTTAACCCCTTATAAATTCCATCAGCAAAAGTTAATTGCCCAGTGACCCAATTCACTTGAGGGTTCTGGGCTCGCAACCAAGTCAGTCCCAATACTACAGGTTGATCAGAGATAGGAGCCACCATAAATCTCAAAGTCTCTTCATGGCTTCCTATTCACATCTGAACCACTTCAGTGCAATACTCTACTGGGCCCCCTTTCATCTCCATCCCATCAAGTTGAATGAAACTGATGGGCTCTTTCAGACTTCTCACTTTCAATCTCAGTCCAGTCACTAGGGCGGGATGCATGAGACATCTGGTACACTCCAAATCCAACATCCCCACTAGATTAATGCTGCCATGACCCCCTAATGTCTCTATCTGTAATCTCACCAGCATTGCTGGGCAATTTTCACTCACCAGGGAATCTTCGCGCCTATTTATAATCGCCTGCCCTTCGGCACCACTTAGAAGAGGCTCTCGTTGTTTCCCACTGGAATTCTTCCTCAGTTGAGTCTCCTCCTTCCGATAGGGCTTCATGAACCCTTCCCTCCGTCACTGCGGCCGCAGTTCCTTTGGTCTTCACCCCCAAGATCCTTGCGCCGTTCTCTCTCACTTTGCTCGTCGTTGGGGTTGTAGATTGCGGGCAGCTAGCGATACGATGACCCTCCTTGCTACATTTAAAGCATAGCCCCTTCTTAGCCCACCACTCCTTCTCTTTGTCCGACTTACGAGCTCCCCGTCTCTCCAAGAGAAGGGACAGTGGCACTAGTTGCTTCCCTGTTGGTTGGGCTCGTTGCTGTCTCTTGAAGCAAATTTGCATGTCTTCTACTTTGCCAGCAAGACAAATCCATCCTCTTAGGGTCCCAGGGTCCCCCCCTGCTAGGGACCACTCTAGGATCTCTGGGTGCAATCCCCCTTGGAAGTATTCAATTTTCAGTGATTCCGGCCAGTCTGTCAGCTTCCCAGCCAGCCTCCTGAATTCCGTGGCGTACTCCGAGACTGACCTGCTTCCTTGTTTAATATGCTGTAAGCTGGTCTTTGATCTCATCTTACAAAGGGGGTCTTCAAACCTATCCCTCAGAGTGCTCATGAAACTCTCAAAATCCTCTAGCTCCGGAGAGTCTGTTGTGCAATTCTACGAGCCATTCTGCTGCTTCACCCTCAAGATGGGTCAAAATGTACCGCACCTTGGAGCCTTTGGTGGGAAACGACCTCTCACATTCTTCCATGAATCCTCTCACGTGGGTTAGGAAGCAGGCTAGGCTTTTAGGGTCCCCAGCAAACCTCACCCTCAAGTCCCTCACCCTGAATGAACCATCTGCACTCTGGATCCATCTTGTCACCCTGGCTTGGGTTTGGCCGCAAGGGGGGTGAGCGGTTATCAACCTGTTCACCCCTTGGCTTCCCTCCATTTTGGATTCGCCACTCTCTCCTTCCGAGGATGTCCAATCTTTCATCGCCACCATGCTGGTCGTCACCCCCAGCTCAGTTTCCAAAGGAGCTGCTCAACCGCTTCCTGCAGGTCGGATACACGCTCTCCTACGAAATTAATCTCTTGTTCCATTTTCTCCATCTGCTGATCTGAGGTCGACCACCTGAAGCAGGAGCTTCTTTCTCACATAGTCACCCACTGGCCTGGATTCCTCTCTGCGCTTCCTCCCACCTCCAGGGACCAAGCAGGCTTGGTTCCTTTCATTGTCCTGGATTGAGTTGTGCTCTCGAGGTTGGTCAGGACCTTTGGCTTGACTCCCCGCTCCTCCAGACATCCCCTGGTATCTAGCCTGGTTGGGTTCAATGGGGTTCTGAGTTTTGCCTCTCCCCCTTCTCTCCCACTTGGTGAGCTGCCTTCTCGCACTGAGCACTCCCATGCACTCCAGCCAGAGCCCTCTTCTCCTCCATCTTCCCCATCTCCCCCTCTCAACATCGGAGGGGTTCCCACGGGTTCTGGATATTCCATTTGTGGACCTTCCTCGGTAAACTTGGAGTCTTCGGGTAAGGTCACCATGTTCACTCAAGTATTTCTGTGATGCCCTCAGTCCGTTGACTATTAAATTAGAGTTCCTGACACAAGCCACTCAGGGATATGAAGGAATCTTTATTAAAGCCAGTGATCCATTGCACATTAAAGACTCGAGTGAATCAAGCTCCCACAACCAACAGTTTAAAAATCTCCAAGTCCCCCCCCCATTGGGATTCACGACTCAATCGCCCTTCCCTTTGTCTCTCAGTTCTCAGATCTTTTTTGGGTCCGAATCAACTAACGTGGCGATATCGCCCTTTGATCTATCCTGGGTGCTGAAACGCTTGGTGTGAGACTTTGATTAACATAGTTTGCAGTTCTGTGAATACACCAAACCCCTACTTTACACATCTGGTAGTTTTACTGTCAGGCACCCCCAAACGACCCTGTGAGTTTAACGGAGTAGCGGGATGTTCCTTCCTGGTGCCATGGCAAGATAGCATGGATGACATCCTGACACCAGGTACACCTGCAGGGTATGAAGTTGGAGAAGGTTAATCTATCCTATCCTACAAGAATATTGGAGAGAGCGGTATATGCTGTTCTATGCTCAACAGCAAAATAAATGAAGAAAATAACAGCTGAATGGAAAGTTCAAGTGAAGATCTGTTAATAATTTTCGCTCTTAACAGACATATGGAGCTGAGTAATTTTGAAAACTCTTTGGTTTTACTAATTGTACATTATATTTTTAAAGGGAAGAGAGAAGAAACCACAAATGCAACAACAAGGGGGCAAAAAGTACAGTTTGTATAAAAATCTTTGCATGTATTATCAAATGAGTAATGGTCAAGAAATCATTATGAAATGTAGGCAGCATATTGCCATAGTATATTCAGATGCACTAGTGGCAGTGACATTCTGGGATGATAAGGCTAATAGTGCCTACTACCCATGAGGCTTTCCATTCTCTATATATCTCAACTTTCCACCTGCTTGGGAACAACTGAGATAAGGGGTTGCTTTAATATCCTGCTTTTGAGTTTCCCTGAACATCTGGTTGGTTCCTGGGGGCAGCAGAAGAATACTGGATTAGATACGTCTTTGACTTGATATACAACAGCTTTCCTCACATTCTTAGGAGAGAGGTTTCACTGGTGCTCTACCATTACTTACTGAGAGCAAACATGATATCTTGCACTGAGAGACACAATTAGATACAGGCTAGAGAAACACAGATTAAGTTAATTGCATGGATGGTAAAGATAAATGCCGAGAGAGAGAGGAGGGAGGGAGGGAGGGAGGAGAGAGAGAGAGAGAGAGATCACCAAAATCCCTACTTAATATGGCCAGCCACCTGAATATTTATTTATTTATTTATTTATTTTATTTATTATTTAAATTTGTATCACCGCCCATCTCCTCTGTACCAGGGAACTCTGGGCGGTTCACAACAACAAATTAAAAATATAAAATTACAACAACAATAATTTACATATAAAATCCAAATAGAAAGATGTTAATAATAAGGTGGGTTTCATGGCACCAGCCACTCCCAAGAGGAACTATTGGCATTCAATTACAATCTGGTCTACTCATATTACAAAATACCCCAAAATATTTTCTGAAAGTAATAAAGCAATATTTTGACCTGTGTTCTTTGCTTAAATAAGAGCCAATACTTTCATACCCAGGAGAATATGCAAATTAATGCTGGCTAATGTGCATAAGGTACAGACTCCTAACATTTAGGCTTGCTAAGGAAATGAGCTATTTGGTCCTTACCTTATTAGAAAGTTTCACCAAAAGAAGCTAGGTCTCTTTGTAATCTGACTACATAAATGTTTAAGTACCTACTGTATGTATGACCACTGAAAACTGTTTGGCATACCCCACAGGCAAGTGAAAGACTAGCATGGAATATTTTGCTTACTTCAAGTGTTTGATCATTTGGGTTTGTTTTAGACAAAAAACCTGAATATTAATGCATGTTTACTCAGGTTAGTCTTATTATGTACAGTGGAGATTAGACAACCATTCTTTTCTTGCCAAAGGAATGACCCGGAGGACTCCGGTAACACCTTTTCAGACTAACAAATTTTATTAAAAGGCCTAAGCTTTTGTGAGCTGAATCCTTCTGATTTCTGGCTATGATAGGCTAATATGGCTCTCCTTTTACTATGTCTTTGAAGGAATGAATGCACCTAAAGTGTATGGACAGAAGAGCTCTATTCTGGACTTCATTTGAATGTCTAAATATCTGTCTCCCATGACTCTTTCACAACTTTTTTGCATCTGTATATATTATGTATATTAACATCACAGCCTACAGTTCTGGAGGTCAATATATTGAAATGTCCTTTTATGCGGATTTTAAGAATCCTTGTAAGCCTATCTTTAAAAACAAAACAAATATGACACATTTCTTACATGTCTAGGCAAAAGGCATGAGAGATGTTTAGGAATGAAATAAATTTGTTCTTTTGTGTAAAGGAGGAATGATTATTTGTCCCTGCCATGTATCATTCATGTCTTCCCCTTTAAACTATAAATATTAGTCTGCTACTGTTGGGGAGAGTATTGTAATATCACAAACATGGTATTTATTTGTCAAGGGTAAGGAGTGCTATTATCTTATCTCCATATTTGGCTTTACAGATAACAACTGATATCAATTTGATATTATATTCACTAATTCCAGTGAAATAGCTTGAATCTGTTAAGATCTGTTAATCTGTTGCTAGTGCTACATCCTGTTTTCACAAGATAGCTATAGCTGCCAAAAGACAGTGAATTTGCAAAATTGTTTTATGTTTTTTAAGCTACTGGATTTATAGATGTCATATACAATATTTTGTAAACCACTGTATTGCAAGGTATATACATTTGTTTGGATGGACGGATGGACAGACAGACAGACAGACAGACAGACATGCCTGTAGGTAAGCACCCACCTACTTTGTTCTTTTAAAAAAATTAAAATATATAAAAACCCTCTTCTCCAATCTGGTGTCCTATTTTACTTTTGATTGCATGTATATATTTGTGAGAGCCAGTTTGGTGTAGTGGCTAAGGCATCAGGCTAGAAACGGGGAGACCGTGAGTTCTAGTCCTGCCTTAGGCACAAAGCCAGCTGGGTGACCTTGGGCCAGTCACTCACTCTCAGGCCTAGGAAGCAGGCAATGGCAAACCACTTCCAAAAAACCACTTTCTTGCCAAGAAAACTGCAGGGACTTGTCCAGGCAGTCTCTGAGAATTGGACACGATTGAACGGATTAAAAAAAAATTATAGCTTCTGTTTTCAGTTTAATATTAGATTGAATTTAAAACTTTTGTAATTTCTCTGAATAAAACATTTCCCTGAGTGTAGAGACCTCTGTGGTGTGTGTGTGCATGCGACAGTTATAGATAGATATACTTTATTGATTAGTCAGTTGACCATATCAAAGCATGGGTATCAGCCACAGTAAGATACAATAAAATGAGATAAGGTGAGATACAGGGAAATGACTGTGGTGAGATAAAATAGATAAAATATACTAAGGTAAAGTAAAGATAAAAGAGTAAGATAAAATAGTATACGATAAAATAGAATGCAGAGATATATAATAAGATGAATTTTAAAATTCAAAAACAGTGTGTGTTTATGTGAATTCATCACCTTTGCATGCCACCCCAATATGTTCTATAAAACATGTTCTCTGTTGGACAGCCCTGACTATAACTTTACACTTCTAGTGACTACATGTATGTTTGTGCTCTGAAGAAAATAAGATAATCTTTTCTTAGAATCCCAATATATGGTTCTGTCAAATAGTTTCTGTAAGTACTGAGCCCTTGCTGAGGCATATAATTAACTGTTGAATAGGATATGTGCAATGTCTTCTATTTCTGACGCTCCACAAACTCACGTTCTCTCAAAATATGGCACTTAGTGGAATCATGCATATTTAACCATAGAATCTAGCTGCTCGAATCTTGCTCTGGTAAGAGCTATCCTATGGTATTGAGTCAAACCCATTGTCAAGTATTAAGGACATTTTATTTTTGGCCAGCCATTTCAACAACCTGATGTTTGCAAATTACTCAATATCGGTTTGGGCATTAACATCCATAACTCTTTGTTTGAATATTGCCTTGGTCTGATGTCGGGCTGAGAATAGATATTGTGGTGAGAAGCCGAGATGTGGGATGATTTGGAAAAGTCGATTGATCCATGTGGTGGACTGAAGTGTGCCCATCTGTTCTTCAAGGCACATTTTTGGTAGTCTGTCAGGTTCCATTGAGAGGATCCTCCACCAGTAATTCAAGACTTTGATTACTGTTAGACTATAAATGGAATGTATGCCTATTTCTGCTCTTACTGCTGCTGCAGGTATATTCCTGTCGGTCCCTAGAATAGTTCTTAAAAAGTGTGCTTGATTTTGTTCAAGTAAGGAGGCCTTTGATAGGCCGCACAGTGTGCATGTGAAAAATGTCAAGATGGCATTTGCAAACATGTAACCAAAACACTGTCCTTTTTTCTGTGAGTTGTGAATGCAATGCATGTAAAAAAGGGGCAAGGACTTCCGTCACAGTTGCGGCTATCATCTTACCCCTGCCTGAGGGCACTCTGGGTAGAAAGATGGGATAAAAATTAAATACACAATCAAAATATAAATATAAATAAATATATAAATATAAATAAAATTTATAAAATATAAATTTTTGAAAGGTGGTGCAGAATTTTTATGGATAAAGAAATCCAGAGCTGAACTGCTCCGAAATATACCTCTGACATACTTGAAAGGCCTCAGCAGAGAAATAACACACCCACTGGAATAATTGATTCCACTATTTAACCTCTTACTGCTACTCCTAAATTTCAAATGAAATCTACCCTCCTGTAATTGTGGCCCATGAGATCTAGTCATGTCCTCGGTGCAGAAAAGAACACAGGAAACAAATATAAAGCCTTATTACAGTCTTATTTGATTAAAATATGTCATTGTTCCTTGGTGTTCCACATTGTTCAGACCGCACATTGAATAAAATTCTGGTCATTACATGTTAGGAAGGACACATATAAAGTGGAACATGTCCAGAAGAAAAAAATCAAGAATGATAAGGTGCCTAGGAGGAAAAAAACAATATGAACAATGGTTGGAAGCATTTAATCTGGAGAAGACTATGGGGAGACACAATGATTGTCTTCAAGTATTCAAAGGGCTGCCATGTATAAAACAGGTCCATGCTTTTTGGAACAACAGGCAGTCACCTGAAGTGCCATCATTCAATTGTGACCAAGGAAGAAAGAGAAGATAAATGAGATAAAACAAGAGGATGCTTCTTGATCCTGATCACATGGCATACATACTTTGGGGCTGTGGTTACTTGCTGCCCTGTGTAAGGAAAAAAGTCTGTTTTTGTTGGGAATGAACAGCCTTCCTTTTGATCTTAGCTTGACAAGAATCACAACTTACAGCAAACAAACCCTCCATGCTTTATGAAGTGTTGGTAATCCATCAGTCAAAGTAAATAGCATTTAAAAAAATAAATATGAATCTCCTCTTTCTTCCATATCACCTTGATTTTAAAGTTTGTTCCTTTGAATCAAACAGTGTAAACACATAATGAACATGCTCCTGAAGCACCCCACAGCCATCCAAACTGTTTCTTAGTCATAACATGTTAACTCTACCATAAATAAATCTATAAATCCTTATAAAGATAAGTATGCTCCATAATGATTTTTCTGAAATGTTTAATTAATTTTCCCCAAGTGGAGGTTTACTAATTGCTAATACTAGTTTCAGAAATCTGGCATGACAGCTATTTGGCCATCCAAGAACAAGAGGGAGACAGAGTAAAATACATTTTCTAATTGCTTATTATATTTCTCAACTGAAGAACATAAAGTTCACAAATAACTCACAACCATAAGCCTGTAGTGTATAATCCAGAATGAATCATTTAGATGACTACAGCTAGAGGCTGTATATGATGAGACATATCTTTTAGTCAAAGTGAGCAAATAAAGCAACGTTAGGGCTTTTAACAGACATTTTGTATTCACTTGCCTTTAAACACTCCCAAAAATAAAATGAACATGAAAACCAGTGTCCGCCCCACTAGATAGACCAGACCAGGGAATCAACCCAATAAGAAGGCTAAAACTACTTTTATTGAGATTGGCTATAAGAACAGAATTTTGCAAGTCTGATTGTGCTGTTCCTCCTCCTCCTCCTCATTATAGTTCAGCGAATTAGGGAGGCATCTCCATGTTGTTTATTCATTCAGTCGCTTCCGACTCTTCGTGACTTCATGGACCAGCCCACGCCAGAGCTTCCTGTCGGCCGTCACCATCCCCAGCTCCCCCATGGTTGAGTCTGTCACCTCCAGAATATCAACCATCCATCTTGCCCTTGTTCGGCCCCTCTTCCTTTTGCCTTCCACTTTCCCTAGCATCAGCTTCTTCTCCAGGGTATCCTGTCTTCTCATTATGTGGCCAAAGTACTTCAGTTTTGCCTTTATTATCATTCCCTCAAGTGAGCAGTCTGGCTTTATTTCCTGGAGTATGGACTGGTTTGATCTTCTTGCAGTCCAAGGCACTCTCAGAATTTTCCTCCAACACCACAGTTCAAAAGCATCTATCTTCCTTCGCTCAGCCTTCCTTATGGTCCAGCTCTCACAGCCATGGGTTACTACAGGGAATACCATTGCTTTAACTATGCGGACCTTTGTTGTCAGTGTGATGTCTCTGCTCTTAACTATTTTATCAAGATTTGCCATTGCTCTCCTCCCAAGAAGTAGACGTCTTCTGATTTCCTGGCTGCAGTCAGCATCTGCAGTAATCTTTGCGCCTAGAAATACAAAGTCTGTCACTGCCTCCACTTTTTCTCCCTCTATTTGCCAGTTATCAATCAAGCTGGTTGCCATAATATTGGTTTTTTTGAGGTTTAACTGCAACCCAGCTTTTGCACTTTCTTTCACCTTCGTCATAAGGCTCCTCAACTCCTCCTCGCTTTCAGCCATCAAAGTGGTATCATCTGCATATCTAAGATTGTTAATGTTTCTTCCAGCGATTTTAACTCCAGCCTTGGATTCCTCAAGCCCAGCACGTCGCATGATGTGTTCTGCGTACAGGTTGAATAGGTAGGGTGAGAGTATACCTGCCGTACTCCTTTCCCAATCTTAAACCAGTCCGTTGTTCTGTCTCTGTTCTTACCGTTGCTACTTGGTCGTTATACAGATTCCTCAGGAGGCAGACAAGACGACTTGGTATCCCCATACCACCAAGAACTTGCCACAATTTGTTATGATCCACACAGTCAAAGGCTTCAGAATAGTCAATAAAACAAAAATAGATGTTTTTCTGAAACTCCCTGGTTTTCTCCATTATCCAGCGGATATTGGCAATTTGGTCTCTAGTTCCTCTGCCTTTTCTAAACCCAGCTTGTACTTCTGGCAATTCTCGCTGCATGAATTGCTGGAGTCTACCTTGCAAGATCTTGAGCATTATCTTACTGGCATGTGAAATAAGTGCCACTGTTCGATAGTTTGAACATTCTTTAGTGCTTCCCTTTTTTGGTATGGGGATATAAGTTGATTTTTTCCAATCTGATGGCCATTCTTGTGTTTTCCAAATTTGCTGGCATATGGCATGCATCACCTTGACAGCATCATCTTGCAAGATTTTAAACAGTTCAGCTGGGATACCGTTGTCTCCTGCTGCCTTGTTATTAGCAATGCTTCTTAAGGCCCATTCAACCTCACTCTTCAGGATGTCTGGCTCTAACTCACTGACCACACCGTCAAAGCTATCTCCAATATTATTATCCTTCCTATACAGATCTTCCGTATATTCTTGCCACCTTTTCTTGATCTCTTCTGCTTCTGTTAGGTCCTTACCATCTTTGTTTTTGATAATTCCCATTTTTGCCTGGAATTTACCTCCGATGTTTCTAATTTTCTGGAAGAGGTCTCTTGTCCTTCCTATTCTATTGTCTTCTTCCACTTCCGCACTTTGCTTGTTTAAAAATAATTCCTTATCTCTTCTGGCTAACCTCTGGAATTTTGCATTGAATTGAGCATATCTCCCCCTGTCACTGTTGCCTTTTGCTTTCCTTCTTTCTTGGGCTACTTCCAGTGTCTCAGAAGACAGCCATCTTGCCTTCTTGGTTTTCTTTTTCTTTGGGACGTTTTTTGTTGCCGCCTCCTGAACAATGTTGCGAACTTCTGTCCATAGTTCTTCCGGGACCCTATCTACTAAATCTAGTCCCTTAAATCTATTCTTCACCTCCACTGCATATTCCTTAGGAATATTAGTGAGCTCATATCTAACTGATCTGTGGCTCTTCCCTATTCTCTTTAGTCTGATTCTAAATTTTGCAATAAGAAGTTCGTGATCTGAACTACAGTCAGCTCCAGGTCTTGTTTTTACCGACTGTATAGATGTCCACCACCTTTGGCTGCAAAGGATGTAGTCAATCTGATTTCGGTGTCGACCATCTGGTGAAGTCCATGTATAAAGTCGTCTTTTAGGTTGTTGGAAGAGTGTGTTTCCCTGAGTTGCTTCCAAATGTTATGTGGACATTCTGGTCTTTAAAAATGTTTCAGCTCCTTCTGCCTACATAACTGTTCCCGTGTATCTCTGTCAAAGTCATTTCCTTACTCCTTATAGCCAGTTAACAGAAGCTCATTATTGCTTGATGAATTAAATCAAAGAAGCAGTTGCCCCAAATAAACATGATACATTTGTCCTCAATAGATCAATGACACAAGACTACCTTTGCCATCTAATCTCCAGATGTTTTGGGACTACAGCTTTCTGAATTCCAAGACAACATGGACATTAGACTGAGAAAATTAATATCAAGTTGTTAACTGATTAATGTTATTGTCATACAAATTTATTTCACAGGGTTGTTGTGTAATTAGACTATCTGCCTCAGTTCATACAAATATATCTAACACTGATATATAAATAACATAAAAATATATATAACAGTAAAGAGCAAATCTAGGGGGCGTGGTGGCTCAGCGGGTAAGACGCCAGGCTTGTCGATCGGAAGATCGCAAATTTGGAGGTTCAAGACCCTAGCCCCGCGTGATGGAGTGAGCTCGCGCACTTGTCCCAGCTCTTGCCAACCTAGCAATTCGAAAGCATGCAAATGCAAGTAGATAAATAGGTACCACTTCGGTGGATAGGTAACAGCGTTCCGCACGCATCATGCCGGCCACATGACTGTGGAAGCGTCTTTGGACAGCGCTGGGTCTTCGGCTAAGAAACGGAGATGAGCACCGGCCGCTAGAGTCAGACACGACTGCACAAATGTGCGGGGGGAACCTTTACCTTTTTAAAGAGCAAATCTAGACCATGCAAATGTTTTCTAAGCTTTCAAGTGCTTCCTCTACCTGTTCCTTATTACATCTCCCCAATTTTTTTCTGAAGGTGTCAGCCTTTCAGGATTGATCAGATCAGGAAACGGATTCCATAGGAAGACTAGAACTACACTTTATTGAGATAGGCTACAATAACAGAATCCTGCAAACCTGATTGTGCTTTACAGGTAGTCCTTACTTAGCAACCACAATTGGGACTGGCAACTCGGTCGCTAAGTGCCACAGTCGCTAAGTGGAAAATCACGTGACTGCGACGGGCTTACAACCTAACTTCCCATTCAGTTGTTAAGCGAAGCACCATGGTTGTTAAGCAAAACATCACATGACTGAGACTTGTGATTTTACTTCCTCCTTCTCTACCAACTCGGTTTGTCACAAGCTGGTTATGAAGCACCCAAGTGGCAATCATGTGGCTGTAGGATGCTGCGATGGTCATAAACGTGAGGATTGGTCGCAAAGCTATTATTTTTCACCTTTGTAACTTTGAACAGTCATTAAACAAGGGAGTCGGTAAGCAAGGACTACCTGTACTTTTCCTCCCTCTTATCAAAATAGTATTATAACAGAACAGTTTTTTTAGTTTTTTAATGTTTTTATATTATTTTTTATATTTTTTATATTATATTTTTTATAGTTTTTTATATTATATTTTTTATAGTTTTTTATATTATATTTATATTTTATATAAAGTTTTTTATATTAAAAGTTTATTTTAATATTAAAAAAAAAGTAATTCAGAGCTCCCTTAGTACCACCCCCTCCCTTAGTATACCCCTCCCCTGGAGAATGGTACTGAAGGATTATAAACACTTAGATATCATGTTTAAAAAAGAAGACATTTATGTTGAAAACTTACAGCTGAGCATTACACTCTAAGAGTAAGCAGGCTTTGCTGTATCAAACAAATTATATTTTATTCCGTATTGATAGTGAAATCTTCTAAATGATGTACCTGTTGTACCTGTTACTCAGAATTAGTTGTGACTTTGACAAAAGCAATGTTGGTGAGGTATTCTCTATGTGCCTCTTGAATACAAAAACAACATATATGCAAAAATCCAAGTCTTGCCAAGAAAAAAAAATGAGCCAGAGAGAAAATAACTATTCTAAGTCCAAAACTGACATTTTTATTCCCTGTTTTGGGGGGGGGGGGGCACATTGATGGAAATAGAGGTGCTTATATCTGGCAAATCAAAAGCTTCTCTTTATCTACCCCAGTATGTCAAGGTTTTGCCTTTATCACCATCAGAGCACTTGGACAAAGCAAGAAGGTAAAGGAGATTTCTCACGAAGGAGACATGCAAGGGTAGACGTGCCCCTCTAACTATGGGTGACCGTCTTTTCAACTGAGCAGAAGGACAGAGTGGCACCATTTTATACCCTCTGGGATGTCCACTCAGGGACTGTAGGACTTAAAACCACAATTGCACTAAAGATATAGCTAAATCTCCCAAAGGGAGAGAAGTGTCCACACAGAAACCGGCTTAAACTAAACCTGGACTGCAGTTTCTATAACCCATGAAGCCAAATCAAGCCCAGAGATGACTGCAGGAAAGGTCAAAGGGTAGGGGGTAGGGGTGAAGGGAAATGACGAAAGCAGGATGTGCACAATATCCTTCCCTTTTGTACATGTGTTGTATATATTTTTTATGTCTGTAGAATATGTGGCTGAGTTTTTAAAAAGCCAGGCCTCAAAACTTTTTTTCTGTTTGGGCTCAGGAGCACATGTTCACCCCCCACTCAGGAATGCTAATTGCCCCCAGGTGCCGGCCAGTCTGAGAGTTTCTGACCAATCAGAATTAGCTGTTAGAGCTTTGCCCATATTGGGAATCTGTTGCCTAGGTGTTTTAGTCACATGGTGGATCCTGTCCACTCAGAGGCTGGTCAGGTAAAGGTTTAAAATGTAAATGCCTTTTGTCCTTTTGTTCTCTCTCTGCATTCTGCTCTCTGCTATCTAAATGGCTATGTTAATCAACCATGCCATGCTTTGGCTAAAGAAGAAGATTCAAGGTTTGTTCCTATGTTTCTGTTTTAAATAAAGCAACGTTTTTACTACAAACTTATCTCTTGTTTTTTTCATAACTCTGATCACAAATTTTATAAAAATACAAAAGGTTATGGGCCCAGCAATTGCTTCTGCGATCAGAGACAAAACTTATGGAAAAATATAAGAGAGAAGAAAGCTGAACTGATTCAATCTACATCTGGAGAGGCTTCCTTTGTTTTTTTGAAACTTGCCGGCAGTTACAGGAAGTTTCCATTGGAGGCGGAGTTTTGCCTCGTGTTTGCAAGCCTCGTGGTGTTTTTTGGATTTCTACAACAGGGGAGAGAAGGAGCCATGGCTGCTGCTGCTACAGCTTCAAATTTTCAAGGTATGCTCCTGGAAAGGCTCTCTAATTCTAATTATTTGAACTGGTCTTTGAAAATGGAAAGTTTCTTGAGGAGAGAAAATTTATGGTCTGCAATTTCTGAACAAATTCCTCAGAATCCAGATCAAGCCTGGTTGAGGAAAGATGAGAAATGCAAAGCCTCCATTATTTTGGCTGTTCAGGATGATCAGCTTATTCATGTGAGAGGCAAAGAAACTTCCAAAGACTTATGGGACTATTTGCGTGATTTATATGTGAAAACTAGTCCAGGCAGCAAGGTTATTTTAACGAAAAAACTGTACAAGGCTCACTTGCCTGAGAATGGAAATTTGCCTGATCATCTCCACAAGCTTCAGAATTATTTTGTGGAACTTCAGGAACCTGGGATGGAATTTACCCCCCTGATGAAAGCCTACATTATGCTTTCTTCATTGAATGAGTCCTGGGACACTTTAATTTGCTCCATGGAGGGAATCCCAGAAGCTGATTTAAATCCATCGTTTGTGTCTACCCGGCTGCTTGCTGAGTGGGAGAAGCGACAAGAAAAAGCTGCCTCCATTTCTACAATAAAGTCTTCTCGTGGCCAGCAGAGGGAGCGGAAGAGCTCTGAATTTCAAGCTTCTGCATTATCCAGCAGGCGATGCTTTACCTGTGGATCCTCTGCTCATCTCCAAAAGGACTGTGTTCAAAAGAAGAAGACTTCAAAGAAGAAAGAAGAAACTTCTGGAAAGAAGATTCTTCATGCAACAGTTGTTGAGAACTCTGATAATAAAGATTTGTGGGTTCTTGACAGTGGGGCCAATTCTCATATATGTCACAATAAAGATTCCTTTCTGTCTTTGTCTAAAACTAACAAACAAAAAGTTTCCTTAGCAGATGGATCTGTATCCAAGATCGTGGGTGAAGGTGAGATCAATCTTCCATGTTTGGGGGAAACTGTTAAAAATGTTTTGTTTGTGCCTAATTTTCAAAGCAATCTCTTGTCTGTGGGGCAGCTAGTAGCCTCAGGTTATGTTATAACTTTTAAGAAAGAGGGTTGTGATATTAGAAAGAATGGTAAAATGGTTGCAAAGTGTTTGCAGAAAGATTCTCTGTACATTGTACAAAATGCTGAAAAGCAGCAAATTGCTAAAGCCAAGGCTGTTTTTGAAAATAAGCCCTTGCACGACCAGTGCATCCATTTATTACATAGGAGATTTGCTCATGCTAATTTTAAGTACATATCTCAAATGCCTAGTTATTCTGCTGATTTAAAATTGAAGTCTTGTGATAAATATCTAGACTGTGCAGTTTGCAAGGAGAATAAAACCACAAGGGCTCCTGTGAAGAAGTTTTCTGATAGGTCCACCTCTAGGCCTCTAGAGATAATTCACTCTGATGTTATAGGTCCATTTTCTCCTAGTCTTGGGGGAGCAAGGTACATTTTGACCTTCATAGATGATTTTTCCAGGTACACATTCATTTATTTGCTGAAACACAAAGATGAGGTCTTTGATAAATTTAAGGCTTTTGTGGCTTGGGCGAATGGAAAATTCCCAAGGCCAGTGTCTGCTTTGCAATCAGATCGAGGTGGAGAGTATCTATCCTCAAAGTTTAAAAGCTTTTTGTTAGAAAAAGGGATAGAACACATTTTGGCTAACCCTTACACTCCTGAACAGAATTCTGTTGCAGAAAGAAAAGGCAGAACGCTGCAGGAAGCAATGATGTGTTTGCTGAAGGATGCTAGTTTGCCTTTTAGGTATTGGGGAGAAGCTGTTAATACAGCGTGTTATGTGCAGAACAGGCTGTTTAGCAGTGCAATTCAGGATGTCCCTTTTCGTTTGTTCTATGGTGTGAAGCCTAAAGTAAGCCACCTCAGGGTGTTTGGAAGCACAGCTTGGGTCCACATTCCCAAACAGCTGAGGCGCAAGGGGGCTTCCAGAACAAAGAAAGCAATCTTTGTTGGGTATGAACAGAGTCAGAGAAGCTACAGGTTCATACTGGATAATCAACTGATAATTAGTAAAAGTGCTTCTTTTGCTGAGCAGAATTGGGATAAAATAAACTCTAGTTCTTCAGTTGATTTATCCATGGGGGAGCAGCAAAGTCTTGCTGATGGTGATTTGCAGGAATCACTTAGTGAAGTCAATGATCAAGAAGCTGACTTGTCTGGAAAGTCAGAGGTTTCTGAGGACAATGGTGGGAAACAGAGTGTTAGTCCTGTCCTACCTCGCAGGTCTGAAAGGATTAATAAGGGAGTTCCTCCTGATCGTTATCAAGTAGATGTTGTGAAGGCTTTTCACATTCACACAGAGCCTGAGTCTCTGGAAGAAATTAAAGAAATGCCAGCTGAAATAGCTAAGTGTTGGCATGAAGCCATGCAGCAAGAGTTGGATTCCTTAAAGGAAAATAAAACTTGGAAACTAGTAAGTTTGCCTCCCAATCAGAAGGTTCTAGGTTGTAGGTGGGTGTTCAAACTGAAAAAAGATTCTGATGGCAAAATTCAGAAGTACAAAGCAAGGTTGGTAGCAAAAGGTTTTGCTCAAAGAAAATATGTGGTTGATTTGTTGCTGCTCACTTCATCTGATGAACAGAAGCATTCCTTTGAGGTTTGTATGAAAAACAATTTCACATTGAAATGTCTTGGAGCAGTCAACAATTACCTAGGATTAGAAATTCAGAGGGAAAAAGATGGCAGTTTTCTCATAAGCCAGAGCAGTAAAATTAAGAAGCTGCTGGAGGATTTTAAAATGCAGGACTGCAAGTCTGTCTCCTCCCCCATGCTTCCCGAGTTTCTAAAAGAGGAGGGGGTGAAGGGGGATGGTGAGTCATCTGAAGGAGATAGTTTCAGATCAGCCATTGGCAGTCTTCTTTACATTGCAAACAATAGCCGTCCGGACATTTCTAACAGTGTGTCCATTTTGAGCAGGTTTGTGGAAAATCCCACATCTGCTGCAAAGTCTGGGTTAAAAAGGCTGTTTCGTTATTTGCAAGGCACCAAAGATTTTTGCTTAAGGTTGTCTGCTACAGACACAGAAGAAAAGTTAGAATGCTGGTGTGATTCAGATTGGGCTGGAGATCTCAGTGATAGGAAGTCTACTTCTGGAAGTGTAATTCAATTTGCAAAGTCCACTATTGCTTGGTTTTCCAGAAAGCAGACTGTAGTAGCCATCAGCACAGCTGAAGCTGAATTTTATGCTTTAGCACAACTGTGCAATGAAGTAATTTGGTTGACTCAATTGTTGGAAGACATTGGAGTCATTTTAAGCCAGCCTGTAACAATTCATGAAGACAATCAAGCCTGTATCCATTTGGTTTTATCTGAAAGTTCCAGAAACCGCACAAAGCACATTGATGTGCGTTTTCATCTTGTTAAAGATTTTCTAGCCAAGAAAAAGGTTGTTTTGAAATACTGTGATACTAAATTAATGTTGGCTGATATCTTAACCAAGCCTCTAGTTGCCAGTAGGCACACTGAGTTGATTACCAAGCTGGGTTTGTTTCCATATTCTTTCTAGTCATAAAAAAAGGGGAGTGTTGTATATATTTTTTATGTCTGTAGAATATGTGGCTGAGTTTTTAAAAAGCCAGGCCTCAAAACTTTTTTTCTGTTTGGGCTCAGGAGCACATGTTCACCCCCCACTCAGGAATGCTAATTGCCCCCAGGTGCCGGCCAGTCTGAGAGTTTCTGACCAATCAGAATTAGCTGTTAGAGCTTTGCCCATATTGGGAATCTGTTGCCTAGGTGTTTTAGTCACATGGTGGATCCTGTCCACTCAGAGGCTGGTCAGGTAAAGGTTTAAAATGTAAATGCCTTTTGTCCTTTTGTTCTCTCTCTGCATTCTGCTCTCTGCTATCTAAATGGCTATGTTAATCAACCATGCCATGCTTTGGCTAAAGAAGAAGATTCAAGGTTTGTTCCTATGTTTCTGTTTTAAATAAAGCAACGTTTTTACTACAAACTTATCTCTTGTTTTTTCCATAACTCTGATCACAAATTTTATAAAAATACAAAAACATGCACTGTGACATTGCACAGAAGTTCAAAAAGAATAGACTTTATGTCACAACAGTACAATGCTCCTTTCATCATTTTAACAAAAACATCAGATCCTGTGGAGATCTCCACTCCAGACTATTAGCCACATGACCGAATTTAAATTTTCATGAAAATTTAAATTCAGTCATATGGCTAATAGTCATATAATTAATTCTTAATTATAATTAAGTCATATAATTAATTCTTAATTATATTTCATGATAAATCTTAAAATTCTAGTTACAGTATAAAACTAAATCTGTAAGGTTTTTGTGAAATATAATTTTTAAAACTTGGGTAATATATACTTCATCATTTTTTTTTATTTGCAGTATAGCCTAATTTTGCTGGCTATCTTCCACCCTTGCCCCCAGTCCAAAATATAGGTCTCTGCTAGTGATGCAGATATCTCATGGATAGCAGCTTAAGCTGAACCAGGCCTATTCGACCTGTGACCCATCAAACAGGTCACTTATTGTGCCCAAACCAGCTGCAATGGATAGCTATGTGTTTTTAATGCTTGAGGAAACCTATGTTGTCCACTTGTGAGCAATACGGTCTTTTTAATGTGATATCTCAATTTCCATTAGAAATCTTTGTCATAGGAATGTGTGACTAGAGTTCATGATGTCTTTTTTAGTTTTGGGGCACAATCCACAGGTATTACTGTTTGAATGATAGAACTGCAGTTTTCACACAATACACAAACAACCCATCTCTTAATAGAAGGGGGAAGGATGTGTGGGTCACTAATTTCAAACTACTCTTTTCTGCTCTGATGCTAAATGGACAGCCATTACTTTGTAGTGGGGAGAACAGGGTTACTTACATTAACTTCGGTTATAGCAATATCAACGACGCTACCAACAACAATTAAGGCATCAAAAGTGTTCCATGCATCAGTGAAATAGTGCTGTTAGGACAAGCATTCAGTAGCACGAGAAAACAGAAACAGAAAAGAAAGAGAAGAAAAGGACAGTGTTATAACACAGAAACACAATGTACTAGTACTGCATCTTTCCATCTCAAATCTGAGAAAGTGGGAAGCAAACTATGAATTATGACTGGCCTGTATTCGGAGTTAAGAACCATATCCAAAGTTCTGTGACTTGTCCAAATAACAAAATAGGTGGGGGAAGGGAGAAGAGAGATAAAGAAAGAGCGTGGGGGGGGGGGGAGAGAAAAAGAGAGAGAGAGACAGCGCAGTGGGACTGCAGGTGTTTTGCTGGGGAATACTCACATCAGCTTCACTGAGAACGATGTCTACTATGCTGCCAAGAACGACGAGGGAGTCAAACGAGTTCCAGGCATCACTAAAATAGCCCTGAACAGAGCAGGCAGGGTGCAAATGTTTGTGATTACATATGAAATGTCAGAATATTTGCATACTTCTGTTTAACTTCTTCATAAACAGAAATTACATCAAACAAAAATTTTGGGGTGTCATGAGGAAAGAATAAACAATATTGCCTACTGAAGGAAAGGCTTATATGTGACATGATTCCATTGCCATATACCAACAGAGTTCTGCAGATGGTTTATGTTGTAAATATGGACACAGAGTACTAGCAGTACGAGCAGAAAATATCTGCACTCCACACTGCTCCAATGAGACTTCACTACAAATTAACTTCATTTTCTAAGGTAGTTATAATTATGGATGACAACTACCACAAGCCCCATCCAACTGATGCTGTGTGAGGGCACCAGTTTGCCTACTCAAGCATACTGCTACTCAAGGAGAGAGCCAGTTTGGTCTAGTGGTTAAGGTGCTGGGCTAGAATCCAGGAGACTGAGAGTTCTAGTCCCGCCTCAGGCATGAAAGCCGGCTGGGTGACCTTGGGCCAGTCACTCTCTCTCAGCCCTGGGAAGGAGCCAATAGGAAACCAGGAGCCTGAGAGTTCTAGTCCCACCTTAGGCATGAAAGCTGGCTGGGTGACCTTGGGCCAGTCACACACACTCAGCCCAACTCACCTCACAGGGTTGCTGTTGTGGGGAAAATGGGAGAAGGAAGGAGTATTAGGTATGTTTGCTGCCTTGAGTTATTTATAAAAATAATAAAGGCGGGATAAAAATTAAATACACGTTGACACTGGATAGCCTCTCTCACAGGTAACCTTTCACTGCCCTAATGCATCTCTCATAACCTCTACTGACCGAATGGCTGCCAGTGAAAAATCCTGGTGGGCATGACAATTCAGGGGAGTATCTTAAAATCTAAATACTGTAAATTCATGCTTCTGTGTAGTTTACTTCTGCAAACTAATATGTTGAAACACCAAACATAAGCAAAGATGTGTTGAATAATCTGTGTGTAGAATTCTACTTTAAGTAGAATCACCCCAAATCTCACCATGTAGATAGGAACACAGGAAACGGGCTTATTCAGAACATTTCCCATCACAGTATTTTTTTTTTACTTTGGCTGTGTTAACATGGCATGCTGAACTCATCATTGGTAGGGTTAATGGTTAATATGCTCTGAGAACACCTAAGCTCAGTCAGCCATGGGGTTAGAAAGGGGTAGCTTTAACCTAAAACAGAGCTGGGATATTTGGAGTTAAACAAAGCCCCTCCAGTCAGTTCTATCATGGGAACATGGAATAGATGGTTAGCCCTTTCTTCCTGCTGCTGGCACAAAGTCCATATGTGGAGAGGCCATACAGAACAAAACTTTTGGGGGAACTCCATCCATCTTATATTTTTACTTTAAACTCCCACCTATTGCAGACACACAGAAGGAGGTGAAAGGGCAGGGGTGGATAAGCCTTCCCCAACTCTTTCTGCCAATTGTACTACAGTGAATCATTTTTTTTACATTTTTCCATAACATTAAAAAAATGTCAGGAATCAACAGCTTCAAAGATACTCTCGTGGTAGCTGAGCTTCCTACAAAGATAAATAAATAAATAAAGATGGCTTCTCTCTGGGTAGAAACAGGTTGGGTCAGTTATATGAATGATATGAATTCAGCCATTGTCTAACTCAGTGTTTCTCAACCTTGGCAACTTTAGAAACACTAGTCTAACCAATAGCTTTGAAAGGCTTCTGAGAGGAAACTTCTCCAGCCCTATTTAGATCTTCTTCATGAAAGCAAGTATTCTTGCACTAAACTATGGTCCTTTCCATATTAAAGGTAAAGGTAAAGGTTCCCCCCGCACATTTGTGCAGTCGTGTCCGACTCTAGGGGCCGGTGCTCATCTCCGTTTGTTAGCCGAAGAGCCAGCGTTGTCCGAAGACGCTTCCACGGTCATGTGGCCGCATGACGCGCGTGGAACGCTGTTACCTACCCACCGAAGTGGTACCTATTAATCTACTTGCATTTGCATGCTTTCGAATTGCTAGGTTGGCAAGAGCTGGAGCTAGTGCGGGGGCTCACTCCGCATGCAGGGCTAGGGATTCGAACCTCCGAACTTGCAATCTTCCGATCAACAAGCCTGGCGTCTTACCCGCTGAGCCACCACGCCCCTTTTTCCATATTATGTATGATTAATAATGCCCACAATGAATTAAAAATTAAAAGAAGTCAATCTGACATACAATATATGAAATAATAAAGATGAATATGAAACTAATGGGCAGCACTCAGACCCTGTGGCAGTTTAAATCAGCTTGTATGGATTCATTAAGAGTGTTTTTGTTTAATGAAGTTTGATTCTCCTCCGAATTGTGACATGCTATTAGTGTCTCTTTAAGTCATGAAAATAGGAAATAAAATAAAAAACAAGCCAGCAGAACTGACATTTCCAAATAAGAAATATCTACATTGTTTGATCTCTATGGTCTCAGCAACACCTCCTTAGTGACTGAAACAAAATGTATTGTTTGATCAGCACAATTCAGGAGAAGAGAAAAGCCAGACAGATGTAAACAAAGTTATCATGAGAAGATTGCACTAACAATAGAGGGGAATGAGAAACAGCTCAAGCAGAATATGGGCCATTATAAGGGCACTCCAAAATGTTTGGAGTGGAATGTTAACTGGAAAATACTTGAATGGGCTGCTGTCTTATTGAGTTACTATAATATTGCTGGAAGTTTAAACTGCATGTCACATATTGATTTCTTAAGGCACACCTTTCCCATCAGCATGCTCAATATTGTTTTCAGCAATGTGTAGGGGCAAAGCAAGCAAATACAAATAAAAACACAAGTAAAAGAAATCAAGATGATTCTGGAAAAGGGAAAATGCAATATATGGACAAGTCACAGCAAGTAAACTTGCATCACACATCTCATAGCCTTCATCACTGCAATAACCCAAGATGAAATTACTTACTAGGTATCTTTTCTTTTTTGGCACACAAATCTGATACAAAATGGCAAGGGAAAATAATTCCATATTTGGTTACATAACGCATAATGCATAATGGTTTTCATGACCTAATGAACTTTGCAAATAATCTATGGTATTCAAATATTTTTTGTTGGAAAACAGGTAGTGGAATGGCTTGAAACATAAAGTATGATGTTGTCCCCCACTCCCTCAATGGCAAGTTGCAGGGTTAAACCCACCCACTGACATCGGTGAACTGAGCATGCTCATCTGGAAAAGAATCCCTAGGTTCAAGCAGTTACTGACAAAGTTGAGACTCTTGGCTTGGCAGACATTCCGATTCCACAGGTGCCCTTATATGGAAGAGCCTGCCTTCTAATGGAGGTATGTGGATAGTGGAGGACTGAATTGCCATCAGTTATGAGAGATGGCATGGTCACTCCTACTTCAAAGTACAACTGACCCCATGAGGAATGGCTGAAACTACTATATAGCCTGGGATTAATTGGATCCATAAGAAAGATCATAATCTGGTATTTTACATCCAAATTATCTTTGAATAACAACTGGGAATGTTAAACTACTGAATTTGAAAAAAAATCAATCATATTAAATTGCTGGAGCCCATTTGTTCATTTGCAAACTGTTCTTAAGCTATACTGCTCCCAAATGTGTCAGTGCCCACCTATAAACTTATGCCCGTTCTATTTGCCCAAATTATATACTAGTTCTCTGAAATACTTGTGAGACAAGACACTGCCCTGTTTTGTCTTATACTACCACAGTGGTCAAACATGCCTTGGGATTGACATTCAATATGTTTGGGAGTATAATATATGTTCAGAACTAGCAGAAGAAAAAAGGTGAATTTATGACATTAATATATTCCTTACTTATTATTACCAAGCAATACATTTTTTAAAAAAAAAATCACATTTCTACATTTTATTTCCTGCAGTTGCATAAACGCTGTTATCAGATGTAACATTTCTGTGAAGATATTTCTGATGATTTACCATGAAAAACTTACAGTATGTTCTCTCATTTATGTGTGTTGATCTAAGCAAAAAATACTTGTAAATTAATAAGAAGCAACTAAAAAGAAATGCTAATTAAATCATACATAATCTCTTACCTTCGGTTTAAATGCAATGAGTTTCAGAACCATTTCAACAGTAAACACTGCAGTAAACACCATATTCAGAATATCCATTGCATCATTAAAAAGTTTAGATTGTCCATAGTGCTACAAATAAAAAAATGAGAAGATTTTTTATAACTAAATATTTTTCAGGCAATCAAAATAAACAAAGCAACAAATCTCTATCACTCCCCAAATCTTGTACTAAAAAGATTAGTATGAAATCCTGTGTTCTTAATACTTGACAAGGAGAAGTTTGGAAAGTGCGGCATATTCAAAAAATATATGGCAGTCTCTTGCTACCCAGGTATCCAGATTGATAAAACTTTTATTATTCGTTGTCTCTTTTTCTAAATTTACTGTGATGTAACATATGGACTAACCGCCCAGAGTCGCTCTTTGAGTGAGATGGGCAATGACAAAATTAGAAATATAAATAAATAAATATTGACATCATAGTAAATTATTCTTCCCAATAACAGGAAATTTTTTCTCCCAATACTAGGAAATAATTGCTCCCAACAACTTATTAAGTCACCCTTATCTGTGATTAAAATATCCTTTTTCCTAGATCCAATTTTTCTTTACCTCCAGCTCCTTAAAATGATCAATCACTACTGACATTAAATATAAGTCAATTAAGTTTGTTCTCAAGCAAGATTTGTAGGCAATTCTCAAAAGCTAGTTTCACATTAAGTCATTATTTCTTTTAACCAAATCATCTTGTTTAAGAAACCACAATGCCTGGATTTACATTTTAATCGTTTATAAACCATAATGACTACATTCACAAAAAAGCAAGCTAAAACAAAATGAATAATGTGATAACTTGGCATAGCATGTGAATTCAGGTAAAACTAGTAAAAAGGAAACTGACTAGCTTTGATCACAGTTAAACTGGATGCTGGCAATTGGCTGGATTCATACGTTGTGCTAAAATGAAGTTCCTTTTCATTTTGGCTTGTGGAATAAGCCACAGTGGCTTGATTCACACATACTTCTAAGCCATAAGCAATGGTTTACAAACCACAGTGGCTGGGTTCACTGATGCCTGCAGCTAGCCAAGATGAGGCAAAATTGACAAAGTGTGCATTGTGACATCAAAATATAAGCTCTGCCTTTTCACACTTGTGTGGTAAGGCTGCAGACAAGTATGTAAAGGGTAGGTTTTGTGTCATGACACTGTGATCTTCATTTTAGTGCTTGTTCCCCTTGTTCACCCATGGACACCCAAGGATGGGTTCTCAGAACATGCCAACCCCAAAGCAAACATGAAATGTGAACCCAGACAGTGTATCTCACTGTAATGGTTAAGCATTTGTTTAAGGATGGGATGAAGGGAAGAAGCACACAACTGAATGCCTGCTACAAATGCAAGGATTTAAATACATGCAACTGCTGTTACACAGGGAAATTTAAGAGGTCCTCATTACTCAAGCTTGTAATTTTGTTCCCATGTACTTGTGCAAAAAGCCTCTCACTTCAGTTAAATGTCCAATCTTGAATTCTAGTCTATGAAGGCAAGAAAGTTTGAATGGAAGTATTTTATTTTGAAAATTTTTCCCTTACAGAATAGACTTTCTGAACATTTATAGGGAAGCCTGGAGAATTTGATGTCAATTATCGATGCGGCCAAAAGTATTGGTACCCCTCCACTTTCCCAATTTGCCGTGAAATAAGTTGAAACTGATACAGGTAAGTGGCATCCACCATTCTTTATTTCATAGTCCATAGAGCAGGCATTTTGCTTTTGATGTATGACTTAACACATTCTTGTAAATAATAAAACTATAATTTAAAATAATTTTCTTAAGCTTTTAGTAAAAAATAGTAATTCCAAAACCACAGATGAAATCCACTGTTGCATGCAAGGTACCTTTTCTCTGTGCCATCTTGCAGCATTCCTAAATATGATCTGGAGGAAATGCTAACAACATGTAGGATAATTCTAAATAAATTCTAAATAAACAAATACAAGGTAATTCTAAATAAACTGGCGGGGGGGGGGGTAACTAATTGTAAAATAAAATGGCCATACCCAATTTCCTTAGGTTAACTCAGAAGGGGCACCTTGTTTCATTCCTACCTGCATTGCCAAGCAAAGGGTGTTGAGCATGATGAGGACAAACATGATATATTCAAAGACAGCAGAGTTCACCATATACCAGAATTTGTACTGGTAAGGATTTTTTGGAATGTATCGACGCAGCGGCCGGGCTTTCAAAGCATATTCTACACACTGACGCTGAAAACAGTAGAAATGTCAAAATCATAAACAGGAATTGCAATGTAGGCCAGAAGTATCTGTCTGCGATTCAAGTTTTTATTTCAGAAACAAATCCATTAGTGGACAGCTCCATTATATGAACTGTTACATCACATAGGCAGAGCCAGAAGGGAAGAAGCATTCTAAACATATACTGGAAAAGTCACCTAGAACTAGACTGTGATCACGATGTAACTGTTAAATTCAGTGCTTAAAACTAGCTTTTGTGCCTGTAGCTCTGGATCATCAGAATCTAAAAATAATTACTATTTAGCAATTACTTCATAATCTCTCTTTGTGCAAACATAGTTTTATATACCACAGGTCTAAAGACAAGCTGTGCTTAAATAAATATGAGCAAGTCTTAACACTTTGCTGGGCTAGAATCCAGGAGACTGAGAGTTCTAGTCCCGCCTTAGGCATGAAAGCCAGCTGGGTGACCTTGGGCCAGTCACTCTCTCTCAGCCCTAGGAAGGAGCCAATAGCAAACCAGGAGACTGAGAGTTCTAGTCCCGCCTTAGGCATGAAAGTTGGCTGGGTGACCTTGGGCCAGTCCCTCTCTCTCAGCCCAACTCACCTCACAGGGTTGCTGTTGTGGGGAAAATAGGAGGAGGAAGGAGTATTAGGTATGTTTGCCGCCTTGAGTTATTTATAAAAATAATAAAGGCGGGATAAAAATTAAATAAACAAACAAACAAACAAACAAATAAATAAATAAGATAGGCAAATCAAAGCAGATTTATCTGCCACTTGTTGCAGGAATGGACAAATGACTTGCCCTCAACCCCACTCACTGTGACACAAGCAGAACAGAAGCAAATTAATAGGCAGGAAAATATTGAATTCCTAAAAGCCACAGTGCTGTCATGGTCAAGGGAGACAGGAGGGAAGGAGGTAGAGGAAGAGGGAAAGGCTCTAAGATCTTCACAGCATATCCCTTAGGGTTCACAGCAAGATGGGAAGCCTAACTGAAAGCACCAGGATGATGAGCTGAATGAGCAGGAAAGAAGAAAGAAGCCTCATTTTAAAGGAGTAGGTTGGTGATGACTGAATTCATGGGGAAAAACTGAATTAATGTTCCTCCACATACCCAGGTGAGATGCCAACCATCTAAAAACTGCTGCTAAAGATAAGGCCTTTCTGCCTGAAGATAAGGCCTTTTCCTACCTTCTTAGACACTAAGTTAATTTCCTCTAGGGACAGATAGGAATGGGAAGCTCCTGCTGGAGTTTCTGGTTTTCCCCTATTTTATCACCTGATTGTCAGGTTTCATGAAAGGATAGGTAGCAGAGATTTTTATTCTCCGTCTTCTAGTAAAGTCCAGGGCTGAAACACTACGCTGTTTGTGAGAGAAGGACTCCCAGTTCCTGGTTATAAACAAAATAAGACTTTTCCTCTCCAGAGATAAAACGACTATTCCTATTTTAAATCATAAAATAAATGTACTAAAATAGTGCAAAACCTTGTGACAGACCACAAATTGTGTAAAATTTCAGCAAAATCTCATCTGATTTCAGTCATTTTTGGAGGGAGTACATGGGTTCCTCTTAGAGGTGTCTTGCGACCCATGGGCTCTTTGTTGCAACCTGTATACTACTCCTTGTAAAATTAAATACTGTCTGATGGTCAGAGGTTGCATTATTTTACACTTATACTGAACTTCATTTACCCATCTGTTGCCCTCTTTGGAGGCAACTTGAGTTTTCTCCATCTTGAATAAGATGGCTCCAGACTGGGTAACTTCAATGCCACCTGGCCTGGAAGTACTTCATCCAGCACTGTGGGAGAAGGCTCGCACAGTCTTCCCTGCATCGCTGTCTGAAGAAGGTTTTTTAGCCCTTTCATGACCTTGGCCTCTTCTGACAGGCCTTTCATCATGTACGGATGTATGCTTTCCTACTGCTGGCCTATCTCAACTGCTTCTCAGTGGGGGAGCAGTTGGGATAGTCCATCCAATTTTCCATACCACAGGCGTCTCTCAACTGGGTGAGCAGGAAGTATTCTCTTCAGCTTGCCCTGGAGCTGCCCAGCAACTTCAACCTTCTCCATACCAAGAGCTTTGTGGGAGGAAGCTAAGAGAGGCTCCCAAACACTCCCAAACAAAGCAACATACTGATTCTTCACAAAGCAGCTTTGAAAGGTCACTTTGTCAAAGTGAAGTACTCCTGTGAAGCTTTGCAAAGCCTTATAACAAAGGTAGTAGAGGTTCTTGTTTCTCATGACTGTGTGCAGCAGATTCATTTGTCATTAAGTTAGGCCAGTTCATAGAAAACTTACTTAGTAATGGAAAGCAAAAGAAACATTAGGATTCTGAAGATCATTATATATCAGATTATAATATTTATATAGATGTTGTTTATTACCTGATTTTTGTCAAGTTCACAGTTCTTGTATTCTTGTTCTCCCTGTTCTTGGAATGTGACAATGACAAAGCCAACAAATATGTTCATCATGAAGAAAGCAATAATAATAATGTAGATGATGAAAAAAATAGAGATTTCCACTCTGTAATTGTAGATTGGTCCTACGTTCTCTCCATTTGAATCTATAGCTTTATAAAGAAGCCTGCATATTAAAGACAAATGAAAAATGATTGTAACATCATGAAAACAGCAATTTCTAATTCTGGTTTCAATATTGAAAGGTATATTTTGTAAGGAAGGTCCTTTTTCTGGTCATGGAACAAGAGGGCAAGAGGCCTGTCGCTATGGGTCCCCTTGTACTCTTCAAAGCCTGTTCCAGACTGTATATCAAGCAGGGGAAAAGAAAATAAGGAGGAGGCCGTGATGCACAAGCAGCTATGAAAATTGGAAGCTGAATTAAATCTAGAGGACACCAGGATGTGGAAAGCTGCTATATAGCAATGTTAAGAATATTAAGAAGAGAAGGTAATCTGGCAAAAGACAATCATTCAAGGTTTTGTAAGCCATTATTGAGGAATCCAGGAAAGAACATCAGGCTGAGGCACACCTTCCTTCTTATAAGAGAGGCGGTTTCAGCAGAAAAATTCTGGTTTGCATGAAGCCAATGTTCTCTGCTACTTTCAAATTAGGAAACTCCATCTTAAAACTAATTAACATACTAAAATTATGGCAAAACTATGCTAAGAAGTCTAGAAAAAAAAGTTACACAAGATTCCAATGTATAACTTAGGAAGAGACTTCCATGAGCACATAGAAGAGGTAAGGAGAAGAAACAGAGAAAAAAGGGGCAAGATAAAAGGGAATGGCTGAATACATAGAAGAATGAGAATATAGTTTGAATCTTCAATAAATTCATTACAGAGTGCAAATGTTTAACCTAGAGTAGGTCTACTGGTAGATTATTCTAAAGCAAGGGAGAATGAGGATCAATATTATTTGTAAGGTGAGCTGTCATCCTGCTAGCATCAACAGTGGAAATGTGAAGGACTCGTGAACATTTTCATCAAATTTACAGTCTGTTTAAAATTAGAAGATATTCATATCCCCTGCTCCATTAACTGTATAGCCCTGTAACACAGAGTCATGGTAGACGAGATGGGCGGCAAAGAAATTTGACAGACAAATAAAATGGTACATCCTCATTACATCAAGGCAATAGTATTTCTGAGAGTCACCTCTGAAAAGGCCAGTCAATAAAATGAAATGAAATGAAATGAAATAAATATTTTGTAAATGATACACTTACGCAGGCCAGCCCTCAAAAGTAGAAACAGTAAAAAGAGCCATCATTGCAGTAAGGACATTATCAAAGTTGAAATCGCTGTTCTGCCATATTCTCTCTCTCACCATTGGACTCTCCACATCTCCATCTTTATAAACAATAAATATTCCCCTATTGATGAAAAAAGCAAACAGTTTCTATTGTAATTGTCAAATATCTTAAACTTTCTTTTATCTTTCTTTCTTAAAATGCATCTATAACACAATCCTTTGCATGTTTTAGTAAGCCCCAATGAACAGCAGGAGAGGGGAATCTTATGACCCACTGAAATACTTCCAACTTTAGCGGTATAGTTATTTCTATTGCATTTATAGCCCAGCTTTCTCCCAAGAACACACACAGACATCTCTTCTGATTTTATCAACAGGTCTCTAAAGTAAATGGATCTGAAAAAGAGACTGACCCAAACTATTCAGTTAGCTTTGTGGTCTACTAGGTACTTGAAGCTGTATATTCCCTGTCAAAGTCCGGCACCTTAGGAACTACACTATATTGCTTCTTAGCAACATTTGGAGAGCCAAAAGCGTCCCATTTCTTTGTTATTGTATTGCCATCTAAAAATGCAGATTAAGAAAATGTTCTTACCGGCAGTCCACAGGATTTTGCTTTGCTTCATCTGTGCACCGATAGAATTTTCCCTATGCATAAAAAAAGCACAGCGATAGAATCTAGAGCACCATTCCTATCTCATAACTTTTCACGCATCTCTGTAGAGCCTCAACAAGCCTCACAAAGAATGATTTACCAGACCAATATTTTATGTATCATTTAGTTTTACTATTTTATTTATTTATTATTTAAATTTATATCACCGCCCATCTCCCCCAACCAGGGGACTCTGGGCGATTTACAATAAAATCACAAGTTAAAAAATATAAACATAAAATTACAATCAGTATAAATACAATAAATAAGTATAAAATCCAAGGGCTAGGTCTTAAATAATAGGGAGGGCACTACGACACCAGCCACCCCCAGGAGGAGCCTCACAAATAATGATTTACCAGACCAATATTTTATGTATCATTTAGTTTTACTATGCTCTGGATTGTTTTCTTCTTGTTCTTGTTCTTACCTTAAAGAGCTGGACACCAATACATGCAAACATGAACTGGAGTAGAGTTGTAACGATCATGATATTACCAATAGTTCGAATGGCAACAAAGACACATTGAACAACATGCTGTAGGGAAGGAAAGAAAAGGAGATCAGTTCAATTTTCACTTGGTGTGTAATCACTATGTTTAATAAACTAGCACTTCATTTTTAAAGTATTAATAAAAGGTTTCATTTGACATTTTAAATTATGCCTTACTATTTTTATACTCAGGATTGGCCCACAATAGGAAAAAAAGGCATCTTATATTCCACAAATTCAGTCTCACCATTAAGCCGTCATAAATAGGATATAAAGAAGCTAATCATGCAATATTAAATATGTCTAAAACAAGCTCCATTGAACTAGAGCTCAATGAGGCTTATTCCCAAGGAACACGATTGGGACCTCAAACTTTCATTGCTAGAGTAGATGAAAGAGAGGTTTTCATTCCCGGGTAGTCTCAAAATTAACATCCCTTTTAGATAAGCCAAGATCAAGAAACAGAATGAGATGATGGGTATACAACCAAACCACCACTAGAACTCAGAAATGAGAGTTATTAAGAAATCTAGACAAAAGAAAAAATCCAGGAGTATAGCAATGTATTTAACATTGGTTTAAAAATGTTTGGAAAAAGGAGAAAGGCATCATTAAAACCAACTAAGATGAATCTCAAAGTGATACAGACAGAATGCTGGACTTATTTGAGCTCAGAGCCCCCAAGGCATTCTTAAGGTAATCTCTGTCAAGGCAACTGACATTTTAGACTATTACTATAATCTTGTTTATAAACAGAATATACATTTTGCAAAGAAAATTCAAATAGAAACCTTAAGTCCTTTTGCTCTGTTAATAGCCCTTAATGGCCTTAAGACTCTTAAAACTCTCAGAATCTTCACAACTGATATAGCACTTGATCTAGATGAAAAGTAAAACAAATAAAATATTAGCTTGACATGACTTAATGCTACTCAACTACTATGATAAAGTTAAGTAATATTCATGCACACAACAGCCCATTAATTCTGAAATTTCATTTGTTTCCAGGAAAAAATAAATACTGATGTATTTTTTGTTCTTTTCTTCTGAAGCAAAAGGATCTCTTGGGGTGGATAACTCCTCAGTAAGCTTAATGCTTAATGCTTCTTAACGGAAACTTTTTAAATGAGTTTAAATTTTATTGTGGAACTCCTTTGAGAGACAAATGAGGAGGATGACATTAAAGTTTTTGTGGTTTTTATTATTACTGTAAGTCATCTAGAATATGTAGAGTGAGCAATATACAAATACATGTATTTATTTATTATTTTATTTCCTATATATAAAGAGCCAGTTTGGCCTAGTGGTTAAGGTGCTGGGCTAGAATCCAGGAGTCTGTGAGTTCTAGTCCCGCCTGAGGCATGAAAGCTGGCTGGGTGACCTTGGGCCAGTCACTCTCTCTCAGCCCAACTCACCTCATTTGTCTCTCAAAGGAGTTCCACAATAAAATATAACTAAAATGCTAATAGTAAAGTAAATAAAATCCCTAAATGACAAAATATTGTGAAATAAGATATAGGCAATATCCAGTATAGTTGAATACATGTGATAATAAAGGAAAACCTATATAGCAGTGGTTTAAACAGCCTAAACACCACATGCTAGCATAGGATGATGATAGACAAGACACAGAAGCTTATTTTATCCCATCCTTACTGCTCAGAATACCATGAATATGCTTGTGTTAAAATGGGGCATTGGTTGCCCTTGCGGCATCCCAGCAAAATGTGCCCAATCTTATCAGTTCTATCCTTACCCTTATGGAGGAATGCTGATAGCTTAGTCTACCAAGTCTACGCTTTCTCTAGCTTACTAAAAAAAATTATCAGAAAGTCTGGCTTAACTAAAGCCATGCTGGCTGGTAGAAATTAGGATCTAGTATCCATAGGCCCATGTAGTTAGGACCACAGCAAACGGAATATTGTGACTTGAAATGCCAAAGGAGTAAATAGTAAAGAACATGAATTAATGAATGATATGAAAGAAAAATAGGTTGTCTGCTTGTGAAACTAAGAGAAAGGGGAAAGGTGAACTTAATCAAGGTGGTCTGATCTAGGGGAGTGGAGTTGATGAATACAACTCCATGCTTGAATGAAGATGTAGATTTGATTATAGAAGAGTAGGCTAAAACGTGTGTCAGAAAATCTGAATTGGACTCACCTAGATTCTAAGAATTTGTAAGTTATTGAAATAGAACTCTAAGTATAGCAAAATACCTATGGCATTTTTTTTCTCAAAATGCAAAGAAAGGGAATACAATCTGTTGGTCATCAAGGTTGATGTAGGATGCTAAGCCCACAAAATATGACCATTTCTGTTCATAGCACTGCTTATATTCAAGTCATAAATGAATACAGTAAAGGGAAAAAAAGCAATACTTACTGAATGCCAAATGACACAAGAGAAACACCTACTACCAACAAGTCCAGCAAGTTAAAGTAATTCCGGCAGAAAGACCCTTTATGAAGGAAGGCTCCAAACACTGTCAGCTGAAAACATAATAGGCAGAGTTTAGTCTTTGCTTCTCAGTTTGAATCATTTATAGGCTGTTTACAAGTTTTCTGCAGAGGATGAATGTTGCTTTTTATAGCAATTAGAATGCAAAGAAAAAGGCTCCCTCTGTTAAGATTAAAAGTTTTGATTTAATACTAAGTCACATCATTTTCAGATATCAGTACATAACTAAATAACAATAAAATATAGGGTTTTTAAACCATATCTCAGCTTTTATGCTTACATGATGTCTTTGCCAAACATTCTAGTTTTAGGCTTTTACATAGCACAGCATTCTTAGAACAGAGTTACACAACTTGTGTTTAATAAGGGAGAAAACTGAAAATATATCATGAATATTCATATCATAACTTTAATTAATAAAGCAGATTCATTTTTTCCTCTTGATCCTATCCAGGTTTTGCAGAGATGCACCTCAAAGGCCAACTGTAGTCTTTGGCTGCAAAAAGCTTGTACACCTCTGTACTAAAATATGGAAGAACGCCGTTATGCTAAAGCAGCCTTAACCAACCTAAAGCCCTCTGGATATATTTTCAGTATCATTCCAGTTTTGGTTCATTACCATGGAAGCTTCAATTCTATACATATAACAGGCATTACTAGGTAGAGAAGGCTGCTCCAAATTTTCTTTTTTACTCAGTAAAGGTAAAGGTAAAGGTTTCCCCTGCACAGTCGTGTCCAACTCTAGGGGCCGGTGCTCATCTCCGTTTCTTAGCCGAAGAGCCAGCGTTGTCCGAAGACGCTTCCGCGGTCATGTGGCCGGCATGACGCGCGTGGAACGCTGTTACCTACCCACCGAAGTAGTACCTATTTATCTATTTGCATTTGCATGCTTTCGAATTGCTAGGTTGGCAAGAGCTGGGGTGAGTGTGGGAGCTCACTCCGTCACTCGGGGCTAGGGATTCGAACCTCCAAACTTGCGATCTTCCGATCGACAAGCCTGGCATCTTACCCGCTGAGCCATCGCGCCCCATTTTACTCAATACCATCCCTTTATTTTGATGTTCCTACCATACTAAGTATTCTCAATGCCCTGGAAAAATATGCCAACTGGATTGGGCTCAAGAGATAAAGGAGATCACTGCATGATCTCTGCATGATCTTGGACTCTAATAAAGCAGGGTCCCAGATCACACCAAGTACTATATGTGTGGTCAAGGGAACAGGAGTTTCCAGCTGAATGTGAGGGACAGAATAGGGGCAGGATCAAATAGTATGGCTTATCTTCTACCCACTTTCAAGCACATTCACATTCAGGTGAATGTCAGAAAAGAGCTACATTTCCCCAAACAGTTCCATGTCTAGAAGTCCATCTCAGTATAAATAAAAATGCAACATTTTGCATTCAGAATCTTTCAGACTATGTTTAAAATCAGTGACTCTCTTGGTCTTTCATCTAAATGAATTGTAAAAAAATGTTTTTGTAGATTTAGAGCAAGAACAAGAGAAAACTGGCTGCAAGTAAAAGCAGGTGAAAACAAAAAGCATATCCTGTCCTAAACTGAACATATCTTTTAAACATCCTGGTGTCACAATATAGTATGAATTAAAATGCACTGCCTTAAAATGCACTCAGTAAGGTATCATAGTATTTTAGCTCTATGAATACCTATTTCAGAAAAAGTAATGAAAAATAACGTGCTCCTCCTCTGAAAATTTAAGATCTTTTAAGATCTTTCTGTTTAAAAGGTCAGAAAAGGGAGGAGGAAAGTCCATGCATACAGAGGTATTTTTTCCTTCTTCTGACATAATTAAAATAGCAAAAGGATTAAAATAAACTGTCAGATTGATGTGATGATAAAAGGTAACTTCTACATGCACCCAAAGGTTTAAAAAGTGTATTAAAACATTAATAAAAAGGATCTTTAGATTTTAAATATACGTATATACTATATTTGATTATTCGGTGAAAACGTAGAAAACACTTTGACCACCTTTTCTTGGTAGGTGAGAAACAAAAAAATCCTTTTCAAAAAGCTTCTTTATGAAACTGTTACCTTCAAAATGATCTCAAATGTAAACATACTAGTGAAGACATAATCTGCATAACCTAGGATCTGGAAGGTAAACAAAAAGTTACAAACATTATTCCTAAAGTTAAGTTAACAAGGATCAATGAACAGTTAATTACCTTTAACAGGATTTCAACGGTAAAGATGGCTGTGAAAGCATAGTCAAAGTAACCAAGTATCTGCAAGGCATAATGTGCCACAATGAGACATTTATTTACAAGTGCTCATGTTAGAATTTACAATTCTGGTCACATATACATATATACATCCTACAAGTGTTTAACACTGTCTTCTTCTGGGATGTTTTCCAACTTCCCAGTCTACTATGCCCCCCTAGATTTCCTGATGGTGTCACATCCAAGTGCCAACCATAATCAAACCTACTTAGCTTTTTTTTCAAGATCAGCCACATTCACATACACAGAATCATGAAGACACGTAGTTGTATCTACTAGGATCAAAACTTGTACAACTACGTGTCTTCATGATTATTTGCAATGAAATCAGACAATTTCAGATGGATGGAATTACTTTAACTATTTCATTGTTGACTACACTGAGGATTCTTTTCCCTTCTCCTTTGTATGCATATCTAGTATCACTATGGTGACTTTTTAAAGAAAGTGTTTCTGAAATCATGGCACTAGAGCAGTGTTTATCAACCTTGGCAACTTTAAGATGTGTGGACTTCAACTCCAACATGGCTGGCTGGGGAATTCTGGGAGTTGAAGTCCACACATCTTAAAGTTGCCAAGGTTGAGAAACACTGCACTAGAGAGTTCTTCTCATTTGTATGCAGCTTGAAGCGAAAGTGAGTAACTATATAAAAAGTGACATTGCCAAACAACCTATATACTACTAAAATTTTAATTTTGTTTATCTGTTTGTAACCTCAAGTTAGCCCAAACGGTGCATTATACTGCAACAACTTTTGAACCAAGGTACCTAAAATCCACCAACTTAAAGAATGCATAAAAATCTGGGACCCATTACTCCAGCAGAATTGAAATTTCCAGGATGTTCAGACCAGTTTTATTTGCAAAGTTGTGGCTGTTGCAGCATCCCTGCAGTCACATGATCATGATCTCCGACACTCCCTGCCAGCTTCCCACAAGCAAAGTCATTGGGGAAGCCGGCTGGAAGCTGGGAGTTGCTCCCACTCCCCCTGCTTTTCCCCCCGCCTGTGGTCATTCTGTTTCTCTGTTTAGGTAAGGAAATACTGACTTATCATTGAAGTTCGTTTGCCACTACAATTATTTTTCTATTTATGATATATAGTCTTCTATGATCATGATGGGACCGTCCAGCATTGGGGTAAAAAAAATATATGGTCAGCCTAATTATGCCATGTAGAAAGAGAGGGGGGATGTCAAGGTCAAGAGATGACACCAAACATCGTCGGGAAATGGCGAGGAGGAGGAGGAGAGACCAAGAATTGGATGAGGCCAGGGCCACACGACTTCAGGATCAAAAGGTCAGGACAAATAACATGAGAGAAGGAGAGACAGAGGAGGAGAGGCATGTACGTCTCCAGAATAACAGAATTACAGGCATAGGAGGAGGAGAGAGGAAGAGACAAAGCAGTAGAAAAATGCACGTCTCCAGGATCAGAGAGAAAGAACAAATAGCAGAAAAGATGAAGAAACAGAGGATGAAAGGGCTGCATGTCTCCAGAATGACAACGAAAGGCACAGAATGAGGAGATAAGAAGAGACAGAGGAAGAAAGGGAAGATCGACTCAAGAATATGTGGCAAAGAGCAATTACTGCGAGAATTGCTGAACACGACAATGCCCCCTTCGACGAGAAGACCTCAACAGAGAAAGAGCAAGGCAAAATGCACGACTCGCATGGTGTAATGTTTCTGCTGATGTTGGTGAGATGGCCAAAGGAAAACGTTAGCATATTCTTGAAGGATGGCAGATCAGCCAGAAATGTCATCAAAAGCGTCTTTCATTAAACAAAGAGGAGCTATATTTCTCTTCCAACGCATCTTTCTTCTTTAATAAACTGATGTTTGCTTCTTTAATTTTCAAAGCAAAGCAGTGAGCCTTCCTCGAACCTGTGGCATGGATAACTACACCTAGGTACTTAAAACTGGTCACTTGCTCTATTTTGTGTTCATGGATACTCCATGAATTAAATTTCGATCTATTTGCGAAAGCCATTATCTTGGTTTTCTGGTAAATTATTTCCAGTTTGTCATTGTCACAGTACTGAACCAAAGTTTTCAAGGCTCTTTTAAGTCCTATGGGGGTTCTAGATAGGACTACAGCGTCATCTGCATAGAGTAGTGTGGCAATTCTGCGGTCTCCTAGTTTAGGTGGATGGAAATCTGGATTGTAGCAGATCACCAAGTTATTGATATAAAAGTTGAAGAGTAGGGGTGCCAAAATACAACCCTGTTTCACCCCCTTTTGGACTTTTACTGGCTTAGAGAAGGACCCTTGCCTATTACATCTGATCTTAAGGGTTGTATTGGTGTGTAGGGCATGAATAAAATGGAGAAGCCTACGATCAATTGATGTTGCATCCAGCTTCTCCCACAGTCTGTTTCTAGAAACTGAATCAAATGCTGCCTTCAGATCTATAAAGGCAGCATACAATGTTGTTATTTTATTAAATGAGTATTTTTCAAATAAATGCTGTAAGACCACATATTGTTCTATAGTGCCTCTACCTTCTCTATACCCAGCCTATTCATCAGCTATCAGGTTTCCGTGATCCAGCCACACCTTCAGTTTTTCGTATGGATGTTTGGCGTAAAGTTTACTGATTATATTTAATAGACTAATTGGCCTATAATTTGCAGGGTCATCTCTCCTACCCTTCTTGAAAATTGGGACTATATTTGCCAAGCCCCAGTCCTCAGGTACCTGTCCAGTAGAGTCAATAAAAGTGAAGAGCAATGCCAAGATTGGAGTCCACCACTCTAAATTGTTCTTTAATAATTCTGGAGGAATAAGGTCGGCTCCCGGGGCCTTGCCCTTTCTGAGTTGACCTATTAGCGACTTAATTTCCGACGCTGATACAGGGGGCCATTCAGGTAGGTCTTCTTTCATTTTCAGTACTATTTGGTTGGAAGGCTCTTCATACATTCTCTGGCAGTGTAGTTCCCAAACTTCAGGTGATATATATGCGTCTATTAAAGTAGGTGTTCTATGCATCTGATATTTTCTGCCAAAAGAGGGACAAATTCCTTAACTTTGCTGCTCCAGTTACTCGTTTCTAGGTAGCTATTGTATCTTTTTTTTTTCCTTCTCAGCCACTAGACGCTTATACTGTTTTTTCAGGGTGAGTAGGTGTTTGAGGCTCTCTGTATTTATAGTGTTATCTCCTATCTGTGATTTATATAGGTGGTATTGGACTGCAAGGAGGTCAAATCAGTCAATCCTAAAGGAAATCAACCCTGACTGCTCATTGGAAGGACAGATACTGAAGCTGAAGCTCAAATACTTTGGCCACCTAATGCGAAGAGAGGACTCACTGGAAAAGACCCTGATGCTGGGAAAGACTGAAGGCAAAAGGAGAAGGGGACGACAGAGGATGAGATGGTTAGATAGCATCACCGATGCAATGAACATGAATTTTAGTAAACTCCGGGAGACAGTGGAGGACAGGAAGGCCTGGCGTGCTATGGTCCATGAGGTCACAAAGAGTCGGACACGACTAAATGACTGAACAACAAAAATGCAGAGGTGAGAGCTTTCCTAGCCTCCAAGCAATCTTTGTTGAACCATAACTTCAATACGTTTATAGATTTTTTGGGTGAAAAAGCAGTCATAGGCTAGTAAGGGATGTAAATTTTGTATTAACGTTTTGTACAGATTTAGAGGATCTTGAGTAAGCTTGGTTCTCATAAAGGCCGATCGACAATTCTACATATTATCCTCTGCCAGTGCATTCTTCAGCTTTTGGTCAAGCTGCGTGGACCATTTAACTCGGCATCTTGCTTGGACGACTCAGGAAATTGCGGGAGTAAACTGAGCTTCAAGCTGTGTCTGCCGATTGGGAGGCTTCAGGTTCAGGCAGAGTGGGAGGTGATCGCTATCAAAGTACGGTAATACTTTGAAACTCTCCACGTAGATTAATAGATTTTTGGTGACTAACATATAGTCAATGGTGCTTGTTTTGGCCCCTACCATAAATGTAAATTCACCAGGATGATCTCCATTAATGGAGCTATTTAATGTGAATAGATTGAGTTTGTTTGCCATTTTTGCAAGGCATAATCCTGCGTAGTTGAAGTTGTTGTCTTTGGACAATCGCAGGTAGGGAGTGCAGATTAGGTTATTCTCTTGAACTGGTGGGTATTGATGAAATTTGGTATATAACGTAGTATCATCTGGGCCCATCCTGGCATTGAAATCGCCCCCCAATATTACCATTGCCTTAGTATGCTCCAGGAGGAGATCATCAATGTACTGTTCTAATTCCGCCCAAACCGCACTGACCTCATCTCTTCTTTGTTTGGGGGGAAGATAGACATTGATGAGTAGCAGAGTGGTAAGGCCTAAGTCAAGCAAGAGAGCCAAAGCCATTTACCTTAGTGAAGATATAAGTTTAGGTTCTAATCTTAGAGAAGTGGAGATAAGGATGCCCAATCCTCCCTTCAGCCTTCCTGAACCTCTTCTCGGGATTGCTTCTAATTTAAATGAACAATATCCATCTAGCAAGAGATCATCGGCTATCCAAGTTTCCTGTAACATCACTACGTCCTTACCATACAGGAGACCGGAGTGGCTGAGATCTCTGTTGTGGTACCAACCGGCTATATTCCATGATAGTATTTTTAGATGGTTTCATTGGTGATCACTCGTAGCCGAGTAAGATTGTCTTCCAAAGGTAAAATTTTAACGGTGGATTCGTAAGTGGCTATAAAGGCCAATTCTGGATCCGCACAACCTCCCACAGTGAGGGCATAGGTTTCCGGGTGGGAGACGGTCATGATGAGGGTTTGCCTGACGTGCCTTCCTTTTAGCTCTTTTCTCCTTTTCGCCCTGTACTCGTGCTTCTTCAAAGTCCATAGCGCCATTAATAAAGGATGACCTCCAATTGAAACGCTCATGAGTTAGGGCTTCCCAGTTCTCAATGCTGATATTACATTTGTTTAAATTAGCTTCGAGAGTATCTTTGAATCTCTTTTGCTGTCCACCAATATTCCGTTTTCCATTCTTAAGTTGGGAGTAAAGTAGCTACTTTGGAAGACGATGGTCAGGCATTCGAACAACATGACCAGTCCAGCGAAGTTGATGTTGGATGATCATTGTTTCAATGCTGGTGGTTTTCGCTTCTTCTAATACGCTAACATTAGTCCGCCTATCTTCCCAAGTAATTTGCAGAATTTTTCGGAGGCAGCGTTGATGGAATCTTTCAAGAAGATGGAGGTGGCGTTTGTAGAGGGTCCATGTTTCACAGGCATACAGAAGGGTTGGTAGTACAATGGCTTTGTAAACAAGCATTTTGGTCTCCCTGCGAATGTCACGATCCTCAAACACTCTACGCTTCATTCGGGAGAAAGCTACACTCGCAGAGCTCAGGCAATGCTGAATTTCAGCGTTGATGTCGGCTTTTGTAGATAAATGGCTGCCGAGATAGGAAAAGTGGTCGGCATTTTCTAGTGACACACCTTTAAGCTGGATTGATGGCGCTGCGGAGGGATTGGTTCGAACTTGCTGGTAAAGCACTTTGGTTTTTTTAATGTTAATCGAGAGGCCAAGCTTTTCATATGCTTCTGCAAAGATGTTTAGGATAGTTTGAAGATCTTCCTCGGAGTGTGCACAAACTACGTTATCATCAGCATATTGAAGTTATATAACAGAAGTTGCAATTACCTTATTTTTTGCTTTCAGCCTACTAAGATTAAAAAGCTTTCCATCTGTTCGATATATAATTTCTACACGAGTAGGAAGTTTCTCTTCAACAAGGTGTATAATCATAGCGATGAAGATAGCGAATAAGGTTGGAGCAATAACACATCCCTGTTTAACGCCGGATTCCACTTTAAATGGATCGCTTTGAGAGCCATTGTTATTCAGGATTGTTGCCATCATGTCGTCATGGAGTAACCGCAAGATGTTCACAAATTTATCAAGGCATCCGATTTTCAGAAGGATGGTCCAGAGAGCAGTACGATTTACAGTATCAAAAGCTTTAGTCAGATCAATAAACGCCATGTACAGAGGGTGGTTTTGCTCCTTGCATTTTTCATGAAGCTGTCGTGCAGTGAAGATCATATCCACTGTTCCCCTGGAAGGGCGGAAGCCATTTTGCGTTTCAGGGAGGATGTCTTCTGATACAGCTAGGAGACGGTTTGCAATGATCTTTGCCAGGATTTTGCCTGCTGTGGCTAGAAGGGAGATGCCTCGATAGTTTCCACAGTCTGTTCTATCACCCTTTTTAAAGAGAGTGATAATTATGGCATCCCTAAAGTCTGCTGGAATCTCCTCCCTCATCCAGATTTTTTCGATGAGCTTATGAAGTTGTTGTGTAAGTTCAGGCCCGCCTTCTTTAAAGACTTCAGCAGGAATCCCATCAGGTCCACTAGCTTTGTTATTTTTCATTTGTTTAGTGGCTTTACTGACTTCCTCCAAACTAGGGGGTACTGCAAGCTCATCTCTTATTTGTTTTTGTGGGATTTGCAAGAAGACTTCATCAGCCACAGTAGACTGACGATTAAGGAGATTGTAGTAATGCTCTTTCCAGCGCAGTGCAATAGACTCTTTGTCCTATAGAAGTTTAGCACCATCTACTGAGCGTAAGGGATTTGTACCATGGTTTGTTGGTCCATAGATGGCCTTTATGGCATTAAAAAAGCCCCGTGCATCATGAGCATCTGAAAAATGTTGGGTTTCTTGGGCTTTTTTTATCCACCATATGTTCTTAAGTTCTCTAGTTCTTCTTTGGACTTCTGCCTTTGCACTGGCGTAGATTTTTTTCTTAACGGCACAGTTAATATCTTTTTGCCATAACTGGAAGGCTTTCCTTTTCTTGTCAATAATATGTTCAATCTCACTATCGTTCTCATCAAACCAGTCCTGATGTCTCTTAGTCTGGTATCCGATAGTTTGTTCACAGGCTGAAATAATAGAAGTCTTCAATTTAATCCAGTGTTCCTCAAAATTTTGAGGAAGTTCCATAGGCAGATGTTCCTTGAGAGTTGATTGAAAGCAAGCTCGTTTAATAGGATCTTGAAGGGCCAGTGTATTCATTTTACGCCTTGGTTTTCTTCCTTGGAGCCTACGATGAGGGACAATCTTTATGGCCATCGTGGATCGAATTAATCGATGGTCTGTCCAGCAGTCATCGGCGCTCGTCATGGCTCTGGTGAGAAGTACATCACGGCGATCTCTAGCACGGACAATTACATAATCTAAAAGATGCCAGTGCTTCGACCGTGGGTGCTTCCATGATGTTTTAAATTTATTTTTCTGGCGAAAGAGTGTGTTAGTAATGACAAGGTTATGCTCTGCACATTTAGTCAGAAGTAAGATTCCATTCGTGTTGCTGTTGTCAACTCCTTCTTTCCCAATGATCCCTGGCCACAAATCAAAATCACACCCAACTCTTGCATTGAAATCGCCGAGGATAATTTTATCCTCCTTTGGTATCTGTGATAAGATGGTGTCCAGCTGGGTATAAAATTTTTCCTTGATATCCTCATCTGCATCTAGTGTTGGTGCGTAAGCACTTAGGATAGTTGCCTGTTGGTTTTTGGCGAGTTTTATTCGGAGAATTGAGAGTCGTTCGTTAATGCCAGTGGGAACTTCTGACAAGAGCTTCACAAGGTCGTTTTTGATAGCAAAGCCTACCCCATGTATTCGTCGTTCTTGTTCAGGCAGTCCTTTCCAAAAGAAGGTATAACCTCCTTTTTCTTCCTTCAACTGTCCTTCTCCTGCTCTTTGAGTTTCTTGGAGTGCTGCTATATCAATATTAAAACGTCTCAGCTCCCTTGCAATAATGGCAGTCCTACGTTCAGGTCGTTCACTATCCATATTGTCTTGCAGTGTCCGTATATTCCATGTTCCAAAATTCATGTGTTTTTTATGACCGCTAGATGGTGACCCCACTGGTCGCGGTAATCCAGTCAGGGAGAAAATGAGGCAGACTATGTTTAGGGCACCTTTTCTAGCCCCCTCCCCATATGGGGTGAGCAGAGTGGATCCTAAATAGGGCTGCTCAGTCGTGGATACAGCTGCCGAACTACTCAACTGCCTCGATCCTTGAGTCAGGGCGACTGAATCCGTATCCACCGCCCATGTGCTGGTCCATGACTAGGAGCTTCCGGATTTCACAGTCCTGCCCCTGTTGCCATTCGTCAATCGCCATGGGACTTTTGGTTGTTTTGGGTTTGGTGTGGTTGGAAGACGCCTGTGCGTGATTTTGTTTTATGTGTGGAGATCGGTGCACAACGATCAGCACACAACCTTCACAGAAAAAGGCTCTAATCCAATGGCATGGATACCATGACGATTGGTGACCTTTTGTCTGCTGCAGCCTTCATCCGCCTTCGCAGCCGTTGTAACAATACACCTTGTTATCTTCCGCCTGTTCTGCCGTTGAGGACTTTCTTGGATCGTTCTTTGTCTGGTTCCTCCCCCTGGACCTTACCGCCATGGGTGACCCTACCAGGAGTACATGACTCCCGACGGCTTCGCTCACAGGGTTCATTGGGAACACACAAGCCCACTCACCACAACAAGGTGACAATCCAGCGAGTGAGTTTAGATGGTTTACCTCACACTGATCCACGTAAATTCGAGTTACAACTGGTATTGGTCTCTCCGGAGAAAAGTGATCTATAAGGGGTGATCGAGTATGGGGCATGAGTTCAGATAGTCAATTCGTTTCTGGAGCTGGTGCAATATTGTCAGTACTTCCCAAATATACGCAGTTATTATAAAGATTGACTTTTCCCCCCCTCAATTGTGGGTGTTGTTCTGCATTATCATGACTGTCAATATTCAACAGGCTCTGGACTGGTTCTGACGCCTCTACATCTGTGAGTACGGCGGCTGCTGTTGTTGGCAATAAGCTCCTACCTTCCTTCACATTTTCGAATTGCTGGAGTTGTATGTGTCAGACTGAGGGCCAATAGCAGGAAGCTGCTCCGAATCTGGACTCCTGTTAGTGATGTTGGCTTGCAATGATGGATGACACGCTGCAGGTGGAATATCTTCTTGTGAAATAAGATCAATGTTAGAGTCCATACTGTGATGCACTAGTGGGGACATTTCTGGGACTTGCTTAGTCTGATTCTCGGAGGCCAATAATATTGAGTCGTCCACTAAAAGCTTATCCTCAGGATGATTATTTGGGTGTTGTGCTGCATTAGCTCCACTGGTTGACCTTTTCCTTTATGAAGCTCTGTCCTGGACTAATACGCCTTCTTTTTTTCTTTGTTGGAGATTCTGTGCCCTCAGAAGTAGGGCTTAACAGTATTTCCACAGAGGAGCAACTAGAGGGGAGTAAGGTGCCAAGAGTCTCAGTTGCAGCAGTGACCGACTGCAGCATTGATTTAACTATTTAAAGCTTATTCAAAATCAGTTGCTGTTCCTCAGGGAGGAGGGTGGCAAACAGTTGGGTCAACTCTTCCTCGTCTTCCATCAAATCATCCAGAGCCTGAGTCTTTCCTTTAATTGAGTCTAGGTCATCTTTTTCCCTGAGTTTGTCATATTCTGACCTTGATAAAAGAGGAGTTCTCCAATTTGCAGATAATGGCCGGTTGTAATTAGAGGCTCCAAGGCTTGTGCTATCCTCCCTCTCAAACTTTGCTCTCCTCCCAGAATTTAGCAGAGGCTGAATACAACTGTTTTGAAACACGCGTATTGGGAAAATATGGTACTTCCTTAAACAATTCTTAAGTTCAAAAAGCATTGTTGGAAGAGTAAACTGCCTGAAAGTTAGCAATATTCTCTAAACTCCGTGTCTGCTAGGCAGTCAGGAGATTTCTGTGAGTTCATTAGAATAGATCCTGCAATGAAGAAGTTGAGCAAGGGACTTTAGTATTACTCGTCTATTATGCCACCATATTCAGAGGCATACCAGCAACTTGCAGCAAAATTCTATGTCTCTGCAAAACCAGCCTTTCCTCCATCTCATCTTCACCCAGAAAGCCCTGCACCGTCTGTACTGTCTGCAAATTAGAGGTAGGTTTTAAGGTATATGTGTTATTATCTGTTTCCTTATCTGATTTGGAGGTGAGGTTTTCCATTAAAATCTTTAGTTCATCTATTTTTTTATTAGCATCCAAGAGTTGGTCAAAAATAGCAATGACTGTTCGCGCTGTTAAGAGACAATTCTTGGCAACCAAATCCAGGTCTCCTTTAAAGTTTATCCTAGTATGGGCAATATCCTCCCCTCTGTCTCCTATTAAGACCTCATTTTCAGAGGGAGGGCAGTCATCCACATCCCAATCTAATGAGGAATGGAGGTTATTGTCGGGGGTTTCAAGAGGCGAAGACGAAGGAAGAGGAGACTTACATACAGCACCCTTAAGCTGAAGTAGGTCCTTTATCTTTGGTTGTCTAGAAGTCCTCTCAGCCTTGTCTTGTTTGAGAATTTCTCTCAGGTGAGTGTCCTCTTTATGCCTCATTTTAATCTTTCTTTTCAGGGTCTTTTTTGTTTCTGCTTTGTAGTTCCGCATCCTTAATAAGTTTTAAAATTATACTGTAACTCCAGGAAACTTTCTAGTTGTGTCGAGTGTAGGAGGCTTTTTTCTTCTGAGTTTAATTCTCTCTACAGGGTAATAAAAACAAACCCTGGAGGAGCTCTTCACAACAGCTGTTGCCCCGTCGCCATCTTGCATCCCGATTTCTAACTGTAATTTGAACCACATCTGATTAAAAAAAACTAGGGATATGAGAAGCAGGTGCTCTCTGTTTTGAGATGCTTTGCATCGCAGAAACAATATACACCACTTCGGTGTTCGGATTATAAACACTGAGATGGCGCTCATCTTACCTGACCAGCCAAAGTGTTTCCAGAAAAGAGTTCCTTGTTGTTTCAGAGAGCATAATAGTTGGTGAGATGTGGAGTTCTTGGTGCTCTCTGAGCTTGGTTGTCTGTTTGCAGATATTACCCAACTAGGTAACATCATCAGTGCGATGACGTTCACTGATGATGTTACCTAGTTGGGTAATAAAACATAAGCAAGCAAACAACCAAGCTCAGAAAGCATCAAGAACTCCACAGTTCAACCCTGAGCTACAGATATTCTCTTCTATTGGAGTTGGTGGGATATCAATCACACAAATTTTATTCATTCCCAAGCTAAAACTCAAGATACCACACATGTAAATGCACAGAGGAAGAACCATTTGAAATTGCTGGTCCAAAAAGGTAGCACTGAAACAGATGAAGTGTCTGGGCTCATAATACTCCTAGGAAATTTTATACTGGTGGCAGGGTCAGTTAATGGCAAGAAGGCATAGCTAATTCACAAATTACAGTAAGAGTATATTGGATGATATTTGTGCCAACGTACTGTGGCAGACTGAAGGGGTATTAATTTAAGTAACGTCAGCCTACATTCCTGGAAATTTCAAGCAGTACCTCATCCAAACACTAACCAGGGCTGACCCTGCTTAACTCTCAGGATCAACTAAATTCAGCTAGATGGTGCCACCTCTTGTGATGCTCATGTACTAGTCCATTTTGAAAGGCACATTTAAAGAAGGTCAAACATGCAGATTGTTTGTAAAATCTATTTTTTCTTACGTTATTTCGAAAAGAATGATTGCGAATAGGGTCTTCAGCTGCAAGGGAAGCACTGCTGAGCATGATGAAGACAAGGATGAGGTTGGTAAAAATATGGTGATTGATTAATCTATGACAACCCACTCGAATCCTGAAGAACAAGACAAGAAAATGGAATAGAAATTTTTTTTTATTGTAAACCGCCCAGAGTTCCCCGTTGGGGGAGATGGGCGGTTATATAAATTAAATAAATAAATAATAATAATAATAATTATAATTATAATAATAATAGTACTGTTACAACTGGTAGGTTAATTACTCATAAAATATAAAGAAAGGCACTTTTTTTAAAAAAATGCTCATCTGAAAAATTGCTAAAGTGGAAAGCAGTTAATTTATTAATATGCTGATAATTCGTATAAATATTCTATGGAAAGCTATTATATTAAGATAACTTACCCAGTTATCTGGGAACAGTTTGATCCTGTTGGACCCAAGGAAGTGGATAGGATCCTCCGGACTGTAAATGCCACCACATGTGAATTAGATCCATGTCCCTCCTGACTAGTGCAATCAGCTCGGGAGGTGACGAATGGCTGGGCCCAGTCGATGGTAAATGCATCCTTGCGGGAGGGGGTGTTTCCAACAGCCTTCAAGGAGGCACTGGTGCACCCCCTCCTCAAGAAACCATCGCTGGACCCGGTTGTGCTGGACAATTTTCGTCCAGTCTCCCACCTTCCCTTTATGGGGAAGGTGGTTGAGAAAGTGGTGGCATTGCAGCTCCAGAGGATTCTAGATGAAGCGGATTATCTAGACCCCCTTCAGTCAGGTTTCAGACCAGGATATGGGACAGAAACAGCATTGGTCACACTTATGAATGATCTCTGGCGGGAGCGGGATGGGGGCAGTGCATCCATCCTGGCTCTCCTTGACCTCTCAGCAGCTTTCGATACCATCGACCATGGTATCCTTTTGGGACGACTCAGGGAGTTGGGGGTAGGCGGCGTGGTTTTGCGCTGGTTTGCCTCCTTCCTCCAGGGTCGGTCCCAATCGGTGTTGATAGGGGAGGAGAGATTGAGTCCACGGCCCCTCCTTTGTGGGGTGCTGCAGGGTTCAGTTCTCTCTCCCCTTCTATTTAATATCTACATGAAACCACTGGGAGAGATCATCCGTCTCCACGGGATAAAGTATCATCAATATGCTGATGATACTCAGTTATACATCTCTATTCCGGGGGAAGTAAGTGATGGTGTGACTGCCCTGTCCAAGTGCCTGGGGGCTGTGAGGGTCTGGATGGATGGGGAACAACAGGCTTCAGCTGAACCCTAGTAAGACAGAGTGGCTGTGGATTAATGGCCCCTTGGTGTCCAGGAATTTACCATCTTTAGTTCTGGACGGGGTTGTATTACCCCAGACAGAACCGGTGCGTAACTTGGGGGTCCTCTTGGACTAACGACTCCTGCTCGATGAGCAGGTGGCAGTCGTGACCAGAAGGGCCTTTGCGCAGCTTCATGTTGTGCGCCAGCTATGCCCTTTCCTGGAGTGAGGGGCCCTTCGAACAGTCACTCATGCCCTGGTCATCTCCCATATAGACTATTGTAATGCGCTCTACATGGGGCTACCCTTGAAGAGCGTCTGGAAGCTTCAACTGGTCCAGAATGCGGCCGCGCGGGCGATTTTGGGTGCTTCAAGATCAGCACACATAACACCTCTACTCCGCAAGCTACATTGGGTGCCAGTTTGCTTCCAGATTCAATTCAAGGTGTTGGTTATTACCTTTAAAGCCCTACATGGCATAGGACCAGGATACCAGGAGAGGGACCGTCTCATCCCCATCACATCATCCCGTCCCACCCAGTCATGCAGAGAGGGCATGCTATGAGCCCCGTCTATAAGAGAATTCCATCTGACGGGGTCCAGGAGGCGTGCCTTCTCTGCAGTCACACCCGCCCTCTGGAACATTCTCCCCCCTGACATAAGATTAGCCCCCTCTCTCCTGGACTTTAGAAAAAACTTAAAGACCCGGTTGTGTCATCATGCTTGGGGTGGGGTGGGGAATAGCCAGTCTTGGGGTTGGCTGGTTCCTTAGATTTCCCTTGTCCAGCCCAACCAGCTCTTGGGATAAGATCTACCATTCTTTGGATCTGATTGTAACTATGTATTTTATGATTATTGATATGATTTATGGTTTTATTGATTTTAAACTATTTTATTGTGAACTGCCTAGGGTCCCTCCTTTGGAGGGAGATGGGTGGGATACAAGTATGATTGATAAATAAATAAATAAATAAACAAACAAACAAACAAACAAATAAATGTTGGATAATATTAAAGCACAGTTTGCAGCATTCTCCATTTAAAGCATCATCTTTGGACAATGCACCATTTGGCAAGTATAAAACACAAATGTTTCATAATCCTGGAGTTTGATTTGAAAAGAAATTCCACGTAAAAAAGAAAAATTAGTTATTTGTTCTTGTGCTAGATGACATCAGCAGAAGCTTTAGTTGTTATGTATTCTTATAATTTTACTTGAAAAAAATCAGTTCAAGAGATATACTTTAAAGGTTATTTACGGGTTTGTACTGCTGAAAATAAAGAAGGAGCTGCCTTCAGGAATTGGTGTCATCTTCTCCTTCATATTAAGTTCAGATATCCTTCGTGGTCGAGGACCTGCAGGTACTTCTGGCTCTTCTTCTTCCTCTTCTTCCTCTTCACCTACTTTATAGTGAAACTTTATTTATTATAAAGTAAATTAAAACATGTTATAATTCTGAGCAAAATGAGTGTTCAAAATAGCCAGCAAGATATTTACAACAACATGGAAATATTAAATATAAATATATTTATAAATGTTAAATGAAAGGACATTTCTGGATTTCTCGACAGTACAATTAAATTATCATGCTGAAAAATAGGAAATTAGCTCTATAACTTCTCTATAGTTTCTGGCTTACAACAGTGTTTTTAAGCTATCTGTTCCCCTCCTGTTCTGAGTTTTAAGTTATTTAATTAGTTAATTCTTTATTACAATAACTGGCCAGAATTCTACAAGTTAACAAGGTAATTAAACAGGTTCTATTTCAAGTAAAATGAAAAACAAATATAAAATTTTAACTAGATAATTGAAGCTGTCAAAACAATGTATAACAAAATTTTGCCACGTTCACGGAAATTGAGTCATACTGGTCTGACAGGAGTAGCTGTACCTGAAATCAATCAGAACTGTCTGGGAACTTCACCAAACAGGGAGCTATGAAACAGACACTTATAAAAGGTGCAAGATAATAGATTCAGTGGGTCCTTTTCCTCAAGGGTACAATCTTAGCTCATAAGGAACTTTTTAATATTTGCCCTTGAGAATAGCTGCTGGGAGGGCACTGAAACATGCTAATATTAGCACTCTTTTGACTTTAGGAATGGTTAATTGATTTAAACATCTTGCCAGCCTGAATGACAATCTGCAAACTCTTCATCGGTAAACGATTAGGTTGTAAATAAGTAATACCACGCCTTCCTAACCACCATGGAATGTTGGTAAATCCTCTGTAGATGCCACTGCAACTCTGGCCCTTACATTATATTATTTTCCTTTAATTAAGGCTATAAAAAGTGCCAGAAATATATTTTAGCCATTTCCTTTTATTTCTGAAACCAACAGGAACAATGGTCTTGCTGTGGGGAAGAAAGACCTTATTTCAGGAGTAACTCCCATGGTGTTCTTGGCTGAATCTTTTATCCAATTTAAAGGTATGCAGAAGATACAGGGTTGGATATAAAGGTTATGTAAACTGAGGATTACTAGTGCAAGAATCTCTTCAAACCTTTTCTCATTCCCCACCCCAAAAAAAGGCTTTTTTAAAAGCCAGGTGAGTCTTCAGGATAGCATGGGACTATAGTGGAGGAAGGAAATAATTGCCCCAATTCAAGTGGAAACTGTTTGCAGCTCATAGAGTGAAAATGCATAGCCTCTGGATAATATTTATGTGTGTGGATGGGTGTGTGTGTGGGTGTATACGCACATTAGATTTATTATTCAAACTACATAATCTTATAATTCTGCACAGTTACATATTTGACGCAAACTATTTTTAAAAAAATCATGTTAATGAAATTGGAGTTTCTTTGAGTTGTGGCACATTTGACCCAATAAGTCTTTCTGCCAGTGTACAAAAGGGAGAGGGTACCTGGGATATCACAAGGTGGGTACGGATCTTTGTCTTCATCATCTTCTTCTCCATATTCATTAATTGTAACCTCAAGAAACCAAAAAGTAAACATTTCAAAAAGAGCGCAGTAAACCGGTGCAACTTGCTAATTTCATCCCACTCCTTCATCTGTTTCTTCCATTTGAAAATGTCCAACATTACCATTTTTAAATCATGAATTCTGGCTGAATAAATAAATTATTGAAGTCAACATTATGTCAGAGTGTCTCACAGAGTCCATACTCTGTGAGATAGATAATCTAATACCTCTATCATTAACTCAAATGGTTGATAATTATTTTCAAACAAAAACCTTTCACCTAATTATTGTTTTAAAAAGACAGATGACATCCTACAAACATCTGGCAGATCATTACTACAAAGGCAGGATGTGAATGGGAATCAAATCATCTAAATATGCATAGAGAGGAGGAAGTCAGGGGCAGCTGTCATATACATCCATTCTACCCACTGGACCAGGGCTTTCCAAAGTGCCGCCGCTCGCGACACACCAGCAGCAGTGGCGGCGGCAGCGCGCATGCACGACGGCGGCGCGGGGGGGCGTATGTGCATGGCGGGGGCGCGGGGTGTGTGCGGCGGCGTGCGCGCACGGTGGCGGCGCAGGGTGTGTGTGGCGGCGCGCGCGCGCACGGTGGCGATGCGGGGGGCGTGTGGCGGCGTGTGCGTGCACAGCGGCGGCAGCGGCGGCCGCCTCCGCTAAAACGCGGAAGCTGCGCCGCTGCGGCGGCCGCCGTGCACGCACGCGCCGCTGCTTCCGGGTGGTGTGGCGACACACAGTTTGGAAAGCTCTGCACTGGACTGTCACCAGGAGACCCACGTAAAGATGAGTCAATGCAGAGGACTAGGTTGTTAGGGCTAGACAGGTGTCTCTGCGTTCCTGAGCCGAGGAAGACCTTTCCTACAAAGGGGAACAGATCTCAAGTACCTTAGTATCCTTGGCCTTCTTTGGTTCACCTTCTGGTTTGTCCCCCCTTTTAGCATCCAAACTCCCTTTTCTACAAGGACAATGACAAGAAAACCATGGGGGAAATGATAAAACAATCAATATGGTCAACTAATGATTCTAATAAAACTGGAAACATAAAATTTACAGCAGAAGGGACTTGAAAATAAAGTCAGAATAACATGTTATCTACACAGCAACACAGCAACCTTATTTTATTTTGCATTATGTCAAATAATATTGCACGATTTAGGAGCTTCATCTTTATTATTTGCTAGGTGGGTGTGTATAGAAGTAGTAAAACACTCACAAATATACCCATAACTTAACACACTATAATGTGTAAAATAATGCCTGTACCTATTTTACTATCTGTAGACATGACAGCAATCATACCATTAACATGGTACACGAAAAGATATAGACACTGAAGGCAAATGCACACACTGTCTTCACGCATGGAAGAGTACATTTTCTCCTTAATAATCTTGATGGGAAAGCATAATGACCCAGGTGGCCCTAAATTCAAATTACACAGCAGACTGGGTCCACCCTAATTCTAAATTCCTCACCAGCATCCCCTTTTTGTTCTTAAAATCTTATTCTTGTTCCAGATGGATAAATCGATGGATGGACAATTGAGGCAAACTTTGAGCACATAATTGCAGCAACATTATTTGTAGTTTGTGCCTCATTCTTTACAACCATTCCTACCTTAAAGATTCCCACATATGGATGAATTTTGGTAGAAATTCTTTGGTAGAAAGAATGGAGCATGGACATTTTCTACGCCTATATGTTACTTGTAAATTGAAGGTATATCATTCTAACACGAGTTTGCACCAGTTTTCTACACTGCTTATTCTGTCCCAATTTTCTTTTTCAAAAGAATGAAAAGGGAAAATGAAGAAAACTACAAAAATGTGCATTTCTTATGTAATTTTCTCTGTACCTGGCACTCTTTTTTCTCTCCTTTTCTTCTGCTTCTTCTTTCTGAGCCGTGTTCAGACTTTCAGCATCTGCCAGGTTATCAACCGCAATAGCCAAGAAGACATTTAACAGGATATCTAATTGAAATCATTTTAAGGATACTAAATAGGCAATGTGAGTTCTCACATTAGCTGGTTATTCAACAGTAACTATCCAATGGTGACAACTATTTTACAATTTTACTTGGAAGTTCCTTGCACAAACTAAAATAAGAGGACAAAATAAGAGGGGAGTTCCTTTATTTGACAGGTACAGAATAGATACTATTTTATAAAAGAAAGACTAAAAATAATGCCTACTACCCAAATCTACCTCTCCTTCTCTCTCCCTCTTGTTACCCATCAAACTACAGGTTGTCCTTACTTACCGATGGTAATTGGGACTGGGAACTCCATCGCTACGCAACACGCTCATAAGGCGCAACGTCACGTGACCGTGTCATATTATGACAGCAGTTCCAGCTGTCTCAGTTGCTGTCATTAGGTGAATCCTGCATGGTCACAGTGTCCCGTGGTCATGTGTTCACCATTTGCGACCTCCTGCTGGCTTCCTCATTGGTTTTGTCGGAAGCTGGCAGTGAAGGTCGCAAATGACGATCACGTGACTGCGGGACACTGCCACATTGTAATTGCGAGCCAGATGCCAAGCACCCAAATTGTGATCATGTGACCGTGGGGACACTGTAACGGACGCAACTACAAGGACCCACTGTAAGTACCCCTTGTTCAGTATTGTTGTAAGTACAAACGGTTGCTGAACAAGTGGTCGTTCAGTAAGGACTACCTGTACTTCCTTTTTGGGTAAGAAACATTATGACACGTGAAGCACCAAGAAATAGTATACCAAAGAAATAAGAAGATAAGGGGGAGAAAAGGAAATATAGCTAAATCTAGTTTAGAGCAACATCAATCACTATACTTCCCCATACCTTTTTATCCTTGAAAACCATATTTGCTTCCACCACGTCCATATACCTCTTACAGTGCCTTTTGTTCTTTAAACTTTTCATCTTCCACTTTGAAGGATCACATCAACTGCATCCAAATATGAATTTCTTGCACTTCCTTTCCTCTCAATCTATTTACTCTATCTTCATACATTTGTTTTGCAATTCAGTCTTCATCAATTCTCTCTATAATTCTGTCAATATACTTCCATACTGGTCACTCATTTTTGTATTCAATCCATATTCATTCAGCATCCATTCATTCTTGACCCAATTCTTCTTATTTTACCATTTTCAAAGTTAGCAGAAGTGTGCTCATATACAGCTGTTTTCACTTCTTTCAACATTTATTCATCACTACAGACCACATACTCCCCGCTACCTTTCTACCAACATTTGCACATTTTGAAACTTTTTGATTGGTTATGTGCTATCAAGTCATTTTCAACTCCTAGTGACCACATAGATAGATTTTCTCCATGATAATATATCCCTAACCTGTTCTTTCAAGTCTCCCAATGGTGCACTCATAGCCACTGTAACTGAGTCCGTCCATCTTGCTACTGGTCATCTTCTTCTCTTTCCTTCCACCTTTCCCAGCATTAGAGCTTTTTCTAGACCAGAGCTTTCCAAACTGTGTGTCGCGACACAAAAGTGTGTCACCACACACAGCGTGGTGTGTCGCCACACCACCCGGAAGCGGCGGCGGTGCGTGCGTGCACGGCAGCCGCCATGCACGCGCGTGCCGCCGCACGCCCCCTGCGCTGCCGCACGCCCCCCGCGCTGCCGCACGCCCCCCGCGCCGCCGCACGCCCCCGTGCCGCCGCACGCCCCCCCGTGCCATCACCGTGCGCACGCGCCACCGCACACGCCGCCGCACGCCCCCCCACGCCGTCGCCATGCGCATGCGCTGCCACTGCCGCTGGTGTGTCGCCAGCGGCAGCACTTTGGAAAGCCCTGTTCTAGACAGCTAGGTCTTTGCATAATGTGTCCGAAGTAGGATAACTTGAGCCTGATCATTTGTGTCTCGAGTAAGAACTCTGGGTTGATTTCAAAAAATTCCCTATTCATTTCCCCAGCTTAACTGAACATTCTATCAAGGAACACAGTTCTATCAAGCAACCACAATAAACACGTAACAGAGTAAGCAGAGAGAGAGGGAACCCCTAAATCTACTTCATATGTACATCCCCAAGAAGTACTGGTATCAAATGGGTATTTACTCACAAAAAAATTGGAACTCCACAATTTTGCCTGCTCCCTTATACCATACCTAAACTCTAATGAAAATATGATTGCTAATGTTCTTCCCATTGCTGGTTTCAGAAATGGTAGTGTTTTTAAGGAGCAATATGGTATGTTGAATTCAATAACTGTCTGTGATTGATGTTTTTGGCTACAAAATCCCTCCAGCCTGAAACTGATCTCATGGAACATGGCAGGCTGGGAGGGTAAGAAAAAGGATAAATAATTTATAAATTATACTGATTCCTTTGACATAATTTTATTACAAGAGACTTGGGCTATAGCTTCTATAAGCCTAGAAGCTTATGCCTGTTTTTCCTTATATGTGACTCATTCTATTAATATAGGCTGTCCTTGTGCCAACTTGGCCATACTTATGTCATAGTAAAAACAGAACAAATAGAACCATGGTCACCTTATGCTATGGCAATCCTTGCTCAATTCTTGGGTTTTAGAGTTTTAATTATTAATGTCTATCTCTCTCCCAAAAGACAAAATTCCTGTCTAAAAATATTATATTTCTTTTTCATTGATAAAGTGCCACAAGATTTCCCCAGTAATTTGAGGGGACTTCAATGCTAGAACAGGTTCAAATACAATTGCATTGGAAAGTAAGTATCCTGTTTTATTAGGACTTAAAGATGGAAGAGCTTTCCTGCATAGAAGTTCTAAAGACCAACACTTAAATTTTGCTGGGTTCTGTCTAGCACAATGATAGTATAGACTGGATCGTATAATCTTAAAGGGCGCCTTTCCTGGAGATAGTTCTGGGAATTCATATTTGTTAACTCCCATGGTTCGAGTGTAGTTGATTATTGTTTGATTTGAAGAATGTTATAGAGAGTGATAATCTTCCCTTAATCCTCTCTTTGATATTACCCCATGAACTAATGTTTTTAAGTTCTATCAACCGGTCTTACATTTATGGCTAAAACTTGAAAATTTCCCAATAGATAGAAGGCAACTTTTTAAATTAAGGCTCTACATAGTGATAAAAAAGGGACACAATGGCTCAGTGGTTAAGACGCCAGGATTGTCAATCAGAAGGTCGCAAGTTCGGCAGTTCGAGACCCTAGCCCCGTTTGACCGAGCAAGCTCCTGCACTCGCCTCAGCTCTTGCTAACCTAGCAATTTGAAAGCATGCAAATGCAAGTAGATAAATAGGTACCACTTCGGTGGGATGGTAACAGCATTCCGTGCTTGTCATGACCGCGGAAGAGTCTTCGGACAGCGCTGGCTCTTCGGCTAAGAAACGGAGATGAGCACTGCCCCCTAGAGTCGGATATGGCTGTGCAGGGGAAACCTTTACCTTTACTTTTATAGTGATAATATTCTCCAGTTTTGATGTGGTAGGGTAGTGTCAGCCCTACAAGGTAGACCAGACCAAGAAACAGATGCCACATAGACCTAAAACTACTTTTATTATGATTGGCTACAGTAACAGAATCTTGCAATGTGCTTCTCTTCCTCCCGCTTTTATATATAATATGAATTAGGGAGGTGCCTGTCTGTGGCATTTTCATAACCCTCCCCCCCTTGTCTGGGCTTAAGCAATCTTTATCTACTTGTTGTCTTGGTAAAGGATCTTCTCTCTCTCATCATCCTCTTTACTCTCTATAGGTAGATAAACTTACTAAAAATATTTTTCTGAACAATTTGGAAAACTTCATAACTGAAGTTGAAGGACATTTTCCTAAATTTCAAGATGGGAAGGTGAGCATTTTATTATATGAAGATGATGCAGCCATACTTTTGCAGTCTATTAATTAAGTTCTCAAAGTATTCTGACATTAACTCTGAAAATTAATTACATTAAATTTCATTACATTAAATCAAAAGTATTGGTTTTGAGAGGAGTTATTATGTTATCATGGCATTTAGATTAACACAAGTTGGGTCAAGTATCCCAAGTGGTGTTCCCAAAACAGTCTTGATACTGGAAACAGGTTTATGTCCTCTTTCAATTTTAGTTTGGTTATCCACTATTAAATTATCGTTAAAATTCTATATTTTTATATATCTGGTGACATACATCAGTACCTAGAAAACTTTGTTAGCAGACAAGATATGACAAATAGGTTATGATTTGACAAGGTTATCAATTTTAAATTATTTGTCAATGAACACTCGAATTGAACAGCAGCTCTTAGACATCACCCACCAGGTTTTGCAAGCGACAGCTAAAGTATCTTGCTCCTCAGTATATTTGGGAATGAGATATGAGAAAGCATTTTACCTTACACTAAAAATCTTTCAGTATTTAAATATAGATGGGCTTTGGCATGGCTAGGTGAAATGTATTCCTCTCCCAGGTGTTATAAGGAAGATGTAAGGGAATCAGCCTCTCCAAAAGAGTGTGTCTTTGAAAGAACCATGATATAGAGTCAGTGGAACATATGCTCTTCTATTGCAGCTTTTATCTTAGTTTGCATAACAACCCGATTATTCCTATTTTAACGTATTTTCTTGGATATTCAAATCAATTTTATGTTAAATATCTTCTCTGTGATCAAATTCCTAAGATAACTTTAGCAATAGCAAAGTTTTTAACTGGTATTATTAGGATAAGGAAGTAAATTGATGTTAATTCATGTTAGGACATCAAGGATTATGATTAAGAAAGTTATATAATCTTGATTTTAAAATAATATTGCATTTTGTTATGGTCTGTAGACTGTCTAAATAAACTGACTGACTGAACCCATATACTTCTAACATGACTACAAGCATTGATTATAATCCATAAATAAATCCAACAACCCTAACCCTAACCCTAAATCCAACAATCAAGTGGACATCATGTATCCTTGTCTTACCTCCTGCTCAAGCTTGAACCATTTGCTAAGCATTCTGTTTATTCTTTCACATTGCATGCTTCTTCTGCTTTTATTGTATTCAATAGCCAACTTTCAATTCCAGTTTAAAAATTCCATAATTCAAGCCAATTCAAGTACTTTCTCTATATTAACAAATGTATAATAAACATTTTTCCACATTCATACTCATATATTGATACATACTTATATTCATATTTTGGTGATGTTTAAAAAATAAATGATACATTCACGAAACTTAATTAGATTTAGTGTGAAGAGTGATTTTACTGGAAAAATATAACCTTTTCTGATTCTCACTTTTTAACTACTGATTTTCATTTCCTTCAGTTGTGCCACTGAAATGAGTACCATTACTGTGTACAAAGCAACACTGTGAGTATACTTTAGGAATAAAAGGAAAAAAGAGGTGATTTTCTCTCATTTTTGATAACCTCAAAATCCAAAGCATAGCTGATGATCTCAGGCTGATGGTGAGTGACTTTCCTATAACCATTTCTCCATTAAGAAAAACAATAGAAAAAGAGCTTCTTTCCTTTTTTTAGAAGCAAAATGGTATGTCAACTGGCCTATGAGGCAGAGTGGTAGGTAGGTAGGTAGGTAGGTAGGTAGGTAGGTAGGTAGGTCTGTCTGTCTGTCTGTCTGTCTGTCTGTCTGTCTGTCTGTCTGTCTATCTATCTATCTATCTATCATCTATCTATCTATCTATCATCTATCTCCTAATAACATGCTTAGTTAGGCCTGAGTAATGGCTACTATGTGATGGAATGTGAGGGTGTCCTTGGAAGACGGGGAGAAGAGATGCTGCCTAGGGAACGATCAAATAAAATCAGGTAAAAGAGAAAGGAGCCCACAATAGAGTAATGGCCAGAGAAAGAAACTTAGGAAGGACCCGTCCTAGCTACTCAGGTGGTAAATAGGGAGGGCGGGAGGTATGTACTTTCAGACTTGTTAGATTCTGTTAATGTAGCCTTACAATAAAGTAGAATTAGCTCATCTCGTCATGTTTCCTGTCTGCTTTACCTGGGAGGGCTGACGCACTATGTAGCCAAAGCAGCAATATTCATGCCCTTCTTTCACATTACAGAAAAAAAATATGAAATGTGAAAAGTGGGAGATGCTCAATTAGGATTAGGCATGCTCAGTGGCTATAGCAGAGCTTTCCAAACTGTCCGTCGGGACACGTTAGTGTGTCGGCTGCAGTGTCTGGGTGTGTTGCTGCTGCTGCTGCCTCCGAGCCCTGCCAGGATTCGGCGCAGGTCCTAGTGCCTGCCTTGTGCCTTGCTGCCTCCAAACCTGCTGTGATTCTGCGCAGGTCCTAGTGCCTGCCTTGTGCCCTGCTGTAAGAATGTGTCATGAAATGATGCCCTGCTGTAAGAGTGTGTCGCGAAATGATACATGTCTAAAAAGTGTGTCACCAACATGAAAAGTTTGGAAAGCTCTGGGCTATAGGATACGATGTGTTTCTTCTTCCAGAATCTGCAACTCACAAGAAGGGAAATCACTGTGTATTGTAAGAAAAAACAGCTGTCGGGCAATTTGGAACATAGCACACATTTTTTTTAAGTTTCCACTTTAATTCCATACTCCTTCTAAATCTTGCTCTATAATTGTTAAGTACTTTAATCAGGATTTGAATTATAAATGACTGATAAGAAGACAAGAATGTATCTACATATTAATTTGAGAATGGAGGATGAGACTTATCTGGAGGTAGAACATGGAATAAATATATTCATGTCCTTTCATGTCCCTTCTGTGACTTGGAAGGATGGATGCAGTTTTTAAAATGAAAGGATACAATTACCACATATGAAGAGGATGATGAAGTATATACAGACTACCATTCCTGATGAGGATGGGCCTCCATATGCCATAATACCATCATACATAACAGCATTCCAGTCTTCACCTGTTAGAATCTAAAAAGTGAGTTCCTTATTACTGAATTAGTACAGTTCATTAAAACAAATCATTAAAAAAACCTAAATAATATCATTTTAATTAATTTATAAGATTGATGACACACTTTATTCTTGAATGCATTATTTTATGCTCCTGTAAACTAAGGCGTACCTTTGTTTGAATTCCTTTAAATACCCCAGAATACTCCAAGAAAAATGACTTGGTTAATGGAGGTAAATACTGTATTTCAAATGATTTATCTCAGATTATTATTGATAGCAATAGATAAACACCCCACTGAGTTTATGGAGAAGAATAGGTGTTAAAATGACTGTCACTCCAAGATTGCTATATATTCTTACATATATATTATTGCTATATATCACTATATATTACAACTCTCATATGAGAATTTCAATATTCCACCATTGGTCTTAAATTTTGACTTCTTTAAGTGATTTATCTCAAAACCCACTATGAAATAATTACAAAATTATTATTTGACCCAGCTGATATCCTGACTGGGATTTGGGTCCTGTTTTGCTTATAAATTGGTTGTCTTTTTTTCCTTTATTAAAGACTGCAAAACATGTATGTGATGTTGGAAAGAAAAAATAATTTCACTCATAGTTTTCATGAGAAGTTGACACTATGGCTTATCTTTAACTTAAAACGTGTATTGTTTTTACTCTGTGGAAAAACAGAGAGAGACAGAGAGACAGAGAGACAGAGACACACTATGGGATAATCCCAATCTGGAAATTGCTGGTAAAGCTCATCTTATTGTTAATTAGTCTTTTATGTCTTATAAAAAGAATTTGATTTTTTGACTTTATAATTTGGGCTCAATGCCTTAGCAATATCTGAAACTCTTGAAATGATTATTATTTATAAACTCAGGTATCCTAGAAATGGAGGTTTAATTTACTATATTTTACTGAACCAAAGCTCTTTTGGCATAGCTTTGTCTATATATTGTGGGGGGGAAAACTTTTTTAAAGAAATGTGGACATTTGGGACCATTTTTATAACATTGTATTTCCTATCAAGATGAGTGATAGGAAAATCCAACAGTTATATATATTCACTTGCATGCTCAAATGGGACGCATCGGCCTGGCATTTTTAACATTTATTTAGTGCAGCCTTTTCCAAATCTGGTGCCATCCAGACATGGGGAGCTTCAACTCATATAATTCCTAAGGTACATTTTGAAATAGCAAAGTAAATAGTTATAGAAATTGATCCAAAGTAAATCCAACCTAAAGTAGAAACCCAACATAACAAATCTTAAGCCTTTAAAACTCCCTGCGTAAATTATCTCAGCAATTTTTACAGCAAGTCTGGAAGTTGGGTTTATTTTGCTAATAGGTGTTCCATAGCACTAAATCTATTAAGACGGGAATGAGTAAAGTGATATTTGCAGGACCTGGCCACAACTAGAACCCCAAGAGGCATTCTCAGATCCTCTCTCCCCATTTTTTTTTAAAAGAAATGTATTTGTGGTGAGATTTTGAAATGTTGAAAGATTTGTATCAGATCACTCAAGATCACTCAAAGCCAACCTGGGCCAAGAGATCTACTATGGTGGGTTAAGAGTATTGAACTAGGACCAGAAAGACCCACATTCAACTATACTCTCTGTCATGGAAGCTTACTAGATCATTTTGGGCCAGTCCCAGTCTCAGTGTAGCCTACCCCACAGAGTTGCCGTGGAAAAAAAAGTGGAGGGAGTGTTATGTGTATTGCATGGAAGAAAGCAGGCATAGAAAAGGGGGCCTTTGTGCAGCTCTGGCTGGTATGTATTTATTTATTTATTTATTTATTTATTTATTTATTTATTTATTTTCAAATTTTGCCACCACCCATCTCCCCCCAGAAGGGGGACTGTGGGCAGTTTACAACAAAGCTAAAAAGTTAAAAACAGTAAAACCATAAATAGTACATAAAATGTAAATACAAGTACAACATATAAATATAAAATAAAAAATAACATCCAGATGGCAATAAAAGATCAAGTTCCATTTGTATGTATGTGAGGAGCACTCTAAGGCACCAGCCATCCCCAAAAATAACTACTTCCCTTCCTTCCCCAAGTGAGGTGGCAGAGCCAGGTCTTCAGGTTCTTCCAGAAGGTCAGGAGTGATGGGGCTTGCTTCACCTCCAGGGGAAAAATGTTCCAATGGGCGGGAGCCACTGCAGAGAACTGGACCTCGCCAAACAGAATTCTCTTACAGACAGGGTCCGTAACATGCCCTCTCTGCATGACCGGGTGGGATGGGTCGATGTAATGGGGATGAGATGGTCCCTCAGGTAACCTGGACCCATGCTATGTAGGGCTTTAAAGGTGATAACCAACACCTTGAATTGGACCCGGAAGCAAACTGGTACCCAATGCAACTTGCGCAGCAAAGGTGTTATATGTGCCGATCTTGGGGCACCAAGAATTGCCCGTGCAGCTGCATTCTGGATCAGCAGTAGCTTCCAGATACTCTTCAAGGGTAGCCCCATGTAGAGCGCATTGAAGTAGTCTATATAGGAGATGACCAGGGCATGAGTGACTGTTCGGAGGGCCTCCTGATCCAGGAAAGGGTGTAACTGGCGCACAACACAAAGTTGAGCAAAGGCCCTCCTGGTCACGACTGCCACCTACTCTTCGAGCAGGAGTTGTGAGTCCAGAAGGACCCCAGATTCTGCACCGGGTCTGTCTGGGGAAATGCAACCCCATCCAGAACTAAAGATGACAAATTGCTGGATAAAGAGGAGCTGTTAACCCACAGCCACTCCGTCTTACCAGGGTTCAGTTGAAGACTGTTGTTCCCCATCCAGACACCCACAGCACACAGGCACTGTGAGAGGGCAGTTACAGCATCACTTACTTCACCCAGGACGGAGATGTATAATTGGGTATCATCAGCGTATTGATTATACCTCATCCCGTGGTGACGGATGGTGTCACCAGTGGTTTCATGTAGATGTTGAAGGGGAGTGGAGAGAGAACCGAACCCTGCGGCACTCCACAAAGGAGGGGCCGAGAGTCGGATCTCTTGCTCCCTATCACCACCGATTGGGACTGGCCCCGGAGGAAGGAGGTGAACCAGTGCAAAACCACGCTGCCCACCTCCAACTCTATGAGTTGCCCCAAAAGGATACCATGGGCAATGGTATTGAAAGCCACTGAAAGGTCAAGAAGAGCAAGGATGGATGCACTGCCCCCATCCCACTCCCACCAGAGATCATCCATAAGTGCGACCAATGCTGTTTCTGTCCCGTATCGGGGCCACAAACCTGACTGAAAGGGGTCTAGATAATCTGTTTCATCCAGAATCCTCCAGAGCTGCAACGCCACCACTTTCTCAACCACTTTCCCTAAAAAGGGGAGGTGGGAGACTGGAAGAAAATTGTCCAGTACAGTAGGGTCCAGCGATGGCTCCTTGAGGCAGCCGGAAACAGAAGGGGCATGGATCTAGTTGACAAGTGGTGGTGTTTACAGACCGGAGGACCCTGTCCACTTCCTCAGACCGAACAGGATCAAACTGTTCCCAGATAACTGGGTAAGTACGCTCCCTCAGCATCTCCACAGACCATGCCTCATGCTTGGAGTCCAACTTGGAACGGATCCGAGCTATTTTATCCTGAAGATGCTCAGAAAACTCCTCTGCGTGGCCCTGAAGGTGGGTCACTGGGCCCACTTTTCCCAAAAGGGATTGAGTGACCTTAAACAGGGCCGCTGGACGGCATTCTGCGGATGCAATAAGAGTGGAGAAATATTGATGTTTCGCCACTCTTACCGCCATAAGGTAGGCCTTAATAGTGGCCCTAGCTTGTGTTCGGTCAGGTTCAGTCCTTGTTTTTCTCCAGTGATGCTCTAGATGTCTCTTAATCCTCTTCAGAACCCTCAATTCCTCCGTAAACCACAGGGATTGCCGGGTTCGATGGGACAAGAGAGGTCGCACAGGCACGATCCTGTCCAAGGCCCCTGCCGCCTCCTTATTCCAGGCAGCAGCCAGGGCCTCCGCTAGATCATGCAGCAGATCCTCAGGAACAACCCCCAGCTCCCTCTGAAACTCCATTGGGTCCATCAGTCGCTGAGGGTGGACCAATCGAATGGGTCCTGCCTCCCTGTGGAGTGGGGCAGCATAAGAGAAGCTCAAGGCCACGAGGGCGTGATCTGACCATGATAGAGGGGATTGATGTAACTCTCCCTTCAGATCACATTGCCAATGCTCTGACAAGAAAACCAAGTCCGGAGTGAGGCCACTGTCCCGAGTCGGGTCCCAAATAATCTGGGACAGGCCCATGGCCACCATGGTAGCTATGAACTCCCAAGCTGCCTCCGAGGCATGTCCCAGGGACAGCAGATTGAAGTCTCCCAGAACCATAAGTCTGGGGAACTCCACCCCCCCCCCCCGAGACGGCCTCCAGCAGCTCAGTCAGGGAGGTTGCTATGCAGCAGGGAGGCTGGTACAGTAGCAACACTCCCAAGTATTCTCGGGAACCCAACTTGAAGAACAGGGTCTCACAACCGGCCACATGTGGAGCAGTGCCCCTGACGGCCACTAGAAATTCCCAGATGACAACAGCCACCCCTCCTCCCCTGCCCTGGTGTCTCGGCTGGTGCCATACTTGAAACCCGGCAGGGCATATCTCCGAAAGGGGCACCCCTCCTTCCGGGCCCAGCCAGGTCTCGGTGATACACGCCAGGTCTGCCCCCTCCTCAGTGATCAAATCACATATGAGGGGGGCCTTGTTGTTGACTGACCTGGCATTAAGCAGCAGCAGCCAGAGCAGGGCCCCCAGGAGTCTGCTGTCCAGGGCCTGGGTCTGAACTCGGAGGGCCAGAACATGCCACCAGTAACGAACACTGGGGGTATGCCAATTATGACACAACCTTGACCAGGATGCCTTGGCAACATTTACACCACCTGATTAGATTACTGTAAAGTGCTCTACATGCGGCTGCTTTTCAAGACAACCTGGAAGCTGTCACTAATACACAGTGCCGAAGCAAGACTGCTAAGGAGGCTATCCTGCCAGTTTGGAATAATATTTATTTATTATTTGGATTTATCCCCATCCATCTCCACCATGGTAGACTCTGGGCGGTTTACAACCACAATATAAAAAGTTAAAAACCTATACATCTAAAAACTACTATAAAAAAAATAAAAAAAATCCAAAAGATGGTGTGTTCTTAAAAGGAGGATAACTAAGCTAACCACCCCCAGGAGGAACTATTATGTCCTTCGTTCCAGGCAAGGCGGCAGAACCAGGTCTTTAAAGATTTCCTGAAGGCCAGGAGCAAGGGCGCCCATCTCACCTCAGGGGGCAAGTTATTCCAAAGGGCGGGTGCTATCGCAGAGAAGGCACGCCTCCTGGACCCCGCTAGATGGAATTCTTTTAGTGATGGGATCCGAAGCATGCCCTCCCTGCATGATCGGGTGGGGCGGGTGGATGTGATCGGGATAAGACAGTCCCTCAGGTACCCTGGTCCCATGCCATGTAGGGCTTTAAAGGTGATAACCAACACCTTGAATTGGACCCGGAAGCAGACTGGTACCCAATGCAGCTCACGGAGTAGCGGTGTTACATGTGCTGATCTTATAGCACCCAGAACTACCCGTGCAGCTGCATTCTGGACCAGCTGAAGCTTTCGGATACTCTTCAAGGGTAGCCCCATGTAGAGTGTGTTGCAGTAATCTATATGGGAGATGACAAGGGCATGAGTGACTGTTCGGAGGGCCTCCTGATCCAGGAAGGGGCGGCAACTGGCGCACAACCCGAAGCTGTGCAAAGGCCCTCCTGGCCACGACTGCCACCTGCTCCTCGAGCAGGAGTCGTGAGTCCAGGAGGACCCCCATGTTTTGCACTGAATCTGAATGGGGCAGTGCCCCCCCGTATCTACAGTATTTTGAAGTTAGTGCATTGGTTACCAATAGGGTTCTGGGACCAATTAAGAATGTTGGTCATTACCTTTAAAGGTTTTCACTGTGTAGCACTGTATTAGGCAATGCCTTGCCAAAGTCATATTGAACTGTGGCTGATTTTAACTATTGCTTTTTCCAAGCAAGTCAGCTAATTAAACTGAAGTTTGGAGTTATCTTGCTCCAGCAACAAGACTAAAAATTGTATATCTGGCCAAATACAATGAAGAAGTTTCTAGTCCTCTCATTGTGAAGAGCTGAAGTGTGAGAGCTTCAGTTTATCATTACATCCCAAAGCAATTGCTCTTGGCAAGCAATCTGCCTTTTAAACTTGGATTAAAATAATTGCACATTAAATTGATTATGTGCCATCAAATAGTTTTCGACTCCTAGTGACCACATAAGTGGGTTTTCTCTAAGATGATCCATCCCTAATTTGTTCTTTCAGGTCTCCCAACAGTGCACTCATCGCCCCTGTAACTGAGTTCATTAAATAAAACTGTGGATGTGCTAATTAAACTGAGCACATTAAATAACTTTGTACAATATTTCTAATAAGTAGCCTACAAAATGAGTTCAGAATCCTGAATTCTAAAACACCGATCCTTCAAGAGTTTTTAGGAAAATTAGCACAATGTTGTTTTCAAATGTTCAGCTTAGATTCAGTGTGCTAATTTTTACTTGTTTTCTCCAATAATTCATAGCATTTATTTTTCTCCCCTTTATGGCTTGCTTTGTCTGTGGAAGCTCAAGCAATAAATATGGGGGTTTCCACTAATTTTATCTATGCAGTGACAATCCTTTGAGGTACAGTAGCTTAGGCTGAGAATCACTGGCCCGAAGTCACCCAGTGAACTTCATGGGACTTAAACTCTCCTCAGTCCAAGTCCAGTTCCTTATCTACAATACTACACAGGTTCTCAATGAAGAATACTGATGTATATATGAATTTAGGGGAGAAAACAAGAAGTGAGTAGACTTAGACTCATATAGTGGAACATTGTAAGCAAAAATGGACAGCCCTAGATTTTACTCAAAGCAAAGAAATAAAGCAGCCCTGTTGTATATGAACAAATGAATCTTTGACCTCAAGCTCTGGATCATAAACAGGGATAACTTACCAAGATACAGATTTAAAATGTGCAGAATATAAACAGTTGTAAAAAGCAATTAACCATAACAGAAGGATTTTACAATCAGTAACTTTTTTGTTAGCTGTATTTGAATGAACAAAGACAACTTAATATTAATGATGTTAACATAAAAGCTATGCTGCATAGAGAGATTGAATACATGATATGAACAAATGGTACAAAATGATGCAAAAATTACCAAAGATTGACTTTTAATGAGCAGAATGCTATTTAACATAAACAGAAGGAATAATCGTTGTGATAGTGATTTTTATTTTTATTTTAGGAGACAGGATTACTTAGACAGTGTTGTTGTTCACAGATTTAAAAAAATGTTTTATAGTGGGTGAATAAAGTTACCTGGAATACAGTTAAAAGGGCTTGTGGGAAATTATCGAAGGTGCTCCGTTTTGTTTGAGTTTCATCAAAATTAAATTTGCCTCCAAACAGCTGCATTCCAAGCAATGAGAAGATTATGATGAAGAGGAAAAGCAGAAGCAACAGTGAAGCAATGGACTTCATTGAGTTTAACAAGGATGCTACCAAGTTGCTCAGGGATGTCCAGTGCCTACAAATTAAAATGTGTGTGTTAACAGAAAAAAAAAACCGTAAAAGAACAGTGCATGATGAAATATTACAAAAGAGAAGCGGGTCATACAAGGGTCAGTAAAACTCAGCACCAAGTAAAGTAAGAACAAGTTTCTCTTACCTGGTTACTTTAAAAATACGGAGGAGACGAACACAGCGGAACACTGAGATTCCGAGGGGGGACATAATTTCCAGCTCTACCAGGATGGTTTCGACAATGCCGCCACAGACCACAAAGCAGTCAAAACGATTAAAAAGGGACACAAAGTAAGACTGCAGTCCAAGACTGTACATTTTTACTAACATTTCGCAGGTGAATAAAGCCAGAAGGACTTTGTTTGCAATATCTGGGGGGAAAAATATTCAAGAAATTAAATTGATCAATGAGTTTCAGTTTCAGTTTCATGTCTCATATCAAAAATGAGCAGTGACTTTGTTTCTATTTTCCCCTCATTAGACAAAAATCCCAAATTAAGATGATGTAGCCTACACCAACCAACACATAAATTAATAATAGAGGCATTCTGGCCATTATATTGTAAAGTTAAATTTCTTCTTACAATGTATTGAACATTAACCTTCGATATGCACATCATTTTAAAAATCAAAAGGTTAGACACCAATATGTACAAAGCTTGTTGTTATCTCCTACAATTAGAGCCTATTGGGGCACCAACCATCTAAATATAGCCAAAGTCAGAACTGAACAGGCAACCCATAAAGAAGAGCTCTGCAAGTTAAATGGAACTCTTCCTTATAAACCAGAATCTGACCCATAAATATGAGAAAGTATTTCTCCTGTTACAAACTCTGACTCAGCACAAATACTGTACTAGACCCAAAGAAATCTTTTTGCCTCTCATAAATAATGACATCCATTAGACCAGGAGTTGGCAAACTACGGCCCGTGGGCCACACTGCTTGTTTTTGTTCAGCCTGCAAGCTAAAAATGGATGGGCAGCAGATCGCCAGGCCCGAGCCTCAGCAGACCTCCTGGGGCAAAGGGCATAGCTGTGGCTGGGGCACCCTGGGTGGTGGCGGCAGCCTATCAGTAGCCTCCTTGCTGGTGGGCCAGCACTGTCCAATGGCTGCTGTACTCCTTGGCCTGCAGTCTGCCAGCCATGCCCGCAGAGGCAGAGAAGGGGGGTGGGGGTGGGAGATCTGGCCCTTCACAGAAAAAAGTTTGCCTACTCCTGTGTTAGACTGATTAAATTGATACTAATCTACAATAAATGCTCAGTAGAACTTGGCTATGTTCTGCTATGGAAGTGAGCAACCTACAGCCTATATGTAGATTTTTGCACAAAACCCTCCCTCCAACCCAAAAGGGCCTCCAGACTTGTGCTGATGAAATCTGGCAAACAAAACCCCCCACAAAATTGCTATAGAGTAACTTTCTCAGGATTTCAGTGAAAAACAGGCTTAGTACACATTATTAATATTAAAAATGATGGCTGTGCTACCACCTCTGGAGGTGCCATGCCCCCTTTGGCTTCCCACCACAAAATAATGCACATCTCTTCATTACTACATTAGTACATTAGTACTAATACATGTTTGTTCATTATTATTAGTAGTATTAGATTTATATCCCACCTTTATTTTTTGACAACTCAAGATTGCAACCCCCTATTTTCCCACAACAACCCTGTGTGGTGGGTTAGGCTGAGAGAGAGTGACTGGCCCAAAGTTACCCAGATGGTTTTCATGCCTAAGGGAGGACTAGAACACACTGTCTCCCAGTTTCCAGTCCAGCACCTTACCCACTAAGCCAAACTGGCTCATGCAATCTCACTGGTTTTTATCATAACCTTTTCAAAGCAGAGACTGAGTGCAAGATGTAGAAAAAGAAAACTACAAGCATTTTCCATTGATTATGATATTATTGATTATGATAAGAAATATGATATTTCATTTTACCTTGTATTTGTGTTAGCCAGTCAGGCTGATTATAATGCTCAGAGGAGATAGTTAATGTGTTTAGGAAGACCAGTACAATGACTAACCAATAAAAGGAAACAGATTTTACAGCAGCTCTGCATCGTCTTCGATTGAAACGGTTCCATCGACGCCAGCGTCGGCTAAAATGACAGCATTATAATACAGAAGCATTACAATACAGAATAAACTTAGAAAAATGAGTCCTGACTTAAACCCACTATTTTGGTGCTATCAAGACACCTACTCTTACGCCCAGTAGCCCTAACTAAGATGATGGAAAAGGAAGGCTTGTGAGTGGGAAGGATCAGCAAGTTCTTAAAACATGTCAAGACTGGGATTTGGCTGGATTTCTACAGCTATATAGGTAGTGTGTCTATGCAAAGCATTTAAAAGGGTACTTTGCAAAGCATACTGGCAGGAATCTTCTTCTTTAAATGTTAAAGCAGCAGCAGCAATTGAAAGGGTTACCTAAAGGCTGCAAAGACTGATCCTGGCTGGCTGTGCACGCATGTGGATGTCAGCCACTTCACTTGGCTGGTGGTCCCAGAGAAAGCACTGTCCATGCATGCACGTGGACACACAGGTAATTAGTGACAACCTTTGAGGGAGCTGTACAGGTCTTCTTGGGGACATGGCTGCTTTGATGCCTTGAGGACAATGCTTTGCTTCTGGCAAGATGCTTTAAGTGCCCCCTTTGAATGCTAGGCAGGGAACTAGTGAGCAAACTTTAAATTTTCTGATCTTACGTTGCTTAAAGACAGAACTAAGTTGTGAACTGACTCCAAAAATGAATGGATAGCTAATGCAGATTTTAACATTTTTGCAGTTAGATACGTTGACATGTCCTATCTAATACACAATCTGGCAGTTTCATTCAGGAAATGTCTAAACTGTCTTCAAAGATAATTTACGTAAATCTTATTGAAATCATCCATGAGCAAATGCTGAGCAATTCACACAGGGCAGATTTTGCACTCCTATCTTGTGACAACTCCATAAGATGTTGGGAGAAGAGGGAACATTTTTTTAAAATACAAGTTTCTCAACAAGAAATACTGTCATCTGTATGTTTGGGATCTTCCACAAGCCATAGTAGGGATGGATTCCAGAATCACACAGGGGTGTTTTTGGACAGGAGTCAACACTGTGTTTGTGTATGCATAAATGTGTTGGTATATATATTTTTTCTCCTAAACATTATGCAAATGAGAATGAATTTTAAATTCGTTTGGTTACATATATGACCTGATTCATGTTTGGTTTTACTAAGGAAGAAATGCCAAATTGACACTGTTAAATGATCTAAACTTTTCATACTGTTTTCTTACAGATTTTACCTGCTCCTCTGACATTTTAACTCCATAGAGCATAGTTTTTTAAAAATGAAGGTTTATGAAATTTTCAATGTATAAACATTTGTTTTGTAATCAGCTACATATACATTGATTCAAGACAGCCAGTCCAGACATTGTGAGGCCTGGGTAGCAGCAGTAAGGTTGACTATCAACCTTTATATTAATTTCACTTATTTATAGCATTTTATATCATTTTTCAATTAAAAAATATAAAAGTGATTTGCAATTATTATAATAAATGCAATATGACATACAATGAACACAGGAAAATCAATAATATAACCAAGAATTTAAAAATAAATAATCATTCGGGCAGCTGATGAAACCGAGGGAAATCTATATTTTAAAATTTCTGGCAAAAGCCCTCCCAGGAGAGGCCCACCTAATCTCCATTCTACCAAGTGGTTGTTGCTATAGAGCAGGGGTGGGGAACCTTTTTTCTGCCAAGGGCCATGTGGATATTTATAACTGGGGACCGGGGGGGTGGGGGGTGGGGTTTCTGGGATTTCCGCAGACCGGGGGCCAGAGTTTGCAGGCGGGAGCCAATCACAAGCATTGGGGGTGGGGTTTGCGGGCGGGAGCCAATTGTGTGGAAGGGGCGGGGTTTGCAGGTGGGAGCCCCACGGGCCTTATACGGCCCGTGGTCCTGACGTTACCCACCCCTGCTATAGAGAGTGACCCCACCCCATGCCAGCAAAAGTGGTACTGTGACCATGAAGACCAATGTAGAATTAGGCTGAACCTTAGATGGATTTCTTTCTCTTTAGGAGCAGCCATTTCCAAAGTGCAAACACGCTTTTTCTTACATGAATATTTGTAGATTTGGGGAGCAGAAAATGGCTCAAATCACCAGAAAAACTGTCTGTATCAATATTATGGTTACCTCTGGCCATGTGAGTAGCCCAGTATTGTAAGCAGAGCTAAAGATAGGCTTAATGTTCAGACAATTCCATCTCACCTTGCTGAAAGGCAACAGAGTAAATATGGGCTTTAAGATGCTTTACTGTGATAAGGATTTCCTACAGCCATACATATTCCAAGTTAAATAAGTAACGGCTCAAAAGAGCTAAACTGCAGAGAGGGCCTGCTACGAGCCCCGTCTGTAAGAGAGTTCCATCTGACGGGGTCCAGGAGGCGTGCCTTCTCTGCAGTAGCCCCCGCCCTCTGGAATATTCTCCCCCCTGAAATAAGATCGGCCCCCTCTCTCCTGGACTTTAGAAAAAACCTAAAGACCTGGTTATGCCACCATGCTTGGGGAAGGGAGGGGAACAGCCAGTCTTGGGGTTGGCTGGTCTCTTAGATCTGCCTTGACCAGCCTTACCGGCCCATGGGATAAGTAAGATCTACCATTGCTTGGATCGGACTGTATTAGATATTTTTATTGATGATTATTGTTATTTATGGTTTTTTATTGATTTTAAACTTCTTATTGTGAACCGCCCAGGGTCCCTCCTTGTGGGGGAGATGGGTGGGATATAAATGTGACAAATAAATAAATAAACAAACAAACAAACATAACAACGTAAGAGACTGCTGTCCTAGCTCAGGTACAGTTTACTAAGCAGTCAGGTTTACCTAAAAGGGGATTAAATTGTTCACACCAATCAGGAAGACCAGAATATCGGTGATAGAAAGATTTGTGAATGGATCTCCTCCCTAAGGACCCGGAAGCAGAAGAGATAAGCTGAAAGAGCAGGAATAGATTCCTTTAGCTTCCATAATGTTAAAAAGAAAGCAGCTATGACAGTTGCACTAAGGTGTGAAGGAAAGTAGGCCTGGCCTTGGGAATGGAGAAGGAATGTGTGATCCGTTAAGGGGACTTTCAGAAAGGACTACTCAGTCCCGAGAAAGAGGAAAGCATGAGAAAGAAGCTCAAACTGGCCCCACCTTGAAGATGGGGCAGAGAGAAACTCAAACAGGCTTTCAAGGTTCAGCAATAAAGAGCATTCATGGAATCCCTGCTGTGCTGTTCCTAGAGCTGGCCTACCTCAAGGAACTGACACAAGGCCACTGGCTTGGAAAGTAAGATGGCTAATCCTCTCTTGTAAGGTAGCCACAACTTCAGCAGTCGGGGTGAGAAAGGGTAGACTGCTGGGCCACCCAACATTTTTGCACAAATTGTACAAACAGCAAGGTGAAAAATGTCTCCATTTACTGCTACCCTTATCCAGACATAAAGCATCTCTTTCTCTCTGGAAGAATACTTGCTTTAAATTGTGTGGGAATAACTTGGCGCAAAACAAAAACACCCCCATTCTGTACTAAGGCCGTAAGTGAAATAAACAGGTATAAAAGCAACAGCTTAGGCAAATCAAGCACATGAAGTACTGTGACCATGAACATGGAGGGCCTTGGATTAAGCACGATACTCAGAAATCAGTCAAGGTTGAAAGTCCACAGGGAACTGATCAAATTTCAGACTGAGCATCGGATATATGGAGAGATCTGTTGCTTACATCCAGAAAATAATACATCTCGTGACTGTATCCAGGGGCAAACAACTTCATGGTCTTCAGATAGTTAGGATTACAAGTCTCATAATCACAGGCCACTGAGCATACTGGCTGGGGCTTGTAGGAGCTGTAGTCAAAAATATCAGAAGGATACTTGGTTGGCTACTTGAAATATCTCTGCCTCAACTGAAGGTGAAATGTGTCTAGTCACCAATGTAGCTTTAGCCATAGTTTAACCACTTCTGTTATCAATGTATTCATTTTTGAATCCAGGCAGGAAAATTACAATTCATATCAGGACAAATCCAAAGCCCAGTTAAAGTAATATTGACAGTTTGAATTTTAAGATCAAGTTTTAAAGATTAAGATGGATAGAGTAATAAATGCATTAGAATATAAAACAGAAGCAGTAAAAAAAAAAGCTAGAGATAATTTTGGAAAGCTTTCACAAAAGAACTATATGAATGTCACTGTATATTGTATGTATGTACGTGTGTTAGAAATGAATACTAGTGCTTGCTTTAGCATTTTCAGGTTTTAATGTGAATAAAGACAAGGTTAAGAAATAAAGCAAGAAGTATTGCGAATATGACTGATTTTTTGTGTGTGTTTGTAAATATTTGCCCAAAGAAAAGGAGAAAATAACTTTACTAACGAAGTCACCAATAAAGCATAAAACAATACTTGAATGCATTTTTTTAAAAAAAAATCATAATATTTGGCTCATGTTTTTGACACGTTATTGCAAAGCTGCCTCTTTGCAATTGTCAGGGTTCATGTCTATGAATCCTGCCATTAGGATCTATAATAGCTTAGTGCTTGTATAGTAGTTGGGAGGGGGAATGACAGTTGAGTGTTATGTCTGCTGCTGGAAGCTAGAGACAGCTAGGTCAAGGTCACGCACCTGCAAAGGAGAGGAGAGCTAAAGTGTCAGCTAAAGTGCAGCTGCAGCAGCTACGCCCGGGAAACCGATCTGTTGCCGAATACGCAATGGGGTTTAAAAAACTCATAGGCATGGTCCCATCTTGTCCTGAGACGTTTCAGGTGGAATACTTCCAGATGGGGCTGAAACCCGGGATTTTAGAGATGGCAGCAGGACGGGGTGTCCCTGACACCCTAGATGAATGGATTCAATTAGCCGGAAAGGTTGAGAGCACCCAATTAAGACTGAGATCGTACAGGAAGCTACATAGCTCGGGGAAAAGCCCTTTGGGACAGCCCCCGGCGAAGAAGCTAGCTAGAGCCACTGCTTGGGAAGAGGAAAAAGAACGCAGAGCAAAGAGAGGCTTGTGTTTCAAATGTGGCAAAGAGGGACATCGCATTGGTAACTGCCCTCAGAACCCCTCTACAGTAAAAGCAAAGCCAGACAGCCAGCCTTCCAAACCATCTAAGCTACCACCACGCAAGGGAACAGCTCATGCTCTGGAGGACAGCAAGACCCGGGATCTGGTTGGGGGAGAGAACGACTCCTCTGACGAAGAGTTCATGCAGCCGGCGGAAAACGAGCAATGTCTGGCTTGAAGTGCGCCGTGGGCCAGACATTTGCAGATCGGCGCTCCGATCCGCTGGTGAGTGGAGACTGTCCTACCATGCAGGTTAAGATAAAGCTTGAAACTTTGGATGGGAGGGATCAGAATAATTTGATGGCAATGCTGGACTCGGGGTGCTCAAGATGTTTGATGCATCCTGCCATTGTTACAGGACTGAGACTTAAGTTGCATAAGTTAAAAGTTCCCATCATATTTTGTCAGCTGGACGGGTCAGATATGAAAGGGGGTCCAGTGGAATACTATACAGAAGCCCTAAAAATGACTATTGGGACTCATCAAGAGACTATTAGGTTTATTGTGGCTCCCATTTCCAATCAGCCCATAGTATTGGGGCTCAAATGGTTGAGGGAGCGTAACCCTCAGATTGACTGGGTTTCTGGAGAAATGGAATTTGCAGATGGCTCATATTTGGGAGTTGAGCGGGAAACTGCAGGACTCGGTGTGGTGCGGGAGCTAGCTCAAGCAGCGGTGGCACCGTCACTATATGAGGAGGAGGGGGAGATTTTCTTAGAGACGGAATCAGACCAGATGCCCCCTCATCGGAAAACAGACTGTTCTTTACAATTGGAGCCTGGGGCAGTGTTACCTAAACCCAAGTTGTATTCAATGACTCATAAGGAACTACAAGAGCTGAGGAATTTTATAGATAAGAACCTCAAGCGGGGGTTTATTGAGCCATCCACCTCACCCACGGCGGCTCCGGTTTTATTCCGGAAAAAGAAAGATGGCTCATTACGGCTTTGTACGGACTACAGGGGGTTGAATGCTATTTGTATTTCTAACCAATATCCGCTCCCGTTGATGAAAGATATGCTGGCTCAACTGACCAAAGGGAAAATATTCACTAAGCTGGATTTGAGAGAAGCGTATTTTAGAGTACGCATAAAAGAAGGGGATGAGTGGAAGACCGCTTTTAATTGCCAATTAGGTTGTTTTCAATATAAAGTCATGCCGTTCGGATTAAGGGGCGGGCCTGGAGTCTTCATGAGCTTAATTAATGAGGTTCTGCATGAATTTCTGTACCAGGGGGTATTGGTATATCTGGATGACATCTTAATATACACAGAGACCATGGAACAACATGTAAAACTAGTAAAAGCAGTGCTCAGAAAGCTTTTAGAAAACAAACTGTATGTTAAGTTGTCTAAATGTGAATTTCACAAAGAAAAACTGGATTTTCTAGGCTACAGAATATCCCATCAGGGCATTGAAATGGATCCCGCCAAAGTTAAAGATGTATTGGCGTGGGAAACCCCCAGAACAAAAAAGCAATTACAATCTTTTCTCGGGTTCGCAAATTTCTATCGCCAGTTCATTCCCGGGTTCGCCAAGATTGCGTTACCGTTAACCGATATGTTAAAAACCAAGAAATCGGCTGATGGCGTATTAGCAAATAAACCTCAACCGAAATTAAAATGGACGCCGGCGTGCCAAACGGCTTTTGAACAACTGAAGCAGTTGTTCACTGCAGAACCCGTTTTAAAACATCCTGATCCAGAACGTCCCTTTGTGATCCAGACAGACGCGTCCAATTCTGCGGTTGGATGCGTATTATTGCAAAAAGACAATAATGATCAATTAAGGCCTTGTGCATATATTTCTCGTAAATTTACTGAGGCTGAACAACGTTGGTTGGTGTGGGAAAAGGAAGCTTTTGCAGTGCGACATGCTCTAGCTACATGGCGACACCTGCTGGAGGGTTCGCCTCATCCCTTTGAAGTCTTCACTGACCATAAGAACTTGGAAGCACTTAAAACGCCTCGGAAATTAAATCCTAAACAAATCCGTTGGGCTGAATTTTTCAGTAGGTTCAATTTCACATTAAAGTATTTGCCAGCTGGAAAAAACTTTTTAGCAGATGCTTTATCCAGACTGCCACAGCATGACACTCAACCAGAACTGATGATATCCACAGTAATGTCTCCCCAACAATTGGGATTATCCAACCAGGAGGAACCTGGTTCTGACAACGATGCAGCACCCATACCGGTACAATTGCAAGGGAAGGTGGCTATCACTAGAAGCAAGGCCAAACCACCGAAACCTTTATGTGAACCCTCCCTAGAGAAAGAACTTAAAACCGCTATAGAGGCTGACGATTGGTGGAAAGAGCACAAGCAAACATTAACTGAGACGAATGGGGTGTGGTGGAATGGAGACAGATTATATGTTCCAGAGACTGTGAGAAAGGCTATTTTACAACGTTGTCATGATAGCAAAATTGCCGGACATTTCGGATTTGTAAAAACTTTACATTTGGTCAGAAGGCAATTTTGGTGGCCAACTTTGAGGAAAGATGTTAAACAATATGTTTTGTCATGTCATGTTTGTGCATCCATGAAAAAAGCACCCGGGAAACCGGTGGGACTATTGCAAACAGTGGCTGAGCCAACAAGCCCATGGAAACAAATTTCAATGGATTTCATTGTAGACTTACCAGAGAGTAAAGGCAAGACCGTCATATGGGTAGTAACTGACTTATTTTCTAAACAAGCTCATTTCATCCCTTGTAAAGGATTGCCATCTGCTGGTCAACTGGCAAAGTTATTCATCTTGCACATTTACCGAGCGCATGGCGCCCCCTTGCGGATTATCAGCGATCGCGGAAGTCAGTTTACCGCCAAATTTTGGAAATCATTTCTAAAATTGATTGGAACTGAACAGGGTCTTACCTCTGGGCATCATCCGGAGGGTAACGGAGCTTGTGAACGGCTTAACTCCGTGTTGGAACAGTATTTACGGTGTTACATTAGTCATCAGCAAGATAATTGGGTGGAGTTGTTACCCTTTGCTGAGGTAGCGTATAATAATGCTGTTCATCAGAGCACTGGATTTTCACCATTTAAAGTGGCTACTGGCCAGGATTTTGTACCTATTCCTGAGCTACCTGACCCTGCCATGCTTCAACAAACTGATCCTGTACTAGCAGATGAATGGATTACAAAAATACGATCAAATTGGCCGATAATGTTGAATATATTACAAGAAGCAAAAAATTCATACAAAAATTTTGCTGATCGTAAACGGGCTCCAGAATGGCCTTTAGTGGTGGGAGAAAAGGTCTACCTGTCTACAAAACATTTGAAATCAACTCAACCATGCAAGAAACTGGGGCCTAAGTTTATTGGGCCATTTCCCATTGTGAAAGTGATCAACCCAGTAGCCGCTCAATTGGACTTGCCAAAGAACCTTCGTAGAGTACATCCTGTCTTCCACATCAGCTTATTGAAACCAGTTAAACCAGCTGATCAGTGGCATCCAGATCCCGTGGCGCCGCCACCTATCATGGTGGGAGATAACGAACATTTTGAAATTGTGAACATTTTGGACTCCAGATTGCACCGGGGGAAATTACAGTATTTGGTGCAATGGAAACATTTGCCTGTGGGGTTTGAGGAGTGGGTTGATAAGATTCATGTTTCAGCACCAAGGTTATTGAAGAAATTCCATGATCAATTCCCTTCTAAACCTGGTTAACTGCACAATTATTCTTATTTCTGTTTTTCAGATCTCAGTGCCTCCCATTGTCTTGCAGCCTGAAGAATTCTGGAATTTGTCCATGTACCTTTATGTATACTTGTATTTCTTAACCTTTCTTGTTCTTGGCATACTATTCTTTCTTTTGGAGGGTCGGCATGTCAGGGTTCATGTCTATGAATCCTGCCATTAGGATCTATAATAGCTTAGTGCTTGTATAGTAGTTGGGAGGGGGAATGACAGTTGAGTGTTATGTCTGCTGCTGGAAGCTAGAGACAGCTAGGCCAAGGTCACGCACCTGCAAAGGAGAGGAGATGGGACCGTTTGCTCCATGAGATCATCGCTGGTGAATTGGCGCGCAAAGGGAAGGGTTAAGAGAGCATAGTTTGGCGGGAATCAGTATTCAAGTCTTTAGGAGTGCTTCAATGAACATGTATCCTAAATAAAGCTTTATCTGCATTTCAATGAATTGCATGGAGAAGTGTTTATTGGGACATTGTTGTTGAGATCATCACAGCAATGAAGTACAAAATGTTTGTTTTGCATTTATAAAGCACAGTAGAATTAAATCCACTTATCAACTGCCATACACAAAAGTCCTCATAAAACATTATTTTAGCAATTTAAATTGTTTTCTATATAAGTTGAGAGAAAAGGCTGAAGTCTGAAACACGTCAAAACATTCAGCAGGTTGTCTTTTGGCTGAAAAGAAAAAATGAAGATGTCCAGCAAGGCTTTCATTCAAGGGCTTTTCATGAATAATATTTAAAAACATACCCATTCCCATTAAAACACAAGAGTTCTGGATGAAAATCTTCTGCATGTTAGGTTTCTATGTTAATCAGTGCCTACAGAGATTAGATCCTTATTTCTGGTAAGCAGAATCACTGTTCATCAAGATTTTGAAACCGACTTCCAAATTATATTTGAAAACAATGGCAGAAAAACTGCAAGCCAGGGATTGAAAGGAAACAGATAATATAGGGCATCAAGAGAGGAACAGCAGTTAAAATCAGGAAATGACACTTCATTTAAAAATCTGTCATTCTTTTATCTTCAGTTTTTCGCCAAGGATGATTGGTTGATACTCCAATATAATTTTTTGTCACATAAATATGAAGATACGTTCTGCAAGGATTTTATTGCTTTTTTCCTTGTAACATAATGCTAAGGCAAGATGGCAGAGTTCACTCAACTTCTAGTACTTCTAGACAAATCAAAGTTTTCTTTCCATCTCCCAACCCCTCTCCTTTCTCTTCGTCACCAGATGAATCAGCAGATTGTTTCAGCATTTGTAGGTTGCCAGTTTGAGAGAGAAAATGTTTTGGAAAGGAAATCCCTGCCCAGGAAATTAATGAGGATATATTAAATTTTGCACTACTGCAAGCCCCTTGTTTTTTTATCTATTCTTTTGCATATAAGCAATGGAACATTCTGATATAAACAACTCTTTGGAAATACCCTAAAGGAAAGGTAGTAGAATTAAGCGATCCTTAAGATTATCCACTAAGCAGCCAAGGACTGAAGTCATAGTAAGATAAAAAAAGATAAAAGAGGCTAAAAAAAAAATAACCCACTACAGTCATCATATCAAATTCTTCAGCAAATATATCTAAACTGAAAAACTGGCTTTCATAGATCAGGAATTCCAGAGACAATCAGAATTCCCTTCTCCAAACCAGTGTGTTTATTTTCTTGATAGTCTCCATTTTTATATAGAATGCTTTTATGAACAGTGTATAGTTAAGTAAGCTAATCAGTAAGAGTTCTTGCTCTTTAAGATGTATAATACACATCATGATATTAATCATCAGCCATCCCAAAACTGAAAGAAACACAGAACAGCAGCATTTGAGTGAGTCACATATATTGTCTTCTACCATTGCCATTATCAATGAAATAACCAGAACAGCACTTTCAAATTAGGGCTTATGTTGGCATTTTAAGAGGATGTTGTTAATCACTTATGCAATTAGGGCACAGAGCTGAGGTCTCCAGTTCCTGTCCCCTCTGGATACTACCCCAGATGTATAACATCAGTTAATACTTGCACTTAGTGGCATTTCTCTGCCTTGTTGCCCGGAGGAAATCCTCATTATCTGTTGAATGATGGCTTTGATCCAAGCTACACCTTAAATGTAATCTGATGTAACAATAAACTGCTGGAGCTCTTTTTTCATGAAAAGCAAACTGACAAGAACAAGCAGAGAAGTAGAAGATGTATAATCCTTTTCCTGCATGCCAATTCCTCTGCAAATTGCTCTGCTACCTCTCTTCTTTGTGGCTTTTTTCCCCTGAGGAATTTCAAATGCACAGATGTCTTCACAAAGTCATATTTTCAATCATGTGATGAGCAAAACTGGGAAAATTAATTTGGAGTAGAAAATCAGTGAGCAAGAAAACAACTAATTACTCTCCTTCATTCACTCCTTTCTTTTTCCCAGAAAAGAGGGTTGCGTGCACTAGTTATTTTGTAGTTCTGTCTTTCTTTAAAAAGAAAAAAGCACATTCTATAGCTATTTGAACAGAACAATGGTAAAGTAACTGTCGTTGGAAAGAGTAGGATGTGATGAAGCATATATTCCTTCTATATTTACTAACACAATCTTAAAAATCAGTCATATTCACCCATAATATCCATAGATAATCAGCTCAGAATTATGATATATAGCAGGAAAGTGAGAGGGAAAGAATACTGACCTGAACTTGGATTTTGAGATAATTTGACTAAAAGAAAAGGAAAACACATTTTAAAGAAAATATAAAACAAGAATGTACACATCTCACTTCACCTTGAAACCTGCAGTGGAGTTATTTAAATGTTGGATGTCTGCTAGATATGGATAGAGTCAACCAACATAAACTGTAGAACCGTGAGCTTTTTTACTCCTTTTACTAAACCAACACCATAATTAACCATGTTTTACATGCAAAGCAGTTAACCCCTTTTTGAAATAATGAATGCACATTTTCCTTGAAGCTCTTACCCAAAAGTCTAGAAATAGATTTTAATCAAACAATTGGAATAAATAATAATGTCATAATACTAATCCAGCACTCCTTCAAAAAAAATAAATGGAAACAGATTTTCTTCTCCACATAAGCCTACAAGATAGGCCAGGAAAGAGTACTTTACCAACACTGTCCAATGGATTAGAGAGTTGAGTGGGGATTTTGAATGGGGATTTTAACATGAACTTCCAAAGTTTAAATCTGGCAAACTTGCCAACCTACCGTAGCTGCAGAGTTGTAATGTACTTATTAAGAGCTTATTACAAGCATGGATCTAGACTAGGTCTAAACTATAGGTGCCAATTCATGGTAATAATATTCATATTTCTGTGCAATTTCAATCAGCCATTACTCCCTACAAATTGTTATATATAAATTAAATGGCATACAAATGCTAGCCTTCAAAAACTCCAGTCTGATATACTATAATATGATATACATAACCCCTTTTTTAAAAAAATATGTGTTTCAGAGAATTGTTTCTCAGAATTTGCAATGAATACAGCAGACATTATTAATGTAATTGGCTATGTTAAGACTTACAAATACATGTGAACCTTTGTTTTGAAAACTTGGTCCAGTCCATTGCTCATTGACTGTTGGGCTAAAAGCTTTCAAGAGTTCCATCATATACTCACCACAAATTTCCACAGCATGTGGTCTCTCCTTCACCACCCACATTTTCAGTATTCACTGATTCTGTCTCACTTGCTTGCATACTTGCTGTTGTGAAATAATGAAAATATAATTAGTTTTATCATTGAAAAGCAACATAGGAAAGTATCTCAAATGTTTCTCAAATATTAATTTTTTTAGAAATGAACAGTGGGAAAAGAAAACAGAAGAAATGAACAATTTACAATATGTCTACTTTCAATCACTCCTGTAATGATCTGTAGTTGAACCAGCACAAAGAATAAATGGATGTCACCTAAAAGGTACAAATAGACTGTAGTTAAGGATGCTAGGCAAAGATCCTAGTGCATGAACAGAAAAGCACAAGTATACCACAGAAATTGATTATCCTAGGCACAATCAATAGTGCAAAATTATTCTTCTGCAAGGCACAATGAAGCTATTTACGTTTTTCTTTAAATCGACATTTTCCCCTATGCTTAGATTGATATGATGGTAGCTATGGGACTCCAAATATTGTCACAACACCTGGAGCAACTTCTTACTGAACTCCTCTCAGTGACTTACTTCTGAGCGGTCACTGTTCTGAGTCGTAAAGATGTTAATCCTGCCTCTGCCCTCAGCATTCATTCTTTCCACCCTAGCAACATGGGACCAATGACACTGGTGTACCCTACAGACCTGATGCCCTTCCACAACTATGAGCTCCAATGACCAGATCTAATCCATGTATGGATGGGCCATGGCATATGGTCTGGATCACTACCCCATCCTGTATATATTGGCTGTACCGACTTTAAGAATGTATCGGCTGACAGAAGCAAAACTATTTTCTATTGGCAACACAAATATAACTAATACTACTCTTGAAAGTCAACTCATAATTATTATGGGTGCACATGTCAATTCAGAGGTCAAGAAGAGCCAGGATGGATGCACTGCCCCCATCCTGCTCCCACCAGAGATCATCCAAAAGTGCGACCAAAAGTCGTTTCCGTCTCATATCCGTGCCTGAAACCTGACTGAAAGGGGTCTAGATAATCTGTTTCATCCAGAATCCTCTGGAGCTGCAGTGCCACCACTTTCTCAACCACCTTCCCCAAAAAGGGGAGGTGGGAGACTGGACAAAAATTGTCCAGTACAGTAGGGTCCAGCGATGGTTCCTTAGCATCCAGAATATAAATGCACTTTCTTGTCTGTCTACAGAGATAGGCTGTCATCTAAAGCAGAGCAAGCAGTAAATTAACCAGCACAAAGTGCCAGTTGCATTTCTGCTTTTAGTGCCTTAGCAAGTTTTGCCAGGGACAATTCTGATAGCTTTTATTATCTTGGTCCTTCTTTTAAGTAAACCATTTCCTCAGATGTCAATGTTTCTGTAAGATTTGCCCTTGTGGATGTTTTGAAGAACAGCTAGATTAAAAATGCATTGTTCATAGTTTGGCCCAAGGTGAAAAATTTATGAATCACTAAATTGAAGGCTGCCAGCCAGCTACACATAGTGATTTGCCAGGCTTAGGACTCCTCCCCTTTTTGAGTCCCAAACAGAATAGCAAGGTCAGGAGATTACTGAAATTCCCATGGGACATATTATACAACCAGAGTGTCCACAATGTATCCAGGCATGTTCAACATTATACATGTGGATCAAAATCTTACAGTGTTAGGATTAAGTCTGCAGGAATATGATTCTGGCTTATATTTGGACCCATGAGACTTGGACATGAAATCTCAGTGTTCCATGCCACCTCCACATGCCCTTTTCCTTTACTTCTGTTCCTTTGGTCCTTTTCATGTTGCCATTGTCATCTGAAAGACTACCATAACCACACATGCAGAATTAATGAGAAGGAGCTTGTGCAGGAACTCTGACAAGAGAGTGGAGGCTGAGAAAATTGGAGGAAACCTCTACATCTCAAAATCAACTGGGGAGGATATAATCCGAGTGTAATCTAGCCCTTTGAAAACCTTGTGAACACTTCAAACAAGTTATCTTCCATTCCTAATTAATTTTGGAGGCTATGTACTCCTCCTTCATTAAAGCAAGCATTGCCCCAGAGTAACCTTCCAATTTACTCTTGCAATGAGTTTATCTTCACATCTGTTATGTGGAACAATATAATATGTTTTTCACAAGGTTCAGGACTAGCTGCTAAGAGGGGCAAGAAATAAATTTTCATCCAGAAAGGCCCTTGAATTTAATTGCAAGGGAAATCATCTGAACATTGCATATGTAGATTGCTCTGGTTGCTAAAGCTGCTAGACACTGATGCTTTCTCAAGAAATTACTCCATTAAAAGTGTCCTCTGATTTATCTGATTTCCCTTTATTCTGGAATGGGTACGTAACTCTTACGTTTTTATTTATTGATTAATTTGTCACATTTCTTTACCACCCCAACTCGTTCCATGACGACTCTGGGCAGTTTACAAACATTTAAAAAGTAGAAGAATAAAATGTCATTAAAACAATACCATATCAATATAAATATATATACATATAAAAGTATAAAATATATAAAATTCAGATGGTGACTAATGATGTTATCAATGGCCCCGTCAAGGAGCCAGCCACCCCCATAATTGGCTATCCACCCTCCCACCCCAGGCAAGGTGGCATAACCAGGTTTTAACCCCCTTCCAGAAGGCCAGGAGAGTGGGGGCCTACCTTACCTCCGGGAGTAATTTATTCCAAAGGGCGGGTGCCACGGCAGAGAGGGCCCTCCTCCTGGACCCTGCCAACCGACACTCTCTCATGGGTAGGGTCTGTAACATGCCCTCTCTGCCTGACCGGGTGGGACGGGTCGATGTAACGGGGGTGAGGCGGTCCCTTAGGTAACCTGGACCCATGCCATGTAGGGCTTTAAAGGTGATAACCAACACCTTGAATTGGACCCAGAAGCAAACTGGCACCCAGTGTAGCTCGCGCAGCAACGGTGTTATATGTACCCTCCTTGGGGCTCCCAAAACTGCTCGCATGGCCGCGTTCTGCACCAGCTGTAGCTTCCGGATACTCTTCAAGGGTAGCCCTATGTAGAGCACATTGCAGTAGCCTATACAGGAGACGACCAGGGCATGAGTGACCGATCAGAAGGACTCCCGATCCAGGAAGGGGCATAGCTGGCACACAACACGGAGCTGTGCAAAGGCTCCCCTGGCCACGGCTGCCACCTTTGAGCAGGAGCCGTGAGTCCAGGAGAACCCCCAGATTTATATCCTGGCTTTTACTCTATGTGTTCAAAACTTTGTGCTTAACACTGTCTCCTCCAAGTTTACCCCAAAATAAGGAAACCTAGGCAGAGAGATAAGGACTAGTTCAAAGGCACCCAATGAGTTTCATGTCTGAATTGGGGTGTGAATCTGGGTCTTTCTGGCTAAAGTTCAGGACTGCAACAACCACATCATGTCGGCTTTCAGCAGTTGTCCTAACTTTTCACACAGGATGAATGTGGAGGTAGGCAGTAAGAGAATCCTGGAAGTTGAGCATCTCAGAGAAAGAAGAAACAAAGCAATTGCATCAACTGCTGCCTGGTTATTTATTGCTTGCCTGATACAGGGGGAAAAGGCAACAACTATGTGGAAAAAACACACCATTAAAAGTTCCAATTAGAACATGATATTTTCTGACTTCAAATGTTCAAGCATTAAATATATTTGACTGCCTGTATCTGCAAGCTTTGAATTATTAAGCCAGTGTTTTTCAACCTTTAAGATGTGTGGACTTCAACTCCTAGAATTTCCCAGCCAGGAATTCCCCAGGCTGGGGAATTCTAGGAGTTGAAGTCTACACATCTTAAAGTTGCCAAGGTTGAAAAACCCTGTATTAAGCTAAATACGGCATTAAAAAAATAAATTAAAAACAATAATATGCACTGAATAGTTCTCAGCCTGTAACTCATTATACAATGAGAGCTTTCCAAAAGATTCATAGTTTTATCGTTTTGGAATTAAAATAATATACTCATATCTTGCTCATTTGCCTTTCTAGACCATATCTGTTAGCTTGATTGGGTGTACTTGCATATCTTTCCAAAGAACAGCAAACAAAATTTCAATATTCTAAGCTACTGCAAAACAATCTCTCAAAAGCATGCAGTCAAGCAGCAAATCTGTTCATGCAAAACATGTGTGTTCATGCATTTTGTGGAATAAGTGTTTTTCTAAATGTGTGTCTGTATTTTGAAAAGTTGCATTCAAAGCTCATCATTTCAAATGAAATATCCCACTGCAAAAAAAAACAACAGATTTTACCATGTTTGTTGGACCCATGACAACAGCTAAATCTGCTTTTCTTCTTGTCCTCTAATAAATCAGCCAGCGTAACCCCTTCATGTTAAGTACATGCAATCCCATCCATAATACAGTAGATGGCAGCAGCAGAAGTGTAGAAGACAATAAATTAGCCATATTCAGTGCAAGCAAGCGGAGAGGTAATAGAAAATCTTAAACTTGGCTGAACTATCAATAATACTTGCAAACCTATGCCTATGTTCATATAGAGGAGGTGGTCAGGGTGGTTATTAATGGACTTTTATCTCTCTTCATAGTTTGACCACTCGTACAATCTCCAAAGCCTAATGATATCTGGTCAGTGTAGGCTGGGTATGTAACAAGGTCAGATGGATGCTTGCTGAAAAGACTTCCTAGTGATCTGGGGTGACATTTCAGTGCATTGCTTCCTGACTCTCATTCAAATAAGCTATGACAGCTACTTTTCTGTAAGTGTACAGTTAAGCTATAGCTTAATGGTGGAACATGTCTTTCCATGCAAAATGTCCTAGATTCAGCCCTCTGCATTTCCAAGAAATAGTGAGAAAGAGTTTTGCTGAAATCTGAAGAGCTTCTGGAACTCAGTCTTTCGAGCTAAATGATCCAATCACGAGGCAGCTTTTTGCAATCCAAAAATCAGCTCTTTTTAATTCTACTTGTGGATATTGATGTGGATTAATACAGCTTTCCCTAATTATATTATTCTATAGAGTAATCTATCATTCTTGGCCAAGATGGGATTGGAATCACAAAAGATTCTGAGAGATGAGTCACTTCTAACAGTTCCACAGATCATTCAATGCCTTCTACTGAATGATGAATAATTAGCATCCAAATGGTTTTACAAGAGTATCACAAGGAGTAAATAAAGATTAAAGCTGAATCACAAACTGGGCTTGTCTTTCAACTTAAGCTAATTGTTTTGCCTGCCTGGTTGAAAGTGTTAACTCCCACAAGCATAAATTGTATATGGATATTAGCGCTCAGCCTCATGATGGGCAGTGAATCCAGAAAGTTCTGTTTGTGGTAACTGTCTGCCAAAACACATTCCTGCCAGGCTAACAAACCCCTCAGTACATACTGTGAAACCTCTCTTATTTGTATTTCTATGTCTCTGTGTAGCTTTTCTAAGGAGAGAATGGTGGACTTTGATCTCTGACGGAGCCTGCAATTCTAAGCACATTAATCAGGAAACAAGCCTGACTAAACATAGGGTGACTTTCTCCCAAGTAAGATGCATCAGTGTGTCCTGCACATAAAATATAAATAAAATAAATCATCTTATCCACAGATTCTCAGCAGAGAGCTAGAAGAGTCCAATCCAGCCCAGATCCAACTAATTCATCCAAATATTCCAAAACAAAACAAAAAAGGAAAATAATGATGGCTATACAAGTTTGTTGCAAACAGTAGGAAGACTATAAAAATCCTACATAAAGTATTAGCAATAATACAGAATTAACTTCAGCGGAATCTGTATATTAAAACTGGTCCTTCTCAAGACATAGTATTCTGCCATCCTGAAAATAACAATACTGCTGCAGCAAATGTGTAAAAACATTTTGTCATTTAGGACAACCCATGTCACTGGTTGCACCCATTAAAGAAATCAGTTGACAAACAGTGTGTCATTTTCACAGAAGATAGCAAGTGCTTAATTTTCTCTTACTTATCAATGGTTATCACACAGCGGCATTTTAAGTGGCCGAGTCTTTGTGAGAATTAAGAGAGATATCTGCACAATTTCACAGGCACTCTAGATTGTGTTTTAGGAAACATGGATTAGCAGAGGCAAAAAAAAAAGAAAAGAAAAGAAAAGAAAAGAAAAGAAAAGAAAAGGAAAAGAAAAAGAAAACCGCCAAAGAAGCAGGGCAATAAATATTCTTATGAAACTTTAAAGTTTTCATTTAGGTTAATTTTAAGCTATTCTGAGATATCACATCTAGTCTGACTAGCTACTCCGAAACATATCCCATAACTTTAGCATTAACATTAACATCCTGTTCTGTTACAGGATGCTGTTTGATATGCAGCACAAAGTACTGCTTTAAGATGCCATTAACAATGAGCCATAAGGACACTAGACGCTTAATCAGGAGGAAAGAACATCTCTGCAGACAAAGCTAAGAGTGTGAATGCTCTGAGAGCCTGACATGTTTGACTCTAAAATTAGCTGAGGAAGTGGCTGAAATGGTTGTTCCCCTTTTGCAAGCACTATATGCTCCATCTCCAGGAGGTCAAGGGTTTTCCTACTTCCACAAAATGTTACTTTCCTATTTCAATTGTCCTATAGCTATCATTTATTTCAAAAGGAAGATTGAAAACCGAAGGGATTTTCCAGCTATCCAACTCTGCCTTCTTTTAATACATCTATGGACTGACTGCCCAAAAGTGTCAGTGAAGACATAGAAAATCCCAACAGAAGAATTTTGGAGTGGTGCAAGAATAAGCTAGCATGTCAAAGATGTCTAATTTGATGTAATGCTTAAAAAACCCTATTTAGAAATTGATGTACAGTATGCTTAGAGGGCTCACTATTACATTCCCCCCCTCTTTTTTTTTAATGGAACATTTCTACATAGTATTTACAGCTATCTGTAAGAATTAAATAACCACAAAAATGCAGCCTGACATTTTGGATTATAATAAGCATATCTAATGATGCAGCATACACATCTCAATCCTGCATATATCTACATAAATGTGCATGTTCATTTCCCCCCCCCCCCCAAAACTGAGGAGTTAAAATGGGATCTACTGCTACAAATGCTTCAGATAAAGAAATTGTTCTCAGTCATGCCAGCTACTCTGCCGCTCACTAGATGGATCCCAAATGAGACAGGCCTGTTAAAGCTCAAAGCAACCCCTTTTCTATACTTTTGGAATGTCTAAAATGTATGGCAGGAGATAAAGTGGAGATAGCAAAACGTTATGGGGGGAGATGGGCGGTCATATAAATTAAACAAACAAACAAATAAATACATAAATAAATATATTCCTTCTGCCAGGAAAACTTAAGCTCCTATTTTATGTCACATAACATATTCCATTGATGACTGGCAAATAGATGGAGAAAAAGTGGAGGCAGTGACAGACTTTGTATTTCTAGGCGCAAAGATTACTGCAGACGCTGACTGCAGCCAGGAAATCAGAAGACGTCTACTTCTTGGGAGGAGAGCAATGGCGAATCTTGATAAAATAGTTAAGAGCAGAGACATCACACTGACAACAAAGGTCCGCATAGTTAAAGCAATGGTATTCCCTGTAGTAACCTATGGCTGCAAGAGCTGGACCATAAGGAAGGCTGAGCGAAGGAAGATAGATGCTTTTGAACTGTGGTGTTGGAGGAAAATGCTGAGAGTGCCTTGGACTGCAAGAAGATCAAACCAGTCCATACTCCAGGAAATCAAGCCAGACTGCTCACTTGAGGGAATGATATTAAAGGCAAAACTGAAGTACTTTGGCCACATAATGAGAAGACAGGATACCCTGGAGAAGAAGCTGATGCTAAGGAAAGTGGAAGGCAAAAGGAAGAGGGGCCGACCAAGGGCAAGATGGATGGATGGTATTCTGGAGGTGACGGACTCAACCATTGGGGAGCTGGGGATGGTGACGGCCGACAGGAAGCTCTGGCGTGGGCAGGTCCATGAGGTCACGAAGAGTCGGAAGCGACTGAATGAATAAACAACAACAAACATATTCCATACTATAAATTTCCTACAAATAAAATAATAAGACATAATTGTCCTGAAGAGGGTAATTCCCAACTCCTAGCCATTTGTTTTGCAGCTTACCCTCACATAAAAGGGTGCCTGATTTTTATAAATAAAAATCAGAAAGCTAGCGGTCTGAAAACCAAATCCTAATGAATATATCCAAATTACTTAATTTATCTCTTAAATGTGTGTCATTATTTACTGCATGCGTCTCCTAATTAGTGGGAAACGGACAACAGTATTTTGGCTTGCAAGGTATTGCTTAGGTTAAAGATCCTGGTTTGCACAGAAGAATATTAACATGCTTGGGTAAAACTGGGCTTTGATTGTGCTTGTGGCCTACTGGTCAAAATTGACTAGTACAGTCCTACGGTTAGCAGAGAATGCTACTGTATGAATTGACTCACGCCCTCGGCCCCAGAATTGACCAGTACAGTCCTACTGTTAGCAGAGAATGCTAACCATGTGGCATGGGTGCAGCTAAGGCTAGTAATCTAGTCTATACCTTTTGTACCTTACAAATAAATGTGAAAGCCTTTATAGACCAAAGCTAGATAGTAGTGGAGGTCAGTGTTTGGGGGCCCATCTGGTGAAATTATGGCCTATGAAAGATTGCAGCTTTGAATGTAAAAGGAATAAATAGTAAAGAGCATGAATTAAGAAGTAAAATAAAGATATGCTACGTGCCTTTAAATATAAGAGAAAGGGAAGATTGCAACCATTCTAAATGAAAGTAGCCTAATTGGATGGAGAGGAGTTGATGAATAAACGTAGGGAAATGAAAGTTTAGGTTTAATTATGAATGAAAGGACTTAAACATATAGTGGAAAGTATGAACTGGTATCATCTAGGCTGTTCTGAGTGCATATGAAAGTAAGAATCCATAGGTTGATCACTGAAAGAAAGAAAATGCAGGCCAATTTTGGTGGAAATAAATAATGGCTTTGGAAGTAGATAAAAAGGGGTAAACAAGGAGTCTCCACCAGAGTGAATGGAATTAAAAATAAATGTAATAAAATTATTTAGAATGAATCTGAAGTGAGGGAATGTGGGAGACTTTAGAGATTTGTATAGGAAGAATAATGCTAGTATCCGAGAGAGAGAAAACTGATAGAAAGAAAGTAATAAATGTTGTGAGAATGCTGAAAAACAGTCTGCAGTGTTGTGATAGAACTGAATGAATGGGGTTTGCTAATGGAGTAGCTACGCAACTTAGTTAACATATGTAACTGCATTTGTACCTGATGATTAGGAGAATACTGTTACTGCTTTTCACAATAGCAAGAGTGAATGCTAAAACTACAGGGGTATTAATATGTTACATGGGCCTAGAAAAGCATTTGGCAAAATTCTGGTGGATAGGGTTTGAGAAATGAGCAAAATTTGGAAAATGCAATAGGGCATTATGCTGGGCAGGGAGTGTCCAGACCAGATGTTGAGAGGAACATATGAATCTAAGAAAGTTGATTGTATGTTTGTTGATTTAGAGAAACTATGATAAAGTATATAGATTTGAATTATGAAATATTCTGTGTGAATATTCTGCATGAATATAGAATTGAAGTTGATTGTTGAATATGATAAAGTAGTATATGATGGAAGTAAAGCATGTGTGAGAACAAATGGAATGCTTAGCAAATGATTCAAAATCTAGCAGAGAATATGTCTACTTGGTTGGATAAACGTATAAGAAATTTTTAGTTAGTAATCTGCTTTCAGAATTCTTGTATTTGCGGGATTCACTAATTAAATGTAAGGATATTTTATGGTGTGTAATCATCTATATTGTAACCTGCTGCCTTCTCCAACCTGGTACCCTCCAAATGTTGGGAACATCTAGAATTCTCAACAAGCTTACCCAATAACTATTCCCCCGAAGCCAGGCTGATTAAGAATTCTAGAACTGCATTCCCAACACACTTGGAGGAAGCCTGTTGGAGAAGGTCATTGTAAACCATTTCTACAGCATGGAGTTTTCTTTTATTGGTTATCTTTAATTGAGGAGCTTTGACATACTATTTCGTTTGCCTTCTCCATCACCTTCCTCTTCATTCTCTGGGTCAATGTCTTCTGCTTGGGTAATCCAATCCAAATAGCCTTTCAGATCTTCTTCTAGCTGTTGTTTTTCACGCAGCTTCTGAAAATCTCCCCTGGCCTTGGCTTTTTCTCTTTCTTTGGAAAATTCCCTATGGGATTCAGATAAAACATGAGACACCGATTTATGAAGCTGCATAGCTTTCCAACAAAAAAATTCAAACCCCCATATTTTCTTTTTTTTCTTTCTTGACAAGATTACATAAAATAAAGAAACTTTACAAAAATGCAAACAGTTTCTGCGTATCACAAAGCAATTCAAATAACTTGCCATGCTGCATTCCTTATGCATTATACTTTTAAGGACTCATAAAAATATGAATTCCAAACCTTCATCTACCAGACTTGCACTGGCATCATTCTGAATCTCCTCTGGATCCTAAAATGTGTGAGAGTACTGAAATAGATTGGATATAATACTTTCTTTCAATGTCAGAAATGTAATTAGGATTCTAGGTGGCACTCCAAGCTAATTTATTTATTTATTTGTCAAATTTATATGGCCACCCATCTCACACAAAGTCTCTCTGGGTGGCATACAATAAAACCTATTAAAACATACTGCAAAAACAATTAAAACAATAAACATAGATAAAAACAAGACCACAAGCAGGAGAATATTACACATAATGCAGCCAACACTTGGGTTCCCTATTACCAGGGGATCCCCAGGCTTGTTGAAAAAACCACATTTTAAGGGCTTTCCGGAAGGCCATGTGGGTTGGGGCTAACCTCACCGCAGGAGGGATGATATTCCAGAGAGAGGGTGCCACGACAGAAAAGGCTCGCCTCCTAGGTCCCATCAGATGGAACTCTTTCGCAGACGGGACCCGCAGCATGCCTCTCCTGCTGGACCTGATGGGACAGGTAGATGTAATCAGGAAGAGGCGGTCCCTCAGATAACCTGGCCCCTTCCATGAAGGACTTTGAAGGTCAAAACCAGCACCTTGAATTGTACCTGGAAGCAAACTGGCAACCAATGCAGCTCAAAAAGCAGAGGTGTAATGTGTGTCCTCTTAGGGGCACCCCTAACTGCCACCGCATTTTGTACCAGTTGAAACTTCCAGATACTCTCCGAGGGCAGCCCCATGTAGAACGTAGTACCACGGTTTGATGAGTCATGTTTCAAAGGATTCTAGTTCCAAATCCAAGTAAATACTTCCCAGGCACAAAACCTACTATACCTGTCTGAATTTGGCAGGTGTTTTTATTCATTGCTTAGAGAACACCAGATTAATAATACAATGAATACATAAAAGTGTCCACAAACAGTAGACTGAGCTGGTAATATTTGGTTTGTGTGACACCAAAGATCAACGTTGTCGGACCCAGAATCATGTCTTCTCAGTGGCAGCACCTGCCCTATGGAACAGCAAACCCGGAGATTTCCGATGGCCCCAAACCTGTTAGCCTTTCGCACGGCATTGAAGACCTGGCTGTTTCCCCAGGCATTTGGGCCAGGTTGTTAGATGGCCTCTGCTGTTGTTGATGTATTTTTTTTTTGAGAGTGGTGATATTGTTTGTTCTTGGGTGCTTTTATGTGTTTCTAATCCTTGTAACCCGCATAGAGTCACTTGTGTGAGATGGGTGGCTATTAAAAAAACATAAAAATGAATGAATACATAAAATGTTGGTTTTATTTTTATTTTTCTTAGACTCTTCGTGTTGGAGTATGGAAAGCTTTTATGTTCTCATTTTGTTCTCTTCCTATTTATCCTTAGCTCTGCTGAGAAAAGGAATACTGTCAAAGTGTCTTCATTTGCTTTGCCAGGAAACTGAAACTGACATTTCATTGCCATTTTCTATTTAGTGCATCATTATTTAAATGCCTTTTTCTCTTAATCCTGCATGCGCTGCACTGCAGCTGTTTTTAGGGATGTGTCCACATAATTAACTGAACAGTTTCTTAATAGAGGAATCCAAGGGCACCCACTGTAAGAATAGCATGGCTGTAGGAATTGCCAGGCACATATATGATTGAATAAAAGTATTACTAGAAACCTGCAACTTTCCCATATAGAAGGGCCATATAGGGACATGCCAGAACATTAGTCGCCTGCTATCCTCAAGCAAGAAAATAAATTCAGGTTATAGATATGAAGTGTGTTTGAAAAGGTCTCATTTGTTCCCATGGCTACCCAGAGAAATAGCAGTGCCTCCAGTAGAATCTGTCTTCACAGGAAGCATCCTCTAGTGGTTAGCACCGTTCCTGAGGAGCACATTATCCCGCCTCATTAAAAAAAGTTCTTCCACTTGTAAACAAGAAATGATTCTCTTACAGCTTCAGATTTTCTATGTTAACAGTATAATAACCCAGGAATGATTGAAATTTTAAACATGCCATTTTAAAAATGAAACCTTTCTAAAAAAAAACCCCAAAAACTTTTTCTATATACTGTAAATCATTCCCGCTCTACAAGAGGGCTGATTTTATAATATGAAGGTAATAAATCCACTGGATCCTAACTCACATTTTGAGAAGCTGCCTTAAATACCTGGGGCCAGAATCAAAGTCGTTGTCTTGACTGAACCAAAACAGGAAGGTAATGAATAAAAGAATTCTGAAAATCAAATCAAGTATGATGAAAATAATAGTTTCCTGCTGCAATCCTGAGAGAAATTCTGCTGCTTAAGGTTGAGGGTGAACCTTTGGTTGATAGCCTTGATACTTTTTTCATACCTTTGATAACAGGACAAATAGCCTCCAATGACCTAGCCTTGTGGTTTGCTTAATTTTGGTTTTGTAGGTTGTACAGAACTAGCCATTGTGTTTTATAAACTATAAACTATAGTTTAGGATATTGTATGAATCGAGCCAATTGTGGTTTTGTCATGGAATATGGGCTGTTAGTAGGTTTTCAGGAGCAAAAGGTCTCCCATACTTGATTTGATTTTCACAATTGTTTTATTCATTACCTTTCTGTTTTGGTTCAGTCAAGATAGGCTGACCATATTTCCTTGAGACGAAAACAGGGCGTACGTGCGTGCACACGCACGTGCACACACGCACACGTGCGCGCACGCATTCCGTCTAACAGCCTCGCCGGCAGCACTTTCCCTGCGGCGCCCCAGCAAACAGGGCGGGTGGGCGCTCTCTCATTGAGAACGGACAAAATGGACATTTTTATTAAAACGATGGGATGGTCGGGAATTGTTTAAAAAATGGGACTGTCCCATTCAAAACGGGACGTATGGTCAGCCTAAGTCAAGACAACAACCTTGATTCTGGCCCCATGCCTTTGAAACTGGAAATAGCCAAGGGCTGCAGCTTTTTTGTAGAATGTGCTTCATTAAAGCAGCTTTGCACTAACTGTGTAAGAATTGTTTTCTTGCTCTGTGGCCGTGTGAGATCCAGAGAGCTAGGATAGCTTGATGCATTTTGTTTACACAGATTTGCCTGGCCAAGGAGTTGCTGGAAACAGGTAAAAGCTCAACCTCTCTGTAAATAAGGTATGGTGGTGAGCTGTAATGGAGGAGGAGGAAAAGAGAAGCAATGCTTTGATTTAGTGTTCAAGGAGTATTTCAGTCACATTTGCTTTATACTGTTCTTGAATGTAAATATTTTAAACCTCTTTGTACAAGAGAAGTAAATATTGTTTAAATAAACCTCGATATATCTTTAGAAAACACCACAGGTTCCTCCAGAGTTCTGAGCCTCATTCAAATAAAGTTACTTTGTAAATTATTGTCAAACAAATACAGCAAGTTAAACTCTGCTCAGTGGCTCCCCACTTGAATTCTCCTCTTTTCCCTATCAACAGGTGAATGGAAATGGAAGCACTTAAAGCAAGTAAGATGGTGAGGAGATTAAGTGTTTTAACAGCTTATTTAATAAACCATGTTTAAGGAAACTATAATTTAGCACAACATGTGGACTCAGGTTTTTTAAAACTATCTGAACTAGTGGCAATCAACACATTATTCATACAAGTTCATACAATAATTAGGTGTTTGTATGTTCAATTATAGTAACCTGAAACCACACGATTAGAGAGTCATTAACACCTGACATCTAAAACAGCTTTAAATATATTCCTTTAATTAAAACTTTAAATTTTTGCAATTGCAAACAGTGTAAATCCTATTCTGAAAAGATAATAAATGGCAGCTCATTAAAATATTTTTCATCAATTAATTATTCAGTTTCAACCAACTGTACCCATTGATTAACTACTTGGTTTAATATGCATACTGCAAGGTTCTGTGTCTTTTTTTAAATTATTATTATTATAATAATGGACTCATGTGCTCAGCAAGGGCCCCTTCTCACACTTACAGCTCAACTCTATAAAACCCTTTCCTTTCCTGGCTGCATTAGTGTTATGCTTGGCTGAGTGTTAAATTGTAAACTGGTACATCTAAGTTCACGTCTCACCCTAATTGCAAACTCACTGGGTGGTTTTGAGGAAATGATTCACTTCATTCTGTAAACTCAGAGCTGTGCCTCATAAGGGCATTTTGAAAGTAAGAGAGATAGGACTCCAAAATATTGTCTCAGTTATTTGGAATGTTAAATGAGAGAAAATGTCCTGATACTATCTCATGTACTGATTGTTATTCAGAAGACTGTATCTGGAGTATGTACCGATAAATCTGACTTAAATTGAAGCATGCACACATATAATATTTTGGCCAATACAAATGTATTAGATAAGTTTGCATCAAGAATATGTTCTTAAACTGAAATAACTATTAGAAGAATGTCAAGTTTGATGCAAAAAAATCCATATAAATAATGAGAACAGATGCAGGCAGATTTTAATCTGAAATATGATTGGGGTGTGATACCTGAGGGACAGCAGTGACTGAAGTAAAGTGTTCCTTCTAGTTCCTTAAATCAAAGTTTGGCAACCTGGTGCCTTCAAATTAGGCTGACCATACGTCCCGTTTTGAACGGGACGGTCCCATTTTTTAAGCATTTTTCAACCGTCCCATCGTTTTGATAAAAATCTCAATTTTGTCCCATTTTTTAAACCTGGCGGGAATAGCACGGAAGGAGGATCCGAGCCGGAGCTGCCAATTGGAGGCAGCCTGGAAGAGGAAGCCCTTCCGCCTATCAGCGCATGGCAAAGGAGGGACCAGGGGGCGGGGTTTGCAGGCGGGAGCCACTTGCGCAGACTGGGGGCGGGGTTTGCAGGCAGGAGCCAATTTTATTTATTTATTTATTTATTTATTTATTTATTATTTCAATTTATATGACCGCCCATCTCCCCCAGTTGGGGGACTCTGGGCAGTTTACAATAAAAAATACAATTAAAAATACCATATAAAATTACAATAAACAATATAATAAATAAGTATAAAATCCAATCTAGGCAAATTGGTCTTTAAAATAGGGAGGGAATCATGGTACTAGCCATCCCCAGGAGGAGCTGTTACCTTTCTCGTCCCAAGCTAGGTGGCAGAACCAGGTTTTCAGATTTTTTCAGAAGGCCGGAAGCGAGGAAACCCTCCTCAACTCCGGGGCAAGATATTCCAAAGGGCGGGTGCTACTACAGAGAAGGCCTGTCTCCTGGACCCCGCCAGATGGAACTCATTTTCTGATGGAGTCCGGAGCATGCCCTCTCTGCATGATCGGGTGGGGCAGGTCGATGTTATGGGGATAAGATGGTCCATCAGGTATCCTGGCCCCATGCCATGTAGGGCTTGAAAGGTAATGACCAACACCTTGAATTGTGCCCGGAAGCAAACCGGCACCCAATGCAGCTCACGGAGCAAAGGTGTTATATGTGCTGATCGTGGTGCACCCAGAATTGCCCGCGCGGCTGCATTCTGTACCAGCTATAGCTTCCGGATATTCCTCAAGGGTAGCCCCATGTAGAGCGCATTGCAGTAGTCTATATGGGAGATGACAAGGGCATGAGTGACCGTTCGGAGGGCATCTCGGTCCAGGAATGGACGTAACTGGTGCACAAGCCGAAGCTGTGCAAAGGCCCTCCTGGCCATGACTGCCACCTGCTCTTCGAGCAGGAGTCGTGAGTCCAGGAGGACCCCCAAGTTCTACACCGGTTCCGAGTGGGGCAGTGCCACCCCATCCAGAACCAAAGATGACAATTTCCCGGATACCGAGGCGCCATCAATCCACAGCCACTCGGTCTTGCCAGGGTTCAGCTGAAGCTTGTTGTTCCCCATCCAGGCCCCCACAGCCCCCAGACACTGAGACAGGGTGGTGACTGCATCACTTACTTCACCTGGGATGGAGATGTACAATTGAGTATCATCCGCATATTGATGATACCTCATCCCATGGTGACGGATGATCTCACCCAGCGGTTTCATGTAGATGTTAAATAGAAGAGGAGAGAGAACCAAACCCTGCGGCACCCCGCATAAGAGGGAATGCGGGCCGGATCCAATTGCGTGGACCGGGGGTGGGGTTTGCAGGCGGGAGCCAATCACATGGACCGGGGGCAGGGTTTGGAGGCAGGAGCCAATTGCGCAGACCGGGGGGCGGGGTTTGCAGGCAGGAGCCAATCGTGTGGACTGGGGGCGGGAACCCCTGTCTTTTTCATGAATACAGAATATTACATAAGACCCCGTCCCGTTTTGCCATCCCAATGTCCCGTTTTTGTCTCAAGGAAATACGGTCAGCCTACTTCAAATGTTTTGGGCTATAACTCTCATAAGACTAGCCAGCATAACCAGTGGCCAGATTTGATAGAAGTTAACATTCAAAACAAGTAGGCATCAGGTTGCCTAAATCTAACTTAATTCTATGAGTTAACTAGAAATTAATTACTAATAAGATGGTCTTAATCACTAAACTGCCACCATAATTGGAAAATCAGTGGCATTCAAGTGTCTCTGTTAATGCATGGGCCAGAGAAAGTTATGTTAGAGGTCAAAGAGAGAGCCCTTCACTTGGACTTGTAGAATGGCAAATACAAAGCTTTCAATTATTTTTCTGGGAGCTTCTGTCATAAACCTTTCACTATCCCTAACTATTTTCCTAACATAACTTCTAGAAGGGCATTTACATTAGCAAAGTTTAATGCTCAAAAGTGTTGGAGAGCAAGTTCAGAAACATCCCACATTTGGAGCCTATGCCTGGACAAAGCCACGGAGACAGTCTGGCGTGTTTTGCTTAGTGCTTTGGATTAATATTCCCCATCCTTGCTAAATGTACAAGTTGTCCTGAAGTAGAGGATGTGTGCTTTTTACCAGCAGATCCATCTGCTGAAATGTCTATGAAAGTTGCTAAATGCTGCTCAATTGTAATTGCCATCAGAAGCTACTGGGTTTGGATCGTAATTAGGCTTGCATGCTTTGGCTACTTATTTTAGGCTTAGAAGTTAGATAATTTATAATATGTACCACTACCTCTACCTTCCTAGCATGTTAATGCCTTACTCTATGATTTTATACTATATCTGTGCATACTTTTGGTCCATGACTGTAAATTTTTAAAAAAATGCATGCATGCATGCAAATATATATATATATAATTTCTATGACTGCCCATCTCCCCCTCAAGGAGGGACTCTGGGCGGTTTACAACCACAAAAACATCATTAAAATACAATAAATATAACAATAAAAATACAAATACAATAAAATCCAAGTGGCAGGTGGTTATTTAAAATATTTGAGGCGGCTCTAAGAGATCAGCCATCCCCATATTTTTATATGCATAAAAAATGGATATGCAGTAGAATACATACTGATTGGTTTCACATATTATACTAAGCCATTATGAAAATTGTTTGACTCTGGCTCTGCATACGGGATGCATCTAGCCATTGTAGTTTGTAAATGGCTGCTGTAAATGTGGTAGTCACACAGTTCATACCAGAATGCAAATTTCTGACTTACAATCCACTTCCCCATGAGTGAGAGGTGACTGTTGGTCACATACACCCACAGAATGAAATTACACCAGCCCCTTAGTATGTTGGGGAAAGGGTCTATGTCAGAGCTTTCCAAACTTTTCATGTTGGTGACACACTTTTTAGACATGCATCATTTCGCGACACACTCTTACAGCAGGGCATCATTTCGCGACACACTCTTACAGCAGGGCATCATTTCGCGACACACTCTTACAGCAGGGCACCAGGCAGGCACTAGGACCTGCGCGGAATCACAGCAGGTTTGGAGGCAGCAGCAGCCGTGACATACCCAGACACCACAGCTGACACACTAACGTGTCCCGACACACAGTTTGGAAAGCTCTGGTCTATGTGTTGGTCCTTTTAAAACAAAGGAGAGAATTCTGTTGCAGCCTGGGGACAAAAGCTGGAAAAAAAACCATGGAACTAGCATCATTCCCCACAGCCTCTAATTGAAATTGGAATTCTCCAGAAAGCTAGGGGAAGTCCAGGGAATTGAAACTATGGAACAGAAGATTCAGGTAGCTTCTATTTCCATAGAGACAGGTAAACCAACTAGCCAGGAATTTGTGCTTGGTGTGATTTCTGTTTGCTGTGTGGTGCTGAAATCTTACTGTCTTTAATTTCCAATACATAATAGGACTTTGAGTGTTTATCTTTGGCTTTATTCTTTACTTCTGGCTAAGCATAAAGATATCAAATTTTCCAAATTATTTTTCTCATGATATGTAATAGTAAGATGAAGCTGCCCTGGTATCTCCCCACAGATTATAGCAGGGAGTGCTCCATCCTTAGTGGTCTAACACTACCGTATGGTCTGTCTTGAACAGTTTGTTTTTCTTTGTGGTTTTCCTTTCAAACTAATTTGTAAGTGGCTGACCATGATATGGATAATTCTAATTTTTTTCCCAACAATGAATATTTGCAGTTTGTTGTTTAATGAGAAAAGGTTTTATTATATATCTCATATTTTTTAAAAAAAATAAAGTTTGATTTTATTTACCTCCTGTGAGATTGGTTTATCTCCTACAGGGAGAGAGGAAAGTCTGAATCATCTAGCTACCACATCTCTACATTGTGTGACTAGGAGGATCTCAATAATTGATTGAAATTATTTCACTTTTTGCTTTTTAATCTTTTAATTGCCAGAAAGGCAGCACAGAATGTGATGGCTCTTTCTCACATATAGGGGGATTAGGGGATGGATTCCAGGTGAAGCACCCCCTGGAAGATAGGTGAAAGCAGCAAGAAATATCAAGCTGCTATGTCAAAGCAGGAAGAGGGACCAGGATAGGAAGACCCAGAGGACTTCTCAATTTTATATATATATATGTGTGTGTGTGTGTGTGTGTGTGTGTGTGTGTGTGTGTGTGTGTCTATCTCCAGCCTTCCACTTTGTAGACTGAGCCAGTCTGCTACAATGACCTGTGGTTTAACATTCTGTGAGCACTCACTAATTGAGCTTTATTCAAGAAGCTATGGTTAAATTATGCCTTAGTGCAACCTGTGAATAATGCTGTTCTGTAAGTGAAAATCAAATCCAATTCCAGCATTTTTCATGAAATGGATTCATGCAGTATCCATATTCTGAAAAACATATAATGAGAAAAGCAATTCATGATTGCTGACAAATAGAAGATAGCTATCTAACATTTGTGTCCTTCAGAAGCTTGAATTAGATCCACTGCTGCCAATAGACTCCTTAACTTAAAATATTTACTTAGAATATGCCTTATTTTGACCCTTTTATATTATGAAATATTAACTGAAGATAATCATAAAACTAGCCTTTTCAACTTCAGAGTTGTGCCTTTTTTTAAAACAGCAATTTCAGTATTTCATATTCACCTTCAGAAAAGACCAAATGTAAAACAAATGATTTCCCAAATTAGGTCTTGCCTACATCCAGAGTCAGACACGACTAAACGACTGAACAACAACAAAAAACATCAGTCTAACAATACATTAGTCAGTCATGCAGCTCAACAAAGAGAAAATCAATGCAGAAATACAGGGATCAAAACATATTTCAATGTCATATTTCATAGACATACAGTATAGAGTATAAACCAACATTGCACAAAAATCATATGAAAATAACTATAGCATAAATTTCAGGTTTAGTTCCTAAAATCTAGAGAATAAAATGCAGCCATGATTTTAAGTCACAGGGATCATATAAAACTGGACAGTCTGAAATTTTACATGTTGCAATGTATAACCTTATGCTTTTCTACTTAAGGCCCATTGACTTCACTACACGTACTCACAAGTAAGAGTGATATGACTACAATCTGAATCATTTAATATTTGACAATAATAAGATTGCTATTAATACTATAAGCAAGATCAAAATCTGATCTGACTCCATGCATATCTGCCTATCTGTATATCTGGGGGAGGGGGGGGGAACAGTGCCTCAAAACTTGAGCGTCAGATTTTTTATAGAACAGCAGGATATAGGAAGCATATTTTACAAGGCACATGCACTGCTTGCCTTGGACAGCAAATTATATAACAGTTTGATGTAGATTATTTGTATTAACTATTTCAAAGAGTAACAGTTCTTACTCTAGACCAAGGGTGGGGAACCTTTTTTCTGCCATGGGCCATTTGGATATTTATAACCGGGGACCGGGGGGGAGGGGGAGGGGTTTCTGGGATTTCCACGGACCGGGGGCCGGAGTTTGCAGGCAGGAGCCAATAACTAGCACTGGGGGGTGGGGTTTGTGGGCGGGAGCCAATCGCGTGGAAGGGGCGGGGTTTGCAGGCGGGAGCCCCGTGGGCCTTAGGCAGGAGCCCCGCAGGCCTTATACAGCCCGTGGGACTGACGTTGCCCACCCCTGCTCTAGACCTACAGAAAATCTTAAAGTACAACCCTATTCTGTTATTGTAACCTTACAATAAAATAGAATTAGCTCATCTGGTCATGTTACATCTGGTCTACCTCATAAGACTGACATCAATCTTGCAAGTCTGAAAGTACTTCTCTCCCCCCCGTCTCCTTTACAGTCCAAGAAACTAGGGAGAGTCTCTTCTGAGCCTCTTGCCCTTACATTCCTGCTGCAGGCTCATCTGCCTTTTATCTGACCATTCCCTTGGCTGTGTATCATTGCCCTATCTCCCAAGGTCATTCCCACATACCAGTACATTTGCATATGCTCACAGTTGGACTCCAAGCATGCTAGTCCTATGGTGATGGCTGGGGCCCAGTCCTGCCCAGTTATCTGGATAGAGTTTGACCAGTTACTCCTTAGGACAGAGCTTTCCAAACTGTGTGTCGCGACACAAAAGTGTGTTGCCACACACAGTCTGGTGTGTCGCCACACAACCCGGAAGCGCTGATCATCATCAGCGCTTCCGGGTTTCCCCGCGGCGACACACCAACTGCAGCGCGCAAAACCCGAAAGCAGCAGCAGCGCTTCCGGGTTTTTGCGCGCTGCCGCACTTCCGGGCTTTCCCGCGGCGACACACCAACACCGGTTGGTGTGTCGCCGCGGGAAAAACTTTGAAAAGCCCTGCCTTAGGAAGTGGACAGGGTCCTGGGATTCTGAGTCCTGCCACCTGTGTGTTAGATCCATGTCCCTCCTGGCTTCAGTTCAACCTGGACAAGACTGAGTGGCTGTGGGTTTTAGGCCTCCCACACAATATCTGGTGATTTTTCATCATTAGTGAGGTTATACACCCCCAAGCAGAACTGGTGTGCGTTCTCCTAAACTCAAGAAGCAGGGGGCACCCATGGCAAAGATTTTTTTTTATCCTTCAATTCGTGTCCAATTCTCAGAGACTGCCTGGACAATCCCTGCAGTTTTCTTAGCAAAGTTCTTCAGAAGTGAAAAGTGAACTATTTTATAATAGTTCTCCCTTGCACTGGCAACCCTTTCCCCATAATCTACACCAGTGTTTCTCAAACCTGGCAACTTAAAAAATGTGTGGACTTCAACTTCCAGAATTCTCCAGCCACCCATGCTGGAGAATGCTGACTGGGGAATTCTGGGAGTTGAAGTCCACACATCTTAAAAGTTGCCAAGTTTGAGAAACACTGATCTACACCATCAAGAACTCAGTTCACAGAAGGAGACTTATAGGGGATATAGGGGAGGGCAATGCAGAAAGAAAGGGGAAATGTCTTTCCCCAAAGAAAAGTCAAGATTCAAACCAGTGTTCTTAAAAATTGTTACGCTGTATTACTTTTGCAACTCAGGCAAAATATAGTTTGGTAAATGCATCCAGGAACAGAGTGCATTTGTTTACTGTTTGCTTTGGCATTGCAAAACTAATCATCATGATCACGGTCATTATAATAATAGTTTTTGTTGTTGTTCAGTCGTTTAGTCGTGTCCGACTCTTCGTGACCTCATGGACCATAGCATGCCAGGCCTTCCCGTCCTCCACTTTCTCCCAGTATAATTATTTCATTTGTAACTCAGTAACTTATTTTGTCAGATTGAAATGAGATGTGGAAGATGTTATTAAACTATTCTAGTGAACATAGATTAATACACTAATTCATCCTGGAAAAGCTAGTTTGGCAAATAGTGACACCCAATTATTTTGCTAATATTTATTTTGACTGCATTACTGTAATATGACATTGATAGACCTGTTGGTTAATATATTAGATTTATATTCTGCCTATCCTCCAGACATTCAAGATAGTATGCATAGCATGCCCATCTCCTATTGTTTCCCCTCAATTACAGTCCTCAACCGTGAGGGAGGCTAGGCTGAGTTAGTTGTTGTTTTTTTTTATCCATTCAATCATGTCCGATTCCTGGAGACTGCCTGGACAAGTCCCTGCAGTTTTCTTGGCAAGATTTTCGGACGTGGTTTGCCCTTGCCTCCTTCCTAGGGCTGAGAGGGAGTGACTGGCCCAAGGTCACCCAGCAGGCTTTCATGCCTAAGGTGGGACTAGGACTCACGGTCTCCTGGTTTCTAGCCTCATGCCTTAACCACACCACCAAACTGGCTCTCTAGCCCATTTAGCACTGCTGCTAGGTGAACCACACTGGTTTCCCTGTAGGGTTCTGGGTGTAATTCAAGATCAGCTTTAAAGTCCTGCATGTCTTTACTTGCAGGATAGCCTCTCCCCAATAGTTCCTGCCTGTCCCACCAGATCTGGCAGAGTAGGCACACTCTGGATTCCCTGGGTGAGGCAGTGTCATCTGATGGGTCCTAGGAAGCATCTCTTCTCTGTCATGGCACCTGCCCTACAGAGCAGCCTCCCCGCAGAGATATAGGTGGCCCTGACCCTACTGGCCTTTCGGAAGGCTGTGGAAATGCGGCTTTCCCCTCAGGCACTGGGGGCTAGGCCGTTAGTTCTGGAACTCTGGCATAGATGTACTGTATGCTATGGTGTCTATTGCGATTTTTATTGCGGTGGGAGGTAACTTGGGTTTTTCTTGAGTGTTTTACGACTGATGTCTTTCATTTTGTTTGCTGCTCAGAGTTTCACTGGATCAATGGGCAGCATCCTACATTTGATTAATAAATATATAATTTTACACCAGAAGACGGGCAGGTTCCCTCCATCTCCCTCAGTCAGATTGTATGAGACCCTTTGTCTATTTAGAAAGGTAGCCCTTCAGACCGTTTTCTGCAACAGGGACCCCTGGGAATGTAGAGAATGTGACCAAGGCAGGCTAGATGAGATTAGTATGTGTGTCCTTGCCCCAGTACGCATTTCATCCTAATGTATGTTAGGATGTATGTTCACCTAAGTGCCTACAAAGGGTTAATGAAATGTCCCTCTGTCCTATAGAAATATTTGTTATTGTTGAAAGATTACAGTTATAAAATAAGTGGAATGTGATTATCCCCCCCCCAACAACCAGGACAACTAGAGGAAATACTGTATATTTTGTATTAAAACTGATCCATTGCCTACCAGTCTGCTTATGAACATTCTGCCTCTCTGCTGGTTATACTGTATAAAGCCCTAAAGGACTTGGGACTTGTTCTCTTTGAAAAAGGGCAAATTCTCCCTTATGAGCCTGCTCTTAAATTCTTTAATTGGAGGTGTTTGAGGTTGAAACATTAAAGAAAGCTTTTCTGATGGTTCTGCTTTGTTTTGTGCAAAACCAAAAACATCATGCCCTCTCTGTTACTCATTCACTGAGAGTCAAAATTAGTTACATTCAGGTTGGGTGTGTAAGTTGGTTATGAATGCGGTTCTTAATTTATACATTTTTACCTTACCAAGGCAAATTATTGTTGGCTGTTCAAAGTGCCACTGCTAGGGGAAAAGGTGTAATGTAATAAAGAAGGAAATACATAATTTAAATAGCATAATAAATTAAAATCAGGGGGCATCAGAACTGTTTTATGGAAACAATGCCAGAGGTTCACTGGAAATTGTAAATCAAAGTTAACTAACATGCTGAGAGGAAGAAAACTGCTTCTTTAGCCATCTTCTGTAAGGTTAGGAGTTAAGTCTGTAGTAAAAGACTAGTCTCCAACTAATTCAATTTCTTAGTACATCTGGCCTGAAAAAAAATGGCCAAGATCAGTGAGTCTTAACCTTCCTAGGTTACAGGAACATTGGCCTGACTCATAGTTAGGTAGCTACAAAAAATCCAAATCAGAATTAATTAATTATTTCTATGTTTAAAGTGATAATCTTCTGCCTTTATTTAAAACAATTTGTAATCTAAAAGCAATTTACCAGGATCCTCTTAGAAACATGTTTGTACCATTCAAACATGCAATAGTGTACAAAAGTTTAGGTACCCCTGGTCAAATTATATGTTTCAATAGATCCCTAGGTGAGTAGAAGCTGATGCAACCTCTACATGGTACAAAGTTAAACATGACCTCTTTCTGCAAATTCAGATGCATACCTACTATTTATGTACAGTTGTTTGCAGATTTTTTCTCTGTATTATTTATGTTGTTAACCATCTGCTACAGACAATGAAGGGGCGTGGTGGCTCAGTGGGTAAGACGCCAGGCTTGTCGATCGGAAGATTGCAAGTTCGGAGGTTCGAATCCCTAGCCCTGCGTGCGGAGTGAGCTCCCGCACTCGCCACAGCTCTTGCCAACCTAGCAATTCGAAAGCATGCAAATGCAAGTAGATGAATAGGTACCACTTTGGTGGGAAGGTAACAGCGTTCCGCGCGCGTCATGGTGGCCACATGACCACAGAAGCGTCTTCGGACAACGCTGGCTCTTTGGCTAACAAACGGAGATGAGCACCGGCCCCTAGAGTCGGACACGACTGCACAAATGTGCGGGGGGTACCTTTACCTTTACCTTACAGACAATGAATTTTAAAAGCTAGTTGAGAGTTTGGAAAAATATTTCCTAGTTTTAAATTCATGAAACAATAGCATTCCTGAATGGCTTAAGTATAGAATATTTTCATATCTTCCAGGGGATGGTTTCAGAAAGTAACGTCTCTGTCATTTACATTTCTGTGGAGCATATTCTAGTTCAGAGATGGCAGTAAGTGGTCCTCTAGAGGTCACCCCCCCATCCTTTGCCACTGCATTCTTCAAGGATGATTTTCCATTTCATAGTCTAGTCTATAGCCCAGATCTTCCCTGGTAGTCTCCCATCCAAGCCCAACCCTGTTGAGCTTCCAAGGTCAGACAAAGTCAGCCAGGCACCTGCTCAAATTGCTTATACAGTAGTTGATAATCAAAGTAATGGGTCACATTCAGTTTAACAATGGATGTCTGTTTCCCAGTAGTGACTTTGGCTGAAGTTGAGGCTGGGAAAGAAGAGAATGTGTTTTATGGTTTCTGGTGCAAGCATTTTTTTATGGTTTATGGTTTTTATGGTTTTATGTTACAAGCATTTTTCCATACATTAATATACAAACACTAGCTTGGTGACTTTGAGCCAGTTACTCTCTCTCAGCCGTAGGGAGAAGAAGGCAAGGGCAAACCATTTACAAAATTTCTGCCAAGAAAACTGCATAACTTGTCCAGACAGTTGCCAGGAGTCAAGACTGACATGAAGGGATGCGCACCCACACAGGCCAGAGGATGTGAAAAACTCACTGATTTGGGAACAGAATGCTTCAAATAACTCCAAAATGGTCTGTTCCCCTCTGGAACCCTTTTCCAAAAGCAAATCTCCAAATTAGAAGAGATTCAAGGTCTCTCAGGTAGGGTCTGGCTCTGAAATAGGTATATTTGGTCTAAACTACAGAAGAAAGTTCCCGGTTACCTTAAATTGGTTCCATTTTGGAGGAATTACTTCTGGAAATTGCCGAATGGCTCCTAGAACAACATGTTCTAGAAGAGATTCAGCATGGTCTGGAAGGAGAATGAAATGTTTGGGAGTTTTCTAGAATGTTCCATTTTGCACATCGCTAGCTAACACCATCCTGATAGGTCTGCCAGTATACCAGGTTCTTTTTTCAGTACAGGCAAGAAAGCTTCTGGAACACACGATAGTGAGATGACAAACTTTCCCTTTGGCAACATTGAAATGGCTTGCACTGATAAATTAGTGTTGTTTTTACAGCTGACAACAAAGCGAGCTATTTATACTATTCCCTAAATTAAATTTCATGTCCTTAGACAGGATGTTTCTGTCAATGCTGAGGGAGCATCAACACTTCGAAAAACTAAACAATGGGCACAAATAGAAATAGAAAAATGAAGTACCTGCTAAGGTATATCTTACAGATAATTTACATGAAAGGTCTGTTTGCTAATGTGAGTGCTGTGTTGTTGTAGGTAACAGTGAACAACAGCCATTATCCATATTTAAAAATATATAGTGCTTACACAAGTGTTTTAGATCACTCAGGAGTGCAGTGGTGTAGTACGGGCAGTGTTAGTTCTTCATTTAGTGAAAGGAGCTGGCAAGCACTGTAAATGTGTCACAGACAGGTACAAGCATGAAATTCAGGCCGTCCGAAGAGCAAACATTCATAAAATGGCACACCAATCCAAGGCACATGCAGAAAAGCCAGCGCTGTGAAACTTAAGCAAATGCACAGACCATGTTACACACGGTGGTGTGAAATACAAGTTTAATTTAACTGCTTACCCACTAAGTACACCAAGAACCAGGTTAAGTACGAAAAATGAGCCAAGAATGATAAGACTAACAAAATAGATCCATGGCCATTCACATCCTATTGCATCATTTACCTGTAAAATGTAAGGAAATAGGTTATGATTCAGCTATTCACTATATAGCAGAGTCCTTTCACAATTGACAGATCACATAGGTATTCGGTGTACTAGCACCCTCTGTTCATTTTAGCAACACACTGCTTCAGCATTTACCAGATTTACCAACACTCTAGCACTCACACGTGATGTGTAAGATATCACTTATTTAGTCATAAAAAGGTACATAATTTTTTTACGCCATGTTGAAATAGACAATTCTTATTTTATTTGTATTGACCTCTAAGTCACCAATTAATTTCTATTTAATGATATTTTTTCATATTTAATGCTATATTTATATTTAAACTGATTTTCTGGGGGGGAAATCCTCCTTTTTAGAACATGGCCTTGGACTTTGTTCACACTATTTGTCTTAGGGAAGCTCTGGCTCGCCATGTTTTAATTTTGAAATCTTATTCCCAATTCTTTTGATTTAATCTCCATACCTATGTGCTCATGGCAACTGAAACCTGGACTCTGCTTCTAGGATGAAAAAGGTGTGTGCTTACCCGCTCAATACACCGAGAACAAGATTTAGAACGAAAAATGACCCAAAGATGACGAGACTGACAAAATACACCCATGGCAATTCAAATCCCATAGCATCATTCATCTGTAAGAAATAAGATGATCTTATAGAAACATTTGCTTCCATTTGTAATAGTGAACAGCTGGTGACCAAAAACACATGCAAGTGAAATAAACACGGTTCCTTTTATAATTACCAGATATAGGGGGGGAAAAGAAGGTTAAAGTACGAATCATTTTCTCATCACTTCAAAAGTATATTTAGAAATAGCAGGGAAAGATACAAAAGCACCAGAACTCCATAGATCTTATATGATAATCATTCTTTAACATGCAAAAATGAATAGACAGAAGTGAATGGCAATATGTAAAAGGAAACTTCTAGATGCTGCCAAAGAGAAACATTTAATTGTAGCTTTTGCAAAGCCAAAAAGGGTACAATAGAATTGAATTCTTAAAATTAGAGTCTGGCATGGGGGGAAAAAGTATCTTAACATGGGTAATATCCAACATTTAAGCAAGGGAACTTCCATTCATGAGATCAGACTGTGTGTGCCCTGATTCCCAATTCTCACAAACAGGATAATATAGGAAGAATGAATGGTTATTATCAATTAGTATACTCCATCAGTGGAATGACACCACTGAATCCAATTCCAATGATTTAAATGTGAAGTCTCCATGTTATAAAGTGTTCTAGCCCTTTCTGTCTTGTATGCATCAGTCAGTTCAAAACCAGGAATTTAGTGTCTGAAACACACACACACACACACACACACACACACACACACACACACACTGCTGACTGTTCAAAGGAGAGATCAGGTTATAATGGGGACAGTTTTGCTGTTGAGTCAAAATGGCATCATTCTACCATAAATTCTCTTTTAATTTGCAAAGATGTATTGTGGAAAATCACGCACAGGAATTTTAAAATTACCAAGTGCAGTTTTATAAATGACTCCTCAAAAATGTTACTGTATACTCAGTTAAACAGGTACAGTATTTAAATTTAATAGACAGTAAGAAACATGCTTGAGAATAGTAAACTGTATGAAATAGATAATTTATCAGGATAACTTTTGTTAATGTTATGGCAACCTTTTCATATAATTGAAGTTTAGATGGTAATAACAGAAAGTAACATTTTTAGAATATGTGTGTTGATGTTTAATAGTCCTAAGACTATTACAATAGCAAAGAAAGAGGAAAAAGAAAACTATATATATTCAGGATAGGCCAGTAAATGTTACCTAAATTTGGCCTGAAAAAGTCAAAAATCCCATCAGATCCACAAACCGCATAACTTTGCACCTATGTTTTTCAAAGGCACATCTGTAAAGGAAAGGAAATGACTATGGCAAGACGTGCTGGGTCCCATCCAATGGGGGCTGTTGCTGGGAGCTGAAGCTCACTCATGTGGTGGGCACTAAGATTGAGGAAGGCTACACTAGGTCAATCTATTTGGAAAGAAAATAAAAAGATGGCTGCTAATTCCCCCTCATCCTATATTTAATTGCAAGCTGGGAAGAAAATAAATTTATTTGGGAGGATGTGGGTGGTCCATATGATTTTGTTTTGTGTGTGTGCTTAATGATGAACTGAGAAGGGGGGGGGGACTTTTATTCTGGAAAAGTTCAGAAGCATGATACCTCAGATTCCAAACAAGAGAAAGGTAAGGACAGATGGATACATTGCATGGGTAAGAGAAAGCTTTTGTTGATATCCCAAAATATGTTAATGTAATGAAGATCACATATTATGAAATATTTTTAGAAGCCTTCTTCTTCATCTTTCTCAGGAAGGATGCAAGAAACCACAGTACTGTTTCCCCTATGTTTCCTTTAAAAAAGGAAAACTTAGTTAAAGAAGTCTTACACACAAACATTTCATCTACATCTTTACATTATGTTGTCTGAATTTATCTGGTTCTATTCAAAAGATTCCCAGTGACATCTGCAATGGAGGATGTGCAAAGATGTTAAGCTTCCTTTTCCCAGGAGCTAGGAGACCTGCCTGCATTTGGGGAAACAGACCATCCACCAGTTCCACACAACCACAGCATTAAAAAAAATAAAGTTTTTATAATGGGTTCAAACACTACACCACATCTGTGCCAGAAATAAAACGGCCCAGCTCTCAAGCACGGTGTTGTATAATCACAGGAATCTCAAGATGCTTTTGAACTAGTACCACATGCCTCTGTGGAAGTATCTTAGTCCAGCCAGTAATACAATTTGTTTTACATTATTTCTTGAGAATAATTCCTCAAATATTTCATTCCCAGGACAGGCTTTATGCCCAGTCTGTTTGTGGGTGTGTCATTCTCAAGATCCTTTCTTATGTCAGTCTGTCAATAAATTATGAATGAAATTTGTATTAATTGAAGTGCCTGATAAAACACAAATTTCCCCTTCTTCAAAGGAAAAGTCTGCTATATTGTATCATCACATAACTGCATACTGAATGGAGGTTTTGACTGGCTTCATACTAGTGCTGGGCAGAGAATTTAGCCCACATTTTTTTTAGTTCTCGTTCAATCTGATGAAAGAGTTTCTGTTGAAATTTCTTTCAAAGGGGAATAGAATTTCTGAGAAATTCTTATTTATTCATTCATTACATTTGTCTGCAATATTAGTTAATATAAAAAGGCCATTTGCAGCCAGCTTTAGTTCATATATCATGCTAAGCCACAGACTGGTTTGTTTGGCTTTGGCTTTGTATGTTCTGAGTTAAGCCAACCATACTTTAATGCCATGAATATGACAAGCATGTTCATTTTATCATTTAAAATGCTGAAGCTTTCCCCATCTTATGCTTTACTTACCCCCATTCCATTACCTGAGGCACTCTTATCCCAGTCTGGATCTAGTAGTGAAAGTGAGCTAGGCTACAAGTAGTCATGGACATTTGGTGAGGAAGGAGACAAGACTTAGATCCCCTTATTTGCACCTCCAACAAGATAGGAGGAGGAAGAGAGGGATGGAGGGACATATTCACAGACACAATTGGAATAGATAGGGCATTAAATAAATATACCCTTCCCCTTTACTTTTAAAAAGGGACAGAATATGTTTAGCTTCCCTTCATTTCTAGGGAATGTCTCATTAGTTCATATATAGTACCGGAATAAATCAGATTGATTACCCTAAGACCTACCAATAAGCATTTGGGCTTTAGGTTGCCTTCTGTCTCCCTTATCTTTCTTACCAGACACATGGTCTGGAATTCCTTGGATTATTTGTATAATTGTATAATGATTGTATAAAGTATTTTATATGTTTTTAATTGCTGACTTGATTGTAAACCGCCCAGAGTCCCCTTGTGGGGGGAGATGGGCGGTGATATAAGTTAGAAATAATAATTATTATTATTATTATTTGGAATAAGATCAATATCTCTCCAAGGCTGTCCCATGATTGCCATATTTAGATGCCTATGGTGTTCTTGCTATATCACTAGTATTTGGGCTCTATCAAGGCTTTTAAGAATTGCAGATTTGGGGGGCATAAGAGGGGTGGCTGAAAACATTATTTTTGAACACTGGAAGATGAAATCTACAGCTGAATTGCAGGAAAGGAGTATTAATATCGGCTGCTTGTCAACATTTTTTTTTCTGACCAAGGGTAGTGGAAGAAAATTTTCAAGCAATATAGACATGTTTTGGGGAGTTGTTCTTTTTATAGCTTAATTTCCCATGTTTTTTTTCCTTCCTAAGTTACCTATTTTGTTCGTAATGTTATGTTCATAGTGCTTAGACATGAAATGTCTCATGAAAGTAAGAATCTGTGAGTAAATCCCACTATATTTCTGACTAAACATTAATCTTCAAGACGTCTCCAGGAGCACACTGTTCTTTCTTGATTCTTTCTGTCAGCAGGAGCAGCTACAAATCCAAAAAAGCTTATTCAGTCTTATGCTCCTGGTCTGTTAAGAAAGGATCAAGTCAGAGATCCTGGTTAGCTTTTCCCACAGGAGGAGGAAGCAAGAAGGAATGATCAAGCAGTGTGCATTATGTATTCAAGATAATATTATAATTATATACGAACTGTGTACTTGAAAGATTAAAACTAGCAGTTTAATTCTATCGAAAGAAGAATTCAGTGCAGAATCAGGTGCACTGCTGTTATTCTGAATGATGTTCCCCAATTACCCCAAAGTATTATATATTTTCTCTTGCAATAGTTCCATTGAAGAGAAATTTTATTCTCCTAGTAACTGATCTATGATATTTTGTTTCTAGAAATGTATGGTCCTTCTACCAGCCGGATGCATGGTTCAATAGTCAGGCCCCTTCTGGAGAATACCTCTCTTACAACAAACCTTATCAGTGAAAATAATGAATTTTGCCAGTTTTTAAAAGTTTAATCTTTAATTACTGTGGATAGTCATTCTGTATGATTTCTTAAAATGGGCAAAATGTTTACTGCATTACTGTAAATAGTATTCATGTTTATCAACACTGGAAATAAACTTCCTTTATAATGCAGCAATCCTGTCTATAACCAGTTTTGGCATCTTTTATAATTCCAAAAAATATTACTACATTTTCCTCTATTTAACCCTGTACATTACATTTATTCAGGGTAGAAGTTACCTTCTGATGTGACCAGATTAAAGAATGAATTTGCCATTTCATTTCAATGTATCATTCCTGTTCTAGAAGAATGTGCTTTTTTACTCACACAGCTATTTGCCAAACTTTATTCATTTCTACTATTGCGTCTTATACACATATACATGTTTAGTTAAATTGGCTTTAAAATTCATTTCTATTGTTATAAAGACACTGATATTTCAGAGCAACTGCTTCAACCAGAGGAATAAAACAAGTATTTCTGGTTGCTTTAGACTTCTTAGGAAGAACAGTCAGTCTTTGTTAGCCTTCTGGAAGGCCTTTAAAACATGGGGGTTTTTTTCACCAGCCTTGGGAATCCCAGGGAGAGCCTGCAAGATAGCTGTATGAGATTAAGTGATATTTGTACTCCCGCTTTCTTGGGTTTTATCTGTTTATTTTAACTGTTTACTTTATCAGTTTATTTTACTTATTTTTATTGTAATGGAGTTTTTAACTGTTGTGCTGTATCCGCCCAGAGCCACATGTTTGTGAGATGGGCAGCTATATAAATATGTTAAACGGATAAATAAATAAATAATCACCTGATTAATGCACCAATTGTATCAATTAATACATGTCAATGGGCCTTACTCTTAAACATACATAGAATTTGCTGCCTAAGTATCTCTCCACTTTAGTCTTTTTAAATACTGTACTTGTTATACAGCTTGAAATTTTATATACAGTGTGTGTGTGTGTGTGTTTCATAATATTTTAATTGGCATGTAAGATACTGGAGCTTTTATCAGCATCTAGAATAGCCTTGGGAATCAGGATTTTCTGAAACAGTGCAAGCTGTTCTAACAGGCTTTGATGTCTGAATAGTAGGTCAACCAACCCTTGAACACAGACTTCTAAGTGGCTGGCCAGGATGACATACAGTTTCTCAAAACCTTGCTGATTTCAAAGGCTCTGCTCTAAGGTCTCAGAGGCTCATATATCAAGCAGGCTTAAAAGGGAATGCCTTTCAAATCTAACAGCTTACCAACAGCTTATCTGTCAGAAAAACTGCCCTATGTTCTTCCCTGTGCTCTCTGGATTTAAGAACATAAGCACACCACAGTCTCTCTCTTATTTATATCCCATATGCCAAGTGCAATGAGGGAGGATATAGTTGCTACAAGAATCAAAGCACTGGCATCGTGTGCTTTTCACTTGTAATTTAATATAATAAAAATAAAACAAGAATCCTGGTATATTATGAATAATTGTTGTGCTGCTGCATGCAGCCCATTCACTCCTAAGATAAACATAAAATAATTTGTTGAGTGTGTTGTCTAAAATGGGAGTTTGGCTTTTTGCTTCTCTTAAAAGCCAGGATCACAAAACAGGCATTCTGACTGAAGTGAACAGTAAAGTAGAATCTGCAGTTCAAACTAGACACTAAAAACAACCTTCCTGCTTGGTTTAGTGGTGATTTTATATATGTGTATATGTGTATGTGTAATTTGTTCAGTGCCTCAATCCAACTGGACCGTAGGCAATTTGCAGATATTAATAGTGCATCAGTAATAGAATAGTATTAGTGGGGATTAGGTTCAAGTTACTACTTGACCATAGAACTCACTGGACAATTGTAGAACACTTGCATTTTCACCCAAGTTATCTCACATAGTTGTTATGATAATAAAATGGAAGGACTCCCAGGTTTCTTGTCTTGAGCTCCTTAGGGGAAAAGTTGGATATAAATATAATAAATAACTAAAGAAATAGGGACTCAATGGGCTGAACACACACCAGTATTTTAGTCATTTATATTATACCAATATTCTTTGGACTTCTGTTTTCTTGTTCTGTGCAAATATCTGATGTCATCTCTGCATCTTCCCAAAACCAATAGAATAAGCTGTACTAGTTCAGTCCATTATATATGGCAGTTGCCAGAAGTTGGGGGAGAAGCAATTGGGACTTCAAACCCAGGGTGGCTTGACAAAAATCATTACAATTATGTCACATCACACCTGATATTATGCTCCACATTTCCAGGAAAAATAAGAGTGTAAGAATTATTTTCAGTTGTTTGTTGAACATTGTCTGTAGCTTGAATCATGTCAACTGGATTTCTATTTTCTCAGTGGAAACGTTTCACTCCTTATCCAAGGAGCTTCTTCAGTCTGAGCAAAGTTAGTAAGGGAATCCTAAAATATGTTGCTGTGTGACCTTACACATGGGGCTAGGTCATGGTTATTTTTTTTTTGAGATGTTATTTCTAAGTCCCTTTATCATTTAAAGAAGGATCGTTAAGATTTCGCAAGCTCAACAGCAGCATGGTGATCATGATTCAAGCTACAGACAATTCCACCTGGATGACTGAGAACCTTCATAGACATTTTGTTGAACATTCATTTAATTATTCCCTAATATAAACGGCATTTCAATTTTGAAGGACCAGGATGTAGAAAAGCATGCACTTCTACAGAGCCAAAACACTAACCATTACTAACCGGATTGGCAAACTTAATTAGTTCATTACACATTAACAAACAGCTAGATTTTGAATCTCGACATCTTCCAAAGAAATCACATTGTCTTTTATATTCCTAATCAATTATGATAATCCAGTATTGCGATGACATCTGCTGCATTTAGATGTTATTTTTATTTTATGACATATATGGGGTTAAATAAATAATTATAAATAATTTATAGAAAGCCTTAAATAATTAAGAGACAGATTTGTTTATAAATATTCCATAAAAACACAATGACAGGTTGTTACAGACAACACTCAGATCAAGTTACTCAGTTACCTATTAAATTCTGAAACCTTACAATTTATTGCAATCAGCTAACCATTGATTAAACTCTATCCAGGGCTTTCAACATGAGGCACGGCTTTCTACAAAATGCAAACAGCTGTAGTAGCTAGAATAAACAAGGACTCATCTTGTCACACAGGTTTAGCTTTAGTATGTGTCCTTCAGCTATTGATTAAAAGCAGTGAGTATAAATTTAAAAGAGAAATATTACACTCTAATACAAGATGACTAGGCCATAAAACATGGGTCTAGGATATCTCAGAGGGGTCTGGATGACCACGAAGTGGCAGCAAAAGGTTACAGTTTTCTGTTGTTGTTGTTGTTGTTGTTTTGTTGCCATCTAATGATTGTCTGGATTTTTGCAACCTAGATATGGTAGCTGTAATCATGGTGTAACATAACTTAAGGTAAGGAAGTCATTTGCAAAAGGTTCGACAACTGAAACCAGATTAGCTACAAAACTCCTGAGGCCTTTAAAATAATCAAAGTTTATAGAGTGAAATCCAGAGAAGTAAAGATGGTTCAAAAATATTCATATACTTGTCAGATTTATATCCTGCCTTTCTTCCAGAAGCTCAATGTGGCATATGTAACATTCCTTCCTCCACCTTTTTCCCTGCAGCCACATCCCTGCTGAAAGAGAGTGACTGGTCCAAGGTCATCCAGTGAACTTCTATGGCTGACAGTGGACTAGGATCTGCTCTCCCTGATTCTAGTTCAACTGCTTAGGCACTATATCTCACTGGTTCTTTTACACTGAGAAAAACATCCTTCAAGCCATCTTCTGAACCAAGATATGTAGCAATTTCTTACAAGAGAGTACTTCTATGCTTTTCTAATACTCTCTGTTAGGTACATCATAAAACCTAAGATACAAAGAACTATGGCAGATTAAGTTTGTTCTTTTTGGGATAGGTATTGCATGTAAAGCAGGTTCAGATAATTTCTCTCCATGTGAGATCATCATGCTACATGGTTCATTTAAATCTCTGACATTTAACCAGCATGTTTCAAAGCTCTTTTCTAAGAGAGACACTTCCTAATGGACTCCCCTTCTCTGGATGTGTTCAAGTGGAAACCAGACAGCCACCTGCTGGACATGCTTTAATTTATATTTCTGCAGTAAACAGATTGTTGGACTCAGTGGCTTAAATGGCCTCTTCCAGCTCTAGCATTCTAAGAGTTTCATCTGGCAATATTGTGGAATGGAAATTTCTGTGGCCAGTAAAATTAAGTTTTTGTTTAAATTCAGGGTATGTAAACCTTGTAAAAACCGTTAAAAGAAAGTGAAGTTTGCAAACTTTGTAACCAAATAAGTGTGTTGTGATAGGCTGTTACCCACCTCACCAGATTAGCTGATGAAGGATTGGGAGGAGAATGTAGGGTATATTAACCACGCCCTTGGCTTCTGTAAGGGTGTGTCTCTCTTGCGAGGGAACACCACGCTTTGCAAACCGTTTCTATTATTGAATTACATAAACTCTGTTTCTTTTTACCGAACTCTGTGTGTGAAACTTTCTTAAATTTCCAGCCGACAGTTTGGGGGCTCGTCCGGGATCCATCTCGACGGGGCAGACCAATAAGTGGACCCTCTGGGTGCACCCCACTCCCTTTGTGAGTGGAGGGGATCCCTTCTGGGCTGCTACGCGAGCTCTGGAAGCCCGTAAAATTGGCTAAACGCGGAAAGTAGGTTTAAGAAACAGATTCCTAGGTAAGGTGTTGTGAGAAAGCGCTGAAGAAGCCCCTCGAGAACCGGGCAACCCTGTGCACAGGCCTTGGTGAGTATCCAGTAGTGACTTCGGTCATTACGGTATCGGGTCCCCAAGGCGGTTGATTGGGCGGGCAGGCTAGTGTGATTGGAAGACCTCTGAGAGTGTGTTGAGACGTCCTTTTGAGGGACCTTAGTAGAAGGTCTGCAGGACGAAGTGAGTGCGGACTCCCAACCTGCGGTTCCATACCCTCGCGAGAGGATTGGCCAGGGACGGAGGGCTGAACGACGGAGAGTGGTGTGTGAAGGTCTCAGTAGGAACACCCTTTCAATCGGGTAAGCACTAGTGGGGAAACTGCCGAAGGACCCAAGAGTTGGTCCATGATGGGAAATAAAGGATCCAAAGTAAATAAAACTGTAAGAAAGGTCATAAAAGGAGACAAATTAAGAATAAACCCTGCAGGTCCATTAGGGAAAATATTAGAAAAATGGGGAAGTCCTCCATATAATAGATTAGTTATTGAGAAGAGTTTGGAGAAGGAGACTCTGGTGAAACTTTGTTGTTTCACCTGGTGGGAAGATGAAAAGGTGACCTGGCCAAGGGATGGCAGTAATGACTACTTTGAGTGCCATAACTTGTTCAGATACGTAACATCTAAAGTTCACAAAGAAGTTCCCAATGAGGAAGACTATGCCCTTTTGTGGGTTCCTGATTTGTGGAACTTTCCAGATAATATCATGGTAGCCCAAACAATAGATCCAGAGCCAGAAGAGGAGGAGGATTCTCTAAAGGACGTTCCTCCGCCATATGTGCCCCCTGGAAGGGACAGAATGCGGACACCATCAGTGGCTTCCGCCCCCGTCGACCCCGATGTTTGCTTAACACCAGAAACTAAAGTTATCATCCAGAAGAGTCATCGGGCCAGGGAGGAATTAGATAAGATAGTGAATGAACTTAAGAAAAGGTTGCCGCCTGAGGAATTGGAAACCCCCGTTGAAAACTTATACCCACTGCGCGAAATGCCTAATGGCGTCGATGCAAATGGAGCCAATCGCATTGCATTGGTAGAAGACCCTTTAAAGGCATCAGAATTGAGAGCCTTTAGGAAAGAGATGAAAAACTTCACTGAAGATCCGATAGCTGTTGCTGAACAAATTGATTTGTTGCTAGGACCAAAAATCTATACTTGGGATGAACTTCAAACCATTTTAGCTACTTTATTTAGCTCTGAGGAAAGGAAATTGATAAGGGCAGCGGCCATAAAGCATTGGGATGACAATCACCCTAATCCCGGGGCGGGAAACAGGGGTGTAGATATAATCCCAGAGAATAGACCAAACTGGGATAATAATGATGCCGCGGCCCGACAGAGAATGAGAGAGATGAGGGATACATTGGTGGCAGGGATGAAGAAAGCAATACCTCTTGCCCATAACATAGGGAAGGCAATGAATCTGAGTCAGGAAAAGGATGAACCTCCTTCGGTCTTCTTAGATCGTATGAAACAGAGCTTCCGGAAATATGGGGGAATTGATCCCGATAACCCCATCAACCAGCAAAGTTTAAAGGTTCACTTTATTACTAAAGCGTGGCCTGATATATCAAAGAAATTGCAGAAATTGAATTGGGCAGAAATGAATTTGGATGATTTATTGAGGGAAGCTCAAAAGGTCTTTGTAAACCGAGAGGATGATAAATTAAAACGAAAGCAATGTATGATGGCTGCTAGTATAAAGGAAACCAACCAGATGATGATACAAACTGTGGAAAAAGCTATTGAAAGGATTCCAGAAGTAGCCAGCCGCATGGCGGAACGCGGTAGAGGAAGAGGGAGGATGAGAGGAAAAGGAGGCAAGGGATCTTCCTACCCTTCAGCTGGACGCGGACGGGGGATGGGAATTAGACGAACCTGCTTCCACTGTGGTAAAGAAGGGCATTTTATGCGAGAGTGTCCAGTAATTGACAAAGTCGAACAAATTAATCACATGTTAGAGGAGGATGAGGAACAATACTAGGAAGGTCAGGGGTTCCCTCGAGGAATGGCTCACCATGAACCCTTGATAAATTTAAAGGTGGGCCAGGAAGAAATGGTCTTCTTAGTAGACACGGGGGCTTCGCGAACCTCTGTGTGTACTTTGAATGCTGAATTAAAAATCTCAAAAAGAAAAGGACCCCGTGTGAGCGGGGTAAAGGGGGAATCCTTTGAGGTAAGACAATTAGAACCAATTTCGATTGAACAAGGCCAAAGGAAAATACAGAATGTGGTAATGTTGTATATACCTGAGGCTGGCATTAACATACTAGGTCGAGACCTATTGAGCCGCCTCCAATTAACTATAGATTTCAAGACAGATAAGATTTTTAAATTGACAAAGGAAATGGAGAGTCAAGTAAACCCCAAGGTTTGGGCTAAGGAGGGGAATAGAGGAAGATTAAAAATTAAACCCCTGGAAGTAAAACTGAAAGAAGGGTCTGAAATAGTGTGCTTAAAACAATACCCTATTTCTATGGAGGGAAGAGAAGGACTCCAACCAGTAATTGATCAGTTATTTAAGGATGGACTATTGGAAACTACTATGTCCCCTTATAATACCCCAATTTTACCTGTAAAGAAGCCAGATGGTTCATATCGAATGGTACAGGACTTAAGGGGCGTAAATCAAATAGTGGAGACCAGGCACCCTGTAGTTCCAAATCCCTATACCATACTGGGGAGGATCCCTATGGAACACAGGTGGTTCAGCGTGATAGACCTGAAGGATGCCTTCTGGTCTTGCCCACTGGCTGAGGAATCCCGACCTCTGTTCGCCTTTGAGTGGGAAAACCCCTTTACGGGAAGGAAGCAACAATACCAATGGACTATCCTGCCGCAAGGTTTCACTGAGTCACCAAATTTGTTTGGGCAGGCATTGGAAAGATTACTGGAAGAATTTGTGCCTTCTCCGGGAACACAATTGATTCAGTATGTAGATGATCTATTAATATCAGGGGAAAAGAAAGATAAGGTTGAAAAACAAACTGTGGAATTTTTAAACTTTCTGGAATCCAGGGGTCTAAGGGTCAGTAAAAACAAATTGCAGTGTGTAGAAAGAGAGGTAAGATATCTGGGACATTTGATCAGCCAAGGGAGTAGAAAAATAGACCCTGAACGAATAGAAGGAATTGTTAAACAACCAAGACCTAAGACCCAAAGAGATTTAAGAAAATTTCTTGGACTAGTGGGATATTGTAGATTATGGCTTGAAGACTATGCAAAGTTTGCGCGACCCCTCTATGGAGAATTGGTACGTGGCAAACCAGGAAGGATTCAGTGGAATTCCGAGTTGGACAAGATCTATCAACACCTTAAACATGCCCTGACCAAGGCTCCAGTATTAGGGTTGCCTAACCAAAAGAAACCCTTTCACCTATATGTAACCGTGGAAAATGGAATAGGTCTGGGAGTTTTAGCCCAAAAGTGGTGTGGTCAAAAGAAACCAGTGGCTTATTTGTCCGAAGTGTTGGATGTGGTTACCCAAGGATGGCCTAGCTGCCTCCAAGCAATAGCTGCTGTAGCGAACCTGGTCCAGAAAAGTAGAAAATTAACAAGGGGAGGTTGTCTGATTGTTAGTAGTCCTCACCAAATAAAAGTAATTTTGAAGCAAAAGGCTGGGCGATGGCTCACCGATGCACGGGTTTTGAAATACGAAAGTATTCTATTGGATAATAAGGACTTGGTGATTACGACTGACAACGCCTTAAATCCAGCCCAATTTATGCAAAGGGGAGATAGTCAAGAGGGAGAAACTCCCGAGCATTGGTGTTCAGAGATAATAGAATTGGAAACTAGGATTAGGCCTGATTTGGAGGAGATCCCGTTGGAAAAAGGGGAAAGGCTGTATATAGATGGTTCTGCGAAGGTGATGGAAGGAAAAAGAGCAAATGGATATGCTATAATACAGGAAGGTACTTGGATGTTGGTAGAAAATGGAAAATTGCCAGACCATTGGTCGGCCCAAGCAGCTGAATTGTATGCTCTTTTACGAGCCCTTCAGTTAAGTAAAGGAAAGACAGTGACCATTTACACTGACTCTAGGTATGCCTTTGGGGTGGTACATACATTTGGGAAAATTTGGAAGGAAAGAGGTTATGTAACAAGTCAAGGAAAGGAGATTGCCTATTTAACCTTGATTGAACAGATTTTGGAAGCTTTAACCCTCCCCGAAAAGGTGGCTGTAGTACATATTAGAGCCCATCAGAAGGGTGAGGAGAAAGAGAAGAAAGGAAACCGGCTGGCAGATGAGGAAGCTCAGTTAGCAGGATTATCTGCCCATCTAGTCCAAATAAGAATACTAATTCCCCAGGTAACTGAGGAAGAAGAGATCCCAGTGTTCACTGAAAAAGAACAGGAAAAATTAAAGGGACTAGGAGCAACTAAGAATGAGAAAGGAAGATGGTTTTTGCCTGATGGGAGACAGGTGCTAAACCAGGCAATAATGAGAAGGATTATGGAACGACTGCATGAGGGAAGTCATTGGGGAACCCAAGCCCTCATTGATGCTGTATTAAAGCAGTTTGCAGGACTTAAGATTTACACTACTGCCCAACAGATCACATCCAAGTGTATTGTTTGCCAAAGAGTGAACCAAAGCCATGTAAGAAAGCAACAAAGGGGAGGAAGACCATTAGCACTATATCCATTTCAAAATGTGCAAATAGATTTCACTGAAATGCCCCAGGTAGGACGGTTTAGGTATTTGTTGGTAATAGTTGACCACCTGACTGGATGGGTAGAAGCCTATCCGTGCATAGATGAAACAGCTAGAACCGTGACTAGGTTGCTTTTGGAACACCTAATTCCGAGGTATGGTATAATTCAGCAAATTGATTCAGATCAAGGGAAACATTTTGTGGGGAAGATAGTTCAAGGAATAGTGAAAGCCTTAGGCATTGACTGGACACTACATAGTCCGTGGCATCCTCCATCTTCTGGGAAAGTGGAAAGAATGAATGGGAGAATTAAAACGACTTTGACTAAATTGTATTTGGAAACTGGATTGAATTGGATTAAGGCTCTGCCAATTGCTCTGTTTAGAATAAGGAGTCAACCTAGAAAGGATATAGGGCTCTCACCATACGAGATGCTGTTCGGAATGCCTCTGAAAGGAACGGATCTCCAGGTGGGGACTTTGCCCACCAGTGATAAGGGATTGATAAAATATTTGCAAGCACTGTCCCAGTCTTTTGACTTTTTCAGATCCAGTGGCTTATTGACTCAAACTCCCGAGCTAAGCTTCAAAGTCCATTCGTATAAAGTAGGAGATTGGGTGTGGATCAAACGGTGGAGAGACGAAAAACTCCAGCCCAGGTGGGAAGGTCCCTTCCAAATCCTGCTGATTTCCAATACAGCGGTGCGAACGGCGGAGAGGGGCTGGACCCACTACACCCGACTAAAGCCAAGCACGGAGCCAAAACAGTGGACTAGCGAGATTACGGGACCGTGTAAATTAAAAATAAAAATAAATAAATAAATGAATCAGGGAAGGGATAAAAGAAGGTTGTGGAACATAATATGGCTAGGAGTGAGAATAATTCTGGTGATAAGAGGAGCAATGGCTGAGGAGCAGAACAAAAATTGCACACAATGCATAACTCAGGTATCAGTAGGGAAAAAGACCACCAAAACACTGGTTTATTCTACTACGCAACCTAGCAAATGTAGACCTGAACTTGAACCCTGTATCTTTAATGGAACTCAGTATAGTGTTTGCAAGGAAGGAGAGAAATATAAATGTTATGGGCCAGGAGCAATCCAGTTTTGGCAAGTAGATCTATATGCAGGATTACCAAAGTATCCTTATGGCCAAGGGAACCAACCATATCCCCCTGTAAAAATTTGTACTAACATAACCTATGATCTCCAAAGTCCAGTAATTAAGCTAGAATTTGATAGCTGTAAAGTTTTTGAAAACTTTGTAGGAACATTAATAAAATGGGATTGTGGAACATGGAAAGAGACCTATAAATCTAATCATAAATATTTGTGTAAAACAAAGGTTATTCATGGCGATGGAGGGGGAACTGCACCAGATTACGTTTTAAGTAAGGATGGACTAACCTGGTTGCATCCCCCTTGTGTGTCATGGTGGTGGGTGTGTGATTACACTGGAGGAGGTTATACAGGATGCCCAGGCATTACACAATTTAGAAAAGAAAAAGGTAACAATGTTAGTTTGGAATGGAAACCAGATACCAAAAAGACAAACCACACATTTTATTTTGGATTTGGGATAGATGGGGCGGGACAAGACCCTAAAACTTATATAACTATAGAACAAAGACTGATCTCTCCCCACATGACTAAACATATTGAGTGGTCGGTATATGACACTATTCAAAGCCTAGAGCAAAATGCCAAGCCCATAGTATCACAAAAGGCTAGAAATTTGTTCTTAGAGTTTGCTGGAGAAGTAGCACAAAATATTGGGATAAAGAATTGTTTTGTGTGTGGAGGAACCAATATGGGGGAACAGTGGCCTTGGGAAGCATTAGAGGCCGAACCAGAACAATTTAATAATATGAGCAAACATGGAAATATAACCGCTAGAACAAATGTCCAAGAAATAACCTGGACTTTGACCACTAATATAATTGGAAACCACTGTTATTATCAAAATGGAACCCACCCAGTAGGCACTTTGATGTGTATGGGGCAGTGGGAAAATGGGCAGTGGAACAGTTCAACCAACCTAACACAACCAGAAAAGCTAAATGAAACTCTTATATCATATGTAAATTCCAGCACAAGTAACTGGACAGCACCTGAGGGAATGTATTGGATATGTGGTAATATGGCTTATGAATACCTCCCAGCTGGGTGGAGTGGGTCATGTATACTAGGATGGATTAAACCCTCTTTCTTTTTACTTCCCCTTAGAGTTAAACAGACCCTAGGAATACAGGTGTATGATAATTGGCAAAGAAGTAAGAGATCAATAGATAATGGAATTGGAGGGATTTCGACAGGACAATGGAAAAATAATGAGTGGCCCCCAGAACGAATTATTGCCTATTACGATCCTGCTACTTGGGCAGAAGATGGATCCTGGGGTTATAGGACACCAATATATTTACTCAACAGACTTATAAGGTTACAGGCAGTAATGGAAATAGCAGGGAGAAGGATAGATACTGCCCTAAACGTAATAGCTAAGGCACAGGACAAGCTTAGAACCGCTGTATATCAGAATAGGTTAGCATTGGATTATCTGTTAGCTAGAGAAGGAGGTGTGTGCGGAAAGTTCAATTTGACCAATTGCTGCTTACAAATAGATGAAACAGGAGGGGTGGTGGCCGATCTTACTGCCGACTTGAGAAAAGTAATACATACCCTGGTACAAACGTGGACAGGATTATTAGATAAGGATGGGATTTTGGGGGGAATCTTTTCAAATTGGAAACAAGCATTGTTTATAGGTTGTATAATTGTGATTGGGCTAATGATATTACCCTGTTTAATTCCCCTTATTAGAAATATGATTCAAAGTTCCATAGAGGGGATAATGTCTAATCATCAATCAATTAAAGCAATGATGATAATGACAGAAATAAACTCCCAGTTAGACCAAATGGAGAAAGGAAAAGCTAATAAAACAAAATCTTAAAGGATTGGGTAAATAAATTACCAAAAGAAGAAATGGGGAAACTGTGGAATGGAAATTTCTGTGGCCAGTAAAATTAAGTTTTTGTTTAAATTCAGGGTATGTAAACCTTGTAAAAACCGTTAAAAGAAAGTGAAGTTTGCAAACTTTGTAACCAAATAAGTGTGTTGTGATAGGCTGTTACCCACCTCACCAGATTAGCTGATGAAGGATTGGGAGGAGAATGTAGGGTATATTAACCACGCCCTTGGCTTCTGTAAGGGTGTGTCTCTCTTGCGAGGGAACACCACGCTTTGCAAACCGTTTCTATTATTGAATTACATAAACTCTGTTTCTTTTTACCGAACTCTGTGTGTGAAACTTTCTTAAATTTCCAGCCGACAATATTACCCACAAACCTGAATCTTATTAATAAAAACTTCACTCCTTTTCTCCTCTATTCCTCACCACTATAGTTTTATTTTTGATTCGGTAGTTTCTAAAGAGATAGCTGAACATTGTTCTTGCACAGGATTTCAGATGGGAGACCATCTAGAAACATTCTGTTTCAATTAGCAAAGGAATAATTTGCTAAGAAGTTCTCAATCCTCAATAAAATAAATTCTCAATTATTCCTTTTTATGCATTGCAATGGTTTCCATAAGAGAACTTTGCATTGGTCAGATGCCATATTGAGAATTGTGCCTTGCATCCCACTTTAAGAAGGATTCAGGCTAACTAAAACCAACTCAGAGAATGACAGCAAGAATGATCAGGGAACTAAAAATTAAGTCCTATATAAGGAGAGTGAAGGAACCGGCAATGTTTAACTTTGAGAAGAGAAGAATAAGGAAGGATATGATAATACATTTATTTATTAGTATTTATTTATTTTTTATCCCACCTTTATTTTTATAAATAACTCAAGGTGGCAAACATACCTAATACTCCTTCCTCCTCCTATTTTTCCCACAACAGCAACCCTGTGAGGTGAGTTGGGCTGAGAGACTGGCCCAAGGTCACCCAGCCAGCTTTCATACCTAAGGTGAGACTAGAACTCACAGACTCCTGGTTTCTAGCCCGTTGCCTTAACCACTAGACCAGGGGTCGGCAAACTTTTTATGCCGGGAGCCATTTTGACATGCTCGTGCACATTTTGAAATACTCGAGAGCCGGGGGTGGGGTTTGCGGGCGGGAGCCAATCGCGTGGAAGGGGGCGGGGTTTACGGGCGGGAACCAATCGCGTGGAAGGGAGCGGGGTTTGGGGGCGGGATCCAATCGCGTGGAAGGGGCGGGGGTGAGTTCAGCTGCGGAAGAGCCACACTCAAGGGGCCAAAGAGCCGCATCTGGCTCGCGAGCCGCCATTTCCGACCCTTGCACTAGACCAAACTGGTTCATTTCAAATACCTGAAAAGATGGCACCCAGACTGAAGGCCTGACCTCTACTGTTCCAGGTGCAGAAGACAGAATAATGGATTTAAGTTGCAGGAAGGCTGCTCAATTTGGAACAAAACTTCCTAACAATTACAGTCGCTTGACAGTGGAACCATCTCAGTGTTTCTGGTTAATTGGCAAGAGTTCTCACTAAATATTACGAAAGAGATGGCCATCCTAGCCCTTTATTTCTTCTTATACAAATAAATGACGGTCCTTTCCCTGTAATAGCAAATAGGATTGTATTGTGGTGATGTCAAAGGGGCATTGCAATAGACTTCTGAGTGCAGTATATACATATAGAGAAGGGTTTCTCCACAAGGGTTTCACGAGAGGTCACTAGGGGTTCTCTGGGAGAGCACGATTTATTAAAAAAATTATTTCAAATTGGGGCAACTTCACATTAAAGAAGTAAGTTTCAGCCTTTATTTTTAGTTTAAGAACACTGTTAATGCATATATACACGCCTACACATGAAACGAATATAATAATTTGAGCCTGAATTGTGCAGGGGCTCCCCGAGGCCTGAAAAATATTTCAAGGGTTCCTCCAAGGTCAAAAGGTTGCAAAAGGCTGATATAGAGTGTACCCCTCATATAGTAATGGGAGATATTTAACTAGCTTATAATTAAATGGCAGCAACAGACTAGAATAGCATCTATGTCAATTGTTTTTGTTGCTGAATATGTAAACACAGAATAGTTATTTTCTGTTTCCATGGGTGGCAGAAGCTACTTTAGGAATTAATCCCACATGGGAGATATTAATTAAATCCCTGCTGGTTGTAGACACACTTTAATGGTGTTCTTCTGCCACCTTCAGTAGGAAACAGACTTTAGTTGAAGAAACAACTCTCTATCCATCACAGTGGTTAAAATCACTACAATATTTGGTTTTACAAACATTGAAAAATTGTTTAAGGAAGGAATATAACTTCCAAATATTTGCCATTCATCTGAGACATGGCATTACACTCAGATAATTTTCAACATAATTTTCAAAATCATACATCAATGCACAACATGGAATAAGCCAGTATTGTGGAGAAAATAGATCCAGAACTCCAGGTAGGTCAGCAAGGGTTTTTTGACCGTTCACCTTTTTTTTTATAATAAGGACAACAAAAATGACTACCCCATTCAAAGTTATGCTGCTGAAATAAACAAAATTGAACTAACCAATTTTGTGCAAGCGCCATCGAATTCCGATATTCAAAAAGAAATTCCTGGGCCCAGAATATTTTCAATTATCTGAACCAGTTTTCAGATTAGGTAGAATACATATCTACAACATCTGCTCCCTACATTTGTGCCTGCTATCTGTAGAAATGGCTACAACTTGTATATATCTCTATTTCAAATAATGAAATGACATGAATATTACTCCCCGTGTATTTTCCAATTTGATCACATCAAACATTACAATTTAGTAGCATTTTAGAGAAGTATAAAGTCTGCAACCATAACCTTTGGGGACTTTATGTAGCATTGCATCTTTATGAAACATACTGTTGGAAACCCCAGAAACATAAGATTTTTTGAACTGTCCATGCTGAATTTGTTTTAACACAAGAAATCCAAGAAAATCTGATAATTGAGCTACAGCTTCTTACCAGACTAGCTCACAATTACAGAATAATTCCAGACACAGAAGTCTTCTTTTATGAGACAAACCTTGTTTTCAAATACACAAAAAGCACCACTCACCCAATATAGCACATCTGTCCATCCTTCCATGGTTATACACTGGAATACAGTTAACATTGCATAACCAAAATTATCAAAGTTTGTTATGCCTCCATTTGGTCCAGGCCAGCCGCCCCTACATTCAGTGCCATTTAGGGGACACTGACGTCCACTCCCTGAGAATGCACAAGGTGCAGGTTCATCTTCAGCTAACATTTCTAAAAGTGAATCAAAAACATTTCAGGTTGAGCAGTCTTCAGCATCTGGCTTAGAAAAGACACAACAGTCAGAAAGATCACGTATTTGAATGAACATTAAAAGCTTGATCTGGTTAGATCCTGAATACTGATTCACGTAAGCCATTCTTCAAATGCCTTACCCATGTACATACCGTCATCCATCTGGGGAGGTTTTTATCTGAACTAGGCTATACAGGAAGGTACCTAAAGCAATTCCCATGCTTGTGGCAGCTGAAGAAAATTTAAAATGTGGTCAACTAGGTCAATATTGGACATTCTTCTGCATATTGGGTCTAACCCTGAGAACAATGGAACTCAGTAGCCATTAGTTTTTACATCTGATGCTACAATCATGTGGGAATTTAATCCAATATAAAATGGCCTCAAATAGTTATTTATTTATTTATTTATTTATTTATTTATTTATTTATTCAATTTATTCCCCGCCCATCTCCCCTGCAAGGGACTCTGGGCGGGTTACAACAATTGAAAGTTTAAAAACTATACAATAACAATATCTAAAAATACATCCAATAATAAATTACATAAAATCCAAGATGGATTGGGGACCGTAGGATAGATTGTATTACCACGGGGCCAGCCAACCCCAGGAGGCACTGCCGCCTCTGTCGTCCCAGGCCTGGCGGCAGAGCCAGGTCTTAAGGGCCTTCCGAAAGGCCAGGAGTGAAGGGGCCAGTCTCACCTCCGGGGGCAAGATATTCCATAAGGCGGGCGCTATCGCAGAGAAGGCACGTCTCCTGGACCCCGCTAGATGGAATTCTCTTGTCGAGGGGGTCCGAAGCATGCCCTCTCTGCATGCACGGGTGGGGCAGGCCGACGTTATCGGGACGAGACGGTCCCTCAGGTATATATAGACACACACACACACACACATAAATACATACATATATGGCATTATATAATGTGCCCTTATCAGACTTTACTCTCTAATAAAAGTCAGGTAGAACAGTACTTTACAAAGTGTAGAAACAGTATTACATATTTAATTAATATGAAATATATCCCATCCATCTGGTGCAGGTCATTCCTTTTTTATATTTATGTTTTATAAATATAAATTATATTTTATATTGCTATGCCTATAGAAAAGAAATAGTATAGGGATTAACTATTACATATTTTCCTCAAAAAAAATTAACAAGAGAGTTTTGATCTCTTTAAGAAGAACAATAAAATTGTGCCTGATCCCAGAATCATACTTCCTATGGGCACTTTCTTATTTAACATTATATTGCTATATATTAATAATACTTAAATCTAAGTCCACAGACTTCTATTTTGAACATAGAACCATTTCTTTGTGAAATGGTTAGAACTAATTAACCATTAAGAATTAATTTTAAGGACCTATATTCTTTATGACTCCAGCAAAGGAGATCGTTACCTTGTCGTGGTGCTGGAGCTTGAGCACCTCAATGAAACCATGAGCTAAACCGTTAAGGGACACCCAAGACGGGAAGGTCATGGCAGAGAGGTCAGACTAAATACGATCCCTGGGGAAGGTAATGGCAACCCACCCCAGTATTCTTGCCGTGAAAACTAAATGGATCAGTACAACCAGAGATATGTCGGTATACCATCGGAAGATGGGACTCCCAGGTCGGAAGATGGTCAAAATGCTACTGGGGAGGAACAGAGGATACGTTCAACTAGCCCCAGATGTGATGACGCACCTAGCTCAAAGCCGAAAGGACGGCTAGCAGCCGACGGTGATGGTGGTGAACGACGAATCAGATGTTCTAAAGATCAACACACCATAGGAACCTGGAATGTAAGATCTATGAGCCAGGGCAAATTGGATGTGGTTATTGGTGAGATGTCAAGATTAAATATAGACATTTTAGGTGTCAGTGAACTGAAATGGACTGGAATGGGCCACTTCACATCAGATGACCACCAGATCTACTACTGTGGACAAGAGGACCACAGAAGAAATGGAGTAGCCTTCATAATTAATAATAAAGTGGCTAAAGCAGTGCTTGGATACAATCCAAAAAACGATAGAATGATCTCAATTTGAATTCAGGGTAAGCCATTTAACATCACAGTGATCCAAATATACGCCCCAACCACAGATGCTGAAGAAGCAGAAGTAGATCAGTTCCATGAGGATCTGCAGCACCTACTGGATAATACGCCAAAAAGAGATGTTATTTTCATTACAGGAGACTGGAATGCTAAGGTGGGTAGTCAAACGACACCTGGAATTACAGGCAAGCATGGTCTGGGAGAACAAAATGAAGCAGGACATAGGCTGATAGAATTTTGCCAAGCCAACTCACTGTGCATAACAAACACTCTCTTCCAACAACCTAAAAGACGACTTTATACATGGACTTCACCAGATGGTCGACATCGAAATCAGATTGACTACATCCTTTGCAGCCAAAGGTGGCAGACATCTACGTATATAGTCCATAAAAACAAGACCTGGAGATGACTGTAGTTCAGATCACGAACTTCTTATTGCAAAATTTAGAATCAGACTAAAGAGAATAGGGAAGACCCACAGATCAGTTAGATATGAGCTCACTAATATTCCTAAGGAATATGCAGTGGAGGTGAAGAATAGATTTAAGGGACTAGATTTAGTAGATAGGGTCCCGGAAGAATTATGGACAGAAGTTCGCAACATTGTTCAGGAGGCGGCAACAAAAAACGTCCCAAAGAAAAAGAAAACCAAGAAGGCAAGATGGCTGTCTGCTGAGACACTGGAAGTAGCCCAAGGAAGAAGGAAAGCAAAAGGCAACAGTGATAGGGGGAGATATGCCCAATTCAATGCAAAATTCCAGAGGTTAGCCAGAAGAGATAAGGAATTATTTTTAAACAAGCAATGTGCGGAAGTGGAAGAAGACAATAGAATAGGAAGGACAAGAGACCTCTTCCAGAAAATTAGAAACATCGGAGGTAAATTCCAGGCAAAAATGGGTATGATCAAAAACAAAGATGGTAAGGACCTAACAGAAGCAGAAGAGATCAAGAAAAGGTGGCAAGAATATACGGAAGATCTGTATAGGAAAAATAATAATATTGGAGATAGCTTTGATGGTGTGGTCAGTGAGTTAGAGCCAGACATCCTGAAGAGTGAGGTTGAATGGGCCTTAAGAAGCATTGCTAATAACAAGGCAGCAGGAGACGACGGTATCCCAGCTGAACTGTTTAAAATCTTGCAAGATGATGCTGTCAAGGTGATGCATGCCATATGCCAGCAAATTTGGAAAACACAAGAATGGCCATCAGATTGGAAAAAATCAACTTATATCCCCATACCAAAAAAGGGAAGCACTAAAGAATGTTCAAACTATCGAACAGTGGCACTTATTTCACATGCCAGTAAGGTAATGCTCAAGATCTTGCAATGTAGACTCCAGCAATTCATGGAGCGAGAATTGCCAGATGTACAAGCTGGGTTTAGAAAAGGCAGAGGAACTAGAGACCAAATTGCCAATATCCGCTGGATAATGGAGAAAGCCAGGGAGTTTCAGAAAAACATCTATTTTTGTTTTATTGACTATTCTAAAGCCTTTGACTGTGTGGATCATAACAAATTGTGGCAAGTTCTTGGTGGTATGGGGATACCAAGTCATCTTGTCTGCCTCCTGAGGAATCTGTATAATGACCAAGTAGCAACAGTAAGAACAGAGCACAGAACAACGGACTGGTTTAAGATTTGGAAAGGAGTATGGCAGGGCTGTATACTCTCATCCTACCTATTCAACCTGTACGCAGAACACATCATGCGACGTGCTGGGCTTGAGGAATCCAAGGCTGGAGTTAAAATCGCTGGAAGAAACATTAACAATCTGAGATATGCAGATGATACCACTTTGATGGCTGAAAGCGAGGAGGAGTTGAGGAGCCTTATGACGAAGGTGAAAGAAAGTGCAAAAGCTGGGTTGCAGTGAAACCTCAAAAAAACCAAGATTATGGCAACCAGCTTGATTGATGACTGGCAAATAGAGGGAGAAAAAGTGGAGGCAGTGACAGACTTTGTGTTTCTAGGCGCAAAGATTACTGCAGATGCTGACTGCAGCCAGGAAATCAGAAGACGTCTACTTCTTGGGAGGAGAGCAATGGCAAATCTTGATAAAATAGTTAAGAGCAGAGACATCACACTGACAACAAAGGTCCGCATAGTTAAAGCAATGGTATTCCCTGTAGTAACCTATGGCTGTGAGAGCTGGACCATAAGGAAGGCTGAGCGAAGGAAGATAGATGCTTTTGAACTGTGGTGTTGGAGAATTCTGAGAGTGCCTTGGACTGCAAGAAGATCAAACCAGTCCATACTCCAGGAAATAAAGCCAGACTGCTCACTTGAGGGAATGATATTAAAGACAAAACTGAAGTACTTTGGCCACATAATAAGAAGACAGGATACCCTGGAGAAGAAGCTGATGCTAGGGAAAGTGGAAGGCAAAAGGAAGAGGGACCGACCAAGGGCAAGATGGATGGATGATATTCTGGAGGTGACGGACTCGACCGTGGGGGAGCTGGGGATGGTGACGGCCGACAGGAAGCTCTGGCGTGGACTGGTCCATGAAGTTGCAAAGAGTCGGAAGCGACTGAACGAATAAACAACAACATTCTTTATGAAAACCTAAAGACATAGAATCAGCCTCTGAGAGAATATTCTTTTTCAGGTTACACTAATGGGAGATCCTTTATAATATCACTTTCCTATCTCTATTAATCATCAAGTACTGATTTTATTCCCTGTAGTAACCTATGGCTGTGAGAGCTGGACCATAAGGAAGGCTGAGCGAAGGAAGATAGATGCTTTTAAACTGTGGTGTTGGAGGAAAATTCTGAGAGTGCCTTGGACTGCAAGAAGATCAAACCAGTCCATACTCCAGGAAATAAAGCCAGACTGCTCACTTGAGGGAATGATATTAAAGGCAAAATTGAAGTACTTTGGTCACATAATGAGAAGACAGGATACCCTGGAGAAGAAGCTGATGCTAGGGAAAGTGGAAGGCAAAAGGAAGAGGGGCCGACCAAGGGCAAGATGGATGGATGATATTCTGGAGGTGACGGACTCGACCGTGGGGGACCTGGGGATGGTGACGGCCGACAGGAAGCTCTGGCGTGGACTGGTCCATGAAGTCACAAAGAGTCAGAAGCGACTGAATGAATAAACAACAAACTGATTTTTACTTTTTGCAGTAGGACTCAGCATCAGTCCTATGATAGGATTTATTGTACACTAGCTGGTTGCAGATCTGGAGACCAGTTACCAACGGTTTTAACATTTCCCTACATTTTCTATTCTGATGTAAGGAACTTCAACTGATGATTTTTACTGAGTCTGTGAATGCCACATTGAATGATGCAGAAACAGATGTTTCCCATTCTTCTATGCAGGATATAATTCTGCCCCAACTAAATCTGATATTTCAGTAAAAAGCAATATGAAAATTAAAATGTAATATTTTTTTGTTTGGTGAAGACTGTTATAGCCTTCAACCAATGGTTTGTGATGCAACTGTTCAATTCCAGTTTAAAGTAACAATTTCGTTACTCACCTGAATCTTCAAAATAACACGATTTGTGCATTTTCCCAATAAAAAGTTCCAATCCTATAATAGCATAGATTATGATTACAAATAATACCAAAAGGGCAATATGGAGCAAAGGAACCATGGCTTTTATAATAGAATTCAGGACAACTTGTAAACCTGTAAGATAAAAAGCACTGGTTATATTGTTTTGGTTTTTTTGTGATTACAATTGTCAATTGCAAAAACACAAGTAGGCATCAGTCCTAAAAACCCCTCCCCTCCCCCCTTTTTAGCACAACCTTTACAATCTGGGGCACTGCAGATCTATTGGACTTCATTTCTGATGATCTTGCAGTCAGCACGATTGTATTGGGGGTGAGAGGTTGTACAGATAAAATAGAAGCACCATGCAAATACACAATACTTTAAGCTTTTAAAAAAGCTCATTTTGTTAAGGAAATAAAAAGAGCTAACTCTTTCTTGAACTGAGATTTGTACACATACAAAATTAGAGGTATCAGTCCTGCTGCCAGTGAGAATTTTGTATCTTACTAAAAGGCTTTTTCTCCATTTATGGACTATCTCTGACAATTGCTTGATCCTCCATTGAAGTGATTTTCCTGAACCACACCAATTGCCATCATTTCCATGGCAACAGATTATGGTGTGATAAACATAGCATTATGACCTTGCGTATGGATGGAATATTAAAAGCAAAGAGATTAAAAGAACAGACGCTTCATTCAACCCGAAATATCCTCAAAGAGAGAGAGAGAGAAAGAAAGAAAGAAAACAAAACCAATGAATGCTAGTAAAATATAAAGGATTACATGTAAATCTACCTGTTATTTTGTTGAAGTACATGTTCCAGTAGCTTCCCTGCTTTTAATAGACCCACTTTCATTAGCTAGAACCACAGTTTAATAGGCTGTACACTGTTTTTCTTAAAAACCTATTAGTATCTTAGAAACTTTTTGGAGAAGGGGAATCTTCTAGGAAAATGTCATGAAAGCAGATAAGTGATTTTGTGTGACCAATGTGTTGGGCACAGCCTAAAGTGCACGCTCCATTCAAGCACAACAATCCCTTTGCTCATCAGCATACAATGGCTGGGTTTACACAATCATACTCAGTGTTTACAGGCCTTTTTTTGACTTTCACCTGAAACATTAGGTGAACCCAGTCACTGCCGACTGCAAGATATGTTTTATTACTTTATTTCTATGCTAACACAGCCATTATAGCTGCATTCAATAAACTATGTTTAAGTAGATCATGGCTTATCAGAACATGTTGACACAGCCATGAGTAAGTGCCATATAATGCACCCTGAGATCTTGTGCTAAAATGTCAGACGCTCCACACCTGCTATGCAGAGCTCCTTGGCAGATAAATTATTTCTATGAGGCAGAATGTTTAAAAAATGATGCTCAGAAAAATGACACTATATGTTAGTCACATTATATGAAAAGTGGAAACCAAACCACTCTGACTCACAGACTGGGGTAATTACCTTATTGACTTAATTTCTTGACAAGATCCCTGCAAATGGTATTTCCTTCTGGAAATACTTTAAGGGCCAACTAGATGTAAGTTACATACTGTATGTGGCAGCCACCATAACTGGCAGCCATGTATCCAGTTCCCTTCAAAATTTAGTAGAATTTATCTATATCCTAATTTCAAATACAGCAGTGCCAGCCAATGATGTGATATAATATAATATTCTGATACTAGGACACAAGGTGAGTTATGCTAGGCTTTGCAGAGGCAAACCATACATGCCACAATTGTAACAACTCATCTGATTTTATTCCGTTACAAGGTATTCAGTTTATTTTAGACAATTATAAACTTTTTTTATAATTTTATGATTATAAAATTATAAACAATAAGTCTTAAGTGCTTAGAGGCAAAAAGGTATCCTCTACCACAGCAGCTGTAATAATAATACCTTTTTAAGGGGCAGACTGACACATGTGTATTAAAACAGTTATTTTACTGCCTAATGTATAAATTATGGGTTAGGCCATGAAACACAATAATCTAAACTCTTTTGCCTGTTTTGTGGACTTGAAATAGGTCCTTATTCAATTTGAAATCTCAGATTGGTCTGTATCTAAGCAATCAGAGAGCAGTTGGTACTTACACCATGTCATCATGTTTTACAGAGAAAAGAGGAAGGGAAAGATATTCCTCAGATGGCAGAAAAGCTTATCTGGGTAACATGAGGATGTTTTTGTTTGTGTTCCCAAATAATTAATTAAGCAGTGACTTACTGGGCACTCCTGATACAAGCCGGAGGGGTCGCAGGACACGAAAGGCCCTTAGAGCTTTTACATCAAAACCACCTGGTTTGCCACTGGAATGGCTACCCCCTTCTGCTTCTTTGGTTAATTGTTCCAAAATTACACTAAACAATCTGGTGAACAAGAAATAAAGATTATATGTCATTGTTACTATAACATGAAGTAATAAACTTTTTCATAAAGTAGGTTTAAATTTGGTGTAATTCAGAAGAACCTTTTAGTGACTTATGTTGTACGTGTATTATTTAAAACATAAAAGATAACCATTACCACATTAGAAAAGCATGCTTCACATTTTAAGAGATAGCTCAGAGTAGTTCATATGCTTCATCCTCAAAACCTCAGGGACAAGGTATTTTTCAGGAGTCAGACACAAGACATCAAATTCAAACTCAGAGTCACTACCACTATCCAATTCTTTTCTTTATACTCAGATAGAAATGTGTTCATATCCAGACGTTACAGAGCTTTATGCACACTTTTACATTTAACTATTGCTCACCTCTTGTGATAACCAGTGGCCAGGATAGACTGCTAGAGATGCTGTTCAGTCATTACATTGGAATAGATATATTTTGCTGGAGGATAGTTCAAGTGATGTTTATCTTTTGGAATAGAGTTTCCACACAAAAGAATAATTCAAGCGATATTACTCAGAATGCGGCACAATATTTTAAATTTTTGCAAACTATTCACTGGTGAGAGTCACAGATTTAATTTGTTTCTTAATATCTCCCCCTTTTTTGCCTCTCTTAGTTAAATAACCCACATTACTACTCTGAAAACAAAAGTGGGACTTACAGATTAGTCTGACACAGTATTCCAAGACAGTGTTGCTGAAATTATTTCTACCAAACAGAAATCAATCACATTATACTTTTCCTGAGTCTTCCACTACATCTTTAAATTCTCAGAGGCTGCTTTAATAATTTCTGTTTTGTTTTTCTGGCCAAATCTATATTTTTCATATTTTCCTATGGCAAAATTGTATATAAGAACCCCACGTTCATCTCATGTACTATGTACTTTCTTTGGAGTGGAGGAACTTGTCTTGTGCTACATTTCATACCTTAGAATATATATATGTGGCTTTCTACACAGATATTATTTCTGTAAAAGAAAAACATATTATACAAAATAATCCTAAGAATGTGTTTATATAAAACACATGCATTGTTTTATATTGAAGGATGTTGTTATATAAAATTCAATGTTGTCCTCTTAAAAGAACAATGGGAATATATTCAATGATTAGATTTCCTATTTGGGAAATCATTGCAAAGCAATGAAATATTTGACAACACTAAAATCTCATAAAGCGGAAGAGAAGGATAATTATAGATTTCTTGCTTGAATGTTATAGCATGTATATAAAGTAGAAACATTTTCAGCATGTTAATTTCTTAGAAAATTTAAAAATTGGACTTACCCTACTATAACTATTACAAAATCCAGTAAATTCCATCCATTTCTAACATATGCATTGGGATGTAATAATAATCCATAGGCTACAATCTTCAAAAATGTTTCAATTGTAAAAATAATCAGGAAGGCATATTCTACTTTTTCCTGTAACACACACATTAAAAAAATTAGCAAACCAATCATTAATAAATTAAGCACTGAATTTACTTATATAATACATTCATGATTTGTCTCTTCTAGTGCTTGAGTGTCAAGCAGTCATTAATAAAATTATCTGGTTTGTTCTGTAGCATTCAGGGAACCAGGCAGGCTCAATACCACAAACACATGCACAGTATCTGAGTAAACTTCAAGTAAATGCTTAATCCCTTTTAAATCAGTGAAATTGCACACAGGCTTCAATGAGTGATTCCAGGCAAATGGCTACTTAAATCACAATATAATGTGGAGTTATTCAATCTTTCCATTCCTTAACAAAGAGGGAAAACATGGGCTGTTTATAAATATTTTTTTAATCCGTTCAATCGTGTCCGATTCTCAGAGACTGCCTGGACAAGTCCCTGCAGTTTTCTTGGCAATGTTTTTCAGAAGTGGCTTGCCATTGCCTCTTTCCTAGGGCTGATATAAAGTGACTGGCCCAAGGTTACCCAGCTGGCTTTGTGCCTAAAGCGGCACTAGAACTCACGGTCTCCCAGTTTCTAGCCACTACACCAAACTGGCTCTCCTTATAAATATAAAACAATCTAAAATGAGCTAGAGCAAAGCATAATAAAGATTTTAACTATAAGCATCCTGATATTCCTTCAGAATTGTTAACCCTATAATCTAGTGACATATCGAAGGATCAATTGTATATTGCAATCTTCCCCAACCAGATGCTCTCCAGGTATGTTGGACTTCAATTCTTACCACCCTCTACTGGTATGTAATCAGAAAGACGTCAATCAGAGATCCTCAGGCTGACATTAAGTTTTGTTAAACTTTCTCCAGCTCATCAACTTGGAGCCAGAAAAGCCATAGCCTAATATTAAAGCACAATTTGCTGATTGCAAATAATGCATCCAGCATAATCTTGTGAAATGACATCATACCAGCATTGCACCACTCTCATGAAAGCTCCGCAAACTGGTAATTACAACTGCACAGTTATTTAGAACTTATATATAAGGTTTCTTTCATTTCATTTAAACAGTTCTGGGTGAGAGTAGGAATTGGGAGAAACCCATTTATTTTTATTGCTTTTCTAACTGCCAAGAAGATGGGAAAGGATGTTAACCCAGTACATGTAACTGAAACTGGAAAGCAGTAGGAGAGTGCTACTGATGAGTTTAGAAAATTAGAATAATTTAATTTAATTAGAAGAAACCCAGATGAAGAGTGTGCAGAAAATCTAAGGGCTGTGATGTAAGAAGCTGAACTGAAAGAAAAAAACCTGCTCTTCTGAAGGATTGGGATGAGCTGAAATAGGGTTTCTGGGTTTTTGCAAAGTCTTGGCTGCACATAAGAACATACCCCTACATTAAAGTAAGTTTAAGTGGATATATTTTCCTATGTTATCTCCACATCCAAACTACTGTTATGGTCAACTGTAAAAATGGGTTTAATTTTTTTCATATAAATATCAACAAAATGCTAACTTACTCCTCTTTAAAAAGGTTTATTAAAATTTCAAATTTTTGAGATGCCTGATGCTTTAATTTTCCTCCCACACTAAGAATGTGCAAAGCATTTTATACACATATTCTTCCACACACAAAGAACAGCCGTTTTTGGGTGGTTGTGTTCAGACTGAAACTCACATGTTTTTTCTAAGCATGGTCCTGAAACATGTCTGTTATATCAAGGCACAGAACTGAAAACTGTGTGTTCCATCAAAGGTGTTTCAAAGATGAGAAAGTGGGGGAAAGGCAAGGCCATTAGAGTACAGTATGGGGGGATGGGACAGGACAGGACAGGACAGGACAGGATATAATGATAGCCAGATCCATGGGTTAGTAGTAAGAAGACCAAGAGAACACACTAGACCAGGGCTTTCCAAACTTTTCAGTTGGCGACACACCAATGGCGGCACACAAAAACCTGGAAGCGCTGCCACCGCTGGCAGCGGGCTTTTGGGTTTTCACCCACCGCCACAGCGGCAGCACTTCTGGGTTTTTGCCCGCCACTGCGGCGCTTTCGGGTTTTCACACGCCGCGCCGGCGTCCTGGTGTGCCACACGAAAACCCAGAAGCGCTGATGGCCCGCCACCACCGCGCGCACTCCTGTGTGTGGCAGCGGCACGCCATCAGCACTTCCAGGTTTTTGCGCAGCACACCTGGGCCCCGCAGGCAACACAGTACTGTGTTGCGACACACAGTTTGGAAAGCTGCTATGCACTAGACAGAGACAAAAATTGAGGCATACAAGCAGGGGTGTGCTGCTTAATCTTTAACAACTGCTGCTATGTGGCACCACCAGCTGCAGAACAGCTGATTGGCGTGCTAGGCATGGAAGCTCACCTCTCTCAATCAGTTCACAACATTCCAGAAAACTTAACCATCAGCTCTCTCAAGCCAGTGAGAGCCAGCTCCAGCACACCACTGCACGCAAGTGAATTGCCAGAATGTGAGTTCAGAGAAAAGGGTTATGGGAGAGGTAATGTTTCAAAGAAGCAATTATTTAAAGCCACATTTGTCTGATATAACCAACACACTGCACAGAAAGTACAAACTGAAGCATGAAAAATAAGATATGCAAAACAAAGGAGGTTTGGGTGGGATTACTATCAAACACGATCTCAAAAGTATTATCAACAGGTCATGTTAGCCTGCTTCAGTAGGACCCTTATAGTCGAGAAACAGGCAACTAATTGTAAAGTTTGCATCAGCTCTCAATTACTTCTCAGAGAAAATCTAAAGTATTGGTGAAGACTTTTAAAGATTTGAAGGAATTAGGTCCAACAAATTTCCTAGATCGTTAATATTTTGTTGGCCTGTTATATTTTCTTCCTACCATATTCTTTCACCAATGTGAACAATTTACAGTGTTACACATGGCCTGAGCACTTTTGTATATGATATCTTAAAACAGTACTTTTCAGAGTAGATGCCGCTATAATAAATGACACAAATATACATGGACACAACTAGACCAACATGTTTATTTCAAAAAGCAAAATTTAATTAAAAATATAAAGTATTTGGGAGGCTACCAAAAAATAATCTGTATTGTACACAACACTAGCAAGCTGTATACATACTGAGAGATCCTGAGCAGATATCTAAATATACCAGAGAAGATCATGAAAAAAAAAAACCAGCACGAGTTTTTTTACCACCCCATAGTCAGTTTCTTGTATCAGTCCAAGAATGTTACTAACCTAATTCCATAGAGAAACTGTTGTAATGCCAATGTCAAAAAACTGTCAGAGGATATTAGAACTTCATTTTCATAGTAGAGGAATGGGTCTGGTTCCTTCTTATGAGCAAATCAGCTTAGCAGAAACTAAATTCTCAGTAAGAAATCTTTATTTCCCAGGCAGATGGTATATATTAATCATCGTTTATCTATGTATTTCCAAAATCATCAGTAAAAATATGCAAAGCTGTTGCTGCATGAAATAAGCACTGAAAATATGTTAAGATGTTTTTACAAAAATGGTTTTGAAATAAAATATGCATAGCTTGCAAAAGTCTTTCTCTCCTCTCCTACATATATTTGCTGCATGGACATCTTAGAGCAGTACTAATTTGCCTTTTAAAAAAAGATCAATCAGTTGCATGCAGAGAATACTAATTTTGAAAATCCATAAATGAAGATGGGAAAATCTTCTGAGATATGAAGCATCTTTATGAGACAATTCAAGACTATAAGCAAAACTTTCTTATGCGAATTGATGCAAAAAAAATTGCAAGTGATATAACCCAGAGGAAGGTTTTATTATTAGGATTGCTTTTTTAAAAATATGATGCTTTTGAAATCAAACCAGTGTGTTTTTGGCATTTCACAATCCATCTCATCCATCTGCGGGTTCATCATTCAACCTCAGTGTGCAGGTGTGCTGAATTTATACCTAAGATTGTGCTTTTTCCCTTAGAAAAAACTTTTTCTCTTGTTTTGGATAATTTTACTGCTATATGTTACTATGTAAATTATAACTGCTTTTATACTTTATACAGTAAAAGCAATCTGACATTGGAACCAAGAGTAGAGGGTTCTCCTTCACCAGATGTCTTCAAGAAGAGGCTGAACAGATGTGAGAAGTTGTGAGGAGGCTGGGAAATGAAGGGGACACAGACATAAACAACCAAGAGATAGTGGGCAAGTCAGTTGATAACTTATCTCATAAACAGCAATTTAGCACAGGTAAAAAGAAATCTAGGAATAGGAATTTCAAAGAATTCCAAGAGACTTCCTTAATGTTTTTGTTTGTTGTTCAGTCGTTTAGTCGTGTCTGACTCTTCGTGACCTCATGGACCATAGCATGCCAGGCCTTCCTGTCCTCCACTGTCTCCCAGAGTTTACTCAAATTCATGTTCATTACATCGGTGATGCTATCTAACCATCTCATCCTCTGCCGTCCCCTTCTCCTTTTGCCTTCAGTCTTTCCCAGCATCAGGGTCTAAATGAGGGTGGGAAATTCCTATTACACTTCCCAAGATTCCAAATTAACATTAAAGCTACCTCACTGAAATCTGCATAGTTCTTGCTTCTTGAGCTTATTTTACTTTGGAGGGATGGGGTGGGGGGCACCAATGACCATCAACTGAAAATGCTTTAATTTGAATTTCTATACTGAGTGAGGGGTTGGACTGAAGGATTTAAAAGGTCCCAGTTCTATGATTCTATGTACTGAATTTTACAGGCACCAAAGCACCTTGCTTGCTGACTATCTTCAAATCAGGATTATACTCCTACACCACTGCTGTGTCTTAACAGTGCCATCCAGTAAAGTGGAGTGGGGAATCAAGTACTAGAACTAACTTCTTAATAAAAGGCTTGGTTAAAAAAAAACCCAAGATTTTAGATTTTAGAAAGGCCAATTTTATAAACTAAGAAATAGTAAGGAAAGTGTTGTGGGAAGAAAAGGCAAAGCGGTTGTAGCTAGCTGGAAATTCTTGAAAGGAAAATTGAGGATAGCACTGTTTAGACCATGTCATCAACCCTGACTGCTCATTGGAAGGACAGATACTGAAGCTGAAGCTCAAATACTTTGGCTACCTAATGCAAAGAGAGGACTCACTGGAAAAGACCCTGATGCTGGGAAAGACTGAAGGCAAAAGGAGAAGGGGACGGCAGAGGATGAGATGGTTAGATAGCATCACCAATGTAATGAACATGAATTTGAGTAAACTCCGGGAGACAGTGGAGGACAGGAAGGCCTGGCGTGCTATGGTCCATGGGGTCACGAAGAGTCGGACACGACTAAACGACTGAACAACAACAACAACTGTTTGGACCATATTATACCAATGAGGAAGAAAACTAGGAGACATCTAAAGGAGCCAATGTGGTTGAACAGACAATTTACCTGAGGAATCGCCTCACCTGTTACATCGACCCGTCCCACCTGGTCAGGCAGAGAGGGCATGTTACAGACCCTGTCCATGAGGAATTGCCGATTGGCAGGGTCCAGGAGGAGGGCCTTCTCTGTCGTGGCACCCGCCCTTTGGAACAAGTTACCCCCGGAGGTAAGACAGGACCCCACTCTCCTGGCCTTCTGGAAGAGGCTTAAGACATGGTTATGTCACCTTGCTTGGGGTGGGAGGGGGGATAGCCATTCATGGGATTAGTTGGCACCATGATGGTGCAAAGGATAAGATCTTATTGCCAACTTGAATTATATATTTCATATTTTGTATTTTTATATTTTTATCTGTATTTTTATGTATTTATACTTATATTTATATTTATATTGTAGTGTTTTTAGTGTTGCATGCGAGATGGGCGGTAGACAAATATGACAAATAAATAAATAGATTTGCAAAGGAGCTCAGACTAAAGAAAGATTGGAAGAGGGAGCTAACAATCAATGAAGTCCACAAAACTCTCTAGAATCCTGAAGGAATGGTGGAAGAGCCCTCAGGAATTCACTCAATTCTCTCTGAAGAGCCTTGGAGAACTGGGGAGGTACCAGAGGACTGGAGAAGAGCAAATGTGTTCCCCCTTTTCAAGAATGGGAAAAAAAAGGATTCCAGTAATTATTGACCAGCGAGCCTAACATCAATACCGTGCAAGATGTTATGGCAAGTAATAGAGCTTTTTGTGAGCTTTTGAAGACAATGCCCTAATTGCTCAGCATAGCCTTTTCAAAAATAGGTCATGTGAGACAAACCTCATCTCCTTCTTTGACAAAGTAACTACTTTAGCAGGCAAAGGAAATGCTGCGGACATAATTTACCTCAATTTAAGCAAAGCTTTTGACAAGGTTTCACAAGACATTCTCACTGACAAGCTGTTCAACTGTGTGTAGAGAGTAAGGAAGATGACCTTGACAGAGATATGCAGGAACTGTTGCCTAGGCAAAAGGGGCTGAAGCATTTTCAAAGTCCAGAACTGTACCATTAAGTACCATTAATTTGGGAGTGATTAAGGGAGGCATCTGCCTGAGTCACTTCCGAATGTTATCTCATAGTTCTGGACTTTGAAAATCACTTAATTTGATTGTATCACATTCTCACTGTCCTGTAGTATAAGAGATCAGGGGAGGGATTTGACCAAGTGTCACCATAGTATTCTGTGTTTAAAATCTTGTTTTAAAAGGTATAGTCCAAGTTGGAATAGATGTGAATTATTTTATCTGTAAAATGTACTACTTATAGCACATTTCTAGAATCAAAGAATTGTGGAGCTGGAAGAGACCAAAGGATCATCTGGTTCCATCCCCTGCAGTGTACAAGAAAATCAATTAAACCATCCATAAGAATTGGCTGTGCAACCTTCTGTTAAAAACCTTCAGAGATGGAGAACCCACAACCCCCATAGATAGGCTGTTCCACTGTGGTACAGATCTTGCTATCAGGAAAAAATCTTTATTTTTAAATGAAATTTAGGTAGCTGCAACTTGCCCAAACTTGTACACAGAACTCCGTGTGTGGTCTCACCAGTGCAGAGTAGAGGGGAATAAGGACTTCACATGTCTCTGATGCAATGATTCTTCTAATGCAACCCAGAAGGGGCATAAGCCTTCCTAGCAGCTGACTTACACTGCTCACTTATGTTCAGCTTGTTGTCAGCATCTACACCCAAGTCATTCTCCAATGTAGGACTTGAATCCCACATCTTGCATATCTGCCCTATATTTTCTTCCCTAGATGTAGTATGTTATATTTCTCCCTGTAGAAGAACATCTTGTTCCTCTCAGCCCAGTCTTCTAATCTGTCCAGATTAAATTACAGTCTCATATTGTCATCCTGGGTGTTGGCCAAACCTCCCAATTTTATCTCCAGTAATCTGCAAATTTGATAAGTACCTTCAATCCCATTACCCAGACATTGATAAAAAGTCTTGGATAATACTGGCCCCAAGACAGGTTCCTGTAGGACCCTACTGGTTACTGATTAATGTACTGTAGATCCATTAATGCTGACTCTCTGAGTGCACTTAGCCAGCCAGTTCTGGACCACTTAAATGTAGTGCCATCCCAACCACATTGTCATCCCCATTAGGTAGACCAGACCAGGAAATCAACTCCACAAGAAGGCTAAAGCTACTTTTATTGAGATTCACTATAGTAACAGAATCTTGCAAGTCTCATTATGCTGTACCCTTCCCTCCTTCTTATAGTTCAGTGAATTAGGGAGGCATCTGCCTGAGTCACTTCCGAATGTTATCTCATAGTTCTGGACTTTGAAAATCACTTAATTTGGGAGTGATTAAGGGAGGCATCTGCCTGAGTCTCCCTGTACCAAGACGTAGCCGTAAATAATGTGGTTCAAAGCACAAAGTTCAGTATCTACCTCTGCCTAAAGGCTCTAAGGGATGATACTTAGGGAATTGATCATGCAACACTAGATATGCCGCCAGGTTTACACTCAGGGGATTTGATTTACCTGCTTACTTATAGGAAGAGTATGAAGATATGAACTAACAGAATGAAAACAATGTTGAGGTTTGTCTAGATGATTTGAGACCTGTTTATCTGGCCCATTTAGTATATGGGCAGAAATTCCAGGGTGTTATTGTCATAGGCCAGTTTGGGTTATTCACAGCGCTCTATATTTCCCTCGGACATTTCATCATCCACATACACACCCCATGCCTACAGGAGATAACAAATCTCTTGTTTTTCATATTGTGATATATGAAACAAGACGTTTACAGCTGGAAGGTGCTTTTGCATTCTCATAAATGACATTTTGGGCAGCCTTTGATGGACAGACCTGTTCTACGTCTCCAAAAGATCGAACTGCTGGCCTGCCTATCTTAACATCTCAAACCAGGGAAAGTCAGTTTCATTTTTGCATTTTTATTTTTCAGTTAATTCAAACACACCAAATATATTAATTGTAATTGTTCCATTCCCATTGCATTTCAAAATGAAAATCCTCCAAGGTATTTTTTCTTGACAGGTCAGTGTAACAAACAAACAAACAAACAAACATAAATAAATAAATAAATAAATAATTTTTTTATAGAGCCAGTTTGGTCTACTGCAGAGCTTTCCAAACTTTTCATGTTGGTGACACACTTTTTAGACATGCATCATTTCGCGACACACTCTTACAGCAAGGCACAAGGCAGGCACTAGGACCTGCGTGGAATCCTGGCAGGGCTCGGAGGCAGCAGCAGCCGCAACACACCCAGACACTGCAGCCGACACACTAACGTGTCCCGACACACAGTTTCGAAAGCTCTGGTCTACTGGTTAAGGTGCTGGGCTAGAAACCAGGAGACAAAGAATTCTAGTCCCGCCTTAGGCATGAAACCGGCTGGGTGACCTTGGGCCAGTCACTCTCTCTCAGCCCAACTCACCTCACAGGGTTGTTGTTGTGGGGAAAAGAGGAGGAGGAAGGAGCATTAGGTATGTTCGCCAACTTGAGTTATTTATAAAAATAATAAAGGTGGGATAAAAATTAAATAAATAAATAAGAATGATGGTATACTAATATTGGGTGGCGTGGTGGCTCAGTGGGTAAGACGCCAGGCTTGTCAATCGGAAGATTGCAAGTTCGGAGGTTCGAATCCCTAGCCCTGCGTGCAGAGTGAGCTCCCGCACTAGCTCCAGCTCTTGCCAACCTAGCAATTCAAAAGCATGCAAATGCAAGTAGATGAATAGGTACCACTTCGGTGGGTAGGTAACAGCGTTCCGCGCGTGTCATGCGGCCACATGACCGTGGAAGCGTCTTCGGACAACGCTGGCTCTTTGGCTAACAAACGGAGATGAGGACCGGCCCCTAGAGTCGGACACGACTGCACAAATGTGCGGGGGGTACCTTTACTTTTACCTATACTAATATTGGTAAATATTTTCTGCATATGCTTCAAAGCAAATGTCAATTTTTTAAAATGTAACTAAAAAGGGAGAGAGATAAAAAATCGAAGATTTTAATTACATGAAGAAAAAGGAATGGCATGAAGGTCATACATAGGTCTTTCTCAGATTGGTGCCCCAAACTGTGCTATAATATAAGCCACACTTAAGGCCTAGTAAGAAAATTCATTCTAATGCCATGGCCAAGCCACAATAATTATGGCATACCATTAGGTTACCATTTTAAAAGTTGAAAACACTAGGTATGCTTCTTTATTTTAACCTGTATTTTATACATAAAAAAGGTAAAGGTTCCCCGCGCACATTTGTGCAGTCGTGTCCGACTCTAGCGGCCGGTGATCATCTCCGTTTGTTAGCCGAAGAGCCAGCGTTGTCCGAAGACGCTTCCACGGTCATGTGGCCGCATGACACATGCGGAACGCTGTTACCTACCCACTGAAGTGGTACCTATTCATCTACTTGCATTTGCATGCTTTCGAATTGCTAGGTTGGCAAGAGCTGGAGCTAGTGCGGGAGCTCACTCCGCATGCAGGGCTAGGGATTCAAACCTCCGAACTTGCGATCTTCCAATCGACAAGCCTGGCGTCTTACCCACTGAGCCACCACACCCCTTTGATACATTTTATACATACCAAGTGCTTAATTCCTATTTTGCTTTTGTCTTTTTGCAAAATAAAAATATGGTCCAACCTATCAGGAGCTAAAATAAATTTAAAAATTAATGAGAGATTGTTGTTGTTTATTCGTTCAGTCGCTTCTGACTCTTCGTGACTTCATGGACCAGTCCACGCCAGAGCTTCCTGTCAGCCGTCGCCATCCCCAGCTCCCCCACGGTCGAGTCCGTCACCTCCAGAATATCATCCATCCATCTTGCCCTTGGTCGGCCCCTCTTCCTTTTGCCTTCCACTTTCCCTAGCATCAGCATCTTCTCCAGGGTATCCTGTCTTCTCATTATGTGACCAAAGTACTTCAATTTTGCCTTTAATATCATTCCCTCAAGTGAGCAGTCTGGCTTTATTTCCTGGAGTATGGACTGGTTTGATCTTCTTGCAGTCCAAGGCACTCTCAGAATTTTCCTCCAACACCAGAGTTCAAAAGCATCTATCTTCCTTCGCTCAGCCTTCCTTGTGGTCCAGCTCTCGCAGCCATAGGTTACTACGGGGAATACCATTGCTTTAACTATGCGGATCTTTGTTGTTAGTGTGATGTCTCTGCTCTTAACTATTTTAACAAGATTTGTCATTGCACTCCTCCCAAGAAGTAGACGCCTTCTGATTTCATGGCTGCAGTCAGCGTCTGCAGTAATCTTTGCGCCTAGAAATACAAAGTCTGTCACTGCCTCCATGTTTTCTCCCTCTATTTGCCAGTTATCAATCAAGCTGGTTGCCACAATCTTCAGTTTTTTGAGGTTTAACTGCAACCCAGCTTTTGCACTTTCTTCTTTCACCTTCGTCATAAGGCTCCTCAGCTCCTCCTCGCTTTCAGCCATCAAAGTGGTATCATCTGCATATCTGAGATTGTTAATGTTTCTTCCAGCGATTTTAACTCCAACCTTGGATTCATCAAGTCCAGCACGTCGCAAGATGTGTTCTACATACAGGTTGAATAGGTAGGGTGAGAGTATACAACCCTGCCGTACTCCTTTCCCAATCTTAAACCAGTCAGTTGTTCCGTGGTCTGTTCTTACTGTTTCTACTTGGTCATTATACAGATTCCTCTTCTTTCCCTCCTCTACCTACTCTAGCCTTCTCTACTTTCTAGATTTCCATTACCTCTCTTTATAAAAAAAAAAAAAAAACCACAATATTTTGCATAACCTTCAAACTTTTTTTTACATTAAAATACACTTTTACCCTCTACCCCTAACTCACTTATCCTTCTTCTCTCTTCTTTCTTACACCTTTTTAAAACTCACTAACCACTTCTTTCTTCCCCTCCTCTACCTACTCTAGCCTTCTCTACTTTCTATATTCCCATTACCTCTCTTTACACACACACAAAAAAACAAAACAAAAACAAAGTGGACTTCCTACTTTCTCACCATTATTCTCTAGAACTATTTCTATATAGTTTTAATATATATAGTTAATTTTTTACATTCGGAAATCTTATTTACATTAATTTTCTATTTGTATTTTTTGAGTTTTTTCTATAAATCTATAGAATGGATCCCAACATGAGTTAAATTCATTCGTATTCTTGTTGTTTAATAAGTCCGTTAACTTAGCCATCTGTACTAGATCCATCGTTTTTAACAACCATTCATCGATTGTAGGTGAATAGTCCTCTTTCCAATGTCTTGCAAAGGTAACTCTGGCCGCAATTATTAAATAAAATAATAATTTTCCATATTTCTTGTGTATCTGTGGTTTTATAAATCCCAATAAGTACATATCTGGTTCTTTAATTAAATCTTATTTCAATATTTCACATATTGTTTGATGTATTGTATTCCAATATTTTTTGGTTTTCTGACAAGGCCACCAAAGATGGAAAAAAGTGCCCACTTCTTTTTTACATTTCCAGCATCTATTAGATAACCTATTATTCATTTTAGACAGTGTGTTAGGAGTTAGATACCACCTATACATCATTTTATAAAAGTTTTCTTTCATATTATAATTCAATGTAAATTTTAAATCTTTTAACCACATATTTTCCCAGGTATCAATTTGAATCTTATGACCTAAATTCTCTTCCCAATTACTCATACATTTTTTTTGACAGACTTATCAAATTATTTTGAATTAATATTTTGTAAATTTTTGTAATTAGGTGATCTTTATCTTTCCATAACACACTGTCCCACTTAGTCACATTTTCTTTAAATTTAAAGTTTTTATTATCCACTTTAAACTGTTCTTTAATCTGAGCATATGAAAACCAATTACAGTTAAGCCCATCTTTTAATAAATCTTCTCTTAATTTTAATTTGTAATTTGATCCCTCGAATATTAATAAATCTTTGTATGTTAACCAATTCCCTGTATTTAAATTTCCATGCCATGTAAAAGCTTCTTGTGGCGAGATCCACAGAGGTAAATTTGGTTCTTGGTGGTATGGGGATGCCAAGTCATCTTGTCTGCTTCCTGAGGAAGAAGGTCTACCTCTTTCTCTTTTTTTAAAGGTGATCACAACATTAACTCTTCTCCAAACTCCTTGTGCTTTCCCTGTACTCTAGGAGTTCTCAGAGATTATAATCAGTGGTTCGGAGATCGCATCCTCCAGTTCCACTGGCACCCTGGCATGTACTCTATCCGATCCTTAAGACTTAAATTCAGCTAAGTAATCTCTCATCCTTGGTGGTATGGGGATACCAAGTCATCTTGTCTGCCTCCTGAGGAATCTGTATAATGACCAAGTAGCAACGGTAAGAACAGATCACGGAACAACGGACTGGTTTAAGATTGGGAAAGGAGTACGGCAGGGTTGTATACTCTCACCCTACCTATTCAACCTGTACGCAGAACACATCATGCGACGTGCTGGGCTTGATGAATCCAAGGGTAGAGTTAAAATCGCTGGAAGAAACATTAACAATCTCAGATATGCAGATGATACCACTTTGATGGCTGAAAGCGAGGAGGAGTTGAGGAGCCTTATGACGAAGGTGAAAGAAGAAAGTGCAAAAGCTAGGTTGCAGTTAAACCTCAAAAAAACCCAAGATTATGGCAACCAGCTTGATTGATGACTGGCAAATAGATGGAGAAAACGTGGAGGCAGTGACAGACTTTGTATTTATAGGCACAAAGATTACTGCAGACGCTGACTGCAGCCAGGAAATCAGAAGACGTTTATTCTTGGGAGGAGAGCAATAAAATAGTTAAGAGCAGAGACATCACACTGCACACTGACAACAAAGGTCTGCATAGTTAAAGCAATGGTATTTCCCGTAGTAACCTATGGGTGCGAGAGCTGGACCATAAGGAAGGCTGAGCGAAGGAAGATAGATGCTTTTGAACTGTGGTGTTGGAGGAAAATTCTGAGAGTGCCTTGGACTTCAAGATCAGACCAGTCCATACTCCAGGAAATAAAGCCAGACTGCTCACTTGAGGGAATGATATTAAAGGCAAATCTGAAGTACTTTGGCCACATAATGAGAAGACAGGATACCCTGGAGAAGATGCTGATGCTAGGGAAAGTGGAAGGCAAAAGGAAGAGGGGCCGACCAAGGGCAAGATGGATGGATGATATTCTGGAGGTGACGAACTCGACCTTGGGGGAGCTGGGGGTGGCGACAGCCGACAGGAAGCTGTGGCGTGGGCTGGTCCATGAAGTCACAAAGAGTCGGAAGCGACTGAATGAATAAACAACAAAAGACATTACAATTGTCAGAATTCCCCTAGAGTTTGTTAAAAGTTATCCAGAGTGAATTCAAACTATACTGTCAGTTGTGATTGTGTTCTTTTTTTTTCAATTAACCATTCCTTTCTGTGTTTGCAATCAATAATATCTTCCGACAGCATGCACTGTATGTCCTTTGCAGCTTTTTCTGAAAGAGCAACAATATTAAAACAATATTTTAACAATGTTAAAAATACTTCATTTGATTGTTGCTTTGTTTCTCTTGTTTCTCTTTAAATAAATGAAGATATGAAGATATGTTGAAGGCTGAGTTTTATTTGTATTTTAATGGAATATTTATCACAGCATGAAAGAGATGGCATCTCCTTCATAACAGAAATGAAAGGTTGACTTTTGCCTTCAGTATCTTTTATTCTCCACTGAAAGCTTCCAGCTGGAAACTGAAGCATAACAATTGCCCCTACAATGAAAAGTAGTGACATTCTAACAACTGTTTCCTTCAAGTAGTAAATGTTACGATAAAAGCTATTTAGAATTAAATGGCTGTGAAATTAATAGACAAATTAGGGGAAGAACTGATTTTGAATAAAGTACCAGGAAGTGATCCACAATAAAGTGGCATGGCTTGACTTTTAGGAGAGCTTTAGAGATGTTCAGAACTATGTCTGTAGTTTATACAGATAGGGATATCTTTTGAAAACACAAGGTTATAAACCTGCTCATTCTCTCAGATCAGCAGGGAAGGCCCTTTGGGAAAGCTTGTCAATTTGGAATGAGGGAAAGGACTGTGCTTCTTAAGGAGATAGAATTAGCTCTACCCTGCCAGTTTTTAAGTGGTTGGTAAAAACACATATTTGCTTTTACCAACCTATAATTCTCTGCTCTCTGTTACAGACTTTTTGCTGTTGAGCTACTATTTTGGGCAAAGGACTGGATGATATCAGTTCATAAAGTTGATGTATATGGTTGTAGCCTGAATCACATTATATATGACAAATAAAACAAGCAAAAATAAAACTAGACATGGCTGCACATACATGTTTCCATATAAGTCCCAGAAAAAATGAGGGAAGGTAATTTTTATTATTATTATCTATATATATCCCAGAAAAATGAGTGAATTATTATCATCATCATCATCATCATCATCATCCAGAACATCAAGAGTTAAAACTTTTGTATTTTTAAAACACGGCTAACTTTTTTACCCATCAAATACCTGAATGCAAAAGAAATATTTTCCAAAGCATTTGCAACATAAACCTTGGACAGTGAGCCACACAGAAAAATTAGAGAGATATTAGCTGTATTATTTCTGGTGAAAATGTACTTGTAGTCTTAAAAGAAAGCCTTACTTGTGTACAATTCTATAAATAACCTTCTGCATCCGGATGGAAATTCCCACTGCCACTGATGAAGTAAGATCTACCATTGCTTGGATCGGACTGTAATTAGATACTTTTACCGATTTTTAGTGTTATTTATGGTTTTTTATTAATTTTAAACTTTTCATTGTGAACCGCCCAGGGTCCCTCCTTGTGAGGGAGATGGGCGGGATATAAATGTGATAAATAAATAAAAAATAAAACTTCCATTCTGAATCAAAAAGCTTCAGAAGAACAATTTGTATTATGATTGTAGAGTTAAGATTGGCCTTCCCATGCATCCCAGATTTGTCATTTTAAGAAGTTACTATGCAACATTAAATTATATAATTGAATGTCACAGGTAATTCATCTCTTAAATACTGATGGACTAACCTAATCTAGTAAGAAAGAGTCCACAGATGAACACTTAAGGACTAGGTCAGAATAACACAGATACAACCTGCTTGTGAAAAAGGGGAATGCAGACCAAACTCCAGCTATGAGTGACTGAAAACAAGCACTTTACTTGTCCTTCCTCACATATTTCTGCTTGAAGCTGTGCAGAAACTATAGAACTGATAAAATACAAGTTTCTGTTTAAAAAGAAATGCCAAAGAAATCCCTGACAAGAATAAAGGCTGAGTCCCATCTATGCCCCCCAAACAACTCTGTATTATGGAGTCCTTGGTGCTCTCTGAGCCTTGTTGTTTTCTTGCAGACGTTTCATTGCCAGGCTAGGCAACATCTTCAGTGCAAAAAGGGAGTGGGACTTGCTCTCTGTTTATATACCCTGGCTTGTCCTGCCTGTGTTGGTGGGGGTGTTGTTCTCCCCTTGGTAGTTCCTTGATTGGGCTGCTGTTTGCTGCTTGGTTGATTGACTGAGTTAATAGTTCCTTGATTAGGGTATATTGTGCTGTTTGATTGTTCCTCTGGTGCTAATCCTGGTGTTAATCTTTGCATATCTGGGTGTTGATTGCTGGCAAGTCGGTATTCTGGTCTTCTGTCTTTTCTATTGTCTCTTATGAATGGTATGTAAAACTCTGTATTACATAAGTTCTTGTTTATTTTCTAATGGAAGAAAATGGAAATTCATTCAGAATGTACATCAGTTATCACGATTTCGGACTGAACTAATATATATCACATCTGAATGTGGAACACTGTGGTATGATCCTTATCGTGTTTATCTTGAAGAGACCTGAGTCAAGAATATGGTTCAGGGAAGAACCAGGAAGAGCACCCAGAAGACTGAACAGGAAGGCCTCCAAATGCAACATAGCTCCTTTAACACATTACGAAATCAGTAAAATAATGTAATTTATCAGCTAGATACATTCCCATAAGGCATTACATCAAGAAACCTAACTTGGCTGCATCAAAATGCCCTTTGAAAGCTGAAGTATATACATTAAATTCCAAGTACTTGGTAGCTTTCAGATATGCTGAGACTTAGCTCATCCGACGGTTTGGGGTGAGGTATCATCAGTATGCTGATGATACCCAGCTTTGGATCTCCTCTGCGGGCTGTCTGAGTGATGCCATGGATGTCCTGTCTCAGTGCCTGGAGGCTGTAGGGGCCTGGATGGGGCGCAATGGGTTCCAGCTCAACCCAAGCAAGACTGAGTGGCTTTGGGTGTTTGGGCCTCCCAGTACCAAGATTTTTCCATCTTTGGTCCTGGATGGGGTGGCACTGCCCCAGTCACACCCGGTGTGCAATTTGGGGGTCCTCCTGGACCCACGGCTCCTGCTGGAAGAGCAGGTGGGAGCCGTAGCTAGGAGGACCTTTGCACACCTTCGGGTTGTGCATCAGTTGCGCCCATTCCTGGACCGGGAGGCACTACTCACTGTCACTCATGCCCTCGTGACCTCCTGTTTGACTATTGCAACACGCTCTACATGGGGCTGCCTTTGAAGAGCATTTGGAAGCTTCAGCTGATGCAGAATGCAGCTGCCCGGGTTGTAAATAGTGTTGGTTACTCCGCACATGTAACACCACTGCTTCGGGAGCTGCATTGGTTGCCAGTGTGTTTCCAGGTGTAATTCATGGTGCTGGTTGTCACCTTTAAAGCCCTTCATGGCTTGGGACCGGGTTACTTTGTTGTTGTTTATTTGTTCAGTCGCTTCTGACTCTTCGTGACTTCATGGACCAGTCCATGCCAGAGCTTTCTGTCGGCCGTCACCATCCCCAGCTCCCCAATGGTTGAGTCCGTCACCTCCAGAATATCATCCATCCATCTTGCCCTTGGTCGGCCCCTCTTCCTTTTGCCTTCCACTTTCCCTAGCATCAGCATCTTCTCCAGGGTATCCTGTCTTCTCATTATGTGGCCAAAGTACTTCAGGTTTGCCTTTAATATCATTCCCTCAAGTGAGCAGTCTGGCTTGATTTCCTGGAGGATGGACTGGTTTGATCTTCTTGCAGTCCAAGGCACTCTCAGAATTTTCCTCCAACACCACAGTTCAAAAGCATCTATCTTCCTTCGCTCAGCCTTCCTTATGGTCCAGCTCTCGCAGCCATAGGTTACTGCGGGGAATACCATTGCTTTAACTATGCGGACCTTTGTTGTCAGTGTGATGTCTCTGCTCTTAACTATTTTATCAAGATTTGCCATTGCTCTTCTCCCAAGAAGTAGACGTCTTCTGATTTCCTGGCTGCAGTCAGCGTCTGCAGTAATCTTTGCACCTAGAAATACAAAGTCTGTCATTGCCTCCACTTTTTCTCCCTCTATTTACCAGTTATCAATCAAGCTGGTTGCCATAATCTTGGTTTTTTTGAGGTTTAACTGCAACCCAGCTTTTGCACTTTCTTCTTTCACCTTCAACCTAAGGTAACCGGGTTACCTTAAGGACCGTCTTTTCCCAGTTGTTCCTACGCATCCAATCCGGTCCAGCAGGATGGGCATGCTCCGGGTCCTTTCAGTCAAGGAATGTCAGCTGGTGGGGACCAGGAGGCGTGCCTTTTCTGCTGTGGCGCCTGCCCTCTGGAACATCCTTCCTCCTGAGATTAGGATGGCCCTGACCCTTTTGGCTTTTTGGAAGGCCTTGAAGACTTGACTTTGTGCCCTGGCCTGGGGCCCCGAGTGTGTGAAGGGCACCGTTTCATAGCTAACCGTAACCCAGAGTCACTGGTTTGAGATGGGTGGCTATATAAGATGAATGAATGAATGAATGAATGAATGAATAAATGAATAAATAATAATAATAATAATAATAATAATAATAATAATAATAATTCTGGTACTTATAGATCCCTTCCACACCACCTCTATTTTCACCTCTCAAGACTTCAGGAACAGTTTAAAGCTGACATGCATTTGCCCTCACTGCAGCTGACCTTGAAAAGTTGGGAACTCTGTAAACCAAGTAGTGCTCCTGCCAACTGATGAATTGGAGAGTTAAAAATGGCACCAAACCACTAACCTGTAATCTTTCATGTGGTGTTTACTGGTGAAAAGTCACCACTTCGGGGGTAGAGTAGGGGCTGAAAAGCCACTACAGCTTTATTCCTTCACAACTGAAACAATCAGTACTCAGCAAGTGAAATTTTCATATGAAGCTATGGTGGCTTACTCATATAAGGAAGGAGATGAGCCCAGGGACTAGGAGAAAGGAATTTTTGCCAGTGAAAAAAATGTTCCACAGAGCTCCAGACTTTCAAATGAATACCCGGATTCCCAGCAACTTCTAAAGCAGAAATAAAGTAGCAGAGATGACAGTGTGGGATCATATGAGAATGAAGCCAATTAAGGACCAGTACAAATGCCACCTATGAAAATGGCCGAAGTCCCAACAAACCCCATGGACACCACCCTTGAGAAGCTCTAAAAGGATCTAAAATACTGATGTTCCCTGGAATCAGCATATTCATTTTTGAGGCTAATTTGGGTTTGCATATTATAGCTTATTTTAGGCATTATAGATCACTCTCCTTAGCAGTACGAATACCATGTACAGTGTTTACGAAAGGGGATACTTCATTGTGCACAGGAGAAGTGTAAACTTCTAACTGCATTTCCTTCTTGTTTTTCTAAATATGCAACACATGCAAGAGGATTTGCTCATAATCTCTTTTTTAAATGTCTGAGAAAAATCAGACAGGACACATCACTAAATAACATGTGAAGAGAAACACTGCATGTTTTGATGGAAAATTTATTTTGCTGGCAATGTAGGCTTTTGAATTCCCTATTTCTGACACCACGTATCATCCTCACCACCACCACCACCACCATTAATGTCATTTTGTTTTTTTCTCTCCCAAAGCTTTAAGAACCCAGTGAGGTGTGCTGTAAGTACAGCAGCAAAATGAAGTGCCTCATAACTGAAAATAATTTATACTGTAACAAGGAGTCACATTTCATATCTCTAAAAGCTACTGATAGTAATTGTATCTGATACCTATTCCTTCTCTGAGAACATAAGCAGTGCCCTGCTGGATTGGGCCCTTGGCCCATCTAGCCCAACAGTCTGTTCTCGCAGTGGCCAGTCAACTGCATCGGGAAGCTCACTAGTCTCCCAGAAGATGGCCTTCAGTCACACTACCATTAAGGCTAATAGCCATTGACCCCCGTGATTTCCATGAATTGGTCCAACCCTTTTTGAAGTCAGCCAAGCTGACAGCCAACACCACATCTCGTGGTAGCAGATTCCAAAGATTAAGAACGTGTTGTGTAAAAAAAATAAATCCTTTTGTCTGCCCTCATTCTTCCAAGATTCAGTTTTATTGGGTGGCCTTTGGTTGTAGTATTTTGAGAAGGGGAAAATAGCTTCTCCTTCTCCACTTTATCCACACAATGAAGTCTTCAACTATAGTACATCACTAACTTCCCATGCTTTGTAACTACCTGGAAAAATAGATATAAAGAAAGGTAAAGAAGGACCTAAAATATCAGTACCAATGTTATCTTAATCACTTACTTAAAAAGTTACCCCCTTTTCATTAAAAACAGAGACATACCTTTGAAAAGTCAGAAACCAAAACTCACCCCCTGATCTTTCACAAGGTCACAGTAATATTGTGACATCCATCACTGAAAGATATGAGCCACTTTTTTTTCCCTTCTCTTTCTTTGGAAGATATGATGATGGGAATGGGAACAGCAAGTATCTGGGAGACACACTACTCCCATTTCTACCCTACCTCCCTTAACCTTTCCCAATCAGCCCACAATTATTCACTGAAATCTTACTACAAAATTGTGGGATTTCAGTATGCGATTTTGGACCTTTGGTGACATGATTAAGGAAACAAATGAAAGTAGTTTGCCTCTCAGAGGTATCTTGTTCTTCTCCAACATTGGCTACTTCACAGCCAAATTTATGTGGTTACGAAGGAATTTAGAGCTGACCTTGAGGAAGGTACAACACAGCTTTTATGGAGGGACTTGGAGATGAGATTACACTGTCCTGACATAGCTGGAAGCATGAGAAAAAAACTCAAAATAATCCCATCTGGATTTTGTTTAATATAAATGGGACAGGGAGAAATTTGGATGGGCATTTAAGATTCTGTTATTCTACCTTACTACAATAAAGAGCATTCCTGAAATCCCTGCCATGCTTGTTTCTTGACCTGGCCTACCTCAAAGGGCTGTCGAGGGGTACTGTGGGGAATGCAAATGGTGGGCTGGCAAGGGACATGCAGTCCATGGATTGCCCACCCTTGATTAAAAGCAATCCCAAAGCAGGATTATTTTCATAGCATGGTATTCACTGATACCTGTATCTACAAATATTAAGTACTGTCTCAAAAAATGTGATTCCTATTACTGAGAGTCTCAATCAAAGACCAGCTTTAAATATAGAGTTGTTGGGAATATGCTCTTGGACCATTTTCTCTTTATGTCGAATGGATACACCATTCCCACAATTGTTGGAATTCCTGTGGCAGTTCAAGGATTCATCTCTACAGTCCATGCCCAGTTCTTTGACAGATGGAAGCAACGTTAACATGTAAAACATGTCCTCATGAAATAAAGTAGGTATTGTCCCAAACCCACTGGGAATATATTATGCTGAAAGTGGTAAGTGGACACAAAAAAGAGAATGGGTTCCTTTGCTCGGTTGCAATATTTGTAAAGGAAAGAAAGAAAAGTGCAGTTCGTAGCATTTGCCTCAAAGTATTATCCTGAAAATGCACAGCCTTGTGAAGGAGTTCTGTCAACGTTCTCCAGCTTCCTTTTGGGGGAGTAAGGAGGAACGTAACTGGACTACAGCAGCTGAGGTCACAATCCCAACGGCAAAAGGCAAAAGAGATTGACAAATGAAAGACAACATCAAACATCTTGCAAAGTAGTTTGGATAGAAATAAACGTCCTTTTCCTGAGTCACCTATCTTAAGAGAAAATGCTGCAATAAACATCGTGACAAAAAGGAAGATAGACATCTGGTCTTCTGACAAATTTTATATATTTATTTGGAAAAAAAGTGATTCTGAAATCTGTTATGCTAATAAGACTGGAAAAGTCTAAACCAAAGACTACAGAAAATTGTTCCTGGGTAAGATCATTATCAATCTGATAATGCTGCTGCTGAAGTAACTGTAAGGATCTTATTATTGAGCTTTCTTTACAAAAATAAGAAAACAAATTTTATTTATTTACTTATGTCTCTGACATTTAATAGACAGTGTTCTGGATGTTACACACTATACAAAATTTCCATTAGTTATGTTAGAAAAGCAGACACTGTTCACAATACTGATACTAAAACATTTTTAAAATCAATAATTTATTTTGCTTTTAAAGGCTACTAGTAGTGTGTCCAGTTGGCCTTTCTAGAAAGTTGAGTCTTCCACAGTTTATTGTTCAAAGGAAAACTCACTTTATTTTTCCTCCCTTTTCTTCTTCTTTCCCTATTAATAAAAGGGCTGCAGAAAAGACTACATTTGTTTCTAAAACGGGAGCATTTCAAAACCAAGCCTAAAATTTATCCTTACCCCTAAAATATTGTGCCTCCGACTTTGTTAAGTTTAGGTTGTTCATCTCTCAGTGAACAGATCTGGATGCTAGTTAGCTTAATGGCACATCACATGTATGCTCCTATGTAAAATATAATGATCAAACAGATTCTCAATACCTTTTCAAGAAATGCATCAGAAAAAACTTGCATAAAGATACAGGATCTGACTTACGAAAAAATATGCTGTTCCTAAGTAGCAGATTAGGCCTCAAAATGAAGATACCTGGATGAATTACTATTACATGGTACTAACAGGAGTTTGTGAGATTCTATGGGGGGAGGGGGAGGAAGAGAGAAGAGGTAACTACAGAAGCAGTATCTACTGTGTATGTGAAGGGGTAAAAATATTATCTACTAAATGTTTGCTGATTGCCCACTGTGGGTGACTGACTGGTCCTTGCTGAGTAAGCAGAGGTTGCTGCAGAGAGTGCAAGAAAAATATAAGGCACTTTCCAGGGCATAAGGTTACCTAAGGGACCACCTCATCCCCATCTTATCATCCCGTCCCACCCGGACATGCAGAGAGGGCATGCTGCGGACCCCATCAGTTAAAGAATTCCATCTAGCGGGGTCACGGAAGCGTGTCTTCTCTGCTGTAGCCCCTGCCCTATGGAACATCCTTCCCCCGGAAATAAGACAGTCCCCCTCGCTCCTAGACTTTCAGAAAAAGCTTAAAACCTGGTTGTGTCAATATGCTTGGGGCGGGATGGAGAAAGTATGCTCTTGGGGATGGCTAGTGCCCTAGGGTGGCCATGGAGTGCCCTCCCCATGGACTTAAGAAGATTCTGCCATTTGGATTTTACTATATTTATTATATTTATAAATTGTTAATTAAGATGTATTTTAGTCTATTTATAATTGTATTTTAATGAGTTATACTCTGGTTGTAAACCGCCCAGAGTCCCCCTCGGGGGAGATGGGCGGTGATAAATCAAATAAATAAATAAATAAATAAGAGAAGTGGAAAAGCTAATAAGTTTTTGGGCAGAACAATTCAGCAGGAGGAAGAGAAGGGAGTAACTAGAAAAGTACTGTGTTGTGAAGGATAGTATACTCAGCTATGAAAGATGGAGCTGACAAGAAAGCAACTCTACATAAGGAAGAGAAACTAAGGAAGAAGCATAGTGAACCCCAAAACCAGAGTTGTAAACGATATACTGCACTACTTGTACTTAAAAAGGCCCTCTGAGAAGAAATAAGCTCTGAGCTTTCTGGGGAGGAAAAAAAGTCCTGCTGAATAGAACCTTGGATCCTTGATCCTTGAGAAATATATGCCTATCAGCACCACCAACTTGTGAAAAGTAATATATGCCAGGATCAGGGATGTTATAGAACTCCTGAGATTTATCAAGTCCATTAACAATGATCCATTCCTGCTAATCATAAGGGGACAAATGATAATGCAAAGAATCCCTACAACTATCTCAGCATGGTTTTAAAGAATTTGGAAGCAAGCTTAAGAAACTGGAGTCTTCTCGTCTACCCTTGCTGTCCATGAAGGACAACTAGAGAGGAAAACAAGAATATTGCAGGTGAATAAATGTGTGCACAAATTGTGTTGACGGAGGAGATTCGGTTTCTGGAACCATGGTCTGGGTTATCTGGATGATGTATTGCTAGTGTGAGATGGGTTGCACCTCACAAGGACTCAGAGGCCTCCAGGGTTGGGGGAGCAAAAAGCCAAGAGTGTGGATGTGACCATGTAATCAAAGCCCCATCCCTTTGTATGTGCATCAGTGTTGCAAGCATGTACAAACGGGCAGGGCTTCAATCACATAGTGGAGCCCATTATTTGGCTCCCCCTTCCCCCCGCCCAGCAGAACCCCTTGCAATGTTCTTGAGTAAAATCCACAAGTCGATAGAAGGCCCTTCAAATGAATACTGTGAAGGTTGGAGATGAAAACCTTGAAGTAATGTGAGATATTTTTTTTGGAAGATTTATATCAAAGCAAGTGAGAGCATAAAAGAATCTCTTAAATATTTTAGGACAAATCATAAAGATTGTTGGTTCATTTCAAAATCTTCATTAACTATTCTCTAATGCTAAGAGTAAGGAAATTAAGCAAGATGAGTTTATATTCTTAGCACAGGAAGGCAAAAATAATTGAATACATACGATTGATGCTTAAACAGTAAGGAAAATGAAGTAGCAAGAACATTGTGAGGAATTAATTTTATACTGCTGGAGTTCTTGATTTTTAAGGAAAATTAAAGCTGACTGTAATCTAATATGTATCTTGGGCTTCAAGAAAGCAGATTTTAATAAAGTCAGAGTAATGCTAGGTGGTAGGGGGCACGATGGCTCAGTGGTTAAGACGTCAGGCTTGTCGATCGGAAGGCCGGCGGTTCGAGACCTGAGCGCCTCGTGATGGAGTGAGCTCCCGCACTCGCCCCAGCTCTTGCCAACCTAGCAATTTGAAAGCATGCAAATGCAAGTAGATGAATAGGTACCACTTTGGTGGGATGGTAACAGCGTTCCGTTCACGTCATGCCGGCCACATGACCGCGGAAGTGTCTTCAGACAGCACTGGCTCTTCGGCTAAGAAACAGAGATGAGCACTGCCCCCTAGAGTCAAACACGACTGTGCAGGGGAAAACCTTTACCTTTTTACTAATGCTAGGTGAGATTCCGTAGCAGAAACTATTGGGAAAAGGCGCTCCAAATAGGTAGGAGACACTAACAGCACAAATGTGAGCCATTGCAATGAGGGGAAAAATAGAGGACAGCAGAAGAAACCAAAAAGCTTGGTGAAGGTGTGAAAACAAAACAAATCAAACTAAAAAAATGTAAAGGAGATATAAAGTAACTCTTTCCAAGTTATCAAGGAAGAATATCTAAAGGTACCCTGGCATTATGAAGAGTATGTCAGAGAAACTAAAGTTCAGAATGAACTGAAGTTGGGAAAATGATACAGCTAATGATCATGGACACCCACTTCAGATTAAACAAATATCAACACACTATAGACAGCCTCAAGGAACAACTAGAACAGAATATGACCCCTGATCCCATCAACATGCTGACTACTACCATCAAGACCACATCACTGAGACAAGCAGAAAAAGGAAAAGCTAAACTCCAAACTAAACTACTTAAGTTAAACACCAGAAACAAAGAAGTACTGGAACCGGAATGGGTGGTGAACATGTCCAGCCGCCCATTATCCACTACAGAACACGATATCCTACATTGAACATATTCAATGGAATAAAATTCACAAGGGAAGAAGGAAACAACAACAACTACCCTTCTTGGACATCCTCATCAGTGGAGGAAATGAGGGCATTCTAGAAACACAAGTCTACCAGAAATCTACCCACACTAACCAAGTGCTCCATTACCAAAGCAACAACCCAACCTCCCACAAGAGCAGCTGTGTAAGAACATTATTCAGATGAGCACTAATGCACTGCAGCAACCCAGAACACCAGAAAAAGGAAACAAATCATCTATACAGCATCTTCCAGCAAAATGGATACCCACGCAACTTTATCAAAAAGTGTCTGACCACTACAACACAACCAACAGAAGCTATGAAAAGGATAACACTGCCATACATCAGAAACATCTCAGAAACTAATGAGTTTGTTGGATAGAAATAATGGTAGTATGGAAAAATTAGTGGTAAGAGATTATATTAGTTTGATTATAAATATATGTATAATTGGGATAGCCGGAAGTCAATTTTTATTTTTATTTTTACTTTCATTTTATTTTATTTTTGTTCACTTTTGTATTTATATGTTGTTTTTCTTTATAAATGTTGCGTTTCATTGTATTTCTTGTACTATAATGTGTTTATTGTTCGGTATGTAAGTTATTGTTTTATATGTAACTATATTTTGAAATAAATAAAGCTTTTTAAAAAAAGAAAAAAAGAAACATCTCAGAAATGACCAATAGACTGTTACAACCACATGGCATCACCGTAGCACATAAACCAACCAAAACTCTTCAGAACATCCTAAGTAACCCCAAAGACCCAGTAGCCCAAGAAGAAAAAAACAGGAGTTATCTACAACATACAGTGTAAGGACCGTAGCAGCCACTATGTAGGACAGACGGGCAAAAGAAAAGCAGAGCACATCCACGAACACCAACTAGCAGTCAGAAGACACAATAAAAACTTAATCTCACAACACATGGACAGACTCAACCATACTTTCAACTGGGAAACTGTGAGCATCTTAAACCAAGCCAAATCCAAAAATGCTAGAGAATTCCTGGAAGCTTGGCACTCAGACAAAGCAGCCATCAACAGACACATAGAGGTAAACAACATTTACACACCATTTATAAGAGACAATAGAAAAGTCAAAAGACCAGAACAACACCCAGATATGCAAAGATTAACAACAGGATTAGCACCAGAGGAACAATCAAACAGCTCAATATACCCTAATCAAGGAACTATTAACTGAGTCAATCAACCAAGCAGCAAACAACAGCCCAATCAAGGAACTCCTAAGGGGAGAACAACACCTCCACCAACACAAGCAGGACAAGCCATGGTATATAAACAGAGAGCAAGTCCCACTCCCTTTTCATACTGAAGATGTTACCTAGTCTGGCAATGAAACATCTGCAAGAAAACAACAAGGTTTAGAGAGCACCAAGGACTCCACAGTTGGGAAAATGTGCTAGCAATAAAAAAGGCTCTTTCAAAATAAAAGCGGAAAGAAAATTATATACCAGCTCAGGGCTTTCCAAAGTGCCGCCGCTGGCGACACGGCAGCGGCGGTGCGGCAGCGGCACGGTGGCAGCGCGGGGGCGTGCATGCGCGGTGATGACACAGAGGGGCGTGCGGCGGCGCGGGGGGCGTGTGTTGACGCGTGTGCACGGCGGCGGCAGCACAGCAGGGCATGCGGCGGCACGCGCGCGCGGTGGCAACACAAGAGAGCATGCGGTGGCACGGGGGGACGTGTGGCGGCGCGCGTGTGCACGGCGGCTTCCGGGTGGTGTGGCGACACTTTTGTGTCGCGACACACAGTTTGGAAAGCTCTGTACCAGCTGCTCAATGAAGACAGCAAAAATTTAACAAGTAAAATTGAAAAGGTAGAGCTATTCAACTATTATTTTTTGCCATAGTATTCCATCCTCCAACAAGAAAGTTTCTGTTGCACCAGGCAATTTTGAGGAGCAGAATGAAGAGGAAAGATTGAAGTCGGAGACTGATAGAAACACGATCAGAAGATACCCATTCCTTTGAATTATTTTAAAATTCCAGGGCCACTAAGGTAAAGGTAAAGGTGCCCCCCACAGATTTGTGCAGTCGTGTCCGACTCTAGGGGCCGGTGCTCATCTCCGTTTGTTAGCCGAAGAGCCAGCGTTGTCCGAAGACGCTTCCATGGTCATGTGGCCGCATGATGCGCGCAGAACACTGTTACCTACCCACCAAAGTGGTACCTATTCATCTACTTGCATTTGCATGCTTTCAAATTGCTAGGTTGGCAAGAGCTGGAGCTAGTGCGGGAGCTCACTCCGTCACGCGGGGCTAGGGATTCGAACTTCCGAACTTGCGATCTTCCGATCGACAAGCCTGGTGTCTTACCCGCTGAGCCACCACACCCCCTACTACACACCAGGGCCACTACTTGCATCTTAATTACTGAAAGAACTTATTGATGGTTTAGCTGGACAATATATGATGTGTCAGATGATCAAGAAGGGGAAATATTATCCCTATCTTTAAAAATGGTAATGGGGAACTACAGACAACCTGATGTCAATATCTGATTAGATTCCAGAGCATATCATAAAGAAGCCTATCTGTAAGCATCTTGAACATACTATGATTACTATGAAGTCAGCATGGATTAAGGGCAAACCTTGCCAAGCTAAGCTTAACGAAGCCTTTTTTATCAGGTAACTTTCTTAGTATATTGTGACAATGTTGGGGACATGATTTATATTTAATTCAGCAAACCATTTGATGAAGAATCCTACAGTGTTCTAATTGGTGAAGCTAGGATGGATGGCATAACAAGTAAGTGCAGACAAAAGGAGATGTTGGGGGGGGGGTTGGTTTTTTTTTACTGAAACTGTGTTCATCAATAGTGCCAAAAGGATCAGTCCTGGGTCCTCTCCTGTTCAGTATTAGAGGGAATGTTAATCCAATTTGCAGATGACACAAAATTAGATTGGATAGCTAATACCTTAGAAGACAGTAATAACATTCAAAATTATCTTGATAAATTAGAGAAATGGGCTAAAAATAACAGACTGAAATTTAAGAGAGACAAATGCTAAGTTATCTATCCAGGAAACAGAAATTAAATGCCTAGATTTATAAAGGAGGTTGCCTCTTTTGTTAATAGCACTTGTGAAAAGATATTGGAATGATGATCATGAATCGTCAAAGGGACAGAAATGATCATATGAAAAAAGAAGCACAACATAAGGAGCATAAGTTGCAGTTGACAGAGTGAAACTTATGAGCTGATTAAAATAGTTGCAGTTAGCAAACATCAATGGCTGTGCAGAAGAGAAAAGAAGGAACTGGAAGCTTGCTAAGATAAGATCACTAGAGTGTAGCTTACAGTAAATGGAATTTCAGAAGGGCTGGAAATTGTGTATATGTTCGAGGCATCTGTAATCATAAAAAAAGCACAGAAGTATGACCTATGCGTGCAGTCAGACATATTTCTTTAAAGCTGGTCTAAGCAGCAGTCTAGGCAAGTCCTAACTTTTGCATGGATTATTTCCATTCTGCTTATACCCACATTGCTTTGGAACTCTTTAATTCCGGATCTCCTCTTTTTCTCCATTAATGCATGGAGCTCTTCTGCAAATCAGCTTTCTTCAGTATCACTCCCTCCTTAACATGGGAAGGATGCTAATAGGAAGGAAAGTGACCATTTTAAGCATTACCCATGCATACAGTGAATATTTAGGTCCAGGAAAAAGGAAGTGATGTCCCTACTAATCATTTCCATCAGCAAAGCCACCATTCATGAAAAGTTTTACTTCAGCTTTCTTCAAAGGAAAACCTACCTCACAGCAACATAAAACAATTACCTGCTTTCCAGCATACATTCAGTTAGTTTTCCACATGCTGCTTTTTCCTACACAAGAATATGTGTATATTAACACTGATGATATTTGATTGGGAACTTAAATTTGGGAAATATGCAGCAATGGCAAAGCTAATAGTATACATACTGTACAAAATAGAAGTTTAACTAAATTTAAACAAGAATGGCTTCCATATACTGTATATTACACATTATTCAGCAAGGCAAATACAAACATTTAGAGCATGGTTTCTAAAGTTAATCGAAAGATACTGCAAATTGGTTGGAGAACAAAGAAGGGGGAAGTCAGAAATCAAATATTTTTCTATACTGGTTTAAGGGATGTTTTTCCTCTTCTTTTTTCCCCTTTTTCCTTTTCCTTTTCTTTTTAATATTTATAAACAATAACATAGTGGAGACTTTGTTACTAAGATGAAAAAATCATATTTCTTTTTTTCCTTTTTAATATTAGGAAAACAACTCTGTACTTTGCTTGGTATCTTTTATTAATGTTATATTGGGCATCAATTGTACACTTGTAGTAACTATCTGTCCATATATAGACATTATCTTTTAAAATGTGAAAAATTAATATATATTTGGTATTAAAAACAAAAGAATACATGCTACAGTTAACCTTATCTTATGCAAACAGTGCATGTATACTAATATGAACAGCAGAACTTAGAACACAATTATTACACTATGCCAATGCTTCTGGAAACCGGATACTGACTGAATACTTTTTCTGTGTGTACTTACTAATTCTGTCCATTCTTCTGTAGAAAAAGAGGAGACATAATTAAAGGGAGCTATTATTTACTTGTATCCTGCTCTACTCATTAGCCAAAAATATCAGTCCTAACAAAAAAACTGAGGACATCTGGTTCTCTGAATGAATTTGTTTTATCTTGTATTTTAAACTTTTCCTACTATTTATAGGAAATTGAGAAAGGGTAAACCCTGAGATTCTGCTAATTAACAAAGAGTTTAAATGGAAGCAATTTCACAGCATACTAACAAAGTACATGAAGCTTTTAATTTGTTCAAAGTCTTGTTTATAAGACCTGCAACTCAGTCTTATGCCTGGTTATTTGGAAATAAGTTCTACTAATTTCATGCTCCGTAGAATGTGGGTATGCACACTTAGCCATCATTTAAGTGCCCAGTAAAGAATGGAAGACATATTTCCAAGTTAATATTCGGTTGCAATCCTATATGTACAGTTACCTTAGGATCAGTCCCACAGAACTACTAAACACAGGAAGAAACGTGTTCACCTAGCTTCATTCCCTGCTCAGTACAATATCTGCAAAACAGCTTTGAAATCCTTGACAGATGACTATCCAGCTTTTGTTTAAATACCTGCAATGAAGAAAATCTCACTACTTTCCAATACATCTCTTCTATACTATTATGACATTTCTCCTAATGTTTAGTAGCCAGACTTTAGGCAAATCTGATTTGAAACGATTTGCAGTTCTAGTCCTACTCTCTGAAAATTGAATAAGTCTTCTATCTGACAGTCCATTAGCTATTTAAAGATCACATCTCCCCTTAAGCTTCTCTTTTCCAGGTATGACAGTTGCAGCATCCCATGTCATGTGTTTGCCATTTGCAGCCTTCCCTGCCAGCTTCCCACAAGCAAAGTCAATGGGGAAGTCAGCAGGGAAGGTTGCAAGTTGCTCCGGTAAGTCGCTCCCATTGCTTTTTCTCCCGAGGAGCCTGGCTACGGAGCTCCTATAACATAACAATAACAATAACATAATACAACATAACAAATCAGTTATCTTCAACAAACTATAACTGAAACAAACCATGGTTTAACTTGGTATGTGAACCCACATTCTATTACTTGTTAGTCTTTTAGATTTTCCTTATACTATAATTGAACCAAAAGAAATTAAGTTTTCATATATTTAAATAGAAGATAAAGTAGTATTGATGACAACTTACATATTGAATTGATCTATTCCTGTGATGGGAGGGTGACCTTAGAAGACAGGGGGAAGAGATGCTGCCTAGGGAATGATCAGATAAAAGAGAAAGGAGACCACAACAGAGTAATGGCCAGAGAAAGAAACTTAGGAAGGACCTGCCCTAACTACTCAGGCAGTGAATAGGGAGGGCGGGAGATTTGTACTTTCAGACTTGTAAGATTCTGTTAATGTAGCCTTACAATAAAGTAGAATAAGCTCATCTCATTATGTTTCCTCTCTGGTTTACCTGGGAGGGCTGACATCAACCAAGCTCAAAGAGCACCAAGGACTCCACAGTTCAACCCTGAGCTACATATATTCTGTTTGGTGTGGTTGGAAGACACCTGTGTGTGAATTTGTTTTATGTGTGGAGATCGGTGCACAACGATCAGCACACAACCTTCACAGAAAAAGGCTCTAATCCAATGGCATGGATACCATGACGATTGGTGACCTTTTATCTGCTGCAGCCTTCATCCGCCTTCGCAGCTGTTGTAACAATACACCTTGTTATCTTCCGCCTGTTCCGCCATTGAGGACTTTCTTGGATCGTTCTTTGTCTGGTTCCTCCCCCTGGACCTTACCACCATGGGTGACCCTACCAGGAGTACATGACTCCCGACGGCTTCGCTCACAGGGTTCATTGGGAACACACAAGCCCACTCACCACAACAAGGTGACAGTTTGATGAGAACGATAGTGAGATTGAACATATTATTGACAAGAAAAGGAAAGCCTTCCGGATATGGGAAAAAGATATTAACTGTGCCGTTAAGAAAAAAATCTACGCCAGTGCAAAGGCAGAAGTCCAAAGAAGAACTAGAGAACTTAAGAACATATGGTGGATAAAAAAAGCCCAAGAAATCCAACATTTTGCAGATGCTCATGATGCACGGGGCTTTTTTAATGCCATAAAGGCCATCTATGGACCAATAAACTATGGTACAAATCCCTTACGCTCAATGGATGGTGCCAAACTTCTAAAGGACAAAGAGTCTATTGCACTGCGCTGGAAAGAGCATTACTACAATCTCCTTAATCATCACTCTACTGTGGCTGATGAAGTCTTCTTGCAAATCCTGCAAAAACAAATAAGAGATGAGCTTGCAGTACCCCCTAGTTTGGAGGAAGTCAGTAAAGCCACTAAACAAATGAAAAATAACAAAGCTAGTGGACCTGATGGGATTCCTGCTGAAGTCTTTAAAGAAGGCGGGCCTGAACTTACACAACAACTTCATAAGCTCATCGAAAAAATCTGGATGAGGGAGGAGATTCCAGCGGACTTTAGGGATGCCATAATTATCACTCTCTTTAAAAAGGGTGATAGAACAGACTGTGGAAACTATCGAGGCATCTCCCTTCTAGCTACAGCAGGCAAAATCCTCGCAAGGATCCTCGCAAACCGTCTCCTATCTATATCAGAAGACATCCTCCCTGAAACGCAAAATGGCTTCCGCCCTTCCAGGGGAACAGTGGATATGATCTTCACTGCATGACAGCTTCAAGAAAAATGCAAGGAGCAAAACCGCCCTCTGTACATGGCGTTTATTGACCTGACTAAAGCTTTTGATACTGTAAATCGTACTGCTCTCTGGACCATCCTTCTGAAAATCGGATGCCCTGATAAATTTGTTAACATCTTGTGGCTACTCCATGACGACATGATGGCAACAATCCTGAATAACAATGGCTCTCAAAGTGATCCATTTAAAGTGGAATCCGGCATTAAACAGGGATGTGTTATTGCTCCAACCTTATTCGCTATCTTCATCACTATGATTATACACCTTGTTGAAGAGAAACTTCCTACTGGTGTAGAAATTATATATCGAACAGATGGAAAGCTTTTTAATCTTAGTAGGCTGAAAGCAAAAAATAAGGTAATTACAACTTCTGTTATAGAACTTAAATATGCTGATGATAACATAGTCTGTGCACACTCAGAGGAAGATCTTCAAACTATCCTAAACATTTTTGCAGAAGCATATGAAAAGCTCGGCCTCTCGATTAACATTAAAAAAACCAAAGTGCTTTACCATCAAGTTCGAACCAATCCCTCCGCAGCGCCATCAATCCAGCTTAAAGGTGTGTCACTAGAAAATGTTGACCACTTTTCTTATCTCGGCAGCCATCTATCTACAAAAGCCGACATCGACGCTGAAATTCAGCATCGCCTGAGCTCTGCGAGTGTAGCTTTCTCCCGAATGAAGCGTAGAGTGTTTGAGGATCGGGACATTCGCAGGGAGACCAAAATGCTTGTTTACAAAGCCATTGTACTACCAACCCTTTTGTACGCCTGTGAAACATGGACCCTCTACAAACGCCACGTCCAACTTCTTGAAAGATTCCATCAACGCTGCCTCCGAAAAATTCTGCAAATTACTTGGGAAGATAGGCGGACTAATGTTAGCGTATTAGAAGAAGCGAAAACCACCAGCATTGAAACAATGATCATCCAACATCAACTTCGCTGGACCGGCCATGTTGTTCGAATGCCTGACCATCGTCTTCCAAAGCAGCTACTTTACTCCCAACTTAAGAATGGAAAACGGAATATTGGTGGACAGCAAAAGAGATTCAAAGATACTCTCAAAGCTAATTTAAAAAAAATGTAATATCAGCATTGAGAACTGGGAAGCCCTAACTCATGAGCATTTCAATTGGAGGTCAGCCTTTATTAAAGGCGCTACAGACTTTGAAGAAGCACGAGTACAGGGCGAAAGGGAGAAACGAGGTAAGAGGAAGGCACGTCAAGCAAACCATCGTGACTGGCTTCTACCCGGAAACCTATGCCCTCACTGTGGGAGGTTGTGCGGATCCAGAATTGGTCTTTACAGCCACTTATGGATCCACTGTTAAGAATTTACCCTTGGAAGACAATCTTACTCGGCTACGAGTGATCGCCAAGAAGAAGAAGACATATATTCTCTTCTACTGGAACTCCGTATCTTCCTGGATTGTCTTTGGACAACCAAAAAAGATAAACTGAAAATTCTCCCTGCATTGAGACAATTCCTAATCATAAACAATTATGCTATATTAATACCTTTAAACTTATTGGTAATTAAATCTTCAATCCTATTGTAACTGCCTTTCCTGTTTTATGCCTATCAGCTGAATAGGCAGCTTGATCATTATGTATTTTATTTTTTAAAAAATAATTTTCTTCCTCTGTTACATTTTACTTAGTACTGAGAATTAAAAAGTTGACAGTTGACAGGAAAAAAAATTACATGGAATCTGAATCATTACATTTGTTTCAGCTGATAGGTAAATTATCTACAGACCTTTCACTTTGTTCCCAATATTTGTTTTGCACTGTTCAATAAATACTCTTTTTCGGGTATATAAGGGAATTATATTCCTTTTTAGCACTCATAAAATGTTATATAATTCTGGACTAGATCATCTTGTATATCTAATTAAAAGTTTTTCAGATTTTCTTGTTATTAAATAAACGCTATTTTATTAAAAATAAATAAAAGCTATTTTATTTATTTTTCCAAAAATCATGAACAATTATTTGAACATGCATGTAAGTATTAAAAGCATCCCAAGCAACTTTGTATCTTTGTAAGAAAGAATTATCCAAACTATTGTGTAACTGTTTTACAAAAAAAGAATCTTGAATAAATACCCTCTAGAGGCAACTATTTCTTGTCATGAATGATTGTGTTACTGGGGCATGATCTGATACAACTATAGTGCCAATATACTATTTATTGAAAAATTCAACTCAACTTGAGATATCAAAAAAATAATCTACTCAAGAACAAATTTGATTTGGAACTGAAAAGAGAGTAAATTCTTGTTGGCAAGGTTTCAAAAGTCACAATACATCAACTAGATTAAGCTCTAATATATGAACTTCTAGTATATACGATACTTAGATTTAGATGGGGTAATATTTTGATCTAATAAGGGACATCCCAGGGGCGTGGTGGCTCAGCGGGTAAGACGCCAGGCTTGTCAATCGGAAGGTCGCAAGTTCGGAGGTTCGAATCCCTAGCCCCGCATGATGGAGTGAGCTCCCGCACTAGCCCCAGCTCTTGCCAACCTAGCAATTCGAAAGCATGCAAATGCAAGTAGATGAATAGGTACCACTTCGGTGGGTAGGTAACAGCGTTCCGCGCGCGTCATGCCGGCCACATGACCGTGGAAGCATCTTCGGACAGCACTGGCTTTTCGGCTAACAAACAGAGATGAGCACTGGCCCCTAGAGTCGGACACAACTACACAAATGTGGAAGGAACCTTTACTAAGGGACATACAATTTTATTAAAAACCCCAGCCACTATTATTTGATCCATGGCCCAAATAACATATTTTTCAAAACAAGTATGTTAAAAATATCATTCTAGGTTGATTATTTTTTGTTCCATTAGATGTTTTGTGTACTTATTAATAAAAATTAGTACATCTTTTGCAGATTTTGAATTTCCTCTGATGTGTCCTTGACTAACCCATCTCACAAATAAAAGGACTTTCTTTTGTAGAAGAATATGAGTTTATTATAAAAAAACAACTACTATAAATTTTAATTTGCTCAGTTTGGTGAATATCTGCCACTTTTTAGATGGACGTGTATGGTATATTATATTCCAGGAAAAACCTATATTGAGTGAAAACTGAAAAAAATACATATGTATGTGTATGTGTGTATTTGAGTATGTCTCTCTCTCTCTCTCTCTCTCTCTCTCTCTCTCTCTCTCACACACACACACACACACACACACAGACACACAGACACACAGACACACAGACACACAGACACACACAGAGAGAAACCTATGGGTTTTTAGGTCAAGAGGAAAAACATTAAAATTGAAAGGTGTTTTTCACTTGATTAGTAATTGGTGACCATGGGATACTCTTCTCCTCACCAAAGCAAACCCTAATTTCAGTTCCAGTTACACATGTCAGAAAAGATTGTGTAAAGCCAGAAATGATGCTGAAAAGGGCAACCAATGTGATCAAGGGCCTGGAGCAAGTCTCCTATGATTAAGCATTACTATGCTTTCCCTCTTTGTGTTCAGATCTCCAAGCTGTTCTTTTTGCATTCTTTCAGAGGTAGAGTAAGAACATTTATATCACACTTCAAAGCAATGTAGAGGTCGTCATCTTTGATCATACATAGCTTCAACTGACAGTGTTACAAGTGCCCTCAACAATCTTACCGGCTTCTTTTGTTTTAAGAATAAATACCTCACCTTGCATTCTCCTCCATGTTTCAGAGGCCACCTAATTAATAACCTATGATAGATGGATGGATGGATGGATGGATGGATGGATGGATGGATGGACGGACAGACTGGTTGCTGTAGTAGAAAATTCTTCAGTAGCTGAACATGCTCTCAAGCAAATGGGACACAAAATCCTATTTGAAAACACAGAAATACTGGACAACACCAAAAGCCACTACACCAGATTATACAGAGAAGCCTTTGAAATTCACAAACACCAGCACAGTTACAATAAAAAAGAAGAAAGTCTAAAAATTAGCAAAACCTGGCTACCAGTCCTGAAAAACACAGCCTGCAAAAGGTCAACGAACTCAGTCCAACCACCAGGACATGGGAATACTTCTCACAATGAACATGCTAATCACGTTCAGCAGCCACTCATTAACATTTCAACACAACAAAAACCCCCACCTAATCTCCTATAACTTAGCTCTATAAATAGAAAACAAACAAAACATTGCCACTCCACCTGGGCACAGAGATTTTGCTTCTGTCTGTGCTCCTGCCCTCTGAAGATGCTGGCCACAGATGCTGGTGAAACGTTAGGAACCACAACTTCCAGAACACGGCCACACAGCCCGGAAGACCCACAACAGCCATCAAACTCCGGCCGTGAAAGCCTTCGACAATACATTGAAAGTCATACACTTATACATTTTACCATGTATCAGTGTTTGTACATGTTAGTACATTAACTGTGTGAATAATCTCCAGATTAGCAAATATCTACGTGTGTGTGTGTGTACCTACCTACCTACCTCTGGGTGTGCCAACCTCTCATCCCTTCTCAGACTGAAAAATCCAGGACATATGGGAAATTAGGGAAAGAAATAATAAAGGCCTCTAGTGTGCAAAGAGCTATCAAAGGAAGAATTTGGGCAATTCTCCCCATATTATAAATACATAATATAAAAGTTTGCCTTGAGTGTAAAATAATAACAATGAGGTGATATATAAGGTTCCATCTAATTTATTATTTTCTTCATTTATTTGTTTGATATTTGTTCATTTACTCTGAAGCATTCAATAATGTGTGTAGTTGTGGGGGGGGGTAGAAAATAACTGTACTTCCTTATTGTTCATTCAAATGTCAACAGAATTGAAAACCCAAATGAAAGAAAAAATTTTTTGTCTTTTTATTACTGTATTTTTGGAATCTCTTCAAGGTAATTGAGCAGTTTAATAGATATCAACTGTTACAAGCACATTCCAGCACAGTTCAGCAAAGTAAAACGAGTGTACTATTTTGAATAGTATATTTTGTGGATGGTGTTTTAAGTAACTTAATTAAAACCAATAATGTAATCATAATAATTTAATCCTTGGCTAGTGTATACTGAATAACAACATGTTATTGGGAATATTAGTAGGGGCGTGGTGGCTCAGCGGGTAAGACGCCAGGCTTGTCGATCGGAAGATTGCAAGTTTGGAGGTTCGAATCCCTAGCCCTGCGTGCGGAGTGAGCTCCCGCACCAGCTCCAGCTCTTGCCAACCTAGCAATTTGAAAGCATGCAAATGCAAGTAGATGAATAGGTACCACTTCGGTGGGTAGGTAACAGCGTTCCACACACGTCATGTGGCCACATGACCGTGGAAGTGTCTTCGGACAATGCTGGCTCTTCAGCTAACAAACGGAGATGAGCACCGGCCCCTAGAGTTGGACACGACTGCACAAATGTGCGGGGGGAACCTTTACCTTTTTTTATTGTGAATATTAAAGGGCTCTAACTCAGTGGCATTTTCAGCTGATCCGTTAATCTTTCCCTGTCTTGGTTGTAGTATGAAGTCATACATGGAGGTGACCTGGAAACAGTGCCAGTTACATTGCACATCAAGATTTGTCTGAAAACAACTTATACACCCATTTTTAAAAAAAATTACTTAAATTAGTAACTAACTATTTTGTGCAGAGAATCTAAAATTCTCCAAAATGAGGCTTGGGTGACGGTAGTGTGTTGTGCTGTTGAAATAATTCCTTGTTCTTATTATTTCAAGCTTTTGATCCACATCACTTGTTTTGACTATTCACTTCTGGAATGGGACTCCCTATTTGTGGCATGCTACATAGTGTGGACAATTTAGACTAAACAATAATATATGCTTAAGACTATTTGAAAGGATAATTTGTGACTATTATAGTATATTGTATTATGGATTGTAGCTTCTTAAGCAGGTCCAATGCCACATAATGTCCACAAATATTCTAAATTATAAAGAAACAAGTTATCTAGCTTCTTTGAAAACTAGAGAAATCTAGGAGAAGCTGTAGATTTCTCTCAGGTTAAAACTTTGAGTAGGATCTATGGAAGAAGGTTCTTAGTGGGCCAGATTTAAAGGGCATGGCCACAAGACATAGAGATAGGGTACCTGAAAAGTTATAGAGTAATAATCTGAAGATTTCTGTAAGGATCTGTGAAAGAGACAAAGTTCTGAAGAAAGGCTTAGCATTTCATGGGGCACAGGGTTATATCAGCCCTAAGAAAGCTCCTGAGTCTTTATACAGTAGGTTTTACAGGGAAAAAAAATATCACAATTTGATTCTTCTGCATCAGGATAGCATTATGGCCTGACAGATCTATGGAGCAAGTGAAGGTTGAAAAGTAGTGTGAAATTGATTCTGAATGATACATATTTAATTATTTGCTGCAAGGATCTAGTTAGTGGCAGAAATCAGAAGTAAAGACAATAGTAAAACTAAATGGGATCATCTGGGTTCTGGTCATTTCATTTTCCAGCATTGTCCTCTATGTTTACAAACTGTTGAGTCTAACCACATTTACTCAAGATCTAAGTTCCTTCAAAGTATTTTCATTGAATTGAACAAAATTTACTTCTAGTAGATATCCCAGAATTAGCATCTAAATATAAGATAGATAGATAGATAGATAGATAGATAGATAGATAGATAGATACACACACACACATATACACACACACACACACACACACACATACATTACTATTTTCAACTTTTCTTCTAATTATTGGTTCCTGATATTTCAGTCTCTATGAGAAGCTTAAAACCTTTTTTTGCTTCAAGTTAAAGTTCAAGATCAAGGAAAATAAACTAGCTTTTTATCATTCTGTCTATAAACAATTCTTGACAGTTTGCAAAGTTTAGCACAAAAGGCTGAAACAGCCTTTGTAGTTGAGAAACTGCCATCAACAAATTTTATTTATTTTTAACTTTTTTCAAGAAGTATGTCCTGTTTTTATATTATTTACTGACATTTTTATGTTCTTTTATTACTATAGTTATTAAAATAGCCCAAAATGTAAAGGGAAGTGTAGCACTGCTAAAGTAAGAATCATCTTTCTCTAGTTAAATTTCTAAGAAACATTTTATTTTGTTTTTGAGTAGCAACTAAAAGAAGATTACTTAGTTAAACCAGCAGGAATGCCCAATCCTTCATGTGAATATTGTTGGGAAATGTTTAGGAAAGAAAAGGGGTAAACTTCTTGAGTGCTAGAAAAGATAAATTGGTCAGGAAGAAAACTCTGAGCCTGGCCACTAGGATATAGGCTTTCATTATTGAGGCAGTGCTACTGTGAAAGGGGTATACACTCTGTAAAAGGACACCAGTCAATCAATCAGTAAGTTTATTGTGATGACTGCAGGTTATAACAACATGATGTTCAACTCTGCAAATGGGTTCTTCAGGGTTTTGAAGAACACGGTGGGAAAATCAGGATGTACACTGACAATAAAACTCATGCCTGCGTAGTATCATAGTATGTAAAAATGATAATGGTGGTTACCTAAGAGAGTTCAATCCAGTTTGTAAGTACCTCTCTTGGGCCTGTTGGTTTGTGTAATGTAAAGAGACTTGAGAATACAGTGCTAATGTGAACATTGCAGATTTGCTAGGATTTAGTAGAGTTGATTCCCATGTATTCATTATTTTATGTTTATTTCTTCATTAGATGTATATGCCATTGTTCCTCACAAGGCACTGTTTTTCTCCACAACAGCAATCCTATGAGTCAGTTGGGGTGAAAAGCAAAATTGGTTCAAAATCACCCTGTGAGCTCATGTGCCTAAGGGTGAATTTGAATCTGTCCTACTCCTAACTCTAACTACCCACCCTAATGTATCTGATACACATTAGTCATTGTAGGGCATTTACCTCTAGCTGACATATACCATGGCCTTCCTCAACACGGTGCTGTTTACATTTTGGATTACAAATTTATTATCCCTTACCAATCCATACAGATCAATATAAATATATCACCACATTTACTAAAATGAAGACATTTTCCCCCCCCCAAATAATTTACCTCTAAAATAATTGACCTTAAAATGGGAGGGTCTTCTTAAGAGTCACTAAGTAAAGGATACAGTGATAGATACAGATGAGCTTGTTCTGTTTAATCTTCTTTTGGGGATGAGGAAAATTCTTAAATTCAGGTAATTTTCCTTTCCTTTGGGATAAATAGGATAGTGTCCACACCAACTGCCTTCTTAAATAGCAGCTGTATTTGTCAAAGGAGTCAGTTCCTACAAGTAGTTGAAAATCATTGGATTCTGTGATTCTTAAGTGTTGAGAAGTTCTGTTACTAAGCAGTAAAAAACTACAATAAAACAACAACAACAATAACAGTACAGGTAGTCCTCGCTTAATGATCATTCATTCAGCAACTGTTCAAAGTTATGACGGTGCTGAACAAATGGTAGTTATGACTGGTCTTCAAAGTTATGGCTGTTGCAGCGCCCATGCAGTCACATGATCAAAATTTGGGCACTTGGCAGCCTGCCCACATTTTACAACCGCAGCGTGCACTTCAACTCCTCCCCCCCACCTATCTCCTCCCCCCACCAGGGCCAGCAGCTGCCTCAGCCAGCCTTGTCAGCAGCAGGAGGAGGAAGATGGTGAAGGTCAGCTGATGTCGTGGTTAGGCGAAGAACAATGCTGAGCCCGGAATGAAGCTCTAGATCTTTATTGTTCTACCTTACACAGAATCTTGCCAAACTAAGCTACGCTAACCAGTTCTCTGGGGAAAAACCCCAGGCGCTCTAAGGTGGATCCGGCCTGACCTTCTTGGCCAGGCGCCTAAGGTCCTCGACACTGTGAATGCGCTTCTCTCCCTGGAAGGCACCCCCTCCTTCCTCGCCTTCCCCCTCAGAGACACATTCCATCACAGCTGGGGGCAGCACAGATAGGCAGAGGTAGCAGAGTGCAAGGCAGCCAAAAGGGCAGAGAAGGGAAGGAGATAGCCGGGTGGGGGAGTTGAAGCGGAGGTGGGCATGAAAGGAGAAGCATGAGGTCCTCACCTAATGACGGTGCGGTCCTCACCTAACGACCACAACCAGGACTACTGGAACAGCCATCACTAAATGGTGCAATCACGTGATGTTTTGCCTAATGACCGCTTTGCTTAGCAATGGAAATTCCAGTCCCAATTAGGGTCATTAAGCAAGGAGTACCTGTAATCCAACACTGGAAGATTAGGCAGTTTGTATACATATAGTTTGTATACCCACCCGCCCCGTTTGCCGGGGTGCCGCAGGGACCGCGCTGCCAGCGAGGCTTTGTTAGAGTGTGTGCGTGCGTGTATATATTTATATACATATATACACGCACGCACACACTCCATCTAACAAAGCCTCGCTGGCAGCGCGGTCCCTGCAGCACCCCGGCAAATGGGGCGGGTGGGTTCTCTCTGAGAACGGGACAAAATGGACATTTTTATTAAAACAACGAGATGGTCGGGAATTGTTTAAAAAACAGGAGTGTCCCGTTCAAAATAGGACATATGGTCAGCCTAGCTAAAGGGCATCCCATCCACTAAGCAGTATAACTCAAAGTTATCAGAAGCAGTGATAGCCTCATGAGTTTTTTGTTTGTATGCTTTGAGGAATGAGGAACTATCACTTATTGAGTATATGGCACAGTGATCAAATATACAGATAAAATAAATAGATATTTGCTCTCAAACAGTTCCTTTAATAGATCAACCGAATGCTTTTAAACTTCTATGCTAAGCCCCATTAGCTCAACAGCACACAAGATGATAGCCTAAGTGCTGTATCTCAAACATTAGGCGTTAAATGCCTTTGAACATCTCTCATGCTATTTAGAGCAATTTCTAATCATGTGGAAAAAAAGACATTTGTAATGCAAATGAGCACTGTGCTCAGCTGAGTTTTGCGAATACATCACGCAGTAACTTGAAATAGGCATCCTCTTTGGGATACATACCTGGCCCACCATGCATACCTTGCTCTCATTCTAATCTTCCCCAACATGGTACCCTTCAGATGCATAGTATTACAATTGTCACCATCCCTAGACAGCATAGCCAATGACTGGATTGCCTGTCAATGTTATGGGCTTCAGCCAAACACATCTGAAGGGCACCAAGTTGGGAAACTATACACATCTAAGTAGGTACGTTTAGTTTTGGACCAAAAGGTATTTAAGACAGTTTTATAGGGTAGATGAAGTAGTGGAAAACCTCCAGCCCAGACAATGGTGCTTCCGTAGGGATCCCAGGACTTTAAGCTACAGTAGAAAACTCAAAAGGTGGCGGCAATGGCAAACCACTTCCATACTACAGCCTCAAAACCCTGCATGGTGGTATCCACATAGTTACCAGGAGCTGAGGTTGAGGGAGTTTCACCTTTTTATGGGTTTGTCATGCTATATGTTCTTCCAGAGAACAATCCAGAGATTGTTACCTTAATTTAAATTACTATTTGTTTTGAGAAAAAGAGCATGTCAATTAGGATACTGTATTGTGGTAGGGTTACAATTAAGATGTAACCACAGACCAGGAGGCTGAATGTTTCTCCTCTGGTATTTACAAGAGATAGGTGTATTATAAAAACTATATACTCCTAGTGTGTTAAGCCAATTATAGACCATTTATCTACTTATTTGTGCTTAATGCTATAAGTGACAGGTGACAGTATTTAACAAGGTTACAAATTTTCTTTTTACCCTGTGTTCTTAACTGCCAACCCTTCCTAGCAATAAAAGCAATAAAGGTAGTCCTCGAGTTAGAACGGCAATTGGGACGGCATTGCCATAGCTAAGCGATGCGGTCATAAAGTGCAACGTCACATGCCCGCATAAGGCTGGAGAGGGAGAGACTTACCTGAGCAACTTGCGACCTTCCCTGCCAGCTTCCCCATTGACTTGGCTTGTGGTAAGCCGGCAGGGAAAGACGCAAAGGGCGATCATGTGACTGCTGGACACTGCAACCGGCTGTAAGTGCGAGCTGGCTGCCAAGCATCCGAATTTTGTTCACGTGACTGCAGGGGTGCTACAACGGACGGAACTTCAAGGACCGGTTGTAGGTCCTTTCTTTCAGCGCTGTCATAACTTCGAAAGGTCACTGAAGAAATGGTCGTAACTTCCCCAGTTCAACTGAGACTTCCATTCTGCATGGAATGGTTAAAAAAGTAAAGGTTCCCCCCGCACATTTGTGCAGTCGTGTCTGACTCTAGGGGCCGGTGCTCATCTCCGTTTGTTAGCTGAAGAGCTACCGTTGTCCGAAGACGCTTCCATGGTCATGTGGCCGCATGACATGCGCGGAATGCTGTTACCTACCCACCAAAGTGGTACCTGTTCATCTACTTGCATTTGCATGCTTTTCGAATTGAATTTTGTTTTTTAAAAACAAAAAAGGATATTTTTGAAAGAAAATTGTTGTCACTGATGAGTATCCAATAGGATTTAGATCTGCTGAGACTCCTAGCTTTCACAGGGAAGTGGGAGAACTTACTAAACTATTCTACTTTTGGAGAATACAAAGTTCAGTGGAGGTTCCTGAGTGATTAGATGATATGTGAAAAAGGATGATAACTTAAGTAGTATACCAATCACTTATAAATTCTTGGATGACATACAAAGTATAGGTTCTTTTATATTCTTGGGAATATCTGGAAAACTGGACAATGAAATCCTGAAGACAACCCAAGCAATGGGCTGGATCCAAAACATGGGCTAAATCCAATCAAACATATATTAGGGCCTGTGGCAGTGTCTAGTCCAGAGGAGTGAGAGCACTGAAGAAGTCTATTTCTTCCTTGATGTTTCAGCGCAATGTTATTAAATAACTACACTTCAGGCAAAGGTAAATAAAATTATTGTAGTTTTCCATCTGCTAAATCTCTTTTTGTATTCTGAAAGCAAGCCCTTGCAAAATACCTTAGTGTTGGACAGATCCTCATGGCCACTGGCTCATTCTCAAAGTACTGTAACTGATAACCAATATACCATACTTGATTTTATTACTGTCATATTAGATTGATTGGTACTTGGCTGAGAGTATTCAACTTTCACTCTGTGGAAAGGTTTCATAGGTGCAAACTATAAGATATATTTCCAGATGTGTAAATGATTTCTTAATTCTTGATCTCAATCAAGCAAATATTTGTAAAAAGAGCATTGACCTCATGCATGTGATTTACCGTATAATATAACTCATTTAAAATTGGTGCCTTTTGAATTATGATGCTGGAGAAAATTGTTGAGAATACCTTAGGCTGCAAGAACAACAAATAATTCAAAATTAGATGAAGTAAAATCTGACTGCTCACTATAACAAAGAATATTGTACAGAGAATGCAAAGTCAACAAAAATTGGAGAAGACTCTGATGCTTGGAAAAATCAAAGACAACTGAAAAAGAGGACAACCAAAGACGAGGTGGCTAGATATTGTCACGGATGACACAAGCATGTGCTTACAAGAATTCAAAGAAGCAAAATGTTTATTCTCTCAAAAAAAAGTTGGAAGGGATTGAACAACAACAACATACTCCAAGGAAGAGGAACACTGCAATTGAAAGTGGAGCAATATAGTGCAATATTGTTATTACACCTCCTGGCATTTGTTGTTGATGTTGTTGTTTTTAAAAAATGAGGTCCGGAAGGAAGAACTGCAAACTTGATTGTACCAAGGGAAGGGTAGGCTATGGGACTGATTGTCTTCTCACTCAAAAGAAGAAGAGTAAGTCTTTCCCACTCAAGGGGGAAAACGGGATGAATGGGTTGATCTTGATTGCAGAAACAATCTGAAGGGCTACTCTCCTTTCCATCAGGGCAATCTCTGCAATTAACTTTACTGTTCTTTGCCTCCAATTCCCTCAATCAATCAAGAACTCAGCGCTGGATTGTTATTACCATTATCTCTTCCATCCCATCTGGTCACTCTCTGACCATAGTTTTCCAGCCCAAAATAGCCACACACCTTAGGAAAGAATGTATTCATTCAAAGGCAGGTTTCTTCCAAGCACAAAAGCTACACTCAGTTTCACCCCAAAGCCTCATTTGGATGCTCCACTGAACCACATACAGATTCCTGCTGGCTTCGTACCTTTGCATCTGCACTGGTCTGTAGCACTACTTTACCTGGAAAAGTCAGTTATCCACTATGGGCACATGGGAGAACTGACTACCATCACTGCTTCGTCCTATGTCTAAAAGTACCTTCATTTGCTTAATTGCTTATTATGCTGTCCTTCACTGGATAAGGTTAAGGTCTACAAGGGTTTTTATCCTACTCCTCCGCATAATTCATTCATTCATTCATTCATTCATTCATTCATTCATTCATTCATTCATTCAATTTTTATCCCGCCTTTATTATTTATAAATAACTCAAGGCGGTGAACATACCTAATACTCCTTCCTCCTCCCATTTTCCCCACAACAGCAACCCTGTGAGGTGAGTTGGGCTGAGAGAGAGGGACTGGCCCAAGGTCACCCAGCCAGCTTTCATGCCTAAAGCGGGACTAGAACTCTCAGTCTCCTGGTTTGCTATTGGCTCCTTCCTAGGGCTGAGAGAGAGGGACTGGCCCAAAGTCACCCAGCCAGCTTTCATGCCTAAGGTGGGACTAGAACTCACAGACTTGTGGTTTCTACCCCAGCACCTTAACCCAGAGCTTTCCAAACTGTGTGTCGTGACACGTTAGTGTGTCGGCTGCAGTGTCTGGGTGTGTTGTGGCTGCTGCTGCCTCTGACCCCTGCCAGGATTCCGCGCAGGTCCTAGTGCCTGCCTTGTGCCTTGCTGCCTCCAAACCTGCTGTGATTCCACGCAGGTCCTAGTGCCTGCCTTGTGCCCTGCTGTAAGAGTGTGTCGCGAAATGATGCATGTCTAAAAAGTGTGTCACCAACCAACATGAAACGTTTGGAAAGCTCTGCCTTAACCACTAGACCAAACTGGCTCTAATACTGAAATTTAAGGTTTTTTTCCCCATGTAATAAAGAACAGTACAACCTTTTCAAGCTGTCAAAAGGAAGTAAATGTTAACTCCGCCATGGCAGCGCTGGAATAAAACTGGAGGCAACAAAAGCCTGTGAGCCTTTCCCTCACTCCTTCTGCTGCTTGATCTGCATCTGACTAAGCCAGGGGGATTCAGCTGACTCCTCTTCTAATCTTATTTTGCAAACATATGTGAAGAAAATGTTGCTTCAGTTATTCCCAATTACATATTCAACACTGTGCACATATATTAGCAAAATGCAAACATGTACTTTTTCTAGTATGGCTTATCTTGGTAATTAGATGCCTAATGAGTTTTGAACAGGGTTACATAATGAGCATTCTCATATTATGAAGCAGACATTGCTGTGTACAGCAGAAATGAGATCAAAATTTGGTTAAAAAACAAAATGCCACTGTCTGTCACCTGGCCCTTCTGAACTACTCAGTAGTGACCTGTTGTTCATCAAAGGTTAAACCAGGGCTTTCCAAAGTGCCGCCGCTGGCGACACACCAGCGGCGGTGGTGGCAGCATGGCGGTGGCGCGCGCATGGCAGCGGCACGGCGGCGCGCGGCGGTGCCCGCGCGCACGGCGGTGGCGCAGGGGCATGCGGCGGCGTGCGCGCGCACGGCGGTGGTGCAGGGGCGTGCAGCGGTGCACGTGTGCACGGCAGCAGCGGCAGCAGCGGCAGCAGCGGCAGCCTCCACTAAAACACGGAAGCACTGATCCCGCGCCACTGCCGCTGCCGCTGTGCATGCGCGCGCTGCCACTTCCGGGTGGTGTGGCGACACACCACACTGTGTGTGGCGACACACTTTTGTGTCGCGACACACAGTTTGGAAAGCTCTGGGTTAAACGGTAAAGGTTCCCCCCACACATTTGTGCAGTCGTGTCCGACTCTAGGGGCCGGTGCTCATCTCCGTTTGTTAGCCAAAGAGCCAGCGTTGTCCGAAGACGCTTCCACGGTCATGTGGCCAGCATGACGCGCGCGGAACGCTGTTACCTACCCACCGAAGTGGTACCTATTCATCTACTTGCATTTGCATGCTTTCGAATTGCTAGGTTGGCAAGAGCTGGGGCTAGTGCGGGAGCTCACTCCGTCACACGGGGCTAGGGATTCGAACCTCCGAACTTGCAATCTTCCGATCGACAAGCCTGGCATCTTACCCGCTGAGCCACCATGCCCCTTCATCAATGCTGCATTAAATACTGTAATCACTGTGAAGGTAGCTCTTTGACAACAACAAACTAACATGATTTAATCCTCTGGAGACTACATTTTCTGGAGGTTATACAGCAGCAGAGTTAGAAAAGAGGTTGTCAAAAGCCCCTTGCTTTACTTATTACATTCATTGTTTAAATTAAAATAGCCATTCCCAATACTTCCAATGATTTCAGAACATGGTTTTACCCAAGGCAGAAATAAGTGACTTGGAGAGTCTTTCTTTTCAGGAGGATTTGGGAAGATTTGCATGCAGATTGTTAAGAGGAGCCCTATGGAATAAGACCAAGCATCTACCTTGTTTAGCCTTCCTAAACATGATGAACTCAAGGCCATCTGAACTTTAACTCTCATAACTTGGGTATCCTGGTTAGGCTTATAAAAGCTGAAATACAACACATTTGAGGGAAACAGTAAGGGGAGGCTGAATAAGTCCATCATCTTGTTTCTAACCATAACCAGCCAGATGTCTGTTCGAAACTGACAAATAGAGGCTTCCGGTGGGAATATGGTGGACTGAGCAGCTTTGCCTGTGAGCTCCACGGGCAGAACTGGCATTGTGGCAGTTTTCCCAGGCACAGGTTGGTTTCTCCTGTAGCCCAGAGTGTTTTTCCGCATCAAGGAAAATGTTTGGAATAGGCCCATTTGTCCTCCAGACAGCAAATTGTAGCCAGGAGATTGTGGAAAGCAGGCGTGATCAACTGGTAAGACTTTGCCGGGAGGCTGGGATTTCACCATTTCCGAGCTGTGCTGCAGCCCTTAAAGGGACAGTAAGTCCAGCCACCCCGCTTCTTAAACACCCAATTTTTTTTTTTTTAGTTTTTGTACCCTAAGAGAGGCTTTCTACAGAAAGAAGAAGCAGACTCTCTTGGTGCTTATCGTTATTTCTGGATTTAATTTTTAAATTTTTAAGTTTTGGCTTGTTTTCCCATTTAAAGATTAAGGAGGACTGAGAATAAAGAATTGCCTTCCTGTTACTATTTTTGTATTGAATTTGAAGGATTGATATTTCCCTACACGTTGGATTTGTTTCTTTGAATCTTCAGCTTTCTGTTCACTTTCTTTGGGATCTGCTTGTTAACGTACTTTCCCTTGTGCCAATTTCATTCAGAACTTTTCTATTAACACATTAACTTCTATCTGCGCGAGTCAAGTATCTAGGGGGTGCCATAATTTACTGCCTGAAACATGGAAGATTTCAATGAGGCTTTTTCAGAGTCCTGTTATGAGCCTGAGCAGACCTTCAAAAAGATCCTTTTAGAGTGTTGTCAACCCATTTTGCAGACTATTCGGGACTTTGGGGAATAAATTACTTCTAAGCTGTGTCATCTGGCTGAAGATGTTATGAAGGAAGATGAAGATTTTGATAAGGATGGAACTGATAGCAAGACTGAAGTAATGCCAGACGAAGATTACATTTTGGTGGTGAAGGGGTTAAGGAGACATTCTGAGCTGCAGTTTACAAGGAGAGCTGTTTTTCTGAAGGATTGTTATGGCTTTCTGGGGAATTGTTATGGGAGAGAAGAGAATCTGCTTTGTGGGAGTTTTTTTGCTGAGAAGTTTGTGTTTCTAAGGGGGCAGTTGGGCTGTTTGATTCTTGCAAGAAAGATGCCTTGGGTGTAATAGGGAGATATGTAAATGCTTACATATAATGTAAATGTATACTTTGTGTATATGTATACATAAATGTATGTATAAATGTATACATATGTATACAAATGTATGTATAAATGTATACATAAATGTAAATGTATACTTTGAGGTGGGATAAAATTAAGAATGTGTAATAGGATTGATAATGAGGTTATTATGATTTTTTTAATTATTTGGATTAAGATTTATTGGATTTTTCTTAAGGTTTGTTTGATTTGTAAGACTTATAAGGTATTAATAAGGTATAATAATAATTGCTTGGTTTTTAGGTTTAATAGGATTAAGATTGTTGTAGTGTTATTAATTATAAAAGTAGACAATTTATATGTTTTTACAATTTGACTTTTATTATAGTGGACAGAAATATATAGAATAGCGGTAGGAGGGAAACAATTAAATAAATGTTGTTTTATGGGGGAGGGAAGTGGATTTAGAAATAAATATAAAAATATATAAAAAAAAATTAAATTTATAAAAATATAAAGTCACCTTTATATGTAATCTTCAAAAAATTCTTTTTTCTTGTGTTTCTCACTTGTTTAGTTTTTCTTTTTCTTTGTAGTTTTTTGCTTTTTTGTAGTTTTTATCTTTGGTTTAAACTCAATAAAATTCTTTTTTTTAAAAAAAAAAAAAAGGAAACTGACAAATAGGGAAAATATTTATTTATTTTTATTTATTTTTTGAATTTTGCCACCGCCCATCTCCACCAAAAAGAGGGACTCTGGGTGGTTAGCAACATTTATACCTTACATCTGAACACTTGCAATCATGGACAATCTCTGCTGATTGCGCCATCCTCTGTGAAAAGCCTAAATCCCATTTTAAGCCATTTAAATAATCTGCCCCCCTCCCACATGTCAGAAAGGGACCTTCAAAAGAGTCTCTCCTGCAGATCTTAACAGCCAAAGAGGTTTGTAGTGGGAGATGGTGCCTTAAGGGGGTCAGGCTTTAAGTTTTTAGGGCTTTAAAGATTAGAATAAATACTCTAAATTGGGCCCAGAAAGCAATTGGCATTATCTTCCTTGCTCTGAAGCTATCTAAAATGTTAGCAACATAACTGCCACACTTTGCACCAAATATAACTTTATGAAGAGTACATTCCAATAATCAAACAGGATGTAAGGAAGGCTTGAATAACAGTTGCTAAATCCAGCTGGCTCAGGAAGGGTTGCATTTGGCGTACAAGGCATAATTGCGCAAAAGCACTGCTTGCCATCACTACCACTTGTGAATTCAGTGACAGCTGAAGATCACGAACCAGTCCAGACAGTACACTTGCTCTTTCGGAATGAGTTCAACCCACCCAAACCAGTTTGCTATTGATTAACAGCACACTGGATTTAATTTCAGCTTGTTCTCCGTCATCCAGCCCTTTAGGCTACATTTGTGGGTACTAATTGCTTACTGGAAAAAGCAAGAGAGTTCCAGAAAAACATCTACTTCTGCTTCATTGACTGTGCTAAAGCCTTTGATTGTGTGGATCACAACAAACTGTGGCAAAGTCTTAAAGAGATGGGAGTACCAGACCACCTTACCTGTCTCCTGAGAAACCTGTATGCGGGTCAAGAAGCAACAGTTAGAACCGGACATGGAACAACCGACTGGTTCAAAATTGGGAAAGGAGTACGACAAGGCTGTATGTTATCACCCTGCTTATTTAACTTATATGCAGAGTACATCATGAGAAATGCCGGGTTGGATGAATCACAAGCCGGAGTTAAGATTGCCGGGAGAAATATCAACAACCTCAGATATGCAGACGATACCACCCTAATGGCAGAAAGTGAAGAGGAACTAAAGAGCCTCTTGATGAGGGTGAAAGAGAAGAGTGCAAAAGCTGGCTTGAAACTCAACATTAAAAAAACCCAGATCATGGCATCTGGTCCCATCACTTCCTGGCAAATAGAAGGGGAAGAAATGGAAGCAGTGACAGATTTTATTTTCTTGGGCTCCAAGATCACCGCAGATGGTGACTGCAGCCATGAAATTAAAAGACGCTTGCTCCTTGGGAGGAAAGCTATGGCAAACCTAGACAGCATATTAAAAAGCAGAGACATCACCTTGCCGACAAAGGTCCGTATAGTTAAAGCTATGGTTTTTCCAGTAGTAATGTATGGCTGTGAGAGTTGGACCATAAGGAAGGCTGAGCGCCGAAGAATTGATGCTTTTGAACTGTGGTGCTGGAGAAGACTCTTAATTGTCCCTTGGACTGCAAGGAGGTCAAATCAGTCAATCCTAAAGGAAATCAACTCTGACTGCTCATTGGAAGGACAGATACTGAAGCTGAAGCTCAAATACTTTGGCCACCTAATGCAAAGAGAGGACTCACTGGAAAAGACCCTGATGCTGGGAAAGACTGAAGGCAAAAGGAGAAGGGGACGGCAGAGGATGAGATGGTTAGATAGCATCACCGATGTAACGAACATGAATTTGAGTAAACTCCGGGAGACAGTGGAGGACAGGAAGGCCTGGCGTGCTATGGTCCATGAGGTCACGAAGAGTCGGACACGACTAAACGACTGAACAACAACAACAAAATTGCTTACTTGGAGGTGGATGGTTAGAAGTAACAAGGCTGCATGTCATCAGCATCAAGATCTATCAGTGCAATCACATTGGCTTCTTATATACTTTAGGCACATACTGTAGCAATAGAAATGTTCCACATTTGTTTCATAACTGTTACTGTGACTGCAGTGGTCCAGACACTTTATGTGTTGCTGAAGTATGTTTAAAACACATGTGTATGTGTGTACATACATATGCACACCACACAAGGAAGAATGCTTAAAAAAAGATGCCTCTGCAAGAATAAAGCAGCTAATTATTTCTCTTTTCAAATCATATTTTTCCCAATATACTGTAATTCTTTAAGAAAGGCATTCAATTCAGATTTCAGGGTACTTTGTCATTTAGTCCAATACAATCTGCCAGAATTTTTTTTTTTTTTTTTTTTTTGCAGAAAACTGCAAAAAATATTGGTTTATCTATTTAGGAACTGCTAGGTTTAGCATAAAAAGCATAATACAGATTTAAAGAAAAAGATTAGCCTCTCTATTTCATTCCAGAAAATATTCTCTGTTCAAATATCTACTTGCAGGGCACTAAATTTCCTTTTCAAACACTTTATCAAATTTTTCTCACGCCTGAGCAGATTGAGCTGTAAAACTAACTTCCTGTCAAGCATTCACCATTTTAAATTCTCTGCTCAGCTGGCAGGTTGTTAAATTGTCAAAAGCCTCTTTCAGGGGAAGTAGCTTCATTTATTGTATATTCCCACACAGAGCGCCTCAACCCCTTTCAAAACCTTTTAAGCTTTTTATGTATTCTGCATGACTCACTTATTTCAAGGGACATCCATGCCATTCTACGTTTTCCCTAAGAATAGGAATTAATTTCCATTTAAAACTAATATAATCAAATCATCATCTAGTCATAGACCAGTATAAAATATAAAAAATTATAATCATTCCAGGAATAAGAATTTAAGGTATAGAATAACAGATTAATAACAACATTATAGGGATTACTAACATAAAACTGTAAAACTTTGTAACATTAAGAACTAACTTCCCACCTTTAAAAAAATATATTTGGTCAACTCATGGTGGGGAAAATACCTAATACTCCTGCCTCTTATTTTCCCCAAAACAACAATCCTGTGAGGTGGGTTGGGCTGAGTGACCAGCCAAAAATCACCCAGTCAGCTTTTATGCCTAAGGGAGGCCTAGAACTCAGTGTCTCCTGGCTCCTGGGCCAGCATCTTAACTACTGCACCAAACTGGCTCTCATCAAACTATAAACTATATAAACTATAAACTATATTTATAAAATATAAAGAATAAAATATTGCAATAAAATAAAGATGATAAAACAAAGTAGCATAACATAAGATAAATAGAATAGAATAAAAAGAGTTAGCAGATCAAACAATTTAGAATATAAGGTATAATAAATTAAGAATTTACACTACAAGTATTATGCTGTAGATTTTATTTGGTTAGTTTTGTCCAAGACCAAAGATCTGGGAAAGAAACAACAGACAGACAGACAGACAGACACAGCAAACACTGAAATGGAAGAAGAAAAATCAACATTATCAGACAATTGCTTTATGTTGAATCGCTCTATCACCTCAATCATGTGAAAGAGAAGGTAGAAGCTAGTAGGTATAATCCTGTCCATTTAAAATCCATCATCAAAGTTCAAAGCATTGCCCTGAATTGATGCCATAGAAAACAAGCCAAAATAATCTAGAATAAGGAAACATGATGCATCTGAAATTACATTTTCAGTATTTTTAGGTCTACATTTTTCACGAGGCATAATCTCTATCTGCAAATTCTGTCCCTGCAACCTCCACATTATAAAACCCATCTGGACTCGTATGTAGCCCACAGAGTACCACTTGTTCAGTAAAGAAGAAAACCTTCTTAAGGCAGATACAAGGCCACAGCATGCTGCTTTTTTCCTAGGGAAGTGACTTCTGCCTTGGTTCTTGAAGATAACAGAGGGCAAATTTGGCACAATGATTTGTTTCCACAGCAGGAAGGACTTTCAGATCTTACCAACAGTTTAAATATCATATATATCAGGAAAAAAATCTGAAAAGATTATTTGGCCACATTCAAGCAGCTTTTGTTCTACTTTAATTGTCCCCAAGTGATGCATTTTCAGCCTTCTGTAGAAACTCTAAAGCCACAGATTCCTCAAAGTACCCTGAGACATTTACTCCATTGATAGCACAAAAAACACAAGACAGACTTAAAGAAAGAGATTGGCCTCCCTGTTTCATTGCAGAAACTATTATCTGTTCAAATATCTATTCGCAGGATGCTACATTTCTTTTTCGCACCCTTTATCCATTTTTTCTTACAACTGAGCAAATTGAGCTGTAAAATTAACTTCCTGTCAAGCATTTTCCATTTCTGTACATTTCTATCCAGACATAAATTGCTTTCATTTCAACGGGGTTAGCGGGGATTGGATCAGAGCTTACCTGTTCTACTCTATGACCCTACATGAGAAAGAATGAGCATGGACACTGTGGAGCCCACCAACCCCTATTTTGCAAGGAGCACAAAGGATTGGACATTTTATATACATGGACAGTGCCAACTATTTATAACATTTATAGCCTTTCCTCTAGGAAAATTATAGCATGCATATATCTGTCATATGAGGTCTACTGTTTTGTTTCAGACAGAACACACAAAGGCCAGCCTGATTTATTAGTGGTTTACTGGTGAGTAGCAAGAAATCCAATGCAAAGGCAGGCAGAGAACTGACTATGCAAGTGTACACATTCTCCAGAAGAGTAGTGAGGTCTTCTAAATAGCTGGGTGGTTAGAGAGTTAAGTCTAGAGTCAGATGGAGCATAGGTTCAGAGAAGCAAATGTCATCCACAAAAGTCCAAGATGTAATGCCAAGGAAGTTAGTGAGCTGGACTGAGTTGAAAAGCCAAGAGTCAGGAAGCAGAGTGGGAAGCAAGGAGGTAAGATAAGACTGCAGAGCTGAGGTTGGCAAACTGTTCCCAATGAAGGCCAGCTGCTGGTAGCTGCTCTTAAATAGTTCTGCAGGAGAGTACAGTCCATACAATGACTAACAATACAACCAGATAACAGGTTCCATACCACCACTGAATCCCCAGGTGTGATGACAAGAGAGCCTTCCAAAAGGCCAGCAGGGTTGGGGCCAGTCTAACCTTGGAAAGAATGATGTTCCAAAGGGCAGGTGCTGCAGCAGAAAAGGGTCTCCTCCTGGGTCCCGTCAGAAGACATTCTTGGTAGACGGGACCCATAACATGCCTCTCCTGGTAGCCATGATGGACAGGTAGATGTAAAGAGGGAGAGGCGATCCTTCAAATAACCTGGTCCCATGCCACGTAGGGCTTTATATGTAGGTCATTACCAACATCTTGAATTGAACCCAGAAGCAAACTGGCAACCAGTGCTGATCGAGGAGCACACAACTGCCCACACCACTGTATATTGCACCAGCTGTAGCTTCCAGATGTTCTTCAGGGGCAGCCCCATGTAAAGCATATTACAGTAATCAATTCTGCCAATAATGCCCTCAACTCTGCATCACCAACATATTTATATAACTAGCCCTTTAGCTCTTCTTTTTTTATCCAAGCAAGAGAAATTTGTTTTACCTGAAATTTATTACTTATTTTTCGCAAACGCTGGTATGCCGCCTGATTTACTTGACTCTAGGAAGCTTACATAGATAAAAAAGATGACACCCTGACAAAAACCAATAATACAGCATATAAAAGAAAAAAATATAAAATGTTTTATTTAGGTACTCCAGATTTTGTCCTATTCACTTATTATTGCTTGTCTGTTTTTCGTATAATCCTTAGAATTATAAAAAGGGAGCAAATATGTGATACTGTACTCTAAACCAGCCTTCCTAACTTCCTGGTTTTTGGAGATGCAGTTCTCAGAATTCCGAGCATGCATGGCCAGCTACATTGCCCAAACATCTGGAAGATCCCAAGTTGTGGAAGGCTGTTCTAATGCCTTCTAAATTCATATTAATAAAGCAACAATCTATCTTGTTGCAGAAGATATGGGTGTTTTGTTCAATCAAAACATCCAAAACTGGATGGTAGCTATCTTGGAAATGAGAAATGAGAATCTTAGAATTCTTACAAATAAGAACTGAGAACTGAGAAAACTCATTCCCTCCTGGAACAGAATTGGGCACTGATAAATTATTCAGCAACCCTCCATTGCCCCCATTATTTAGAAAGTTAAAATACAGAGGGATTTTTTTCCAAACATAAGAACTCACTGACAAAATATGAATCTGTGTTTACTCCAAGCAGATATATTTGGATACATGTTATGAAATCAGTCACTACATTTTTCAAAAGAGGTTTATAAGAACGGCTTTAGAACTTCATCAGTCCTGTCCTCCTACATTTTTTCTGAGACCGAACAAAAAACATATTGTTTCCTTAACTTCTTCCAGGGCATCCACAGGGTATGGTAAGAAGGTCAAGATGGTAGCCGTGATGGTGCAATTGAAGCTCTGTCTGTTTTTATGTGCACTCACATAAAAAACAAGCAGAGCTTCAATAGCACCATCACAGCTACCATCTTTTTTGTTGTTTGTTTATATATGTATTGTTAAAATATTGAAATACAAAGAAAATAGAAAAAAAGCAAATGTTGAAATACGAAGAAAGAGGGGAAGGAAAAATATATAAAAAGACTGCTATTTGATTTTTTTTTAAAATTGAGATGTAGCAATCTTGACTTTTGAAGAGAATCTCTGTAGCTCAGGGTTGAACTGTGGAGTCCTTGGTGCTCTCTGAGCTTGGTTGTTTTCTTGCAGACATTTCATTGCCCGACTAGGCAAGATCTTCAGTGCTAGCAAGATGTTGCCTAGTCGGGCAATGAAACGTCTGCAAGAAAACAACCAAGCTCAGAGAGCACCAAGGACTCCACAATCTTGACTTTCTTCACCATACCCTGCAGACACCCTTGATTTCTTACTGACTAATCTGCCTACAGGCTATTCACTAACACATTCATATTTGTGTCTGTTGCACACAAGTCAGAAAAAAATATTTTATATAATTCACCCGCAAACATTTTCAGCTAGAAGGAACAGGGAAACGTTTTCCAGCAAAAATTTCGGCTGTAATGTTTCAGAGAGGCAGAAATCAAACCTCAACCTCCTCCATCGTTCCACACAAGTATTTACATTTCTCTCTCTCTCTCTCTCTGTTGTTCTCTGGTTTTCACAGCTCTTCTCCTCTCCTTGTCTGACTTAATATATTCCTTTGGATGAACTTTATTCCCCTCTATTTTTTAAAGGGAATCCAGGGGCCTCACTGTAATTAAGATGTGCAACACACTGGTTAAAAACAAGTATGTGTTGTTATGAAGGTAATTCAAATGAATGCCCTCATTTAGAATTGGCTTCATGTGCAGCATATTGTCAATTGAGGCTGTGGGCATGTAATATTCTGCTTAGGTGGACCTGAAAAATGAACTGTGCTGTCAACAATTTTGCTTTTTTTTCTTACCATCCCCCAGCCTGTTAGAGAGATCTTTAAAGAAAAGAAAAATATTTATGAAATGCATTCCCCATTTGACTGTAGCTTGAATCATGTCAACTGGATTTCTATTTTCTTAGTGGAAACGTTTCACTCCTTATCCAAGGAGCTTCTTCAGTCTGAGTAAAGTTAGTAAGGGAATCCTTAAATATGTTTCTAGGCTGGCTGTGTGACCTTGCACCTGGGGCTAGGTCATGGTTATTTTGAGATGTTTGTTTCTAAGTCCCTTTATCATCTAAAGGAGGATCGTTAAGATTACCCTGCTGCTGTTGAGCTTGTGAAATGGTCTTAATCTTCCTAGGCACAGAAGACAAAGCAGGAAGGAAGATAGGGGAAAGGTTATGCCTGAGGCCCCCACCTCTATTCAAGGAAGGATTTTCCAAGTTGGCATGAATGGATTCCTTGACCCCTCTCTCAAACCACCTATCTTCTCTGTCTAAAATGTGAACATTAATGTCCTCAAATGAGTGTCCTTTTTCCTTTAGATGAAGATAAACTGCTGACTCTGGTCCTGTGGTGTTACTTCTCCTGTGTTGGGCCATCCTCCTGTACAAAGGTTGTTTGGTTTCTCCAATGTAGAGTTCAGAGCACTCCTCACTGCACTGGATTGCATACACTACATTGCTTTCCTTGTGTTTTGGAGTTTGATCTTTGGGGTGTACAAGCCTCTGTCTCAGTGTGTTGGTGGGTTTGAAATATACAGGTATGTGGTGTTTGCCAAATATCCGTTTTATCTTTTCAGACACGCCAGCCATGTAAGGAATGACCAGGTTCTTCCGTTTACTCTGAGTCTCAGCCCTATCTGTCGCTGTTTTAGGTCTGGTAGACTTAGATTTAGTGAAGGCCCAATTTGGATATCCACAGGCCTGCAGAGCTGTTCTCAGATGCTGCTTTTCATTCTTTTTGGAATCCATGGAGGTGGGGATGGTTTCTGCTCTGTGTGACAATGTCCTGATGACTCCTAGTTTGTGCTGCAGTGGATGGTGGGAGTCAAACATCAGGTATTGATCTGTGTGTGTGGGTTTCCTGTAGATCCCTATTTCTAGCTTGCCACCGGTCCCAATGAGGACTTCACAGTCTAGGAATGCCAGTCTGTTGTCCTTGGTGTCTTCTCTGGTGAAGCTAATGTTGGCATCTATAGTGTTTATATGGTCCGTGAAGGCCTGTACTTCCTGGGCCTTGATTTTGACCCAGGTGTCATCCACATACCTAAACCAGTGGGTGGGCACCGTTCCCTGGAATGTGTTGAGTGTTTTCTTCTCCACTTCTTCCATGTATAAATTGGCCACAATGGGTGACACAGGAGAACCCATGGCACAGCCGTGTTTTTGTCTGTAAAAGTCACCTCTGTATGTGAAATAAGTGGTGTTAAGACACAGGTCCAGAAGATGGCAGATCTGGTTTGGGTTGAGATGGCTTCTCCTTTCCAGGGTGCTGTCCTCTTCTAGTCTCTTCCGGTGGCAAGCTAGAAATAGGGATCTACAGGAAACCCACACACACAGATCAATACCTGATGCTTGACTCCCACCATCCACTGCAGCACAAACTAGGAGTCATCAGGACATTGTCACACAGAGCAGAAACCATCCCCACCTCCATGGATTCCAAAAAGAATGAAAAGCAGCATCTGAGAACAGCTCTGCAGGCCTGTGGATATCCAAATTGGGCCTTCACTAAATCTAAGTCTACCAGACCTAAAACAGCGACAGATAGGGCTGAGACTCAGAGTAAACGGAAGAACCTGGTCATTCCTTACATGGCTGGCGTGTCTGAAAAGATAAAACGGATATTTGGCAAACACCACATACCTGTATATTTCAAACCCACCAACACACTGAGACAGAGGCTTGTACACCCCAAAGATCAAACTCCAAAACACAAGGAAAGCAATGTAGTGTATGCAATCCAGTGCAGTGAGGAGTGCTCTGAACTCTACATTGGAGAAACCAAACAACCTTTGTACAGGAGGATGGCCCAACACAGGAGAAGTAACACCACAGGACCAGAGTCAGCAGTTTATCTTCATCTAAAGGAAAAAGGACACTCATTTGAGGACATTAATGTTCACATTTTAGACAGAGAAGATAGGTGGTTTGAGAGAGGGGTCAAGGAATCCATTCATGCCAACTTGGAAAATCCTTCCTTGAATAGAGGTGGGGGCCTCAGGCATAACCTTTCCCCTATCTTCCTTCCTGCTTTGTCTTCTGTGCCTAGGAAGATTAAGACCATTTCACAAGCTCAACAGCAGCAGGGTAATCTTAACGATCCTCCTTTAGATGATAAAGGGACTTAGAAACAAACATCTCAAAATAACCATGACCTAGCCCCAGGTGCAAGGTCACACAGCCAGCCTAGAAACATATTTAAGGATTCCCTTACTAACTTTACTCAGACTGAAGAAGCTCCTTGGATAAGGAGTGAAACGTTTCCACTAAGAAAATAGAAATCCAGTTGACATGATTCAAGCTACAGACAATTCCACCTGGATGACTGAGAACCTTCATAGACATATTCCCCATTTGAGTTTGACTGATTTGAAAGCTTTGGCACTTTTTAGTTAACCTCAGTAGAAGTCTAGTGGTCTTCAGAACCACTTCAGAGATTCACATTATGTGTGCTTTTTCTCAGCATGGACTCATATTCTTTCAAACAAAGTGACAGCTGTATACACTCTTTGAAAGATCTGCTTATCCTTTACAGCATAAAATTTGGAGGTAAGGGAGGCAAGGGGTGTGGTGGCTCAGCGGGTAAGACGCCAGGCTTGTCGATCGGAAGATCGCAAGTTCGGAGGTTCGAATCCCTAGCCCTGCATGTGGAGTGAGCTCCAGCACTAGCTCCAGCTCTTGCCAACCTAGCAATTCGAAAACATGCAAATGCAAGTAGATGAATAGGTACCACTTCCGTGGGATGGTAACAGTGTTCCATGTGTGTCATGCGGCCACATGACCGTGGAAGTGTCTTCGGACAACGCTGGCTCTTCGGCTAACAAACGGAGATGAGCACCGGCCCCTAGAGTCGGACACGACTGCACAAATGTGCGGGGGGAACCTTTACCTTTACCTTTAATGTATGGCTGTGAGAGTTGGACCATAAGGAAGACTGAGCGCCAAATAACGATGGGTTCTCATAGCTGCGACCATCGCAGCGTCCCCACAGTCACGTGATCATAATTTGGGCACAGTCGCAGTGTCCCACGGTCATGTGATCACCATTTGCAACCTTCACTGCCAGCTTCCGACAAGCAAAGTCAATGGGGAAGCCAGCAGGAGGTTGCAAATGGCAATCACGTGAGCACAGGATGCTGTGACCATGCAGGATTCACCTAACGATGGCAACTGGGACTGCCACAACTGCCGTCTGAAGTCGGCATGGTCACGTGACATTGCGCTTTATGACTGTGGTGCTTAGCGACAGAGTAGCCAGTCCAAATTACCATAGTTAAGCGAGGACTACCTGTAGTGCAGCTCACAGAGCAGTGATGTAACACTGCTGTACCAAGGTATGCCTTTACCTACCCCAGCTGCTATATTCTGAACCATTTGCAACTTCAAGGATAGTCTCATGTAGAGTGCATTGCAATAATCCACCCAGGAGTCTGTAGGTTGAGTCATGGCAACTGGATTTCTTTCTTTTGGTTGAAACGTTTCGCTACTTGTCCAAGTAGCTTCTTCAGTCTGGGCAAAAGTTGGTGAGGGGACCCCATATATGTCTTCCAGGGTGGCTGTATTGACCTTACACCTGTTTGGCTTGTTAATTGGGCAACTGAGGTATAGATAGTCTTTGGGATGTCTTACTCCTAAAACCTTTATTCATCCCCAAAAGGATCATTAAATGTGGCCTTGCTGGTGAACTTGTGAAGTGGTTTTAATCTTCCTGGGAACTAGTGAAAGAGCAGCATGATAAATGGGGAATGAGTTGTGCCTGAGGCCTCCGCCTCTATTGAGGGAAGGATTTTCCACTTTGGCATGAATTCCTTACATGGCCGGTGTGTCGGAAAAGTTAAAACGGATATTTGGCAAACACAACATACCTGTATATTTCAAACCCACCAATGCACTGAGACAGAAGCTTGTATACCCTAAAGATCCAACACCAAAACATAAGAGGAGCAACGTAGTATATGCAATCCAGTGCATTGAGGAGTGTTCTGAGCTCTACATTGGGGAAACCAAACAGCCTCTACACAAGGGGATGGCCCAACACAGGAGGAGCAACACCACAGGACCAGAATCAGCAGTTTACCTTCATCTAAAGGAAAAAGGACACTCATTTGAGGACACTAATGTTCACATTTTGGACAGGGAAGATAGGCGGTTTGAGAGAGGGAATCCATTCATGCCAAAGTAGAAAATCCTTCCCTCAATAGAGGCGGAGGCCTCAGGCACAACTTGTCCCCCATTTATCATGCTGTTCTTTCATTAGTTCCCAGGAAGATTAAGACCACTTCACAAGTTCACCAGCAAGGCCACATGGAATGCTTAGGTCTCCATATTCTTTCATAGAAGCTAACAAAAACCTAACACATCTACAGTTGGGACAACAGCTCTAGACTAGGGTCATGATATGCTACTGTTGAGCCCTCGTAGCAATAAGTCATAACAATTGGCTACTTTGAATGACTGATGTAATTCAGTGCCATCTTAATACATAATACAAAACGGATGAAATGATACTCATCAGCCTGGAAACTTTAAAGTGTTTACGGACATATAAAAAATAGTTGCTTTGTTTTTGCCAAAAATTAGATGTGAACTACAGAGAATATAAACTCGAGATGTTGATGAAGGTTCTCAGTCATCCAGGTGGAACAGTCTGTAGCTTAAATCATGTCAACTGGATTTCTATTTTCTCAGTGGAAACGTTTTGCTCCTTATCCAAGAAGCTTCTTCAGTCTGAGCAAAGTTAGTAAGGGAATCCTTAAATATGTTTCTAGGGTGGCTGTATGACCTTTCACATGGGCTAGGTCATGGTTCTTTGAGATGTTTATTTCTAAGTCCCTTTATCATCCAAACGATCATCTTAACGATCCTCCTTTGGATGATAAAGGGACTTAGAAATAAACATCTCAAATAACCATGACCTAGCCCCAGGTGCAAGGTCACACAGCCACCCTAGAAACATATTTAAGGATTCCCTTACTAACTTTGCTCAGACTGAAGAAGCTTCTTGGATAAGGAGCGAAACGTTTCCACTGAGAAAATAGAAATCCAGATGACATGATTCAAGCTATAAACTCGAGATATTGCTACAAATGTAGTTTCGGGATGAATTGCAAGTATATTAAAATTTTGGATTTTACAATTTTTTTAATGGACATTATCAACAACTCCAGGTAGCTAAACAAAAAACTGACCTCAAAATGAACCATGAAGACTTTTTATAAACAACTTGTCACTCAGCATTTATTTCTATGGTTAGCACTGTTCACCAACAGTCAGTCACAGCAACAACTTTTTTAGATATTTGTTGAAAGTTACTGGTTTCTTCCAAAGCAATTGGATGCAACATTATCCTGTGACTCAGCTTGTATAAGGTAGGGCTATCGTATCTCAGGTCCAGGAAAGGAGATCGTTACCTTGTCGTGGTGCTAGAGCTTGAGCACCTCAATGACACCATGAGCTAAACCGTGAAGGGACACCCAAGATGGGAAGGTCATGGCAGAGAGGTCAGACTAAATACGATCCCTGGGGAAGGTAACAGCAACCCACCCCAGTATTCTTGCCGTGAAAACTAAATGGATCAGTACAACCAAAGATATGTCAGTATACCATCGGAAGATGGGACTCCCAGGTCAGAAGATGGTCAAAATGCTACTAGGGAGGAACAGAGGATAAGTTCAACTAGCCCCAGATGTGATGACGCAGCTAGCTCAGAGCCGAAAGGACAGCTAGCAGCCGACGGTCACCAGGAATCCGATGTTCTAAAGATCAACACACCATAGGAACCTGGAATGTAAGATCTATGAGCCAGGGCAAATTGGATGTGGTTATTGGTGAGATGGCAAGATTAAATATAGACATTTTGGGTGTCAGTGAACTGAAATGGACTGGAATGGGCCACTTCACATCAGATGACCACCACATCTACTACTGTGGACAAGAGGACCACAGAAGAAATGGAGTAGCCTTCATAATTAATAATAAAGTGGCTAAAGCAGTGCTTGGATACAATCTAAAAAACGATAGAATGATCTCAATTCAAATTCAGGGTAAGCCATTTAACATCACAGGGATGCAAATATATGCCCCAAACACAGATGCTGAAGAAGCAGAAGTAGATCAGTTCTATGAGGATCTGCAGCACCTACTGGATAATACGCCAAAAAGAGATGTTATTTTCATTACAGGAGACTGGAATGCTAAGGTGGGTAGTCAAATGACACCTGGAATTACAGGTAAGCATGGTCTGGGAGAACAAAATGAAGCGGGACATAGGCTGATAGAATTTTGCCAAGAAAACTCACTGTGTATAACAAACACTCTCTTCCAACAACCTAAAAGACAACTATACACATGGACTTCACCAGATGGTCAACACCGAAATCAAATTGACTACATCCTTTGCATCCAAAGGTGGCAGACATCTACGTATATAGTCCATAAAAACAAGACCTGGAGATGACTGCAGTTCAGATCACGAACTTCTTATTGCACAATTTAGAATCAGACTAAAGAGAATAGGGAAGACCCACAGATCAGTTAGATATGAGCTCACTAATATTCCTAATGAATATGCAGTGGAGGTGAAGAATAGATTTAAGGGACTAGATTTAGTAGATAGGATCCCGGAAGAACTGTGGACAGAAGTTTGCAACATAGTTCAGGAGGCGGCAACAAAAAACATCCCAAACAAAAAGAAAACCAAGAAGGTAAGATGGCTGTCTGCTGAGACACTGGAAGTAGCCCAAGAAAGAAGGAAAGCAAAAGGCAACAGTGATAGGGGGAAATATGCCCAATTAAATGCAAAATTCCAGAGGTTAGCCAGAAGAGATAAGGAATTATTTTTAAACAAGCAATGTGCGGAAGTGGAAGAAGACAATAGAATAGGAAGGACAAGAGACCTCTTCCAGAAAATTAGAAACATCGGAGGTAAATTCTAGGCAAAAATGGGTATGATCAAAAACAAAGATGGCAAGGACCTAACAGAAGCAGAAGAGATCAAGAAAAGGTGGCAAGAATATACGGAAGATCTGTATAGGAAGGATAATAATATCGGAGATAGCTTTGACGGTGTGGTCAGTGAGTTAGAGCCAGATATCCTGAAGAGTGAGGTTGAATGGGCCTTAAGAAGCATTGCTAATAACAAGGCAGCAGGAGACAATGGCATCCCAGCTGAACTGTTTAAAATCTTGCAAGATGATGCTGTCAAGGTGATGCATGCCATATGCCAGCAAATTTGGAAAACACAAGAATGGCCATCAGATTGGAAAAAATCAACTTATATCCCCATACCAAAAAAGGGGGAACACTAAAGAATGTTCAAACTATCGAACAGTGGCACTTATTTCACATGCCAGTAAGGTAATGCTTAAGATCCTGCAAGGTAGACTCCAGCAATTCATGGAGCGAGAATTGCCAGATGTACAAGCTGGGTTTAGAAAAGGCAGAGGAACTAGAGACCAAATTGCCAATATCCGCTGAATGATGGAGTAAGCCAGGGAGTTTCAGAAAGACATCTATTTCTGTTTTATTGACTATTCTAAAGCCTTTTACTGTGTGGATCATAACAAATTGTGGCAAGTTCTTGGTGGTATGGGGATACCAACTCAACTTGTCTGCCTCCTGAGGAATCTGTATAACAACCAAGTAGCAATGGTAAGAACAGACCAGGGAACAACGGACTGGTTTAAGATTGGGAAAGGAGTACGGCAGGGTTGTATACTCTCACCCTACCTATTCAACTTGTACGCAGAACACATCATGCAACGTGCTGGGCTTGATGAATCCAAGGCTGGAGTTAAAATTGCTGGAAGAAACATTAACAATCTTAGATATGCAGATGATACCACTTTGATGGCTGAAAGCGAGGAGGAGTTGAGGAGCCTTATGACGAAGGTGAAAGAAGAAAGTGCAAAAGCTGGGTTGCAGTTAAACCTCAAAGAAACCAAGATTATGGCAACCAGCTTGATTGATAACTGGCAAATAGAGGGAGAAAACGTGGAGGCAGTGACAGACTTTGTATTTCTAGGCACAAAGATTACTGCAGACGCTGACTGCAGCCAGGAAATCAGAAGACGCTTACTTCTTGGGAGGAGAGCAATGACAAACCTCGATAAAATAGTTAAGAGCAGAGACATGACACTGACAACAAAGGTCCACATAGTTAAAGCAATGGTATTCCCCATAGTAACCTATGGCTGCAAGAGCTGGACCATAAGGAAGGCTGAGCGAAGGAAGATAGATGCTTTTGAACTGTGGTGTTGGAGGAGAATTCTGACAGTGCCTTGGACTGCAAGAAGATCAAACCAGTCCATACTCCAGGAAATAAACCAGACTGCTCACTTGAGGGAATGATATTAAAGGCAAAACTGAAGTACTTTGGCCACATAATGAGAAGACAGGATATCCTGGAGAAGATGCTGATGCTAGGGAAAGTGGAAGGCAAAAGGAAGAGGGGCTGACGAAGGGCAAGATGGATGGATGATATTTTGGAGGTGATGGACTCGACCTTGGGGGAACTGGGGATGGCGACGGCTGACAGGAAGCTCTGGCGTGGGCTGGTCCATGAAGTCACAAATAGTCAGAAGTGACTGAACAAATAAACAACAAATCGTATCTCAGTTACAAAAATCCAGGTGACAGTACTGACAGTATTTTTTCAGCCCAGGTCTGGTAGTCCTATTATAAGGGCTAGAGTCGACATAGGCAACCTGTTCCTTCTAAATAGTTTTGATCACTATCTTCATCAGCCCTATCACTGATCCGCAGGGCCAATAATTATGAGAGTTGTACTAAACTAATCTGGATGGCATCAGATTTTCTATCTACAGAAGGGGTTCTTAACCTTTTTCTACAATGGACTTCTTTGAGAGTCTGATGAAATCTACAGACTCCTTCTCAGAAAGAAAGTATTTAAATGCATAAAATAAAATACATACCAATTGTATCACAAAGGAAGCTAATTATGCTCAGAGCTATCCAAATATTAAAAAATAACAAATATATACCTAGTAGTATATGTGCTTATTTACTAATCCATTAAATCAGTAGCAAGGCAATACCCTTCTTAAGACTATAATCATTTTAGATAGAAAAATTTATTGAAATTAACAAACATTTTTGGAGTCCAGAGGCCATACATTTATTTGTTGCCTGCATGCATTATTGAATGAAAAGCTAAATTGCAGTGAGAGGTTAGTGGAAATAAAGTTGTAATTTGGAATCTGGTCCAGGTTGTTTAAAGCTACTGGGTCTGGGCTGCAAAAATCCATACGATGTATCATCTACTGGACATCTGGAGTTCTGCAGAACTGGTACATCTAAACAAGTTAGTGTGCATACTGGAATGCTGAATTGGGGATTTTAGCCCTTTGAACGCAAGGATTTATCTGGAACTGTGTTTCTCTTTTTACTCCTAATATTAGAGTTGACTTGTACATTGTAAATTGCCACAGTTAAAAGGAAATAAGCTGCATCTTCTTTTTTTCTATATATAAAAACTTTATTATTTTTCAAAGTATAATTAAAATACAAAATAGAACGTATAGAAAAGATAGAAAATAGAACTTAAGAAAAAAGAAATGAACTATAAAAGTGCAAACAGACAGAAAATAGAACGGAAAGTGACTTCCGACTTTCTCCAATACAGATAAGCTGCATCTTCTGTATGTATCAGATACCATGCTCAATTTGAAGTTTTAATACCTCGATCCAGACCAACTGGCTTTTGCCTCAGCCATTTCAGTATTACGTCACAAGGCAATCTCTGCAGGAACTATGCCTCAGTGTAAGCAACCCTTCCAACCCTCTTAGTTACACTTAGAGACTAACTGAAAAACCAGTGCAGATCACTGCATTCAGGTGTGATACGGCATGCTTTTAGCAAGGAGCTTTTTATCAAACAAGGAATAACATGGATCACAGATTGAGGTTTCCAAGGAGCTGAGTAGAGCAGCTCAGTGTAGAAGCTATTGCAAGCCAGTGTTTTTTTTTCCTGAAACGCTGGGTTATATATTGTTTATTCAGCCACTTGCTTATTGGGAAGTAAAGCCTGCAAGGCTGGTGCTAATGTCAAGTTAGCCTTTATTTACTCTCCCTGAGAGCTACATTTAGTCAGGTTATATTATCTTCCATATGGGTTCATGGACAATGTGGGAAGGAGGGTGTTGTCATATTAAATAAGAGCATTTGTTTTTCTGTATTCCTGTGATTCACAGGGAACTTAATATTGTCCCCTTAATGCTAAGTGATCATCTGGTACTTTGATGCAAAGGTAGTTATTTCCTTACAGAATCGAATCCTCCAAAGAAAATTAGTTAGAAAGTGTATTGTAAAAGCTGCGTGTGTGAAAATATCCATTTTGAGCAAAGGGTGAAATGGGGCAAGTTATCTTTACAGGTGCCCCATGATGTGGATAACTAAAGAACTTTAAAATCCAAGGCAAAGCCACCAGTTTAGTCTACTTAGTATAATTGGTAGGTTTCACTGTCCATTCCTTATTGTGGTCTCTTGTAGTCTGAAAGGGAATTTTCACCTAATCATACAAGACATTGGCATTGAGATTAGGAGAACTGTAGATGCCTTAGTTTAAAATATGGTCTTTGCCAGAAACATTTTTCACCAATTCAGTTACTAAACCGCCCAGAGTCCCCCTTTTGGGGGAGATGGGCGGTGATATAAATGTGAATGATAATTAAATAAATAAATACTAAATCTAAACTGCAAACTTGAGCTCAAGAAACATTGGCTGGGGGTGAGGGCTTAGGCTAGAGCAGAAATATTACTAGGCACTGGATGTTGCTGGATGCCTCTCTAACATAGATCTACCTACCCTACATTGTGACCTTGTCACTGTAACTCCTTTTCAGATATATCTACACCACTAGTACCAGTCTGCCAGAAGGTATGTGGCAGAATTGACTTTGTAACAGAAAAAGAGCAGATAATACTAAATGCTACTGTCCCTAAGATCAATATTCTACCCCTGACATTGGGTCTGGCCTAGTGCAAGAAGTTAAAAATTACTCATTGAATTCAACAGCCAAAAAAATCCTAATTTACAGCTGTTGATGACATACCAGCAAGTGGTTGGTAGGAGCCTGGGGGATTGCTACAGAGGTCGTGAATTGGCTGGTAGTGCTACACCAGCCCGGAAGACCCACAACAGCCACTACACCAGTCTGTTTTTCCCCCACTCAACTTCTATGCTGAGAAGATTCTGAATACTGACTGAATTATAAACACTGAGTTCAGCTAAGTGGCCCAGCAAAGTGGCCAGATTATAGAATTTTCTAGCTCCTAAGCATCATAATTTACTTCTCCATTGTCAATGCACAGAAAAGAGATGAGAAGTTTCTCCCTTTCTCCAAGTATAGAGAGGCACAAAGTTCCTTCATCAAGGAACAAAATGGTGCAGGCTTTGCTAGCCAAGCCATCTGGCCTCACCATCAAAGATATTCTAAAGTTTCCTTCCTTTTGATATGGTAACTAGGGAAAGAACAGTGTTCTTTTCTGAAGAAGTCATCCCAACAGCCTTAGACATCATCTTCAAAGATATCCACACAGTACCATTTAAATACTTGGCCAGACTGTTGAGATTATAATTTCTATTTCCAGATGACCACTAGATATCAGTGAAGAGTTAAGGTTTTCTGTATCTCTTTCCTGCCATCTGTTGATTGTCCAGATTTTGCAGCCAAGATATGGTAGCTTTAATGTGAGGGGTTTCAAACTGTATGTGGTAACTCTCTGGGGATTGCAAACACTTTAGAGGGAGAATCACAATTTTTAAAAGACTGATCAGGCTTGTGCAGATGAAATGGGAGAAAAGCCTAGAGTTCTTAGAAATGGCTCAACCCACAAATTTAGCCATCTGTCAAAACCACACTACAGTCAGCAGCATTATGACTGGCAGATGGCTTCCTGCTGGCTGATGACTTCCATTCTGGTATGTGGTAGAGTATCCATCATGTTTGTACTGTTATGGAAGCATACATTTTAATGAAGTTCAGTGTCTCCGTTATTTAAATTTTGGGCCTTTCAAAACTGAATACAGTAGCTTTTGTGGAACTCTCTGAGCTTGTTTGTTTGCTTGCTTGCTTGCTTGCTTGCCAATGTTTTATTACCCAACTAGGTAACAGCATCAGTGCAAGTGAGTTTGCTATCTGTTTATATACAGTAGCTTGTCCTGAATAGCTTTTGCTGGTGATAAAAAAATTACCAGTGTAACCCAGTGTTGATAACAGTAAGCCAAACTCAAAATAATATAATAATGTACTGTCTAAGTCAAAAAGTCTGTAATTCTGGAAAAGGTAGAAGGAAAGAGAAGAAGATGACCCCCCAGCAAGGTGGATGGATTCAGTTATGGCAGCAATGGGTGCATCATTGCAAAACCTAATGGACCAAGTTGGGGATAGATCCTGCTGGAGAAAATCTATCTCCATGGTCACTAAGACTCAACACCGACTTGAAGACACATAATCAACCAATCTCAAGAAAATATGGTGAAATTTATGTATTGCATAGTAAGTTTCATATTTCCTTATAGTCCAACAATAACCCTATCAAATCAATAGTTTGATTTATGAGGGGGGTCACATAAATTCACACAGAACTCATGACCTAGTGGAAAATGTTGGATGGCAAAAGAAACCCATCACTGTCCCCCTGCTCTTAATGGATGTGGGTGACACAGGAGAAACATGTGTAACTAAAACACATGCCTGTTAGGAACCAATCTCTTGTATTTACTTTTCTCTGGGGAGTCTTTGGTGCTCTCTGAGCCTTGTTGTTTTCATGCAGACGTTTCATTGCCAGGCTAGGCAACATCTTCAGTGCGAAAAGGGAGTGGAACTTGCTGTCTGTTTATATACCCTGGCTTGTCCTGCCTGTGTTGGTGGGGGTCTTGTACTCTCCTTGGTAGTTCCTTGATTGGGCTGTTGTGTGCTGTTTGGGTGATTGACTGAGTTAATAGTTCCTTGATTAAGGTACTTTTCTCTGATACATTGAAGCCATCTAATACCTAAACTTGTCTGAGAGAAAATATGCATGGTCGAGATGCATCTTAATTATTTTCAATTATTTTGGAAAAACAATCAGCTATTGTCAGACAAGCCTGTGCAAAATAAAAGGCTTCTCTTTGTTTTTAAGAAAGTACTTAGGATAATTTGAAGAATCAGTTTAATTTACACCTGCCTGAATATTTATTGCCATTCTGACTAACAGTGTTGTCTTATTGCACACAGATAGGAAGCTGCTTCAGGTTTTATTTTACAAATTTTATGGAATATATGCATATCTGAACACTGGAACAATTACAGTTTATATTGTATTTGGAACCTGGCCAAAAAGTGGCAAGAAATGAATGGATCCAATACCAACTTTTGATATAGCACAGAAGTTATAATCAAGATAACTGCTATATGTCCCCTGTTCAAATCTTAGTTTGGACTGAAATAATATTATTATTATTATTATTATTATTATTATTATTATTATTATTTAAATTTATATGCCACCCAACTCCAAGTGACTTTGAGCAGTTCAGTGCCTAGCCTTAAGCAACCTATAATATTTTATTGATGCTAAATGCAATTATTATGACAAGTTCATTGTGCAATATAGATATAGCTTGCTTTTGTTTAATAAGAGTCAAAATCCTATTTTATTTTTTGGTGACTGTCATAAAAACAATGAATTGCCTACATCCAATATTGTCTACATCAGAGCTTTCCAAACTGTGTGTCGCGACACAAAAGTGTGTCGCCACACACAGCGTGGTGTGTCGCCACACCACCTGGAAGCGGCGGCGCGCACCCCCTGCGCCGCCGCACACACCCCTGCGCCGCCACCGTGCATGCGCGCGCTGCCGCATGCTTACCGCGTCGTCGCCGCGCGCGCGCGCCGCCGCACGCCCCCTGTGCCGTCGCCGCGCGCGCGCGCCGCCGCACGCCCCCCCGCGCCGTCGCCGTGCGCGCGCCACCGCACGCCCCCCCCGCGCCGTCGCCGTGCGCGCGCCACCGCACGCCCCCCCTGCGCTGTCGCCATGCGCGCGCCGCTGCTGTCGCTGGTGTGTCGCCAGCGGCAGCACTTTGGAAAGCCCTGGTCTACATCAACCCACATTTTTTTTATCAAGGGTATTTCCAGACACATCTTTTATCATGGAATCACCCTACCTCTTTTATGAAACTTCATAAGGGCCAGGTCCTGATGATAGTATCTCCATTTATAATTTTCCAGTGTTTGGGTACCATTTCTTCTTCTTTTTCTTAACACAGTAGATATGGAAGCAGCCCAAGGTGATAGAAAGTACAACAAAAAATGTTCATTATCATAATACATTTCACATGAATATAATGTGCAGAGTTTCACTGGAGGTAGTCTCAGCAGAAGTTGATCCTCATAGCAATACTCTAAAGTTAATTAGGCTGAGATTTGCCTAACTCATCTAGGATTTTCTGAGTAGGGATTTGAACCTCTGTTTCTTATTTCAGATTCTAGACTGAATACAGACAATGTGTGGTGCTCAGGTATTGCAGGACTACAGCTCTCATCATGCATCATCATTGGCCATGCCAAGGATGGAAGTTGAAATTCAATATTGCCTGTCCTCACTAGTATCAGTATCAAATCCCCAAGGGCCTGAACTGAATTAAGCTGATCTTCTTGGAAAAATAATACCTCCATCAAATAATGAAAAAAGATTATTCTGTATATAATGAAAAAGATCATTCTGTATATTATTATTTCATTGAAGCAAGACACTGATCCAAAAATTCCTTTTACTACAATCAGCATATACCTCAGTGACACCATGATGCAGCAATAATAGCTGTAATCCCTCCTGAAGAGCCAAAATTCATGCTCCCTATCACTGCAGGTTCCAAGAAACAGAGCTATCACTTCAAAGCAGAACAGAAGCGAGAAATAATAAACCTAATAGAAGTCAAGAAAGAACCCAGGGTGAGAAGCACAAAGAGACGTAAGAAGAGGCATACAGCAAATAATACAGCTAAACAGTGCCTGGGAAGAAAGCCAAAGGAAACAGAAACAGAAAGGAAAAGACCATCAACAATGCTCATAAACTAAAGTTAAGAAGCAACAGTCATTAGATTCATTTGGATTCTGATCTGGATTGTACAAAGAAAGAGAAAAAGGAACAATTCTCAATAGAGTCCCGAACACTGGCATGGCATCGTTCCAAAATACAGTATTGGGTACAAACTGAAATATCTTTTGTGTGGGATCTGATACAAACTTTCTGAAATCTAATCAAAAACAAAATGATGATGATGATGATGACAACATAATTTGTATTCAGTCATCGAAAGCTTGCCCAAATTTAAAGAGTACCAATCTTCAAGATAAGTTGTAATAAAATATTACTAAGAACTCCAGTGGGTCTATTCATCAGGCAGGTCAAAGAGAAATCAAGGAAATGAAATGTCTTGTTCTCCTGTCTTGCACAAGCCAAATCATAGGAACTAAAGTCTTTACTAAAAAGGATTTTAAAATTGTGATACTTTTACAGTATTACATGTCGCATTTTAGTTTTTATAGTTTCTAATATCATAATTACATCAGAGACCACATCTAATTTATTAAGTACTCCTGGAACACACAAAAATTTAGAAACTGTTATTTTGAAAAAGGGGCTAGGAATTTCTAACAAAGTATCCAGCATGTTCACATAACAATCCTTCCTCTGGTTGGTTGGTTGGTTGGTTGGTTGGTTGGTTATTTATTACAATTATTTCCCAGCTTTCAGGATAATAATGATTTAGAAGCAATATAGCTAAATATTTTATATTTATGTATTAGGCTTATTTCCCATTAAATGTATTTGTTCAGTTACAGTAATAGTAATGTTTATTCACTCAATGACATATTCAACATGAACGTAAAATCAAATGAGTGAGATAAAATACTAACATAACAAAGAGTCTCTATAATAAAAGTGTAACATACTCTACTATAATGGTATGTTAATTAACTGTGCAAGTATAAATCTAAAATTTTACAGTCTATGAAATAAAAATACATGTCATCTAAAACAAGGTAACTAACATATAATAAACCTGAAGTAATGAATAAAACAGAAGTGGTTATTCCTGTGACCAGTTACTTGGGGTACTACACAAGTAAAGAAGCGTTTCGAATCTTCTACACTTGTTAGATTCGTTATTGGTTTTCTCCAGGAGTTGAATCCAGTTCACATACAGATCTCCCTTTTATCCCCACAACATCCCTAAGGCTGAAAGAGAGAGATTGGCCCTAAGTCATCCTGTGAGTTTCTCTAGCTGAAGGTGAACTGGAACCCGCTCTTAGTCCACTACCTGAACTTTTACACCAAGCTGGATTTGAGGAACTTTCCCATGGGCTGAAGGGTAGAAATGGCTTTGTTGGGAAGGAGGGAAGCGTCACTCCAAGGTGGCTTCTTGGTCTTTGTGACCTGCCTTCCTTCTCCCTCTTTCTTCTATTCATAAAGAAAGTGTGTGAGTTTTCTTTACAAAAAAAAAATGGTTCCGTTTAAAAAAAAATCCATCACCTTGAAACTGTCAATACTACAGACTGACTTTTTTTCTTCCAGCAATTCACAGTGGCACCAGCTGGGTTTTATTTACGACTTCAGTGCAGCCTTCTAAAACAGTTCTCCTCATACTACTTATTAATTTTATGGAATGGAATGTCTGACAAACAACCATAGAGGAAAACAGATCACAGCCACCCAAACTGCTCCTCCTGAAAAATCTATCAGCAAACAAGTAATATGACTCACTAGAAAGAGCACCTGACCTTATATTAGAGAAAAACAGGGTTGTCATTTAAACAAATTGTTGTTGTACTATTGGAAACATATGTCATGGCCTTAGATGGATGATAGATAGATTTGAATTATAACCCTTACCATTGCCATTTATACTACTGTAATTTTATTAATCTAGCCTTTACCGTGATTTTTTAAAGAGATTGTACAATGATTGGTTTCCTTTATATCCCCTTCTGTATTGATTGCCTTCAGTGGAAGACAGATTAAATTTTAAACTTTACTATATAAGCCACCTAACAAAGAATCTGACAGATGAATATTCTTCAGCAAAGTGAGCTATTCACTGACAGAGTGATCAGTTATGCAGTTAGTGCTGCATTGCCTAGGCAAAAATAAAAATGGTTTCTTTTTTAAGTCTTCAGGTTTTTTTAAGAGAGAAGATCATCATTTCTGAATGTAGACCAAGAATTGATAATAGACATGTTAGAGTTCTTGTGTTGCCCTGGCGAATTATTCCTGTACAAAGCAAAAGCATTCTCATGGTGACGTGAATGCCAGGTGGCTGGATAACAGAGAAGCCTTGGCTTTGTTTACATCTTCATTAGATATGAAGCTAGAAGGTACCATTGTTATGGCTAGCAATGGATCTTCCCATGAAGGCGAAGCCTCCTGATATCCTTCTGTGGGAAGCCTTGCCCAAGCCCCCCCTGAGCAAGGAGGGGGGGAACTCAGTGCGTAGATGCAGCACTGCCAACCAATGCTGTGTGCTTTGAGGCCTAGTGTGTGTAACAGCTAACATCCAGCCAATCAGAAAGCTAGAAGAACTGAATATACAACCATGCAAAATGGTGTTCTATGTCTTCTTGATTTCTAGTGTCTTTTAGTCATGTAGTTCTTCACGTGTTCACTTCCCGTGGACTGGGCAGAGTGAGCTATGCCTGGCTTTGGGTATAGGCCATGGCAGGAACTCTGGCCCTGGGATCAATACACGGAACTCTGCTTATAAGTTCTAGTTTTGTTTTTCCTTTTACAATGCTGTATCATGTATATTCATCTTTTTCATTGTTGCGATAATGTGATTGTATCTGCATTATTGCCTTATGCTAAACAGTAAACACTGTTAGCCCTAACAAGCTGCATTCTTGTCTGTTTATTCTCAAGCCTCGGTTTTTCCCCTTTAAGCCAGCATATATCCCATCAAGACAATCAAACTTAACCACAACTATTAAAAAATGCATTTTTCATCTTCAAATTAATCTAAGACATGCATAATTATAAATAAGCCTTCCATAAAATCTCATTTCTTTCACATTTTGATGACTTATCGAGTATCTCAGATCCTTTTAAAGTTTAGAATCATAGAAATCCTGCCTTTAAAAAATATTTTACATAGAAGGCTGTCCAGAGACTATATCACTTACAAGCCAAATGCAGCTTTAATCTGAAAAAGATTGTGCACCCTGATTTAAAGGTATAGGCACAGTCTCTGGATTAAATCTGACAATGTAAATTTATGTGTATCAACAGTTTTTTTTTTTTTTTTTTTTTAATATTAAAAAATAAACTTTATTTACATTTAACATATAACACAGACATTTACATTTTACATAAAACATATCCCATTTACACTTAGGCATTTCATCAATTGCATATTTTCATAGTCTTATAACTTATAAATTTTTATTTTCTAGTCTTTTGTATAATCCGATCTTTCAATTCTATTTATCTATTTCTACTTTCTTTTTCCTTCCTACCTTCTTACCTCCCATACTCCTCTCCCACTACTACATATCTCTTAATCCACAAAATCCCTCCCTTAGCTTTTTTATCTATTTTTAGTTCATTAGTTCCTTTCTTTCATTTTTATGTTTCTATATATATATATATATTCTATTATTCTCTTATGCATTTTTCCTTTCTTAATTTTTAAAGACTTAACCTCTTCTACCTACACATACATACTACATATTCATACACATTTAAAATTACTTCCGGCTTTCTTAACTCAGAACATTAAATGTAACTAATTTGTATACATTTTCTCTCTTACTTTCTATATTTCCTTATTTCCCCCCCCCCTTACTATATTTTTACTTATAGTTGTATAATTACATATATATCTATTTAATATTGTATTCCTTTTTAAGATACTCTGTAAAAGGGTCCCATATCTCTTTATGCTTCCCTATTTCTTTCCCTTTTATTAGGTTAGTTAATCTGTCTGCTTGCATTAATTCCATTAATTTCATAATCCAATCTTCTTTTGTTGGTATATTTTCTTCCTTCCATAATTGCGCATATTTTACTCTTGCTGCTGTACTTAAATATAAAAATAATGTCTTTTGTCTTTTATTCATGATATCATCAGTTTTGCCTAGTAAATAGATTTCTGGTTTCATTTGTATGTCTTTACCTAGCATTTCTTTTATATATGTATTTATTTTAGTCCAATATTTTCTTGCTTTGTCACATTGCCACCAAATGTGGTAAAAAGATCCTCTTTTTTTTTTGCATTTCCAACAGACATTCGTATTTCTAATTTTTGATTTAAATAGCACCTCAGGTGATAGGTACCATCTATATATCATTTTATATATGTTTTCCCTTAAACTATTACTTAGGGTGAATTTTATATTTTTTGACCAAATTTTTTGCCACTGCTCATATGTAATTTCTATACCTAAATCTTCTTCCCATTTCTTCATATAATTTTTAATTTTTATATCTTTAGTTTTCATTTCCAATAATATCTTGTAAATTTTTGATATCAAGTGGTCATTATCTCGTTCTAATATATTATCCCAATTATTTTGATCTTTTATGAATTGAAAATTTTTATTGTCGATTTTATATTGTTCTTTTAATTGAAAGTACGTAAACCAGTGGCACATTATATTTTCGTTTTCTAGTTCCTCCCGTGTTTTTAGTCTATAATTATTTCCTTCCATTTTTAACAAGTTTTGATATTTTATAAAATCCTTATCTGTTTGATTCCCCATTCTGGCGCCTGCCTCCTGTGGCGATACCCATAATGGCAAGCCAGGTAGTAATGTTTTTTTATATTTGTTCCAAATTTTTAATAGTGACTTCCTAATTATATGATTGTTAAATAACTTATGTACTTTGCATCTATTATGCCACATATAGCCATGCCAACCATACCTGTTGTCGTGTCCTTCCAAGTTTATTGTTTTTCCATCTTCTAATTTAATCCAGTCTCTAATCCAAATTAGCCCGCATGTTTCATAATACAATTTTAAATCAGGCATTGCTAAACCCCCTCTATTTTTAGTATCTTGTAGGTATTTAAGTTTAATTCTAGGTTTTTTTTTTTTGCCAAATAAATTTTGTTATTTCTCTTTGCCATTTTGTAAAAATTTGATCTTTTATTGTAATTGGGATTGTTTGAAACAGGTATAGAAATCTTGGTAAAATATTCATTTTTATTGTGGCAATTCTGCCTAATAGGGATATTTGCAAGTTTGCCCATTTCTCCAAATCCTTTTTGATTTCTTTCCATAAGCTTTCATAATTATTTTTATATAAATCCAAGTTATTATTTGTTATTTGAATTCCTAAGTACTTAATTTTTTTAACATTTTGGAAACCTGATATTTGTTCTATTTTGTCTATTTCTACTTTAGGCATATTTAAATTTATCATTTTGGTTTTTTCCTTATTTATTTTAAATCCTGATACTTCACCATATTCTTGTAGTTTAGAGATCAATTTTGTTATTGAGTTTATTGGATTTTGTAATGTTATTACTAGATCATCAGCGAACGCCTTTAATTTGTATTCCTCTTTCTTGATCTTAATCCCCTCTATTTCTTGATCTTTCCTTATTTCATCTAATAAAACCTCTAGTACCAGTATAAATAATAATGGGGAAATAGGGCATCCTTGCCTAGTACCTTTCATTATTTTGCATTCCTGTGTTAGTTCATCGTTTACTATTATTCTTGCTTTTTGTATCCTATATATTGCTTTTATTGCATTTATGAATTTATTTCCAAAATCTTTTTTTTCTAATACTTTGAACATAAAATTCCAATTTACGTTATCAAAAGCTTTTTCTGCGTCTAAAAATAGGTATCAACAGTTTTTGTTGTTGTTGTTCAGTCGTTTAGTCGTGTCTGACTCTTCGTGACCTCATGGACCATAGCACGCCAGGCCTTCCTGTCCTCCACTGTCTCCCGGATTTTACTCAAATTCATGTTCATTACATTGGTGATGCTATCTAACCATCTCATCCTCTGCCGTCCCCTTCTCCTTTTGCCTTCAGTCTTTCCCAGCATCAGGGTCTTTTCCAGTGACTCCTCTCTTTGCATTAGGTGGCCAAAGTAGTTGAGCTTCAGCTTCAGTATCTGTCCTTCCAATGAGCAGTCAGAGTTGATTTCCTTTAGGATTGACTGGTTTGACCTCCTTGCAGTCCAAGGGACTCTTAAGAGTCTTCTCTAGCACCACAGTTCAAAAGTATCAATTATTTGGCGCTCAGCCTTCCTTATGGTCTAACTCTCACAGCCATACATTACTAATGGGAAAACCATAGCTTTAATTATACAGACCTTTGTTGGCAAGGTGATATCTCTGCTTTTTAATATGCTATCTAGGTTTGCCATAGCTTTCCTCCCAAGGAGCAAGCATCTTTTAATTTCATGGCTGCAGTCACCGTCTGCGGTGATCTTGGAGCCCAAGAAAATAAAATCTGTCACTGCTTCCATTTCTTCCCCTTCTATTTGCCAGGAAGTGATGCGGCCAGATGCCATGATCTGAGTGTTTTTTAATGTTGAGTTTCAAGCCAGCTTTTGCACTCTCCTCTTTCACCCTCATCAAGAGGCTCTTTAGTTCCTCTTCACTTTCTGCCATTAGGGTGGTATCGTCTGCATATCTGAGGTTGTTGATATTTTTCCCGGCAATCTTAACTCCAGCTTGTGATTCATCCAACCCGGCATTTCTCATGATGTACTCTGCATATAGGTTAAATAAGCAGGGTGATAATATACAGCCTTGTCGTACTCCTTTCCCAATTTTGAACCAATCGGTTGTTCCATGTCTGATTCTAACTGTTGCTTCTTGACCCGCATACAGGTTTCTCAGGAGACAGGTAAGGTGGTCTGGTACTCCCATCTCTTTAAGAATTTGCCACAGTTTGTTGTGATCCACACAATCAAAGGCTTTAGCATAGTCAATGAAGCAGAAGTAGATGTTTTTCTGCAACTCTCTTGCTAAAGCCTAGCTTGTAGGATTTTGAGCATAACCTTGCTAGCATGTGAAATGAGCCCAATTGTACGGTAGTTTGAACATTCTTTGGCATTGCCCTTCTTTGGAATTGGAACGTAAACTGACCTTTTACAATCCTGTGGCCACTGTTGAGTTTTCCAAATTTGTTGGCATATTGAGTGCAGCACTTTAACAGCATCATCTTTTAGGATTTTAAATAGCTCAGCTGGGATACTGTCTTCTCTGCTAGTTTTGTTGTTAGTAATGCTTCCTAAGGCCCACTTGACTTCACTCTCTAGGATGTCCGGCTCACCGTCGTATTTATCAGGGACATTAAGATCTTTCTTGTATAGTTATTTTGTGTATTCTCGCCACCTCTTCTTAACCTCTTCTGCTTCTGTTAGGTCCCTGCCTTTTTTTCCCTTTATCATGCCCATCTTTCCACAAAACATTCCCTTGATATCTCTGATTTTCTTGAAGAGATCTCTAGTCTTCCCCATTCTATTGTTTTCCTCAATTTCTTTGCATTGTTCATTTAAGAAAGCCTTCTTATCTCTTCTTGCTATTCTCTGGAAATCTGCATTCAGTTCGTTATATCTTTCCCTTTCTCCCTTCAACAGTTATTACAACAGACTAATTAAGTACTGTGATGCACTGTATATATGACTGCTGTTGAAACAGATGGAATTTTCAGGGGGTACAGAATTCTGCTAACAAGAAATTGCAGGAAACAATTTCTAACCATTCTTTCTCAGCTACATTGGACAAATCCTTACTATCTGTACCTTCCATGAACAGCACTTTCCACATCCTCATTTACAATCAGTCAGGTCTGCTGTACAAAAATATATGATTAATGCTGCAGATGCAATCAATTATATAGTTTAAAAAAACATTTATATTAATAATTGTCCTGGAAATACAAAATTAAAATACATGTTGCTCAAATTAGCTTAATGTTCAAAATAATCACTGAGAACCACCATGGCCATGGGAGGCATCAAAATCGGCAAAATGATGGACGCAGCATTGTGATCCAAGCTCTGCCCCTTTGGTACATGTGTTGATGTCACACACATATAGAAAAAAAGGCTTGGTTCACAACACCACACTTGCTATCTCGTCGACACCCAAGATGCGGATTTATGTGTGTAGTCAAGGTACAGTGTGAAACATATGTGCACCTGCATGCATATACATGCATGTATGCTTTAAAGATGTATATGCATAAACTAAAAAGAACTCTCATTTGCTGGCTCCAGGAAAGCAATGTAACTCTGAATTTGTTTAAACAAAAGATTTTAAGGGCTGAAAGCATGTTTTAAAGAAATAAACCCTCAGATAGGGCAAAAAGAACCTTACTCTTTGCTTAGAAAACATACATATGAAACCTAAACATTCTATAAAATGACCTATCCTACTCACACCGCGAACAATACTCGTTATTAGCACAGACTTCTCAATGGACTGATAGCAAGGCAGAGATCTGAGTTCTAAAGTTTCGAAAACAAAGCAGTCCATTGGGTCAGGTAATCGATCCAATGGACTGTTCTGCCGGTTTTTATCTTAGGAAGTTTTGTATTATCCTGAAGAAATGAACCTATATGAAACAGACCAAATTATATATACCTTTAAAAAAAGGTAACAGTTTTAAATGGCTTTTCAAAAGTGTCTTCTCTGTACAGAAATATACACTGACAAGTCTCCAATAGACCAAACATAAACTATTTTGTACTGGACAGCTTTAATGCATTCCCTATATACTGTACACCTCTCAAGCTATGATATGCGCATGAAACTGCCTATCAAGAATTCCTGGATGCTTCTTCTTTGTTTAAACGCTTCTTACAAGTATTTAATATCCACAGAGATATCTGTACTTGTCCACATTGCAAATAAGAGCATCTCCCTGCTCCTTAAACACCAATGAATGTATTACTGCATAAGCATTTGTGAATATAATGAAGTGCTTTCACTAGGCTCATGCAGTATTATCAGCAGCTTTACCTGCATATCACTTTATGCATCCTGAGAAGCAGGTGGTAGTCCCCAAAGGCACGTGCCATAATAAATATTAAACAGTTGTCACACAAGTGTTATACTTAATATTACAGTTAAATGATGTTGGAATAGGGTGTACGATAGATTGTAGATAGATAGATTCTCCAGAAAAGAGCAATACAATCAATAAACATGACTATCAACATGTTAGAGATTGTATTGTCGAAGGCTTTCACGGCCGGAGTTCAATGGCTGTTGTGGGTCTTCCGGGCTGTGTGGCCGTGTTCTGGAAGTTGTGGTTCCTAGGAAGACCCACAACAGCCATGTTAGAGATTATTCAAATCTATATATTTGAGGTAGCAGTGATGTGCCTCCTGCTCCAACTCAAAGCTCCCAAATCTGGGCTTTAAAAATCTGCATGACCACTACATGGCATCAGTTAGACCACTACATGGCTGCTTTTTAATGATCATCTGGACTGTTAACGATCCTCTGGACTGTTGCATTTTTATTTTAGATCCTCTCAGCTTTCAACTACACAAAAGTTAACACACTACATAGAAGGCATTAAAAAATGAAGGTTTTTCATCTTAACTTTCCAGAAACAATTCATTGTGTAATAGATACAGTAGTTTCACATGCCCCTAGAACAAGTCTTTGAATTAGTACCACATCACAGGTTTCTGATCACTGAATATTCATGGTTACTTCCATTGTGTCAGGATCATGCCTGAATCCAAAGCAAGAGAAGAATGAAATAAATCTGTATTATTAGAGTACTCTGTATGATTACACACAAATGGATTTTTTCTTACAGAGTATTACCATAATATGCTAATATTCTACAGCAGAGCTTTCCAAACTGTGTGTCGGGATGCGTTAGTGTGTCGGCTGCAGTGTCTGGGTGTGTCGCAGCTGCTGCTGCCTCTGAGCCCTGCCAGGATTCCACGCAGGTCCTAGTGCCTGCCTTGTGCCCTGCTGTAAGAGTGTGTCGCGAAATGATGCCCTGCTGTAAGAGTGTGTCGCGAAATGATGCATGTCTAAAAAGTGTGTCACCAACATGAAAAGTTTGGAAAGCTCTGTTCTACAGTATAGTATGATATAGGTATAGGTATAAAGGGGGGTATCACCATAGTACATTAGCAGTTTAATTTATAGTGAGAAAAGCCACAGAGGTATGGGGGGGGGGGAGGCAAGAGGAGGCAAATAATGAAAGCAGTGTTGTGATGTTGCACACACATACAAAAGGGGTGGAGTTTGCGTTGCAACAGTGCAACATGGCTTTTATCATTTTGATTAATGCCTTCAATCCTACAGCCACCTCTGAAAGCCAAGCATAGAGATGATGATGATGATGATGATGATGATGATGATGATGATGATGATGATGATAATAATTCCCCAATAGATATATACACAGAACATAAATGTATATACATTTAATACATATAGGATATTAAAAAAAACTGCATATATCGTAAAACCAAAAATCTCAAAAGTTGGGCATCTTTTGCAGAAACATGACAAATCACAGTGCAAATCTAACTACAAACAAGTCCTGTTAAATTCAGTGATTACTCCCACCTATGTAGGTATAGCGTATCAACTCTGGTTGAAAGCTATTTTGCTCTTAGTTGTGCATGTGTGTATTATCACACATAATTGCTTCGTTTTTCCATTGCCATGTCAGCTGAAAATGGCCCAATGGCTTCTTCACAACGGACCCAGCCACAAAGAGGAACTTAAAACCAGCCATAAGTTCCTAATCTGGCACACTGCAGCCAGAAGAAACCATCGTTTTCCACCTGGAAGACACAGCAACCTAAAAGCAAGCCATGGATGGATACTTCGCAACTGCATTCCTGATGAGATGAAGATACTAGGCAAAATTCCAGTGAAATCATAGCTGGCTGCAACCATATCGTGTGAATGTACACGGAATTGGTACAATCTCTGGAAAAAAATATTTTCATTCAAGGCTTCCCTGTTAAATGAGAAACCATCCTTCCATGCTTGGAAAACACTTCCTGCTAGCAGAATCCAAGTCCATAATTTTAATATACATCTATTTATAGGAATACCTTCCTGCTAAAAAACCCTCCTTTAAAGCGACAGCATTCTTGTTATATTACTTATATTTAAATATGTAAACCCTCTTCAAAACGTAACTGACATCTGATTATCTAATTAGGAAGGCAATTATACAATATATGTATGTTATTTTCTGGAATATTATTCCTGTCCTGGAATAGTATATTCAATATTTTCTATTGATAGCAAGAAAGTAATCAAAACAAAATGAATAGACAAATAAAAGTTCATGTGAGGGCCAGATATAAAAGAATAAAGAGCACTGACGCAGCAAACAGCATGTAAGATTAAACAGCAGCCACATATAAATCCAATTACTATTTTCCTGGTAATGCATCTTATTATTTCAGAAACCAGAATATGCCTATCAGAACTGACAATCAAAGTAATAATATACATGCTTAAATGTTGGCTCACTTTTTTCACCTGACTAAATAAATAATTCATTCTAATTTTTAAAGGCTGCCTGAGCAAATTAAAAAACATTTAAAAAATTTAAAAGACATTTTTAAACATAAAGATAAAAATGCTACTCACCAAATCATGGTTTGTTGAATTAGAATCATCTTCTGGAAATGGGATGTAAACAGCTAAGGCCACACAATTGGCAAAAATAGCCAGTAATATAAATATGTCAAACGGTCTTAAAGATCTTGTTAAGGAACATTCAGTTGTGGGATATAGAAATATTAGCCATAGTACTATTCCTTGTTAATTTCTGCATTATATGCAATAAACTTCTTTCTGAAGTTAAACTGGCATGCTCTTGTCATTTTGTTTTGTTTTGTGATTGATGGAAGTGACATCTACCTTCCACAGGCAATTATGTTCCCATGTTAAACTGTCTTTGAGCACCAGGGCCTTTCAGTGCCTTGTTATTGATGATAAACTCCACATTACATTTTGTTATACGACATGCATTTAATATTAGATTTTAAACAATATTCTAGGTTGTATATAATATTGAATCAATAATGCTTAACCATTATAAAATACTTAATTTTGCTACTCCATGTCTATCCATAGTTACCATTAGTACGAATGGAATTCAGATACAAGTAACAGAATAATAACAAGTCCCAGAGTTGTCTATATCAAGCTACTCCTACCTAGTTACGTACAAATTTATTGGACTTCAGTTCCCATAATTCCCATCAGACACAAGGAAAGAGGCAGTACAAAGCAAATAACTCTCTTCCTCATTTCCATCCTACCAAGATGCAGCCAACAGGGCAATGCTTCAGAATCCTCAGACATCCGGGTGTTTCCAGTAATAGTGGAATTGCTCTACTATTCATCCTTTCATTTCACCCTCACAACGGCTATTCTGTGAGGTAGATTCGGCTGAGAGAGAATGAAGAGTCCAAAATCACTCTCATGGCCCAGGGTAGACTTCAACATGGTTCTCTTTGGCCCTAGTTCAACAACTTAATCACTACACCACACTTATTTTTGAGATACCAAATACTAAATCAAACTGTGCACATTTTCCATCACTGAGGATGAGCATAGTAGATGCAAAGGCACAACAGTTACTATCAGGGGCACCTGCAGGATTCAGCACTTTTGTCAATGACAAAAATGGCCTCATGAAAACATGATGTAAGCTCAGCCCCTATCAGACGTCATAACACATTTACAAAATTATCAGTGTGCGCCTCATGGTGTGATGCCATTTTGATATTTTGCACCCCTTTGTGCGCACCCTCCTCCTGCAAACCCCTCTGGTTACTACCTTATCTCAAGAAATAACATCAAGGTAAACCGGAGGCCAAGTCTCCATTATGAATATCATATTTAAGATCAAATTCTTAAAATTACAAACAAAAATCCATTAATCTTTCCATCTGATAATATGCAAATGTGTTCTCTCTCTGTGTGTAGTTTCTGTATAAATTTTCTGAAATTAATACTAAAGCTTTCATGCTGATGATAACAATCACTGAATCAGCTCTGCTGACTTAAAATTCTGGGAGCAGCAGGCACAACACAAATGGGAAACTTGGGCACGACTGGATTAAGGATATATTTTAGATTTACAAAGCAGGAGTAGGATACATAGGGCATAAGGAAAGGCATTACTAATGTATGTGTAGTGCTCCTGAATATGTAGCCTTGAAAGTAAGGGTGTTTTGGTATAAGATTAATATCAAACAAGTCTACCAAATCCCAGAAGCTGAAAAATAGATCCTTTTGTGGAAGATGGGAGCCAGAAATTGTGAACATAAAACAAAAATTGTACCATAGCCAAAATAGCTGCTCTCAGATTGCATATTGATTACTTACTATTTAAAAGTACCCAGTCATGTTCTATCAAGTTCAGCACAGTAAACCCTGACAGGCAATGGACCTTCAGATTCTTTAACTGGAGATTGCAAAGAGGGATGGAAGAGCAAATGATGTCATGTGCATTGTGACATCATCATGGAAATGACCCAGATTGTGTAATTTATATTATTTGTTCTATGACATAATGACACATGTGATATCATTCTGACTTGTACTGGACACCAATGAACACAGCTAGATACAGGAATAGACGAACTGAAGACCTCCAAGGAAAAAAAGCAATGTGTTCATGAAACACATTGTGAGAGGAAGGAAACAATCATAATTCCCATTTGCTTTCAAGGCCATCTTAATTTGTTGGATCCAATAACCAACCTGCATCAATAACACTTGTTAAATACCTATCCAAGTATTTTACTCAATTACTAGTGATTATTATCTCATCCGTTTGGGTGATCCTTGTGTTTGCAGCAACTCTAAAGTTCACCCATTTCTGTAAATTAAATGTAGAGAAGTTCTTAATGGTCAATCTTTCTAAGACAAAATAGACTTCAGAAACCTCTACATATTCAAAGGCTCTTTTCCTTAATCCTATATTTCCTTCATCTACAAATCCATTAGGTAGTCAGTAAGAAGTAAGTCAGTAAGAAGAATCCCCTTCATGGATCACTGCCTTGTCGTGGCGAAGGGGCTTGCGTAACTCAATGAAGTCAGGTCAAGAAGAACAGGTCATGACGGAAAGTTCAGACAAAACGTGGTCCACTGGAGGAGGGAATGGCAAACCACTCCAGTATCCTTGCCAAGAAAACCCATGGACAGTATCAAAAGGCTAAAAGATATGACGCCGGAAGATGAGCCCCTCAGGTCGGAAGGTGTCCAAAATGCTACTGGGGAAGAGCGGAGGGCAATTCCGAGTAGCTCCAGAAAGTGTGAAACGGCTGGGCCAAAGCCGAAAGGACGCTCAGTTGTGGATGTGTCTGGAAGTGGAAGGAAAGTCCGATGCTGTAAAGAACAATATTGCATAGGAACCTGGAATGTAAGATCTATGAATCAAGGTAAGCTGGATGTGGTCAAACATGAGATGACAAGATTGAACATCGACATCTTGGGAATCAGCGAACTAAAATGGACAGGAATTGGAGAATTTAATTCAGGAGACCATTATATATACTACTGTGGGCAAGAATCCCTTAGAAGAAATGGAGTAGCTCTCATAGTCAATAAAAGAGTGGGAAAGGCAGTACTGGGGTACAACCTCAAAAACGACAGAATGCTTTCAGTTCGAATCCAAGGCAAACCATTCAACATCACAGTGATCCAAGTCTATGCCCCAACCACTGATGCCAAAGAAGCTAAAGTTGACCGGTTCTATTAAGATCTACAACACCTTCTAGAACTAACACCAAAAAAAGATGTCCTTTTCATCATAGGGGACTGGAATGCTAAGGTAGGAAGTCAAAAAATAACCGGAATAACGGGCAAGTTCGGCCTCGGAGTACAAAATGAAGCAGGGCAAAGGCTAATAGAGTTTTGTCAAGAGAACACGCTGGTCATAGCAAACACTCTTTTCCAACAACACAAGAGACGACTCTACACATGGACATCACCAGATGGTCAATACCGAAATCAGATTGATTATATACTTTGCAGCCAAAGATGGAGAAGCTCTATACAATCAGCAAAAACAAGACCTGGAGCTGACTGTGGCTCAGATCATGAGCTTCTTATCGCAAAATTTAGGCTTAAATTGAAGAACGTAGAGAAAACCACTAGACCAATCAGGTATGACCTAAATCATATCCCTTATGAATATACAGTGGAGGTGAGGAATAGATTTAAAGGATTAGATCTGGTAGACAGAGTGCCTGAAGAACTATGGATGGAGGTTCGTAACATTGTACAGGAGGCAGCAACTAAAACCATCCCAAAGAAAAAGAAATGCAAGAAAGCAAAGTGGCTGACTGATGAGGCTTTACAAATAGCTGAGGAAAGAAGGGAAGCAAAAGGCAAGGGAGAAAGGGAAAGATATAAACAACTGAATGCAGAATTCCAGAGAATAGCAAGGAGAGATAAGAAGGCCTTCTTAAATGAACAATGCAAAGAAATCGAGGAAAACAATAGAATGGGGAAGACTAGAGATCTCTTCAAGAAAATTGGAGATATCAAGGGAACGTTTTGTGCAAAGATGGGCATGATAAAGGACAAAAAAGGCAGGGACCTAACAGAAGCAGAAGAGATTAAGAGGTGGCAAGAATACACAGAAGAACTATACAAGAAAGATCTTAATATCCCTGATAAATATGATGGTGTGGTCACTGACCTTGAGCCGGACATCCTAGAGAGTGAAGTCAAGTGGGCCTTAGGAAGCATTACTAACAACAAAGCTAGCGGAGAAGACAGTATCCCAGCTGAGCTATTTAAAATCCTAAAAGATGATGCTGTTAAAGTGCTGCACTCAATATGCCAACAAATTTGGAAAACTCAACAGTGGCCACAGGATTGGAAAAGGTCAGTTTACGTTCCAATTCCAAAGAAGGGCAATGCCAAAGAATGTTCAAACTACCGTACAATTGCGCTCATTTCACATGCCAGCAAGGTTATGCTCAAAATCCTACAAGCTAGGCTTCAGCAGCATGTGAACCGAGAACTACCAGAAGTGCAAGCTGGGTTTCGAAGAGGCAGAGGAACTAGATATCAGATTGCCAACATTCGCTGGATCATGGAAAAAGCAAGAGAGTTCCAGAAAAACATCTACTTCTGCTTCATTGACTACGCTAAAGCCTTTGATTGTGTGGATCACAACAAACTGTGGCAAAGTCTTAAAGAGATGGGAGTACCAGACCACCTTACCTGTCTCCTGAGAAACCTGTATGCGGGTCAAGAAGCAACAGTTAGAACCGGACATGGAACAACCGACTGGTTCAAAATTGGGAAAGGAGTACGACAAGGCTGTATATTATCACCCTGCTTATTTAACTTATATGCAGAGTACATCATGAGAAATGCCGGGCTGGATGAATCACAAGCCGGAGTTAAGATTGCCGGGAAAAATATCAACAACCTCAGATATGCAGATGATACCACCCTAATGGCAGAAAGTGAAGAGGAACTAAAGAGCCTCTTGATGAGGGTGAAAGAGGAGAGTGCAAAAGCTGGCTTGAAACTCAACATTAAAAAAACCCAGATCATGGCATCTGGTCCCATCACATCCTGGCAAATAGAAGGGGAAGAAATGGAAGCAGTGACAGATTTTATTTTCTTGGGCTCCAAGATCACTGCAGACGGTGACTGCAGCCATGAAATTAAAAGACGCTTGCTCCTTGGAAGGAAAGCTATGGCAAACCTAGACAGCATATTAAAAAGCAGAGACATCACCATGCCGACAAAGGTCCGTATAGTTAAAGATATGGTTTTTCCAGTAGCAATATATGGCTGTGAGATTTGGACCATAAGGAAGGCTGAGCGCCGAAGAATTGATGCTTTCGAACTGTGGTGCTGGAGAAGACTCTTGAGAGTCCCTTGGACTGCAAGGAGGTCAAACCAGTCAATCCTAAAGGAAATCAACCCTGACTGCTCATTGGAAGGACAGATGCTGAAGCTGAAGCTCAAATACTTTGGCCACCTAATGCGAAGAGAGGACTCACTGGAAAAGACCCTGATGCTGGGAAAGACTGAGGGCAAAAGGAGAACGGGACGGCAGAGGATGAAATGGTTAGATAGCATCACCGATGTAATGAACATGAATTTGAGTAAACTCCGAGAGACAGTGGAGGACAGGAAGGCCTGGCGTGCTATGGTCCATGAGGTCACGAAGAGTCGGACACGACTAAACGACTGAACAACAACAAAGAAGCTAAACTGCAATCTTATATGCACATATTTTGGAATGTGTTGGAGCTCACACTTATTTGCTCTGAAAGAGGTTGTTATTATCTCATAATCAACCAATTAAAAACCTTCAGTGACAAGTGCTGGAATTTGGAATCTAATGTAACACAAATAGTATTTGATGATAGCGGAATCAAAGTAGTTTAGAAGGCACTTGTACCATTTACTGTCAGAATTATAGCCAGAATATAAGGATATATTATTGGCACATAAATATTAAAGTCATGATTTCATATAGAAGTAAATGCACATGCTAGTAAACTAAGCAAAGACCTAATTTCCATGGCTTAATTTCAGAAGTCCCACAAGTGAGCTCACCTACTACATCTGGCTTTTGTCTCAGGGCAGATGAGATGTGAACTAAAATGGGGAGCATTTAGCTTCACCCGTCATTGCCTCTGATCACTGTGAAGTTTTGTAAAGGGGATGGATCTATTAGATGGGTCTGCCCCAGATGCCTTATAATCCCATGAGTATTCAGAGTTTCCCAAAGATCTAGCAGGCAGTTCAGCTAAGATTCTGGTCACTCATTGGAATAAAGGGGTCACAAAGATCCTTGACTGGATTGTGCTGGAGCAGCCTCTCCCATCTTGCAGATCCACAGCAGTTCCTTGATCTACTGAGAAGCTGAGGGAGATGAACCAGCAAATGAGACACCTGAAGTGTTCCTGGAGGAAAACCCATCTCAAGTCTGATTGGACACTGGTAAAAGTTCCCGTTAGAATCTACAAAGTGACAATTTGAGGAACATAAAGGAGATATTTTACTGCGCTGATTGCATCTGCCAAATGCTACTCAGTAGCACTCTTCAAAACAACTGACTCCCTCTTGGGGAAAGATGATCACCAAGTTCATCTGAAGGGCAGGTATGAAGAATTTTTGTGGCATTTGTCCAATAAAACCACTTAGATTTAAGAGGATTTGGACTCCCTCTGGACAGTGACAATAGAAATGACTGGGCTTCCATCTTGGGAAGTGATCTGGAATTATTTGAGCCTGCCAATCTTGAGGAAGCAGAGAGGGCTTTCTGTAGTATTACTTCCACCACTTCTCATTTGGATTACCGGTCCTTATGGTTTTTTTAACATCTCCCATGAAATGGCAGGAAGTTGGATTTGAGCAGTAACCAATGCTTCTTTGAGTGAGGTGTGTTCCTGTCACCTTGCTTAAGAAACCTTCATGCAATCTGACTGTTTTGGATAATTTTGGACTGGTGACCCTGCAATCCTAGAAAGCCCTAGAGGTAGCAAATTATTTGGATCCTTCACAATCAATTTCAGGCCAGGGTACACCATGGAAAATGCACTGGTCATGCTTGTGGATAACATACAGACACACCAGAAGCGCAACCCTTCTAATTCTCCTTGATATCTCAGCAGCTTTCGATATCATCAACCAAAGTATTCTTCTGGGCCATCTTTGAAGTGTTGGAGTGGGAGACTGTTTTGCAATGGTTCTCCTCCTTCTGAAAGAGGCAGTTTCAGTTGAAGGGGGAACTCTTCTTCAAAACTCTACTTTGTGCAGTGCCTCACAGCTCTGTGCTCCCCACTTCTCTTTAAGATCTACATGAAACTGCTGGGGGAGGTCATCCATTGGCACAGAATCCAGTATCTTCAGTACAGTGATGATACCCAGCTATACATATATACCAATATGCTGATGATACCCAGGTGTACATCTCCATCCCAGGTGAAGTAAGTGATGCGGTCGATGCCTTATCTCAGTGTCTGGAGGCTGTGGGGGCCTGGATGGGGAACAACAGGCTTCAGCTGAACCCTAGTAAGACGGAGTGGCTGTGGATTGATGGCCCCCCTAGATCCAGGAAGTTGTCATCTTTGGTTCTGGGTGGGGTGGCACTACCTCGCTCGGATCCAGTGCGGAATCTGGGGGTCCTCCTGGACTCGCGACTCCTGCTCGAAGAGCAGGTGGCAGTCACGGCCAGGAGGGCCTTTGCACAACTTTGTGTTGTGCGCCAGTTACGCCCTTTCCTGGATCGGGAGGCCCTCCGAACAGTCACTCACACCCTTGTCATCTCCCGTATAGATTACTGTAATGCGCTCTACATGGGGCTACCCCTGAAGAGTATCCGGAAGCTTCAGCTGGTTCAGAATGCCGCAGCGCAAGCAGTTATGGGTGCCATGAGATCGGCACATGTAACACCTCTGCTACGCGAGCTGCATTGGCTACCAGTTTGCTTCCGGGTCCAATTCAAGGTGTTGGTGATTACCTTTAAAGCCCTATATGGCATAGGGCCAGGGTACCTGAGGGACCGTCTCGTCCCGATAACGTCGGCCCGCCCCACCCGTACATGCAGAGAGGGCATGCTTCGGACCCCCTCAACAAGAGAATTCCATCTAGCGGGGTCCAGGAGACGTGCCTTCTCTGCGATAGCGCCCGCCTTATGGAACATCTTGCCCCCGGAGGTGAGACTCGCCCCCTCATTCCTGGCCTTCCGGAAGGCCCTCAAGACCTGGCTCTGCCACCGGGCCTGGGATGACAGAGGCGGCAGTGCCTCTTGGGGTTGGCTGGCCCCGTAGTAATACGATCGATACTACGGTCCCCAATCCATCTTGGATTCATGTAATTTATTATTGTACGTACTTTAGATTTTAGATGATACTTTTATATAGTTTTTAACTTTAAATTGTTGTAACCCGCCCAGAGTCCCTTGCAAGGGAGATGGGCGGGGAATAAATTGAAATAATAAATAAATAAATCTTAATGAGCAGATGGCAGCTATGGCTAGGAGGGCTTTCACAGAGTTATATCTTTTGTGCCAATTGTGGCCATTCTGGGATCAGGAAGCCGTGCTCACAGTAACTCATGCCCTAATCACCTCCTGTTTAGGTTACTGTAATGCAGAGCTTTCCAAACTGTGTGTCGCGACACAAAAGTGTGTCGTCACACACAGCGTGGTGTGTCGCCACACCACCCGGAAGCGGAGGCGCGCGCGTGCAAGGCGGCAGCGGCGCGGGATCAGTGCTTCCGTGTTTTAGCAGAGGCTGCTGCTGCTGCCGTGTGCGCGCGCGCCGCCGCACGCCCCCCGCGCCACCGCCGTGCCGCCGCACACACACCCCGCGCCGCCGCCGCCGGTGTGTCGCCAGTGGCGGCACTTTGGAAAGCCCTGCTGTAATGAGTACCTATGGCTGCCCTTGAAGAACTTTTGGAACCTATAGCTGATACAGAACATGGTGACCCAGACAGTGATGGGCATATCCTGGTACACCTGAGTGACCCCACTGTTTTTGGAGCTAAAGTGGTTGCTGGTTGGCTTCTGGGTGTGATTTAAGGTTCTGGTTGTCACATTTAAGGCCTCACATGTTTCTGAACCTGGTTAACTAAGGGACCAAATTCTCCTGTATTTATCTGTCCATCCAACTAGGCTGAACAGGGTCAACTCCCTCCAGGTCCCATTATGAGACTGCCATCTCACAGAGCCTCAGATTTTATTTTTGATAGCTGCTCTCACATTTGGAAGTCCCTTACTCTAGCAATTTGGTCAGCTCTGTACCTCCTAGGCTTTAGGAAAGCTAGCAAGACCTATGTGTTCTGCCTAGCACAGGATGAGGTTATGTTCTGACTGAAGATGAGGTTCACAAGTGAATTACTTTTGTATTTTCTGTTTTTTATTTTGTTTCTGAAATGTTTTGGGGTATATTTGGGGTGGGGTGGGCTCTTTCTTTTGGGAGGATGTTTTTATTTTATGATGAGATTATTAGCCTCCTAGAGTTCATGAGATTGGGCAGCATACAATGATGAAAATAAATAAATGGTGATTGCCCCAAAAATATGCCCAGTAAATGCTGTCTCAGTAGAAACAATATCACATTACAATATAAAGTACATTGGGTTAAATCCAAAATTTCCATTCCACTGATGGAAATACTCCTTCTTCTATAGAATTTTTGGATCTAATCCAATTTGTGTACATCAATTTTACATATGCACAAAGTGATGAGTTTTTAGGGGAGAACAATCTAAGAAAAAGCTTCGTCACTTCAGTAAGAAAAAGTAATTGATATTTTGTGCAGGATGCAATTCATACGCAAAATTCTACTGAAAACTCAACACTGAATGATTGCATGAGTTAATTCAATTGAAATTAGAAGCACAAATTGTGTTATTTACAGTTCTTCTAAGAAGTAATTGCCACTTATTAAATGGGACTTACTGCCAGATCATTGGATATAAGAAAAATTAGCTTGGAAAGGCTGATATTGGGCTGAACTTAATTAAGAGAGGAAACGATTATTTATCATATTTATAACCCATACATTCTAGCAAGCCCACCATGGCAGCTAACAATAAAGACTGAAACAACATTTATGAAATCCAAAAATAATGAAATATTTTTAAAAGCTTCAAAACAGAATATAAAAGCTATAAATAACAACACCCCAAAACACTACAGTGCATAATGTCCAATGTAAAAATATCAAATCAACCATATTAAAAACAAACTACTAGAAAAGGAAGGATCAGTGGAAATAAGTTTTCAGTCTTAAAACAAAGCAGGGATGGAGGATTCCAGACTTCAGTGAGTCAGGAACTCCATACTGTTGGTTCCATCACTGAGAAAGCCCTTGCCCTAGTCAAGGCTGATCAGTGAGCACCTGCAATAAACCCCTTAAGGACAATCTGAGCTCCTGGTTCTTAAGAGACAGGGGAAGCTGTTCTTTAAAATAGGAAGAGTCCAAGCTATTTAGGGACTGATGTGTCTAAATGAGCCCCCTGAATTTAATCCAGAAATCTACAAGTAACCAGTGAAATGGATCCAATAAATCAATTTCAGCCAGAAGTGCCTGAAGCTACCCAGCCATTCCTCGCTCCATTCCTTAGCCAGAAATGACAAATTCAGAAATGGCCTGTACTTGTTAAAAAGCAATGGTTCAATAGGAAATGTACCACCGCCTTCTTCAGGGCTGTGGCACTACCTCCTCATTGAGGGAGACCGTAATAATCAAGCATATTAGCTCCCTCAAAAGATCCCAGAGCCAGTCTCAGCCAAGAGAGAGACAGATCTAAAGTACATGAACACATCAACATCCTCCCTACATCCTCAAGATGCACAAGAGAACACAATCTTTCTCTGACCACAATTTATTCATGCTAACTTGCAGTTTACCCAGGTTGATGTTGGTCTAAACCACTACTAAGAAGCCCTGAACTCCTTCTACTCTACAGTGTGAGCCCAAGTCTGTCTTTCTGATGTGGAGTTCAAGTCCTCAGAGAATTGGAGGTAAAACAACATCCAGTGAAAGGATACTTCCATTCTACTATACTAATGCAGGCTCTTCGGAGTGGGTTATTGAGGGATAGGCAGAAAAGGGCACGGGCTGGCCGACTATTGGATGTATTACCCTGTTTTTTGCTCTTGGCATATTGCTGGCGCTTTCTTTGGGACAGAGATCCTACAGGTTGAGCTGGGGTGGTGCTCATGCTTTGGGCAGCCTTGGCTTGCCTAGCAGCATCAATTGCAGCTTGCCAAGAGAGCACCCTTTGCTTGGAAGGTGCTGAGCTGTTCGGCTGGAGCGCTGGGCTGTCACCAGGAAGAGGAATTCTGGTGCTATTTGCATAGCTTGCTTCTGTAGAAAAACAAAAGAGAAGAAGAAAATTAAGTTGCCTTTTTCTGAAATAATCCAGTTCTTTCAAATATCTTGAAAGGACTAGGCTTCGGTGAAGTTTGAAGCCTTTTCTTTAAAAAAAGAACAAAAATCAACAGACCCTTTCTACTGAGATTAAAATGTTCAGGAAGGGGCATCACAGACATCAGTATCTATTTTAGGATTTGCAAAGCCAAGAAATCCTCCAGTTAGATATATCTTTAAGGAGCTGAACATCACATATTTTAAAAGCAAGGGGGAAAAATCAAATTTCTTTCTTTCTTGGAGTGCCGAGTATTCACTGTCTTAGAATCATAAAGCCAGTCCAACGCCACCCTGCTCAGAACAGGAATTCAAATTAAAGCCTCCCATTAAAGTGGTCTTCTCTAGCTCTGAATATATGAGCAAACATTAAGTATTCTCTAATGTGTAATGTTTCTATTATTATGGGAACTCAAATGAAATGGACAAAAAGAAATATTCCACTAGAAACATGATCTGCAATATTATTTATTATATTGGACCATTAAATGGTACTTCCCATAGAAATTAAGAGAGTTAATAGTGAATAACTTGTTCCACTGATTTTAATGAGGCTACTCCTACCACTGCTGAAATCTGGATTCACCAATTTTGCTTACCCACTACATATATCAAATATGAGAAGTATGAATCCATGCATTTTGGTTGACATTATTTCTGGTTGCTGCTAACTGTTCTTCTTCCCCAAGATCTCTGATATATACAGTATACAGAATGTGGAGAAGTGGCAATGTCTTTTCTTTGACCTTGGGTTTCCTCCAAAATACAATGTGAGTTCAGAAGCTGACATAGCCACTCTATCACGTCCCAACTTTAGGAAAGGGATAAGCGCTTGCCTCTTCAGATTGCATTTTGGAGTTTGGATTTAGGAAGTGTAAGCTCAAAAACAAGAGAAGGAAGAATCAACAACATAGGGGAAGCAATAACTTAGGTGACAAAATGCCAATTTTTAAGACAGATGGGGGCTGTTGAGAGGGAAAGTGTAACTATGGGATGGAACACAGATTTCATCCACACTGCAGTACTGTCCTACATACAATATTTCACTTTCCTGCTCCATTTGGAAGAAATAGCAACCACAGAGCAGAAAATAAATAATTGAGGCTAATCATAAAGGAGCTCCCGCTTGGCTGTTCCTGCTAGTTAAGCAACTAAAGAAACCACGGAAGCTATTTCTGCACTATGTTTAGCATGGTGTGCTAGATGTGATCCAGAACATTGCCTCATTTCTCTTCTAACAAGCCAGAGTTAGAAGCCAAAAACAAAATATGGCTTCCAGTTCTGGGCTGTCAGAAGGGGTATACGCTAATGTTCCTGGGTCACGGTTCACACTAGCAAATTGTGAGTTACTCTCTGTTGGCAGGAGAATCTCAGCAACAGTGATGGAGGGGGTGGACATCATCACGCTGCTCACGTATGATCTTCCGGGATTCTTCTGAACTCTACTGTGCATGTGACATGACATGCAAAAACAGGAAAAAAGACCACTGAAACCTGTTCCTTTCTCTTCCCTCCTTCACCAGTGATACCTGATTTTTAAGATTAATATCTGCTTCTGCTCTGATTGTAGCTTATTTGGAAACTGGTTTCATGAGAAGGTGATGTAATAGTGAATGGGAGACTCAAAGCTACAGTAAGAACTGAGTTTTGGATATTATATACCCTAGAGCAGCTGGAGCATTAAGGTGCTTTGCTTTTAAAGAAACCCTTTTCCCTGGTTACTCATATATATAGTAAAAAAGGTAAAGGTAAAGGTTCCCCCCGCACATTTGTGCAGTCGTGTCCAACTCTAGGGGCCGGTGCTCATCTCCGTTTGTTAGCCGAAGAGCCAGCGTTGTCCGAAGACGCTTCCATGGTCATGTGGCCGCATGACGCGCGCGGAACGCTGTTACCTACCCACCGAAGTGGTACCTATTCATCTACTTGCATTTGCATGCTTTCGAATTGCTAGGTTGGCAAGAGCTGGGGCGAGTGCGGGAGCTCACTCCGTCACGTGGGGCTAGGGATTCGAACCTCTGAACTTGTGATCTTCCGATCGACAAGCCTGGCGTCTTACCCGCTGAGCCACCACGCCCCATCATATATATAGTACTGTACACCATTTGCATAGTAGACACAGAGACTGATCCTAACCAAGATTTATGCACTGAGAGCAAGTGCAGAAAGGGTTTCCACACCTATACAGTACATGACTGGAAATCCTGCCCAGTCATGGCTCCAGATCATGTGACCGTCATTCATACAACTATATGCACCTAGCTTAAAAGGATCAATCCCCCTTTTTTCTCCATGATTTCAAAATTCACATGAAAGAGCTAAAGTTACATTACAGCATCTAAAAATCATATTCTTTATAAAATTAAATGCTACCATTTTATTTTGCTTCTGTGACCATCTAATCTTATATAGTTTAGATTTTGTTTTAAAATTTATTTATTTATTTTTATTTATTTATTGGATTTATCACTGCCCAACTCCCCCAAGGGGGACTCTGGGTGGTTATGTAATGATAAAATGTAGTAACATTGCAAGACTGTGTCCATTAGTGTGGAAAAAATCCAATATTAGTTTTAAAAACTCTCATTTTAAGGAACCATGTATCTAAGAACAAATTATTTTTATTTATTATATTGCTATCTTATATTTCTCCAGAAGTACAAAGCATCCTGTATTATTGAATCACTAGGCAATTGGCTGACCCTATAAATAAAATGAATAAATAAATCAAGTCATTCTCCTGCTCTCCCATTTTATCCCCATAAAAATATTGGAAGGTACTGAATGAGTGCAGATCTGAACCTGGGTCAGCCTGGTTGTAGTTCAACACTCAAACCAATGCCCTACAACTGAGGCTCCCATTGGCGGCACATCTCCCCACTCTAATGACTAACTCCAGATTGAGCATTTTCAGCCTAGAGATGGATAGAAGGACAGAATGGTGTTGCAGGTGCGAAAAGAGCTGTTCTTCCATTGCTGTGGAAATAAGGTTGCTGCTGTGTATATGAAAGGAAGTCAGTCTCCCGACAAATCCACACTTCCAGTATACTCCAGTCTGAGCACAACCCATCCATTTCCAGAGGGCATGTCATCCTCAACCCACCCCCATCCAATGCAACCTCCAGCCATGTTTTCTGGCTTTGTGTCAAAAACTGTGTTTTCTATCTGCACTGGTTCAGTCCATGCTGCCTGGTGTGCATGCTTTATAAGCAGCCCCCCTCCACTCCAACTGGCTATTGCAGCCTGCAGTGGGGATGTACTCTCAATCACTGGCTGTTGCTCACATTGCCATTTTCTTTTACAAGTTCAGATGGAAGGCTGAAAAGCTGGGCTCCTTCCTTCCTTCCTTCCTTCCTTCCTTCCTTCCTTCCTTCCTTCCTTCCTTCCTTCCTTCTCCTTCCCTCCCTCCCTCCTATCAATGGAACAGCGCAAGTCTAGACCTATCTTTGTTTTTGTTTGTTTGTCTTTAATATAGGTGAAATTCTGCCACTTTCCCCTTCTAGCCAAGTAGTGACAGGAAAATGGTAAAAATTATTTTTTTACACACCAATGGTGGGCTGGGGGGCTGGAAAAAAGGGAACCCACCAATCAGAAGTTGTGGTAAACACAGTCCAGAGAGAACATTAAGCCATCACCATGGCCAAAACAGTGCGTGGGGATCTGGACAGGGATGTCTTAAACCATCTTCATTTCCAGCCAGTTTACAAATAGACCAGCAGTTAAAGGCTGCTGCAGTAAAAAAAGAAAAAAGGAAAAAAGCCCTCTCTGTGTCTTGTGAATAACATCTGTAAATGTTTTCTACATGATTAATTCTTTGAATACGTAATCCGTATTATGAGTCCACTTGCGGCCTGTGGTTTGGCGTACTTCCACAAAACACTTTTCTCTGTGTGTTGAATTCTTGTTCATATTTTCTTGATTTACAGTCTGTGATAGTAATCATGGAGAACTTCTATTACTATGTGTTGACCCACCTGTTCAAGGCACTATAGAAACAGTTACAGTAAACTAGTTCCTGAACTGTTAGATACATTTTGAAGTTAATAATATAAAACCAGGGATATGCAAACTTTGAGTTGGTATAAGAGAAATGTAGATTTTATTTATTTATTCTTTCGATTTCTATCACCGCCCCATCTCCCCCGAAGGGGACTAACTAAAGATGAACTGCTTTCAAAGCTTTAATGTGTAGTATGAAGTATTATAGAACCATAGAGAAGCTTATAGATAGTCCTCATTTAGTGACCACAATTGGGACCAGCAACTTAGTTGTTAAGCAAAGCAGTTGCTAAGTGAAACCACAACTGTGCTTATGATCTTACTTCAGCTTTCCTTTACTTTACAGACCTGCAGAGGTCATAAATGCAAAGATTGCACATCAAGTTACTTTATCATCACCATCGAAACTGTCAACGGTCCTAAATGAGAACTACCTGTACTACAATTTAGGACCATGTTAAAGTGCTTTTGTTCATCTCATCAATGGAGATCCCATTATCTCCATGGTTCAGCCATGACAACTTTTGTATGATGTATTTATCACATTTCACATGCCAGCAAGGTTATGCTCAAAATCCTACAAGCTAGGCTTCAGCAGCATGTGAACCGAGAAGTACCAGAAGTGCAAGCTGGGTTTCGAAGAGGCAGAGGAACTAGAGATCAGATTGCCAACATTCGCTGGATCATGGAAAAAGCAAGAGAGTTCCAGAAAAACATCTACTTCTGCTTCATTGACTATGCTAAAGCCTTTGATTGTGTGGATCACAACAAACTGTGGCAAATTCTTAAAGAGATGGGAGTACCAGACCACCTTACCTGTCTCCTGAGAAACCTGTATGTGGGTCAAGAAGCAACAGTTAGAACCGGACATGGAACAACCGACTGGTTCAAAATTGGGAAAGGAGTACGACAAGGCTGTATATTATCACCCTGCTTATTTAACTTATATGCAGAGTACATCATGAGAAATGCCGGGCTGGATGAATCACAAGCCGGAGTTAAGATTGCCGGGAAAAATATCAACAACCTCAGATATGCAGACGATACCACCCTAATGGCAGAAAGTGAAGAGGAACTAAAGAGCCTCTTGATGAGGGTGAAAGAGGAGAGTGCAAAAGCTGGCTTGAAACTCAACATTAAAAAAACCCAGATCATGGCATCTGGTCCCATCACTTCCTGGCAAATAGAAGGGGAAGAAATGGAAGCAGTGACAGATTTTATTTTCTTGGGCTCCAAGATCACCGCAGACGGTGACTGCAGCCATGAAATTAAAAGACGCTTGCTCCTTGGAAGGAAAGCTATGGCAAACCTAGACAGCATATTAAAAAGCAGAGACATCACCTTGCCGACAAAGGTCCGTATAGTTAAAGCGATGGTTTTTCCAGTAGCAATGTATGGCTGTGAGAGTTGGACCATAAGGAAGGCTGAGCGCCGAAGAATTGATGCTTTCGAGCTGTGGTGCTGGAGAAGACTCTTGAGAGTCCCTTGGACTGCAAGGAGGTCAAACCAGTCAATCCTAAAGGAAATCAACCCTGACTGCTCATTGGAAGGACAGATGCTGAAGCTGAAGCTCAAATACTTTGGCCACCTAATGAGAAGAGAGGACTCACTGGAAAAGACCCTGATGCTGGGAAAGACTGAGGGCAAAAGGAGAAGGGGACGGCAGAGGATGAGATGGTTAGATAGCATCACCGATGTAATGAACATGAATTTGAGTAAACTCCGAGAGACAGTGGAGGACAGGAAGGCCTGGCGTGCTATGGTCCATGAGGTCACGAAGAGTCGGACACGACTGAACGACTGAACAACAACAACAAAATTTATCACTATACTCTATTTTAATTCATGTATTTCTATACTCATTTATTTAATTATATTTAAATGTATTTTTAATTTTGTAAATACCTGGAAATGCAATGGATGAGAGGCAGCATATAAATAAATGGGAAAAAATTATTTAAAAGGTGATTTTAGTAAACTAGGACTATGGCATCCCAGATTCAAGCCCACATTTGTCCACAGCAGCTCACTGGATAACTCTGGACCAGTCAATATCTTTCACCTCAGGAGCACCTCTCGGAGTTACTGAGGTGGGGATAAAATTGGAGGATGTACACTGTTTTGAACTCCTGGATGGATATAACACTAATGAGCAAATAAAGAAAAACTCTGTTTGTCAATAAATACATTAAAAACAAGAAATAACATTCAGTTAAAAAAAGTGTTGGTAGTTACAAATTCACTTGTGCCCTTAAAGCATACACACACACCCTGTATATCAGTGGGTCCACTTTAACTCCACCACTATCTAAGCAGTAAGCACCCTTCTCCATTCTCATATTCTAGTGCTCCCTCTCTAGTTCCCATGTTTTCTTAGCGTCTTTCATTGCAGTCCTCCTCCTTTACAAGTTGAAGCTCAGGCCATCAGTAGACCTTCAAGAATTACTATGTTTCAAAAATCTAAACACACACACGTTCAATTGAAAGTAAAAGACTAACCTCTGATTTTCAGTAAAATATTAATTAATTACTTTTAAAGAGAGAAATCCTGTTGCAAAATAACAACCACAACAATAACAAAAAATAGAGATAATGATTAAACCGCCCAGAGTCCCCTTCGGGGGAGATGGAATGGTAATAGAGATGATAGATAGATAGATAGATAGATAGATAGATAGATAGATAGATAGATAGATAGGAAGAAAGAAAGAAAGAAAGAAAGAAAGAAAGAAAGAAAGAAAGAAAGAAAGAAAGAAAGAAAGAAAGGAATATGAAATCCAATCTCTTTTTTTGATGCAAAATTTAACACAATGGATGTTTGTTTACTAAATATATATATTATTCATCTCCATCTTTTTCTTGTGAAGAATGAGTTACACTTTGGTTTCTCTTCAAATCACATCAATCTTTCACGCTGCCTTATTCAGACACTTGTCTCTTTCTATGCCCACTCTACAGTCTTCTTCTATCAGTTTTATTTTTCTACCTCACTCCATCCACTGCTAAACCAATTAAGGCAATAGAAATAATAGGCAGTCATCCTACCATTAAGTGGTCGCTACCCTGGAAAATCACAATTTCCCTAATTTGCAAAGGAAGCCGCTGATTGAAAGACTAAAAGAAAGCACAGGTGACTGAAACTAAGTGAGCAGAGTATGACAAGACTGTAAAATGTGCTATATAGCATGAATCTTGAGGCATTATCTTAACTTGGCTTTTCCATGGCATTTCACTTATATACCACTGAAAGTGGCTTGTCCCTTAACTTAAAAAAATATTATGAAAAATGTTAAAAACAATAATAATGAAGTGATCAATGAAACTGAGAGTCCTTCTGAGTTTATAATTATGCCAAAGTTACGAAGGAGAAACAACAAACCATGATAAGGGATCTTTAGTATTTGAAATATACATAAGATACCAATCGAAGAGAACATACATGAGACTACCAAGTGGACAAGATCTTCTAACCAGGCTCTAAATTTGAGGTTTCATGTGGAGAAAACTGATGAAAAGGCACACAAGAAATTAGAGAGACTCCGTCAGAAATCATGTCTAGGTGACAAGTAACTTACGATCAGTGAAGATTAGACATTATACAGAAATAGGAAGGCTTTCCTTTACAAATATCATTTCCCCTTCTATCAGTGTGATAATAAAAAAGAGGGGAAGCGTGTGCTGCACTCCTTTCTGTATTATAGTGATAAGAACCAAATATTATCTCTCTTTTTTTGGTGATGTTCCCCCCTTTCCACCCCTCCAGAGCTGTGTGCAAGTATGCACATATATATAGATACGGAAAACAGAGACTGAAAGGGTGGAGAGGGGAACGTTTAAGATGGCTCCCTTAACGTGCAGCTGAGAAAAGGTAGCTCTGAGAAGTAGCGGGCATCGTTTTTTACTGACCAAGGAACTATAATGAATCTCATTCAGGGATCTCTGGAGAGCAATCCAGGGGGTGGAGAGCAGATAGCACTTCTCACAGCAACAGGACCAGGTTATTCAAGGAGCAGAGCGCCCCCCTGGCCTGCAATCACTCCATACAAGAGCCAACATTGTCAGATCCACCCGACAATGGTTTCTCCTGATACCACTTCATCATTTCTCCCTCCCTCCTCCCACTTTCCATTTATTTATTTATTCGTTTATTTTGCTATTTCTGGGCCAGGCTGCCCCGAAAGAAGTCTGCCGACCTCTTCTCCTTTGCAAGGGACCTCTGAAAGGAAGCAGGTGGGCTCCAGAGGGAGTCGCTCTTTTTTGCCCTCTGGCACACGCGCGCGCGCACACACGATCTCAAAGCGCCTGTCAATTCAAGCAGGATGAATCATTTCCACGCAGCTCCGGGAGCCGGGGAGGGAGGCGGGGAGGGGGGAGAAGGCGGCAGCAGCAGCAGCGCCTCTCTGAGCCTGTTTGCAAAGACGAGGAATACGCGCGAGCCCCGGGTGTCTCCTTTCCCTTGGTGCTTGGAAAGCGGGCTAGGAGGAAGGAGAGAGACGGGGCTAGGAGCAGCGGGCTCGCCTTCCCGAGGGTCGCCTCGCCGTGCCCCTCTGGTCATCCCGGGCGCCTGACAACATAACGCAGCCCGGGGACCACCTCCTCCCCCAAAACGTCGAGGGAAAGCGCCACATCCCTTCCTCGCCCTCCCACCTCAGCCCAGCCTTGAGGCAAAAGGCAGGCATGCCAAATCAGTGCAACGCGCTCTCAGGGGAAAGCGGCGGGTTGAGGGCGGCGTTGGTTGTGGCGCGCCCAGCTTCGCCTCGGAAGCTTGTCATAACCCCTGACCTCATCCCCCGATCCCTTTGCTTCCTTCCTCCGCCTTTAATCCTCCCCGCGACCCCCTTCTTTAATCCCACTCCACTCCCGGTTTTCCCACAATCCGCCGCCGCTTAATCCCGCACGGTGGCGGCGGCAGTTGCTTTTCGAGGTGAGAGCAAGCGGTCCGTCCAGCGGCTCTTACCATCAGAGAATTGCTGCTGCAGCAGCTGTTGGGGCAGCATGGTCACTTTCTCGGGGAGCCCGAGGCGCGGACGCTCCTTCCTCTGCTGTTCCGAACCGGGCGTGCGATGATGTTCCCCTCTCGCCCTGGCGCTTCTCCTGACCTGGGTTGCCCGCTATCCGGCGATCCTCATGGTGGTGGTCCTGGCTAGCAAGAGGCGAAGAGTCGGGGTCGCTGAGTCTACCACCGCCGCCGCCGCCGCCGCTGGGTCTTCCCCTTTGCCGCCGCCGCCGCTTGCAAACCTCTTCGAGTTTGGGCCAACATGACACTCACATCCGGGTGACTCGGGCGCCCTCCATCCCTAGCAACCCACCGCCCGTTGCTGCCGCCGCTGCCGCCACCACAGCTGCAGCCTTGGTCCCCGGCTGCTGCCTCTCTCTTCCCGCAGCCGCTGCCTAGCTGCCTCCCGCACAGCCGCGGCCACGGGGTTAACTCTCTTGCGCCTGCCGCCGCCGCCGCCACCTGCTGCTCGGGGAGGAGGAGGAGGAGCGCGAGGAGGCTACCCAGGCGAGCACGGCCGAGGGGAAAGAATGCGTACGACGAGCAGCCTCGCAGCAAACTCCAAACCGACCCCCCAAACAGAAAAGTACGCGTCGCGGCCTTAACCCCTTCCTCCCCTTCTTCCCGATACCACTTAAATGCTTCGACAGAAGAGACTTCAAGGCTGCCTTCAAGCCCCGCCCTCCGACATGCAAATTGCTCCGACATGCAAATTGACCTGACCCTGGCGTTCTGATGCAAAAAGCTAAATTAATGAGCCTCCGGATTCAGAAACAGACTATCTCCGATAGCAAGACGCCTGGAAAATAGAGCAAGGACTTGTTTCATCCTGCTTGCAATTTCCAGCAGCTTGTAACTTCTGCTATGTGATACAGCGTGAGAATTCTTGCCCTTATGTGTAAGAGCACTTTTCTCACACAGGAGATACACACACACACACACACACACGTTATATATTATACGTTATATATATTATATATATTCCCTTCTCACCCCTATGGGTGGCATGTGTCTTCTTCAACCTCGGGTCCTCTACCAGAGGCCTGGGAATTTGAGGGTTCTGCGCAGTATCTTAGCTGTTCCTAGCACTGCACTCTTCTGGACAGAGAGCTCTGATGTTGCTCCTGGGATCTGTTGGAGCCACTCTCCCAGCTTAGGAGTCACAGCCCCGAGTGCTCCTACCACCACTGGGACCACTTTGGCCTTCACTTTCCACATCCTTTCTAGTTCCTCCTTCGGGCCCTGGTACTTCTCCAGCTTCTCATACTCCTTCTTCCTGATGTTGCTGTCACTTGGCACAGCTACATCTATCACCACCGCCGTCTTCTGGTCCTTGTCTACTACCACAATGTCTGGTTGATTGGCCAGTACCTGCCTGTCTGTCTGGATCTGGAAGTCCCACAGGATCTTAGCCCTGTCATTCTCACTACTTTCTGTGGAATCTCCCATCTGGACTTGGGAGGGTCTAGCCCATACGCTGTGAAGATGTTCCTGTACACAATGCCAGCTACTTGGTTGTGCCGTTCAGTGTATGATGTTCCTGCCTGCGTCTTACACCCTGCCACTAGGTGTTGGACTGTCTCTGAGGCCTGTCTGCACAGTCTGCACCTTGGGTCCTGTCTAGTGTGGTAGACCCCTGCTTTTATGGATCGGGTGCTTAGTGCCTGTTCTTGTGCTGCTATGATCAGTGCCTCGGTGATGTCTTTTAGTCCAGCCCTTTCCAGCCACTGGTAGGATTTCCCAAGGTCAGCCACCTCAGCTATCTGTTGATGTATATCCCATGCAGGGTCTTGTCTTGCCATGGCACTTCCTCTGCTTGATCTTCCTTCCATGTCTGCTGCTGCCTCAGGCATTCTCTCAGCAGCTCATCTTTAGGTGCCATCTTACTGATGTACTCCTGGATGCTCCGGGTCTCATCCAGGACAGTGGCTTTGACATATTGACATATCAATTCCATCAATTCAAATTGATAGAATTGATATTGATCAATATCAATTCTATCAATTCGAATTGATGGAGAATGGAGAGAGAGAGAGAGAGAGAGAGAGATGTATTACATATAATACATGTATGTATGTATGTATGTATGTATTACTGTAGCTTTTTGCACACCAGTTGCATGGCACACAAGTGTTAACAATGCAGGCCTATAGGATCTATACTGGAGTTTCTTGGATTTCTGAGACACTGTTTTTATTTCTTTCCGAGCACGATTCCTATTCTGTGGCAGTTTATCAACTATTTTAATAATGCATTCAAGTAAGTAAATAATTTTCTCATTGTGGGAGAAGTAAGTGGAGTTTGAAAGGTCATATGAACATAAGCCATAAACCACAACATAACACTACGCCTATAGGACAAGTAGGCCTACTGCTGTTTCAAATTGCTTTAAAACTGCATGTACATCTGCACAACTATGCAGATATTTATGTTTAAAAATAATGATGTAGTTATTCACAGCGATGTAAGGGTGCAGTGAAAAATAGCCTGGGGTAACCATGGCTTGCAAATCCTTTGTGTGTTTATATGTGTGCTCACACACACACGAAGTAAAAGGAAAAGTTATAAAATTACTCTCACCAATAAGCTTTGTGTTTTTGTTGCATTGGAACATATAGTTTAATAGTGCAGCAAAACAGCAGTATACCTTGTATATGTAGACTATGGGGAAAATACTGAAAAAAATATTTGGAGTGCTAGTTGAGAGATACACCCTTTGCCGCATAGGTGAGTCAGAATCACAAATGTTGAGAGCCAGTTCTGAGACGGTTAAAAGCAAATAACTTAATACTAGATCAGACCAGTTCCTGAGGGTCATAGGTTGTTTACACAGCCATGCCTGGGTCACTGACTACCTGTCTCCTCTTCCTGCTTAACATAAGCCACCCTTGATCTTCATCACCCATGTCTCTCTGGCTGCTTTGGCCTTAATATGCTTCTTCTTCCTGCACAGCACCATCACATGACCCTGAAGCTAAAGTCTCCCACATCTAGGTTGGCTGTGCTTCATTCCTGGATTGAGAGAATCCTATAGACCCTCATTTGCCACAGCAAGGAGAGGCAAGCACAACTGCTGAGGCTGTCTTCCATACTCCTCTGCCATGTCCACATACCCAAAAACATCCTCAATAACTCAGCACACTGTTTTGTAAATCTCCATGGGGTTCTTCAGTTCTGAGGATATCTTTGAAAAAGATGCAGCTGTCAGTTAAAGATGGGGTCTGGTTTTCCAAATATTGAATTGCACCATTATCCACACCTCCTAACTAGTACCAAATTCTGGAGATCTTCACTTAGTGCAAGTTCTCCTTCCTGGGCCCTCTTGGAAATTTGTCTATAGCACCTTTAGTTAATTGGATTTCCTCTTACTATTAGGTCAGTTTGAAAATTGTGGAATATTCTTTCTGGAAAAATGTGTTTGGATTGTTTTTCTCATGCTAAATTGATGCTATGGGGTAATCCACACTTCAAAACTGATTTTAAAAACTGGCTTTAGGAAGATCTAGATGGATGCTGGATTTTTACATTAGCTCAACTAGTGGATGATAATGATGATTTTTATTATTTCCTATGTTAAAAGATAAATACCATTTGTCATATGCCACCCACTGGCAGTATTTACAATTACAACATTTATTGACATCTCAATAAATGTACCAGTGGCATTTATAGTCTCAGGGACACCTAAGGTATTAGAAGGGATCACTATATCCTATGAGACCAAAAAGCCTACAATCATTCTTCATAAATATATGTTATCAATACATCAGTTTGATATGCAAATTTTATAGACCAAATGGAATAAAGAACTGGAAACCTCCATTTTGTCTAAACAATAGGAAAACATTTTAAACTTAATACCAAAAACCTTATTAGATCTCAGATTATGGCTGCCACAAAAAAAAATGGGGGACTTTTCGGATCCTGTTATTTGTATATAGAAAAGGAATTAGTAAATCATCATGTTGTTAAAGATGCAACCAGAATAACACTTTATTAAAATGTATGTTTTTACAAATTCCTGAAGTTATTGTGTTCTGGGAAGAAGTAATTACATATATTAATTTGACTTTAAAAACAAGTTTAATATTTTCAGACCCACTCATTATTTTGAACTATGTACCTACTACATGGAAATTGACAGCAGGACAATGGAAATGCATACTCCATGCCCTGATTATTGCTGCCAAGGTAGTAGTTTTTCAACAGGAAAGACAAATTTATGGCCCCATTTGCCCAGTGGATTAAAGACCTGATGTTTCTTGTGATGTATGAACAAGTTGCTTCTAGATGCAGATTATCTCTGGGTAATTATTAAATTATTTTTGTAGATAAAATTTAACTGTGTATAAATTGAATTTTGGTATTGTTTTATATTTTCCCTTTTATTTTTTTCCTCCCTAGTTTTTTTTTTTTTTAATCCTCTGCTATGGCTGGGATGGCATGTATGAGACCGAATGGGGACATGCATCAAAGGAAAGTTCTGCATTGGGCTTCTGGGGGCAAACAGAGATGGGGGGTGGAAGGTATAGCATGGGCACAAAGATGGAGAAAGGGGTCTAAGATAGGCTGACCATACGTCCCATTTTGGACAGTCCCGTTTTTTTAAGCATTTTTGAACCGTCCCGTCGTTTTCATAAAAATCTCAATTTTGTCCCGTTTTTCAAACCTGGCGGGAATGGCACGGAAGGAGGATCCGAGCCGGAGCATGGACTGGGGGGTGGGGTTTGCAGGCGGGAGCCAATCGCATGGACCGGGGGCGGGGTTTGCAGGTGGGAGCCAATTGTGCGGACCGGGGAGCGGGGACCCCTGTCTTTTTCATGAATACGGAATATTACATAAGACCCCATCCTGTTTTGCCATCCTGAAATATGGTCAGCCTAGTCTAAGATAGCTTCCTGAGATGAGCCATGGCAGGGTTGGAAACACAAGGTTTTGCTGCTGTCATGCAGAGAATGGCTGGCTTCAGAGAAAAGGGATTCCTGCACTGTGGGTACAAACTACTACTTTTGGGCCATTTTCACGGGTTCTCTTTTCTCCCCTCTGCCTCCCATGTTTGGTTGGAAGAGTAGCCAGTGAAACATAGTGCTGCTTGAGAAGGCATGGTCTATGTGCCTCATGCTGCCTTAAGCATTCCTCCTGTCAACAATGTGGCAAAAGAAGCCCTCCCTTCTCCATCAGTGTTAAATAGCCTAGAATGACCATGACTTTAACTACACTGCTACCCTATCCGGTCAACAAGCTAGGGGGTCAGGGGGGTGGGGACGAAAAACAACCTTCTCTTCACATGGGTATCATCAGACCCCAAGCTTTCCTTCTCTTCATATAAGAGAGGACATTTTATAATAGTTCTCCCTTACATTGGCAACCCTTTCCCCATAATCTACACCAATGTTTCTCAAACTTGGCAACTTTAAGATGTGTGGACTTCAACTTCCAGAATTCTCCAGCCAGCCATGCTGGAGAATGCTGGCTGGGAAATTCTGGGAGTTGAAGTCCACACATCTTAAAGTTGCCAAGTTTGAGAAACACTGTTCTACACCATCAAGAACTTGGTTCAGAGAAGGAGACTTATAGGGGATAGAGGGGAGGGCAATGCAGAAAGAAAGGGGAAATGTCTTTCCCCAAAGAAAAGTCAAGATTCAAACCAGTGTTCTTAAAAATTGTTATGCTGTATTACTTTTGCAACTCAGGCAAAATATAGTTTGGTAAATGCATCCAGGAACAGAGTGTATTTGTTTACTGTTTGCTTTGGCATTGCAGAAATCATCATCATGATCACGGTCATTATAGTAATAGTACTATAATGAGATGTTGTTTCATTATTTCATTTGTAACTCAGTAACTTATTTTGTCAAATTGAAATGAGACGTGGAAGATGTTAATTATACTATTCTAGTGAACATAGATTAATACACTAATTCATCCTGGAAAAGCTAGTTTGGCAAATAGTGACACCCAATTATTTTGCTAATATTTATTTTGACTGCATTACTGTAATATGACATTGATAGACCTGTTGGTTAATATATTAGATTTATATTCTGCCTATCCTCCAGACATTCAAGATAGTATGCATAGCATGCCCATCTCCTATTGTTTCCCCTCAATTACAGTCCTCAACCGTGAGGGAGGCTAGGCTGAGTTAGTTGTTGTTGTTTTTTATCCATTCAATCACATCCGATTCTCGGAGACTGCCTGGACAAGTCCCTGCAGTTTTATTGGCAAGATTTTCGGAAGTGGTTTGCCATTGCCTCCTTCCTAGGGCTGAGAGGGAGTGACTGGCCCAAGGTCACCCAGCCGGCTTTGTGCCTAAGGCAGGACTAGAACTCCCGGTCTCCCGGTTTCTAGCCCAGTGCCTTAACCACTACACCAAACTGGCTCTCAAGAGTTAGTTAGATTGGCCCTAGTCACCCAGTGAGCTCTGTGACTGAGGCTAGACTTGAACCTGGGTTTATCTGGTCTTGCTCCAACACCTGAACAGCATGTGTTCTGTGGATATGCTTTGGCTATTTTTAGTAGCCAGCGGGGTGAACAACAAGCTTTGCAGCACACACAGAAGCTAACAAAGGAATAGTCTTTTTGTTTCCTATGTTCTACATCTAATGTGACCTCATACCCCAATGAAACAATTCATTTACACATTTACATTAAAGACATGGCAGATGAAAGATTCCACACCAACACCATGAATAATAATAAATCAAAGATGTAAGTGACAATTACGTAAAGCCGAACATTAATGAAAGGATGCCATAGCTTGCCTCAAAAGCACTAAGGGTTTTTTTAAGTGTTCAGTTCAAATACTCCCAAAAGCTCAAAGGTCTTGACAAAGTACTAACATCTCCTCCCTTCACAGCTGCCCCCTCTCCCTCTTTCCTGTGTCCAAAAGCCAAACACCTTGACTTTGGGGCAGGGAAATAGGAAAGTGGCGATAGGTGCTCAGAACAATCCCATCTGACCTCTTTTTCCCACGTGGGCTAGAACACTCACATGGAGGGGACCTCCCCTCAAGGATTTCATGCCAATTCAGAAGAAGACATCTGTGATCCCACAGTGTTGGCTATGCTGGATTGCTGAGCCAGTTCATTCCTGCCTCAACAGCAATGCATTAGAAACCACAGTAAAACTTTTTAAAAAAACTGTGGCTGTGTGGGGCTTGTGGATGGTTCATTTTCCTGTTTGCAGGAACTGCTATCTCCCCAGTCTCCTGGCTCTTGGGCTTCAGGTTTTTCAGAGAAACAGTAGCTTGATATTTTTTCAGCAACCTCCCCTCATAGGCACAGCTGTTTTTTTCTTTTCATTTTTACATCCAACCAAATACATACAACACGCAATAAGTTTATGGATAAGAGTGCAAGAAACCATGGTTGAATTCAGTGTGTGACTCTAACCATTTTTCTGTGGGATTGTACTGGCTTATGGGGTCCAGGCGCAGAGTAAACCAAACAGAGTGCAGCGTGTAGGGCTAACAATATTTTATTGTAGCATAAGGCAATAATTGATATGAGTTACATTATTGCAAAAAGGAAAAACAACAAAGCATAAGCAGATTTCCATCAGCAGATGTGAAGAAAACCATGGCCAGGTACAAAAGGCCAGGCATAGTTACAGTTCAGGAACAGAGTACATGGCAACATGACAGACAGAAGTCAAGAAGCATAGACCCATAGTTCATAGCTGAGATATACACTTGTTTCAGCATTCTGATTGGAAGAAAACATGGGTCATTGGTTACATACACTTACTGTTAAAACATTAGTCTGTTGCACATAATATAAATTGCCACGAGATGGCAATGTTGCACATTGTCTCCCCCCCCCCCCCCCCCGGGAAAACGTTCCCATGAGATGTGTTATTCTGGATAGCCATAACATAACTCACGTGGTACAATGCCTTGACTGGCCAAGGCCACACACCTGGTGTTTACCGGTGGAATGTTTTGATAAACACTCATCGTAGAGGCGTATGGAAAAATACTGTCTTTACAAGCTAGAAAATCACAGTGGAGAAATCCATTTGAATTCTACATAGAATAACTCTGACATTTTCCCCTAGAGTCAAGATTTCAGTATGCAGGACAGCCATGACAATGGAAGCATCCATGCCTTTCTCTCACATGCTCTCACCATTTAAGCGCCCTGCCCAGGGAAGAAAATGAGCCAGTCCCTTTAATAATGGGTGTGGCTGCACTGGTCAGGCATGGGGTGGTGAAGATGGAAAAGAGAAAGTAGCATTTGATGTTCTAGCAAAGGAGGATACAAGTTGGGCAGAAAGGAAGAAGCCAAACTGTCCTATGGTGGCAGAAGATGCCAAGGAGCTCCAGGACAGTATCTGGAGAAGGGTAGTTTCAGCAGCAGCAGCAGCAGCAGCAGTCCAATGACAAGGAGGGACTAGCTCTGAGGAGTAGGCAGACTTGGAATTAACAGTGGTACAGTCAGCAGCAGCAGCAGCAGCAGCAGCAGCAGGAAAGTTGTTCCTGGAGGGCCTTAATGGTGCTGGTGGAGGACCTGGAGGGCCAGAACTGTAGGAACACCACAAGCAGCACACAGCACTAGCAGTGCCACCAGGCAGTAGAAGGCAGCCCAGAAGCAAAAGCAGAAAAAGAAGAGGTGGCTGGAGGTGCCTTGGACAGAGGAAGGATGAGAAGGAATTTGATTCTTCCGCACTCTGAAGAATGGGAGAATATCCAGAGCCAGTCACGACCCTGCTAATGGCCAGCAAGTGACTATAATAAATGTGGATATTTTTAATATGGGGTTTTTTTTTTACTTTTTTGAAAATTGTTGGGCCAATTTCAATACAAGAAATAGCTCTAAATTTGAGCTAGAAGTCTTTCAAGATACATTAATCCCCATCAATAAACAGTTTACACTTAATCAATCTTGGTAAGGTGTATTCCAAATTTTGGAGAAGCCTAGCTTCTGCAGATGTAATTATGCCAATACCTCCCTCATCTACAAACCCAATATAATAGACTGAGCCTATTTACTCCATTTCAGAAATGCCAGCTTACAATTTACAATTGGGTTAGCCGATTAAAGCCTTGCTTGTACTGATTTGAGGGCTTATTTTGTTAGACAATTAATTGAACCTGTACTCTGAACAAACTGTTCTGATCTTTGCAATGTTTGAGGAAAGGGGAACAAGGCTGTCAGTCAGGCAGCTGCAGTCCCATAAATAAGAAAGTTGAAATGCTAAGACTGCAGATTGACAATTATAGTAGTGTAAGAAAGAGCTGTGTTAGATTTCTAGTCCATTTACTATGCTAACATAGAGGACTCGGTGACCTCTGTCAGAGAACATACTGTATATTGTGTCCTAGAGCAGTGATAGATTGGATATTATAAAAGGCTAAAACATATCAAATCAAGTATCAAATTAAACTTTCTGGAATAACAAAACAAATCACTAAGGTATCTTCTGACTTCCTACAAGTTGCCCTTGAACATAATATAAGGCCTTTGAGAACAACCACACCTCTATAGTCCATAATCACTGATCTTTGAAAAGTACCAAATCATTACAGTGAAAGTATGGTTTGGAGCCAAAGGTGTAGTCCTGTTTTTCAGAGCCTGGAAAATTTAGCTTGCAATACAAGGTTCTGTTTTCCTAAAAAGTTTGCATGTCCAAGTGAATAAATGTTGGCAGATCTATCATCACAGTATAATAAAGTTGTTCATTATTCATGCAAAGTAAAACAGGCTCAGGTTGACTATGTCTTGAGGTCTTTCCAGTTTGCTGTTCTGAAATGATTTTTTTTAAAGCAACTCTGTGCAGATATCTACTCTGGATATTAATCTTTTCAGTCATTTAATTTGCATATTGCGCTTTATTGTCCTCAAGTCGTTTCTTCTCATTAACCAAAGGCGTAATGCTTCAAAAATGATTCTTAGTCAATCTGACATTTCAAAAAGTATTCTTATTCTTATTAAATTAATTGCAGTATGAGAAAGGTCTGGTTTTAGATATGAGAGCCAATGAAATTGCTGTGAAGATATGCCAATAGAGGGGGGAGGGTGTGAAAAATATGCTGGTGACAATTTTTAGGAAGATGGTATAAATACAGATTTTAAAGTAGGGTTTTGAAATGTCATTTTTATTTGGGAAGCACACCTTTTTCAACACACTCTCAACATTTTATTAACAGTTCCCTTCTCTCTTTATTCCCCCAGCAATAAGTGTTGCTCATGCACTGCTTTGAGAAGGTTATTTACATGCAATCCTGCATGTGTTTACTTCAAAGTAAGCCTCACAAGCAAGATTCATATACTGCGCTAAACAATTTTGTTGTTTATTTTACTGTGATTTACAGTGGTTTGTGATTTAATAACCATGACTGATGGCCTAAAGTTATGTATGAAGTCAGCCACTGAGGCTTATTTAAAACACCTAACCATAGCTCAGTGGGGTGTGTGAACAAAACACACGTAATGTTGCAACCTTATTCTATCAGTTATCCTGGAATAAAAAAACACTCTACCTCTTGACAAAAAAAGGCTTGTAATCCATCTGATGATATGAAATAGGGAAATTCTCTACAGTCAATACTAACATCTACTTTTGGGGCCAGTAATACATTTTATTTGAATGATGAAGCAATATTTCATTGGGGACTATGAGTATGGGAAAAAGTCTTCATCTACCTGGTTCATGTCCCTACCTCTCCAACTTCATTAGAGTTGAGAAAGGTATATCCAGTAGCCCTGGAGGAGACACAGCTGGCCAAAGAACCAACATCACAACAATATATGGGAGACAACACACTTTCTTTTGTCTTGGATTTCAGAAGCTTCTGGCCTTTGAATTCAAGAGGCAGACATTCCTGTATGATCCCAGTGCAGCATCCTCAGTACTGCTAGGTTATAACTCCCATCAATTCCAGCCAACGTGGCCAATGCCTAGAAATGAGGGGAGCCACAGCCCAGCAACCTATGAGGGTAACTCTTGCCCCTTTGCTGTTTTGCATCTAGCTGTTGCACTAATATGTTCAGTTTACAGAAAAGTTGGCTAAGGGGAGAACTGAGCACTCTTCAAATATCTGAAGGGTTGACACCCAGAAGAGGAAGTAGATTTGTTTTTGATTGTCCCAGAGGGCAGAACCAGGACCAATGGGTTAAAACTGTATGAAAGGAGGTTCAGGGTAGATGACAGGAGGAATTTCATGGCTGTACAAGTTATGAACTAGTGAAACAGGCCCTGATGTGGTTGGAATATATGACCTGTGATCCCTTCTGATTCTATGATTCTAACAAAAATTAAATCTTAGGGAGGAGGAGGCGGAGGCAGAGGAGGAGGAAGCAAGGAATTATTCCACAATCAAAATAAAAATTAACCAGGTCACTGAAATGCATACCACTTGAGAATACTTTTCCACAGGGTTTTGAGCTTTAGAGTTATGGCCACTATAATTTGGACAGAGGATTCCTATATTTAGCTTTCAGTGTGTTTACTTAAAAAATAAAGTGTTTTGGTGTAAAAAAAATAAAGTTTTCACACTTACACCAGAGGTCTCAGCCTCATATGTTCAACAAATTTCTAACTTAGCTATTCCTTATTCACTATAACTTATTTCCTATAGTTAACTACTATTAATGTTACTCTGTACAGTATTCTACATATACAGTCTATTATTTTATCCTGTATCTTTTACTATATCTCTGGTTGCTGATACTAATCTAGTTTTCCATACTCTTCCCAACCAACCTGGATCCACCAACACCTGCATTGGGTGGTACAGATTCTGGCTGTCTCCCTTTGGCCCTTGCTGCTACTCTGGGTTGGGTTCTGGGTCCTCAAGCCCACTCCCTGAAGCTGCCAGCAACTTGGGTCTTTAAGGAGTCATGGTGGCTTATGCCCTAACCTTTCATCTGAGTGCCAACATTCTTGTCTGCTCCATAAGGATCCATGTCTGGACCACTCAATCTTGCCGGCAAAGAAGCAACTTCCAATATGCTACCACTCAGCGCCACCTGTGACTTGCCAAAGCCTGGGCCACTCACGAGCCTGACATCTTCAAGGGTGAGCCACAGTCAACACTACCTTCAATGACTTGCTTGCTCTGCCCCAGCTCTGACACTACTCTAGCACTTTCTCAGGAGCTTTGCTCTTCTTTTCTTCCTCACTTCTTTCTTTGTTTTGCTTGGATTCGACTTTCTTCTTTCTTGATACCACCATGCATAGCACCAGCTCAACCAGTCTATAAGGGCAGGGCCCTTAAAAGAGATGGGGAAGGAGACAAGGAGCCATCTCAGCCACCATTCATCCTTTCTTCCTCACTATACCATTTCTTATGAACATTTTGCTTTTCGAAATTAAATGCATAACCAATTCGTTAATTTTCATTCACTACCTGAACTTCTACTCAGCACTTTCTCACACCTAGAACTTACTTTCTGTCTTTCTCATAGCCATTCTCTCTCTTTAAATTCATAACTATTGAAGACACCTACCTTGAAGATATTATTCTGTAAACTGCATAGGAAAGCCTAGCAGGAGGTCCATATTAGAGTCAGAGCTCCAGTAATCTGAAATCTCCACAAAATAGCAACCGTTTTCTTCAGTATATTTGGCTAGTTCATATTCAGTGCAACCTAAAGAATATGTGTGTATTTGGGTATGAATAGCAAATTCCAAGAAATAAAGCGCAAAAATGTATGGTTTCCTGAGCATTTCAAAGGACTTCAGTTGGCATGTATGAAAATTTTTCGGTCTATGCCTTAAGAATTTAGAAAGATGCTATATCTGGAAACTTTCTTAAAATAATCCCATGATGATAAAGTATTGCACTATTGCAATAATCAGAAGGGTTGGTAACCTTACAACACTGTCCTTCTGACAGCAACCAAGCACTCCCTGCTGATGGTTCCCTGTATTTATCTGCTGCTCAAGAATTCTGTTAACAATCTGCCAAGTCCAAAAGCGATTTCAGAATAAAATTAAAAATCAAGGCAACAGTAATTGATATGATATTGATTTACAATGCCAGCCATAATACACAGCAGCCTCACAAAGTTGACCACACAACAACCTCAAAGAAGTTTTGATGATCCTCCCCTCTTCAATCTATTTATTGAGATAGACACTATTGACAAAAGGCAAATCTGCACTTTCTATATAGCCCAACACCAGTACAGGCCCACCACTCTTCCTGAGTGCAAGAACGGATGATCATCTCCTCCTCCTCCTCCTCCTCCTCCTCCTCCTCCTCCTCCTCCTCCTCCTCCTCCTCCTCCTCCTCCTCCATCGCAAAGGCACCCCTTGCTCATGTTTTCCAACTTCAGTTCAAAATATTGTAGCTCTTTTTTGACCGGAGCCATCTTAAGCCCTTCGGAGAAGATGGTCTCCAGCACTTTGTTTCAAGCAGCAGCCCCAGCTCTGATTGGCTGCAGTGCCTGGTGCACACCCTCCCCTCCAAGAGCTGCTCACTTCCTACACAGCCATGTTGTTCTGGGCTGCTATGTTCTCTGCATTTTTAAAGAAATAATCTTGTGGTTAATAATAGGTTAAGTGAATAAAATATCCTTAGTCCTAGCAGCTCCTTCTCCATTCAAGTGTTACATCCCCCAGTGGGCACCCCTTCAATTTCTGCCCAGGCTGGGTGAAGCATGTTCTTTTTGTTTTCCCATTCCCTGCCCACAGTATTGCAAAGCTTCCCCTCCCTTTTAATAAAAAATTCAGGAAGTAACACAGGAACATGGTTATTTTATTTCTATGAATCTGAATTATCAGTTCTCCCTCGCTACAGAGATGCTGTGGAGCTTCAGAGGAAGATAAAAATGAAAAAACAATCTGTTCCCCTGTTGCTTTGATTGTTGTAGCATCAGAGCAAGGAAGGTATTGTAAAGGGAGAAAAAGAAAAAGAAAGGGTCTACTTTAGTGTCAAAGGAGATAATGTAGGAAGGGCACTGAAGGCAGTCATGCATGCAAACATCTGGGGAAGCAAAGGAAAGGCACAGGGACAGGTGAGAAGGGAACAACCCCTAAAAGGAAAAGGCAGATAGTGGTAGACCAGTCTGCCCAAGGGCCAGCCAGTGAATTTTGCCTTCCTGCACAAATGGGAAGGCCAAGAAGCAGGGGAACAACCAATCAAGTATTGAGGTGGCCATAGTCTGGATTGAGCCCACTTTCATTGCCAGCCTACTGCAGGCTGGACTGGAATTTCTGAAATTGGCTTTAAAAGCAGTGTGGAGTTTGTAGGAGGTCATAGGAGACAAGCAGCTTAAGATGTCATGTGGAATTGCTTTAGAGTCAGCCTTTATCAATAGGCTAACAATTAGACAACTTCTGTCCCCGCAAACCATTCCTGGTTAATAAAAAAGAACAGTTTGATATGTTTATGACACCACCATGCAGATCAGGACTATACTCATTCTCAAAAAAGGCCCCACATGATTAAAATTTTATTTATTGAAACGAAGAGTCATGGAAAGTCACTAGCCCTTATGGCAAATGAATTGTTTGCATCATGAGCTACACTTGCATTATTTTACACATTCCTGTGAGAAGTCTACAGGATCTGTTCACTAAGAACTATGTCTAACATAACTGGATGGGATGGTCAGGATAAGTGAGATGTTGTCTGGCAAAATGATAGGGAGGAATAAAATAGGTTCTGGAAGGAAGATTCTGAAGGGAAAGCTACGTTATCTGATGACACTGTAGACTCAAAGAAGGTATGAGTTGGAAGGCGGCTTAGAGATCATCTAATCCAATCTCCTGCTCAGTGCAGGAATCCAGTAAAGCATCCCTGACAAGGGACTATCCAAACCTGTTTGAAAACCTCCAGCAAGGTGGGAGGTGGGGGTGGTCCAACATTGCCAGTTTGGTCTAGTGGTTAAGGCAGAGCTTTCCAAACTTTTCATGTTGGTGACACACTTTTTAGACACACATCATTTCACGACACACTCTTACAGCAGGGCACAAGGCAGGCACTAGGACCTGTGTGGAATCCTGGCAGGGCTTGGAGGCAGCAGGAGCCGCAACACACCCAGACACTGCAGCCGACACACTAACGCGTCCCGACACACAGTTTGGAAAGCTCTGGGTTAAGGCAACGGGCTAGAAACCAGGAAATTGACAATTCTAGTCCCGCCTCAGGCATGAAAGCCAGCTGGGTGGCCTTGGGCCAGTCCCTGTCTCTCAGCCCTAGGAAGGAGCCAATAGCAAACCAGGAGACTGAGAGTTCTGGTCCCGCCTTAGGCATGAAAGCCGGCTGGGTGACCTTGGGCCAGTCACTCTCTCTCAGCCCAACTCACCTCACAGGGTTGTTGTTGTGGGGAAAATAGGAGGAGGAAGGAGTATTAGGTATGTTCGCTGCCTTGAGTTATTTATAAAAATAATAAAGGCTGGATAAAAATTAAATAAATAAATAAATAATAAAAAGAAAAATAAAAAATAAACAGGCTGTTCCAATGCTTAACAGTTCTTAGCATCAGGAAATGCCTTCTAATGTTAGTCTGAATCTCCTTTCTTTTAGTTTCAGTCCATTCAGGTCCTCGTCCGGTTCCTGGTCTCAATAGAGAACAGGTCAGCCTCCTCTTGCACATGAACGTCTTTTAAATATTTTTTGACCACTATAATCTCTTCTCTCATTTTTTTTTCTTTTGTAAGCTAAATATGCCCAGCTCCTTTAGTAGTTGTTAATTGCACTTGGCTTTCAGTACTTACCATTCTAGTAGCTCTTTCTGAACCCAGTCCAGTTTCTCCATGTCCCTTTTAAAATGTGGTGCCCAGAACTGAACACAGTATTCCAAGTACAGGCTAACCAGCACAGAGTACAATAAAACGTTAGGAACCACAACTTCCAGAACACGGCCACACAGCCCGGAAGACCCACAACAGCCATACAATAAAACTATTAATGTATCTCCTGTGATCAGATATTTCTGTTAATGTAGTCCAAGACTGTCTTGGCCTTTATAGCTTCTGCAGATCCTATTTATACAAAACCATGCTCTAACGTTTAAACACTAGGGTTTTTCTTCCCACCTTTCTCAATCAATGGATTCCTGGTCACCAGCTTGGTGGCCTTGGAAGACACCCCGGAAATGTTTGTATAATGGTTCTCTCTGATTTGGGATCTGCTGGTTTCTGCCTCATTGGTCTTCTCCCTTACACATCCCTTCCATTCCACTGTCTAAGTAATTTATTAAGTGCTTGAATAGCACTGGACTGAGACTGGAGACCAGAGGATATCACTCAATGCTTCATTTCATGAAAATGCAGAACCATTTATGAGCACTTGTTGGATGCAGTTGTTCAACCAGTTGCTAATCCACTGTACTGTAGTACTGTCTAACTTCCATTTATCCTTCTAGTTCACAAGACTTTCCTAATTACATTCATAACATTTCCTTGATTTCAAGTCATTCTGCCATAGAAAAAGAAAAAGAAAAGGTTAGTCTGAAATAGCTAAACCTGTGTTAGTTCCTGATAAGGGTAGTATTCTTAAATGCTCTCAGACATGCTCTTTAACAATCTAATCTAGTACTCTGCCCAGTTCAAATGTCAATAATTAATCTGTAGTTTCCCAGAGCCTCCCTCTTCTCCTTTGTGATGATTGGGCCCATGTGTTTTTTCCAGTCTTCTGCCTAGAGAGTCTCCTCTGAGCAGGGTAGCAATAAGGCTTCCAGTGAATCAATGCAAAATTCACTACCTTCCTGCTTGGTTAGCAAGTGAAGTCACCTGATCCCCCTCATAGCAGCTGATCACGTGGATCAACTTCTAGCTGGGGAATGAGGATAGGCTGTGTTTCTGATTCAGATATGTCCGAGCTGAGAACTCCATGCAGTTTGGAGGCTATGGATTGTCCACCTCTGCTCTGAAGGAGAAGACTTGGAAAATCTCAAGAGCTCCTGTCTCCTGCCTTGCAGTCTTGTAGCTTTGGGATGAAAAGAGTGCCTTCCTTCTCTTTCTTTTTAAAAAAACATCACTGCCTTTGAGCCTCTATTCTTATTTTTATTCAAGTTGAACTGAAAAGGTTTTACTATTGTTTGTTCTAGCTTTAGATATAAATGTGAAAATACATTTCCATACTTGAAAAATGATTTCTGGATGTGTCTTAACATGTTCCACTTCAATTTCATAAAACACCAATTACAATTGTAAATTGAAGCTGAACACCAGATATTGAAGGGGAATATTAACTCTTCAGCATGCTGAGCTGTAATTAGGCTGGTTTCAGTACATGCGTTACAAGGTTGAAAAAGGGAGGAGATGAAAAGAGCTGGCCCATTCATACCATACCAAGGGCAATACCCTGCTGTACCTTTTTCGAGCTGTGGTGCTGGAGAAGACTCTTGAGAGTCCCTTGGACTGCAAGGAGGTCAAACCGGTCAATCCTAAAGGAAATCAACCCTGACTGCTCATTGGAAGGACAGATGCTGAAGCTGAAGCTCAAATACTTTGGCCACCTAATGAGAAGAGAGGACTCACTGGAAAAGACCCTGATGCTGGGAAAGACTGAGGGCAAAAGGAGAAGGGGACGGCAGAGGATGAGATGGTTAGATAGCATCACCGATGTAATGAACATGAATTTGAGTAAACTCCGAGAGACAGTGGAGGACAGGAAGGCCTGGTGTGCTATGGTCCATGAGGTCACGAAGAGTCGGACACGACTGAACGACTGAACAACAACAAAAACAAACCTTTTTCCTAACAATGCCACCCATGCTTGGTTATTGGTTCTAAAAGATTCTGATGAGGAGGTTTTTCTTTCCTGTTTGATTTCAGTTGTTTTGTGGGGAAGAGGACAGCTCTTGGCTGTATCTGTGTTAAGTTCAGGATCAGTGGAAACAAACAGCAGCAAAATTCCTGGCCCAGAAAAAATAGTGTGGAGGCTGATTTGTAAAATTGGTCCCCGTGGCTGCGCACAAACACAGCCATGCAGGGTCTGACCAGGTTAGAGCTTGGATGCGAGGCAATCAGGAAATCCCTGGGCTGTAGTCTAGACTGGAAAACTGAAGGCAGTGGCAAAGCAACATAGGCATGACCTTGCAATCGCCAGGAGTCAAATTTAAGGGAGACTTTACTTTTAAAAAAGGGGGCGTGGTGTCTCAGCGGGTAAGACACCAGGCTTGTCGATCGGAAGATTGCAAGTTTGGAGGTTCGAATCCCTAGCCCTGCGTGCGGAGTGAGCTCCCGCACTAGCTCCAGCTCTTGCCAACCTAGCAATTCGAAAGCATGCAAATGCACTCCAAGCCTGGCTGGCAACTCGACAAGTCAGAGTTTCTCTGAGCTCTGAGCTCTGAGACCTGGCTAACTTTCTATCTTGTTTGCAGGGGTCTACAGACCACTGAAGTTTCCCCCTGGAGAAGGGGGAACCAGAAGATTGCTCACAGAGCCATTGTAATTGCCCACTCCTGTTTTTCTTTGTTGTTTCCACCGCGGAGAAGAACGGGGTGAATGCAATGAAATGGCCGAAGGAGGATCCTAGCTCTGCAAAGAACGTAAGTCTCTTGGGAGACACAAGAGTGACAGCCAGCTTTTAGACCACTTTATATTAGTTTTCTTTTTTAGATTAGCACATTTTTATTATCTAAAATTTATCTTTGGACTTCGTTCAAAATGTTGGCTAATTTTGTGTTTTCTTTGCTATAATTAATTTTGGTGGAAGTTTGATAGATTTTATTTTGGCAACATAGTGAACAAGTTTTGTATTTTTCTGCCTTTCTTTTGTATCAGAGAAATTGGGATTTAAGAGACTTTGTTGGTATTTCTTACTCGACAAACTAACTGACTTTTGAGAAATTGTTTGTTTGGGTTAAGCAGCTTGCAGCCTGAAGAATAAAGAAGAATAAAGAATAAAGTATAGAGAATGTGTGCCTCTCTACCTTTTTTTTTTTCTACTTTTTTTTAGAAAGGACTATCTTTCATTTGGAATATATCTTCATCTTTCCTTTTACAAACTGTTTGAAATACTGCTCTGTGGAATTTTTTCATCTCTTACTTTAAAAGCTTTTCTTACTTAAAGAAATAGACATTATTGATAAATAATAGAACAGCTGTTCCCTGCTCCCTGAGAAAATTTTTTGTTTTGGCTACGGCAGCTGATTACGATTTGAACATGGCATTTCTCACAGCACTTCAGGATTTTAAGGAAGAAACCAGCAAAAAATTTTTGCAAATTAAGAAATCCATAGAACGTATATTAATAGTTTTGATGGCTCAGGAACAGAAGATACAAGGGACAGATTTAGAAACAGAGGAAAGACCTTTCGAACCAGTAGAGAAACAGGGAAAGAGGACTTTGAATGTATTGGTACAGAAGAAGATTATGATATTTTACAGGAAGTGGTCTATTAAATGTTTGGGCATAAATACATTGTGGCAGCTGAGACAGGAAGATTTTAATATGCAAATTGATAGATATGGCAAAATAAACATTTTGATATCCCACATGAGTTACAGAAATAAACAAGTTGCATATTGTGATATTGGCATAACCTAAACAGGAGATTTATTGATATTGATTTGGAATGCAAGGTGAATGAAAATGCGGATTTGGTATTGTACACAGAGTAAGCACAGATATGAGAAACTTACAGATGCATAAAAACATGATATTTTAAGTGTAAGATACAAGATTATAAATAAATATGTTGATATTATATATTACTCTTTCTGGAGACACATTTATGAGAAGACAATGAGATGATGAGATGGAATTAGAATGTAGGTTATTACAAGAATATGTTGTATGTATTAGGTTATATGTTATGTTAGGTTTTGTATTTTTGCTATATTATGTATTATGTTATGTAATATGTTAGATTATGTATTAATGGAATATATAGTCATAACATGAACAGAATATACTGTATTTTATTAGACGTAGATAAGGCCTTTATTTGTTATACTAATTGGACTTTATTGAAGATATAAATATAGATGTAAAAATGGAAAGAGCAAATGGAAAACATTTAATTGATGCAACAATGAACATTTGATTACTATTCTAAGGAGTAGAAACCAGAGATGGATTGTTGGAAGATATCAAGAAAGGCGAAACCTATATGAAGAACAGAAGATTGGATTATAGAAATCAAAGGGTATATGACAAAGAAAAGTTTCTGTGTATTGTATAAAGGACTAACATTTAAAGTTAATTGTTGTACTTAAAGTTCAAGGATAAATTGGAGGACATCTATTTTCTATATTTTCTTTGTTTGTTATTTTTTGACTTCACTTTTTCTTTTCCTTTTTCTTACTTTGTATTTCTATTTCTTTTCTTTTGTATTAGCTCTTAATATGTATTTTAAAATTTAATAAAACTTATGGATAAAAAAAAAAGAAAGCATGCAAATGCAAGTAGATTAATAGGTACCACTTCGGTGGGTAGGTAACAGCGTTCCGTGCATGTCATGCGGCCACATGACCATGGAAGTGTCTTCGGACAACGCTGGCTCTTCGGCTAACAAACGGAGATGAGCACCGGCCCCTAGAGTCGGACACGACTGCACAAATATGCGGGGGGAACCTTTACCTTTACTTTTAAAAAGGGTGTTTTGTATTTCTTTCTTCAACAATTTTCTTTAATGGATCTGGATAAGGATATTAGCCTAAAATTATTTATGGAAACAGATGGGCACTGTCATCATCATGCATATTTTCAATCATTCCCATCACATGCTTCTCTTTTTGGGATAAGCAAAACTATGTAGAGTATCAAAGACGACTGTTGTTGTTTATTTGTTCAGTCGCTTCTGACTCTTCGTGACTTCATGGACCAGCCCACGCCAGAGCTTCCTGTTGGCCGTAGCTGTCCACAGCTCCCCCACGGTCGAGTCCATCACCTCCAGAATATCATCCATCCATCTTGCCCTTGGTTGGCCCCTCTTCCTTTTGCCTTCCGCTTTCCCTAGCATCAGCATCTTCTCCAGGGTATTCTGTCCTCTCATTATGTGGCCAAAGTACTTCAGTTTTGCCTTTAATGTCATTCCCTCAAGTGAGCAGTCTGGCTTTATTTCCTGGAGTATGGACTGGTTTGATCTTCTTGCAGTCCAAGGCACTCTCAGAATTTTCCTCCAACACCACAGTTCAAAAGCATCTATCTTCCTTCACTCAGCCTTCCTTATGGTCCAGCTCTCGCAGCCATAGGTTACTATAGGGAATACCATTGCAAAGAGGACTAAGGAATAGTAAATCCATAAAATCCATGATACAAGGAAAGGAAATATAATTAAATCTAGTTTACACCAATATCATTCAGTCTCTCAGTGCCCTTCTGTCCTTGCAAACCAGATTAGCTCCCACCAGATTCATTCACATATCCAAACACTGCATTTTCTTCTTATTTCTGAGGATCTCACCAGTTCCATCTAACCATGACTTTTTCAGTCTTTCCCTTCCTTTCAACCAATTTCTTTTGCAATTCAGTCCTCATCCATTCTCTCTATGTGACCAAACTATTCAACATATTTGTTTTGTACTGGTCACCTCCCTTTATGTACAATCCACATTCATTCAGCAGCCATTCATTCTGGACCTCTTCTCTTACCGCTTGTAATTCTTAAGTATCCCATTCCCACAACATTCAATATACGTTATGTTAGCTTTAATATACCCAGCTCTCACTTCCATATAACGTACTTACCCAGTTATCTGGGAACAGTTTGATCCTGTTGGACCTGAGGAAATGGACAGAATCCTCTGGACTGTAAATGCCACCACCTGTCATCTAGATCCATGCCCCTCCTGGCTGGTGAAGGCAGCTCAGGAGGTGACATGTGGTTGGGTCCAGACGATGGTTAATACATCCTTGAGAGAGGGGGCGTTTCTGGCTGCCTTTAAGGAGGCACTGGTGCACCCCCTCCTCAAGAAACTGTCTCTGGACCCTACTGTACTGGACAATTTTCGTCCAGTCTCCCACCTTCTCTTTTTAGGGAAGGTGGTTGAGAAAGTGGTGGTGTTGCAGTTCCAGAGGATTCTGGATGAAACGGATTATCTAGACCCCTTTCAGTCAGGTTTCGGGCCCGGATATGAAACAGAAACAGCATTGGTTGCACTTATGGATGATCTCTGGTGGGAGAGGGATGGGGGCAGTGCATCCATCCTTGCTCTTCTTGACCTCTCAGCGGCTTTTGATACCATTGACCATGGTATCCTTTTGGGGCAGCTCAGGGAGTTGGGGGTGGGTGGCGTGGTTTCGCGCTGGTTCACCTCCTTTCTCCAGGGCCGGTCCCAATCGGTGTTGATAAGGAGTGAGAGATCCAACCCTCAGCCCCTCCTTTGTGGGGTACCACAGGGTTCGGTTCTGTCAGAATGGAGTCTGACTCTGAATCAGAGGAGGGGGAATTAGCCGTGTGGAAAAGTACAGAAGGCGGGAAAGTCGAAGCAGAGCTTGACTCGGCGGGAAACCTAGAATGGGAAAATTCAGAGCTGCTGATTGGCGAAAGCCAGAGGGTGGATTTGCCACCGCCTATCAGCGCCAGAGATCGAAGGGCGGAAAAGCATGCCAAGCAAAATGCTTGATTGGTCCCCGCTTGAAAACAGCGGGAAGAGAATGGGATAAAAAGGCACCAGAGAGAGGAACGGGTTGCTGGAGACAACCATTCATCAGACTCTTCATTGAGTATCGAACCCCACCCAGCGCCAGAGCCTTCAGCAGAAAACCCCACAGACTCTAAGCCAGTTTGTGCTTCTGAGGTACTCGCTCCTGTGATGCCTGGCTTTGATGCCGCATATTGTCCTGCCGCTGTTCCTGACCACATGACAAAGCCTTGCCTTGTTGCTCCTCAGCGCTCTTCTGCCGAGTCTTGCCTTGCTGTCCCACAGGGATTCCTAGCCGAGCTCTGTTTTGCCACGCCACAGCATTCCACAGCTGAGTCTTGCATTGCCATTTCGTGGAGCCATCCTGCCGAGCCTTGCCTAGCTCCTGCACCAGACTCCCAATCCTGTCCTGCTGTGGCACCCATTGTATCTCCATTGCCTCCTTGGACTTAAAGACATTGCTAGCCTGCACCCACTGCCATTGCAATCTCCAAAGTGAATCAGCCAGGATTTTTGTGTAAACATATGTAATTATTGTAAATAAACCTGTTAACCACCTCTTCCTGTGTCGGGTTTCAGTTGGAACAGGACAGGTTCTCTCTCTGCTCCTCTTCAACATCTACATGAAACCACTGGGTGAGATCATCCATCACTACGGGATGAAGTATCATCAATACGCTGATTGTTTTATTTATTTCGTATGGCTTTTTTTTTCTTGCTGGGAAATCCCTTGTGAGGTCCAGCAGCCGGCTGTGTAGACTATTTAGCCGTGACAAGTTACGTTGCCCGGGGTGCACCATGGGGGACTAGTCACCCTCTCTTGGTGCCTGGGGGGCTGTGGGGGTTTGGAAGGGGAACAACAGGCTTCAGCTGAGCCCTGGTAAGACGGAGTGGCTGTGGGTGAATGGCTCCTCTGTATCTGGGAAATTTTCATCTTTAGTTCTGGATGGGGTTGCACTGGCCCAGACAGACCCGGTGTGGAATCTGGGGGTCCTTCTGGACTCACGACTCCTGCTCAAAGAGCATGTGGCAGTCATGGCCAGGAGGCCCTATGCTCAACTCCGTGTTGTGTTCCAGTTACGCCCTTTCCTGGATCAGGAAGCCCTCCAAACAGTCATTCATGCATCTCCCATATAGACTGTTGCAATGTGCTCTACATGGGGCTACCCTTGAAGTGTATCTGGAAGCTACAGCTGGTCCAGAATGTGGCTGCGGGCAATTCTTGGTGCCCCAAGATCAGCACATGTAACACCTCTGCTGCACTTGGTACCAGTTTGCTTCTGGGTCCAATTCAAGGTGTTGGTTATCACCTTTAAAGCCCTACATAGCATGGGTCCAGGTTACCTGAGGGACCGTCTCATCCCCATTACATCATCCCGTCCCACCCGGTCATGCAGAGAGGGCATGTTATGGACCCCATCTGTAAGAGAATTTTGTTTGGTGGGGTCCAGGAAGTGGGCCTTCTCTGCAGTGGCTCCCGCCCTCTGAACATTCTGCCCCTGGAGGTGAGGCAAGCCCCATCACTCCTGACCTTCCGGAAGAACCTGAAGACCTGGCTCTGCCACCTTGCTTGGGGCAGGAAGGGGAGTAGTTACTCTTGGGGATGGCTGACACCTTAGAGTACTCCTCACACACATATGAACTGAACTAGATCTTTTACCGCCATCTGGATTTTATTTATTTTCTATATTTATATCCTGTATTTGTATTTATATTTTATTATTTACTATTTATGGTTATTGTTTTTAACTTGTTAGCTTTATTGTAAACCATCCAGAGTCCCTCTTCTGGGGGGAGATGGGCGGTGGCAAAATTTGAAAAATAACAAAAATAACAAAAATAGCAGAAGCACTCTTATACAAAACATCTTTTGGCAAACATTCATTCCTAACAATAGATCATAACTACTCACTACAATATGTTTTTACCCGCATTTTCACATCTTAAAATTCTTCTATTCATTTCCTAATTTTTAGTAAACATTCTACCAAAAACACAGATTGATCTACTTCATTTTTTTACTATTTATGTATTCCTTGTAATGATTTGTGCTACTTTCTTGTCAAACATGAACTTCATCCGACACATTAATTTTCAGATATGTATTCCTCATTGCATCAGAAGATGTATCTAACATTCACTGCAAATCATTTAACTTCTCAGCCAACCATCATCATCTGCACACAAAAGTACACATACACTCACATCCCAAGTAACATACCTCTAACATCACCACAAGCATTCCTTATATATTTATCCATAAAAATATTAAATGAGCAAGGGGATAGAACACATCCTTGTTTTACTTCCTGCTTTATGCTGAGCCATTTGTTAAGCATTCCATTTATTCTAAGTCATACTTTCCTTCCATTATTTGCCCCATCTGTTGCATTCAGTAACCAACCTTCAGTTCTATATTCATGCAAAACATTCCGTAATTCAAGCCTATTCACTTTATCATATGCTTTCTCTAAACAAACATTTAATAAGCTTTTTTTTCTCACATTCATTTGTTTCTCAATTGTCTACTGAAGAGCAAAATCTGATCTGCATATCTCTTGTCCAGCATAGCCACACCGAACATCCCAAATTTTGCTCACTGTCATGTCTCATACCTTTCCAATCAGAATTCTGCCAAACATCTCCCCAGGTACCCTTAACAAACGAATCTGCTGTATTCATATTTGCTACTTTTTGCATTCATAATTTTGCATTCATATTTGCTACCTTTCCTTTTGTATAGGGGAACTATAGCACTCTTTCAATATCAGATACAGATGCAGCCTTCACACATATTAAACAAGCCATTGTTGTTCAGTCGTTAAGTCATGTCTGACTCTTCGTGACCTCATGGACCATAGCGCACCAGGCCTTCCTGTCCTCCACTGTCTCCCGGAGTTTACTCAAATTCATGTTCATTACATTGGTGATGCTATCTAACCATCTCATCCTCTGCCGTCCCCTTCTCCTTTTGCCTTCAGTCTTTCCCAACATCAGGGTCTTTTCCAGGGAGTCCTCTCTTTGCATTAGGTGGCCAAAGTATTTGACCTTCAGCTTCAGTATCTGTCCTTCCAATGAGCAGTCAGGGTTGATTTCCTTTAGGATTGACTGATTTGACCTCCTTGCAGTCCAAGGGACTCTCAAGAGTCTTCTCCAGCACCACAGTTCAAAAGCATCAATTATTTGGCGCTCAGCCTTCCTTATGGTCCAACTCTCACAGCCATACATTAAAGGTAAAGGTAAAGGTTCCCCCCGCACATTTGTGCAGTTGTGTCCGACTCTAGGGGCCGGTGCTCATCTCCGTTTGTTAGCCGAAGAGCCAGCGTTGTCCGAAGACGCTTCCATGGTCATGTGGCCGCATGACACGCGTGGAACGCTGTTACCTACCCACTGAAGTGGTACCTATTAATCTACTTGCATTTGCATGCTTTCGAATTGCTAGGTTGGCAAGAGCTGGAGCTACTGCGGGAGCTCACTCCGCACACAGGGCTAGGGATTCGAACCTCCGAACTTGCAATCTTCTGATCGACAAGCCTGGCATCTTACCCGCTGAGCCACCACGCCATACAGCCATACATTACTACTGGGAAAACCATAGCTTTAATTATAAGGACCTTTGTTGGCAAGGTGAGGTCTCTGCTTTTTAATATGCTGTCTAGGTTTGCCATAGCTTTCCTCCCAAGGAGCAAGCGTCTTTTAATTTCATGGCTGCAGTCACTGTCTGCGATGATCTTGGAGCCCAAGAAAATAAAATCTGTCACTGCTTCCATTTCTTCCCCTTCTATTTGCCAGGAAGTGATGGGGCCAGATGCCATGATCTGAGTTTTTTTAATGTTGAGTTTCAAGCCAGCTTTTGCACTCTCCTCTTTCACCCTCATCAAGAGGCTCTTTAGTTCCTCTTCACTTTCTGCCATTAGGGTGGTATCGTCTGCATATCTGAGGTTGTTGATATTTCTCCCGGCAATCTTAACTCCAGCTTGTGATTCATCCAGCCCGGCATTTCTCATGATGTACTCTGCATATGTTAAATAAGCAGGGTGATAATATACAGCCTTGTCGTACTCCTTTCCCAATTTTGAACCAATCGGTTGTTCCATGTCCGGTTCTAACTGTTGCTTCTTGACCCGCATACAGGTTTCTCAGGAGACAGGTAAGGTGGTCTGGTACTCCCATCTCTTTAAGAATTTGCCACAGTTTATTGTGATCTACACAATCAAAGGCTTTAGCGTGGTCAATGAAGCAGAAGTAGATGTTTTTCTGGAACTCTCTTGCTTTTCCATGATCCAGCGAATGTTAGCAATCTGATCTCTAGTTCCTCTGCCTCTTTGAAACCCAGCTTGCACTTCTGGTAGTTCTCGGTTCACATACTGCTGAAGCCTAGCTTGTAGGATTTTGAGCATAACCTTGCTAGCATGTGAAATGAGCGCAATTGTACGGTAGTTTGAACATTCTTTGGCATTGCCCTTCTTTGGAATTGGAACGTAAACTGACCTTTTCCAATCCTGTGGCCACTGTTGAGTTTTCCAAATTTGTTGGCATATTGAGTGCAGCACTTTAACAGCATCATCTTTTAAATTTTAAAATTTTAAATAGCTCAGCTGGAATACTGTCATCTCCGCTAGCTTTGTTGCTAGTAATGCTTCCTAAGGCCCACTTGACTTCACTCTCTAGGATGTCCAGCCCAAGGTCAGTGAGCACACCATCGTATTTATCAGGGACATTAAGATCTTTCTTGTATAGTTCTTCTGTGTATTCTTGCCACCTCTTCTTAATCTCTTCTGCTTCTGTTAGGTTCCTGCCTTTTTTGTCCTTTATTTATTTATTATTTATTTATTATTTAGATTTATATTTATATTTTTATTATTTATTTATTTATTTATCCTATTTATACCCCGCCTATCCCCTCCCTACTGGAGGACTCTAGGCGGCTTACAACAACATCAGTACATTTTTCCAATTATACATCACATATCATTTTTGTAAATTTACCGCGCGATAGGGAAGAGGGCAGGGAACCGGCTCTTCGGCTGCAGGCACTGGACTACAAGCCCCAACATGCCTCGCTTCTGTGCCGGCTGCTGACGTCCAGGAAGCTGTTCTTTTCTGGATCCGTCGTCCTCCGCCGTCATCACCGGGATTCCCTAGGTCTTCTTCGGAACGAGGACGACCCTCCGCTGGACGCCGGCAAATTGACCCACGAAGTGGTACCCATTTATCTACTCGCATATGCTTTCGATCCGCTGGGTGGGCGGAAGCTGGAGCTAGTGGCGGGAGCTCACCCCACCCCGCGGTTTCGAACTGCCGACCTTATGGTCGGCAGACTAACGGCTCAGCGGTTTAACCTGCTGAGCCACCGCGCTCCATATTACCGCCCATCTCCTCCAACGGATGACCCTGGGCAGTTCACAATAAAATCATGCCCATCTTTGCACAAAACGTTCCCTTTAGCCATACAAGCCATACAGCCACTCAATAAGCAAACCATATTTATATTTTAATATTTCTCCAATATTGTATCCAGGCTATTGCCTCATCTAAGAACACCTACCTTCCCTTCACTGTGATACATAAACTGATAGATTCAATTATTCTGACAAAATCTGGATCAACTGTATTACAATCTGTCTCTTCCAAGTCTTCTTGTATTTAATGATAGACAAAAATATGTATTATGGGAAACTCTGATTAATTATTTATTGAAATAATGAAAGAAATTAAATTTAGTCATTGAGTTAAGCATTACTACTTATCTGAAGACTCTTTCTGCCTCTGCTGTTTCATAGCTAAGCTAATAAGACAAATTATGTTTACATTTTCAACCAAAAAATATTTATTTCTTAAACTTATGCCTATTTAAATTCAGAGAAGCTAACCCAGACTTTACTTTTGATTGGTTGATTTATTGATTGGTTGATTGATTATATGCCATCAAGTCAGTGTTGACTCTTAGTGACCACAAAGATAGATTTTCTCCAGGACACTCTGTCCCAAACCTGGTCCTTCAGATCTTCAAAATGGTGCACCCATTGCTGCTGTAACTGAGTCCATCCACCTTGTTGCTGATCGTCCTCTTTTCTCTTTCCTTCCACTTTTACTTTAATCTCTTCCATATGTGCCACATAATGCCACAAAGAGTGGCCATCATCTCTGGAGATAGGGGACAATAATCAAGATTATCTTCCGTATTCAGTTCCTTTTGACCAGCAAAAGGCTTGAGATACCCATGAGGCTATTCATCATGCAAACTGACCTTTAAAGAGTATGTGTCATTTCTCCCTGTTTTCATGGAACATTGCTGGCTGGATGTGCAAAAGCTCTGACACTCCTTGTATTAATCATTTAAGTAAGTTTGATATTGGGTCATGGAAACATTGAGCTAGATGGATATTGCTCACATTCAGTTAGCAAGAAGAAAGAGGGCAAATCTAGGGGTAGATCTGGTTGTCTCCACAGCCCTGCAAGCAAAAGTCATAAAGCTTACCTCCCATGTACAGTGGGCTGGTTACAACTCTAATGAAGTTTAAACACTGAAATCATCTTTCAATTAATATTTATCTGACTCCATGACACCCGAGTTCATTAAAAATTGCGGCATGAGTTAACACACTAATTGTTCATCTGCCCATCTGGCTACATATGTTATCAGTATGGACACTTGAATGCTAGAATGGGATTAAATGATAAGGCCTTACATGCAAAATATGGTAAACTTATTTAATATTGTATGCCTCTTAGAGTCTGACAAGTAGGTAGCATAGTAATAATGGTAATACATACATACATGCTGCCCTCTAACTACTGAAGGTGTGTTTCCTTACTTTTGTGTATTTCCAAGGATGCTAAATGCAATTTACCAGGATTTAAAGTGGCCCAGATGGCTAATCAGCTGGTTCTATTTATTCTAAATAGCACAATGGTGGGTGATAAGCCAGGAGACTTTACTATGCAAAATGTCAACCCTTGACTATGCTAATGGCATCCTGCAATCTAGTAAGTTATGTTTGCCACTTAGAGGTTGATCCCCATCCAGGTAGCAATCATCTGTCACTTGCCCTAAATGCTCTCTAATGGGCCTTTTTGTGTGGAGGCAGTATTTAATTTCAACACTAAGGCAGATTCTGGATTTGCTCAGATCAAGTGGAATGAGCACATCAACAGAGCTCTAGGCAATCTGCAATTTTGTTTTGTGGATTAAGAAATGTTATTCTTGACCATTACGGTACAATCATCCAGAGGCTACTGGAGTATCTAATCAATAAAAATAAAAAAATATATATTCAGAAGCTCTGGCAAAGATTCAGATCTAAAACAAGGATTGATCAAGAATAGTATCTATAGGACAAAAAAAATAACAATTGTTAAGTCTATAGGTTCAACCCATTGATAACTTTCTGCATTTATTGGAAACCCAATAACCTCCCCAGATTTATTGGAAAGGAAAAGGCATTATAAAGCCTTTTTGAAGGTCAAAGCTTTAAAAGCTACTTGGCAACAGTTAATACAGTCTGTTAGATTAAGGGACTCAACCAATTTCTGGTGTAACATCACAGGCTATTCTAATGCAAGTCCATCCTATTCACATGCCATATCCCCCCCCCCCCCCCCGGCCAGGTGTAGAAGTCCCATTTTTTTTAATGCTTTAAAATATCTGAGACAATCCTTTGGCTCCAACTATACTTCCTTGGTGGTCATTTACTTAACTGGCTGTTTTCCCAGCCACAGATATTCAAGAACTGACAAATCAGCTGCAAACTGGCAAGGCTCCAGATTGTGGTCGTATTCCAGCTGAGCTCATTAAAGCAAATGCTGAGTGGTGGGTTCAGATTTTGACATCTCTTTTTATTTCAATCAAACAGCCTATAATTGTAATAACTTGGGCATGGCTATCAATATCTTAATTAAAAACAAAACAAAAATGGAACATCTAGGGCAGAGCTTTCCAAACTTTTCATGTTGGTGACACACTTTTTAGACATGCATCATTTCGCGACACACTCTTACAGCAGGGCATCATTTCGCGACACACTCTTACAGCAGGGCACAAGGCAGGCACTAGGACCTGTGGGGAATCACAGCAGGTTTGGAGGCAGCGAGGAACAAGACAGGCACTAGGACTTGTGCGGAATCACAGCAGGCTTGGAAGCAGCAAGGCACAAGGCAGGCACTGGGACCTGCGTGGAATCCTGGCAGGGCTCGGAGGCAGCAGCAGCCGCGACACACCCAGACACTGCAGCCGACACACTAACGTTTCCCGACACACAGTTTGGAAAGCTCTGTATTACAGACTATAGTAAGCTGGAGAGGTGTTCCTGCTTCTGTAAATTACCCAACAACCTGCTGGGGTTAGCCTGTAAGAAACTGAAGCATGGTATCCAAAATGAACAGGAGCACTCAAGGCAATATAACAGTAAAGTGCACTTTGAAAGCAGAGCAGAAAAATGTGTGCTCAGGTTGCTTTGATGGTGAGTGCAGAATTAATAGAAAACTGTTTTCTTTTAATCCCCCCTCATCATCAGAGCAACCTGAACACACACTGCTGTGTGCACACTCTCCTGTTCCCTGCCCATAGTGAGTGCAGTCAGGCAGTGTGGATAAGCAATAATACGCAACCCTCAGTCATGACATAAAAATTGTATTCCCACTCAAGGGTTAATCAGAGCTGTTTACTAACCCATTTCCTTTTCAAATGTTATAACTCTTTAGGTTGCATCCTATGGACTCTCACCCTCTTCAAACAGCTGGAAAAGGTTACCCAACTATGCAGATGACACTATGATTTTTTCACAGATTCTAGCCAGCCTCAGTAGAGCATTGAGGACCCTTTCTCAGTAGTGTACTGATAACTATCCACTGATTAATTAGAAGACAAGCCACAAGATGAATAACTGGAACATCCATGGCAACATTACTGAGCAGATTAAATACTTGGGGGTGGGCATTTCATGCCTCCTACAAGAGAAGGGCCCAAACTGAAAACAAGGCACTAACGGCAGAAAGAAAGGCTGCAACTATTGTATGCTTGTGTCCTGTTGTTATTTGCTTAAAAGAAGGCGGGCTTATCTCTGCGGCCATCAAGCTGTTTGAAGCCAACTGCTCCTTCTTACCTCCCTCCAACCATGGCACGAAGATGCCTCTCTAACCGTTTTTAAAGGACACAGCCTCACAAAATTGCTGTTATCCCATCCCCAGCCCTTCATCTTTAGTGGCTCCTGTTTAGAAGAACTGCTGTCCCTCTTCTCCCTGTACATCGATGCCTCCTCAGTGATGTTGTTGGTGAAGCAGTTGGGGGCTGGGATCTGCCTGCTCCGTCGGCCATTTTAGGCTGATGCAGACATACCCTTTACAGGTGCTCAGCGCTGTGCTCCATGGCCATCTTGGCTTGCCTTACGCAAGCCTTTTGCCTTATGCAGAGGCAACTGAGGGAAGGGGAAGATGCAGGAAAAATCACCTTGAGCTCAGTTCACTGCTAAGTAGCCATGCACAGCATCGCGTGATTACGCATGCGAAGCAAAGTTTGCCTGCCCGTGGTATAATCTTGCAGCCTGGGACCTGCTCCTACTTTTGGAAGCCCATCTTTCGTGGAAATCAAAGGAGCTTAGTCCCAATAAATTCTTATTTGTATGGCACGGTTACAAGTTAAATGCCCAGCAGCACAGCTTGGTTCCAATTGGTGGTTATTTTTTTAATAAATGAATGAACTGATCAATTTCCTGATAGCTACAACCATGGTCATTTTGAATAAGTGATTTGTCCATTGCAGAGGAAGGCAGTTTTCAAAAAGAGGGGTTCCCACCACCTGCTACTATCTATAACATAGCTAAATCCTGCATGGTGGTGTCTAGAGAGTGACAAGTTAAAGAAATAATTCAGCTTCCTTGCCAGCTGCAGTGCATCAGCCTCTGTTGCTTCTGTGATACTGTCTGTTTCAATTATGTACTGCATTGCTGTTTGGCCTTTGGGGTTTCTGCGGGGTATTTTTAGTTGCTGGTCTTTGGCCATAATAAGGATATCTATCTATCTACTGAAGCACATACACACAGCATTAATTTGCCAACCATAAATCTAAAGACTCGAAGCAGAAGTATATCACAGTGCCCTAGAAAGGCTTGTGGCAAGTATGGCAGCTCTGATTTCCTACTCTTGGCTTGAATAACGACTCCATACAGTATATAAAAGCTACCTGAATAATTGTGCCCTTTGATCATGCCAAAAGTTCTCTTTTGCATCTATATTTTATATCCCAGTGAGACATCATTTCTAAGTGATCTGAAACAAAGCTTGATCTCAAAAATGTCAAACATGAGAGAGAGAAAGAGAGAGAGAGAGCGCTGAGTATTGCAATCTTTGTAGTTCCCACTCTCAAAGACTCTGCAGTTTCTTTTAACTCCATCAATTAAAGTTGACTTAGGAAAACAAGTCACCACTTTTGTGTTGCACCCAACTGTACCACTGGTGCGTGTTCCATTAGAATAATATGTCTTGAAGAACATGCTGTAGCATATGCTTCCAGGGTCCCAGCTGATATCACTGCTATGAACTGGCAGTACTATTCCTGCCTACCACCATGGCAGCCTGGACTCCAGCCAAGATCCTGCAATTCACCACAACAGATTTTCCCCAAAGAAAGACAAAGTTCCCCGCCTGCTGTAGTGAGCTACTGATTGTTCAAAACTGGGAATGGGGAGCCAATTGCCCCCATTCCAACCTAGCAATTCAAAAAGCATGCAAATGCAAGTAGATGAATAGGTACCACTTCGGTGGGTGGGTAGGTAACAGCGTTCCGCGCGCATCATGCCAGCCACATGACCGTGGAAGCGTCTTCGGACAACGCTGGCTCTTCGGCTAACAAACGGAGATGAGCACCGGCCCCTAGAGTTGGACACGACTGCACCAATGTGCGGGGGGAACCTTTCTATTCGAAGTTGAAATTCTGCTAATTGGACAGAGATAGAGCAGAGAGTACAGTGCTCAAGTTGTCAGAGCTTGCCTCAGCATCCTTAGAATTGAGGCATTTTCTTTTATTAAGGGGCATCTAGATAGGTGTACAAATGAAACTACAATTGTCTATGTCAGTGTTTCTCAACCTTGACAACTTTAAAATGTGTGGACTTCAACTCCCAGAATTCCCCAGCCAATTCTGGGACTTGAAGTCCACACATCTTAAAATTGTCAAGGTTGAGAAACACTGATCTATGGAGTTCCCTTGGCAACGTATCACCTATAGTTTACATAACAAAAGGATGTATCTAGCCAAATCTCTCCAGGAGAACTAATCAACTTTAACCAGTCCTGCTGGTACATTAGTGCTCCCTTATAATGCAAAATTATACGGCAGTTACATTTTTTTGGCATATTTTTTCAAGACAATATGATTAGCCACAGTCTATAGCTAATACTTTCTCATCTCTGTTAATCTAAAATGTTGGTTTGTGGCACAGCTTCCTTTTACCTCCATCCTGTTCTTTGCTCTCCAGAGAATATATGTTGCTAAAAGTGTTTTGTTGCAACTTGTCAATCGAACCATTTCCTTTGTTAGGAGAAACATTCTGTTACGCAATTTAAAGATTTATTTTTTAAAAATAAATGAGCAGGTCTGCCTCACGAGCCTATTAGGACTTGCTCTTTCAGAATAAATGTCTGCACCGTGTAACAGATGGGGAAGAGTTTTCAGCAATATGTAACTGCTGGTGGGTGGAGGACTGTTACAAGTGTATAAAAGGACCCCTGTCTTTTTATTGGTGAAGTGTTGGAGGACATGTGCAAATCATAGTTGCTCATTAAATCACTGGGAATCCAAACTAGGTGAAAAAGGGCCCACAAAACTAAAGCTCTGCAACAATGACATCCAGCATTTGGAAACCATGGGAACCAGCCATGGGAGGGGAGAGCACTGCAATTAGACTTAAGTTGGATACACTCTGTAGAATCACATCAACGTGGGTATCAAGTTAACCAAAGCAAGTTCAGAGGAAAATGAATTGGGGAAAGAAATGGCTGTATCGCAAGCTTTTGTAGCTGTAATGCAGCAGAGAGTACTAGAAACCATTTGGGCTCAGACCAAAGGCCACGACAGGCCAGAAACCCCACCGAGCGGCAGTTTCTATTTGTTCTAGGAGCTATTGATTTCAGAGTTCAAAAAGAGCCCTCAGAACAATAACAACAGCTTGTTTTATTATTTGTTAAAAGCTTGGTTTACAGCTTCACTGGGGGAGGCGGGGGGGGGGGGGGGGGAGACATTTTTTTGACCTAAAAAGCCAGGTGATCTCTCTGGGATGATAAAGTGATTGTGTACAATTCCTCTTGACCCAGATCCACTAACTTCCCATTCTGAATGAAGGATGAATTGAAGAGTATTTTGTGTTCGCTGAATGAGATCTAATGGGCAGTCACCTGGTTGCCAAGGAGGCCATTGTTTCAAGCGATGTTTCTAAATTTTTAAGAGTCAGGCAGAAATTCCATAAAATACAAATCCTTGATTTAAACAAGATGGCTTCCACCACCTCATTCTAAAGGCACTTCCACATCACCCCACTTCTACACACCAGTCCTCAAAAATAGTTTGAAGATGACTGGCAATTGTCTTCAAACCTAATCTACTGATTTAGCAACACTGAGAAAAAGGAACAAAAATCACTGACCTGACATAAGCTGCCACGGATTCTGCAACAACAATAATAATGAAATATCCCTACCCACCAAATATTCCTAACAAACGAGAAAGAAATTGCTTCCACCTTTCCCACCCTACAATCCATGTCTTGACTCATAACATGTGCATTTGTCCAAATGAGGGAAAAAATGAAGCTAGAAAAGCATCAAGCCATCCTTTCTCCTGAAAGACCTGAAGCCCAAAAGCCAGAAACTCTGGTGAGGCAAGTCTTCATGCAAATGGAGAAATGGATCACACAACCAGTGTCCAAAAAGTGGAAAAGTTTTCTAGTGGTTTCAAACACACTGCAACCGAGTAAACTGCATCTTTGGTAGAGCTCTGGAAACACAGCCATATTTGTGGAGCTGCAGGCATCCAGAGCTGCTCTTGAATGGTGCAGAATCCTCATGTGGAAGTGCCTATGTGTCTCTCTGCAGGCTTAGATTGAATTATTTTGCCAACTTAATATTTTCTTTCCAAAAGGGCAACATTTCAAGTCAACATCAGAAGACATTCAGCTACATAGACTGAAGAGACCCAAATCACACCATTTACAGTTAAGCAGATGAATGGATGGAGCTGACAGAAGGAACAGCAAATGGCGACCTGATCTTACCACAAGTTCTCTGAACATCCAAAAAGAATTATTTTTTCTGATAAGCTGGGAAAAAAGCTGTAAGATACCTAAATTTGGATTTCCTTACAGCTATTTGGTTTGTGCTGCAAAGCTCTGGATGGCCAAGTATTGGCAGCAGAGTAAGAACTTTCTGTGTCTCTTCACTGCCATCTAGTGGCTCTTTGAATTTTTTGTAGCCCAGATCTGATAGTCCCAGTATATTCTGTCTTTTTGTTTTCTATCATGCAAATCAGTACTAGGCTGACCATATTTTCTTCAGACAAAAACGGGACATTTGGGATGGCAAAACGGGACAGGGTCTTATGCCAACATGCCGGCCTCCAAACCCCGCCCCCCAGTCCACGCAATTGGCTCCCACCTGCAAACCCCGCCCCCGCCCCACACGATTGGCTCCCGCCTGCAAACCCCGCCCCCATCAGCGTGATTGGCTCGAATTTTAATTTTTCTTTATTTTTAAAGGTTTTTTTTTTCTTCTAGCAGTAAATGGTGTGTCAGAGCTGGTGTGTTTGGGGGAGGCCGGAGTACACACACTGTGCACACAGCACCGTCATCGGCCGGGGAACAAGGGGCGGGGATGGAGGGGATGGAGGCCCACCACTGCCCCATCCCCCCTTGGCCGAAGGAGGAGAGTCACTGCTGCTGCCACCGCCGCAGAGCAGGAGAAGCAGGAGGAGCCAGCTGCGCTCGGCTGCTTCAACCACACCATTCCGCCCCTTGCTGCCCGCTGAAGCTCCCCAGGGTGGCCGGCTCCTGCTTCTCCTGCTCGGAGGCCCGACAACTCTCCTCCCTCGGCCAAGCCCGATCAGATGCACATACACACATTTTTCTTCTTATATCTCTTTTTTCCCCCAGCCCCCCCTATGTTTGTATTTTTATTTTTATAGTTTATTAATCTCTACTTAATATTATATTCTTTTTGAATATATATAGAAGAAAGAAGAAAAATGTAAATCAAGTATTTACACAATTTTTTGTTAAGAAAACTGGAGGTATTTTAATGAAATGTACGTAAGTATTGTATGGTAAAGATGTATAAGTCAAAAATTGAATTTGAAATAAATACTTAATAAATCAGTAATATAACATAAGAGAAGAAAAAGAAAATAGTGATAAGGTTAGAAATAGATATATATAAATAAAGTAGTTAGAAAGGGTTAGAGGAAGAAGAAGGGAAGAGGGAAACAGGGAAAATAATTTAGAATAAAGATGTTATATGAAATATATTAGATAATGAATATTATAAATCAAATGTAAATATGTATACATAAATGTAGTTATTGTTATGTGTAGCGGCAACAACTCTCCTCCCTTGGCCAACCCTGATCAGATGCACACACACACACTCACACACTCACAGGACAGACTGCCCTCGGCAGGAGCCAGCCGCGCTGAGGGGCTTCAGCCACACCACTCCGCCCCTCGCCACCCGCTGAAGCCCCCAAGCATGGTCAGCTCCTGCCAGGGCAGTCTGTCCTGTGAGTGTGTGTGTGTGTGTGTGTGTGAGAAGCAGGAGCGGCCACCCTGGGGAGCTTCAGCGGGCACCAAGGGGCGGAGTGGTGTGGCTGAAGCAGCGGAGCGCAGCCAGATTCTCCTGCTCAGCGGCCCGCCAACTCTCCTCCCTCGGCCAAGCCCAATCAGATGCACACACACACACTCACACACTCACAGGACAGACTGCCCTCGGTAGGAGCCAGCCGCGCTGAGGGGCTTCAGCCACACCACTCCGCCCCTCGCCACCCGCTGAAGCCCCCAAGCATGGTCAGCTCCTGCCAGGGCAGTCTGTCCTGTGAGTGTGTGTGTGTGTGTGAGAAGCAGGAGCAGCCACCCTGGGGAGCTTCAGCGGGCAGCAAGGGGCGGAGTGGTGTGGCTGAAGCAGCCGAGCGCAGCCGGATTCTCCTGCTCAGCGGCCCACCAACTCTCCTCCCTAGGCCAAGCCCGATCAGATGCGCACACATACACACACACGCACCCCATACGCTCTTTCTCCAGCCTCCCCATGACCAAATGCACCCGGACCTGTTGCAGGGAGGCTGGAGAAAGAGGGTGTGGGGTGCCTGTGTGTGTGTGTGTGTGTGTGCGCGCGATTACGCTGAGCAAGTAATCTGCGCGCACACACACGCACGCACCCTCTTTCCATAACCTTCCCCTGGCCTCACCACTGCTGGGCAGACAATCTCAGGATCAGGTAAGGAGGCAGGAACCTGGACTGTGGTGCTGCTTCTGCTGCTGGGATCGCACGTGGCAACTGGGCTTCCAGTTGCCGCGCTGATAGGGCCTCTTCCGGGCTGCCTCCAATGGCAAGTCTGGCTCCAGTCCTCCTTCCTGTCTTCCTGTCCTCCTTCCCGCCGGGTTTAAAAAAGGGAGAAAATTGAGATTTTGATCAAAACGACGGGACGGTGGAAAAATGCTAAAATAACGGGACTGTCCCGTTCAAAACGGGACGTATGGTCACCCTAATCAGTACCAACTTGCCAAGAGTGACTAATTGAATTATATTTCACTGCAGCTTGAAATGCAAGGGGAATCACAAAGCAAATGACAATGCACTTGTGTATTAAGATGATGCAACATTGCAAATGGTGTTGACTCAGGGAGAAATCAGTATAACCAAGAAATGCAGAGTTGGAACCCAAAATATACAGATATTGAAGGTATGTTACCAAACCCAAGGAAATAATGTGTTGAAAGAGAAGTCACAGAGGTTTTGTTTTCTAACCTTTCCCAAAGAGATAAAGACAAAGGTATTGAAGCCTGCACCTCTACCTTTGTCTTTTTAAAGAATTAACAATTGACTTTACTGCACAGGAAAAGACAGATAGGAACTAGGCTTTCCTTTTTCATTCCAGGTGTTTAGAGAAAATGATAGGTTAACATCCCAATTTTCTGTCCCAGATTGCAGATACTGTTGGTAGTTCTCATTGATTCTCTTCAAAATATGTTGCAAATTTATTTATACAGCTAAGCTGTGAGAACAAAGATGAAGAGGATAGAATCATTACCATCCTGATGTAATCCCCAGCTCTCCTGTCAGTGTGAGATACTGAATACATTTTAGGAAAATCAATTATATAATAACTACAAGTTCTTCTCACTTACACCCACACAGTTCCAGTGACGTCAACATGGACTGGAGAATTCAGCCTTCCTTGTTCACAAATTCACTGCAAGACCATATATCTTAGGAAGCCTCACTGCCTGCCTGAATAATTTAAACATGGGCATATGTGTAATTAAATGAATGATCAAGCAGAGATAGATTTAATATTGTTTACTTCAAATTGCTTGAAATTTAGCATCAGCTTAACAAATAAATGGACAGATGTAATAATAGTGTAGGCTCCTTGACCACAGGGCAAGAGGCATTTAGAAAGTAAAAGAGACAAACAGAACTATCTGATCTCACTTTAGTGTGTGGTGAAAAAATACTACATTTTTTACAAGCATGCAGAGAAAATCAGTGACCATAAAATACTGAATGTATTAAAGAGTGTTGATGTAACTGTCATTACTGTTTAGAGTACCCCTGTAAAGGGGAGTTATGTCTGAAGGAAAAGCTTGAAGAGCAAAAAGTTCATACACTGCTGGTTTGATTTCTCTTTGTTATAGGGCTACATCCTTCAAGCTGCAGGTGATAACTTGTCAATTGCTGTTACTGTCCTGTTGTTTGGAACTGAACCATCTGTACAGCAAATGCTTAAGTGTTTGGCTACTTGAAGAAACTGGGGGAGCATTTGGACTAGCTGACTCTTCAGCTGCAAGCAACTGAAGCAAATGTTTCAGACAAAGAATGACTGCTCAGGTTAATTTGGATTCATTTATATTTGCTGAATTATGACTCTAAATAGGAATCTCTTTCTTTTTGTGTTGCACTTTATAACACATTTGGATTCAAAAAAGTAAAAATGTTGGTTTCCTAGCATCTCCAAGTTTGACAAACAGCCAATAATTCATGGTGATCAGGGAGGGTAATAATTAAGCAGAAGCTACCTAAGACTGCAGCAAAAGATGATGCAAAATAAAAATTTAATTTTTTTTAGAAGGAACAAGGCTTCTCAAATTTCAGCAGTTCTGTCACTAAAACTGCAGCGTAACAAACAAATTTAATTATGTGGATATAAGTGTTAAAACTTTCATATCTTTGTGTAAGGTTTTTTATGCTATAGTTTGAATATTAATTGAGTAAATCAATTATTACATTAATAGGCAAATTATAGTAGTATTGTAATAGGCAATTTATAATAAGGAACAAAACTAAAAAAATCTGGGCAGGCATAATATCAGTTGACATGCTGGGGCACATCTACAGTAAATAGTATTCTGTAGTACTACGAAAGAGCAGAAATTTATACTACAGTATAATTCTGTATCAGGATAACATATTAATAATGCACCAATGATTGCATGAAATCTATCTGAAGAGGAAAATCTGCGTTTGAAACAGATTTTAAGATCAGTATTAAACTAATCAAGTACTTGGGAATTTACTTAACTAGAAACAAGAAAGATGTAATCAAAACAATTATTTACAGATCTGGAAAATGATAATGGATGATACATTAAGATGAAAAAAGCTAAACCTATCCTGGCTAGGAAGAATATTAGAAGCAAAAATGAATAATTTACCAAGCATTATTTTTTAATTCCAAAAATGATCCCAATAAGAATCGAAGAAAAGACATTGAATGAGTGGCAAAGACAAATAAGTAATTCATTTGTTAAATAAAAAGCCAAGGAACAAACTCAGGATTCTACAAGATGCACAAGAACAAGGTGGACTGACTGTACCAAATTTTAAGCTGTATTATCTAGATAATTGTTTGAACTGGATTACAGATCGGATTATATCACCATATGGTTGCACTATTTCAGTGGAAGGAACAGGACTCTCGGGATGCCTGTACAAATATCCCTGATCTGATACAAATAGAAATATTAAGTGTGTAACAGGCCATTCAATTATAAATAGCCTATGAAAAGTATGAGGCAAAAAGACAATTGCTGGAAATTAATTGTATTTTTATTCTGTTTAAAACAGGATGCTGTGATTGTTGGAGGTCGCAGTGTTCTGTGTGTGAGTATTCCTGAGAGTACAAAACTACCCTAAGCAATGATTAGTGAAGCACCTTTTATAAAGTGTGAAAAAGTGAAAGGTCCTCTGTGCAAGCACCAAGTCATTACTGACCCTTTGGAGGGATGCCGCTTTCGCTGACGGTTTTCCTGGCAGACTTATAGCGGGGTGGTTTGCCATTCCCTTCCCCAGTTGTGATTACCTTTTCCCCAGCTTAGCTGGGTACTCATTTTACCGACCTCGGAAGGATGGAAGGCTGAGTCGACCCGAGCCGGCTACCTGAGAAACCAACTTCCGCTGGGATCGAACTCAGGTCGTGGGGAGAGTTTCGGTCCAAAATGAAATTTATTTCCATGGAATACATTGTAGGGACTGGCAAAGCTTAGCACCTATATCCTACCAGGCAAATCCAAGAGCATATGCCCTGATCTGGTGTGCCTGGGAAAGAAAGGCAGAAAGAAGTGACCTCAGATTAGCAGGTAGTGATAAACAAAGAGGGGATACAGAATACATCCATAACTCTATGTCCCCGGGTTGGGGGAGATGGGCGGTGATATAAATAATAATAATAATAACAACAATAATAATAATAATAATAACAACTCTATCCATACCCCACTGACCCTATCTGGTTGGGGGATTATATGGTGACAAAGAGTCGGTGCTGCTGGATTCACACCTCCAGCCCTGATCACTTTTTTTTTTTTTTGGTGAAGTCAATGGCACAGCTAAGGGTTAAAATGCCTCCCTCATTCTGTCTCTCTGGGCTTTAGTTTGCTACTTAGGTAAAGGTAAAGGTTCCCCCCGCACATTTGTGCAGTCGTGTCTGACTCTAGGGGCCGGTGCTCATCTCTGTTTGTTAGCCGAAGAGCCAGCGTTGTCCGAAGACGCTTCCACGGTCATGTGGCCGCATGACACGCGCGGAACGCCATTACCTACCCACCAAAGTGGTACCTATTCATCTACTTGCATTTGCATGCTTTCGAATTGCTAGGTTGGCAAGAGCTGGGGCGAGTGCGGGAGCTCACTCTGTCACGGGGGACTAGGTATTTGAACCTCCGAACTTGCGATCTTCCAATCAACAAGCCTGGCGTTTTACCCGCTGAGCCACCACGCCCCTTTTAGTTTGCTACTTAATAGATTGAAAATGAACTATATGTTAGCTTGGGCCAAAAAAGTTGATCTCTACAGGGCAACATGAGGCCACAGTTAGATGTTGTTCAAGTTGGAAAAGTATTTTAGTTAATTTCCAGTTTAGTTTTCACCCCGCACATTCCCAGTCAGTCCTTATATCCAGATAAGAACCAGTACCCACACTACTCAGTCCAGCTAGCAGAAACATGGCATGAAGCTTATTTATTAAACATCATCAAACATCAAACCAATTAACTGGCAAAAAAGAGAGAGACACGAACAATGGGCAACAATTTACATTATCTATATATCAAAAGGCTCAGAACTTTCCAGAGGCATTGGAAATAACACCTGTGGGTACTTAACATGGACAGTCCTATAGGGAGTACCCTTTGATTATTCCAGCTTTAACCCTTTTATGTGCATAATGGCAACAGACAGAGATAGAAAACCAATGAGCCCTCCCCTAGTCTGCTCCATGAAGGAAATATTTTGGTGGATGGGGATGATGCATCCAATAGCTCAGTTGGTTCCAACTCTTTGTGACCCGATGGACATCATTTCACCCCAAGTGTCTGTCAGGACTGTAATAGCTTCTTTTTCTTATAAGCTCACAATGGTGTCATCAGTAATAGTACTGAACCATCTTGTCTTCTCTTGGACTCTTTATTGCCTTTGACTTTTCCAAGCATCACAGTTTTCTCCAATGGTTCTCGCCTTCATCTTAGGTGTCCACATTATTTAAGCTTTAATTTCACTCTTAGTGCTTCCAGTGAGCAGTCTGGTTTTACTTCATCTAGAATTGAATCATTTCTTGTTCTTGCAACCCAAGTAATTCAGAATAATTTCGCCAGCATTGCAATTTAAAGGCATTTTCATTTTCTGTTTTTTCACTTTTTTCCTTTTTTCCTTTTTGTAGTTTTTTTTGTTTTTTTGTAGTTTTTATCTTTGCTTTAAACTTAATAAAAATTCTTATTACAAGCAATTTAAAGGCATGCACATTTCCTTTGTTCAGCCTTTCTGATGATTCAGTTTTCACAGGTGTGTGTTACCAAAGGGAAAACCATATCTTTGACAATCTGTATCTCTGTATTAGTCCTACGGTATGTCTCTGTATGTTAAAATTCAATCTAGCTCAGTTATAGTCTTTCTCCCTAGTACTATATTTGATCTTGGCTGAAAGACCAAGAAACAAGCTTTTGAGCCTATGAAGTTAAAGTCTGCTGGTACTTCAGCTTCTCTGCCTAACTACATTAGATTGATATTACCTGTTGACATAACCTTAACCTTGTTTTTTAAATAAAAAGGTAAAGGTCCCCCCCACACACACACACATTTGTGCAGTCGTGTCCAACTCTAGGGGCCGGTGCTCATCTCCGTTTGTTAGCCGAAGAGCCAGGGCTGTCCGAAGACACTTCCATGGTCATGTGGCCAGCATGACACGTGCGGAACGCTGTTGCCTTCCCACTGAAGTGGTACCTATTCATCTACTTGCATTTGCATGCTTTCGAATTGCTAGGTTGGCAAGAGCTGGAGCTAGTGCGGGAGCTCACTCCGCACACAGGGCTAGGGATTCGAACCTCCGAACTTGCGATCGACAAGCCTGGCGTCTTACCCACTGAGCCACCACGCCATTTTTTAAATACTGAGCAGCATATTGGCTTTTGCACCCCCCTCTTTCACCGTCAACAAGAGATTCCCTAAATCTTCCTCACTTTCAGCCGCAAAGTCATCATCAGCATATCTAAGGTTGTAAATGTTTCTCAGTTTTAATTCCAATTTCTATTTTGTCTAGATCAGCATTTATTATATATTTTATACCTAAGTTAAATGAATAAGGTGAGAGTATACTAGCCCCAGCTCTTGCCAACCTAGCAATTCGAAAGCATGCAAATGCAAGTAGATGAATAGGCACCACTTTGGTGGGATGGTAACAGCGTTCTGCGCGCGCCATGCTGGCCACATGACCGCGGAAGCGTCTTCGGACAACGCTGGCTCTTCGGCTAACAAACAGAGATGAGCACCGGCCCCTAGAGTCGGACATGACTGCACAAATGTGCAGGGGGAGCCTTTACCTATACAACCTTGGCACATTCCTTCCCAATTCTGAACAATTTAGTTGCTCCATATTCTGTTCTTACTGTTGCTTCCTGGTCATCATACAAATTCATCAATGAGCAGATGAAGTGGCCTGGAGTAAAATATCATATTTGTATAGGCTATCCATAATTTATTGTGGTCTACCCAGTTGAAAGACTTTATTTAATCAATTATGTCTCAGTTACTGTATTTCTATCGCATACAGCTTTTTAATCATAGGCTAGTATGCTGATACCACTGGCAGGCTACCTCTAGTTTGTCCCTCCCTTTCATTCTTAATCACAGATGGGAATTATGGTGATCACCCACCCACTCTGACCAATGCCACATCCATCTCTTAGTACACCGATACCATTGCCAGGCTACTCAGTCTACAGTCATCCAGAACTTGAATATAAATAGACTCTGGGCTATAAGTTCAGTTTAATTTTTTTAAAATAACAGTATGAGTTCTATTCAGAGTTAGCATCAGAACACCCACAAAACCTGGCAGAGATCATGATTCCATGGAATTGTGGTCTAAGAATTCCAAAGATCTAGTGCTTGTTAACATATCCTCATGTATTTGTGTTCAGTTACACATTCCAACCTTCCTTGTTGTCTGATGAACTTTCTATTGAGACAAAACTGTGCCCCTTGATAGAGTAAACAGAAATAACTTATTGAAAGAGATTTATGTAGCTTCCTGGATGTGCCAGACAATCTGAAGACCACTGCAGTTGGTCTGAGCCAAGAATCAGTAAAAGCTTAAGGAAGGATTTTAGCAAGGAGAATAATACACAGTTAATTCTGAGTTCTTAAACACAGGTTGTCATGTCTTAAGAATGTTGGCACCTTGCACTTGAACGAATTGTTCTGAAGCAAGTTTATTTTTGCCAGGACAATGTTCTTAAGTGTTCATATTAGGCATATTAGTGGAATCACAGTAGTAAGTGTAATGTACCGCAGCCTTCCCTGAACGGGTGGCTTTCAGATATATTGGATTTCAACTCCGATAATCTTGCAAGCAGCGTGAGACATTATCTAGCAGCTAAGCCACCAGGAAATCTTCCCACTTTGCTATAACTTGGCAAATAGAGGAAATAAAAATCCCAATTTACCTCAAATAGCACTGTATAATTACTGAGCATTATTATTAAATATTAGAAGTATCTGCTCTTAGAATCAGTTCTGAACATTTTGGATCAGTCCCAGAGTCTTTGTGCTACAAATATCACTATTAATAACAGAAAGCCTGATTCTGAACAGATTTGTTAGATGTCCCATTCAGTCCAGTTGTGCTTACTGCCAAGCATGGATTGCAGCCCAAGGCTTGTTGTTGTTGTTTATTCATTCAGTCGCTTCCGACTCTTCGTCACTTCATGGACCAGCCCACACCAGAGCTTCCTGTCGGCCATCGCCACCCCCAGCTCCCCCATGGTCGAGTCCGTCACCTCCAGAATATCATCCATCCATCTTGCCCTTGGTTGGCCCCTCTTCCTTTTGCCTTCCACTTTCCCTAGCATCAGCATCTTCTCCAGGGTATCCTGTCTTCTCCTTATGTGGCCAAGTACTTCAGTTTTGCCATTAATATCATTCCCTCAAGTGAGCAGTCTGGCTTTATTTCCTGGAGTATGGACTGGTCTGATCTTCTTGCAGTCCAAGGCACTCTCAGAATTTTCCTCCAACACCACAGTTCAAAAGCATCTATCTTCCTTCACTCAGCCTTCCTTATGGTCCAGCTCTTGCAGCCATAGGTTACTACGGGGAATACCATTGCTTTAACTATGCGGACCTTTGTTGTCAGTGTGATGTCTCTGCTCTTAACTATTTTATTGAGATTTGTCATTGCTCTCCTCCCAAGAAGTAAACATCTTCTGATTTCCTGGCTGCAGTCAGCATCTGCAGTAATCTTTGCGCCTAGAAATACAAAGTCTGTCACTGCCTCCACGTTTTCTCCCTCTATTTGCCAGTTATCAATCAAGCTGGTTGCCATAATCTTGGTTTTTTTGAGGTTTAACTGCAACCCAGCTTTTGCACTTTCTTCTTTCACCTTCGTCATAAGGCTCCTCAGCTCCTCCTCGCTTTCAGCCATCAAAGTGGTATCATCTGCATATCTGAGATTGTTAATGTTTCTTCCAGCGATTTTAACTCCAACCTTGGATTCATCACGTCCAGCACGTCGCAAGATGTGTTCTACATACAGGTTGAATAGGTAGGGTGAGAGTATACAACCCTGCCGTACTCCTTTCCCAATCTTAAACCAGTCCGTTGTTCCGTGGTCTGTTCTTACCATTGCTACTTCATCGTTATACAGATTCCTCAGGAGGCCCGATTCTAGCAACATCAATTATGCGGGAAGTAGATTTGGGATTCTGTAAGTAGGAGCTCCTATGCTTTATTAATAAAGAGCTGGTTTGGTGTAGTGGTTAAGGCATCAGGCTAGAAACCGGGAGACTGTGAGTTCTAGTCCTGCCTTAGGCATGAAACCAGCTGGGTGACGTTGGGCCAGTCACTCTCTTTCAGCCCCAGGAAGCAGGCAAGGGCAAACCACTTCCGAGAAACCTTGCCAAGAAAACTGCAGGGACTAGTCCAGGCAGTCACCAGGAGTCAGCACTGACTCAAAGGCACAGATACACATGCTTTGTTAATGTACTGTCAGAGGCACATGGGTTGGTATCCTACAGCTTTATAAAGGACTATGCTAAAGAGACAACCTAGCCTTCCCTGTACTGTATATCATTTCCCCAAAATTATTTCAATAGTTCATGTCTGAGAGATGCAAGCATTATAGTGTTATTTCTACAATATTATCGGATAACTGTAATGATTAAAAAAAGATAGGTATATAATTATGCAACTGAAAGAAAGGATTGATATATCACCAAGGTTTTGAAACGACTAATATAATTTCTCATGTAAAAGGATGCCAGTCTTTAAATTGTTTTTTTGGTATTTCAACAATCAGTCACTTAACAGAGGGCACCACCCTAGTAAAAGGTCCCAACCATGTATTAAGATTGATATGGTAGGGATAATGTCAGTTCAGAATTCTGCTCTGGGAAGCATAGGTATATGCCATATTGGACTATTAAAATTATATAGGAATATTTAAAATATTTATCCATTATTGCTTTTAAATTTAAAAGTGCCCCTTCCAAAAAAAAATGATTTGGCAGTATTTGTATATGTTGTACATATGCATGTGGTGAAGTGAAAGTATTCCAGTATTTATCTTCAATCAGTTCAATCTTCAAATCAAGCACAACAGAAATACTATTATATTGTAATAGAGGAATGAGAAAGGAAAGTGTTTATATATATCCCTCTAGGAATCATCTGAATAGTGATCCATAAACAGGTAAACAGGGGTTTCTGTATACTTAGGAAGCCTCTCTATCACATACATACTTGTACACTTAAACAAAAATAGATGGAGAATCCCATCAAAAATATTCTGGACAGGTACAATAGATGGGAATAGAAAGTTGAATAGTTAAAAACCTTAACAATGACAAAACAGGCCATCATTCCAGGAATGCCAATGTTCTGATTCTGATTCAACAAAGATATTTCCCCTCTCTTTAATATGCAAAAAAATGGACTTGACCAGAAAATATGGGATGGTATCAGATTTGGACCTTGAAACTTCCTACTACCAATACATAGCATAAAAGCCATTAGATTCAGGGCTCAATTAACAGTTTTTTGCATATCCAAACCTTGAATATGTTGATATGACACAGGTAGAAGTTAAAACATCTTTCTTCCAGTTATACTCAGTGGCTGGCAACCTGCAATTAACTCTCAAAATTTAAACCACCAGCTATCCCATTTAGGACCCTTCTTCAACAAACATGACAGTTCTCTGTAATGCAGAGCATATGGCCACCTTAACTTGAGAATCCATGTCAAGTTTCAGTCCTTGTAACAAAATGTAATAAGCAAGATTGCATCAGATTCTGAAATACTCCAGACCCATCAGTTTAGATAAAGTGAAAGGCTATTATGAAATACTATTTGGCAAACTGGAGACTTAGTGTTATTCCGCAAGGTTTATATCTTCATGACAGTCTGATATGAAAATAAGTTAAACAAGCATACTGTACAACTCTTTGCAAGATAGTTTCATTGAATGGATCTGCCTATTTTGTAAGGTCCATTAGAATGTGAGTGAAATCAAAGATAGATGAAAAACTCTGAATATTGGAGCATAATTCTCCACCCAGAATTTTAAAAATAATTACACTTTAAAATGTAATTATCCTTGCAAGATGTCTTTAATTCAGCATATTGTGTTACACTAGGAATTTCCAAATGTTAGACTGGAACTGATAGGTATTTTCTGTAGACTTTTATGAGCATCATGCAACCCCAAATGTAGGGTTTATGGCATAGATCAGGGGACTAGTGGCCAAAGTATACATTATGTTAATTGTGGTTTTTTTTCCCTGTAGGTTGTTTAACACTGCCACTTTTATCCTGAAGACAAAGCAGCAGCTATGGGCCTCAATCCAGCACTGTGCTTTCAATCTGGATCTGAGCCAGACACTGGTTTCTGGTCAAACAGTGCTATTAACCTGAAGGTGCCGCTTGTTATAAACAGTCTAGGGTTAAACAAAAGTGAACAGCCCACAGTTCATTTGAACATTTTGGATGTATGTGTCATTAAATTAAATGAGACTTAAAAGAAAGACTTGTCATGAAATCTGAGGTGAATCCCTTAAAAGTTCAGAAACTGCTGCTCTCAATAATCAAACATTACGTTTGAGATGATATTTGTTAATTTTCTATTGATAAAAATGTATGTTTACCCTTTATCTGCAGATATCTGCGTCATCCTGCATAGTATCTAATACACAATTGCTGAAGCCCTATTTACAGCAGTGGAGTTACTCCCAAGATAAATTATATTATCAGTTACATTACTTGTATCTGAACACTGGCAACATCCAAGAAGGCTTATTTATTTTTTTTTAAAAAAAAAATCTCCTTGCTGTGCTAATGGTCACTGAATAGATAGCACAGAAGTATATCATGAAAGGCCCAGAGAGATTAGTAGCTCTCTCAACATGCATATATTTATTTATTTATTTATTTATATTTCCAACTTATATCACCGCCCATCTCCCCCCATTCCGGAGGGGACTCTGGGCGGTGAAATAAAGCATAAATTCAAATTGCACATCTAATGGCTTATTTGCTTTAATGATGGAATGTCTCCTGCTACCTTCAGAAAGAGATCCTTTAAAGATAAAATGGTTTTCCAACAGTGAACAGCCCATATGTGGACGACAAACCCTTTACCTGTGCTATGATACCGCTTGCTGTCCTCAAATGGAAGATGTCATACTGATGAAGCAAATTCCTGCCATTTGTCCATCTCCAGCTGGCAGGCTGGCACTGCCTTTCCAGCAAAGTTGCCACCCTTGCACAGTCCCCAGATGAAATAGCATCCCCTGTCAGAAGGATCCAGGCGATTGGATTACCTGTCTGTACCAGATCATTGTTTTGAGGAGATAATCCATCAATTATTAATCTCCTAATGTTCTTGAGCAAGGTAAGGAAGGCTGCCTCTGACCTATTTCACCCTTTCCTACTGCTATTATAAGAACAACCTCATCATAGCAATACAATTGGCTAACCTCAGCCCTGCTCTCATTGGACTATCGTCTTAGTGTGCAGCCATTTTCTTTGGACAATGGCCACTTCACATCCACAAGGGTAACTTAAATTCACAACCGGGGGGGGGGGGGGAGACATGACAGAAAATTAAACAGTTCCTTTACACTGTTCGACTAGTACTTTATTACATTACGTGCTTTCAATTATTCATGGTTTCTTTAATGCTTCCTACTTCACGTTATTTCCTAAAGGATTTCATTAGTTTCACAGGACAAAACAAACGGCATATTGATTCACGCTCGCTTTCCCACACTTTATGTTTCCCAAGAGGCCTGGAGGTATGTCAGAGATGAAATAGAAAGAAAGAAAAAAAGACAACATATATTAGATAATTAAATAGTGTGGTTAAATCAGATTGTAATTCTGAATATAGAAAGCTATATTCATTGTTTTAATTAATTTAATTTAATGAAATGTATTCATTGTGGAAACTGGAAATAAATACTGATTTATATTAATCCTCAGCAAAAACAGCATGAGCTTTAAAAATGCAAAGATGGAAGTTTAAACAGAAAGGGAAAGGACTTCTATTCAAAGGCAAGGAAGTTCAAAATGGTTTCATAAAATACTCTGTTAATTAATAGCTCAATTCTACAGTTCATTTATGGTAGAAAAACCTTAGAAGACAAACTACCTTGTGCTGGTGGATGCTGAAAGTAGAGAATTAAGAACCCATTATTAACTGATTACTAAGGATAAGGTAATTCAGGTTACCTTATACAGTAATAGTGTAACTCCACCAACTTTTTGGAGATTCTGGCAAATCCAGCATGCCTCATCAGCATATGGATGGCTGCTCTAGGATGCAAGCTCTCCATGCTTTTTGAGGAAGCTGTTTGTGGCCACTCCCACTTCCTCTCTCTCTCTCTCCTCCTTCGACTAGGAGCAACACATGGCTGTGTGCTGCTCTATCTTAGGCCATGGATGCACCTAGGAGATTTTTCCCCCTTTCTACACGCATCTCTTGCCGGCAATGAGGGGCGAGAGTTAACTAAGTTTAGGGAACAGAAAGAAGAAATGGAACATCATTTATCTACCGAAAATGCTGTACCTGCAATGAACAAACGTAAAGACTCTTTTGTACTTACTTTTCATACCTGCCATGTCTAAGCGTGTGTTTCTTTATGCTAAGGTGGTCTAAAGCTGTAAGATTAACCTGGATCTGTCTAATATGCTCATGGGCTCTGTTTTTAAACAATATTCTTTTTCTGTACACGAGTTTAGCAGCTCTGCTCCATTTCAGTAGTTCTAACAGACTGCTAAATGGGCTTCACAACTATGTGATTCTGCCAGCGGAAGGATGGGAAAAAAGTGAGATCTGAGGCACATCTGAAATGCTAAGTTCTCTTAGTAACTGAATGCACACATCATGCTAAATCATGAACTATGTTTTACAAACCACAAAATCCAAGAAGTACATTGTGGCTCAAATCAAGGCACTTTCACATAATCATAAAGAGTCTACTTTGTAGAGATGGGCGGTGATAAATTTGATAAATAAATAAATAAATAAATAACCAACATTTTCAACAACCAATCCCTCATAAAGCAGTTTGAAACTGAGGTGTGATTGTCTTGGCTTCCGCAGACCCTGAAACACAGAGAACACAACAAACACCAAGAACTAATCAGTGCACATTCTTCAGTTGACTAACAGGAGAGCGCAAAGAACAAAATCCAGTCAATCTCTCCTCCCATCTCCTGAGTTACCACTTGCCATAGAGTAACAAAAATCTTGACAAATTACAAATCTCACCTGCACACTTCATCCAAAATAGAAATAAAACTAACTATTACAACTCACACTGATCCATAGTTTTCTGAGAGATGACTATGCAAAGAAGCTATCTGCAAGAAGATTGATTTTAATAGAAGGGCTTTTATTTATTTCAAAGGTCAGATTATGCAAAGAAATCAAATTTAAAAAGAAAAAAGTTTGAAAACAGCCAAATGAAATAACATCATGCATCAATAAGCAATAACATAGACTAGATTTATTTTAAGAGCTTCTGAGGTTCCTATAATTCTCCTTTCTTTTACAAAATCTATTAACTATGAGGGAAAACATATGGTCAGAGCATGTATCCTATTGGGAGGGCATGGTCTGGAACTCAGTTTCTTGACCTTCACATGGGGCACATTTGCTCTGAGTTGAGAATGTTATTACACTTTCTCTTGAGTACCTCCAAAGGTAGAGCCTTAAAGCAACCTAGGAAGGCAGCTCTGCAGTAGCTTTAAGCACATAATATAAGACAGATACTTTACCACGGTGAGCAGCTTTGTCTTAATCCCCAACCTGCAAAGGCTTACACAGGTTTCTTGATCCTTCTGGCTATATCTAGGGCATCTTTTTAAATTTTCAGTTTTAGCCCTGTTGAACCCCGGTACTCTCAAAAATTGACTTGAAAAATCACACTGATAAGTATCTTTCCAGAGCTGGATCTTCCAAGTCAAATTGAAATTATCAAAAAGAATCAAAGCAGCTAAAACATCCCTAGTAAATTTTAGTTGGAGCCAATAATTAAGTTGACAAATACAGCCCTTCGCCATAAAGGAAACCAATTCAGATTCAAATTGAGTGAATGCATTAGCAAGGAAAAACAGGGTTTTTAAAATTTAGATTGGATGGTTTCCACTGGATTTAACTTTTTGCAGGTGCTCACCTGGGAAACATTGAGCATCTGGGAAAATGTTTTTGCTCTGAAGCTTAATAGCCTTCTCATAAATAGAAGAAATCCAGTATAGTTTTTGCACTCCTGTTGACTTTTTCAGTGGCTGACCTAATCTGTTCCCTTTATGTTCCAAAGGAATGGACAGCAAGTCCAAGATATTTCAAAGACCTGACTTGCTTTATTAAGTTTCCATTTATTTGTGGGAAGGACAATCAAAATCTTCCAAAGGCTTCCCACCTATTCCTCACTTACATTTAAAAGTACTTATATGTTGCAAAGGTAAAAGAATAGCATGTTGGCAATTTTATAACCAGGTGCTTTTTCCAAGCTCTGACCATGATGTGTACTATTTAAGATGGCTGCATTGGGGAAATTGGAAACAAGAAATCAACAGTGAACAGGATGCTGAACCACTATGGATATGTCTGTGGAGAGTAATGGTTGATTTGAATCAAGAAGCTGGCAGAACCATACAGTTCAAAGGAAAATTCCAGCTTTGCCATAGTTTGCAATAAATCAGAGCAGTGGACTCAGTGCCCCCAAACAACTATCACTGTGAGATCAATCAGGTCCATGGCTCATCTTGAAGTGGTGCAAAATACTGCAAGTGGAAATGTTCTCAGCATTTGAATCTAGACATTGCTCTCACTTCCTAAAATAGCATAAAGCTGGCAAAAGAGAGTGTAAGTTAAAACACTCCTATTTCCACTCAGTGCAAAATGGACTTTTAACTAAAATGAAAAAAATCCACTTGTATGCCTACACTGCCACCATAGAAGAAAGGATATTAGACTTTTAAATTCTGTTGTATATTCTGCCTTGGTATTGCAAGATGGGTGGTATAAAAATATTTCAAATAAAGAAACAAATACATTTGCAGTCAATAGCAGTGCACCAAAAAAAGATGATTCTTGCCAAGGAATCCATAAAACAAATCATCCTGGCATAAAGTCTTGATGCACATTAGTAGTCTAGGGAACATTACTGGTGAGATCTGTGCTGAAAGACGACTTGGTGTTAGCAGGAAGTGCTTTCACAAAGAGTTTGGCTCAAAAAGAGGACATAGCAACATTTGTCTTCTCAGATTTCCAGTGTGAACTTTATTTCAGGACCACCCCCTGCAAATACAAGTCTTAACTCCATTATTTCGACCGAGATGCAGGAAAGCATATCCTGTTCAAATGATACTGTTAGGTTTCAAATAGGAATGCTGATGTATTCCAGTGTCTTGTGTTGTACACATACATTCCTCATATAACACTAAAAACTGGGTAGTGAATGAGTAATCCTTTCTATCTCAATAGACTCTGCTTGTGACTCTTACATAGGGTACAGACAAAATAAAATATGTGAAGGAAGGGAAGGAAGAGGACTGGTAGTTGTAGATCTGCAGATGAGTTCTCTTTTGGTGGACAATCCTTACTACCCTAAACTCATGTGGCGTCTGCTTTGTATAAGCACAGCTATGGCACCCAGAACAGAAACAAACTGAAGACGGAGTTTCATTGACAACTTATAACGTGGGCTGAAACAGATGAATCTCCAAGAGTGAACAATGGAGCATCAGCAATGGAAGAGAAAGACCAAGGAATGGAAAACAAGATGGCATCCTTCCCTTTTCCTCATTTGCTCATTTCCTCCAAAAGATTTTATTAGAATGTAAGCAGCAGGCAAACCTTTGGGAACATTTCAAAGAGTGGGTGACGAAATGATGCGAAGTGTTTAAGTTATGTGGGTGGGACCCTTTTTTTTAAATTGTCCCCCTCAGGGTTTTTGGCAGGAGAGATTTGGGGTTCTTAAAAAGCCTATTTAATGACTACACTATATTTTTGTGTATTTTCCACCCCAAAATAGCAGAAAACCTTGCTGCTGGTTCTCACTGATTGTAAATAGAGGAGGCTATTGAAAAAAAATGTACAGAGGTAGCACGTGGTCCTGGTTCTTCAGACTGCACTCTTCTGGCTTGGAGGCCTTATGTACAGAAGGGTCTACACATGTTCTTTCTGAGCTGCTTATCTACAAGCATGCATCCAGTGTCATGTTCAACCACTACACCAAAGCCAACAGCAACAACCACCAATATACAGTATATTTAACTATTCCCCTGTGAGATTGCCAGCTTTTTGTGCAACTTGTTCTAGCATTTTTGCAAGCTGCTTGATGAATAAACATAGAATCATAGAATGTAAGAGTTGGAAGGAACCTTGGAGATTATGTAATCTAACCATCATCCAATGCAGGAACCTACTATTACAGCATCCCTGACACATGACCATGCAGCTTGATTAAACACTTCCTAGTGAAAGAGACCATCACTTCCCAAGGCAGTCTGTTCCATTGCTGAATAGCTCTTACTATTAGGACTTTTCCTTGATTTCTAACTGAAACCTATTTCTTGTCATTCTGCCTGGTCTCTTACATTAGGGATCTTCAGATACTTGAAGACATCTATCATGTCTCTGTGGAATCTTCTCTTCTCCAGCTAAATATCTGGTCTCCAACTGTCCCTTATATATTTTTTTCCTTCCAGACCTTTTATCACCTTGACTGCTTTCTTCTGGATATGCTCTAGTTTATCAGCGTCCTTCCTAAAACACACTGGCCAGAGATGGAAACAGCATTCTAGGTATGATCTGACCAAAATAGAATAGAGAAGAGCTATGATTTTCTTGATTTTGAAACTATGCTCACATACTGCAATATGTATACATACATACATACACATACATACCTCTCTAGATAAGATCTACCATCTAGCAGGTATTGCCCCGCCTGCTGTTCATAGAGAAGCAGCAGCATATAAAGAGAGGCTTACTGTAAATTATCAATATCCAAACAACACCCTCTTTATGTCTATGAAGGTTCTCAGTCATCCAGGTGGAATTGTTTGTAGCTTGAATCATGTCAACTGGATTTCTATTTTCTCAGTGGAAACGTTTCGCTCCTTATCCAAGGAGCTTCTTCAGTCTGAGCAAAGTTAGTAAGGGAATCCTAAATATGTTTCTAGGTAGCTGTGTGACCTTACACCCTCTTTATGGCCTACAACCAGACCCTCAGAGATTAAAATCCAGGAAGAGTTTCCTTAGGTCGACGGAAGATTTTGATGAATTTAAAAGTAGAGTGGACCTATGGAAAGGTACAAAGAACCAACATTGGATGGAACCAGCAGAGGAGCTGGCACCTGGTTTTGGCGAAAGCTGGGAAGTTTGGAAATCGTTGAATAGACTGTGCACGGGTATAACAAGTTCTAGAGATACTCTGAATAAATAGGGTTATCCGGTGACCTCTGCTCTTTGTGATTGTGGAGACTTGCAGACAACACTTATGTACAGTTGTCCTTTGTGCCCTGATCAATGCACACTTGAGGACCTCATGACAGCACGACAGAATGCAATTAATATTGCCAGTTTCTGGGCAAGATCTGTCTAATTTTTATATATTTTAACTTTTATATTTCATATTTTAAATGCTACAGTATGTTTTACAGTATGTTTTTAACTGTGATGCTTCTGACACGAATAAATAAATACTGCAATGGCCTGCAAACTGAGGTTCTGAAAGGGAGATTCTGGAGAATCACATAAAATGAATGACTTTGTCACTTTAAATCAGGAGCCATTGAAGCAACAGCCCACTATCTTCTCTACTGTCAATCCTACCAAGATTTGCAACACAAATTTATCACACCACCATTAGCTCAACATCCAAGCTGTACACTCTTTTTATTTCAATTATCTTTTAGCTGACCAGAGTGATGCACTCTTATAAAGTTGCCAAGTTTTGATTAGATTCAACATGACTTCACTAAGAACAGTTTGTCTTGATTAAACCTGTTCCAAGTTTAGTAATAACAATAAATATGAACCCTCCTGTTCATATCCATGCTTACAATGGTCTTTTCACTAAACCCTTAGCTCAGTGTTCAAGAAAGTTTCACCTATGCTGGCTGTGTTCAATTTATCCTTTATTCCATTTTATTATCTTATCTTTTATTTTTATTTTATTTCTACGTTTTATGTTATGTAAGGCTCAGCAATGACCAAAATAAAGTACTTTGACTTTGTTCTTGACACTCTACTTCTGTTGATACAGTCCAGGCCTAGGAGTCTTGGTGCCACATAGAATGTTGACAATTCCATTTGTGTGTTGCATTCAGATTTTATCCCATCTCTAATGATCTTTAAAAAAATCTTTTTGTGATTCTTTTGTGAATGTGGGAGTATCTGCACCTCTGATTCTACTTCTTTCTCACTTCAACTGTTTTGCTTTAGTTCAACATCAGCAATTTCTTCAACTCTTTAGCCATTTGAGCTCCAGAGAAGGTAGAGAGGTAGGTATCTAATATCTAACCAATGCTCTAGTTATTGCTGGTGTGAAAAATGATGCTGTCAATCTGTATGGGATGAAGGAATTAAAGTGAAAATAACAGTTTATGATGAGAGTCCCCACTGCTGTCTTTTGATTTCTCCCATGCCTGTGGATGAAGATGGGAATGTCAGTATGTTGAATATAACTTTACTGCTATCAGGCAGTAGAGATATTTCTGTTTTTCTTTGCTGCCATCTAGTGGTCTCCAGATTTTTGCACCCAGATCTGTTACTCCTACCAAGGATACAACATACATTTTGTACACAGGTCCTAGGTTCAATATCCTGCATATCCTGGAAGGGCAGAAAAATCTATGGGTACAGCTAGATAGCTATATTAAAGTGCAATCCAGCAGTTCTTGAGATGGCAGAAAAGTATGCCAGCATAAATGCCAAGCTCTATTCTGGCTTAGTGACAAAGCTAGCTTTTCTAAGCATGGATCTAGTGTTCTTTCAAAAGAGTGGTAGACTCGAATTCAAAAATAGCCTGGCAGTTCACAGAGGTTCACAGAACCGCACCACCCACCCCCAACTCCCTGATACCCAAAAGGATACCATGGTTGATGGTATTGAAAGCCACTGAGAGGTCAACAAGAGCCAGGATGGATGCACTGCCCCCATCCCGCTCCCGCCAGAGTCCATCCATAAGTGCAACCAAGGCTGTTTCCATCCCATATCCAGGCCTGAAACCTGACTGAAAAGGGTCCAGATAATCCGTTTCATCCAGGACCCTCTAGAGCTGCAATGCCACCACTTTCTCAACCACCTTCCCTAAAAAGGGGAGGTGGGAGACTAGACAAAAATTGTCCAGGATGGTAGGGTCCAGTGATGGTTTCTTGAGGAGGGGGAGCACCAGCGCCTCTTTAAAGGCCACTGGAAACACTCCCTCCTCTAAGGATGAATTCACCATCACCTGGACCCACCCGCACGTCACCTCCCGAGATGCTTTTGCTAGCCAGGAGGGACAAGGATCTAATTGGCAAGTGGTGGCATTTACAGACCTGAGAACCCTGTCCGCTTCCTCAGGTCCAACACAATCAAACCGTTCCCAGATAACCGGGCAAATCTGCTCCCCCAGCATCTCCTCAGACCCTGCTACACACTTGGCATCCAACTTGGAATGAATCTCAGCAATTTTATCCTCCAGATGCCCGGCAAACTCCTCAACCCAGCCCTGTAGGTGGGTTTCTAAACCCTCCTTCCCCAAAAGGGATTGGGTGATCTTAAACAGGGCTGTTGGGCAGCATTCTGCAGATGCAATAAGGGCAGAGAAATATTGACATTTCGCTGCTCTTATCACCACAAGGTAGGCCTTAATAGCGGCTCTAACCTGTGTTTGGTCAGAATCAGTCCTTGTCTTCCTCCAGCAGCGCTCTAGACATCTCTTAAGCCTCTTCAGAACCCTCAGCTCCTCTGTAAACCATGGGGAGTGTCGGGTTCGATGGGGCAAGAGAAGTCACACGGGCGTGATCCTGTCCAAGGCCCCGGCCGCCTCCCTATTCCAGGAGGCAGCCAGGACCTCTGCTGGACTGTGCAGCAGATCCTCGGGTATAACCCCCAGCTCCCTCTGAAACCCAACCGGGTCCATCAGTCGCCGGGGGGCAGACCAATCGAATGGGTCCTGCCTCCCTGCGGAGGGGGGCAGCATAGGAGAATCTCAAGGTCACCAGGGCGTGATCTGACCATGACAATAGGGACAGATGTAAGTCTCCCCTCAGATCACATTGCCACTGCTCTGACAAGAAAACCAAGTCTGGCGTGAGACCACTGTCTCAAGTCGGGTCCAAAATAACCTGGGACAGGCCCATGGCCGCCATGGAAGCCATGAACTCCCGAGCTGCCTCCGAGGCATGCCAGGTTGAAGTCCCCCAGAACTATAAGTCTGGGGAACTCCACCGCCATCCCCGAGATGGTCTCTAACAGCTCAGGCAGGGATGTTGCTACACAGCAGGGAGGCTGGTACAGTAGCTACACTCCCAACTGCTCTCGGGAACCCAAATTGAATAGTTGGGTTCCCTATAGTCTCACAACCGGCCACTTGCGGAGCAGTGATCCTGAAGGCAAGAGACTCTCAGATGACAACAACCACCCCTCCTCCCCTGCCCTGAGGTCTCGGCTGGTGTCATACCATAAACCCAGCCGGGCACATTTCTGAAGGGGTACCCACCCTTCAGGGCCCAGCTGGTTCTTGGTAATGGACACCAGGTCTGCCCCCTCCTCGGTGATCAACTCATGAATGAGTGGGGCCTTGTTATTAACCGACCTGGCGTTCAAAAGCAGCAGCCAAAAGCCAGGGCCTTGATGGGTCTGCTGTCCAGGACCCGGGTCAGAGCACAGAGGGCCGGAACAGGCCACCGATACCAAACACTGGGGGCACCTTCCCTGACAATAGCCCACCCTCTGGCCCCCGCCATAACACCCCTGACCCGTCACCACCTGGATCGAGTAACCCGCCCTAAACCCCCCAGAACTTCCATTTCCCCCCAGTCCCGGCCCTCCAGGTGGTCTAGTCAGGGGTCCCTCCATCCAATCATACATCAATATACATACATCAAGCAACCATGGGGTGGTGGCGAGCCTGCAGCACTCCAGCTCTCGCTCTCAGCGCCGCATGAACCCAACCATCGCCTCATCCTCACATCCACTGTGCCCCCTTCACTGGCCTCTCTCACTAGCCAGCAGGGGGCACCCCACTCACTCCTCTTCCCCCTTGACTCTCACTCAAGGAGGGAGGAGTCCACTCGTGCCTCATCCACTCTCTGGCTCCCCCCCATCTCTCACCCATGGGAGGGGCACCCACTCACCACACAGGGACCCCCACCTTCTCCTGGTCTGCCCAGATGTGAACCTACGCCCATGGAGTCCGTCCTGCCCCCCCAAAGTTCCCTTGTGGCATCCAGTCACTGGCATGCTAACTATGGGGCCAAAACACCAAAACGCCCCTCCACCGTCTGCCCAAAGGTCCTTGCCATGTTGTTCTGCGGCCTCGGGGAACCCCCAGAGCCGCTCCAGGCTTGCTGGCTCGCCGTTTGCCATAGTGTTTCACGGCCTCGGGTGGCCCTAGCGCCACTCTCGCTGCCTGGCCATCTGCTGCATTGTTCCGCGGCCTCGGGGAACCCAGGGAACCCCAGAGACCGCTCCAGGCTTGCTGCTCGCCGGCTCGCTGCCCGCCACAATGTTTCACGGCCTCCAGGCTTGCCACCTCGCTGCTCGCCGCTCACCGCATTCGCTCACTGTTCTGTGGCCTCGGGTAACCCCAGGGCCGCTCCCGGCTCGCCACCTCGCCACCTGGCCGTTTGCTGCATTGTTCCATGTTCTTGGGAACCCCCGAGACCGCTCCAGGCTTGCTGCTCACCGGCTCACACTCGCCCCGATGTTTTGCGGCCTCCCGGCTCGCCGCCTCCCCGTTCACTCACAGCTCCGTGGCCTAGGTAGCCACGGAGAACATTTGCACAACTCTACTGGTGTGTGTTCAGTGTGTTAACAGCTCAGGTCTTCCTTGGCATGTCTGTAAAAAGGTAAAGGTAAAGGTTCCCCCCTGCACATTTGTGCAGTAGTGTCCGACTCTAGGGGCTGGTACTCATCTCTGTTTGTTAGCGAAGAGCCATCGTTGTCCGAAGACGCTTCCACGGTCATGTGGCCGGCATGACACACGCAGAACACTGTTGCCTACCCACCGAAGTGATACCTATTAATCTACTTGCATGTGCATGCTTTCGAATTGCTAGGTTGGCAAGAGCTGGAGCTAGTGCGGGAGCTCACTCCGTCACGTGGGACTAGGGATTCGAACCTCCAATTGACAAGCCTGGTGTCTTACCCGCTGAGCCACCACACCTACATCTACATGTCTGTAGAGGGTTGCCAAGTACCACCCCACCCCAAATTTAGGTAGATTTGTAGAATCACACTTACAGACTCTTACTTGGATATATGTTAAAAATTCCAGAATGTAGCTTCCAGCCCAAATACCAGCAGTCTCTCCTGCCAGCCTCCTCAGTTTTAGATTTCAAGTGCTGGCAATCTTATCAGTCTTGCCTACTTTATAAGTATATTGTAAGCAGTATACAGTTGTAGGCCTTTTGATATGAGCAATACATTAACTCAGGGAATGTCTTAAAAACTGCCCTTGCTACACTGGAATTTCTAATACCCACAGACTTCTGAAATACTAATTGTTCATTAAGATCCATTACTGCTGTAGGCTGAGTATCCTATTTGCATACCGCTTCTAATTTATATTGAATATTGTACTTATTTCCACCTTGCTTTTAAATACTTGTAATCAGCAATACAACACTCACGTTAAAAGCAAACTGTATTAAAACTATTTTAAGAATTAAAAGTCGACTTTTAAAATCTACAACGTAAAAATGACACGGCGTATCTTTAACTGTAGCAGCAGTTTCTTTAGAAATGACTGAAGTTCAGAACATGTCCTGGTTATAAACTAGCCAGTAGCAGGTAAACAGGTCTTCCAAACTTTTTTTTTTAGACGTCAATTCGAATTTGTTGCTGGTAAAATCGGAAACGAAAAACGAGGAGAAACGAGAACACGCGGCGATTTTTCTGAGTCCGTCCCGAAAGCACGGAACGGAAAGTCGGGGGTAGCAGTTCCCGCCCGGCGGAGGAGGAAGGTTGCGCGTAGAGCGGAATATCACTGCGTTCCCCTGGGTTTCCGCTCCTGTTTCTTTCCTCTTCCTTCCTTTCTCCGCCGTTGCCGAGATCCCGGATCCAAGATGGAGTCGCTGAGTAAAGCGGGGCAAGAGATGAGCCTGGCGGCCTTAAAGCAGCACGATCCCTACATCACCAGCATTGCCGACGTGACCGGCCAGGTGGCCCTTTATCGCTTCAGTCCAAAGGCCAACGAATGGGTGAGTGGCCCCGAGGCAGAGCCGGCCGGAGGGTCTTAATAAATGCGCGGCTTCCAACACCGCTTCCCACTGCGCGCCCGAGTTGCTGTTTCTTGCCGCCGCCCTCCCTCGGCGGAGCGAGTCCTCTTGCTGGGTGGCAGAAGGAAGGAGAGCGGCACTTTCCAGCTCCGTCCTTGCGGCACAGAACCGCTTCTCAAGGAAGAGAAGGGAGCTCAGAAACACACCCACTTTCTTAGGCAGCTAGTCGCAGTTTATCGTTCCGCCCCTTCCTCAAGATACTGTGGGCTCAGTACTGAAGTAATTTGGTGTCTTGCATAACAGCTTCACTGCGTTTCAGTTACTCCAGAGGTTAAAATGAGATTAAAGCTGAGCAGCGGTGACAGTAACTAACAGCAGTCACTGTTTTTGACCACCTCAGAAGTGATGGTGTAGTTGGCCTGTTCGCAGATAAATGAAATGGCTGCTGCTATACCTTCAGTGAACCTGTACATTATTCAGTATGAATGCCAAAAGTGAAAATCTTTCAAAATTAAAGAACAGATGTGATCTGTGCAATATTGTTGCTAAAGATACTGTATTCTGATGTGTGCGCTGTCTGCATATGAAATACAGAAACACTGATAAAAAAAGCTCTTTCAGACTTAAAATGAGTCTTTGGAACTTACTGGATTTTGTTTTTCTTTTTTTCCTCCCCTTCCCTTCCCTAGCAGGAATAATATTCTTCCATTAAAATTTGCATTAGTTGTTGCAGATATGGAATTGGAAAAAGTTGGTTAATGTGATATTCAAACAGATGAAGATACCTTTTAAAATGTTTAATCTTTGAGGGGCATGAAAACTGGATCTGACATTCAATTGAACCTTGTGTACACCATTTTTCCTTCCATTCATAAGTCATATCTAGCCTAACTCTAGGACTTTTCCCTCATAGCTGAGGAAATTTTGAGCATCTAGTAGCACAGCTGTAGAAGACATAGGGAATGGCCTTGAAGGACAAGAGGAAGAGACACTACCAAGGCAGCAGTCAGACAAGCGGGGCTTGAGCCCATTCCAAGAAACTAATTTGAGTAAACATCTCAGACAAGCCTCTTCCTAGTTTACACAAAGAAAAAGTGAGGAAGCACATTCAGACTTGCAAGATCCAGTTGACATGATTCAAGCTACAGACAATTCCACCTGGATGACTGAGAACCTTCATAGACATTCTGTTACTATAGTTGTTACAATAAAAGTAGTCCTGACCTATATGGTATTGTTTTCTTAGTCTGGTCTGCCTTAGAGGGCTGATAATGGCTGAGCCCTTAGGGCGAAAGGTTGACAAACCTAAACCTCCTCTCCCAGAAGGTCTCTGGGTCTACACCTCTTAGCTCCTCTCCCTGACCTAGTGCAGGAATTTGGTAATTACGGTTGCCACCACCTATCTTTCAGGGAAGCACCTCACGTGTCCTCCCTGTAACCCTGTTTTGTGAGAGGGATGGGACTCCTACAATTTGAGGTGCTTTTATGGCAAATTAAATGGGGGGAAATGAAATAAATTCTATAGTGCCAATTCCTGGCCCCATAGCGTTGAGATACATAGCTGGGAAAATCGGCACTCCTTCCCCCATTCCTTTGGGGGAAGATGAACCAATCTTATAACAGTGAAATAAAATCAAACTTAATTTAAAAAGAAAGAAAAAGGGAATATAAGAAGTCTTTTTTAATTAAGTATAATAATGTGGAATAGATAAAAATATAGAGCCATTCTAATTACAGACAGCAATTTAAAAAGGATATCAAGTAGACCACACAAAAAAAGAAGGCTCTGACATACCAAAAGATGATTCTGTTCTGCTTCTAATTTGAGTAATTTTTACTGTAAAGAAATTCCAAGTGACATAAAACAGTCACTGAGTTTGCATAGAAAAACTAAACATCAGAGGAATAAATTGGACTTAAATAGCACACACTGAAAAAGAAATTAAATTTAGTGCAGTTCTTGGCTAACTTTTTCTTATTCCTCTAGAGCACTATTTCTTAAAGTGTGGTCCTAGGACCCCTGGGAGTCCCCCAAGACCCTCTCAGGGGTCCTCAAAATCAGAATTATTTGCCAGCCTATGTTGAAAAATAATATAATATTAAAATCCCATCAAACAATCATGAGAAGCAGTAGCAGCACCAAATGTGTCAATTGGAATTTTTAATACAGTAAATATTGATAAATATAACCCATACAAACAAAAGCTCTTTTGGGGTCCTCCATAATTTTTAAAGGAGGGAAGGGGTCCTGAGAGAAAAAAGTTTAAGAAACACTGCTCTAGAAAATAAGATTACTCTTGGAATACCTCTGTGCCAATTTGTTACTTATCTTAAATCTGAGACTTAAAGGTGATGTTAAATCTTAATTCATTTCCAAATTCCATTCAACAAGTTCTGCCTCAGTTTTTTAAAAAACAAAATCCATTTCCTCTCTGGCAGAAAGGGAGGGGTTTAGGGTAATCCTCCTGCCTAAGTCATCTAGCAGTCTCTCATTTTGGAAGATGTATATTCAGAATATCTGCATACATACTGTATGCCGAATGTCTAGCATACAGCTGCCAATCTAGAGTACTGTGAATGTAAATTGGCTTCGCAACATAATAGTTGGAAGAAGAACTATATATTTCACCTTGTGCCTCTTGAAAAGAAGATGGTGGAATCTACTATTTAAATAGTCAGAAGGCCTTAGGTTACATAATTGCCTACTTATTTCTAAGCTCTAGTGCAAGGGTCGGAAATGGCGGCTCTTGAGCCAGATCTGGCTCTTTGGCCCTTCGGCTCTGGCTCTCTCTCTCTGTCTGCCGCCCGACATTCGGAAAGCCAGTCTCCGGAAGCAGCGCGAACCCTGGGGAAGAAAGCCATTGCTGTCAGAGCCCGCCAGCCTCTGTGTATGTGTGTGTATGAGTGCGAGGTGGCGCTGAGGGGAGCCCACCAGGGAGAAGGAGCGGCGGCGGCGAGAGGTTGCGCCCGATCTTGAGTGTGGCTCTTCCAACCTCTCTAGTCCGGGGCGTCTCGTCTGCCTGCGGCTGCCCCGCACACGTTTGTGCGCGCGCGCGCCCGTGTTTGGGCACCCGCCAGCCGGAGCCGGGCCCCCTGAATGCCAAGGGGGCCGCGGGTCGGGCGTCCCCCAGCTCCCATCCGCGGGGCTGCTCCGCCTTCACCAGCCCCGAGCCTCGCTGCCCTGGACCTCGTCTGAGGAAAGCGCGTGGGGCCGCTGCGCAGGAGGCGCAAGCGGAGGCCGGGGAGCCACCAGATGGGAAGCGGAAAGGCCAGCAGGGGCTGCGGGAGTGAGGTGGGGCTGCCCCTTCCACGGCCGGAGCAGGCGAGGGCTGCGGCGTCCCGTCGCTGCAGGTTCTCCCGCTCCGCTCGGGAGGCACGCCGTCCCTGCGCCCCTTCGGGTGCAGCCACATCTTGCCGGCAGTGCGCGGAGGCCGGGACCTGGGTCAGACAGAGACGAAATCTCTGTGAGGGGGAGGGAGGAGAAGGGTGGGCGGAGGTGGGGCAGGGGTGGTGGGTGCCGGCGAGGGAGAGAAGAAGGAAGGCAGTAAGGAGCGGCGGTGGGAGCAGCGAGGATGGAGGAGAAGGTCTTCACGAAGGACCCTGGGGGAGGAGGCGGGGCGACGCTTCGCTCGCCGCCCGCCTGTCGCGGCTTACTCGGACCCCGGGGGAGGTGCAGTGGCGGATGTGGCGGGGCAGGCGTGGCAGCGGGCATGGTGTGCGTGGCGGCGGCGGGCAATGCAGTGGGCGTGGCGGGCATGGCGGCAGCAGGCCTTAAGTGTGCGCAATTGGTCCCGCCCGCAAACCCCGCCCCCTTCCACGCGATTGGCCCCCGCCCACAAACCCCGCCCCCTGGCTCTCGAGCATTTCAAAATGTGCACGAGCATGTCAAAATGGCTCCCGGCATAACAAGTTTGCCGACCCCTGCTCTAGTGGGATCATTATTGGATTGTTGGAGATTATGAAATTTCACTTGGCTTCTCATGTAGGAATGACATGCATGCCTGGATTTATCTCACTTTTGGACAGTCCCTACCAGTTAGATTTTTTCCATGCACCCAAATAGGAATGTAGCCAATTCCACATTAAATATTACTGTGTATTCCAGATGACATGGCAGAGATATGCCATTCTTAGGATATGTCTGTGACCTGCTTCCTGTTGATTTGGTTAGCTTGAATTAGACGTCCACTAAAAAATATGGTACATTGACAGTGTTCTAAGTGTTTGTGTGGCTGGTTTGGCAAACTTGAATTCTTCAGGAAGGTTCAAGTCTAATTGTTTCCTATTCTGTACTGCTGCTCTGAACAAAGTATATATGAAGGTGACTTTATTTTAAAAATGAAATAATTGCAGTCATTTAATTGCCTGCATAGAACATTTTAATATATTTATTTATCAAATTTGTATGCTGCCCAATTCCCAATGATTTTAAATTATGTCATTAGAATCTCTGCCTTCTTTCGATCAAGACTGCCTTGTTTGAACGAGAGCAGTGTCTTCTCTTCAAAACTGGTCTGGGATTAAGGTATTTGAAGGGCTGTCAACTGAGATGTTTCTGTGCTGCAGCTTCTTGATATTGGAAATAAAGAAGGCCTTTTACTGTAATAGTGGAAACATTTTTGTTCTGGGTTCTTAGAGGTACTTGTTCCTCAATTTTCTTGCTGACTAGTTTCAATTTGAATGCTGTCTAGCGAAGAGTTGGTTGGCTGGTCTCAGAAGAGTTAAGCAGAGTGAGATCTGCTTAGTACTTGGACGGGAGACCACTAGGAACTATAGGTTAGAATGAGAAGTCAAATAAAAAAAGAATGGGAGAACACATTGGCAAATGTCTTCCATGGTGTTGCCAAGAAAATAAATAAATATGTTGATGTCATCACCAGGAGCTGACCATGACTTGATAGAATCTTTGCTTTTTTGAAGTTGCTTTTGATGCTCTTAACAAGCAGAAAATCATCTACAAATTATAACATATTGTTGATGGTCTTAGTTTTAAACCTACATTTTTCAGCTCCTCAACTTCTTAAATTTACATCTTCTCCATTTCTACCTATACACCTTCTCCCTGCAGTGAATAAAATTTGAGAGATATAGTGTGGTCACACACATATAAAGTCTCAATTTTGAAATCATGTATTGTTTTACATGTGTCAGACTTTAGTATGTATTAAAGTTTATTGCTCAGAGATGTAATATTGTGTGATAGAAACTTCTTGAACTTTGTAACTTTTGGCACTTTTACAGTGCCATTGCCTGGAAAAAACAAAATTGTCTTGTATATTTAACTTTGCTACTGGTGGTGTGATTAATATTAAAAATTAGCCCACTTTCTCTCTCTTACTAATATGCTTGCAGAAGTTGCTAGACCCATAAATGAAGTAGTTTCATTAAAAAAAGTCCTACTGTTATAAAACCATGACTTCATATCATTAACTTGAAGATAGTAATTATAAACGTTTGTAATATATGTTCCAAGTCTACTAGTATGCAATCAAGGTTTTTGAGATTAGGTGTTAATGAGTTATTGTCAGTGTGAATCTTTGGACTGAGGTATAATAGTTCTGTCCTCTACTGTTGAATTAAATTGATCCCATTCATTATATCACAGTTATAATTTCTTATTTAATGAAACTTAGGAATGCATTAAATGATCTCCTGCTTGAATTAATTTGTTGCTAATGTTTTCTTTTGTCTGTTATAGGAGAAGACTGACATAGAAGGTACCTTATTTGTGTATAAAAGGTAATGAAATAACTTGCAGGAATAGTTTGATTAACAGTATAGTAGAACATAGCCTGTGTCATTTGTCTCTTGCAGAGATAAAATTGTATTTACCTAGGGCAATTAAGCAATATTCCATTATTCTTAAGAAGATTAATCGGTGCTATGGTCTGTACAATGTGCTGAAATGGATCCAGCAATGCCGTGTCTCAAAGAGAATGGTGGTTCTGTATGGCAAAGGGCTTTTTTTTAATTTGGCGCAAGATCTTTGAAACTGCTTCTGTTTGCACAAAGCACTCCACAGTCTCTTGCAGAAAGTCTCAAGAAGTGTGCTTATGCAAACTGTTGCTAATTATCTTGCTCTCTGTCTTTAGTTATTTTCATTCTTCAGTGGCACTTTGTAGAACACTGCTGCTGTCAAGCTTCCTTCTGCTTGTGCATATCTTGTTCTATCCCCTCTTATTTTAGCTGTGATTATGACATCACTTTCTAACTTGGTTAAGTTGTCATTATCAGTTTGCTGATGATTCTTCTGGAAACAGTTTATCCATAGTTTGTTTCTCTTGAAATAACAGGTCTGCTTCACCTTACCATGGCTTTACGATTGTAAATCGATTGAACTTGCACAACTTGGTTGAGCCCGTAAACAAAGACTTAGAGTTTCAGCTTCATGAACCTTTTCTTCTCTATAGAAATGCCAACTGTAAGTATGCACTTGAATTTATTGTTTAGGAAATACCAGTTTTAGAAGTTTAGAACATTTCTCCTATTTAAGTACAGTAAGATCTCAGTTTAACACTCCTTATGTAATGGATTTTGGATTTAGTGCACAAAATTTAAGTTTGACTTCACAAAGGCAACTAAGTATGAATTCAGTCTGAACAATTGACATAATCTATGTAATTACACAGGTATGCAAATGATGTTAATTCTAACAAACATTTATATTTAATAGACAACCCTTTCTTCCAAAAGGTCTGTTGAATCAGAGTTTTACTGTATATGTGTGACACAATGGGAAAAAGTTAACACTCAATTTGGGTTGAATGGATGCAATTAGTTAAGGAAAATGCAAAGAAAAATTAAAGATCTTTGAAAGTATTGTTACACTGTAGCACATACTCATATATGGTATTATCTCTTTTAGTAACATACTCTTGGAAACAGTGTTCTCCAGAATCAATTGGAATTGCTATTTTAGTCAATTCATCAGTCACTATTTGCCTAATATTTCAAGAAGCCATGATTCTGAGTATTTGAATAATTGGTTTGCTGCTTGTTTATCAAAGTGCCTTTAAAATGGACTTTTACTTTAAAAGGCTGCTTTTACTTTGATTTATTTCTGTTTAATTTCCTAAAAATGCAAATTAACATAAGCTGACACTGAAGTTCCAGGATAAAAGTTAGGACTGGTTCTAGATCCAGTAACACTTAGAATAAACTAGTAAAAATAATAATTCCAATAGAAGAGAATATATGTAACTCGGGGTTGAACTGTGGAGTCCTTGGTGCTCTCTATGCTTGGTTGTTTGCTTGCAGACGTTTTGTTACCCGACTAGGTAACATCATCAGTGCTAGTGAGTGTGGGGTTTGCTCCCTGTTTATATACAGTAGCTTGCCCTGCCAGTGTTGGTGGGTGTTGTTACCTGGTCAGGTAATGAAATGCCTGCAAGCAAACAACCAAGCTCAGAGAGCACCAAGAACTCCACAAAAATAGTGATTCTTAAATAATTCATGATTAACTCTTATTTCAATTTATTTATCAACCAAAAAATAAAATCTGTACCGTGAATCCTTTTTAATTAAATAATCCTTAACATTGCCTACAGTTCTTTGCACATTATATAAGAGTAAATCTCACTGAAAACAGTAGGATTTATTTTTCACTACCCATTTATGTAGGGTTTTTTTTTAGCATTTCTGTCCTAAATTTATGCAAAATATTTCAGGTTAGCTAAATGGATAACACATTTTTTTAAAATATTCTAGAATTACAAAGATTCATTTGGAGAATGCATTCCCACAACCATTTTCTTGCAATCAGAGACCAGTCTGGCATTTTTTTTTCAGATAACTGACATTAAAAATCTAGAATTATTTATTCAATTTCTTCAAAATATCAAACATTTCTTGATTTTCATTAAGAAAACTATTTACAACACAAGTGTGTGTGTGTACACACTATGCTAATTACTACTCACTTGCCACTTGCTACTATGCACTGCTGTCTCCCTAAAGGAGTTGGTCTAAGTGTTCTTTGATAAGCCATATTAATAAAGCATTGTGTGTAAATGTATTGAAAGCATTCCAGAAGCTTAATTTTTAAAAAATCAAATACTTTTACCTTACCTTTAAACGTCATTAAGAAGCATGCTTCCATATCAGTTTCCCTTATAACTTTCCCTTTGTATCTGATGTCTCTGTCTTGAGGTAAAGAACAAATATCCATGATGTTAAAAAGATGGATATGGTGTGAATCTTTAAATCTGAAATGAGGATTGCGTTTGATCTTTTATTCTTCCTTTTTGCTGGATTTTTTATTGCCTTTGTCCATCTAAAATGCTGCAGCAGATATTTTGTCCTGTGTGACTATCCTTGAAATGCTCTTACAACAATACATTACATCTTTCTAGCAGAGCACTCCTATTTCTGTTCATTAAAAATATCAAAGTAGGTTCAGCAAGTGGAAGAAGAGTCACTCAGGAGATTGGCAATGTTGTTAGGACGTCATGTGTTTGATTGTAGAAGAGGAATGAATTTGCAGCTGTCTTAACTCAGCTTTCTCAGCCAAGATAAGGAGTGGGACTGTTTTGCTATTTCTGTGGACAGAAATGGTGGACTTGCATTAGGGTTTTTATAATGGAGTTTAAATTGAGAGCAGCCAAACATGTACAGTAGTGTGATGTCCTGAACTAATGTGTCAGCAGCAGTCACTTGTTCTGCAATCTGTTGCAAAGTATTTATCTCTCTTCTTTCTTTGATTGCTTTGTTTAGGACAAATCCATTAGTTCTTGGCTTTGACATCCACTTTAGACATATGTTTTATTTCATCATGCTTATACCTCCAGAGTAATTATTCTTCGTATTGAAATGCTTGAAATGACATCTAGAGAACTTGGGATTCCATATTCTGATACCTTTACCTTCCAGCTCAGCACTTCATTTCTGCTTCACAACAAGATATTAGTAAGAGAGCAAAGAAATTATGATTCTGCTGGCCAAAATCTGGCCCAAAGGGTTTTTCTTTATTGTCCCCTCATGCCATTGCTCAGCAGAATCCTACTAAATCCCACAGGGATTCTATAACCTCCAGATCCATCCATCCATCCATCCATTCATTCAATTTGTATAGCCTCCCATCTCAAACCAGTGACTATGGGCAGCGAACAATCATAAAAACAAACACAGTACAAAAAGAAATTAAATACAAATAGCAGCCAAAATATATTATAATATGTCGGTGTCAGCAGAACCAGGAACCGGGGCCCTTCACAAAACTTGGGACCCCAGGCCCAGGCAGATAGCTAGGTCTTCAAGGCCTTCCAAAAGGCCAGCAGGGTCGGGGCCATCCTAATCGCAGGAGGGAGGATGTTCCAGAGGGCAGGCGCTACTGCAGAAAAGGCACGTCTCCTGGTCCCCACCAGCCGACATTCCTTGGCTTACAGGACCTGGAGCATGCCCATCCTGCCGGACCAGATTGGACAGGTAGAAACAACTGGGAGAAGACGATCCCTCGGATAACCTGGTCCCAAGCCATGAAGGACTTTAAAGGTGACAACCAGCACCTTGAATTGCACCCGGAAACACACTGGCTACCAATGCAGACCCTGAAGCAGTGGTGTTACATGTGCCAAATAACTGACACAATTTACAACCATGCAGCTGCATTCTGTACCAGCTGAAGCTTCCAAATGCTCATCAAGGGCAGCCCCATGTAGAGTGCATTGCAGTAGTCCAAATGGGAGGTCACAAGGGCATGAGTGATAGTGAGCAGAGCCTCCCTGTCCAGGAATGGGCACAACTGGCACACAACCCGAAGGTATGCAAAGGCCCTCTTAGCCACGGCTACCACCTACTCTTCCAGCAGGAGCCGTGAGGCCAAGAGGACCCCCAGATTGCCCACTGGGTCCATCTGAGGCAGTGCCACCCCATCCAGGACCAGAGGTGGAAAAACCTTGGTATTGGAAGGCCCAAGCACCCAAAGCCACTCAGTCTTGCTTGGGTTGAGCCAAAGCCCATTATGCCCCATCCAGGCCCCTACAGCCTCCAGGCACTGAGATAGGATATCCATGGCATCACTCACAAAGATTAGCCTTTGTTCAGCTTCTGATTGAAGTTGGATTAGTCAAACCAGATTGTTCTAGTCTTTTTAGAGTTGAGAGCCTCCAAATGAGCTCATCTGTTAAGTGTCCTTGAATAGTTGGGTTCATGCATACAGAAGTTATGTCTCTTCCAGGTGCTGGTTTTAGCTCTTACACCATTGAGTTCTTGCTTTTCAGATCATAATGATACTGGCCATAATACCTAGCAATTTAGCAGCATAGGAGAGAATCTTAGCATCCTCAGTCGAGATGTAATCCTTAATGTTTGTAAGGAATAGTTCTACTAAAAGTAAATGTCTAAAGTAGTTACTTAATTCTCAATTCAATATCTTCACCATGATTTGCAATACCAACACATTCTCATCTCTACAGACAATTATTTCTAGGAAATAGTCCTAGGAAGAGATCATCTAAGGCAGGGCTTTCCAAACTTTTCATGTTGGCGACACACCAACGGCGGTGTGCAAAAAACTGGAAGCACAGTGGCGCGCGAAAACCCAGAAGTGCGGCGGCGGCACTTTCAGGTTTTCGCGTGCCGCGGCGGTGTCCTGGTGTGTTGCGCGAAAACCAGGAAGCGCTGATGGCTTGCTGCTGCCGTCACGTGCAGCAGCGCACCATCACCGCTTCCAGGTTTTCGCGTGACACACCTGGGTCCCGCAGGCGACACAGTACTGTGTCGCGACACACAGTTTGGAAAGCTATGATCTAAAGTGTCAGATGCTGCACTTGGACATGTACTGCTTTTTCACATCCATAAGTTAAATGGCCTGCTAAATTATGGATAGCAGAAATTCTGTACTTATGCAGAAATTCTTATTTCCTTTGAGAAAAAGAGGCCAGCAAGATTTGCCCCTGCTTTAACTTTTTTCAAACAAATAACCAGTTCAGGCTCAGCCTTGGTTATTCTGGTCTCTGCTACATAGATGTTTACTAAGTATGCAAAAACATACTTATAGAGCAGAGCTTTCCAAACTGTGTGTCGCGACACAAAAGTGTGTCACCACACACAGTCTGGTGTATCGCCACACAACCCGGAAGCGCTGATCATCATCAGCGCTTCCGGGTTTTCCCGCAGCGACACACCAACTGCAGCGCGCAAAACCCGAAAGCAGCATCAGCACTTCCGGGTTTTTGCGCGCTGCCACAACGGCGGCACTTCCGGGTTTTCCCGCGGCGACACACCAACGGCGGTTGGTGTGTCGCCGCGGGAAAACTTTGGAAAGCCCTGTTATAGAGGGTATAGAGAGAATAGAGGGTATAGAGGGTATCTCTGTTCCAAGAAATCCATAGAATCACAGGGATAATATGCTTTGCTGGACAGAAGATAGGAAACCCTTGCCAAAAGACTAAAACCACAAAATAACTTTTTTCCCCCCTGCATGAATGTCACAGTAAAAACATAGGACTTCTCCACTTAACAGAATGCAGTAAAAAATGGCTAGAAGATTATCTGCTCAATCACAGATACCCACAACCAGTTACAAAAGTATAATATGAATATTAGCTCCTGCAAACTTGTCCTCCATAAATCCAGTAGCAAACCCAATTCAAAAACTCTTGAATCATTAATCACATGGCCAACAGAGCAGTGGCTGCAGGGAGAACTAGCTTGAAAGTGAAATTTATTAGACTCCAAACTTGAAAGAATGAAACTACAAAGGACAAATCTGTAAATCTCTCCAAGAGAAAACCAAGACCAACCTTTACAAAAAGGACTCAGTTTCAACACTGAAATTGCAGACAACCCACACTTTTTAGCAGAATTAGAAACCTCAGGGCTTTCACAGGAAATGCAACAAGACATCGAATTAAGCACCATCCCCCAAATGATCTAAATTACTCAGCTCCAAACTGACAAGCAGGAAAAGGTAGCCATGAAGAAACTAAAAGCCGACCTTAGCATTGTGATCCTGCCATCAGAGAAAGGAAGAACCATAGTTATCGTGAACAAAAAAGCCTGCATCCCCAAAGCAGAAACATTACTTGGAGATACCAGCATGTATCAAGAAATTTTAAATAACCCTTTCCCAGAACTACACAGAAAAATGTATAACTGCCTCCCAAGAACCACACCTAATGAGATCCAGAAATCCCAGTTTAGCTAAGTTTTACAGATGCCTCCAAATACATAAAAAAGACAACCTTCTGCACCCTGTTGTTGTACTTGCCAATACCACAGCTTACAGCACAGCTTTCCAAACTTTTCATGTTGGTGACACACTTTTTAGACATGCAACATTTTGCGACCCAGTAATTCAGTTTTACTAGCAAACCGGAGGTTAACCTAACCCCTTATAAGACATATGTAAATTGTAATAGCGAAATGTATGGGGACACAACATATCTCATGAAAACCTTTCATTTATATTTTTAAAAATATATGATTTGTAAGATAACATACATTTCCAAGATTGTTGTCATTTATGAGTAACAATATGTACTGTAAATATGTGCAGGAACAGAGTTCCCCTTTTTCAGCAGGGCAAGGCTTGGACAGAGCTCCCCTCTTACAGCAGGGCACAAGGCAGGCACTAGGACCTGTGCGGAATCCTGGCAGGGCTCGGAGGCAGCAGCAGCGAGGCACGGTTCCGGCTTGAGGCTCTGAGCGTCAGCAGGCCTAACAATTTCACGTAGACTCAGGTTTCTCGTTACGTTCGCGTGACACACCTACACACTGCAGCCGACACACTAACGCAGAGCTTTCCAAACTGTGTGTCGGGACACGTTAGTGTGTCAGCTTCAGTGTCTGGGTGTGTCGCGGCTGCTGCTGACTCTGAGCCCTGCCAGGATTCCACGCAGGTCCTAGTGCCTGTCTTGTGCCTTGCTGCCTCCAAACCTGCTGTGATTCCACGCAGGTCCTAGTGCCTGCCTTGTGCCCTGCTGTAAGAGTGTGTCGCGAAATGATGCATGTCTAAAGAGTGTGTCACCAACATGAAAAGTTTGGGAAGCTCTTCACTAACGTGTCGCGACACACAGTTTGGAAAGCTCTGGCTTACAAGATTTCCAAAGAACTCCACAGGATCTTACGCAGATCTTATACTGACTACAAATACTGCATGGCAACCCCCACTTCTGGACCATTGCACTAAGGAAGGCTTACTGGGATGCAGGGGGCGCTGTCTGTGGGAACCCTGATCAATACCATGGAGTCGATCTCCCAAACCTGGAGAACCAGACTACTAAATTATGTATAGTTTTTTGTACACTTAGTTGGAAGTGTAGCTCATGCTTCAGTGGGAGGACTTGCCTCCTCTAAAAAGAGAATGGAAACTAGGGTTGTGACCCAGAAATTGGAGTGTGGTAACTATATTGTCATACTTGGCAAGCCTTAATTTACTTAGTGGCCGTACTTCAGTTATTTTAATAATATATTTGGCTTGGCTATCATATTTTTTATGCCTCTCTGGTTTGCATCTGAATCACCTGCCCTTCCCAAGTGATTTTTTTCTCCTGCTCTTTGCTTCATCCATCCTTTTCCTTGAGTCCTTGCATTTTGTTTTTGTTTTTTACCCCTCTTCCTCCAACAGTTATGCCTTCTTAATGCCTCATCTTTTTTTATTATTTGACAAGAGGTAGAATGACAGTTTTTAAATAATTTTTAGGAAACCTGCTCTTTTGAGTTCATGATAAATGAGAGTACATTTTAGTAGTAGTAGTATATATGTTTACTTAGAAGTAACTCCCATTAAACTCCCTGAAAATTACTCCCAGATAAGCGTAGGGAAGATTACAACCCTAGTTTCATTTAAATTGTTAATTGACTTCTAGACAGCAATGCAAATATTTTATAATGATGATTACATACATAAGTTTATATATGGCAATACATTTTAAATTCTGTACCAGTTCAAGTATTTGTTTTATTTATTTTAAATGTATTTAAAATACATTTTAAATTCTGTACGAGTTCAAGTATTTATTTCTTCTGACTTACCACAAATTAACTTGTCATATTTGGAGATAACAAAGTTTTTAGCTTTTTTTGTAATTCAAGAATAAGTCTTTTCCTTGGTCATAATAGGTTGTTAAAAGTGGTGTGTAAGCATTTTGAATGTGAAATATTTTGCATTTGAAATGCTTTGTTCTGAGTTGGAAACAGCTATTCCAGCTTTATCAGAAGTGTTCTAACACTGTTCTAGCCATAAGCACTTTTTGCTCAGAATGATCTGTCTTGAACTTAAAATACTTCAGGAATTATCAAAACAGTATAAGAACTCTTCTGGGAAAGTTTGAATAACCTGTGTTGAACAGCAAAACTGAAATTGAATGTTTCAAACTTGAAATGTTTTGCATAACTCTAGCTTGTAATTAACTTCATATAAATGTTAATTCCATATTCTAGTACAGGTAGTCCTCACTTACCAACTGCCTCATTTAGCGACCATTTGAAATTACAACGGTGTAAAAAAAAACAGCTTTGAGACCAAACCTCACATTTATGACCATTGCAGCATCCCATGGTCACGTTATCGCCATTCGGGTGCTTTGCAACTGGCTTGCAACAAGCAGAGTTAATGGAGAACATGGGAGTAAAAGCCGCGATCATGTGATGTTTTGCTTAACAACTGTGGCGACTCACTTAATGACCAAGTGGGAAGTGACATCGTAAGTCTATCGTGGTCATGTGATTTTCCGCTTAGTGACTGCGGCGCTTAGTAATGGAGTTGCTGGTCCCAATTGTGGTCGCTAAGCAAGGGCTACCTGTATTATGTTATGCTATTCATTCTCAATATTGAAAACTACATAATAGCATTACTTAGTTTTGCATAACGATTTTAAGTAGATTGCAGTCTATTCATTCCGCTGCTTTACTTTTTATTTATTTATTTATCCTCTGTAATAGTTGATTTTTTTCAAAAAAAATAACCACTTCCTTTTTTTAATATATTCTAGTGTTAATTTATAGTATCTGGTTCTATGATAAGAATGACTGTCATCGAATAGCAAAACTCATGTCTAGGTAAGTACCTAATTTTTTAAATATATAAATTGAATAAATTAATGAATAAATAAATAAACATGGTTGTGTTATCTTTAGCTTTATAGCAACTCCCTGTAAAATCATGATTTTTTTTGTTGACACCTACCTTCTAAAAATACATCATGACTTAATGTAATACATTATGACAAAAATACATTATGACTTAATGTTTGGAAGAAATATTCAGATTGTAATTCGGTATCCCTCATTTGGAATTAAGACCAGCAGATTTGGGTTTACCTTTGCTGCAGGTAATTTATAATCACAATGAGAGGTAGCACTTACAACTTTAATCACTATAAATTTGTTTAACTCCCTTTTAATTCTGTGGAAATTGATGGTCATTGTTACTTTCTATGGTAGCAAATTCCTTAATTTAGCTATGTGTTGTGTGTAAAAAAATATCCTTTTACCTATCTTGTATCTTACTTCTACTACTATTCATGCTTTGGAACAGTTTACCCCCAGATATCAAGACAGCTCCTTTCTTTCTGCTAATTTGGAGAACTGTATAAACATGGTTGTTCAGAAAGTCATTTGGGGTGTGAGTAAGATCATGGTACCCTGAATGGTAACATGTTGGATTGACTGTTTATAATTATATTGATTTTTGTTTTTAATCTTCATATATTTGTACTGTAAGCCTCTCATAGTCTCTGGAAATGGAGTGGAATATAAATTGTAGTAATCAGTCAATCTTCATTGCATACGCAACTTCAAATATCTTAGTCCTAAAAACGCCTGATGTAAACATTCCTCAAAGGTGCATTTTTTTGCATTGTCACAAGGCTTTGAAGTCTCAGGAAACGTTCAGACACTCAGCACATAAAGGATCTTCTTGTTTTTTTTTTTTAATGTTTAACGTAAGTATTTCTTCAGGAATGCAGATTTCTTTTAAATCAAAAAGCATTTAAACAACCATTGCTGTCAGTTTCTCCTCCACTTTTCTGCCTTCCTACAACTTTTGCAATAAGTGTATAGTAAAATTGTGACTTGATCTTTGTGTGCCCGCTTAAGCGTTTCTAAGTTGTTGTTATTCTTATTATTTATTAGATTTAATATAGAAGCCCACTCCAGTTAACTTAACTGTTTCCTTGCTTGTAATGTGAATAACTTAAGCTTGTAGTTATATGCCTGTATACTTGGTAGCCATTTCTAACCCACATTATTCTATTTTTTATTGTATTCTAGATTTATCTATAATCTCCAAGATGGAGTTTGCCTTTTTCAAAAAAACCTCAAGTATTTTTATCAAGCTATTCATCACAATCTGTTTTTATAGAGAGACACTATGAGCTTAGATTCCTGTCCAGCATATTATATTCCATTTATATCCCACAGCAATCCAAAATTATTCTTATTGGGATATAAGGACATCTTGTATTTATTACATTAAACAATTCATCATTTTAATGCCTGCTCAGTTTTATGAGATCATTTTAAAAGGTTTTGCTGCCTTTTGTATTTTTACCATCCTAATAATTTGGTGTCATGTTCATCTCCAAGTCCAGATATCTATAAAGAACTTAAAACCCAGTATAAATCCTTGTATGTTTCCATTTTGAGAACTCTCAGTTTATTCCTACACTGTTCTTTAACTAGAAAACAATATGCTTGTTAAGTTTTTGGTGAAGGAGTTTGCCAAGGGCCTTTTGAAAACAAGTTATCTGATTGTACCTTATTACTGTGTTTGTTGAGATTTTCCAAGATGTCTGAAAGGTTAGTGAGGTTGGACTTATTGTAGAAGCCATGTTGATTTTTCTCCAGAAGGATTTGTCTTTCTGTATGCCAATTTTAACTGCTTTCCACCAATGTATCCTGAACTGCCCTGCAATTGATTGATGATGTGCCATCAAGTCAGTGTCAACTCTTAGCGACCAGATACATAGCTGGAATAACACATAAAGGATCTTGTGATTTTTTTCTTTTATTCGTAATTTAAGAAATGTTTCTTTCTGAATGAAACTTTAATTTTTCTTAATAGCTTCCTTTATTCCTGTTTCAGTGCTGGTGAGATCTCGGAGAGCATGTTACCTTTGCACTATATATTGTATCTGAGATTTTATTTTGGATTTGCAATGGAGAAAGTTAATCCACTTGGTTTTCTCTTTCAGATTCCTTTTCACAAGTCCTTTCATTTTTTTAGAAGTGTTCTCTTTTGAAATCAAATATGACAGTATTAAAGTTTCATAGCTTTTTTCCATCTGAACTTAAATCAAGCTAGATAGCATCATTATCATTGCTTCCAACAAGTTCAACTACATATGCAGTTTACACTGATTTACTTATATGAGGGATTTAAATTCATATCACTTCCCTCTATTTATTTCCAATAACAAGTTCTAGGACACAGTCCTATAGGATACACAGTTTCTGTTTTTGTTGTAAACAGAAGTCTAAATATGGGGGAGGAGGTAAATAAGGTATCAATCTTGTTATCTATCACAGTTGAAGAATCTTTTGGATTCTTCCCTGATTCCTTTTTCTACCTCAAGATCACCCTTAGCTTTAGTCAGGAGGACAGTAATATAAACCAAATAAAATATTACTTTGAGACATGGAATAGTTATCCACAGTGATTTTATTGAGGTGCCTGCCCTTTTTGCAGTTTCTTGTTTGTTTGATGTTAAACCTAACATCAAAACCAATTTGGTTTAGATAATAACACCCCTACTAGTAATTGGTGGATTTGGAGTTGAGTTGGTGTGGGGAATTGGTGAAAATACACATATGATTCCCATGACTATATTTCAATCCCTTAAGCATAGTTTCAGTGTTGCAGATATTGTACTGATCTAATGATATACAGTACCTGCAGTGATGTAATGGCATACTAATTTAATGATGTAGTGGATTTATGTAATGTGCTAATCCAGATTAAATCTGAATGGTATAAATTAGAAGCTTTATGCAGATTAATATGTTTGCATCCCCTGATGCAGTTTAGCGGCTATATTGCAAAATATGTTAAGTAATCCACATTATAGCTAATGTAAATTTAAGTTTCAGAAGATGGATGTATTCAGATATTATTTTAGACTAGGGATAGCCAATGTGGCTCTTACAGACATCAGTGTTCCCACATTTAGTGTCACCTTTACATCTCTGGAGTCCACAGAAGCCCACAGACATCCTTAGAAAATGCAGCCTAGTGATTTGTTTGCTTTGCCCACTGCTCCAAAAAAGACAAAGACATATTGATATAGTAGAGATAATCATTGAGACTAGACGCTGTGGCAGGAAGCATCCTCATCAGTTCATCATGACAGTAATAGGCAAGCCCTCTGCCATGGCAGCCACTTTGTGAGAATGCAAAATTGTATTACTTGTTGTTGTTGGCAGCCACTTTGTGAGAATGCAAAATTTTATTACTTGTTGTTGTTATTGTTGTTGTTGTTGTTGTTATTATTATTATTATTATTATTATTATTATTATTACATATATTATTACATATTCTCACCGTTCCAAATGTGCCCAAAATGATTGGTAGTGTCTTTCTTGGCTTTGTTTTTAAGACTAAAATCTGCACCAATTATTTCTTTGAAAAATACAGTAGATACCTGCTTCATTACTGTTATTATGTCATACTAATTTGATTTATAACCTGCCTTTCCCCCATTACAATTTACCTGGGGATCTCACTTCATTTTATCCCTATAGCAACATCTCTGTGAGATGGGTTGGACTGAGAGAGACTGTCTGGCCCAAATTATCAGTTAGTTGCCATGATTGAGGGTGGACTTGAACCTGGGTCTCCCCAGTCCTAGTTTAATATCCTAACACCTACTGTGTGTCTTATTTTCAAGTTGTTTGAGCCAATTTGTTTCAAGTAAGTAGAAATGTTCTGAAGCAATAAGAAAACTGGAGATTAAACATTGCATATCTTTTTATTTTATTCTAAAACATTGCATATATTTCTGTGCAAATGTATTGTCAAAGTGTTTTATGGATTTTTAAAACACAGGTAATATAATAATAATAGTCAGGTAAGTTGTAATGGAAGTAGCAAACACAAATGATTTGAAAGTCCCCAATAAATAAATTGTGAAGAAAACGTTCATGAGTTTCTAGTGCAATGTATGAAAAAAGCAGTTACACTTTGTACATTGTGACTTATGGCTTAGTATTATGAGGCCAGTGTTATCTTATTCAGTAAACCATAGTCAAAGCAAACAGTTGCTTATTGCAATTTGTAAACCCTGCCATTTTAAAAAAAGGACATATTAAAGAACAGTTGAAAAAAAGGAACAATGTATACTTTACAGTGATTAATCTGTATTCTCTATTACATTTTAATCCTGTTGGTTCTTATTTGCATGGTGTGCCTGCTTTTCCTCATTAAAATCAGGCTTTTCCAAGAATGGTGTATGTTGTTACAATATATTCTAAATATAAGTAGTCTTTTCTCTTTTGTGATAGGGTGGTACAGGAAGAAACTCAGAGATCCCAGCAACAATTACAGGATAGAAAAAACATCAGCCAAGTTAATGGTTGTACAGATATCCTAGAGTTACTTAGTAAAGCAAAGGTTGAATATGAACGGGTAAGGAAATTGTGCATGTTAGAATTCTAAGACCAGCTTCTACTTTTAGGATTTCTGTGTATTTAAAAGGGAAATAATTATCCACAAATATGTTAAATACTTATTCTCCGATCTGCTTCTTGGTATGTTAATTCTCTTGATTTTCTAGAAATTGAGATAATTGCCACTGGAAGTTTTATTTGCTAATACTCAGAGTTTATTCTTCTTTAGAAACTTGACTGCACTGCAAATAGAAGTGGTCAGAAATCTCTATATTTCAGTAGTCCCTACTAATACTTCAGGCTCTCTGTGAAAGTATTTTTTTTGTTTTGTTTTACAGACTTCTATATTATTATGCTGTTTATGGGTGAAAAACATATTCAGTAATTGATTTAAATCCTTTTGTAACATCTTATTCTTCACAGTAATATAAAGCTGTCTACGTTTACATCTACGTTTCCCTAAGCCTTTTCTAACATTGCATGTGTAGCACAGAACTACTATTACCTAGGTTCTAATAATGAATGGCAGCTACACCCCCACCAGCACAACAAACCCGTAGACAAGAAATAGCCAATCCATAGGTCCTCATTTAATGGCCAGTTTTGTTGGATATATAGATAGCTCCTAAAATGGAGATGATACAGTTTGGTCCTCTTTGCTGGTAAACTTAACCACTGTAATTGGCTTCACTTCCTTGCATTTGTTGTTCATTTTTTTATGTTTATATTTGGGCTATCTTCATAAAGTGATGTAAATAATGAAGTTTTTCTCTGTGATTGCAAATTTTGTCAGTTCAGTTCTTTTGAATGTTTTAACTTTGCAGACCATTTGAGCCACGAAATTAACTCATTTGTTTAAAAAAAAAGGTAAAGGTTCCCCCCGCACATTTGTGCAGTCGTGTCCGACTCTAGGGGCCGGTGCTCATCTCCGCTTGTTATCCGAAGAGCCAGCGTTGTCCGAAGACGCTTCCACAGTCATGTGGCCATGACGCGCACGGAACGCTGTTACCTACCCACCGAAGTGGTACCTATTCATCTACTTGCATTTGCATGCTTTCGAATTGTAGGTTGGCAGGAGCTGGGGCTAGTGCGGGAGCTCACTCCGCTTGCAGGGCTAGGGATTCGAACCTCCGAACTTGCGATCTTCCGATCGACAAGCCTGATGTCTTACCCGCTGAGCCACCACACCCCTTAACTCTTTTGTTTATTTTAATGTTATTAATATGTTTGCCTAATACATGGAAACGTGTTGGGCACATGCTGGGGTAATTTCAGAAACAGATTTTTTCTTAAGTTTAAGGTAGTTCTGTGGTTGGAATTGATTTTTTATTGTTTTTGAAAACTCACATAGAAGCTTTCATCAAACACTTGGGAAACGCAGTGATTTGTTTGACACATTGTGATAAGACATAACCTAGTTAATTTATATTTTGTATGAGGATGTTGTGTGAAGCCAGCCACTTATAGTTTATTAATCACGTCATGGTTAAACAAACCATGTGATGTGTGAATTCTGTCAAGGAGTTATGGACCTCCAACAACAGCTAACAACAACTGGGAGAATAACATCCAGAATCCATAGTTGCAGGACCTTTATTAAGTTTTACAAAATTGCCATAATTTTCTGGGTTTAAAGAATTTTTCATCAGGCAAGATAGTTAAGGAAAAAAGAGAGATAAGGGAAAAAGTGGATGAGTCTTGAAGTTGTATCTGTATATTTGTATAAGGTTACATTTTAAGTGATAGGGAGCCTTCAGATACTGTATGCAGATTGTATCATTTGGATACAGAGAACCATGACATTGTGGTAGGGCTATCCAAAAGCTTGCTGCAAAAAGAAATGAGCAGGTGTTTCCTCCATTTGGGGAAGTATAAATACAAACCAGACAAAGTTAATATTATTTAAGCTATTGTACTAGCTTAGGAACTGGAAAGAATGCAGAGAAGAGTGACAAAGACAGTAAGGGGCTAAATCCTATGAAGAGCAGTTAAAAGAACTTAGTATGTTTAACCTAAAGAAAGAGACATGATAACAGTCTTCAGAGCACCTGAAGATAAGACAAGAACCAACATATTGGAAGCTTTACAGTGAGATATCCAAAGTCGAAATTAGAAGGAATTTCCTAACTAAGAGCTATTAAACAGCAGAACAGCCTCCCTCCTGAAGTTATGGGTGCTCTATCACTGAAAGTTTTTTTTAAAAAAAAAGTTTGGACAACTATTTCTTTAGGATGGTATGAGGATTTCTGCACTGGGCAGGGGGATGGACTATACCTCCAAGGTGGCTTCCAACCCAATGGTTCTGTGAGTCTATGAAAATTCAGTCAACGTCAAATTGCATAGGATTCTATAGCAACAGAAAGGAATGCAGTCTCAAATCTTTATGTTGTCATTCCTGTGTGCAAGACTTCATTGTACACTGATGCTAGGTACTCAACTGTTCATATGGTATGCCTTTATGATAACATTAATGTGTTTTATGACATGAGTAGTGGCATCAAATCATGTCCATGAAGGATGCCATATAATTGTACCATGTATGATGCCATATAATTGTATAGCTGGCCATTTATTATGAGAAGGGGGAGAGAAAAAGAGAAGGCAAGGCAGGAAGCTTGCTGAGATCTGCTAAAGGTGTTACATAAATCGTAATTATCTCATTCAGTCCAGACTGGAATTTAAAAAAATACATTCCTTCCCTTTTTATTTTTTTAGAATCAGAAGAGTGACTTAATTTTGGGGACACAAGAAAGTGGAAATCTTACAAAGACTGAAAACGCAGAGACATCCGAATATGAATCACCAGTGTTACAAGTCCAAGATCATGTATGTTAAAGTCAGATCCTAAGAGATTCACCTTTTTATCTTTATACAATGCTATTTTAATTGGAAGTAATAATTTTGTCTTCATTCTAGATGTGGATATCATCTATATATTGAAAGAAGAACTGTTTACATCTGCAGAATATCAGATAGTATATTTCTAGATAGTATAAGGTTATTGCAGTGGTTCCAATTTTAAAGGAAAAGGTCCTTTCAAGCATGTGTGGACACTCATGTAGCAACCATGGTCTAGTGGTTAAGGCTCCAGGCTAGAATCCAGGAGACTGTGAGTTCTAGTCCCACCTTAGGCATGAAAGCGGGCTGGGTGACCTTGGGCCAGTCACTCTCTCTCAGCCCAACTCACCTCACAGGGTTGCTGTTGTGGGGAAAATAGGAGGAGGAAGGAGTATTAGGTATGTTCCCCGCCTTGAGTTATTTATAAAAAAAATAAAGGCAGGATAAAAAATCTAAAAAAAACACCACCATCTTTTCCTGGGATTGCATAGCTGCCCTCCACAGCTGCAGCATGATCAGAGAATTTAAGATTCAAGGAGTTGCTGGCAGATACCACATGTACACATGTGCCCACTCCAAGCCCATCTCAAATCTGAAGTGCTGCACAATCTTGTTTGTTTGTTTGGCTTATCTACCACCTCAATCCAAACAGACTGTAGGCAGTGTAAAAAATTGAAAGAAATTTCTGGGTCATAATCATAATAGTAATCAAATTGTCACAATAACACTAATATATTATGGCTTAATAATTAAACTTATTAATTATAAAACAAAATTACAATTATAATTATAACAAAAATTGGCAACAGAGATTAATTACTGATTAATAAATGATAAATAAAATTGGGTTGCAGGTTATAATAAATCAATCTTCCAGGACTACTTTATAAATTTTGCTTTTTAGTAGTTCTGTTAATCGAGAAAAAAATGGTATCCAAGTTAACCTTGGAGAGAATACTAGAACAGAGCTTTCCAAACTTTTCATGTTGGTGACACACTTTTTAGACATGCATCATTTTGCGACACGCTCTTATAGCAGGGCATCATTTCGCAACACACTCTTACAGCAGGGCACAAGGCAGGCACTTAGGACCTGCGCGGAATCCTGGCAGGGCTCAGAGGCAGCAGCAGCCGCGACACACCCAGACACTGCAGCCAACACACTAACGTGTTCCGACACACAGTTTGGAAAGCTCTGTACTAGAAATAGGCTTCAGAGCTGATTTGTGCTATTTGTAGTAATGATGGGCAAATTTGTCCATTTTGGTTTACTTTACTGATGCTATGGTCAATTCCTGTACAAATTAAGAAAAAAATGCACATTTTCTTATTTATTTTTTTAAAGTAGGCATTATACTGTGTTCTTTTTCGAGAGATGAGCTTTTGGCAAACAAGTTTCCCTAATATTATGCAGTTTTATGATAGTTTCCCCACTATACAGCTTTTTGCCTATATTTTTCTTTAATACACATTGTGTGCATTTTGGAATTATAAGTCATAACATACAGTAAAAGATTTTGGGATATTGTATGTATATACCTACATAAATATATGTACTTGCACAATTAGTTTTTGGATTGCGTGTGTATTTGTGGGTATACTATGTATGTGTGTATATTTGTGTGAGAGAGATAGACAGACAACACTAGGATCCAAGGATTAACTGTTAGTGAAACAGGACTCCATCATGTTGGGGAAATGTGCTTTATGTAAATATAATAATACTTTTGCAGTACTAGATGGCTCTGAAACAAACTTTTTTTAAAAAAGTAGCACTTTGGCATTCATTTGTATACAAGGAAGGGAGGAAAAGTGAGTGTGTGGATACGATATTAAACTAAGCTTCTAAACTTTTTTTCCCCAGTCATGTCAGTCCATCCCTAAACATCTAACAGTGGAAGAATTATTTGGAACTTCATTACCAAAGGAACACTCCACAGCTCCCATTTCCAATCCAGAGAGGATAGAGAAAACTGATACCTCATGCAGAGAACACAATTTACTTTTACCCTTTTCATTTGAACAATCAACAGTGATCCATCAGCCTCTGGGGAAGCTGGATGCGCCAAGCTTCAAAAATAACTCTTTGACTTTATTACCACAGGAATGTGTACCATCCGTACTAACTTCATCACCTTCAGTTTTACAACCTGAAGCAAATAAAGTTTCAAATTACAATGTGCACTTAAGTCCTATCCTTAATTCGACCTTGGCAACAGAAGCACCTTGTGGTCCAATGCTGCAGAGTATCAATGCAAACAATAATGTAATGCAAGTTATGCAGCAGACTGCCAAGCAAATACCTTCACTTGTGAATCAGCCATTGTGTGATACGAACCATGGTACACAAAATGTAAGTTCTGGTCAAAACCAATTCCTAACATCAATGACTTTGTCAAATACAGGAGATGCTTCAAACACATCACTTCCCAATGTAGATCTTCTTCAAAAACTCAGGTTGACACCACAACATGACCAAATGCAGCAATCTCTTAATAAACCCCCAGTAGCACCAAATGCTTCTCCTGCTATTAGCCAGCTGGCAACACCAGATTGTTTCAAGGAATCCCACATCAAGCAACAGGCTTTGACTGGTAAAGTCATTCATCCCTATCAGGTAGGTTATTTGTAGGTGAATAGGCTTCTTGTGAAATCATTTGTAGGTCATTGCTGAAGGCAGTGGTTCTCATGTCATTATGCTATGCTCTTTCTTGAGTCTGAAAATGCCATAATAATTTCTTCATTCTGGATGAGTGGTGCACTTCTCTTGACCTTCTGTATCAGCCACAAGTTCAATTAATTAACGTGTTGTTCTGAGCTATAGAGTTACATAACTTTGGAGTTGGGCTTTGGAGATTCTCATTAAACATGATTCTGATTCAGTCAGAAAAACATGATTATAAAGACATACTATGTTGTTGATAATATAACAAAATCAGTATTGATGACTTGGATAAAATAGCAAGTTGCTATATACAGTACATAAAAAAGGTAAAGGTTCCCCCCGCACATTTGTGCAGTCGTGTCCGACTCTAGGGTCCAGTCTCATCTCCGTTTGTTAGCCAAAGAGCCAGCGTTGTCCGAAGACGCTTCCATGGTCATGTGGCCGCATGACGCGCGTGGAACGCTGTTACCCACCCACCAAAGTGGTATTTATTAATCTACTTGCATTTGCATGCTTTCGAAATGCTAGGTTGGCAAGAGCTGGAGCTAGTGCGGGAGCTCACTCCACACGCACGGCTAGGGATTCGAACCTCCGAACTTGCGATCTTCCGATCGACAAGCCTAGCGTCTTACCCACTGAGCCACCATGCCCCCAGTGTATGCTATATACATACATACATGCATATACATATATTTTAAAAGAGATAAATCCATTGGATCAACATTATATAATATATGGTTTGGGTGGGGATTTCAGAATAGTGCTATATTGTGCAAGGAAGAAATTGGACATAAAATGCTTTATTTTCATTTTAAATTTGTAGGTTACACAGCAAAATAAGGAGCCTGAAACATTTCCAAATCCTAAAGTTTTGTCAAAAGCAAACCAAGTATGTATTAAAAAACATGCATTGCAACATTGCCTCCACGGAAAAACTCCCCCATTCATCCTCTCTCAATCAACTAATCAATTGAAGCTGCAGCATACAAAACAAACTTATTTGTCAGCTTGGGTTTTTGCTGTTCTAAAGAATATCTGATTCCATCAAAGATGATATGTTGTTATAACTTTAGTATATTCTATTAGAATAGTAATACATTTTCCCTGGAGAATTTCATATCTTGCTAGAATAAAAAAATGCTCTTTGTCTGCAGCTCATAAAAATTATTGTAGCTAGCTATATTTATTAATTTTTCTACCTTAACACTTTCTATTGTTGCCTGAGCATATCTTAGTAACCTTTTATTTATTTATAAGACTGAGTCTGTACTTTTTTTTTACAATGAACCTAAGAAAATACAACACATCCATATTATAAATGGCAACATTATGGTCTTTAAACTAGAGCATCCAGTACATAAGAATGAAATTTGAATAATTTGGGGGGTGTCATTATTTAATTATTTCCTCAAAGAGGTTATTTTAATCTTGATATCATCTTTAATTTTTGTCATGTACTTTCAGACCAGTCACTTGACATTTTTCATTTTAATTGGGAATCTCTGCAACCTCTTTCTGTTCTGATAATAATGGAAGTCATGGACTTGACATAGGAACTGGATTTATGCAATGTTCTTTGAAACAATAAATAAGCATTGTCAAAACCGTTTTCTTTTTTAGGTTGCTTCTACACAGTTTGCTACAACTGCAACTACAATTGCACCTTCTGTCCTCCTTTCACCTAGTGTTTTTGAACAGTCCACTATGAAATCCTCTGAAATTGAAAATAAAGTCGGCTCATCTTCTCCTCTTACACTTGGTTCAGATGTTCAGACATTACCTCCAACAGTACTCAGTAGATCTCAGCTTCAACAAACTTTGATACATCTAATAAAGGTACAGTTACTATCTTAAGATAACAAGCAATTCGTAGAATCCATTTTTGATGGAGCTGCTTCCACAAATAGAAGTAGGAGGAGGTGGTTTCCCTTGACTCCCAGAGGGGTAGATTTCTGGAAGTCCACAGGGCAGGGAAAGTTACTTGCTTTTGGAAGCAGGCAGCAGTCATAAATTCTTCATATGTTAATTCACTATCTGCAAATTACTTTAAAATATAAGCTTCAACTGAAAAATGAATAAGATTATTTTCAGTACTAAAAATATTAGCATCATAAAGAAATGTACATAACTACATATGAGCCTTGCTGGACCAGACCTAGGCAGCATTTTGGCCCATAGTAGTTAACCACTCTAGTCTGTGTTCTCTAGTAAACAGTAATAAAATGCACATTGCCTACAATTATAGAGATAATATTTTATTATAAACCGCCTAGAGTCCCCCTCGTGGGAGATGGGCGGTGATAAATCTTGATAAATAAATAAATGCTTTCATGTCTGATAGCTAATGATAGCCTATCTCTGATAAGTGTATCTTACTCTCTCTCAAAGCCAGAATGGCAACAACCACTGAATCAAATTCTGAATTAAATGTACACTATTGAAATAATTATTTTTTATCTATTCTTAATCTTTTATCATTCTGTTTCTTTGACCCAATATTCACTGATTATGAGAAAAGTTATTCCATATTTTCTCGCTTTTTGTAATTTTGTACAAGTCTGGCATATCCCTCATTTTGTTATATGTTAAATGTTATATCCTTAATAATTTGCATTGATTTTCTGTGTTTCTTGGCAATTTTTCATTTGCATATAAATTAAATTTAAAGACAACATGGCCACTGCTTCCCAATCAGTTCAACAGTGCTTTCATTTCAGTCTTGAGACTGGACATCCCTTACAATTTAAATATTAGACATCTCTCCTCTAGTTGATTTCAGGACCAAGTAGTCTAAGACAAGTTGTTGTATCTTGTATCTAAAGCATCTAAAACATTTTATCTTTTTCATGACAATGGAACATGCATTTAACCAACTAATATGAGGGCAGTTGAATATTTCTCAGATTTCATTTTAACTTGAACTATTCAAAATCACCTTGAGTGGTTTTGTTAGAGAAGTAGCATGTTCCCAATACTGTTACTTTGGGACCTGATATTGTCAGCTACAATGATTGCATAGATGACTCTGCTCCTTTTGAGATTTTTAGTGTGATACTGTACTTTCTTTAATATTTAGAGCAGCCCTGGCCCCAGTGTGCCGTTTCTTGTTATATGCCAGCATTTCTGTTCTTGTTCAAATTTGGAGTTTGCTCCTTTGGTAGTGACCTGTTTCCAATGCTTTGTAAAGATTGCCTGTCCTTCTTACACCATTGTTTCAACCATGCACTGAGATTCCTGTCTTACTTACCAGTTGGACCAACTGGCATTTTAGGGAAAGCTGCTTAGGAGGTTGAAGCATAGGCCATCTCTCTAACAACCTTACTTTGGCTTCCAACATTTCACAACTATGTTTCCTTGTGTCATTATTGTTGATGTGTAGCACACCCAGTGTCTTTGTTACTGTGCTTATTAATCCACTGAGAGTAAGTTATCTTTGTGATTCACATGTCTTCCAATAGATCTCAATCTACTTATGCCCAATCTTGATCTTCTAAGTTATCTAGACAGTGCATTCCATCTGCAGCTTTCCCACCATGCAAACAATTCCACATACCTTTAATGCTGTGGTGCACCATGAGGGGGTTATTGTTAGTTTGGATAAGCAACATCATTTCTTTCTAAGGGAAGTACTGATTTATATGCCCTATATTGGGCAGGTTTTTGAGTACCCCGAACTGTGCCTTGGCCATTATCTGTTGGAGTGCTAATGTCTAATGATATAATCAGTGATGGAAATTATTGATAATAAACCAATTTTAGCCACAAATGAATGGGCACTTCTACTCAAGAATGCTTCTCCAGTTCAAAAGTAGCTCTGGATTTATATAATCCCAGGACATAAGCTGAGAGCAAAGTTGATTTGTGGTATCTTTGATACTGTAGTAAAACTATCCTTTTCTAAGATGCAGCAGCTCAGTGAAGCTTATGGGTGATGCATTTTCTCATTTGCAGAAACTTCTATCTCATATCTCCTGGGCTTCAGATATTTCAAGAGAAGAGGAAGCAACACCTTTTTAACCTTTCTCCTAGGAAATGCTGGGTTTTTTTGTGCATGTGACCAAATTCATATGTAGTATGTAGATAGGGGAATTCAAGCCATTTTTAAGTTTAAAAACCTTTTTGTATCAACTTGGATTCAAGAGATTTTTGTTACTGCAGGAGCTGCAGGCTGAGCAGTTATTAAACAATGTTGTTTGATTCTTATCCTCAGTGTTTCTAGGTCAGCAGGTTTGAAAACAATTATGGATCATTTTCCAACTGCTTTTGAGAAATTGGGGGAATAGAAATGGTGGCATTATGGAAGTGTCCAAAGTGGATGAGCTGATGACATTCAAGCAAGAATGATTTGTTTAAAGAAGAATGAGTAAATGCATGCAACTTCGAATGAGCATTAGGAGATTCTGTGGGTATACTGTGACACTGTTCCACAGTAGATTGCTAAGGATATTAAGACTGGCCATTATTTAAGTTATTCCAGCCCTGGACTTTCTGTCTGATTCAGGAATGTTTAGGTTTCATTTGCTCCATATGATGCTGAAGCAGAATGGCTGGTGATCGGAATTGTTTATTAAACTTACTAGTGTTAGCTCAAGTCATTTATTACACAGAATTTGTTTGAAAAAGTTTTTGCTCTGGACATATATTCTGAAAGGGTTGTGCATACCCTTTCGAGTCCCCCGTTTGGGGGAGATGGGAAGGTTTATAAATTTAAATAATTAAAAATAAATAAATAAATAAATACAGATGATCTTGACTTGTGAACGGTCCAGGTCCATGCAGGTGGAAGAATGAAATGCCGCCTATATTTTTAGGAGAAACTTTGCACCTCTCTAACACCCTTTAGAATGTATCTAAATAGCAAGTTTAAAAGGAAGGGTGGGAAAAAAGCCTCCTGAAAGAGCAACAAAGGTATTTGGCTAACACTTCTGTTGTTCATTCCCAACAATCTGTTTTGAAATATTTAACAGTGCATTTAGCTCAAGGTTGTTGTCACTCTCGGTTTTAAAGTCAAAGCCAAATTAAGTGATTTATTTATTTATTTATTTAATTTATCCCTGCCCATCTCCCCAAATAGGGGACTCTGGGCAGTTTACAAAATAGCAAAAGTTAAAATCTATACATAAAATTACCATAAAACAATAAATAGAGAGAATAAGAAAAAATCCAAAAGATGGTTAAAATCCACTATCAGGATCAGGGCACTACAGGGCCAGCCACCCCCAGGAGGCACTACCACCTCCATTGTCCCAGGTAAGGCGGCAGAGCCAGGTCTCAAGAGACTTCCGGAAGGTCAGGAGTGGGGGGGCCAGCCTCACCTCCGGGGGCAAGATGTTCCATAATGCGGGTGCTATTGCAGAGAAGGCACGCCTCCTGGACTCCGCTAGATGAAATTCTCTTGTTGAAGGGGTCCGAAGCATGCCCTCTCTGCATGAACGGGTGGGGCGGGTCGATGTTATCAGGATGAGACAGTTCCTCAGATACCCTGGCCCCATGCCATGTAGGGCTTTAAAGGTGATAACCAACACCTTGAATTGGACCCGGAAGCAAACTGGTACCCAATGCAGCTCGCGCAGCAGAGGTGTCACATGTGCTGATCTTATAGCACCCATAACTGCCCGCGCTGCTGCATTCTGGACCAGCTGAAGCTTCCGGATACTCTTCAAGGGTACCCCCATGTACAGCGCATTACAGTAATCTATATGGGAGATGACAAGGGCATGAGTGACTGTTCGGAGGGCATCCCGATCCAGGAAAGGGCGTAGCTGGCGCACAACTCGAAGCTGTGCAAAGGCCCTCCTGGCCACGACTGCCACCTGCTCTTTGAGCAGGAGTTGTGAGTCCAGGAGTTCCCCCAGATTCCGCACTGAATCTGAGTGAGGTAGTGCTACCCCATCCAGAACCAAAGATGATAACTTCCCAGATACAGGGGGGGCATCAATCCACAGCCACTCCGTCTTACCAGGGTTCAGCTGAAGCCTGTTGTTCTCCATCCAGATTCCCACAGCCTCCAGGCACTGAGATAAGGCATCGACCGCATCACTTACTTCACCCGGGATGGAGATATATACAGTGGGGCAAAAAAGTATTTCGTCAGCCACCAATTGTGCAAGTTCTCCCACTTAAAAAGATGAGAGAGGCCTGTAATTGACATCATAGGTAGACCTCAACTATGAGAGACAAAATGAGAAAACAAATCCAGACAATCACATTGTCTGATTCGGAAAGAATTTATTTGCAAATTATGGTGGGAAATAAGTATTTGGTCACCTACAAACAAGCAAGATTTCTGGCTCTCACAGACCTGTAACTACTTCTTTAAGAGGCTCCTCTGTCCTCCACTCATTACCTGTAGTAATGGCACCTGTTTGAACTTGTTATCAGTATAAAAGACACCTGTCCACAACCTCAAACAGTCACACTCCAAACTCCACTATGGTGAAGACCAAAGAGCTGTCGAAGGACACGAGAAACAAAATTGTAGACCTGCACCAGGCTGGGAAGACTGAATCTGCAATAGGCAAGCAGCTTGGTGTGAAGAAATCGACTGTGGGAGCAATAATTAGAAAATGGAAGACACACAAGACCACTGATAATCTCCCTCGATCTGGGACTCCATGCAAGATCTCACCCTCGTCGTGTTTGGAGGAGAGAGAATGCTGAGTTGCATCCAAAGAACACCATACCTACTGTGAAGCATGGGGGTGGCAACATCATGCTTTGGGGCTGTTTCTCTGCAAAGGGACCAGGACGACTGTTCCGTGTACAGGAAAGAATGAATGGGGCCATGTATCGTGAGATTTTGAGTGCAAACCTCCTTCCATCAGCAAGGGCATTGAAGATGAAACGTGGCTTGGTCTTTCAGCATGACGACGATCCCAAACACACCGCCCGGGCAACGAAGGAGTGGCTTCGTAAGAAGCATTTCAAGGTCCTGGAGTGGCCTAGCCAGTCTCCAGATCTCAACCCCATAGAAAACCTTTGGAGGGAGTTGAAAGTCCGTGTTGCCCAGCGACAGCCCCAAAACATCACTGCTCTAGAGGAGATCTGCATGGAGGAATGGGCCAACATACCAGCAACAGTGTGTTCCAACCTTGTGAAGACTTACAGAAAACGTTTGACCTCTGTCATTGCCAACAAAGGATATATAACAAAGTATTGAGATGAACTTTTGATATTGACCAAATACTTATTTTCCACCATAATTTGCAAATAAATTCTTTCCGAATCAGACAATGTGATTGTCTGGATTTGTTTTCTCATTTTGTCTCTCATAGTTGAGGTCTACCTATGATGTCAATTACAGGCCTCTCTCATCTTTTTAAGTGGGAGAACTTGCACAATTGGTGGCTGACGAAATACTTTTTTGCCCCACTGTAACTGAGTATCATCAGCATATTGGTGATACCTCATCCCTTGGTGACAGATGATCTCGCCAAGCGGCTTCATGTAGATGTTGAACAGGAGAGGAGAGAGAACCGACCCCTGCGGCACGCGGCACCCCACAAATCAGGGGTCACGGGTCGGCTCTCTCCTCCCCTATCACCACCGACTGGGAACGGCCTGGGAGGAAGGAGGAACCAGTGTAAAACCACGCCGCCCACCCCCAACTCCCTGAGCCGCCCCAAAGTTTTTTTATAACGGTTAAAACTGTTCTCTATTTTTTGTCTTATAAACTTCATAATCTTTATTGTTAAAGCAGCTTTGAAAATATGTCAATGTAGTAAATTACAAATTAAGTTCTTATACTTGGTTTTATACTAAGATTATTTATATATGTAACTCGATTTATATGGCCACCCATCTCACAAATGTGACTCAGGGCAGCTGACAAGATTAAAAAATACAATATAATTACAATATAAAAAATACGTTTCACAACCAACTTAAACACAAAGTTGCTGCCAAAGACACTAATAGTGTAGGCTTAATGTCTCTCCCAACTCCCATCCCAAGGGAAAACAGCCAGGTCTTCAAGGCTTTCTGAAAGGTGAGCAGAGTCAGGGCCAGCCAAATCTCAAGTGGTACGGTATTCCAGAGGGCAGGTGCAACTGTGGAAAAGGCATACTTCCGGGGTCCTGTTAGCTGACCATCCCTGATCAACAGGACCTGTAAGGATGGAAAATCCAGCAGCAATGGTTAATTGTAGCTGGATACTCCAACCTTACACAGGGTTAATGAAGACAGGGAAAAAAGGGACAAAAGGAAGATGGGGGTGGGGGGAAACACAAGCCTGCAAGAAAGCAGCAGCATCGCTGGATCAGGAGACAGGAGAAGCCACTGACAAAAGAACTACCAATGCCGGCAACCATGAGGCCGGAAGAGAGCAATCAATACGAAGTAAAGAATTAAATCAACAAAGAAAAGAACTGAGAGAGAGGGGTGGGATGAAGTGAGAACTGAATGCTTAAAGGGGGGAAGGAACCCACTTGTGGCTTTAACGGAGCACGATGCTGATTCAATAAAGAATTGCACATATCCCTCGTGGCTTGTGTTGTAGATTTCTGGTTTTGGATCATAAAGATCGTGGACCTCACAGAAAGCCAACATGAAGTTGGCTTCATGTTCACAGAAGTTGTCAACATGACAACTTTACTGGAACACGCGGAGCAACCCAAAAGCAGCCCACATGTGGCGACTACACCAGGGGGCAACGCGAACAACCCGGAAAGCCGAACAACGAACCCACCAAAGGAGCAGGACGCGCCAAACCGCACACCCGGAGCCATTTCCCCACAGCAGACCCCAGGAGAGCAACGGAGAGCCACAGGAGGGACCCTGGCAGTCACGGCAGCGGCAGCTCAGCCGTACCAAGGCCAGGTCGCGCACACGCTCTGGACCCTGCCGGACAAAACGATCCAGAGTGACCTGTGGACCCGCGAGACCCCCTGGCACACGAACGCAAGTGGAGGGACGGCGGCGGACCACAGCATACTGTACTCACTGGCATCATCAGACGAATGGGTGGCGAGGCATGTCTGCACTGCAAGAGGCCATGGCAGGTTTGCTCTGGAGCCCAGATCCAGACAGCAGCACGACAGCACCAGCGGCAGCCAGAATCAAGGTGAGGGGACCCACTGCCTGGGGGGGAATTACACCAGCCTCCTGGAACGCGGAAGCCTTGAACCCGGCCCCCGGCCCCTGGAACACAGAAGCAGCAGATGGAGCGCAGCGAAGGGAGGAGCTACCCGGAAGCAGGAGTTTTGAATTCCAGAGTGGCACAGCAGCAACGGGGGGGGGGGTGCGGAACCCCGACCCAGCCTCCTTGAACGCGGAAGCCTCGAACCCGGCCCTGAACCCCGGCCCAGTCCCCTGGAACACAGAAGCAGCAAATGGAGCGTGGCGAAGGGAGGAGCTACCCGGAAGCCGGAGCTTTGAGTTCCAGGCCAAGAGCGGTAGCGAGCAGCACAGCAGCAATGGGGGGGGGGGGGTGCGGCCCAAATACAGAAACACAACAGCGGCACCCGCGATGAGAGGACCAGCTACCTGGGGGGTACCATGCCAGCCTTTTGGGAAGCAAAGACCCCAACCCTCCCCTCACAAAAGCGAATGGAGCGTGGAGAGGGGAGGAGCCATGTGAAGCTGGGAGATTCAAAACCCAGGCTGAAACAGCAGCGGCCAGTGCAGGAGTGAGAGAGAGACGGGTGCCCCCTGCATGCAAGAACACAATGGTACTGGCTGAGGCGAGGGGACCTACCACTTGGGGGGAAGCCACATCCCACCCCTGGAACGTGAGAACCTCATGGAAAAGAGAGGAGTCCTTTGGGGACAGAGGCCTGACCGTCAAATTCAGTGGGGACCCCAAACAGCGGGCGTGTTTTCTAACGCACGTAAGGGGGTTCATGGAGGAATTTGAAGGGAGCTTCCGATTGGAAAGCGGCAAAGTGAGATACATATCAGAACGCCTCAGGGCAGAGGCCATGCAATGGCTAGAGCTGCACAAGGTGGCAGCCCCAGAACTACAAAACCTCCACAACTTTATGCAATCGCTAAAGGAAAGATTTGAGGACCCACTAGCAGCAATGAAAGCTCGAACAAGTCTACAGAACATAAGACGAGGCAGATTGGTGTTGGAGTATGCCATGGAGTTTAAAGCTCTAGCAGGGAAACTAACCAACTGGCCGGAGTCCCTAGATAGAGTACTTTAGGGGGGGCTGCGTTCTGAGATAATTGGAATGGTCCTTGGCGCGAGGGAACCCCAAATCGCTGAGAGACTGGATATGCCTAGCACAGAGCTTTCCAAACTTTTCATGTTGGTGACACACTTTTTAGACATGCATCATTTCACGACACACACTTACAGCAGGACATCATTTCGCGACACACTCTTACAGCAGGGCACAAGGCAGGCACTAGGACCTGCGTGAAATCACAGCAGGTTTGGAGGCAGCAGGGCACAAGGCAGGCACTAGGACCTGCGCGGAATCCTGGCAGGGCTTGGAGGCAGCAAGGCACAAGGCAGGCACTAGGACCTGCGTGGAATCCTGGCAGGGCTTGGAGGCAGCAGCAGCCGCAACACACCCAGACACTGCAGCCGACACACTAACGTGTCCCGACACACAGTTTGGAAAGCTCTGGCCTAGCAGGTGAAGTAGAGGAGGTACGGGCCCAAGTGAGGCATCAACAAAGGTCCTACACCATAGGGAAGCGCCCAAAAACCACAAAAAAAACCCATCGAACAGAAGACAACAGACCGACCATGGGACGAGGAGAGAGAGCGACGGGCAAGACGGGGTTTTTGCTTCAAATGCAGGAAAGAAGGCCACCGAGCAGCCAACTGTGCACCCCCCCACCGGACCAGTAAAAACTAAAGCTGGCGAAAGCAGCGCAAAGGCCCAAGCCCGAAAGGCCAAAGGAACAGCAGCAGCAGCCATCGAAAAGAGACGTCAGAAAACCTTTGAGGACTCGGAAGGCTCAACCAATGAAGAATTCCAGCTGTCGGGAAACAAAGGGAGCCTGCCCTAAACAGCGCCGAAGGGCAGGCATGGACGAACGGGCTCAACGACCCTATGGTGAGTAGGAAATGCTCTGTAATGATGGTGAGGGCACAACTGAAGCCGCTGAGGGGCGGAGGGCACATGAAACTAGCAGTACTACTAGACTCTGGGTGCACACGCAACCTTCTGCACCCTGCAATAGTCACCAAACTAAAATTGAAAGTAGAAAAACTTGAAGACCCCATCGTATTCACCCAACTAGACAGGGTACATCTGTGTGGAGATGGGACAAAGTTCCAGAAGGACAGCCATCACTGCAGCCCTGCACCAATCTGGGCTTTATGGCAGAGTGGCTAGACAGAAGCCTCTCCTCAGTGCAAAACACATGAAAGCCCACTTGGAGTTTGCAAAAAAGCACCTGAAGGACTCTCAGACTGTGAGGAACAAGATTCTCTGGTCTGATGAAACCAAGATTGAACTGTTTGGCCTCAATTCTAAACGTTATGTCTGGAGGAAACCAGGCACCACTCATCACCTGCCCAATACCATCCGAACAGTGAAGCGTGGTGGTGGCAGCATCATGCTGTGGGGGTGTTTTTCAGCAGCAGGGACTGGGAGACTGGTCAGGGTTGAGGGAAAGCTGAATGGAGCTACAGAGATATCCTCAATGAAAACCTGTCCCACAGCGCTCAGGACCTCAGACTGGGCTGAAGGTTCACCTTCCAACATGACAACGATCCTAACCACACAGCCAAGACAACACAGGAATGGCTTAGGGACAACTCTGTGAATGTCCTAGAGTGGCCCCGCCAAAGCGCTGACTCGAACCCTATTGAACATCTCTGGAGAGACCTGAAAATGGCTGTCCACCGACAGTCCCCATCCAACCTGATTGAGCTTGAAAGGATTTGCAAAGAAGAATGGCAGAAAATCCCCCAATCCAGGTGTGCAAAGCTTGTCGCGTCATACCGAAAAAGACTCGAGGCTGTAATTGCTGCCAAAGGTGCTTCAACAAAGTATTATTATTATTGTTATTATTATTATTGTTGTTGTTGTTGTTGTTATTATTTATTACATTTATATCCCGCCCATCCCCCCCAAAAGGAGGGACCCTGGGCGGTTAGTACTGATTAAAGGGTCTGAATACTTACGTACATGTGGTATTTCAGTTTCTCCTTTTTGATAAATTTACAAACATTTCTGAAATTCTGTTTTCACCTTGTCATTATGGGGTTGTTGTTTATTCGTTCAGTCGCTTCCGACTCTTCGTGACTTCATGGACCAGCCCACGCCAGAGCTTCCTGTCGGCCGTCACCATCCCCAGCTCCCCCATGGTTGAGTCTGTCACCTCCAGAATATCATCCATCCATCTTGCCCTTGGTCGGCCCCTCTTCCTTTTGCCTTCCACTTTCCCTAGCATCAGCTTCTCCAGGGTATCCTGTCTTCTCATTATGTGGCCAAAGTACTTCAGTTTTGCCTTTAATATCATTCCCTCAAGTGAGCAGTCTGGCTTTACTTCCTGGAGTATGGACTGGTTTGATCTTCTTGCAGTCCAAGTCACTCTCAGAATTTCCCTCCAACACCACAGTTCAAAAGCATCTATCTTCCTTCGCTCAGCCTTCCTTATGGTCCAGCTCTCACAGCCATAGGTTACTACATGGAATACCATTGCTTTAACTATGCGGACCTTTGTTGTCAGTGTGATGTCTCTGCTCTTAACTATTTTATCAAGATTTGCCATTGCTCTCCTCCCAAGAAGTAGATGTCTTCTAATTTCCTGGCTGCAGTCAGCGTCTGCAGTAATCTTTGCCCCTAGAAATACAAAGTCTGTCACTGCCTCCACTTTTTCTCCCTCTATTTGCCAGTCATCAATCAAGCTGGTTGCCATAATCTTGGTTTTTTTGAGGTTTAACTGCAACCCAGCTTTTGCACTTTCTTCTTTCACCGTCATAAGGCTCCTCAACTCCTCCTCGCTTTCAGCCATCAAAGTGGTATCATCTGCATATCTAAGATTGTTAATGTTTCTTCCAGCGATTTTAACTCCAGCCTTGGATTCCTCAAGCCCAGCACGTCGCATGATGTGTTCTGCGTACAGGTTGAATAGGTAGGGTGAGAGTATACAGCCCTGCCGTACTCCTTTCCCAATCTTAAACCAGTCCGTTGTTCCGTGCTCTGTTCTTACCGTTGCTACTTGGTCGTTATACAGATTCCTCAGGAGGCAGACAAGATGACTTGGTATCCCCATACCACCAAGAACTTGCCACAATTTGTTATGATCCACACAGTCAAAGGCTTTAGAATAGTCAATAAAACAAAAATAGATGTTTTTCTGAAACTCCCTGGCTTTCTCCATTATCCAGCGGATATTGGCAATTTGGTCTCTAGTTCCTCTGCCTTTTCTAAACCCAGCTTGTACTTCTGGCAATTCTCGCTGCATGAATTGCTGGAGTCTACCTTGCAGGATCTTGAGCATTACCTTACTGGCATGTGAAATAAGTGCCACTGTTCGATAGTTTGAACATTCTTTAGTGCTTCCCTTTTTTGGTATGGGGATATAAGTTGATTTTTTTCCAATCTGATGGCCATTCTTGTGTTTTCCAAATTTGCTGGCATATGGCATGCATCACCTTGACAGCATCATCTTGCAAGATTTTAAACAGTTCAGCTGGGATACCGTCGTCTCCTGCTGCCTTGTTATTAGCAATGCTTCTTAAGGCCCATTCAACCTCACTCTTCAGGATGTCTGGCTCTAACTCACTGACCACACCGTCAAAGCTATCTCTAATATTATTATCCTTCCTATACAGATCTTCCGTATATTCTTGCCACCTTTTTCTTGATCTCTTCTGCTTCTGTTAGGTCCTTACCATCTTTGTTTTTGACCATACCCATTTTTGCCTGGAATTTACCTCCGATGTTTCTAATTTTCTGGAAGAGGTCTCTTGTCCTTCCTATTCTATTGTCTTCTTCCACTTCCGCACATTGCTTGTTTAAAAATAATTCCTTATCTCTTCTGGCTAACCTCTGGAATTTTGCATTGAATTGGCCATATCTCTCCCTATCACTGTTGCCTTTTGCTTTCCTTCTTGGGCTACTTCCAGTGTCTCAGCAGACAGCCATCTTGCCTTCTTGGTTTTCTTTTTCTTTGGGACGTTTTTTGTTGCCGCCTCATGAACAATGTTGCGAACTTCTGTCCATAGTTCTTCCGGGACCCTATCTACTAAATCTAGTCCCTTAAATCTATTCTTCACCTCCACTACATATTCCTTAGGAATATTAGTGAGCTCATATCTAACTGATCTGTGGGTCTTCCCTATTCTCTTTAGTCTGATTCTAAATTTTGCAATAAGAAGTTCGTGATCTGAACTACAGTCAGCTCCAGGTCTTGTTTTTACCGACTGTATAGATGTCCGCCACCTTTGGCTGCAAAGGATGTAGTCAATCTGATTTCGGTGTCGACCATCTGGTGAAGTCCATGTATAAAGTCGTCTTTTAGGTTGTTGGAAGAGAGTGTTTGTTATGCACAGTGAGTTGGCTTGGCAAAATTCTATCAGCCTATGTCCTGCTTCATTTTGTTCTCCCAGACCATGCTTGCCTGTAATTCCAGGTGTCGTCTGTCTACCCACCTTAGCATTCCAGTCTCCTGTAATGAAAATAACATCTCTTTTTGGTGTATTATCCAGTAGGTGCTGCAGATCCTCATAGAACTGATCTACTTCTGCTTCTTCAGCATCTGTGGTTGGGGCGTATATTTGGATCACTGTGATGTTAAATGGCTTACCCTGAATTCGAATTGAGATCATTCTATCGTTTTTTGGATTGTATCCAAGTACTGCTTTAGCCACTTTATTATTAATTATGAAGGCTACTCCATTTCTTCTGTGGTCCTCTTGTCCACAGTAGTAGATCTGGTGGTCATCTGATGTGAAGTGGCCCATTCCAGTCCATTTCAGTTCACTGACACCTAAAATGTCTATATTTAATCTTGACATCTCACCAATAACCACATCCAATTTGCCCTGGCTTATAGATCTTATATTCCAGGTTCCTATGGTGTGTTGATCTTTAGAACATTGGATTCGTCGTTCACCACCATCACCGTCGGCTGCTAGCCGTCCTTTCGGCTTTGAGCTAGCTGCGTCATCACGTCTAGGGGTTGGTTGAACTTATCCTCTGTTCCTCCCCAGTAGCATTTTGACCATCTTCCGACCTGGGAGTCCCATCTTCTGATGGTATACCGACATATCTCTGGTTGTACTGATCCATTTAGTTTTCACGGCAAGAATACTGGGGTGGGTTGCCATTACCTTCCCCAGGGATCGTATTTAGTCTGACCTCTCTGCCACGACCTTCCCGTCTTGGGTGTCCCTTCACGGTTTAGCTCATGGTTTCATTGAGGTGCTCAAGCTCCAGCACCACGACAAGGTAACGATCTCCTTTGCTGGAGTCTTTTGAGTATACACAAGCATTAATATTGTTTTATTTTTGAATTTTGCATTTTGTATAATTTATTTATTTATTTGTTCAATTTATCCCCCGCCCATCTCCCATACAAGGGACTCTGGGTGGGTTACAACAAATAAAATCTAAAAAATTTAAAAACTATACAAAATATCTAAAAATACAACAAGCATAAAATAAATAAAGTCCAAGATGGATTTGGAACCACAGAGTAGATCATGGTGCTACGGGGCCAGCCAACCCCACGAGGCACTACCACCTCCATTGTCCCAGGCCAGGCGGCAGAGCCAGGTCTTAAGGGCCTTCCGAAAGGCCAGGAGTGAGGGGGTCAGTCTCACCTCCGGGGGCAAGATATTCCATAGGGCGGGCGCTATCGCAGAGAAGGCACGCCTCCTGGACCCCGCTAGATGGAATTCTCTTTTTGAGGGGGTCCAAAGCATGCCCTCAATAATAATAATAATGTTAGCTAAATTGATAATTCTGTGGCTGGAAAGGAAAAGATAATAGTTTGAACATATAAATAGATTCTGATGGGCAACCTTTTACTGCTGCAAATGAATTGGATTTAATATTCTGCATGTGCTTGCATAGGCCACTGCTGTTTCATAACTCATTTCAGTTTCATTCACTAGATTTTGTTTATTTGTTGTACAAACTACTGTATTGTCCAAATGCTAGTTAAACATTGGCATTTCTTCTACAGCAGAGGTCCCCAACCTGTGGGCCGCGGCCTGTTAGGAAGTGGGCCATGGGGCTCCCGCCTGCAAACCCCGCCCCCTGGTGTGTGTGATTACCCCGCCCCAGTGCGCGCGATTGGCTCCCGCCTGCAAATCCCGCCCCCCTGGTGCGCACAATTGGCTCCCGTCTGCAAACCCTTCCCCCGGTGCGCGCAATTGGCTCCTGCCTGCAAACCACCACCCCCGGTCCGTGGAAAATTTTTCTTCCACGACCGGTCCCTGGTGCCAAAAAGGTTGGGGACCACTGTTCTACAGTACTTTTATGACTAGTGTAACACTGATGCAATTCAAGTAATGTGTATGATTTCCAAACATGTAATCTATCTGTGCTGAATTTGCAAGCTCTCCTGCTCATTTGGTTGAAGGGATGGGTCTTGTGCCTCTGTCCCAAAATCTAGTCCTGACAGCATTGCTATGTATCATTGCTGGCAAAAGCTTTGTTCTTGTTCCTTTCTTCAATTCCCTGAACACCTGAATTTTTCAAGGTTAGCTTCTTCATTAAATGTGCTTCCTGGACCCTCCAGTGCAAATATGTATTTATTTACAAGTGATATTATGAAGTATTTATCTCATTGGCCTAATCATATTCTATTTTTTCTCTCAGAATGATGCACATTTTCTTAGTACTCTACATGAAGTCTATTTACAAGTCTTGACCAAGGATACTGATAGCATCAAGCTATAACTGCAGTGAATTGAATTCTACTGACCACCTATCTGCTTCAGAAACATTATGCCTCTTCTGTACAACTCTTACATTTTAAAGACTTTTTTTTAGTTCTTGAAGTCTTTTTAAGCCTCCAAGAAATACTGTTCCTTAGAAATATTGTATAAATAATGTTCTAAGAAGTGGTGTAGGTTTCACTGTGACCAGTCATCAGCAGGATTTTATTTCTGTATGGGGAACATGGTCTTATGTTTAACAGCACATTTTTCTTATTGTTTTAAGCAATGTCAAATATTTGGTCTAATTCTTCTTTACCATACACACCCTGAATGATCAGGGCAAGTAGATGAAGAACAGCAACAGTTGTGAAACCAGCTTCAAATTTAAGGAGCCATGGAAGAGCTTAAGAGGATAATTCTAAGGCTTTGTGACGAAATGGACATGCAATATAACATTTCTGCTTTTAGCCTTAACATAACAACTGGATGACCTCTGGGTCATATCAACCACAAATTGGCTCCTCTATATGCAGAATATGTATTCAGTTTTACTAGAGTATATGAAAAAACTGATCAAGTTTCCCTTGAACAATACATTCAGTGTGTTTTGTCAGAGATATATATTTTTAAAAAGAGCATTTTAAAAAATTATTTCAGTGGAATATCACTTTTTTTCCCTATCCAGGGCTAATGCCAATTTTGGTATAGATTTTCCTGTATAAAGGATGAAGTGTTTCTAGAGAAGCTGTTGTTCACTTATTGTTTGGTATAGAATTAAGAACTCTCCATAAACTTGCATTATATACTGCTGTAAAGATCAAACTTCTTCCCAAAATAAGTCAGAATCTGATCTCTGTTTTATATGCTGCTATAGGTCTCTTTGTGATTTCTATTTATTTCATTCTGGCATGTTATAGTAGCTAGCAATACTTCAGTGATAACATATACTCAATTTACTCAAGCAATAGCAATGTAAAGGACAACGTTTTTAAAATTATGTCTTTGTTTTATATTGTGAAAAGTAATTTTGTAGTCAGTTTAGCCATTCAAGTTGCACTGCTTATTTTTCAAAGCATGGTTGAAATGGAGGAAGAGCTAGTCTTCGCTCTCTATGTTACAGTATATTTCTGTGTAAGCCATTAAAAAAGGTAGGGCTGGCAAAAAAGTATAGCCTACTATATATGCCCCATTGTTTTAAGAGAATCTGTAACAAAGTTCTGGAGTAAATCTTACTGGTCACTCGCAAAGTATAAATGTGATAATGAAGATGGCATCATTATCCAGTTGATATTTCTAATTCATCAATGAATTTTTGATTATTGTTACTCCATCACAAATCAGTGTTTTTTATATAAACTGTGTTTATTTTTTTTTAACCAATCAATATGTATACTTAGACTTTGAGTGATTTTAGGTGGAAGTTTTTATGTTTAGCAAACTCTGCCTTCTGAAAGAACCTCTTCAGCCTTTGAAAGTGTTTCTAATAACATAGTATTTTATATTGGTTATATGTACAAAATTCAGGGAAATATGTGAGTAGTGACACACATATTTGACAGGCTTTAATAGTGAAACTCAAAAGCATCTTTTCAGGCTTCGTAGACTTTTTATAGAAAACCAGACAGCTCACTGCTTGTACACTGGATCTGTTGTAGCACACCCTTGTATATATACCAACAAAAGGTTTGCTTTAGTGTAGCATTCTTCCATATATATTTACATGATTATATTATCAGGCTATTAAAAATGAATTTTGTCACCATGTTTTGTTTATGGACAACAAAGACATACACAGTCATGAATTATTGCAGAAAAAAAGAAAAAAAACTCAGCCATAAATGTGAGATTGACAATGATGAAGCATATGAAGTATGATAACAGTGAATGCAAGTATTATATTAAAGTTATATAGAAAAGGGTTCCCTGACATTGAATGTACTGTTAAGTTCCTCTGTCTTCAAGAATTAATGAGAAAGGGAATATTGCGTTAAACAGCAATGATATATCCAGGTATGTTTTTTCCAATACCCTTTTTACTCTCATGTACTGTTTTGTATTGTAAAAGCAGTGTGGAAGTTAGTACCTGGCAGATTAGAATTCTCAATCTTTAGGAAGTATATAAGCACTACAAAATAAGTCCCTATTTCCAAAGAGAATGTCCTTAATTAGATAGTAGAATGAAAGCTTAGTGATTTTGGACACTTTTGCATTGATACTGAATCCTAGGCACATCAGTGTTACATTGTTACATTTTAATATGTAGCAGGCTTAAGCTGGGAGAACGGGTGTGCTATGTAATACAAAGCACTGTAAGCAGCATTCATTGTTATCACACTAGTGCTCTTATTGCTTGTGGTCATGTGACAAAAAACGAAACGCTTTTTAAGAATTGCTTTGACAAACTCAACTGCAGAGTAAAATCACAAATGTTTACAAAATGTGGAATCACTGGACAGCGTTAGCCTGATTACCTAAATTTTTAGTACAGGTTTCATTTTATAACCCCTCTAATTGTTCTCTGCATGCATCAGTAACAAATGCTTAAATAACCAATTTAGGCTATTAATTTTAATTTTTCTCCTGGCAAAGTATCTCTTGAAAGTAGCTCATATTTTAGACTATATTCCAAAATGAATATACATTATCTAAGCATGTATTTTTCCACTGCCTATATGCAACTTCTAAAAAAAGTTTAATATTTGTCTAAAGTGGCTTTCAATTATGCAGCTTATTGAAGACCTGATTGTTGTTTTGTAGGTAAAGATATTGTCTTTGAATTGTGCCTAATAACTATACATTTGTGACACACTTTACAGCATCTAAGTATTCTGCAAAGGCCTAAGGCACAATGTGACACAGAAAAGCAGTTTGTATTTTCAGTCTTGAAATGGAACTCATTATTTCAAACTGATTAAATTTTAATTTTTTCCTATATCTGTTTGCTTGGGTCTATTGCATTCCCAGAACTTACTAATACCATGTGTTAACAAGGGTATAATTATTAAGGAACTTTCAGTAAAAGTATTTAATGTGGAGTGTTCGGCACAAATAACACAAAACCAAAAAAAAAAAGCCCACAAAAAATAGCAATCTCTCCTTGGCTATTTAGTTGCTCTTAAGCATATATTAAAGAGAGGAAAGTGTGCAATATATGTATTTCACCTCAGTTTTTGGCATATTTGCAAAAATGTTAAGATGCAATATCTTCACCTTCAGTGGGGAAAAATTGCAATAATCTTCCCCTTTTAGTTTGCTTTTGTACCAATAGCATGTCTTTGTTTAAAATCCATACTATATTCAATATGTGGGCTTACTACTTTAATTTGTACTCCCATGCTTATTGTGAGTTTGAGGAGCTTCAGATCTTCATGATCTTAGTAACATTTGGGAAATCATTGGGCATAATAGTATCCCAGTGGCGCAGCACCGACACCTGAAGAATTGCAATAAACAAAATATGACCTCAGTTTCCTAGGTCTTGGACATACAGAAAACACTAATGGCCATTAAGGAAGAAATACTTGTGTGTATAGCATTATCTTCCCAGTCTCCTTTACTGTGTGATATAACCTGTTTATGACCCTGTGCAGTTATTGGTGGGACTGCTTGTTGGAATACACATGTTGGCATCCTTGACATGTTGATGCTCCTAGGGCAGACTGGATTGTGCCTAGTGGTTTTCAAGCAATTTTTAAATTGTCATCACAATGCATCATTAACATTTCAGTATATGGGTATGTAATTTGTGCCATCATATTATGTTGGCAAATATTAAGTTATTGCATAAATGTTTAAGAATGAACATTTTCAGTGGAAATTTTGTATGTTTGCAAATATATTTTTGTAATAAAAACTCAAAGACAAAAGTTTCAATCTGTCCTGAAACTTTCTTGGTCATTGTTCACTTTGTGAGAAAAAGCTTAGGCAGGAGACATATTGAAAGCCTATCAATTGGCTTTATAAACATATAACCATCTGGAAGCTGAACAAAGCATTTTTCTTTTAACACACATTTTAAGTATTGATTCCAGTGTCTTTTATGGAGTTTAACATAAAAAGGGTACTAATTTTTGTTATCTGATAAAATCTGTTGGTAAAAACAATCTGACTTCATTATACTTAATGTGCTGAGCTAGTTTTATTGATACGTTGTTATACACATCTCTACAATTACTCCCAATGAGAATTAAGAGCAGCTATGCTGTGGAGATGTTCCTTTTCCTTCTCTGTTTTATTTTCTGCATTAAAAGGACAAAAGCAGCACTGAGAAAGGATAATAGGTTTGTATGTGAAATGCCAATAAAATGCTAATAAATGAACCATTGTGATTTCATGATGAGTGGTATCCAACTGCATCCTTCTGCCCTCAAAATGGAAACTAGTTAAAATCCCTTTCTCCTGTAACTTCCTATACCTCTCTACATTTATTCTGGAGGTTGCAAGTGAGGAATTATGTTGAAATGTCTGTGATGTGCAAATAAGACTGTTTACAGAAATTGTTCAAGAGGTTAAGGCAACGGGCTAGAAACTAGACTCTGAGTTCTAGTTCCGCCTTAGGCATGAAAGCCGGTTGGGTGACCTTGGGCCAGTCATTCTCTCTCAGCCCAACTCACCTCACAGGGTGGTGGTTTTGGGGAAAATGGGAGGAAGGAGTAATAGGTATGTTCCCCGCCTTGAGTTATTTATAAAAATAATAAAAGGATAGAAAATAAATATTTTCCACTATGGTTATATAGTGCATTGCATCTGATAAAACGTCCTGTAAAAATAAGCTAATATGGAGCTGGCACAGAAAGAGATCATAGTAATAATCATATAATGATTGTATTGTCGAAGGCGTTCACGGCCGGAGTTTGATGGCTGTTGTGGGTCTTCCGGGCTGTGTGGCCGTGTTCTGGAAGTTGTGGTTCCTAACGTTTCGCCAGCATCTGTGGCCAGCATCTTCAGAGGGCAGGAGCACAGACAGAAGCGAAATCTCTGTGCCCAGGTAGAGTGGCAATGTTTTGTTTGTTTTCTATTTATAGAGCTAAGTTATAGGAGATTAGGTGGGGTTTTTTGTTGTGTTGAAATGTCCACTCGTTAACATTTCAACACAACAAAATTTAGTGTGTCGCGAAGCGGCACGTGAGGGCGGCAATGTGTATGGTGGCGGCAGCAGCGCGCCATCAGCGCTTCCGCATTTTAGCAAGGCCGCCGCTGCTGCTGTACACACGCGCCCCCGCTGCCGCCGTTGGTGTGTCGTCAACGGCGGCAGTTTGGAAAACACTGGGCTAAACAATTCTAATTATGTGGAGTCCTTGGTGCTCTCTGAGCCTTGTTGTTTACTTGCAGACGTTTCATTGCCAGGCTAGGCAACATCTTCAGTGTTCAGTTCGCACTGAAGATGTTGCCTAGCCTGGCAATGAAACGTCTGCAAGTAAACAACAAGGCTCAGAGAGCACCAAGGACTCCACAGTTCAACCCTGAGCTACAAATATTCTCTTTGATTAAGTCTAATCATTCCTGGCGGCTTTGCGGTCACGTCAGACTACTGTTTCAAAACATTCCTAACAACCCTGCAGGAGTGCCAGACTACTTCCACCCTCCATAACTATGCTGGCAGGATGCTCCATCCTGACACTACCAAACTGAACGTTATGTCACAAAAGTTTATGTTGTAATAAATGCTTAAGTCTTTGAAGTAGGGGCACACAACTGTTAGCTTAAGGCATTGCATGTTAAGTCAAGAGTTGTACCATGTTTCAAGTCAAGGCAAGTCAAGAACTACACTCCAGAAATGGGTACAGGCAAACATGAATGGAGGCAATTCTTTTTCTTTACTTTTGTTCACGCTGTACTTGCAAATTCCTTTCCTCCCCCACAAAAACGCTACTTTTTTCATCTGTAGAGGGCGCTGTGACACAGACTCAGCGTTACAGCTGCTCATTGGTAACACACCTTTTCCCCTAAGAGCCAGCAAGCTGCAGAGCTGATAAACAAAAATAACTAAACGTTTGGGGCTTTATTTCGTTGAGTTTTAAGGGACAAAATGAATATTTGTGGAGTCCTTGGTGCTCTCTGAGCTTGGTTGTTTGCTTGCAGACGTTTCGTTGCTCAACAAGGCAACATCTTAAGTGCTAGAAGGGAGTGGGGCTTGCTGTCCGTTTATATATAGTAGCTTGCCCTGACAGTGTTGGATGAATATCCCTTCCCCACAAAACTGAAAAAAAACCAGTCCAAGTGTAAGGGTATTTGGATTTAACCCTCTCACCAACTCTCCAAAACAGATCTGAAATATTAGGCCCACTCACTGTAGGGAGACGCATAAAACTGGTGGTTCATTTTTGCTGCATCAGGTTGAGCAAGAAACTCCACCGCATGTGGATCCTTGGGTCCACATAAATAGATCTCCTTGGATGCATAAAGTTGAGCACTGGAAGTTTTTTAATCAGTACTGATCATTTGGGAGAAGGTTGTTAGAGAAAAAGACTTAATCAAGCGGCATCATCCTAGCCTTTGAAATATTTGCACAAGCAATCTTAAAAAAAAAAAGCGGGCCACTTCCAAGAACTACACTTCCCAAGATTCTTCGAGAAAAGGAAATGGCAACAACCGGAGCAATCAATACAAAGATTCAGAGGCGCAACTTTCATCTGCTGTACAAAGACAGGATACCCTGGAGAAGAAGCTGATGCTAGGGAAAGTGGAAGGCAAAAGGAAGAGGGGCCGACCAAGGGCAAGATGGATGGATGATATGCTGGAGGTGATGGACTCAACCGTGGGGGAGCTGGGGATGGTAACGGCCGACAGGAAGTTCTGGCGTGGGCTGGTCCATGAAGTCACGAAGAGTCGGAAGTGACTGAACGAATAAACAACCAAAAAAAAAGCAACGAAATGGTGGATTACTTAATTAGCCGTTGAAACACGTATTTAAATCTAGGCAAAATAGTACAGCAAGTGCCAACCTGTTTCCGTGAGGGGGCTACCACCCACGCATCTGCCTAAAGCTAAGATCACTGCAAGCAATGAAACCTAAGAATAAACGCGCGTTGCACCGGACTGCAGCGATAACGTTAAAAGAGGGGCGCGGAAACGGAGGGAAGCAAGGCGTTGCTGCTCACTAATTCACAAAGTAAGAAACTGAGCGTGTCTGTGTCCCCGCAGGTTTAAAAATTAACCCCCCACACACAAAAAGCCCGCCAAGAGAAAAACAAGAGGCGCTTGGAAGCGAGGGAAAGCACGCCAGCCAGAAAAGAAGCGGGCGGTCTCTCTGGCAGCAGCCCCTCCAGCCCAGGCGTGCGACTCCGAGCGAGGCTGGGGAAAACACTCCAGGGCGCGCGGGCGGGGAGTCCCTCTGCGCTGTCACCGTCGGCATCGTAGCCCTCGGCTGCTCGAGAACAAGCCGATGAGGCCACTCTCCACTGCCCGCTTTCCCACCAGGCAGGCCCCGCCCACCCCAGAGGCAGCCGCGCTCTTTGGCCCCTCCTGCTGGCTGGCAGGACTTGGCTGAGCGGCTCCGCCTTCCCTTCGCCAGTCGCAGAGCCTGCCGCTGCCTCTCGAGCTGCTGCCTGTAACCCGAGCTCGCTGTCGGCCGCGTTCCTGTTTCTCCATGGAGGATTATCACAAGCCCGATCAGCAGACGCTGCAGGCCCTGAAGGACACGGCTAATCGCCTTCGCATCAACTCCATCAAGGCCACCACGGCGGCCGGCTCCGGGTGAGCAAAGGGGGCTGGGAGGGAGAGGTGCAGGGCACACGCCGTCTCCTCGGGCAGGCCTGGCATCGCAGGTGCGGGGGATCTGGCACGGGGGGAAACCCTTTGCAAACGCTCGGGTGCGCTCCTGTGTCGCTTCCTCCCTTCGCACGTGCTGTGGAGAGGAGGCTTGCCCAGCCCTTGCAGAAGAGCGTGAGAGTTGGGAGCATCGTTCACATTACTCGTGGAGGAGGGCGGCAGAAAAGGTGTTGGTGAAGAAAGCCTGCTTTACCTTTTGATCGTCCCCCAGGTCCTCACGGGGCAGCAATCTGCACCATTGCCTAGCGAAATATTCCGCGCCATCGTCCTCGTTCAAATAGCTGTTCAGAGCGGTGCGGCTGTTTTCCTTCCTTTCTTTCCACCATTCCCATCCCTAGCAGATCAGACACATCCAACATCTGAAAATAGCAGCACTAAGGTTTTGTCTCTGTGACCAAATGCTGTAGTGCCATTATGCACATTTGTCTCACACTTCTGCAAAACCCTCCCCTCCCCCTTGTATCTAGATTGCTGAGTGTAGATGTATGAAAGAAATGTTGCCATCCTTAAATTGCTCTTTTGAATTCCTCTGCCACAATGGAACTTCATTGCTGTCCAGGAAATTGTTAAATATTAATGCAGAAAACCAACCCAGTCAGTTCAACTGTGGCTTTGCCCTTGAATTGAGTATCTCTGGATTGTAATCTGGCCATACTGTCATTTTGTTTAGTGGGGCATGTCTCAGAGAAATCATCCACCTTGCAACATGGCCAAGTTACAGTATTTCAGAATGGACTGGTGATCTCTAGTTTTACATCTGTCACTACTTCTATCAAAATAAAATAAAATAAGATGATAATTTAGAAGATTTTGGATTGCGCAAAAGCTTCAAGGCTGCCTGTGGGGTAAAATTGTATTTTGAAACGTAGTGTTGAAACAGACTTTAGATGTTGCTTATGTTTCGTAATGCCTGCAAGGAACAAATGTTGCTTGAGAACCTTAAACTGTCAGTTACAGCTGTCACTTGCTTCAGTAGATGGTTTATTTGGGCATAAAAGCAGATGAGGAAATTACTTATAAAGCAAAGTTGCAGATAAAACATCTAATTTATTAATGATTTTGTTTCTGTTTGCTTGTGTAATGGAATGTCAGAAGACTGTGGAACTGTTACAAAAAGGATATCTCAGTCTTGGGAAAGTAGAAAGTGTGAGAAAGAAGCTCAAAACAACTTTACCTTGATCGGGTTAGGTATAAGTTGAAACAAACTGTTTGACAGGCTTTGAGGATTCTGTTACAGTGCCTTAAGTATTTTCTTAGACTCCTAGTGACTCCTAGTAGACTCCTGGTCTACCTTGAAGGACTGACATCAATCTTGAAAGGATGTCAAAGCCCTTCTATACTTCAGCTTATATCTAACCCAATCAAGGCAGAGTTGTTTTGAATTGACTTCTCATGCTTTCTACTTTCCCAGGACCAAGATAGCTTTTTTGTAACAGCTCCACATCCTCCTGCTTGTGAGCAAGTTGTAAAAGGGGCAGAACCTGGGTCACTGTGGCTGTCTCTGGGCATAAGAGATTCACTGTGAAGAATGGCTCAAGTGTAGAAACTGCCTTGCAAATCAGTCTCCACTCTAGGGGTCAAGGAGATGAACATTGGAGTGCCTTGCTAAGCACCACTGGAAGAAAGGTGGTTGGGGTTCCCCTGGTAGGGCCATCCTGAGGAGTCAGGGGTTCTGGTAAGTCAGGCTTGATCTGATACTAGAATCCATCTCCCCTTCACACTGTGGTGGAAATAACTAGTTTTTGGTCCTCTAAGAACATCCACTGACAGCTTGACTTTTTTTTCTTTGTGCGTGTGTGTGTGTGTGTGTGGGAGGGTGGGCAGGGTGAGATAATTGCTTAGGTTTTCTGGGATCTGGCAGATGTTGCCTTCGTAGATCAGTGCCTGCCAAACAGGTATAAGCACATACTTCCACAGCTTTTCCACATAAGTCCACTTTCCTGCACAAGTCTGCAGGCATACAACTTTTCCTGCACAAATCCATTTCTTTCTCCTTCCCATTTAGCATTTTTTAAACACATCGTAGAGCACCAGAAAGCAAAACAGTAATAAGATGCAACCCCCTGCAGTACATTTGTCTTCCATTTGGTGCCTGAAAGGGAGATGCACTCTGCAGCCACTCCTCCCCACTGGCCAAGTCCTCCTGTCCTGCTCCATTGTGGCATTAAAGAAGGGCTCTTCCCCATTTGCTCTTCTGAGTGAAACTGCTTTTGTGGGGGAGGAAGAGGAAGATGATGAGCCAATGCAATTCTCTAATATGAAACTGATGGCAGCAGCAAGTTTTGCTGGGCTACTGACACCTTCCCCTTTCTCTTGTAACTTTTAAATCCAGTGGGATTTTCCTTCTACTTCCCCTTTCCTTGGGGCAGCTCTTTGAAAAAAGGGAAATATCCACATTCTCCCAGACCCCATTGTGAAGAGAAAGCTTGTCTGAGGAGCAGTGACAATGAACTTTTGCAACAGCCCCCTTCCTAACTATTAAAGTGGGAGGGAGGCAATTTGCTTAATGAAGGGCTTAAAACATTCACCTACTCAACACCCTATGCATTAAGTGACAATAGAAAGGATCTGGAGAAATATTCATTTTCATCTTACTCAGAACAGTTTTCCAGTCAAACAAATCCTTGCCAGTTACTTCTTAGGTTGACAGCTTAAAAAAGAAAAAAAACATTGTGGAGGCCAGGGTTCTGATCTCCCCCTTGGCCATTTCATTCCGTGGAACAAATATCCAAAACCCATCTTTCAGTTTGGGCACGGACTATTTAAAACCACATGTTCCATATACAGAAAGCTTTGTGCCCAGAATGTTCTGCACATCCATAATAGAAAGAAAACGTAAAAACACCAAGTTGATAGAAAAAAGTGTATGTTTTAGGCTACATTATTGCTAATTTTGTGTCTCTCACTGAAAAAATTCCTGGAGAATTACAAATTAATTGAAGTGGGATATAAGCAAAATGCCTGCTGTCCCAAATGATCAGTTTATTCAGGCTTCTGTTGCTAGTGAGGTTATTTTCAGCTCTACTGACTGCAGATTCTGGAATAGGCCCAATTTTGACTGCATTCAGTGGATATTTGTTTTTTAATATATAAAAATAAGGCTTTAAATATAAGATTGAAACATTTATCCATATTTCTTATCTCTTTCACCTTTTTCTAAAGTAAATAAATTGGGTGAAGATCTTAATATTAGAGGGAAACATTCTACGTTGAAATCTATTTGTTTAGTATGTTTGATTGATTGATTGATTGATTGTTCATATTTCTATTGCCACCCATCTCCCCTGACGGGGGACTCTGGGCAGTTTACAATAAAATCAACAGTTAAAAAAATGCATAATACTTAATTATATTATACATAATATATAATATTATAATATAATATTATATATAATACATAAATATACATATACATAATACATAATAATATTTATTATTATTTATTCAAGTATTAATATGCCAAAATGAAAATCTTATTCTCCTTTAGGATTTTTGTATTGTGTTTTGTGATTATTTTTCATATGAAAAAGTGGGACATACTGTATATTTTACAAATAAGATTAAATAAGCAATTTAGCTTCTAATCCAGTGTTTCTCAACCTTGGCCCCTTGAAGATGTGTGGACTTCAACTCCCAGAATTCCCCAGCCAGCTCTGGTTACATCTTCAAGTGACCAAGGTTGAGAAACACTGTTCTAATCAATATGCATTTGACAAGGAAATAGCTGCAAAGGGATAGATTGTTACCTCTTTACTCTTCCCATCACAAAGATACATACTGTATAAAATGTAATATTGAACTTTTGACACAATTCTTCTGTAGAAGGTATGACTTAACTTGTGAGAAATAAGATGAGTTACAGTAGAAAAATGAAGAAACAGGAAATTACTAAAATAAAACCACCTCTTTATGAAGCAGAACTATGGTGTTCCTTTGAAGGAAGTTGTACTTCGTACTGTCAATGTGTTGTTGCAATAGCTGTATCAAAATGTATCCATTTTATTTTCTAAAGCCAGATTTCCACAGTTGTTAATGAGGTACTGTGACAGACTTGTAGGTTTTTTATGATAGAGCTGGACTGAAGGGAAAGGCTTTGGGAGAAGAGTTAAGAACTCTGCAGCTAGATAGATATGGGAGTTTCAGGAAATTCAGTGTGGCTAGGAGCATCTACTGTAACTGGAAAAAAACCATGGATAAGGCTTTTATTTATTTGTTTGTTTTCTATCCCACCTTTATTATTTTTATAAATAACTCAAGGCAGCGAACATAGCTAATACTCCTTCCTCCTCCTATTTTCCCCACAACAACAACCCTGTGAGGCGAGTTGGGCTGAGAGAGAGTGACTGGCCCAAGGTCACCCAGCCCGCTTTCATGCCTAAGGCGGGACTAGAACTCTCGGTCTCCTGGTTTCTAGCCTGGTGCCTTAATCACTAGGCCAAACTGGCTCTATTTTACAGAGCCTCAGTTTTTTTGGTCAGGCTTGGTGTGGCATCATAGGCAGTCTCAATTATTACTTCCATTGTCAGTGTCTGGAATGATGCACACTTGTTGCTTGTCATAGGTGTGCAGTTTTAGCCAAGATCGTGATTCATACTTGTAAATGCAAAATCTTATAAAAGTTATGACTACTTACTGTATGCTTTCAGGTTATTTTTCATTTCCTTTGGCCATTTTTGTCGTAGCATAATTTCCCCTGCATCTGGTGGATTTTTGCTTAGTCAACTGTGTGTGCTGAACAGGAGTTTTGGTATGCAACTCTGTTTGATTTGGGTAGGTTGAATGTGCTTTTGTGTTAATGCAAACAGTTTGGGTGTCCTAGGACTAATAGAATTTTATCATTGAGTAACTTGTTTTTTCAGAGAGAAAAAGAACAACTGATCGAAGGAGTATTTTAAAGGAGAATTTCCTTTAAGATAATTAAAAAGAACTATCTTTAGAAGTAGGTTTATGTTTACATATGGAAACTGAACATACATAAATCATAGATTTCATAAGAACTTGTGATTTATTAAGTTTCAAAGCTTAGAGCATATGTTGGTTTATAAACTGGACTCCAGTGATGGGTGGAGCCTGAAATAAAATCCATTTATTCTAAGACGTGGGTTTTAAATACCTCAGTTCATTTGGAAAACCTTGTACAAAATAATAGAAATTGCATATGGTTGTTGTGGGTCTTCCGGGCTGTGTGGCCATGTTCTGGAAGTTGTGGTTCCTAACGTTTCGCCAGCATCTGTGGCCAGCATCTTCAGAGGGCAGGAGCACAGACAGAAGGCTCTTTCTGTGCTCAGGTAGAGTGGCAATGTTTGTTTTTGTGAGGTGCTCCTCTCCGATGCCCCAAAACCCCTTTCTCTTGAGTAAATCACAGACGCGAGATTTCTAAGAAGCAAAAGGGTTTATTCCGGTGCATGAAGGCTAACACGAACAAAGACTTGAATGAGCAGGCATGGCATGGTATAAGACATTTAAACATTCCCCTCCCCATTGTTCATCTTTGCCGACACGGGTAGTGTCAATCACCAGGGTGCTCAGACGGTTGTTGCCGAAGGTGTGGGGTTCGGGTTCACGCGTCGTTGCGAGCCGTTCTCCTTTCCACCCCGGTTGTCTGTTTCGTGTCGGTTTCTAGCTGCCCTTAATCCACATTGTTGTCTAGCTTAATGGCAGAGGTCTGCCAAACTCTGACAGTGTTCTATTTATAGAGCTAAGTTATAGGAGATTAGGTGGGGTTTTTTGTTGTGTTGAAATGTTAACAAGTGGCTGCTGAGCGTGATTACCATGTTCATTGTTAGAAGTATTCCCATGTCCTGGCGGACTAATGTTAGCACTAATGTTAGCGTATTAGAAGAAGCGAAAACCACCAGCATTGAAACAATGATCATCCAACATCAACTTCGCTGGACCGGTCATGTTGTTCGAATGCCTGACCATCGTCTTCCAAAGCAGCTACTTTACTCCCAACTTAAGAATGGAAAACGGAATATTGGTGGACAGCAAAAGAGATTCAAAGACACTCTCAAAGCTAATTTAAAAAAATGTAATATCAGCATTGAGAACTGGGAAGCCCTAACTCATGAGCGTTTCAATTGGAGGTCATACTTTATTAATGGCGCTATGGACTTTGAAGAAGCACGAGTACAGGGAGAAAGGGAGAAAAGAGCTAAAAGGAAGGCACGTCAGGCAAACCCTCGTCATGACCATCTCCCACCAGGAAACCTATGCCCTCATTGTGGGAGGTTGTGCGGATCCAGAATTGGCCTTTACAGCCACTTACGGATCCACTGTTAAAATTTTACCTTTGGAAGACAATCTTACTCTGCTATGAGTGATCGCCAATGATGATGAATGATGATTTGAGCTGAAATTGCATAGTTTTTTTTTTTTGTAACATCACTTTTCGTGCAATCAAATTCTAAACTGGTAGTTCAGCCCACTGTACTTAATGGGACTTGCATTCCTAGTAATCAGAACTATAAAGATAAACATTTATTTCCCAATGAGTACATTAACTAACATTAACTAGTTTTCAATATTTCTTTTTATTATTAATTCAGCTTTATAATGCTGTCATTTAAAATGTTAACAGTATTATAGATGTCTTCTTCCATAGTCAAATAAAAAAAAATCTAAGAATAAATGCCCAGAGCTATATTAGTTGCTTATAGCAGTGCATCTTCAAAGGTGAGCTCTACTCCACAAAAGCCTGTGCCAGAATAAATATATTAATTTTTACGAGTCGATACTGGTCCTGAGTAGCGTCTGTTGCCTGATTTTTTTGTAAACTGTTTTAATCTGTGTTTCTTTCCTTCTACTTGTTCACCAATAGGTTTGTTAAAACCTTTTCCCCAGAGCAGCAGTTCTTTAGAGAGATGGTTAAGTATAAAATTTATAAGATTTAAGAAATGGGCATTAAGCAAGCATGTTAGGATTATTGATTAACTGCCATGTATAAACATACTTACTAATACGTGATGATTCCTGTCTTAAATCAAATTCCTATTGTGCAAGTACTTACCAAGGGATGGGCACTAACCTTTATTTCACATGTTCTAAAAGTGTTTGCATGTGTTTCAAAAATTATTAGCATGTGTGATGCTTATAAAGAGATTAGTCTTAGGATATAATATGTAATTGATACCATGATCACAAACATTTTACAGAGTTATAGTGATGTCATGTGACTTGTATAACATACATTTGATTTTTGTGGTGTTAAAATGCTAACAAGTAAAAGAAATGAAATTATGCTATGTGTTGTTGGTGACTTTATACTATAAATAGGGTATTTTACTAAGAAAAGTACAGAGTAATATTTAAATCCACTAGCTGATCTGCAGTTACACTGAATCATTACAAAAATGTATTGAGGTATTTATTTTATATGCAAACAAATAAATAAATAAATCTGCAATCCGCAGCATGCCTTTCCAGCCAGAAGGTATTAGAGAGGTAGATTCTACTGGAGCAGACAGTTCTGAAGGCAATGAGGGCCGAAGCCATAAAAGGCTTCATAGAAAATAACTAGTACTGGAATTGGACATAGAAGCCAACTGGCAACTAACCCAGCTTGTGCAAAATAGGTGTCACTGTACTGTTCTGGTTCTTCTTCCCAGTCAGCATGTGGGCCACTGCATTTTTGTGTCAGCTGTCCAAATCACCTTCAGGGGCTACCCGATGTACATTGAATTGCAGTAATCCGGGTGAGAGATGACAAGGAGAGGCATTACTGTTGGCCAGTGCTTGCAACAACTGGAGACATTGGTGGGGTGCAACTGAAAGAATACTATAAATGTAAGGAAATATATGAATGGTGGTAATGTTTAAAATGGAGATAGTGTTTAGAAAGTGAGCGAATATACTCATACTGGGTGTACCTTTTACAAGCCTCTTTCACCAGTTCACTTTTTCTGGAAAGCAACTGGAAAATTAAATAATTTTTAAATGAAAAAGTGTGCATGCATAGGTATCTATCACTGTAAAATATGTATACAAGTAGTCCTTGACTTACGATCACAACAGGGACCAGAAAAAATTGTTGTTAAGTGGTGTGGTCGTTAAGTGAGGCATCACGTGACTGCACCCGATTTTACAACATTTTTTGTGGCAATCGTTAAGCAAATCACACAGTCGTTAAATGAATCACACAGTTCCCCATTGATTTTGCTTGTCAGAAGCCAGCTGGGAAGGTCGCAAATGGTGATCACATGACCCCAGGATGCTGCAACCATCGTAAATACATGCCGGTTGCCAAGCACCCAAATTTTGATCAAGTGACCATGGGGATGCTATGATGGTCATAAGTGCAAGGACCGGTTGTAAGTCACATTTTTCAGTGCCGTCATAACTTTGAACGGTTGCTAAACGAATGGTCGTAAGTCGAGGATTACCTGTATATTATTAGGGATTGTTGTGTTCTTTATAAGAGAAGAGGATTTCCCCTACTTAAAAGATTACAGAAAACAGATTCAACTATTTATTAGGTAGACTTCATTAACAGCAATTGCTGATTCTGATAGTACTAAAAAAAGAGAAAGGTGCTTCTGTCTATTCTGTTAATAAAGGTAATATTTAAATATCCATTTTAGATAAAATAAGACAAGAATCTGCATTCACTTAAGATAGCATTAATACATACTTCATATGACACCTTTTTTAGTAGAAGACTAGAAAATGGGCATGCTGGTATTTCAGTTATGGAATGTTACTTGACAAGAAGCTGCTGTTGTAATATTTCATGTACTTTGACTTCCAGCCATCCCACATCATGTTGCAGTGCTGCCGAAATTATGTCCGTGCTATTTTTTCACACTATGAGGTATAAACCACAGGACCCCAGACATCCCAGCAATGACCGATTTGTTTTGTCCAAGGTAAGAGTTAGAACTCTTTATGCAGTATTTTCCCAGTTTTCTAAAGCAGGGGTCCGTGGCCTGTTAGGAACCAGGCCGCCATGATGGTCTCCAAATCCCGCCCCCCGGTCCTCACAATTGGCTCCCGCCTGCAAACCCCCCCCCCCCGGTCCATGGAAAAATTGTCTTCCACGAAACTGGTCCCTCGTTCCAAAAAGGTTGGGTACCCTTGTTCTAAAGGGTAGTTTTGATTGAATATTCAATTTCTTAACATTAGTGGAGGAGAATAAATTCCTCTGCAGAATTTTTATATAATGGTATAAACAACATGAAAACATTTCTGTCATCGGGCCTGGGGCGGGGCAGGGAATAGTCACTCTTGGGGATGGCTGGTGCCGTAGACCGGCTCTTTATACACTTACTGACTGAAGTAGAACTTACCGCCATCTGGATTTTATTGTATTTTATATTTCTATCTTTGTATTATTGATAGTTTTGTATTGAATTTTAAAATTTGTTTTTCTTTGTAAACCACCCAGGGTCCCTCCTTGAGGGGGAGATGGGCGGTGATAAAAATTTGATAAATAAATAAATAAATAAATAAATTTCTGTACCGACTTCTGGATTTTTGGCACCAGATCTTTATTGATCTGTTTGGGCATTGATTCAAATCCATTAAAAAAAATTTAATCCGTTCAATCGAGTCCAATTCTTGGAGAGTGCCTGGACAAGTTTTCTTGGCAAGATTTTTCAGATGTGGTTTGCCACTGCCTCCGTCCCAGGGCTGAGAGAAAGTGACTGGCCCAAGATCACCCAGCTGGCTTTGTGCCCAAGGCGGGACTCGAACTCAGATTCTCCCGGTTTCTAGCCTGATGCCTTAACCAGTACGCCAAATTGACTCTCCCAAGAAAAATTAGCCATCCCTTAATCCAGTTCAGACAGATGAGGCAAACTGAGTGACCTTTACATTTCTTTGGCAATTCACTGTTGCTGAAAAAATTAGGAATAGTTTTATTCCTGTTGGGGAGAAATAAATAAGCAAATCAGAAAGTTTCATGGATTTTATATTAAGAGTTATATGGGATTCTGTGTACACTGTAAATAAAATGCATGCTTGTTACTGTCATTATCTTCTCCTCAGCTTCTTTTAAGTCAACCATCTTTGCAGTGGCTACCTCCACTGTTAATTTCCTTTATTGCTCATTAACTCTAGGTGGGCTTTCCACTCTCACACTTATTCTGTTCCTGTTTCTGAGATGTATTTCATCATCATTTCTATCAAGCCACTGCCCTTTCCTTCTGTTATTAGTTTACTTTCCCTTTCTCAATTTTTCAATCTTTTTCTAAACTAGCCTCCTGGACAGGTATTGTGCCATCTGTGTTTTTGTATATTGTTTTGCAGATTATTCAAAATAATAATCTGCAAAACAATATACAAAAACACATTAATGTGATACAGTTGTTTCGTGGTACTGTGTTCTTTCTGAGATGTTCTGTAAATCCTAGAGTTTTGCTTTTTTTCTTGTAGGGTCATGCAGCACCAATCTTGTATGCTGTTTGGGCTGAGGCAGGCTTCCTTCAGGAATCGGAGTTGCTGAAACTGAGAAAACTTGATTCCATTTTGGAAGGTCATCCTGTGCCTGTAAGTGTTTTAGAAAGCACAGAGTCTCCTTATAAACTGATGTTTCAGTGACTTTTACAGAAGCTTCTATGCTCCATGTGTAGTAATTTTAGCCAATAAAAAGTAACTCACAAATGCAAAAGTGGCTTGTAAATAAGGGAAATTAAGGAATTTTCAGTGAATTAAATCAAACAAAAAAGACTACTGCAAAACCTTGTTTTAATGGAATAATTGTGGAGAGGAGGTGCTTGTTATTTACAAATGTATGTTAAATAAAGTATGTTGTGGTAATTTACATAATTTACTTGATGACATCATGACACAAATGACATCATTTACATCAATTTCATAGTAATGTCAATAGGCAAATGATGTGAATTGCCACAGTGACAAGTTTAGCCACTGTTAAACTCTCTTACAGTGGGGCAAAAAAGTATTTAGTCAGCCACCAATTGTGCAAGTTCTCCCACTTAAAAAGATGAGAGAGGCCTGTAATTGACATCATAGGTAGACCTCAACTATGAGAGACAAAATGAGAAAACAAATCCAGACAATCACATTGTCTGATTCGGAAAGAATTTATTTGCAAATTATGGTGGAAAATAAGTATTTGGTCATTTCATCTTCAATGCCCTTGCTGATGGGAGGAGGTTTGCACTCAAAATCTCATGATACATGGCCCCATTCATTCTTTCCTGTACACGGAACAGTCGTCTTGGTCCCTTTGCAGAGAAACAGCCCCAAAGCATGATGTTGCCACCCCCATGCTTCACAGTAGGTATGGTGTTCTTTGGATGCAACTCAGCATTCTCTCTCCTCCAAACACGACGAGTTGTGTTTCTACCAAACAGTTCTACTTTGGTTTCATCTGACCATATGACATTCTCCCAATCCTCTTCTGGATCATCCAAATGCTCTCTAGCAAACTTCAGACGGGCCCGGACATGTACTGGCTTAAGCAGGGGGACACGTCTGGCACTGCAGGATCTGAGTCCCTGGCGGCGTAGTGTGTTACTGATGGTAGCCTTTGTTACGTTGGTCCCAGCTCTCTGCAGGTCATTCACTAGGTCCCCCCGTGTGGTTCTGGGATTTTTGCTCACCGTTCTTGTGATCATTTTGACCCCACGGGGTGAGATCTTGCGTGGAGCCCCAGATCGAGGGAGATTATCAGTGGTCTTGTATGTCTTCCATTTTCTAATTATTGCTCCCACAGTTGATTTCTTCACACCAAGCTGCTTGCCTATTGCAGATTCAGTCTTCCCAGCCTGGTGCAGGTCTACAATTTTGTTTCTGGTGTCCTTCGACAGCTCTTTGGTCTTCACCATAGTGGAGTTTGGAGTGTGACTGTTTGAGGTTGTGGACAGGTGTCTTTTATACTGATAACAAGTTCAAACAGGTGCCATTACTACAGGTAATGAGTGGAGGACAGAGGAGCCTCTTAAAGAAGAAGTTACAGGTCTGTGAGAGCCAGAAATCTTGCTTGTTTGTAGGTGACCAAATACTTATTTCCCACCATAATTTGCAAATAAATTCTTTCCGAATCAGACAATGTGATTGTCTGGATTTGTTTTCTCATTTTGTCTCTCATAGTTGAGGTCTACCTATGATGTCAATTACAGGCCTCTCTCATCTTTTTAAGTGGGAGAACTTGCACAATTGGTGGCTGACTAAATACTTTTTTGCCCCACTGTATTTAGGGTTTGGGCTGAGTTAGGGTTTTCTGTATTACTTTGCTGCACTGTGTGATTTTGCAGCCCAGGTATGGTAGTCCTACTACATGATTCCTGATGATTTTATTCCCTCTATATACTGCCATTGCTTACCTAGGATCCAAAAATCTAGTTTGATATTTGGGGTACAGATAGTTCTCGACTTAGGACGGCAATTGGGACTGGAATTTCCATCACTAAGTGATGCGGTCGTAAAGCACGACTGCATTGCTTAGCAATGGCAATCCCTGCAGTTCCAGCTGCCATCATTAACTGAATCCCTTGGTCGTTAGGTGAGGCAACTTCCTGCCGGCTTCCCAGAACCAAAGTCATTGGGGAAGCTGGCAGGAAGTTGCAAGTCCCAGGCCAGCAGGCAGGTAAGTGGCTGCTGCCAGGTGGAGGAGGGAGTAAAGGGTGCGCAGGGATGCAGGGGAAGCGCAGCAAGGCTCAGGGAGGGTGCACAAGGGTGTGTGCAAGAAGTGCGGCAAGGGTGCATGAGTAGCTGGCGCAGCGCAAGCACAGAGGGGCTAGGGCAGGGTGCAAGGGTGGGGGAGGCTTACCCCAGCAACTTGCGACCTTCCCTGCTGGCTTCCCCATTGACTTTCTGAGGAAGCCGGCAGGGAAGGTTGCAAATGGTGATCATGTGATCGCGGGGTGCTGCAACCAGTTGTAAGTGCAATCCGGTTGCCAACTACCCAGATCGTGATCACGTGACCGCAAGGGTGCTGGGACAGTCGGAACTCCAAGGGCTGTCATAACTTCAAATGGTCGCTGAATGAATAGTCATAGGTTGAGGACTACCTGTATTCCTGTTTCCATGTGGAAGAACAAACACAAGGAGATGTACCTCAGCTTTGTTCTGCTTTGTCCAGCATCATCCGCAAAACAGCATTGTGAAATTGCAATACAAGTTCTGCCCCTTTTGGATATGCATGCAAAGTCGCAATACATACAGAAGACTAAAAGGTAAAGGTTCCTCCCGCACATTTGTGCAGTCGTGTCCGACTCTAGGGGGCGGTGCTCATCTCCGTTTGTTAGCCGAAGAGCCAGCGTTGTCCGAAGACGCTTCCATGGTCATGTGGCCGGCATGACGCGCACGGAACGCTGTTACCTACCCACCAAAGTGGTACCTATTCATCTACTTGCATTTGCATGCTTTCGAATTGCTATGTTGGCAAGAGCTGGGGCTAGTGCGGGAGCTCACTCCGTCACGCGGGGCTAGGGATTTGAACCTCTGAACTTGCGATCTTCCGATTGACAAGCCTGGCGTCTTACCCGCTGAGCCACCACGCCCCGCTACATACAGAAGAGAGGCAGGGCTTATATTGCAACACTACAATGCTGTTTTCATCAACTAACTCCTCTGGTTCCCCCCCCCCCCACTCCCACCCCAAATGCCACTCACTTTGTCTTTGGACTGATGTAAAAGAGAAAAGGTTGCTTAAGAAAATCATTACTATGTTCTCTCAGGAACACCTAATGAAAATAAAATGTTCCCTCCCTCTAATTCTTACTCTGGATACATTCTTAATTCATGATAATATAGTAATATGACCAGTGCAACTGGCCCATTTTTAATTATATTTATTAATAAATATATTCTGTTAATATATTATATTGGCAGAAAATAGAACTATAAATATTCATCAGGTATTCATGGCAAAGAATCAAAGTCTTAGTGTTTGCAAATTGGGGATTCTGCTTGTTGTATTGTAACCTCCTTGTTTTTTAGAAACAAGCTTTCACTGATGTGGCTACCGGATCGCTTGGCCAAGGATTGGGTGCTGCATGTGGTATGGCTTATACTGGGAAATACTTCGACAAAGCCAGGTAATTTGTGTTTTAACTTGCCTAAATTGCATGAAATTGCATAAAAATGAATGGAGTGTAACTGCCTTATGATCAATAATGATGTTTCCTTTCACAGTCCACTTCCACTTTTAGATTTATTTCTAAGATTGCAGATAATGGTAACATTCTAAATCAGGGCTTTCCAAAGTTTTCCCGCCGTTTCCACGCCGTTGGTGTGTCGCCGCAGGAAAACCTGGAAGTGCCGCCGTTGCGGCAGCGCGCAAAAACCCGGAAGCGCTGCTGCTGCTTTCGAGTTTTTGCGTGCCGCCGTTGGTGTGTCGCCACGGGAAAACTCAGAAGCGCTGATGATGATCAGCGCTTCCTGGTTGTGTGGCGACACACCAGACTGTGTGTGGCGACACAAAAGTGTCGCTTTTGTGTCGCGACACACAGTTTGGAAAGCTCTGTTCTAAATAGTACAAATGTGAATGAGCCTTTTAGCTCTGCATGCAGCTCCTTTTCAGTTGCATGAGTGAACAAACTTCAAAGTCTTCTTTTAACTCTTGGTTACTTGTTGTTTTAATTTGGAAACTATGATTAATATATATCAGTTCTTAACCAATTAGCTCTGTGAATACCGGGGTGGCTTGGCTCTTAATTTGATTACAGAGCATAGAAATGCTAAAGCTAGCATACTGTCCTCAGATTGCAATTATAGTTTTCTCTCTGTCTCTGTCCAGATATACTGTATTTCTGTAAGAATGTTAGTATTAATTGTAAAATGACATGGTTTAGGCAAAAGCAATCTGTAATCTTTAGTTTGCATGATGGGACTTTTGTTCAAAAGTTGTTATGGAAATATCACAATGTAGAACAAAAGTGGGTGTGGAGAAATAATAGAGGTATTGTATTGTACAATCCTTTGATTGCTCAAGGGAAGGAATGTTTGGCAATAAATCATTTTTGGCATGAAACCCTTCACATGTTATAAAAGAAAATGGATATCTAAAGGCATATCTGCACTGGAAAGTTAATATATTTTACAGTGTTGAGTAGATGTAATTTTAAGCTGAATATTTAACTAGCTTGAAAGCATTTGATTGGGTAGTCTTAATGTAGTCTGACCAGTGATATTCTTAGAAAACGTTTTTCTGCTTATTGTTGTTTGTTTGCTATTTCCATACAATGCTGAAAGTAGCTAGCATTTGCTAAGTTTGTAACTTAATTGAGCTTAGGTTACAAATATTTTTAATTTCTGCTGCCACTTTAGTGTATTCATGTTACACCCACACAGACCTGTATATAATTTGTATACTGATGTTTGGGCAGATCGACAAATCTTGGCAGAAGCAATGCAACCTTCTAAAAATAATTGGAAAAAATATGCATGCATCCAAACTATCACTTGTAGTTTGCTTTAATTCATGGAATGCTACTGCTGTGAGAAGATCACTGAGGTTGCCAGCTTCTTTACTCTATATGCCTCCTGAATCTTTAACAGCTGTGTGGTAGATTTAAAATTGGTGATGCCTTTCCCACAAGAGGGACAGGACTTTTGAATTTCAACCAGTTTAGTATGGAAGTTCTGCCAGAAAACAAAGTCAGTTTTCTTCCAATCAATACTTGCAACAGCAACATCCCCCTTAAGTAATGCTAACTTCACATTAGCTCTCTAACCTTTGCTCTACCTATGGGTAGTTGACACAACATGTAGGACTCAGCCAATCATCAGAGCAGAGCTTGCCAAACTTTTCATGTTGGTGACGCACTTTTTAGACATGCATCATTTCGTGACACACTCTTACAGCAAGGCATCATTTCAGAACACACTCTTACAGCAGGGCACAAGGCAGGCACTAGGACCTGAGCGGAATCCTGGCAGGGCAGGTTTGGAGGCAGCAGCAGCCCCAACACACCCAGAACTGCAGCTGACACACTAACGTGTCCCGACACACAGTTTGGAAAGCTATGCATCAGAGGGTACTTGCTTTGTCAAAGTTTTGAGCAAAGAATTCCCTTTAAGTTCTTTATGAAGCAATATTTAACTTCTAAGAGTGAAATAAAACAATCATATAGAGGCTGTAGAGCACGGTCTCTCAACCTTGGCAACTTTAAGATGTGTGGACCATGCTGGCTGGGGAGTTCCGGGAGTTAAAGTCCACACATCTTACCAGTTGCCACGGTTGAGAAACGCTGCTGTAGAGTAACCCTTTCCTGCAGCATTGGCCAAAGTGCTTTCAGGTTGGGATGCTTCAGCATTGCTGTGGGAGTTTCTGCAGGGTGCACCAAAGCCACCCCCTGGTGCTCCCTCCCCTGGTCTTCCAGGCTGGGCAGCTTTGGCATATGCTGACCCAAGCTGTTCAGTCTGAAAGTACTTTGGCTGGTCTAAAATCCGCCTTTTCCCAAAGGACTGACCCAACTGGTTTGAGGATAATGAATTGCCTTGTCAAGTTGAATCTTGTAACCACTTTGGTCCTGTCACCTCCACAGCACAAAGCTCTTCGTGAAAGTGAAGCTCAGTCACTACACACAGGCCTGATCATCTCTACCATTTTGTAATAAAGACGGAGAGAATGTAACATATGCTTCATTTGAACACATGAATCCAGATGATTCATGCCAAGTAAACAAAACCCTTTGCTGTATTGAAAGACAAACCTGGAGGGAGTATTTCTTCCCAACCCAAAGTATAACAGGCTGTTAACTTCAAAGCTTTTGAGAAGCATGCCCTTTTCCCTTTGAAGTAGGGCTGATAATTGCTTTATTGTACATGAATAATATATTAATACAACAAATGAATTAAATACTGCAGCCGTACAACATTTTGTACACATTGTTGGAGTTCAAAGTCATCCTACACAGTACCTGTTTGTGGTAGGCAACAGAATAATTAATATATTATATTGTAATAATGTAATAATATGTATTATATTACATTTGTAATAGTATAATAATATATTGTAGTCAGTTGTATGTCTCCTATTCTCAAGGCTCTAGGCAGCTTGCAATTATAAAAAAAGTCCTGCCCTTGCTGGGCTAATACCTAATACCTAATACCTAAGTGGAGTATTCCACACCAAAGACCCAGCAGAAAAGCAAAGGTCTTACAGACTTCCTAAATTTTAATAGGGTAGAGGCCATCCTGAACTTGGGGAGGCAAGCTGCTCTAAAGTAAGGGGGCTTCTACTAGGAAGATGACCCTCTAGGGCTCCTGCAGTGCTACCTCCTCACTGCCATGTACTGGCTGGCCAGATGGTTTCTGGAGAAGATCGTTTCAGCAAATAGGTTTTGTAAGTAACAATTGGGCTTGGAAGCCTATTGGCAACTAATAATGTATCCAAAGTATAGGTGTTACTCTGCTAAACTGGTTAACACCATTCAGCAGGTAGGCAGGCGGCAACATTTTGTGCTAGCTCTAGTTCCCAAGTCATCTTTAAGGACAGATACTTGCAAAACAAATTGCAGGAGTCTAATCGACAGATGACAAGAACATGAACTGTTGTCACTACTTCCTGGTCCAGGAACAGTTGCAACTGGTAAACCAGCTGAGGTGGCTGAAGGTTTTCCTGATCACAGCCTCCACCTTCTACCTCAGCAGGAGCTGTGTAGAAACCCCAGATTGTGCACCTGCGTATTCAGGGGAAGTGCAACCCCATCCAGAACAATAGATGGAATACAGGTGTCTCTATCAACAGTAATTCTAAGATACTGGGCTTTGGTCACATTAAATAAGACCGCATTTTGCTGATGCAATTGGTATGGACAGGCATTGATGCTTCATTGTTCTTATCACCACAGTGTAGGCTCAAACTTGAGATCATACCCATGTCCCGTCATCTTTGCTCTTTGTCTTTTGCCAGCATTCCTCAGGCACTTCACTTGCTGAAGCATTCTGGATCAGCACACCATTACAGACCACTTGGGAGCAATGCTAACCATTACCCTGGAAGATTTCCCCATCTCCACTGGAAACCAGTTAGTTCCAGTGGGTTCTTTCCAGAGGGCTAGGGTGCCACACCGTCCTCCCTGTCTCTTACCCAAGCTGGGATCTTCCTTCTTTCCAGCTTCTGGATGATACAGTATATTATTTTCTTTTTATTTTGCTTTTTAGAGGCAAGAACTGCCCCCAGGAGAGAAGAATTTTTGTGGAGTCCTTGGTGCTCTCTGACCCTTGTTGTTTTCTTGCAGACATTTCATTGCCAGACTAGGCAACATCTTCAGTGCGAAAAGGGAGTGGGACTTGCTCTCTGTTGCTCACCATGGCTTGTCCTGCTTGTGTTGGTTGGGGTGTTGTTCTCTCCTTAGGAGTTCCTTGATTGGGCTGTTGTTTGCTGCTTGGTTGATTGACTGAGTTAATAGTTCCTTGATAAGGGTATATTGTGCTGTTTGATTGTTCCTCTGGTGCTAATCTTGGTGTTAATCTTTGCATATCTGGGTGATTATTGCTGGCAAGGCTGTGTTCTGGTCTTTTGGCTTTTCTATTGTGTCTTATGAATGGTATGTAAATGTTGTTTACCTCTATGTGTCTGTTGATGGCTGCTTTGTCTGAGTGCCAAGCTTCCAGGAATTCTCTAGGTTTTTCAATTTGGCTTGGTTTAAGAAGAGGTGGCAAGAATACACAGAAGAACTATAAAAGAAAGACCTTAATGTCCCTGATAAATACAATGGTGTGGTCACTGACCTTGAGCCAGACATCCTAGAGAGTGAAGTTAAGTGGGCCTTAGGAAGCATTACTAACAACAAAGCTAGCGGAGAAGACAGTATCCCAGCTGAGCTATTTAAAATCCTAAAAGATGCTGCTGCTAAAGTGCTGCACTCAATATGCCAACAAATTTGGAAAACTCAACAGTGGCCACAGGATTGGAAAAGGTCAGTTTACGTTCCAATTCCAAAGAAGGGCAATGCCAAAGAATGTTCAAACTACCGTACAATTGCGCTCATTTCACATGCTAGCAAGGTTATGCTCAAAATCCTACAAGCTAGGCTTCAGCAGTATGTGAACTGAGAACTACCAGAAGTGCAAGCTGGGTTTCGAAGAGGCAGAGGAACTAGAGATCAGATTGCTAACATTCGCTGGATCATGGAAAAGCAAGAGAGTTCCAGAAAAACATCTACTTCTGCTTCATTGACGATGCTAAAGCCTTTGATTGTGTAGATCACAATAAACTGTGGCAAATTCTTAAAGAGATGGGAGTACCAGACGACCTTACCTGTCTCCTGAGAAACCTGTATGCGGGTCAAGAAGCAACAGTTAGAACCGGACATGGAACAACTGATTGGTTCAAAATTGGGAAAGGAGTACGACAAGGCTGTATATTATCACCCTGCTTATTTAACTTATATGCAGAGTACATCATGAGAAATGCCGGGCTGGATGAATCACAAGCCGGAGTTAAGATTGCCGGGAGAAATATCAACAACCTCAGATATGCAGACGATACCACCCTAATGGCAGAAAGTGAAGAGGAACTAAAGAGCCTCTTGATGAGGGTGAAAGAGGAGAGTGCAAAAGCTGGCTTGAAACTCAACATTAAAAAAACTCAGATCATGGCATCTGGTCCCATCACTTCCTGGCAAATAGAAGGGGAAGAAATGGAAGCAGTGACAGATTTTATTTTCTTGGGCTCCAAGATCACCGCAGACGGTGACTGCAGCCATGAAATTAAAAGACGCTTGCTCCTTGGGAGGAAAGCTATGGCAAACCTAGACAGCATATTAAAAAGCAGAGACATCACCTTGCCGACAAAGGTGCGTATAGTTAAAGCTATGGTTTTTCCAGTAGTAATGTATGGCTGTGAGAGTTGGACCATAAGGAAGGCTGAGCGCCGAAGAATTGATGCTTTCGAGCTGTGGTGCTGGAGAAGACTCTTGAGAGTCCCTTGGACTGCAAGGAGGTCAAATCAGTCAGTCCTAAAGGAAATCAACCCTGACTGCTCATTGGAAGGACAGATACTGAAGCTGAAGCTCAGCTACTTTGGCCACCTAATGCGAATAGAGGACTCACTGGAAAAGACCCTGATGCTTGGAAAGACTGAAGGCAAAAGGGGAAGGGGACGGCAGAGGATGAGATGGTTAGATAGCATCACCGATGTAATGAACATGAATTTGAGTAAACTCCGGGAGACAGTGGAGGAGAGAAAGGCCTGGCGTGCTATGGTCCATGAGGTCACGAAGAGTCGGACACGACTAAACGACTGAACAACAACAACAAAAGATGCTCACAGTTTCCCAGTTGAAAGTATGGTTGAGTCTGTCCATGTGTTGTGAGATTAAGGAGTTTTCATTGTGTCTTCTGACTGCTAGTTGGTGTTCGTGGATGTGTTCTGCTAGTCTTCTGCCCGTCTGTCCTACATAGTGGCTGCTACAGTCCTTACACTTTATGTTGTAGATAACTCCTGTTTTTTTATCTTGGGCTACTGGGTCTTTTGGGTTACTTAAGATGTTATGAAGGGTTTTGGTTGGTTTATGTGCTACAGTGAAGCCATGTGGTTGTAATAGTCTATTGGTAGTTCCTGAGATGTTTCTGATGTATGGCAGTGTTATCCTTTTCGTAGCTTCTGTTGGTTGTGGTTAGGCACTTTTTGATAAAGTTGCGTGGGTATCCATTTTGCTGGAAGATGCTGTATAGATGATCTGTTTCCTTTTTCTGGTGTTCTGGGTTGCTGCAGTGCGTTAGTGCTTGTCTGAATAATGTTCTTACACAGCTTCTCTTGTGGGAGGTTGGGTTGTTGCTTAGGTAATGGAGCACTTGGTTAGTGTGGGTAGATTTCCGGTAGAGTTGTGTTTCTAGAATACCATAATTTCCTCTACTGATAGGGATGTCCAAGAAGGGAAGTGTGCTGTTGTTTTCTTCTTCCCTTGTGAATTTTATTCCATTGAAGATGTTGTTGATGGTTTCATGTGTTTCCTCCAGTTGATACTTTTTTGTTATGACGAAGGTGTCATATACATACCGGATCCATACTTTGGGTTGTACACGCGAGAGTGCTATCATTTCTAGAAATTCTAGGAATTTTTATCTGATAACCAAGAAGGGTGGTGCTTCTTCCCATAGCTGAGAGGGATTTTCATTTGTATGACAATAAAAGGAGGGAAAGATTAAACCATTCTTTGAACTGAAAGAATGCTCACACAGATGTTATTTGTTAAAACCAACTTCAAGCAATCAGCATTGTATTTGTTTTGGAGGGATGAAATTAAAGGTGTCATTTCTCTGCTGATATGTGGAAATACAGATACAATTTGCCATACCGAAATGAGGAAGTAAGCTGTGCTTGTTCTGTGGAAGAGTTGCAGTTTCTCAATAGTTTTGCTGAGTCACAGTGATGGTGCTTTAACAGGCAGGACTCTTAACTGCAGCATTTCAAGGGGAGAAAGAAAAGAAAGAAAAATATTAATGTTAGCTACTCTAGGCGGGCTTGAATTTAGTTCTCAATAATCCCTGGGCAGAGCTGAATTTTGTTTGACCACAACTTGTTTCTGTTATTGTCAGAACTGAATTAAAATTAAAAGAGTCCCCTTTGTGGGGGGAGATGGGCGGTGATAGAAGTTGGACAAATAAATAAAATGAATGTCCTCATAGGTCAAATTTTTGAGTCATTACTCATTATGGATCCTTAGCATAATTGAGCCTTCGCTATATAGATGCAATGTATTGCTTGCTTCCCTGCTTTGTTTGTTGGATTCATATCCTGCCTTTCATACAGGAATTCATACGGCATACATAATAATCCCTCCTCCCATTTTCCCCTACAAGAGAGCTTTCCAAACTTTTCATGTTGGTGACACACTTTTTAGACATGCATCATTTCGCGACACTCTCTTACAGCAGGGCATCATTTTGCGACACACTCTTACAGCAGGGAACAAGGCAGGCACCAGGACCTGTGCGGAATCACAGCAGGTTTGGAGGCAGCAAGGCACAAGGCAGGCACTAGGACCTGCGCAGAATCCTGGCAGGGCTCGGAGGCAGCAGCAGCCACAACACACCCAGACACTGCAGCCGACACACTAACATGTCGCAACACACAGTTTGGAAAGCCCTGTCCTACAACAACAACCCTGTGAGGTAGATTGGGCTGAGAGTGATTGGCCCAAAGTCACCCAGTGTGTGTCTGCAGCTGAGAGTAGACTACTGGGTCTCCTCATTCCTAGTCAACACTTATATGCTGTCGTGACTCCCACTACTGTGATGGCTAATAATGTACTGCATGTGCCTGCATGCGTCCGTAGGAGAACACCATCTGATCAATAGCATTTCCTGTCTCTGCTTCTAAGATGCAGGCACCTTCCCAAAGAATCTTCTTATGACTGACCCAATCATATACTTGTTTGCCTAAATTAGACATTCTCTCTCTCTCTCTCTCTCTCTCTCTCTCTCTCTCTATATATATATATATATATATATATATATATATATAATAGTTTGAATTTATTTTTTTAAAATTTGTATCAGCCATTTGTAAGAAAAGTAATAAATTTGATATTAAAAAACGACTGATCAAGGCTGGTTTTGTCACAAGAGCAGCATTCCCCCAAAGGAGAGCTACAGTGCTACGTCCTGGTGGTCAAACTCCAGATGGCCACCAGATGGCAGGGGAGAATTAGATTTTTCTGCATCTCTTTGCTGTCATCTAGTGGTTGCAGCCCAGATTTAGTAGCCCTGCCAAAAGGGGACAGGGAACGTGGAATAAAGGTTACATCATTCATTCATTGGCGATCACTCGTAGCCGAGTAAGATTGTCTTCCAAAGGTAAAATTTTAACGGTGGATCCGTAAGTGGCTATAAAGGCCAAGGAAAGGTTACAAAGCTTGTCTCTGATGGATTAAGCAATAAAAACCAATTTCTGGAATTTGCAGAACTGGTATAAGACTATAAACTACAGATTTATGTTGCAGAATTAAAACTAATTGTAAGCTGGGTTAGTTCCATAATACTCTTGCTTGGTAAGACCAGAGACCCAGAGTAGTTTTCAAGTAATTAAACAAATGTTTATTGCAAGTTTACATACAGCCAGGGCAAGCTTTCTTTTATTTGTAGCAGACCAGCACCATTTTGCGGTTTAGCCAGATCACTGCATTTACCTTTTGTGTTTTTCCTTTTTTGGTAAACTGGTATTTGGGAACCATCAGTTCTGTCTTCTAAGGAAGGGCAAGTGTATTAGCTACATAACTCTAAACTACCTTGCATTATAGAAGTAACTCTCACACACCAGGGTTGAGGGGGGACGACAGGTGAGTCACCCCCTGGATGACACTTACAAGGTAAAGGTTCCCCCCGCACATTTGTGCAGTCGTGTCCGACTCTAGGGGCCGGTGCTCATCTCCGTTTGTTAGCCGAAGAACCAGCGTTGTCCGAAGACGCTTCCACGGTCATGTGGCCAGCATGACGCACGCGGAACGCTGTTACCTACCCACCGAAGTGGTACCTATTCATCTACTTGCATTTGCATGCTTTCTAATTGCTAGGTTGGCAAGAGCTGGAGCTAGTGCGGGAGCTCACTCCGTCACACGGGGCTAGGGATTCGAACCTCCGAACTTGCGATCTTCCGATCGACAAGCCTGGCGTCTTACCCGCTGAGCCACCATGCCCCTTACCCAACTCTTATCCCAAAGCAGGAGGCGGGGCTGGGGTGTCATGACCCAGAGGGCTTGTAGGAGAGGGGTTTTTGACCTCCAGCCTTCTAGCCTGGTGGCTGAGCTGCTCCACTGCACATCTTTCAGTACTTTTTAGGAGGTTAAATATTGTTGCTCTACCTTTTCTTTTATATATAGCTATCGAGTGTATTGTATACTTGGAGATGGGGAGATATCTGAAGGCTCAGTTTGGGAAGCAATGGCCTTTGCTGGATTCTACAAACTGGATAATTTGACTGCTATCCTTGATATTAACCGGTTGGGACAAAGTGATCCTGCTCCTTTGCAGCATAATGTAGAAACTTACCAGAAACGTTGTGAATCCTTTGGGTACGTAGTCATATAATACTTTAATGCACTGTACTTGTTTTAAATCTGTACTCCGTTGGGCTGATAATTAAATACAGATTAACAATTACCAGAATGATCTAAGAAATTAAATAAAATAAATACAGATATTTAACATTCAAGATTCTTAAATATTTCAGGGGGTTAGTCTTTTTTGTTGAATCTGAAGAGAAAAGTATGGTTAGGATTTTATCTGACTGTCTAACTGTTGACAGTGGTGTCTTCCTATTGAGTTTTACAGTATTAACACATTTTTTAAATAAATTTTATTAAAACGTTTTGCAAAGAACATAAAAACTAGCACAAACTTATAAGGAGTGAAGGAAGGAAGGAAGGAAGGAAGGAAGGAAGGAAGGAAGGAAGGAAGGAAGGAAGGAAGGAAGGAAAAGTGAAAAAGAAAGAAAGAAAGAAAGAAAGAAAGAAAGAAAGAAAGAAAGAAAGAAAGAAAGAAAGAAAGAAAGAAGAAGCTTCCAATTTCCTTTGCAGAAAATATAAATACAATTACAAAATTATCTCTGACTCTATGATTACAAAAAAAAGCTCACTGTTTTCTATTATCCAATTTTTTTCTAATCATCAAAACCACAAATCATAAGTGCATTTTTTTCTGTTTCATGCAAAAAGTCTATAAGGGGTTTCCAGTCAGCCATAAATGTAGGTATTGTTTTTTCCCTGATCAAAGAAGTTAATTTAGCCATCCCCGCAAGTTCCATCATCTTCACCAACCATTCCTCTGCTGTGGGTAGCGTCCAGTATTAACACATTTAGAAAACGAAATATATTGTGGTTAGGTGTGTCACGTGAACCCAGAGCAGTTCCATTGCTCCTGCTTTGTTTTTTATCCTCTGAACATTTTGCAAGTGAAGGAATTGAGAAAAAGATTGGCTTTTCCCTATCCCATGTAAATGGATCTAATTGTTAGCTTTGTTTGTTGATTCTTACAAAACAAGACAACAACAACAAATCAAGAAATGACCTCCATCCAGGAATGTCAGGGTGGTCTAAGACCTTTGATATCTCTAACATGATTCTTTGGAACTCGATTATTTTTAACATCTCACACAACAGTCCCATCAAAGAGAACCCCCTATATATGTTTGGTGTGCGTAAATACTGTATGCATATTTATATCTTTATGCTTAACAGACCATATGTATGGGTATCATATTTAAAAGTGTTTATTTGGCTAGCTGGTCTTCTTTCTGTAAGGCTAATTGATTTGTTTGCATTCTAGCTGGCATGCTATCATTGTTGATGGGCACAGTGTGGAGGAACTGTGCAAAGCTTTTGGTCAGACGAAACACCAGCCAACTGCAATTATTGCCAAGACCTTCAAAGGCAAAGGAATATCTGGTAATGCCAAGCAGCAGGCTCCTCAGTACAGCTGCAGCCACTGCTTAAGGATTACATTTTGTTTGATTTAACAAGAAGTTAATTATAATAATATTATTATTATATATATTATAATAGTCCCTCTCGAGGGAGTTGGGTGGTGATAAATCGAATGAATGAATGAATGAATGAATGAATGAATGAATGAATGAATGAATGAATGAATGGGTGGATGGATGGATGGATGGATGGATGGATGGATGGATGGATGGATGGATGGATGGATAGATAGATAGATGGATAGATGGATAGATGGATAGATATTCCATAAGATCTTTGGGTGTTTAGAGTACTTTGTAAATCTTATCTTGTAATAGTTGCAATTTTTGTAGACTACAATTTTTCCCATAGGGCAGATGAGGGTCTTAAGAGGGAGCAATATATTTTAAGTTCAAGGTAAATGTGAGAGTTAAATCAGGAATTTATTATTTTGTCACTTAGTTGTTTTTAAATCAGCCGGAGTTGTTTATGATTAGCCCTTCCTTCTGATGAAAAGGGTTCCATCAACCAAACAAGAAAGAGGCAGTTTCCTTCTACAACTCCTACAAGTATTTCTAAACGGTTTGGTGACCACTCTGTGCAAATTTGTATATATATATGGCCCGTGGGGGAGTGGGGACAAAGTCCTTTTTCATTGAAGTCTTGTATATTGTGAAGTTTTGCCTATAGTATATCTGGACTGTAGTAGCCAAATTTCACTGATGATCTCATTATACGATTTAAAAACCAAATATTAAGACTAATATGAATCATCTTTTTGAAATGGGTTATTTTAATGAATAACCCTGGGGTCTTTTTTTTTTTGGTGGTGGTGGTTCAAATCTTCATTGCAGCTGATTATATTGTAAGGACAGTGAAAGCTTTCCATGCCTCACGAGGGCTTGTATTGTAACTGAACACTCAGCCTTTTTATTTTCCATTAAACCTTAGTTGTAGTTGAACTTGTACATAATCAAAGCCTTTTACTGTATCTGTCATGCTACCAACATGAAATTGCCCCAGTGCTTGAATAATAGTCTTTCTCACCAATTTCTTGGAATGAGAGAGTAAGCAAAAGTAGAATAAATGTTTGAAGTCTTTTTGTACAATATTTTTGCTACAATATTTATATATATAGGGGAACATATACCCTAGGGTTTGTTTAAATTTCACAATTTGTACCATAAGGAAAAGACAGAAAGCAGGCAAGAGACCAACACTGGGGAGGGCTATCACCTCCATGTCTTACTTGTGAGCTTCCTGGATGAAACTGGTTGGCCAGCGTGGAACGCTGGACCAGAAAGTCTTTTGGTGTTCTTCGATAGTCTTAGGCCTTCTCAAAAATAGGTAAATAAAGCTTAAGATGTTTCTCATTTTTCAGTAACAAATGCTGCCACTCTGTGAGGCTTCTGTATGGATAAAAAAACCCCAGTATTTAGATCCTGTTACAGCGAGAGCTGTAATGTAATGTAATGTAATGTAATGTAATGTAATGTAATGGGGGCATGGTGGCTCAGCGGGTAAGACGCCAGGCTTGTCGATCGGAAGATTGCAAGTTCGGAGGTTCGAATCCCTAGCCCTGCGTGCAGAGTGAGCTCCCGCACTCACTCCATCTCTTGCCAACCTAGCAATTTGAAAGCATGCAAATGCAAGTAGATGAATAGGTACCACTTCGGTGGGAAGGTAACAGTGTTCCGTGTGCGTTATGCCGGCCACATGACCACGGAAACGTCTTCGGACAACGCTGGCTCTTCGGCTAACAAACGGAGATGAGCACCAGCCCCTAGAGTCAGACATGACTGCACAAATGTGCAGGGGGAACCTTTACCTTTACCTTGAGAGCTCAGTCTGCCTGATGCTCTCTCCTGAAGCAAAGTAATGCTTCATGCTTGCACAGAGTGCCTGCTTATTCAGATCCTTAACTACAGAATATCTGGCATGTCATTCATTCAGTTAAGATTACTGATATGCTGACTAAATTAATTACTATAGCCCACCCTTGTCCATGGAGTCAGGATTTGCAGGAAATAAAAATGATCATATGAGCTGTAGAAACTCATTGTATAAAGAATACAGACAGGTTCATGAGTGAGAGTATCAAGTATATACAGTGGAATTAAATGGATGCAAATAAATACATTGCTTGAAGGGTTGTTTTTTTACTGGTGAGATAGTCATCAGCAAAGATGCTTTTAGAAATGAAGTATTGAGAAGATGCTTGGGAGAATGATAAAGTCAGTATTTTAATTGATTGGTTCTTTTTTATAGTTCTATATTTTTATCACATCCTCCCTTCTAGGTATTTAGGGTATTTTACATAGCTCTTCCTCCCCTAGGAACAATTTTATCCTCAAAACAACCCTTTGAAATGGGTCAGGTTGCATATTCCAGGACTGTGCCATGGATTTAATGGATGAGGTCCCTAATCCTAGCCTAGCAATTGTATCACTGAATAGTGGTGTTGGAGTATACTTTGAAGGAAAAATAAGAATGAGAAAATGTATTTGGGATTGGAGAGTGAATGTAGTACCCAGCAGCAAAACATTTCAGTTACAAGAATGAAATGGTTGTGGCAGAGAATGCAGGTGAACACGCCCAAATCTAATAAGTCGATTTGCATCTTGAAGTTAAGATGCTGTTGATATGGTTTTAATTTCAAATATGCTGATTTGGACAGTTTTGAAGAGTAGACTCTGGTTTCCTTCTCATTTTAGGGAGGGATTTTTTTAAAAAAAATATGTGTAATAATTCCACAGGGGTTGAAGATAAGGAAAACTGGCATGGCAAACCTCTTCCAAAAGACATGGCTGAGCAAATCATTGAGGAGATCAGTGGCAAAATCCAGAACAAGAAAAAGCTTTCTCAGACACTTCCACAAGAGGATGCCCCAGCTGTTAACATTAAAAATGTCAAGATGCCATCTCCACCAAACTACAAGACAGGAGATAAGGTACTATGATGTTTTCAACTAATGATACGTTGCTTAGACAGCAAAAAGGGCTTTCCTATCCAAGGACTGCATGGTTGATGGAGGTAGATTATGCGAATAAGTGGAGTTCATTCAGTAGTTTATAATTGTGTAAAATATTCTGGAGTACTTCCAGAAGTCTATCTTCAGGAGTTGCCATTGTAACTGATTTTTTATAGTAGCATAATTACCTTTCCAGAACAGCGAGAGTTACTCTGAAGAAGGGGGCCAAACAAGATTTTTTATATAACTGGCAATACTTCTGTAAAAACTTCTGAAAAATGTCCAAGCGATCCCTGAAGAAATTTAGTGAGGATTTCAGACAAGAAGTTGCCTAGATACTGTCCCAAGTGTTAATGAAAGTGGAGACACATTTGTAAAGATTGGAAAAGGCACATCCTAATAAAAATTTAAATACTAGCTTGACATTTTTGGACCTCAAGAGTCTCATTGTGGTTGATAAAATAATAGGATGCCCCAATAGTCTCCTTCACTTGCTAGTGCTGAGTTGAGGTCCCCAGCATGATGGGCCCAGGAGCTCCTTGGTTTGCCTGACTTGTTAATGTTTTCAAACAATTCTTTTAATTAAAAAAAAAAGTTAGCATGCTGCAAAGCAGATGTACCACTCTTTAGCCTGATTTTTAATTTGCAAGAATGGACCTCACATATGAAAATAAATATGAAGGTTGCTTCAGTCCAGTGCTTTGTTTGGAAATGTGCCCACCTATCCACAAAAGGATAAAGGTTGGTAGAAATAATAGAGAACCTCTGGAGGAGAGAGTGGACTCAGTGGGTGACTGCAACACTGGAATAAATTGGTGCTTTATAATTGATTGTGTCTCCCATGTGTATTGTATTAGTGAGGTAGATCAGCCACTTGAGGCAAATTAGCCTTGCCTCAAATTTTCATCAATGCTTTCATGAAGTGCTGTGCTACATCGAAACAAAATAACATGCCTCCTTGAGTTATGCATCTAATTAGAGGAATGGAAATAATTTTATCAGAATAATATCAAAAGGATATGAAATTTGCAAGAATTTTTCATAGATATTGCCTAGATACGGCAGAGTATATGTTTGGGGTCATCAAATGCTAAATATTTGAAAAGTTTTCTAAGATCAATGCCATAGAAACCTATAGTAGACTTTGCTATTCTATAACCTAAAAGTTATGACAAAGAGGTCTTTTTAAACTCTTCAGTGGAATAGTGATTATTTGGATTTTTGTCACAAAAATATTTTATTTTCAAGAATTATGGAGTATTTTTAAATTGTGCATCTTTGTTCACTTCACAGTTTGCAAGCCGCAAAGCTTATGGCGTGGCTCTTGCAAAACTAGGCCATGCCTGTAACCGTGTGGTTGTTTTGGATGGGGACACCAAGAATTCTACTTTCTCTGACCTGTTCAGAAAGGAACATCCCAACCGTTTCATTGAGTGCTACATTGCTGAACAAAACATGGTATGTTCTTGTGCTGCATACAGAGTGTGACATGTACAAAATAAGTTGATTTGTCAGTGCTGACCTCCATCATTACCGTATTCTTGTCATTGTCCCATTTCATAAATAAAGTGCCTGGAATTGAAAGATGCAGTACAACAAACAGTGGTAAAGTTGATTTAAGATCCTAACATATGGGTCACATATTTCCTAATATTATAATTCTCACATTGTCCCACCATATCTTCTCTTTTCCACCCATCCTTTTTTACAGCACATTTCCCTTCCCCCAGGCCTTGGATAATCTGTCACTTCTCTACTGATATCCAGATTGCATGGATCTTGAGCTGATGTTTGTTGCTCAGTAGCCACATTTACTTCAACCAAATATGAGCATCTTACAATCTTAACATATGTGTTGTTTTTTTTATCTGTTCAGTGGTGTCTAATTCTCAGAGACTGCCTGGACAAGTTCCTGCAGTTCTCTTGGCAAGGTTTTTCAGAAGTGGTTTGCCCTTGCCTGATTCCTAGGGCTGAGAGAGAGTGACTGGCCCAAGGTTACCCAGCTAGCTTTGTGCCTAAGGCAAGACTAGAACTCAGTCTCCCGGTTTCTAGCCTGATGCCTTAACCACTACACCAAACTGGCACTCTTAACATATGTAAACAAGGTTAAAATAGGAAAAATAGCTAAAAATAAACAGTATACATAATAAACATGGACATGGGCATGAAGTTTCTCTTCTCCAAACTTTGGCAATGCCTGATAGTAATGGGAAAGAAATGAAGCATGAAAGGAGAAGGTCATAGATAACCTGGGCTTCTGTGCCTGGTAAGTTACAGTTGCTTGATAGGAACAGCTAGAAATTTGTGAAGGAGTGGATTCTTTTGAGCAGGTGTTTCAATTTAATTTAATCTAAATCCCCTTTTCCTCCAGGAACTCAAAGCAACATATACAGAACGCTTTCCTCCATTTTTTCCTCACAACAATAACTCTGTGAGATATCAGTTAGAGCAGGAACACCTCTGTCCTAGTCCAGAATAATGAAACATTACTTTCTGTTAATTCACTGTATAGGTCGCTAAATACTATGTAAAAGATTGATGAATTTCTCAAAGCCAAAGGCTCCATCATTTCCTTCTGCTCCTCTGTTGCGCACCAATTTCATTATTCAAAAGTGTAGTTAAATTGTTTGATTACATTTACATACTTTTTATTTTTCAAGGTGGCTTACAGCAGGGGTTTCAGTCTTTCTCAGGCCTCAGGACCTGTTAGTTCTGATCAAGAGGCAAAGCAGTGATGATAGAAAATTGGCAATAAAACAAAAAGCAAAGTATTAATTATAAATACAAAATTAACATTTCCACTGTATAAGAAATAAATCTTGAATTTCACAATTATTTAGGAGGTTAATGCTTTAACCAAACAAATCAATGCTCAATTACAAGAATGTGATAAAAGTTCATTATTTGGAGCAATTGATGTTCCTGGAAGTAGAGATCATCATCTTTATTTAGCCTATTTCTATACTTCATTCATTCATTCATTCATTCATTCATTCATTCATTCATTCATTCATTCATCCCGCCTTTATTATCCTTATAAATAACTCAAGGCGGCAAACATACCTAATACTCCTTCCTCCTATTTTCCCCACAACAGCAACCCTGTGAGGTGAGTTGGGCTGAGAGAGAGGGACTGGCCCAAGGTCACCCAGCCGGCTTTCATGCCTCAGGTGGGACTAGAACTCTCAGTCTCCTGGTTTCTAGCCCGTTGCCTTAACCACTAGACCAAACTGGCTGTTTTTGTTTTTGGTTGCTGCATATAAAGAGAAGGGTCTCACAGAACCCAGTTTGAAACCCTCTGTTTATACTACATTGAAAACACTGTTTTTATTAACAGAAAATCCCACCATAATATTAAATCAAGTTCAAACAAATTTGTTGTTGTTGTTGTTGTTACTGCTACTACTACTACATTGTTCTTTTCTTCTTTCCCTTTCTCTTTATAATGCATGGTGTGTGTTATAATATGTTCTTTCATGGTACTTCAAAGGTCTGATGAAATGAATCATAATAAACAAAAGCTTGTTTTAGAATTTTTTCCCCCAAAGCCCCCCCCTTTTTTTTTTTGTAAAAGACAGACTCTTTGGAAATTTTTATAATCTAGCTCAGTTGCAACTGAAAACCCAGAATGGAATAGTAAGTCCCATTTAGGGGAAGGTGTGAGAATATTGATAAGTCTTTGGAGGTTTCTTAAAACTTGGAAGTGATGGGACCTGACAGGCCCCAGCTGACAAGCAATTGGTAGGAATGGGATCACTGCAGAAAAATCCCTTTCTTTTATTAATTAGCTTAACAGTCATCAAAAGAAAACAAAATGAAAAGGGTCTTGTCTCTTCTTAATCTTAAAATGTTGAGTTGGTGCAGAAGATATGGAGTCTTGGGCTCAGCCATAAAACTCAGTGGCAGATGGCACCGCTTCCTGTGCCTCAACCTAACCTACCTGATGAGGTGGCAGGCTTGCCATAAGGGTGAAAGAGCTAAGGGGAAACAGCCTGTATACTTCCCCAGGCTCGTTGGTGGAAGAGCAGGACATAAACATAGCTGTTGGAAGACTAAGCATTTCTCAAAATATGACAAGCGCTGGGATGAATGTAGTTCTTTTCCTTCTCCGTTTTGCAGGTGAGCGTTGCAGTTGGTTGTGCCACCCGTGACAGAAACATTGTCTTTGCTAGCACCTTTGCCACATTTTTCACCAGGGCATATGATCAGATTCGTATGGCAGCCATTTCTGAGAGCAACATTAATCTCTGTGGATCTCACTGTGGTGTATCCATTGGTACGTATCTTACATTTTTTCACCAGATTGTTGTGGTCTTCCAAGGCATTAATAGTTATTGCATCTATATACCTATAACTAAAAAGTGAATACGCTTGAGGGAGTCTTCACCTTTCCTTTTGTAAACATACCAAACCCAGGGAATATTTGTTTTTTTAAATCACTTTTCTAGTTTTGAGAAATAATTATGAATACTAAGTGAATGTCTTCAAAGAGGAAATCCACCACACGCAGACCCTATTTCCTTTCAGCAATAACATTAAAGGCCATATTATGCTCATCCCAGCAATATAATTTCAATTTTACTAAAAATACTAAAACAGCTTTCCACCGTCTGTGCATCCTCAAGATGTGTGGACTTCATCTTCCTGAATTTTCAGTAGTAATTGGGAATTCTGGGATTTGAAGTCCACACATTTGGCAATTGGGGAAAGCTGCCCTATATAAGAAGGCAAAGCGACCTGAAAAAGGAAAAAAGTGCATGCACCAGTCAGTATGGTGCCAAATCCCCTGAGAACGCTCCATCTCCATTGTCCAAAGGCCAACTTTGCTGAACAGAAGGTTTTATGACTGTAACTATCTGTTACCCCTTTGTGGTGGGTCATGAATTAATATTATGGGTCAGACAAACCCTGTGGGAAGGTCCCAAGCAGAGCAGGAGTTCCGCAGAGTCGACTTATTTTAAGGACAGCGCTCACATAGCAGCACATTGAGTGCTTCCACTCTTTCTGCTGCATCCCAAGATTATATATGTATCTTAAGGGATTCCACTCTTTGGAAAAAAGACTTGCAGAATTAATGGCTTGCTTAATATTTTGACTGAAGTCTGCTTTTTAAATGACGTGTTTTAGACCTACTTCCCCATAGGCCATCCATGCATGAATTAAGAAACAAATGCTGGAGTTTGTAATTGTACTGAAAAATGTTCCAGCTTGTGCTAGGTATCGCTGTTTAGTTTCCAATAGTTTTACCACCGTTTGTTTTTATTTTATTTTATTTATTTATTTATTTGTCATATTTATATCCCGCCCATCTCCCCCGCAAGGAAAGTTAAATATGTGGGAGACATTGGCTGTACCCAACAAAAGTGAAACAGCAAAGTGAGGTTTTAAAAACACCTTTTCCTTGTATGCTGTATAGGTAATATCAATATTGTTGTATCTGACAAAGTCAGCCAACCATTTTTAGCTCATCTCCAAATAATTTAGAGCAACACAGACCCTCCATAGCTTATGAGAAGTATTTAGAACTGTAATGGTTTCAATATTACCAGCTAATTATATTTTTCTGCAGAGGAAAGCATATTCATTTCAGGAATATAATCTCAAATTTCAAGGCTAAGAAAAACCTCTGTCTTTGCCATTTTTAAACCATGCAGATGCAGAGCAACTGTGGCATTTTCTGCAATACATGACATTGATTTTCCATTCGTTGAAATACTGTTGTAGAATTATGTACAATTTTCATATCAATTTTTACTGAATATAGAAGATGGCACTTTATTTTAAACTCTAATGGCATGGTAAAGAAGCAAGTAATGTTACTAAGTAGTTTAATCAAGTGGAAAGTGGAAAAAATACATTGCCAAGATTTATTCTAATTTCTTCAACAGTAACTAAACCATACAGTAACTTTTCCAAATGGTCTCCCTGGGGGGAGATGTCTTGTATGAAGACTGTGTGTCATCTATTGCTATATATACAGAGCACGTTCCTGTTGATTTTAACTATTATTGGCTTGAGAGCCAGTCTTGTCTAAAATATAGGATGTATAAATTTTGCTGTGATTTTGATGTTTCCTGTAAATGATCACAATGGGATGCTCCGATAGGTTCCTAAATTCTTTATTCCACTTATGTTTATTTTATTCTGTGCTTGTGTGCATGATGTGTACATGCACACTACTTTTTACTTCCTTTTTTTCACCACTGTGCCTGCTTTATTACTGCTCTCTTATCTTTGATTTTTCTTTTTAACCCAGATTTTCTTTCTTTTTAGTTTACTTCTGTCTTCTTTCTTTGCTATTTAGAGGGTTCCAAGTTTAAGGACAAGATGGAAGGTAGTCCGTGAGTGTGTTATATTTATTTTGGATACCTTTTGCTTTAAGAAGTACACAGAGAAGGCATTTGTTCAATTTTATAGTTACATCTTCTTCTAACTTTCTCTTTCTAGGTGAGGATGGGCCTTCACAGATGGGCCTGGAGGATCTATCCATGTTCCGAGCCATTCCTAATTCAACTGTATTTTATCCTAGTGATGCTGTAGCCACTGAAAAGGCAGTAGAGCTGGCTGCAAATACAAAGGTCAGCAACTCCTCTTTAATTTCCTTTCTTTAAAGAAGGTGTGAGCAGTCTTTTGTTGAATCTCAGCTCCCAACCATCTCAGCTAGTATTGCCAAAACTGGGGAAGCTGGGAGTTGTAGTCAGCAACTTTTGGAGGGCCATGGCTTGTCTACCCGTTTCAAATTCTTATTTAAAATCCTTTCTAATCAGTATAGAAAAAAGATTGATCTTATGTCTTAATGGATTGAAAAGATGATTAACCCTGCCAGAACACCTGCTGAACATCTTCCTGAAGGATAAAGGAGTTCAGCCTTCAGGGTGCCAATTACTGGGAATCAATCAAAGTTTATTTGGGAGACATTTGCCACTATTGTTTTCATTACCTGGAAACAACCCTGTTCACAAGTTTGAGCTTGTGTACATTAAGCACAGAGAGAATAGAACAGGTTCATGCCTGTTAGCTCACTCTCTCTCATCATGCAGAGAAAAACCACATACATATATATGCAGTACCTCTGCATAAGCTTAACTTGGCATTTCCTCCTCCTCCTCCTTACAATTCACCCTTTGCTCCTTTGGAAGCGATCCATTTCCTCTTCTTGATACAGTGCAATTAATCTGGAATTAATCAGTTAAACAAAGAAACTAGTTTATGATATGTCATGCTCAGTACAAGGCAGTTTGAAGTTTGTTTAAGAACCTGGATGGTTCCAAGTTTTGACATAAAGGGCAACTGATTAATTGAAGAAGTCCTACTTATTTCAGTGTGTCAAGAAGAAAAGTTGGTGAAAGGATGGAGGAGGCAGCCAAAAGGCTTATTCTATCTCACTTACATCTGATTGAGATGTGATCCTCTGAATACAATCCTTGTATAAATAAAACTATGGTCTGCTGTGTTTGTGCCATTAATAAGGTAGAAAGAGCCTTTCCAAAAGGATAGCCTAAGAACCTAGGGTTTCACACTTTTCATTTATACCTCATATTGCATCCTCACTTTGGGGCAGTTCTTTAAGCAATTGTAACAGTTTTTGTGCCATAGCAACAGTTCATCTCATCTTGATAGCTTTTTGTAGATTGTATAAGGTTTCTTTTGAAGTGGCTGCACAGATTTCCTTGAAGAATATTCTCAGGGTAGTGAGTTTTTATGTTTAAGTTCAGTATGATGATCCTGGACATCCTCTGAATTTAAATTATCTATCTGTATTTTAAAAGAGTACAAGACTCTTTCCTGAATTTTTCCTGTGGATTCAGGTAAAACAGTATTACAGCTAAGAAGTAGACTTAATTTTAAAAAATATGTATGTATCTCCATTTTTAATTTGCTTTTTTTAATTTTGAGGTTTAAATTCATAGCTTGCAATTGGCTTTACAGTTCATGCTGTGTTCATTTTGATAACAGGGCATATGCTTCATAAGAACTAGTCGTCCAGAAAATACTGTAATTTATGACAGTGGTGAGAACTTCCAGGTTGGGAAAGCAAAGGTAAGTGATTTCAAAAGTCACCAAAATAATTGAACTACAGTAATGTCATTATGAAAGATTGTGTCTTTAATTGCAGCACTAACAATATTTGCAATAAATTGCCTAAACATATATCTGATTTTAGTTCAAACGTTGTTATTACCAGGTGGTGTTCAAGAGTAAGGAGGACCAGGTTACTGTCATTGGGGCAGGAGTGACTCTGCATGAAGCACTAGCTGCAGCTGAACAACTAAAAAAAGGTGACTATACGGAACTGTCTTGGAAAATGTATTTCAGGTGTCATATAGAAAACAAAGGGTTATAAAATAGGGCTGCCATGTGGACTGCGATGCAAGAGGACAGTAAGGGGTTAAACATTTTCTGTATGACTTCGCTCCTATCTAGTGGTCATCCAAATTTTTGCAGCCAGATATGATCGCTCTACAGTGAAAAGAAAATCTGGATAACATGACTTCAGATCCAGGTTCCTCTTTAGCTATTTATAGACCTTGTGTAAAATTAACATCCCCAAGTCTTAACTATTAATATCAAAATGGATTTATGTAATGTCATCTTTTCCCTTCTACTTTTTGAAGTCTGCATGATGGCAGACTATATTAATGCTACCTGTACCACTTCATTTGTGATTTAAAAAAAGAAAAAGGGTAGTGGGGAAGAAGTATACAAACCTGTAAAGACACATGATCTGCAGTCACAGTTAGATCAGAATTGTTGGATCTGCACTATGTCTTACTGGATAGTTTGAATGAGTCAGTCCTCATTATTCCATCTGTATAAGGACAATAATTTCAATGTACACCACAGACGATAAAATAACACCAATTCTGAAACAAAGGACCAGGTATCAGTATACCTCCATTGCAGACAACTTGTGTAAGAGCAGGACACTGAGATCAAGGTGGAAGAAGGATGTGAAACATTTAAATATTTTGACATTTGCCAACAGTAAAAAGTCCATGTTGCTGTCCTAATTAAATGAGATTACAAAATATAGTACTAGGAAGGCAATGAAATTATTAAAACCAAGACAATACAGTAATAATGCATTACAGTAATAAAGCTGGTGTGTAGTCATTATCCCCCAAATGCTCCCTGGAAAAGCTTTGTTTTTACTACCTCTGGAAAGCCATTAGGGTTGGTACCCGTCTGACCTCAGGGGGAAGCTGGTCCGTAACATGGAGGCTCCAGCAGAAAAACATTGTCTGCAAGCCCCTCCCCCTCCTCAGCTTTGCTCGGATGAGTTGATGCCACTCAGAGAAATGGTCGATTGGATTAGGACGTTCCCATCTCTGATTTTATGTTGTACGATACCTGGACAAAGTCAAGAAAATATTTTGGTAACATAAAAGTTGGGGGGATGTGAGAATTGGGAGATATGAGTATCCTCTTTCAAAAGTATGGAGAAACACAGAAGATCTGATTTATGTATTTGAAAGGTATAGAAATATAAATACATTAAGCTTATTCTGGGTATTCAGTAGTTCCCTCAGAACGTCATAATTAGTGTGCTAAAGCCACTAGTGGCTGAAGGTTTGCATTTTTAAAAAAAACAAGTTTTATGTTCCTGACTTGCATTTTGTGAGGCGCATGCTGTATTACATGATTGTATTTTTATTCCTCGTGTACAGAAAAAGTTTTTATCAGAGTGATCGACCCATTCACTATAAAGCCTCTGGATTCAAAAACTATACTTGCAAATGCAAGAGAAACAAAAGGCAGAATTATCACTGTGGAAGACCATTACCCTGAAGGTAGGCTGGAATATAAAAAAGAAGTATCCTGGCTATTCAAGTACATTGTGTAATTTCCAGTCCCTCTTCTACCTCTCTGCATCAACGCTGCCCTTTTATTTGCCTGAGACTAAAGGTGCTGTTTTCCACGAAGGAAAGATCGAAGGCCACTGAATACTTGTCCACTTGCAAAGCTCTTGCTTCAAGCTTAGTTCCACTGCCCCACCGTTCTCTTGAGATTCAAACCATTATCTTGTTTTAGAAACTTTTTAAGGAAAGGCCTCTTATGAAAGCAGTAACTCTACAACCTCCTGACCCCTCTAAATTGCCCAATTTTCCCCCTCAATTTCTAAATAACTCTATTTAGCTGCTTACTAAAAATAAGCTCTTCACTTGCTGTCTTCTGCACATCGTACCTCTTTAGGTGGCATTGGAGAAGCTGTATCTGCTGCTGTGATTGGAGAACCAGGGATTATGGTCCGTCGCTTGGCTGTCCTTCGCATACCAAGAAGCGGGAAGCCAAACGAACTGCTTAAGTTGTTTGGCATCGATAAGGATGCCATCCTCCAGGCAGTGAAGGAGGTGGTGTCCAAATCAAAGAATGCTGAGTAATTTCAACCTGTTATGTGTTGTATTATGACTGGAACTTTGCTTGGCAGATTTTTTAAAAGAAAGAATACTGTAACATTTGAGTACATGTTTAAAACTATATGCAAAGAGTTCTAATAAAAGTAAACATTTCTGAAGAAACTTGTTTGATTGTCTTGCCAAAAAGAACTTTGTATTCAAGTGCTAGAATTGTTTGGAAACCTGCATGCTGTATAACCAGTAGCATAAGATGTGAAACATTATCTTCAACCTCCTAGAATATTAGATTTCTATACTTTGATGGTATTGTCCAATACACAGAGGTGCTTTATAAATCTTTGTTCTCCTCACAGTGCTGAGATGGTAGGTTAGATTGAAAGATACTTGGAACTCTACTTAATGGGTTTCATGCCTGATAAAAAAAGAACTAAAGGTGGTTCTCCAGCTGATAACTGTTTTTGAACTGTTGCTGTTTCCAGCCTTATGGTGAAGGAGGCATGTTTCCCAATCTGCCCACATGAATTACTTCATATAATCAGTTGCACTGTCATTTCTTACTCTTGCCTGTTTGACATCAATGCTGTCTAAACTGTAAATGAAAACCCAGAAGCGCTGATGATGATCAGCGCTTCCGGGTTGTGTGGTGACACACCAGACTGTGTGTGGCGACACACTTTTGTGTCGCGACACACAGTTTGGGAAGCTCTGGTCTAAACTGTAAATACCTTGACATAGTTCCTAGCTGACCCATTAATCATTTCAAGTAAGAAGAATCCATAGACAAGAAGCCTCAGGTCATAGTTCGGCTTTATAATCTATTACTAGCCTATTCGGCCATTGATGCTTAGAACAAGGTTGAACAAGCAATCCCAAGAGAATGGAAAAGTAAAAAAAAGTTTGCAATTTTTTTCACTGCATTTCACTGTTCTTTGAGATGTTCAGAGAACCTTGAATGTTCTTTCCAAATGATCTCTCATTCAGATCCAGGAATATTTAGGTTCAAGCATGATTCTGCCTGTACATAAGTATGAGAAGCTGGAGGGCCTCTTAAGTTTGGGTTTTACTGCCCTGAGTATAGTTAACAACAAGTATTCATGTGTGGCTGCAATGAGTTACAATGCATTTTTGTAAGCTCTGGGATTTTGTTGCCTATATGTAGCATCACTTTCCCCCCCTCGTATACACAAAATGAAAGCAAGCAATATGGCACAGCACTTTGTCTTCAGATACAAATCAAATCTCCAAGATCACCGCAGACAGTGACTGCAGCCATGAAATTAAAAGACGCTTGCTCCTGGGGAGGAAAGCTATGGCAAACCTAGACAGCATATTAAAAAGCAGAGACATCACCTTGCCGACAAAGGTCCATATAGTTAAAGCTATGGTTTTTCCAGTAGTAATGTATGGCTGTGAGAGTTGGACCATAAGGAAGGCTGAGCGCTGAAGAATTGATGCTTTCGAACTGTGGTGCTGGAGAAGACTCTTGAGAGTCCCTTGGACTGCAAGGAGGTCAAATCAATCAATCCTAAAGGAAATCAACCCTGACTGCTCATTGGAAGGACAGATACTGAAGCTGAAGCTCAAATACTTTGGCCACCTAATGCGAAGAGAGGACTCCCTGGAAAAGACCCTGATGCTGGGAAAGACTGAAGGCAAAAGGAGAAGGGGACGGCAGAGGATGAGATGGTTAGATAGCATCACCAATGTAATGAACATGAATTTGAGCAAACTCCGGGAGACAGTGGAGGACAGGAAGGCCTGGCGTACTATGGTCCATGAGGTCACGAAGAGTCGGACACAACTAAATGACTGAACAACAACAATATGTAAATAAGCATAGGAGTCTATGCTAATTAGATTTAATGTTTTGCTTCCTCTATAACCTTTTAGTCTGAAACAATGTTTGTTTCAATATGCTGAGAAACAATGGAAAGCATACATGGTCTGCAGCATTAACTTTACAATTTCATACATTGATTGACTATATTATACACCATTCACATTGACCAAGTGGAACAAGAAGTGGCACAAATTTCCAATGATTTAAACCATTTTTCTTTACAGGAGCACTTTGGGATATTTTTTCATTGAATCTGAAATACTGCTAGTGGAAAGGTTGGTTGTGCTCTTACATTTTTGAGTCATACCCAATGGCATATCTAATAAGCCACATCAAAATGACGTGTGTCTTCATTCTGAGGCAAGGACCTAAATTGTGTGATGACATGATGCATGTGTTGTCATTTACCCTCTTTCCAGATGCATCTAATACCCAGTATGTCTCTTTCAAATTACTGCAAAATTTAATAGAACTATCCCAATATTATAGGATCTTCCAAGTATAACTTCAGCTGCAATTTTATGGAGTCTTACCCAGGAGTAAGCCTGCTGAACATGCACAAGTTATTACTATTCACTTTCTTTTTAAAGGTTTCATTCACAAATAATCTTCTGGTTTTGGAAAAATAAAGTAACCAAAACAGCAAAGTTGTATTTGTGTGCGTGCACGTGCATGCATGCATGCATGCATGCCCAGGCAGCAAACCCACACTCACTTGCACTGATGATGTTACCTAGTTGAGTAATGAAACATCTGCAAGCAAACAACCAAGCTCAGAGAGCAACAAGAACTCCACATGTTATTCCCTACAAAATGAAATGAGTTAAAATACTTATCGGACAAACCCACATAGCGCCATAGTTACAAAATATTATGGTTTAAAGCATTGGGTGATTTCTACATTATCCAGAAAGTCAGTTCAGGGCTGAGCTTAAATATTGTGTATCAAGATACCACTACTTACCCAACTTTAATTATTTCATTCTGAAATGTTCCGTTAAGAACATTTTTATGGGTTACCATGGAAAAGAGAATAGCATGGGGAACTAAGTCAGTTGAGGCTGTAATTTGATAAGATGGAAATACATACAGTATTTTCAAGTTGATCAACTATTTAAGTTCTTCTCCAAAATTTGCTAGTATATGCACTCTAAAAAGGTAAAGGTTCCCCCCACACATTTGTGCAGTCGTGTCCGACTCTAGGGGCTGGTGCTCATCTCCATTTGTTAGCCGAAGAGCCAGTGTTGTCCGAAGACGCTTCCACGGTCATGTGGCCGGCATGACGCGCGCAGAACGCTGTTGCCTACCCACTGAAGGTAACATTCATTTTGCATGCTTTTGAATTGCTAGGTTGGCAAGAGCTGGGGCGAGTGCGGGAGCTCACTCCGTCACGCGGGGCTAGGGATTTGAACCTCCGAACTTGCGATCTTCCAATCGACAAGCCTGGCATCTTACCCACTGAGTCACCACGCCCCTACATGCACTCTACTTTATAGCCAAACATATCTGATGGATAGTTTACAACTAGCAGATGAACTATCCAATCAATAGTTATCCAGCTATGCAATATCAAGTGAAAAGCTAGGAGATTTATATATATATGTAACATCTTGCTTTGTGCTCCTCTCACTTCCATCTCATCCTCAGATTCCTCCATACAAACCCAGAGGTGGTGCTTGTGCTGCTGTGCCAATTTGCTCACAGTCATTCAGACCTCAATCACCTCTTGTTAGAAATCAGAAACTGAGGAGCTTGATCAGTCTGAACCTCAGCTTGTGTCCACAGGAATTAGCTGGAGCAACTTTGCTAATTATGTTTTATTCCCAGATCATATATTGGTAATTTTATTATGTTTTGTGATATTATATTTTCATTAATATGTTTTTATCCTGACTTACAGAGGGGAACCAGTTCTGGTTAGAGCAGCCTATAAGCCCTATGAACTAGTCAATCAATAAAAATTCTCCAATCCCAGCAGAGCATTTCAAAATGGCCGTGCAATTGCCTTTGTTCCGACCAGTCTCAAAATACTATGAAAAGGCCAGAAACGCTCCCTCAGCTGACCAATAGGATAGTGCAAAACTGGTCAGCTTGGCCACAGCCAAGCTTTTTACTATAGATCCTGGAGCCTGTACCCATTTCTTCACAAAGTGGACAAGAAAACTGCTAAAACTGTTGAGAAAAACATGCATATTCGGTTACATTAAATATACCCATGCATTAAAGGCTATATTTTGTATGGTTTTAAATAGTTGGTTTTATATGGAGCAATTACATCTTAGAACTTTTAATTCTTGGCAGTTAAGGCTACAGTTCTAAATTTACAGGCCATCACAAAAAAAAGTCAATTGAGCTACAGCTGGTAATAATGGTCTTTCCCTCACACAAATAGCTGCCCACAAAAATTTAGCAGTATGTTCTGTGACGAGAATTTCTTTCTTAATAATAAGGTTTCTGGTATCATTAAATATCTTCCTAAATACTTTATTAATTATAGTAAGATAGAATGTATTCTTGTAACTATAAAATTGACAGAGCACTAAAACATGATTTATCACCTCTGCTACCCCAGATTACATGTTACATGTTATACTTTCTATAGCACCCTTCCAAACTTGCAGATTGAAGTATATGAAGATGAATTCAAATAAAATCTTTTCTATACTGAGAACTAGATTAAATTGCCCCAATTCTGTCTAGATGACACCAACAGCATCTGCAGCAAACCACACTGATGGCAAAATGACAATATGCATGCAATGACATCATCACAGAAATGCTGAATTTAGGGACTTGCATCCCAACATCTAAGAGGGGTGTGGTGGCTCAGTGGGTAAGACGCCAGGCTTGTCGATTGGAAGATCGCAAGTTCGGAGGTTCGAATCCCTAGCCCCGTGTGACGGAGTGAGCTCCTGCACTCACCCCAGCTCTTGCCAACCTAGCAATTCAAAAGCATGCAAATGCAAGTAGATTAATAGGTACCACTTTGGTGGGAAGGTAACAGCGTTCCATGTGCATCATGCCAGCCACATGACCGTGGAAGCATCTTCAGACAACGCTGGCTCTTCGGCTAACAAACAGAGATGAGCACCGGCCCCTAGAGTTGGACACAACTGCAGAAATGTGTGCGGGGAACCTTTACCTTTACCTATCCCAACATCTTACACAAGTACGTAATTTGAGGCATTTGCAGGATGATGTAATCATGTGCGCTCGTTTTGCAGATGCTCACGGGTGACTATACATCTCTAACAAGGCCCTGTCTGTATCACATAATCTTTGGCATGATAGTTCGTTTGCTGTAGGGCTCTAGGCTCTAAATCAGTTCGATGTAATTTGAGACAAACAATCTTCAGCTACAGATGTTCAGGGTGTCCAAGGTTCAGCAAAATTAAACCTTCTGGCTTCAAACATATTATGCTCAACCAAACTGAGTACCTAGGTGCTATATTTGATTAAATTCTGTTCTGTCCATTTCTATGGTTTTAAGGCTCCAATGAATACACACACACACACACCAAGCCAGAGGACAACCCTGACAGAGTTTGGGTGACTGCAGAAAGATGAGACAGGTTACAGTGCAATTTCCCAACTCTATCATCATCATCATCATCATCATCAAAATTCAGAAGCCAATTACCCTCTGGGAGGACATACCTGTAATTGCAGTGATGTGAATTTCAGGAAGCTTGGCTACCTAGTTTGCAATCTGCTGGCAACAACAGGAGGACTATAGTTTTGAAGTCCAAAACAGGCTGCAACAACACCAGCCCTCTAAGTTGTGTTTCTCACACTTCCAGCCTAGGTTGGAAATCGAGCCTGGGACATACATCAAACCCTACATGCACATGCAGAGGCAGGCAGCCGGTGAGACGCACAAGCAAGCAGGTGAGAGGAGGCATACAAATTAATTAATTAATCAATCAATTAAATAAATAAATAAATAAAATGATAATATATTAAACTTGTATACTGCCCAACTGTCAACAACTCTGTTGTCAGGATTGTTCACTGAGACTGCAAAAAGCTTGCATAAATTAGACTGTTATTACCATGCCTCTATTTTTACCCTGATGGATTATGATAGAGTTGAATCCCTCAGAAATCAATGGCTATTTAAATGCAAATGATACAGAACTAATATCATTCCAGCAGGAACAAACCCCAGACCATTGGCTGCATTGCTGTCTAGATTTTCCAAATTAAAAGTCACAGTTTTATTTCACATATCACACTACAGTATGGTTTCCTGAATAAATCACATTTGGCTAGTTTGGCTTATCACAGTAAGCCCTAAAGTTATAACCCATAATGAATGGGTTCACAGACATTAAGTCAAATGAAACCCTTGTCCCAAACTGTATTGCTTGTGTTTTAGAGTATCTGAACCAAAGCCAAGAGATACTTCGTTTTGTCACGATTATTGTACTAGTAAAGTTGAGGAATGTGGGAGCTATGAGACGGCTCCTCCTTAGAGTGAGTAAATAGAAAAGTATTGATTTATATCTAACTAACAGATATATTGCTTTAATCATATTCTGGCCATTTGTAGAACCCCAGTTGCAGGATTGTGCAAAGCATTCAAAAGGCCATTTCACAAACAGCATTTGCGTGCACAAAACACCCTTCCTTGAAGCATTAAAGGAGCCATTTTTCTCTCAACAGCTCATCCAACTGCTTCAGAGTTTCTCCGCCGGACAGACCATACTTCCCCTGGACAGGGAAATGAAGTGGCTGTGCACGCACACGCAAAGGCAGGCAGCCGGTGTGAGGCACAAGCAGCCTCACATGCATTACAAAGGACACGGCTGCTTTAATGCTTCCCAGAAAGGTGCTTTGTTCACACTGTGACTTGTAAAGCATCTTTTTCAAATGTTCTGAAGAGCCCTACAGTATTTCCTTGTTCTCAAGAACCCCATAATGTGTTCTGTGAAATGTTAAAGCCACAAGGGTCTGGATGCATGCACTGCTGGAAATTTGAGCAATTGCAATCCATACATATGGAAGGGGTGCCGGGTTGGGGAAAGCTGCTACTGTATTAATTTTAGGCTGCTCTATTTTCTCTGTAGAACCCACTCCACTAACTTACTAGGGGAACAGGGCAATATGGTGATAAGGGCAACCTTTTGTATTTCCTGCAGCTACAGCTTTGGTCACAAACAAGCTCAGTCATCATATTCTGATCTCCCTCTACTCTCTCTCTCCAGCATATGAAGCATATAGATATTTTTGTTTGTTGGTTTTTGGTTTGACATCTTTTCTATTGGGCAATAATGAGTGATGGCATTGTAACTGGTGCCATGTTTAAGCATTCTTATCCTAGTCCGATAACTAATACAATACATGGCATGAAAATTAAAAGGCATACACATTCTACAGGAAAGCAAAAAGCTTTTAATTCCATTATAATTAACAGGTGCAGGTATACTTTCTTGCTTCTGAAGCTCTGGAAAAGAACAAAATGTTATATCAAGAAAAATGTTATTTCGCTACTTGGTGGAGGAGGGACTAATGGCAGCCGCAGACAGGAGCTTTCCTGTCCCACTCTGTGTCTTGGTTTTCTTTTCTTTTTTTTTAAACCCCAGATTTTATACTGGAGGTTCTGCTTAGTAAGCATAGCTGTAAGGGGGCAGAAATCCCCCCCTTGCCAATTTCAATTTAACATCAGCAACCTGAGCAAGCAGAGCAGTGAAGCTGACCAGCCCATAATTTAAATTCTTCCTTTAAGCTAAGAATTGACTTCTTTGGAGTCCATGGTGCTCTCTGAACCTTGTTGTTTTCTTGTCCTGCCATGGTATATAAACAGAGAGCAAGTTCCACTCCCTTTTCGTACTGAAGATGTTGCCTAGCCTGGCAATGAAACAGTCTGCAAGAAAACAACAAGGCTCAGAGAGCACCAAGGACTCCACAGTTCAACCCTGAGCTACAAATATTCTCTTTGATTGGTATTAACTTCTTTATCTTTCTATGCTAACAATTGTTGGGAAACTAATTGCTGTGGAGTCTGGGGGATCATTTATCTTATAAGATTTACAACCAGCTAACTTTATGATCATTTTTGCTTTCTGTTTGCTGGATTACAAACAGCCCAGCTGAATTGGATTTACAACTCTCCTGATTGGATTTACAATAGGCATGGCAGGAAACTGGGAGCATTTCAAAAGCTTCAGAAACTTTTTATCTTAAGAATTATCTTAAAGTGAAAACTGCTCCTCTCTCATTGGATTTACAATCATGGGGGAGACTAGATAAACAGAAGGGGATTCCAAGAGGACTTCAAAACTTTTGTAAAGATCTTTAAGGGAAACTTGTGGTGTTAAATAAGCTTTTCTTTCCTGGGATTTAATTCTACCTTGTGCATAATATATTTATTTATTTAATTTATATTACCGTCCATCTTCCCCTGAAGGGGGAACTCTGGGAGGTTTACAATAAATATAAGCTGCTCAAAAAAATAAAGGGAACACTGAAATAAGACATCCTAGATCTGAATGAATGAAATATTCGTATTAATTACTTTGTTCATTACATAGTTGAATGTGCTGACAACAAAATCACACAAAAAGCAATGGAAATCAAATGTAAGCAACCCCTGGAGGTCTGGATGTGGAGTTACACTCAAAAATTAAAGTGGAAAAGAACACTACAGGCTGATCCAACGTTGATGTAATGTCCTTAAAACAAGTCAAAATGAGGCTCAGTAGTGTGTGTGGCCTCCACGTGCCTGTATGACCTCCCTACAACGCCTGGGCATGCTCCTGATGAGGTGGCGGATGGTATCCTGAGGGATCTCCTCCCATACCTGGACTAAAGCATCCCCCAACTCCTGGACAGTCTGTGGTGCAACGTGGCGTTGGTGGATGGAGCGAGACATGATGTCCCAGATGTGCTCAATTGGATTCAGGTCTGGGGAACGGGCGGGCCAGTCCATAGCATCAATGCCTTCATCTTGCAGGAACTGCTGGCACACTCCAGCCACATGAGGTCTAGCATTGTCTTGCATTAGGAGGAACCCAGGGCCAACCGCACCAGCATATGGTCTCACAAGGGGTCTGAGGATCTCATCTCGGTACCTAATGGCAGTCAGGCTACCTCTGGCGAGCACATGGAGGGCTGTGCGGCCCCCTAAAGAAATGCCACCCCACACCATTACTGACCCACTGCCAAACCGGTCATGCTGGAGGATGTTGCAGGCAGCAGAACGTTCTCCACGGCGTCTCCAGACCCTGTCACGTCTGTCACATGTGCTCAGTGTGAACCTGCTTTCATCTGTGAAGAGCACAGGGCGCCAGTGGCGAAGTTGCCAATCTTGTGTTCTCTGGCAAATGCCAAACGTCCTGCACGGTGTTGGGCTGTAAGCACAACCCCCACCTGTGGACGTCGGGCCCTCATACCACCCTCATGGAGTCTGTTTCTGACCGTTTGAGGAGCCACACGCACATTTGTGGCCCACTGGAGGTCATTTTGCAGGGCTCTGGCAGTGCTCCTCCTGTCCCTCCTTGCACAAAGGCGGAGGTAGCGGTCCTGCTGCTGGGTTGTTGCCCTCCTACGGCCTCCTCCACGTCTCCTGATGTACTGACCTGTCTCCTGGTAGCGCCTCCATGCTCTGGACACTACGCTGACAGACACAGCAAACCTTCTTGCCACAGCTCGCATTGATGTGCCATCCTGGATGAGCTGCACTACCTGAGCCACTTGTGTGGGTTGTAGACTCCGTCTCATGCTACCACTAGAGTGGAAACACCGCCAGCATTCAAAAGTGACCAAACCATCAGCCAGAAAGCATAGGAACTGAGAAGTGGTCTGTGGTCACCACCTGCAGATCCACTCCTTTATTGGGGCTGTCTTGCTAACTGCCTATGCTTTCCACCTCTTGTCTATTCCATGTGCACAACAGCATGTGAAATTGATTGTCAATCAGTGTTGCTACCTAAGTGGACAGTTTGATTTCACAGAAGTGTGATTGACTTGGACTTACATTGTGTTGTTTCAGTGTTCCCTTTATTTTTTTGAGCAGTGTATACAGTATATCTTTTACAGGGGCTAAATAACAAGAATTACAGTTGGAACTAGAATTTAAGTACAGATTGTAAAGCATTTCATAGAGTGAACTGTGGTTAAAGAGACCGGCACTGATAATACTGAGGCTTGTGAAGGGTGAGCAACTTGTCAAATATCTTCTTGCATCAACCATGAGAGCTGGGTGCTTCTCTAACTGGATTTACAATCATCAGGGAGACCGGGAAAACAGTAAAAAAAAAAAAAGGAACTTCAAAGGCTTTGAAAATATTGTCAACTTGTGTATAACATATATCTTTTATAGGGGATAAATAACAACAATTATAACTGGAATTTAGTGTGGCTTGCAATATAGCTTGTGTACAATTAAACTTTGGTTAGAGAGACAGGAGTCGAATGTGAGGCTTGTGGAAGGAGAGTAACATGTTGTAATATCTTTGAGCAATATTTTCTCTGAGTTAGTTTGGGCTAAACACTGACCTTGAAATTCCTTGAATGAGCTAACTTACCACTTATTTTCTAAATACACCAGAACATTGTACAATTGATACAGGACTTACAGAAGCCACAAGAGGGAGCCAAAGACAATATTATATTTACCAGATTGGCAATTTTGCAAAATAGTTTTCTTTCTTTCTTTTTTTAATATACAAAGGGAAAAGCCAGTGATTCCTCAGTAAATGTCTCTTGAACGTAAGATGGGGACTCAAAAGGATCTAAAGAATCAGAAGAGTCCAGGGAATCTAAAGAATCAGAATTTGACAGAAGCAGTCAGACGTTTGAAACATTATCCACTCAAATGAGCAATCAATTTCAGCAATTACAAGATAAAGTATTCTACAAATTAGAGGAATCAAATGCACAGCTGAAAACTGAAATAAGATGACTTACAAAAAATATGCAAGCCAACACTCAAGACGTAACAAAACTGAAAGAAAAATATGAAAGTCTGAAGAGAGACCAGGAAGCTCAACAACTTAAACATCATGGGATAGAGGATATTTTGGAAATTTTGGACTCTGAGCAAAGACAACTAAACTTAAGGTTTCAAGGTGTCCCAGAAGATTCTGGCAAAGAAGACTTGGGAGCCAAAATTAAAGAGAGGTAAGAAATTAAAAGAGTGCTTGAAAGGTAGAAGAGTTTAATGTTATCTTGGTTAGGATCGATTGCAATTATTAAAATAAATGTATTCCCCAAGATTATACTTATTTCAAATGACACCAATCAGAATTTCAGAGAATATCTTACGAGAATGGCAAGAAACCATCAATAAATTCATATGGATTGGGAAAAGACCCAAACAAATTTTTTTTCAAGATTTCAAAGAAAGAGGTTGCCCTTCCAAATTTAAAACTATATAATAAAGCAAGATGTTTATCATGGATAACAAATTGGATGTTGTTGTTGTTTATTCATTCAGTCGCTTCCAACTCTTCGTGACTTCATGGACCAGCCCACGCCAGAGCTTCCTGTCGGCCGTTGCCATCCCCAGCAGAGTGGATAAAACCCCTTAATAGTAGAATTGCAATTTTGGAGGGTTTAGCCAATGGACTTCATAGATACTTATGGTATAGAGCAGTGATGGCGAACCTTTTGGGCTCAACGTGTCAAAAATTTGGAAAATGCCTAACTTGACTCTGCTGGTGTCACCCCTCTCCCGAACAAAAGAGAAACAATTCTTAACATATGCATTTATTTTTTAAAAAAATACAGTCCAATCGTGTGGTGTGGTTTGAGATACCAAAGAAACTGAACGAGCAAAAGGCACTGCAACTCCCCCCCCGCCTATCTCCCCCCCCCATCTCTGCCCTTTTGGCCGCCCTGCCCCCTGCCTTGGGGGGCAGCTCTGGGGATGCTGCCACACCCTGGGAAGCCGCAGCCGCACCAGCCCAGCCCCAGCTGCAGTCACCCTGGCCACCTCCGAGACCCTGCGGCCCTGCCCCAGCTCACCTGGCCCTCTTCTTGGTCCCTCTTGCATAAAGTCAGTTCCTGCAGAAGTTCCTTGCAATTTGCAAGAGCACGCCCCTTCACTCAAAGGCGCCCCTTCGCACAAACTGCAAGCAGCTTCTGCAGGGAGAATAGTTGTTGTCGGGTGTTAATTATTTATTTATTTATTTATTTATTTATGTTTCAATTTATATACCGCTCCATCTCCCCGCAAGGGAACTCTGGGCGGTTTACAACACACAATTATGCTAGCATGTCACCTTTGACATGCATGTCATAGGTTCACCATCACTGGTATAGAGACACAAAGGAGGATAAAAACTTGTAAGGACATACTATCAGACAAAGTTTGATAAAAGTATGGAATGCCACAAAGGGAATAATAAGCTCAACAATTTCACCCTTAGCTTCTCCTTCAAGTGGAGAAGCTCCTTTTCATGTTGGAGACAACTGCAGTAAAAGAAAGGTATATATATGCAGATAACCCTAATCCCCTTTTTATACATTTGCTAATTTGCAATATTTGTTGGCATTCAGGGCCCCCTTAAAAAATAGACTGCAATGGCCAGAATTTTGAGGAACGGTCATAGGTACCACTCGTTCAGTGCCGTTGCAAATTTGAATGGTTGCTGAACAAGTGGTCGTTCAATGAGGACCACCTGTAATTCAATCCTTGAAATTACATGAAGTTTGCCTTCATGTTGCTACCTCATTTGTAATGTTTTGTGAGTCCTGGATGAAATTAAAAATAGACAACACAATGGAACAAACTAAAAAAAAAAAAAACCAATTAAATGGATAGATGCTGGGATTTTTACTTTAAAATAACTACAAGTAGTCCTCACTTAACAACTACACTTGGGACTGGCAACTCTGTTGCTAAGCAATGTGATTGTTAAGCCAGACATCATGTGACCATGATGGACTTTATGACCTCACTTCTGCCACAGTCATTAAGTAAATCACCCTTGGTGATTAAGCAAGACATCATGTGACTGCAACTTGCGATTTTACTTCCGGCTTCTCCATTGCTTGATGGAAGGTGACTGTGAAGCATGCAAACGGTGATCGCAAGATCGCAGGATGCTGTGATGGTTGTAAATGCCCACCAGTTGCAATGTGCCCAAATGTTGATCACGTGACCGCAGGGACGCTGCGACTATCTTAAGTGTGAGGACTGGTTGTAAAGTTACTTTTTCAGCACTGTCATAACTTTGAACAGTTGCTAAACAGGGCAGTTGTTAAGCGAGGACTACCTATACTAATGCTAATGCTAATAATGAGTTGTTATCATTTTTAGATAAATGCCACTTATCTGTTACCACTCTCTGGCAGTACCACATTGTTCCAAGTCCCATCAAGGGATGAGAACAGACACTGGAACACTGACAAAGCTGCACCACAATAAATCCCTCTCCAGTAACACAGACATTCACAAACTTAGCAGAAAATTCAAGGACAAGTCTTGGATAGATAAGTAACTTTATTGCAGATACTAAGCAGCTCTAGTAATGACAAAGAATAGCTTCTAAAGAGTCTGAAAGTCTAGCTGTATTATATGCATGTCCCAATGTTTAAATCCCTAGTTGATTTCTCCAGCCCTCTCCTTATAATGCACTGCTGAAGTCCATTTCCCAGGCTGTTGGAGTTACTGATGAATCTGCGCTGTGTTGGTGGCCCCAAACTCTTCATCTCCATCTTGCCAGTTCCAGTCCTCAGAGCTCAGTTCTTTAGCCCAGACGTTTATACTGTTGGCACATTATTACACTTGTCACTACAGCCTCAAAAACAAACAGGATTTATTCAGTGCTCTTGAGATTTCTGGCTTAGTTAACCTTTTTGAACCCTATATAACAAAAAAAGAAAGAAAAATGAATCACAAAGATTAGTTTTTAATTACTTACTAATACATCTTTGCAGAAATGCAGCAAAAGTGAACATTTAGATGTTCATTTAATAAGCATTTCACTAAGGTTGGGTTTGTGCATTGCTCTAAACTGAGGTTTGTATAGCCAGAGTTTATGGAGTAAACTCAGTTGGATGTGTAAAACCCGCTAAGGCAGTGCTTTCCAAACTGCTGCCATTGTCAACACACCAACGGTGGCAGCTGCTGCGGCAGTGGCGCGTGGGCGCGTGCAGTAGCGGCGTGGGGGGGGGCATGCGACGGTGGTGTGCACGGCGGCGGCAGCGGTCTCGCTAAAACGTGGAAGCGCTGATGGTGTGCCACTGCTGCCACCACTGTGCACACCGCCACTGCCGTGTGCCCCTGTGCCGCCGCTTCACGACACACTAAACTGTGGGTTGCAACACACTAAAGTGTCATGACACACAGTTTGGAAAGCTATGGGCTAAGGCATAAACTAGGGTTTGCAAACCACAGTGGCCTTCTTTACAAATGATGCTAAATCCAATCCAAACAAATCATACTTGGATTGTACAAAATGGGAATCCAGTCATATTCTCCCAGTATTTCTCAAAGTAGAGCAATCTTTTATCTTAAGGGCTGAGGGCAGCTGAAGCTAGAACACAGGGGGCTTTTGGTGAGCTTGTCCCCTGGGCTTCTCAGCTTGCTCTCTCTCGTCAATAAAACCGAAGGGACTCGGTTTTAAAACAGAAGCATGTTAAATTAAACTTAAATTACAGAACTGTAAACTTTTAATCAGATTTGCAGAGAAGTCTGTCATATGCATTGAATGTGTAGATTTATGTGGGAGTTAAGACTTTAAGGGGTGTGGTGGCTCAGCGGGTAAGACGCCAGGCTTGTCGATTGGAAGATCACAAGTTCGGAGGTTCGAATCCCTAGTCCCATGTGACAGAGTGAGCTCCCACACTTGCCCCAGCTCTTGCCAACCTAGCAATTTGAAAGCATGCAAATGCAAGTAGATACATAGGTACCACTTCGGTGGGATGGTAACAGCGTTCCGTATGCGTCATGCCGGCCACATGACCGCAGAAGCATCTTCGGACAACGCTGGGTAACAAACGGAGATGAGCACCGGCCCCTAGAGTCGGACACGACTGCACAAATGTGCGGGGGGAACCTTTACCTTTACCTTTAAGGCTTTAGCAGATCTTTATTTTCTTTGAAGCCATTTTGAAGCAGAGAGGAATCACATGTAGCCTTTGGATGCAGCAGCAAGTACCCATCCTTTACGCTCACACGTGGTGGGGTTTGCACAAGGGGTATGTGTGTGCGTCAAAAAAGTCAAGATGGGGGCAACAGCCATGTGATTGAAGCTCCGCCCATTTTTTGACATGTGTCGCACCTGCCCCTGACGGTGGAAGACATTTCTTCACCGTAAGGCCTTTTTCTCAATATGACCCTGAAAGTTGCACAAGGTTTCAATAAAAGAATAGAATTACCAGGCATTTTGACTCTTTGAATAAGAGGGATAAAAGCTTCCAGGACACTTCGAATGCGGTGCACTAGTGGAAAACAAACAAGAGTCCACTGTCAGAAAAGCAACCAAGTAGGTAAATAATACATCTCTATTACAGACCATTGCAGTTTGAGTTATTGAACAATTGCTGTTTCAATCATAGTGATATCTTAAACTGTGAGTGTGAGCCAGCTTGTTTTACTATTGCATGAACCAATACAGATGAAACACTGACCAAGGCCAAAATATATTCCTGTCGTTTCTAAGGCTGCAAAGGTCATCAAGCCGATTCCAAAGGAAACTGTCCAGTCTAAAGAAAGAAAGAACAAGATTAAATTTTGCTCTCTCTTTCTCCGCATTAAATCAATAGATTGTAATGTTAACTTACTGTTGTATTTGTAATTGCAAACTAATGACGTTCCAGTGGCGAAACAAAGAATGACAAAATGGAAGAATTCATCTGAAAAAAGAAAGAAAAGACTATTCAAGGCTCTAATTTAATGGCTATAATTTCAGATATCCCTTTGAAAATAAAGGTCTAATACTGGAACTTGTTATGAGCACATACAGTGTGTGTATGCACATGCACACATACACACATATGCATAATATGAATATTTTCATAATTTAAACAGCAGTCAATAGCTTAACTAACTATTCAGTGTCAATAATGAAAATACTTTTCCGTGTACATTAAGCAGAAAAGAACTTGAGTCAGGTGCTCAAGATTACACAGTATGGGAGTATATTCTGTTCACACATAGGTAGGTAGCCTGAGCCTCACTCGCTGGATCGTCACCTTGTTGTGGTGAGTGGGCTTGTGTGTTCCCAATGAACCCTGTGAGCGAAGCCGTCAGGAGTCATGTACTCCTGGTAGGGTCACCCATGGCGGTAAGGTCCAGGGGGAGGAACCAGACAAAGAACGATCCAAGAAAGTCCTCAACGGCAGAACAGGCGGAAGATAACAAGGTGTATTGTTACAACGGCTGCGAAGGCGGATGAAGGCTGCAGCAGATAAAAGGTCACCAATCGTCATGGTATCCATGCTATTGGATTAGAGCCTTTTTCTGTGAAGGTTGTGTGCTGATCGTTGTGCACCGATCTCCACACATAAAACAAATTCACGCACAGGCGTCTTCCAACCACACCAAACCCAAACTAACCAAAAGTCCCATGGCGATTGACGAATGGCAACGGGGGCAGGACTGTGAAATCTGGAAGCCCCTAGTCATGAACCAGCACATGGGCGGTGGATATGGATTCAGTCGTCCTGACTCAAGGTTCGAGGCAGTTGAGTAGTTTGGCAGCTGTATCTACAACTGAGCAGCCCTATTTAGGATCCACTCTGCTCACCCCATATGGGGAGGGGGCTAGAAAAGGTGCTCTAAACATAGTCTGCCTCATTTTCTCCCTGACTGGATTACCGCAACCAGTGGGGTCACCATCTAGCGGTCGTAAAAAACACATGAATTTTGGAACATGGAATATACGGACACTGCAAGACAATATGGATAGTGAACGACCTGAACGTAGGACTGCCATTATTGCAAGGGAGCTGAGACATTTTAATATTGATATAGCAGCACTCCAAAAAACTCGAAGAGCAGGAGAAGGACAGTTGAAGGAAGAAAAAGGAGGTTATACCTTCTTTTGGAAAGGACTGCCTGAACAAGAACGACGAATACATGGGGTAGGCTTTGCTATCAAAAACGACCCTGTGAAGCTCTTGTCAGAAGTTCCCACTGGCATTAACTAACGACTCTCAATTCTCCGAATAAAACTCGCCAAAAACCAACAGGCAACTATCCTAAGTGCTTACGCACCAACACTAGATGCAGATGAGGATATCAAGGAAAATGTTTATACTGTCAGAGATCGGCAGATCTCTGCCAAAGAGCTAGACGGATATGCGCACTCTGGGGAGCTGAAACTGACATGTCACTGACGCCGGCCGAGTAGATCAGTTCGCACATGGCTGATGACCGCAAATACACATCCTCGCCAACGGATGACGACGCGTCTCGGAAGACACGATTACACGTGTCTCCAAACAAAGAACCTTGGGGGGAGGGAATGCTTAAATGTAACTACTGTATCTGTTTCACTCATTCAAGTCTTTGTTCGTGCTAGCTTCTGTATCCTGTAATAAACTCTCCTACTTCTAAGAACTCCTGCGTCTGTGAGTTACTCTAGAGTAGGGAGATTACAGATATCGGATGGAGCACCTTACATAAAGACTTGAATGCAAAACAAACCGGTTTTCCCGGGAAGCTTCACGGTTGAGACCGGCTTTTATGTACACTGGGCAGAGACCCGGGGGGGGGGGAAAGTTTCAGAGAAAACGGCTTTCCCCAGCAGCGGAGCAGCAAGCAGCTGAGCGGCGGCGGCAGAACAGAAGCAAAAGAGGCATCCCCAACAGCTGAGCAGCGGAGCCCAAGCAGCTGACCGGCGGCGGTAGAGCAGCAGCAAACCCGGCGTTCCCAAGCAGCTGACCGGCGGCGGTAGAGCAGCAGCAAACCCGGCGTTCCCAAGCAGCTGACCGGCGGCGGTAGAGCAGCAGCAAACCCGGCGTTCCCAAGCAGCTGACCAGCGGCGGTAGAGCAGCAGCAAACCCGGCGTTCCCAAGCAGCTGACTGGCGGCGGAAGAACGGCAGAAAAAACTGGCGTTCCCAAGCAGCTGACCGGCGGCGGAAGAGCGGCAGCAAAAACCGGCGTTCCCAAGCAGCTGACCGGCGGCGGTAGAGCAGCAGCAAACCCGGCGTTCCCAAGCAGCTGACCGGCGGCAGAAGAGCGGCAGCAAAAACCGGCGTTCCCAAGCAGCTGACCGGGGTGGAAGAGCGGCAGCAAAAACCGGCGGGGGCGGCGTAGCGGGAGCAGCAGTGGAAACCGGCGGCCCCAAGCAGCGGAGAGGCGGTGAGCCTTAACAGCCGGCCGCTGGCGGCGCAGCAGCAGCAGCATCAGCACAAAGGCGTTTTTAACAGCTGAGAGGCGGCGATCCCCAGCATCTAAGAGGCGGCGGAGACCACGTGGAGGCAAAGCGACGGCGGCGACCAGCGCTCCCAAGCAGCAAGCGGCCAGCAGAGACCACGAAATGGAATCGGTAGAGGCGGCAGGAGTGAGCGAAGAAGCCGGACCCAGCTCAACAAGCACCCAGACGATGGAGGGAGTTGCCAGTGAGCGGGAGGGCAAGAAAGCTCAGAAGAAGCAAAACCACATAGAGGTAACGAAAACCCCCATTCCTCTAAGCAGCACCGAACCAAGGCTAGCGGGATGGTCCATAGCTGTAGGCGAAGGGCTAGCGCAGAAAGGGACAAAAGGAAACCAGAAGAAGGTCACCCCAACCCAGCGCATCGTAAGGTTGGAGGAACAGATGTCCAATGTGCAGTTAAATATAGGAATTCTGATGAATAAAATGGACTCATTGGGCGCTGCCTTTGAGAAATTAATGGACAATTTAGATAAACCCAGAGGGCGGGAACAGAGACTGGGGCTACCCGAAGGTGAGGGAGACATCGAAAGTGAGGAGGAGGAGGAGGAAGAATTTCACCCCTGCAACAGAGCACCCAGGACCCCGCCATACTACCAGTTCATGACCCCAGGGGGGGCACATACACCATTTGGAATAGGTGAATTAAAAATGAAATTCAACGGCAATCCCAAGAATTTAGCATCTTGACTCACGTACAAGGGTTCATGAGCGAATACGAATACACCTTCCGAACGGAAGAGAGCAAAATCAGATACGTCTCCAGTTTTCTGGAAGTTGAGGCAGGGGACTGGCTAGTAACACTTCACGACAGGAGGGCTAGGGAACTACCGGACTTCCAAGAGTTCATGTATGCCCTCCGGAAACGGTTTGAAGACACGCTGACCAAAGTCTCAGCCAGGGCGCGTCTCCGGAACTTAAGGCAGGGAACTAGGACAGTAGCTGAATATGCTATGGACTTTAAAAGATTATTATCCTATCTGCCGGAATGGCCGGAATCAATAAAGATAGAACACTTTCAATATGGCCTAAAACAGGACGTATTGGAAAAGGCATTGGACAGAGATGACCCTGGAACTCTAGAGGGGTGGATCCAATTAGCCGGGAAAATCGAGAGCAACAGGTTACAGTTGCAAAGTATCAGAAAACTGCAATTTAGACAGAGGAACGAGGGTAATTTCACAAATCAAACCCGTACGCATGCGAAACAGCGGAGTTGGGAGGAGGAGAAGGATCGCCGGACTAAAGAGAGACTATGCTTTCGCTGCGGGAAGGAGGGACATCGAATTAGCGCTTGCCCCCAGGGGAGAATGAACGCTAAGGAACAACCTCCGGGGAAAAAGGCAACAGACAAAAGTAACCCAAAGACAACACACACTAAAGGAAAAGGAGCAGCGGCGGCAACAGTGCACCATTGGCAGAACCCGGACCTAGAAGAAGATAGCGAGGACTCCGATTTCGAAATCCAGACGGCGGGAAACGAGCCGGGTCTGTTCTAATGAGCGCCACAGGACAGACCTCCACAAAGGGGCGCAAAGGAAGTAGTCGCAACAACCCGACAATGCACCTGAAGGTACAGTTAAAAACGCTGAGGGGACGGAAACAGTATGCGGGAGTTGCCATGTTAGATTCGGGATGTTCGAGGAATTTGATGCACCCGAACGTAGCCAAAAAGATGGGTCTGGACCTGTGTAAACTTAAAACCCCCATCACATTTTGCCAATTAGCTGGGTCTGAACTGAAAGGGGGGCCAGTGGAATTTTACACTGAAGGACTCCAAATGACGTTGGGAACGCATGTGGAGACATTACGATTCTTAGTGGCTCCCATCGCAACACGTCCCATTGTGTTAGGATTAAAATGGTTGAGGGCAAGGAACCCCAAGGTAGATTGGGTTTCGGGAGAGTTGGAATTTATGGATGGGAAGTATCAGGACTTGGACAAGGGCGGCCCACCGGACTGCGTTGAGTTGGGGGCAACAGGGTTGGAATTGGAAGAGGGGGAGCGGAATAAAGGTGATAGCACACTCTCCAACGCAATCCCGGAGAAATACCTTTCAGTAGCAGAGGTATTTGACAAAAGAGAATGTGAGCAGGAACCCCCCCATAGGCAGTCAGACGCAACCATTGACCTCATCCCTGGGGCACCTTTCCCCAAACCCAAGATGTATGCTATGACGCAAAAAGAATTACAAGAGCTGCGTAACTTCATAGATAAGAACTTGGCAAGGGGGTTCATTGAGCCAGCCAACTCCCCCCTCGCAGCCCCTGTCCTGTTCAGAAAGAAAAAGGACGGATCACTCCGGCTCTGCACGGACTACAGGGGGCTCAATGCAATTTCGGTTACCAGACAATACCCCCTACCGTTGCTAAAAGACATGTTAGCCCAGTTATCAAAAGGGAAAATCTTTACAAAACTAGATGTCAGAGAAGCCTACTATCGGGTTCGAATAAGGGAGGGGGACGAATGGAAAACAGCATTCAATTGCCCATTAGGATCGTTCCAATATAGGGTGCTCCCGTTTGGGATTGCGGGGGGACCGGGAATTTTCATGAGGTTTATTAATGAAGTATTGTATGAATTTCTGTATAAAGGGGTAATTGTATATTTGGACGATATATTAATATTTTCTGAGAATTTGGAAGAACACATGAATTTAGTTAAGAGGGTACTTGAGAAACTACTAGAGGCAAAGCTTTATGTAAAACTCGAGAAATGTGAATTTCACAGGGAACAGTTAGACTTCTTGGGGTATCGCATTTCACATGAGGGCATCGAGATGGACCCCGAAAAAGTCAAAGCGGTTCTAGACTGGCAGCCCCCCCGTACGCGCAGACAGCTGCAAGCGTTCCTCGGTTTTGCGGGATTCTATAGGCAATTTATTCAGAATTTCGCGCAAATCGCACTGCCCCTGACTGACCTATTAAAGACGAAAGGCAAGGGAGCAAACGCGAAAGCCCCATCACCGAGCACGAAACTTGTGTGGACGCAGGAATGCCAGGCTGCGTTTGATAGCCTAAAAGAAATGTTCACAAGAAAACCCATACTCAAGCACCCAGAAGCTGATAAACCATTTGTGATACACACAGATGCATCAATTAGCGCAGTGGGGGCCATACTCTTGCAGGCAGATGACACGGGGAAACTAAGACCATGCGCTTACATTTCCCGTAAATTTAACCTGACGGAGAAAAGATGGCATATTTGGGAAAAAGAAGCTTTCGCTGTCAAACATGCCTTAAGCACGTGGCGACATCTCTTAGAAGGCACAGCAGAGCCGTTCCAAGTGTGGACGGACCATAAAAATTTGGAAGCTCTCAAATCACCCAGGAAGTTGAACCCTAAGCACCTCAGGTGGGCAGAATTCTTTAGCAGATTCAACTTCACGTTGAAATATTTTCCTGGGGGGGAAAACTACTTGGCAGACGCATTATCACGCTTGCCGCAACATGAGAGCAAAATGGAGGAGGTCATTGAATCCCTCATCCCCTCCCAACCAGTAGAGGCACAGAGCTCAACAATAACAGAAGGGAGGGGGGAAGGCAACATGGCAATCACCCGCAGCACCGCGAAGCGCGCGGCTGAAAGCGACCCGTGGACAGCCGAACTGCGGGCGGCAACAGTAACGGACACCTGGTGGGGGGAGAACAAACAGAACCTAGTGGAGAAGGATGGAGTGGGGTGGAAGGACAACAAAGCCTACGTCCCTGAGCCCTTAAGGCAAAAGGTCTTGACCATGCATCATGATCACAAAACGGCAGGGCATTTTGGTTTCGTAAAAACACTACACTTAATCCGACGCAAATTCTGGTGGCCATCCTTGCGCACTGACGTTAAAGACTATGTGCGCTCATGCCCAGTGTGCGCAATGGCCAAAAGGAAAATAGGGAAACCCACAGGGAAGCTGCAGGAAGTAGCAAACCCCTCACAACCATGGAAGCAAATTGCCATGGACTTCATAGTAGATTTGCCGGTGAGTAAAAAGAACACGGCAATTTGGGTAGTCACGGATTTATTCTCCAAGCAGGCACACTTCATTGCATGCAAAGGAATACCGAATGCCCAAAAACTAGCTAGACTGTTCATACAACACATCTATAGAGCCCACGGAACGCCGGAACGCATAATCAGCGATCGCGGCAGCACGTTTACTTCCAACTTTTGGCGGGCCTTTTTGAAGTTAATTGGAGCGGCACAGGGGCTCAGTAGTGCGTTCCATCCTTGCACGGATGGTGCGAGCGAACATTTGAACGCTACACTGGAGCAGTACCTTAGATGTTACACTAACTACCAACAGAACGATTGGGCGGAACTGTTGCCGTTCGCAGAGGTTGCTTATAATAACGCGGTACACCAAAGCACGGGGTTTTCGCCATTCAAAGTCGCTACAGGGCAGGACTTTATAACTATCCCCGAATTGGCCATGTCACACAACACAGAACTGCCACAACCTCTAAAAGCGGACGAATGGATAGGAAAAGTAAGCAGCAATTGGCCAGTCATGGTACAAACATTGCAGGAAGCCAAAGCTAGTTACAAAAAATATGCCGATCGCAAGAGGGGGGAAGAATGGGACTTAAGAGTAGGAGACAAGGTGTACTTGTCAACGAAAAATCTGCGGGCAACACAACCATCACGGAAATTGGCACCAAAATTCATAGGCCCATTCCCAATCATTGAGGTCATCAACCCAGTAGCGGCAAAATTACAATTGCCAAAAGCGCTAAGAAAGGTGCATCCTGTGTTTCACATCAGTTTGTTGAAACAATACCACAGCTCACAACACTGGCACCCTGAACCAGTGGAACCCCCCCCCCCCCATTGTTGGTGGAGGGCGAACCACATTTCGAGATTGATAGAATTCTGGATTCCAGAAGACATAAGGGGCAGTTACAGTACCTAGTGAAGTGGCAACACCTACCAATTGGAGACAAGGAATGGGTCAGTGCAAAACACACACGGGCTCCCAAACTCGTGAAAGCTTTTCACAGGGAATTCCCGGACAAACCGCATTGACGCAAACACTTGGACTAGACAAGATACTAAATTAATGTCTGCTCTCTCCTTACAGGAACTGTTTTGAAAATGTTTAGTAATAAGGGGAGTACTGAAACTCGTACCACAGGAGGGGGGGGAGCATCTTGGGCCGGGAGCATGTCAGAGATCGGCAGATCTCTGCCAAAGAGCTAGACGGATATGCGCACTCCGGGGAGCTGAAACTGACATGTCACTGACGCCGGCCGAGTAGATCAGTTCGCACATGGCTGATGACCGCAAATACACATCCTCGCCAACGGATGACGACGCGTCTCGGAAGACACGATTACACGTGTCTCCAAACAAAGAACCTTGGGGGAGGGAATGCTTAAATGTAACTACTGTATCTGTTTCACTCATTCAAGTCTTTGTTCGTGCTAGCTTCTGTATCCTGTAATAAACTCTCCTACTTCTAAGAACTCCTGCGTCTGTGAGTTACTCTAGAGTAGGGAGATTACAGATATCGGATGGAGCACCTTACATATACCCAGCTGGACACCATCTTATCAGAGATACCAAAGGAGGATAAAATTATCCTCCTGGACAATTTCAATGCAAAAGTTGGGCGTGATTTTGATTTGTGGCCGGGGATCATTGGGAAAGAAGGAGTTGACAACAGCAACATGAATGGAATCTTACTTCTGACTAAATGTGCAGAGCATAACCTTGTCATTACTAACACACTCTTTCGCCAGAAAAATAAATTTAAAACATCATGGAAGCACCCACGGTCGAAGCACTGGCATCTTTTAGATTATGTAATTGTCCGTGCTAGAGATCGCCATGATGTACTTCTCACCAGAGCAATGACGAGCGCCGATGACTGCTGGACAGACCATCGATTAATTTGATCCACGATGGCCATAAAGATTGTCCCTCATCGTAGGCTCCAAGGAAGAAAACCAAGGCATAAAATGAATACACTGGCCCTTCAAGATGCTATTAAACAAGCTTGCTTTCAATCAACTCTCAAAGAGCATCTGCCTATGGAACTTCCTGAAAATGTTGAGGAACACTGGATTAAATTGAAGACTTCTATTATTTCAGCCTGTGAACAAACTATTGGATATCAAACTAAGAGACATCAGGACTGGTTTGACAAGAACGATAGTGAGATTGAACATAATATTGACAAGAAAAGGAAAGCCTTCCGGATATGGCAAAAAGATATTAACTGTGCCGTTAAGAAAAAAATCTACGCCAGTGCAAAGGCAGAAGTCCAAAGAAGAACTAGAGAACTTAAGAACATATGGTGGATAAAAAAAGCCCAAGAAATCCAACATTTTGCGGATGCTCATGATGCACGGGGCTTTTTTAATGCCATAAAGGCCATCTATGGACCAACAAACTATGGTACAAATCCCTTTACGCTCAATGGATGGTGCCAAACTTCTAAAGGACAAAGAGTCTATTGCACTGCGCTGGAAAGAGCATTACTACAATCTCCTTAATCATCACTCTACTGTGCCTGATGAAGTCTTCTTGCAAATCCCGCAAAAACAAATAAGAGATGAGCTTGCAGTACCCCCTAGTTTGGAGGAAGTCAGTAAAGCCACTAATCAAATGAAAAATAACAAAGCTAGTGGACCTGATGGGATTCCTGCTGAAGTCTTTAAGGAAGGCGGGCCTGAACTTACACAACAACTTCATAAGCTCATCGAAAAAATCTGGATGAGGGAGGAGATTCCAGCGGACTTTAGGGATGCCATAATTATCACTCTCTTTAAAAAGGGTGATAGAACAGACTGTGGAAACTATCGAGGCATCTCCCTTCTAGCTACAGCAGGCAAAATCCTCGCAAGGATCTTCGCAAACCATCCCCAATCTATATCAGAAGACATCCTCCCTGAAACGCAAAATGGCTTCCGCCCTTCTAGGGGAACAGTGGATATGATCTTCACTGCACGACAGCTTCAAGAAAAATGCAAGGAGCAAAACTGCCCTGTGTACATGGCGTTTATTGACCTGACTAAAGCTTTTGATACTGTAAATCATACTGCTCTCTGGACCATCCTTCTGAAAATCGGATGCCCCGATAAATTTGTGAACATCTTGCGGCTACTCCATGACGACATGATGGCAACAATCCTGAATAAGAATGGCTCTCAAAGTGATCCATTTAAAGTGGAATCCGGCGTTAAACAGGGATGTGTTATTGCTCCAACCTTATTCACTATCTTCATCGCTATGATTATACACCTTGTTGAAGAGAAACTTCCTACTGGTGTAGAAATTATATATTGAACAGATGGAAAGCTTTTTAATCTTAGTAGGCTGAAAGCAAAAAATAAGGTAATTACAACTTCTGTTATAGAACTTCAATATGCTGATGATAACGTAGTCTGTGCGCACTCCGAGGAAGATCTTCAAACTATCCTAAACATCTTTGCAGAAGCATATGAAAAGCTCGGCCTCTCGATTAACATTAAAAAAACCAAAGTGCTTTACCAGCAAGTTCGAACCAATCCCTCTGCAGCACCATCAATCCAGCTTAAAGGTGTGTTACTAGAAAATGTCGACCACTTTTCTTATCTTGGCAGCCATCTATCTACAAAAGCCGACATCGACGCTGAAATTCAGCATCGCCTGAGCTCTGCGAGTGTAGCTTTCTCCCAAATGAAGCGTAGAGTGTTTGAGGATCGGGACATTCGCAGGGAGACCAAAATGCTTGTTTACAAAGCCATTGTACTACCAACCCTCCTGTACGCCTGTGAAACATGGACCCTCTACAAACGCCACCTCCAACTTCTCGAAAGATTCCATCAACGCTGCCTCCGAAAAATTCTGCAAATTACTTGGGAAGATAGGCGGACTAATGTTAGCGTATTAGAAGAAGCGAAAACCACTAGCACTGAAACAATGATAATCCAACATCAACTTCGCTGGACCGGCCATGTTGTTCGAATGCCTGACCATCGTCTTCCAAAGCAGCTACTTTACTCCCAACTTAAGAATGGAAAACGGAATATTGGTGGACAGCAAAATAGATTCAAAGATACACTCAAAGCAAATTTAAAAAAATGTAATATCAGCATTGAGAACTGGGAAGCCCTAACTCATGAGCGTTTCAATTGGAGGTCAGCCTTTATTAAAGGCGCTACGGACTTTGAAGAAGCATGAGTACAGGGCGAAAGGGAGAAACGAGCTAAGAGGAAGGCACGTCAAGCAAACCCCCATCATGACCGCCTTCCACCCGGAAACCTATGCCCTCATTGTGGGACGTTGTGCAGATCCAGAATTGGCCTTTACAGCCACTTACGGATCCACTGTTAAGATTTTACCCTTGGAAGACTATCTTACTTGGCTACGAGTGATCGCCAAGAAGAAGAAGAAGGTAGCCTGAGCTGTAAACATATTAAAAATAGGATATTTGCTGATCAATTGCTAAACATTTTCAGTCTAAAAATCTAACTATGTTTATTTAGTTAGGGGAAAAAGCATCTTTGCATGGATGTGATTTGCACTTTAACTATGATAATGTTGTGTATAGGGAAAATACAAGATATAAATGTTCTTATTTATTATTTAGCTATGCCACTCAAGGAGAGAAATCTGGACATCTGGGCTTTAGCCTTGCCTCATAGTGAGAAGAATTTGTGATTTAAGTTTGTGGTCAGTTAAATTCTTACCATCTTTCCGAATCACTGGAATCCACCATCTTGGAGGGTGGGTTGAGTGACAGATATCATTTTCACACACTGTGGGAAATGAAATCTGAATTAAAATGTACAGTTTGACACACACACCCCACCAAAACACCTTTAACTCAATTAAGACATTGAAGCTGAGAAATATCTGTTTATCCTCAGGTATTGGATAGGAACGAAACAAGGTGCTATACATTACAATAAAGATGCTGCCTGGATTTATCAAGTAGGCTCCACTCCCTGGAATTTCTAATCCAAGAAGAAGAACTATTGTTAGGAACTATTTTAGAATTTTATACATCAGTGAATTGAAGGCAGCAACTGAGCCTTTCTACTGGCTTCTATCACTCACTGTACAGACTCTTTCGGTTCCTATAAATCTGGAGGATTCACAGTGCTCCCCTGACTAATTGGGTGAACAGCACTAAGAACAGACTTCTATATTTCCTATGGCTGCACCTGTGGTCACAGAGAAGGTAAGTTGGAGAATCTGTCCCATCAACTGTTCCTCCAAAAGAGCCAGCAGTTGAGATACATACAATATTTTTGCTTTTTCATTCAATGTCCCTTCTGATGGGAAACCATCAGCCACGGGTGCTTCAGCTTTCGTATCTTAAGCCAGTGTTTCTCAACCTTAGCAACTTGAAGATGTCTGGACTTCAACTCCCAGAATTCCCCAGCCAGCTATGTTGAAGTCCAGACATCTTCATCTTGCTAAGGTTGAGAAACACTGTCTTAGACAAATAATTAACCTATGATACAAATGAAAAATACATACTGTACAGAAGAAAACATACATAATTTTAAACAGTCATACTTACCAACTGCAGGTGTTACTTCTGTCATTGCATTCTCTGGTAGAAAACAAGTTTGCATTTTAAAAAGGCATTTCTTTGTTCAAAAAAGCATTCAGTTATGTATATCGTGTTTATTACAACAGAACTGAAGAGCAGAAGATGGTAGTTCTCTCAGCTGCCTTGAGCTATTTGAGGTAAAGCCATATGATTTTTTTTGCATAAATAAGAAATATCTGGAGAGATTGCTGATGGTTTGCAACAGATCAACAAGGATTCCTACTATTGTTAGAAATCATATTGGAGTTCGTGACCAATTATTTTGCAGAATATATCCAGCAGAAATAGGTTTCCCATCAATAATCAAGACCCTAGTCCTGAAGAGTCTATCTTCTCAAGAATGTACAATAATTTCTTCTTAATGGCATGAGATCTTACTGGTCAAGAACACTGACAAAAACTGAAGAATGATGTATATTCATTTCATTTAAAATAAAAAAAACATCTTCATATTCTACAAACCTCTTATATAAAAACAGGCTCTCTTGATCATCTTTAAAAAGTATGGGAAAATAATTTAAAATTGGGCCTTGATGAGTCTTTATGGTATAAAGGTAAAGGTTCCCCCTGCACATTTGTGCAGTTGTGTCCAACTCTAGGGGCGGGTGCTCATCTCTGTTTGTTAGCCGAAGAGCCAGCGTTGTCCGAAGACGCTTCCACGGTCATGTGGCTGCATGACGCGCGCGGAACGCTGTTACCTTCCCACCGAAGTGGTACCTATTCATCTACTTGCATTTGCATGCTTTCGAATTGCTAGGTTGGCAAGAGTTGGAGCTAGTGCGGGAGCTCACTCCGCACGCAGGGCTAGGGATTCAAACCTCTGAACTTGCGATCTTCCGATCAACAAGCCTGGTGTCTTACCCGCTGATCCACCACGCCCCTCTTTATGGTATAACACTCCCTTTAAATCTATTTTTGACTAGTCTTCAAGAATCAACTATTAAATAATTCCTATACTACAGCATCTTATGAATGCATTAATTATTAATTATTTTTTCCTAGATTCTTTTGGAGGAATTATAATCAAATTGAAATATATTTTCATCTAGTTATTCATTCTGAATATTGGGTGTGGTGTGTGTTCTTCATTATATATTATTTTTATTTTCAGTGGTATTCTGTTTACTGCTTTCTTAAATAAAATATATTATTTAATATTCACTGCAACAAAATAATTCCAAATATAATTATATTGCTAACATTAAACAAAAACCTTAGGTTACCCAGAATTCTTTTGTTGGATGGCCATAAGTTTTCTTTAGCTCTGAAACACAAACTTTCTTAAGCTCAGAATCTAATTTTGAAGGTATGTATTGTTGGAGCTCAATAATCTAGGCTTTTCCTTAACTGCCCAGAGTCCCTCTTTTGGGGGAGATGGGCGGTGGCAAAATTTGATAAATAAATAAATAAAAACTGTTTAGAACCCACAAGCCTGATATGTTTAGAATGTGTGTGTGCCAAGATGTGTGGGTTATATAGAAAGCTTTTTTCAACCACAAAGATTTGTTACTTGTGAAATATCACTTTTCTTGTTCATCAACCTGTTGTGATTGTAACTCATCGACTCACACAGCAGTATTATCTTTTAAAATGTGCAAAAAACGAAACAAAACCTTGGTTGCAGTAACCACTAGAGGGTTAATACCAGACAGATAATCAAGCAGAAAACAATACCCTAATTAAGAAACTACAAGGAGAAAAACCACACCCCCACCAACACTGCTAGGGCAAGCTACTGCATATAAACAGGGGGCAAACCCCACACTCACTAGCACTGATAATGTTGTCTAGTCGGGTAATGAAATGTCTGCAAACAAACAGCCAAACTCAGAGAGCACCAAGGACTCCATTAGAGGGAGCAATGAGAGACTTGAAGCAGAAAGTAAAAAAAAATATCTAGGTGTTTTGTTCAAGCTTAGCTTTTTCTTTTCTTGGGGGAAGGTGGGGGGCATGGCATCCTGTCCAAACCTGGACTCTTCATTCATATTCACTTAAAAAGCCTTGGTTATAACACTCATGTGTCACTTTCATATAAACAAATAAATGACCATCCTCATCTTTTATCTGACCTCAGTTGTCTGCCAAAAACATTGAAAATTTCAATTAAGCATTTCTGTAATCTGTGATGAGAGTGTACATGTGCAAAACCACCACAACAAAAAGCAATATGTGATTTGGTCCTTAGTTTTTAACTCATTCTGGATCTTTACCAGATGCTTAGGACATTTTACAGTATGTTATGGAATTATACTCTCTGTGGAGAAAGTGAATTATCCGTTCTTTTGTAGGCTTCTCACAGGTTGGTTGGACTTGATACAGAAGTGATATGACCATGTGTGAGATGTTTTGATGGTAGAAATTCATCAGATGTTATGACCCCCCTGCAGGTTCACGTTCACTTTTCTCCCTCATAAAAGTGTACTGAAAGCATTCTCTCAAGATAACTAGACCTCCTTCTAAGCAGCTCCACAGCCTTTTCTTTCTACGGCGTCCTTGCATCTCATACCCTCTTCTCCCAGGAAGCAATCCTGCCTTTCATCCACTGGATGGGGCTGTAGCTATTATGGCCTGCAAAACCACAGATTCATTGGCTCCATCAAAGATACTGTACAGAAGCTGAACAGCTCAGTTGAGCTGGGGTGGAAGTTACCCATCAGCAACTTTTCTGCTTTGAATTCCACTTTGCTGCTCTTTTCTTTTTCATTAAAAATAGCTGTGGTGGGGTTTTCTTGTACCTATTTAAGTGAACGTGCCCAAGAAAACTAGAATGCTGTGATCAGGGGTGGTTTCAAGAATTAATATCTATTGGGCAGCTTTCTCCAACTTGCTGTCCTCCAGGTGAGCTGCAGGTTAAGTCCCATTGCTCCAGGGCCAAGCTGAGGGTGGGAATAATTGTAGTCCTGTATCACTAGAAGGTGATACTAGAAGGTGATAGAAGGTGATAGAAGGTGATAGGGGGCGTGGTGGCTCAGCAGGTAAGACGCCAGGCTTGTCGATTGGAAGACTGCAAGTTTGGAGGTTCGAATCCCTAGTCCCGCGTGACGGAGTGAGCTCTTGCACTCGCCCCAGCTCTCACCAACCTAGCAATTCGAAAGCATGCAAATGCAAGTAGATGAATAGGTACCACTTCCGTGGGATGGTAACAGTGTTCCATGTGTGTCATGCGGCCACATGACCGTGGAAGCGTCTTCGGACAACACTGGCTCTTCGGCTAACAAATGGAGATGAGCACCGGCCCCTAGAGTCGGACACGACTGCACAAATGTGCGGGGGGAACCTTTACCTTTTTTTTTAATCACTAGAAGGCCCGGGTTGGGGAAAAGTTGCACTGAGCACCTTTGCAGAGCTGCACCCCTGAAGGAGGCTCAGGGCTGAATCTTTGCGCTTCCTGGCTACACGGCTCTTCCACCTTGTTTTGCTACTTGCTTATTCGCATTGGCAGAGGGAAGCCACAGGCAACCAGAGAAACTTCCAGATGCCTTCGTTTTGTTCTCTTGGTCTCTCAACATGCCAATTAGGTCATGAGGAGATGGGAGATTCACGAAAATAGGGAATGCCAAAGGTGGTGAGGAGGAGGGAAAAGGGTTGGGCTTACTTAGAAGCCCTCAGATTCTTTAACAAACAGACTGCTTGTGATTTGAGCCCTCATACCTGTTTCAGTGTATGGAATAACCTCACTGGACACATCTAAAATGACAGAAATACACAAAATTGACAAAATCAGTTCATGTTTGTTCAAATTCAAACTTGTTCCAACTCATGTTGGTATTAAAGCATGGAGGGTTTTCAAACAATGAGGATTTGAGAAGTAATAGAAAGATTTTCATATGAATGAAACTGTATTATTCCAGTTAATCCTTTTTTTCACTTTTTTTTTTTTACTGTTCAGCCTTCATGAATCTTCAAAAGGTAAGTCCTCAAGATGAGAAGGATAGAAATCTGGCCTGTTTTCAGAGGAATGCAGCCCATTTGTGGAAACACTTGCTAGGAAAAGGCTGATTCAAGAACAAAGAAAAATGATTTCATACCAGCAGCAGCCATTTGGACTTGCAAAAAGGATGTATCCTTCTGAAGTGCTATTTAGGGCCAGATTCTAGGAAGGGAAGGAGTGAATATGCGCCTGGGGCATGCAGAAAGACATGGGAATTCTAGCACCCTTTTTGCACAAGTGCATGCAAAAATATTTGAGACAGTTCCCATACGGTTATGAGCTTATGTGGATATTAGACTTTTCTGCCATTTTCAGAAATGGTATATGTGTGTGAATGTGTATGTGTATATTTGCACACACCCATTAAGGAGAAGGGGATGGCAGAGGATGAGATGGTTAGATAGCATCACCGATGTAACGAACATGAATTTGAGCAAACTCCGGGAGACAGTGGAGGACAGGAAGGCCTGGTGTGCTATGGTCCATGAGGTCACGAAGAGTCGGACACGACTAAACGACTGAACAACAACAACAAAATTCTCTGCAGAAATGATGGGCACCCATTTTTCTACATAGTCAACTGCCTGGAAAGGAACAGACTGTTTTTTCTGTTGTTAATCACAGCAGGAAACCGGCAACCCACAATATATTGCTCAAAAGGAGAGGAATCCACTGTTGCTCGTTCCCTCTTCTCAGTCTTACTACTCATGATCTTTGATGTTGAGATGGAGGGGACTTAAACTTCCCCTCCAAATGATATTACTGAAAATTGCTGCTTTCTACCCACAGGGAGCCCATTGTTGATTTGATAGCCATGAGGAAGGAAGTTTTTGTCACTTTTCTTTCCCCTGGCACAACCCTGCTCCCTGGGAAAGGCGGGAAGAGAGATGAACCTGAATGAAATGAGTGAATGAGTCGGCTCACTTGTACCTTGCCCCTGAAAGTTGCTCCGCAATCTGTCATCTAAGAGCGCCCATTAGGTCTCTGGCGCCTCACTCCTGGTAAGATAACCATGAGGACCAGCTTGTTTTACCTTGTGGCTGACTCTCTGCTAACTCCCCCAAAGAACTTTCGTCCTCACTTTCTTCTTGCACTTCTGCTTTTTTCTTCCGTTTTTGTTTCTTGCCTTTGAAATGATGGGAGGAAAAAGGATCTTTAAGAATTTACTTATCATGAAGCATGATGGAACATGTGTAGTTTTACATACCTGCAACAGCTGCTAGGGACAAAACTGACCAAATATTAATAACATTCCTCTGATTTCTTGCTCAGGTTGGCTATTTTTTCAGGGCTTTACAGCTTTAATGACATAGGATATCCCTAAGGCAGAGCTTTCCAAACTTTTCATGTTGGTGACACACTTTTTAGACATGCATCATTTTGCGACACACTCTTACAGCAGGGCATCATTTCGCGACACACTCTTACAGCAGGGCATCATTTCGCGACACACTCTTACAGCAGGGCATCATTTCGCGACACACTCTTACAGCAGGGCACAAGGCAGGCACTAGGACCTGCGCGGAATCACAGCAGGTTTGGATGCAGCAGGGCACAAGGCAGGCACTAGGACCTGTGCGGAATCCTGGCAGGGCTCGGAGGCAGCAGCCGCCACGACACACCCAGACACTGCAGCCGACACACTAACGTGTCCCAACACACAGTTTGGAAAGCTCTGCCCTAAGCAATTGGTGCACAACCTTCCTCAGGCCACAGGCTGTTCTATCACAAGTTGGTGTGACCAAGGCCTTTAAAAAAAATTTATTAAGGAAATGCAATCAATATGAATGTACTTTATCATTTTCTTCTTCTGTTACATTAAAATTACACTTTTAGAGGGGTTCTGGGCATTGGACTCAAGGCTTTTGGCCTTAGGTTGTATTTTCATGCCTGAAGCTGAGTATAAAATCAGAAGCCACCCTATAATTTTTAGTGTCTACAAAAGTGGACATCAGTGGAATAAAAGCACAGGAGACACAGCCATCGGTTTCATTGGTTTACTGCGCTGAATCCACAGAGCACTAAACTCACGTATACTCAGATCAGGTCTGCAGATTTGTGATACTGCTGACATCCCTAAAGACAAAAGTAATTTTTCATGTGACTGTTTAATTCATTCAAATTTTGACCTGTTCAGAAAGTGATTTACACCCAAATATTAAAAGGAACTAATCAGGAAAGTCTAAATTTAGAGTTCCAAAGGGATGTCAACCTGTTATCATATCAACCTGACTCAAACTATGGTTTAAAATAGCCATTCCCTCCAAATGCTCATGGAAAAAAATGCTGAAACAAAGTGGATGTCTGCTTTTTAGAAGTGTTCATTTTAGCAAAACCAGGCACTCAGTATATAAAGTCTGCCTACCTCCTGGCCTGCCTATCTTTGTACGAATATGTAAGGAATGTGTGTGTGTAACTGCACTGGTGGATGGTTAATTCAAGAACATCAACAGTTCTATTTGTCCCCAAACCAGTTGCTAATAACTATGTACTGTTTGCATTACCTTGCTGTTTTGCTTCATGAAACGAAGCAGCAGAATCTGAACCATTCATTGTTGTGCTGTAAAAACAGAAAGAGATTTTGCAAAACAGGTTAAGTCCCTCAGTTCTTTTTCATTCCCCTTAACAGCAGCACAGGACAACCGTCTTGCATTTAATCTTTTAAGGCCAAGAGTTCCCTTGTGTTCTTTAGTGCTACATGAAGCTACTCAGAAACATTGATTAGGGATTTGGATTGCATTCACGCTTATATTAAGAATTTAGACTATTTTATTTCTTTTTCCTTATATAATTGCTTTTGTATGTAGAAAGTCAGTGGGCTATCAAATGAAGACTACAGTCCTACTTATCTGGGAACAAGATCCAATTAAATCAGTGAAGTTTACATTGAGTGCAGATTTACCAGAATTGTTTGGGTATGTGTGATCTGAAAATGCTTTTAGACATCCATCTAACAGTCCCATGAAGGAGCCCCATCCATGACATTGTCCATAACTAATGCATTAGATTCATTCAAATGATCTGTTTTCATCCTACCAAATGATAGAAAATATTTATTGTGTAAAATAAGTTGTGTATGAATCTATGTAGCTGTAGAAGTGCCATGTTTTCAAATGAAAAACTACTGTGTGCATGAAGCAAACAATTTCAGAAAGAAAACAATCTACAGCAGCTGAATAAGCCAACTAACTAGTAATGCTCCTGTGTAAAATTGTCTTGTGGTATGGGATTCCTCTGTTGGCCTTGCTGTTTAAAGGCAAACTCCTCAGTCTGAAAGACACATAGAGAGCTAATGAATAATCCTTCTCGGAGCTATGAGAAGTGGGTGTGTATCTTTCTGTGTCAGAGAATCAATCATACAGCAAATATGGGGTGGGGTGGGTGGGGTGCAGCAAGTCACAACCAAGTTATGGATGTTGTGAGAGAAGTTGTTCCAGGCCACCTGACTCCTACCAGGAAGAACAGTCCCAACGCATCACCTCTGTTGGAGGCCACACGGAAGTGACCGTGGATTGAGATTGAAAGGAAAAGAGAAGTTACACTTTCACCTTCCTGTCAAGAGAAATAGTGGCCTTTTAAAATATAGTTTTCAGTTATAGCTGGCTTGGATCTATTCACTTCTTTTCTGATCTTTGAAGGGCAGTTATTCCTGATTAAGAAAAACAAAATCTCAGAGCCAGGTCTTATTTCATAGTGCAGTTGTCAACTCTCACCTTTGACCAGAAGTTTTAGGATTTTAGACACCTTTCCAGGAAGAAGAAGCAGCTATTTCCTAAGGAAAGAACCAGAAGCAATTTTGTAACACACTGGGGGCGTTTTTATCATTTTTAAAAAATTACAGCACATTTGTTTAATTTTGTAGTAGCTTTTTCTCTGTTCATGTGTGAGGGACAGAAATACTGCAGGCAATAAACATACAGGGAAAAGACATAAAAAGCACTATCATAAAGTATTAGAAATCAGTTGGAATAGCCTTTGCCAACTTGGCATTCTCCAGATGTGTTGAAATTCAAGTCCTGACAATCATGTTGGCTAGGAATTATGGGATGTGAAGTCCAAAAGATCTGGAGAGCAGTGGACTGGCACAGCCTGAGGTAGAAGGAAAGACTTTTGGAGAAAAATACTCAAGGGTTGCCAGATGATTCTCTGACAACTTGACAATCTTGAACTTCCATCCCTTTCCTCAGGATCAAACTGGACTAGATGAGGATGCAACCAATCCTATATCTTCGGTAAAAGAGTGAAAGCTCAATTTAGTGTAATTCCTGGTCACTGCATGGAAACATTATTAATGTATGAAATGGATCAAAACCTTCTTGCCTTATTTCCCTGAGATTGATCACCTTGGATGTATTCCTGCCATCCTGGTTTGCTTCTATAGTAGGATTGGGCTGGAATAGGCTGACCATATTTCCTTGAGACAAAAACGGGACATTGCGATGGCAAAACGGGACAGGGTCTTATGTAATATTCTGTATTCATGAAAAAGACAGGGGTCCCCACCCCCCGGTCCGTGTGATTGGCTCCCGCCTGCAAACCCGCCCCCGGTCCACGTGATTGGCCCCAACCTGCAACCCCTGCCCCTGGTCTGTGTGATTGGCTCCTGCCTTCAAACCCCGCCCCCTGGTCCACGCAACTGGCTCCCGCCTGGCCAATCGCCCGCCTCTCCGCCCTCCTTTGCCGTGCACTGATAGGCAGGAGGGCTTCCTCTTCTGGGCTGCCTCCAATCAGCAGCTCCAGCTTGGATCCTCCTTCCGCACCATTCCCGCCAGGTTTAAAAAATGGGACAAAACTGACATTTTTATCAAAACGACGGGACAGTTGAAAAATGCTAAAAAAATGGGACTGTCCCATTCAAAACGGGACAAACCTTAGTAGACCAATTACAGAAAGGAAAGACAGGTAAGGCTGAAGATCCCTGCCCCTGTTCGCCAGTTACAATTCAGAATTGAGGACAAGCACACAATTAAACACATGAGGCAGTTTCTGTTCTCATCTATATTGGTATCAAGTCTAAGGCTGGAGCCTCAGGAGGCCTGGCTACTTAGTCAACAGTCGGCTGGCTGCATCATGGTAATAACAGAGATTTAATCTGAAGTGAAAAAGATCTGACTCAGGGGCCATTTCCCCTCTAGGGCAGGGCTTTCCAAAGTGCCGCCGCTGGCGACACACCGGCGGCGGTGGCGGCAGCGCGGCACGCGCATGCGCGCACACAGCAGCACCACAGGGGGGAGGCACACATGCACGACGGTGGCGCAGGGGGGTGTGCGCCGGCGCGCGCGTGCACGGTGGCGGCGCGGGGGGGGTGCGGCGGCGCGTGTGTGCACAGCGGCGGTAGCAGCGGCGGCAGCCTCCGCTAAAACGCGGAAGCCGTGCCGCTGCTGCGGCCGCTGCTGCGGCCGCTGTGCAAGCGCGCGCCGCCGCTTCCGGGTGGTGTGGCGACACACCACGCTGTGTGTGGCGACACACTTTTGTGTCGCGACACACAGTTTGGAAAGCTCTGCTCTAGGGACTTATAGTGTCTTCTAGTATCAACTGGTAATTAATGATACAATATAAAATCTGCCCTTATTATTCTTTAGAATCTGGATGACTCTAGAAGATTCTCTATACCACTACTGGGGAAATGGCCAAAGTGGTTGACTTGCTGAAGATACCAGTGGTGGAATCTGGATTTCCATACAGGCACTGTACCAATGAGCATCAGTTCTTCCAAAGAAGCGATCTACCAACAATGCCACTGTCTTATCTTCACTAAAATAAGGATCTTCACTAAAATAAGGATTGCCACAAGCTGAACATGATTCTGGGTGACTGTGTCCATATGATTTTCTTGGCATTGTTACTTTATGACTTATTCCTGGGTGTTTTTTCAACTTTTCAGCCTACAATCCTGCTTTATTTCTGAGATCAGCAAGGTCATCTAGGCCAGGGGTGGGGAACCTTTTTTCTGCCAAGGGCCATTTGGATATTTATAACCGGGGACCGGGGGGGTGGGGGGCAGGGTTTCTGGGATTTCCGCGGACCGGGGGCCAGAGTTTGCGGGCGGGAGCCAATCACAAGCACTGGGGGGCAGGGTTTGTGGGCGGGAGCCAATCACGTGGAAGGGGCGGAGTTTGCAGGCGGGAGCCCCATGGGCCTGACATTGCCCACCCCTGATCTAGGCCTTCTCTGAATTTTACTGCATTAGTCCTCATCGAATCCATGAAACCAGACCTTTCATTTGACGCATCTTCTATCTCATGTGCTTTAGAGGAAGAAGAGATATAGTGTTAGGTGTTGTGAGCAAGCCTGAATACCCAGATCAACACATTCATCAGTTCCATATAAGTATTGATCATTACTTCTGGCTGAGGCTAACTATTGCCCTGCATCTAAACAGAGGCCTAGAGCACAACTATCAAAGGGCAAACCAAGAATCACTCTTTTAAAAATGATACCTCTTTTAAAAATGATTAATCTGCCCTCAGGATTGGTGTCAGGTAATGAATCCTGTTGTTGATTTACTTACCATTTTCCTAAGACATTGATCCAACATAATAAATTGACTCAAATTTGCTGATAACTGCTAGATTTGTTATTGCAAAGGACCAGAAAACAGAAGTACATATATTTTTGAACCACTGGTATTTAAAAATGTGGGAAACCTTTGGCTGAAAAATTAACACAACAAGCTTTAAAAAAAACTAAGGATAGTTTTATTCAAAGTGGGCCACTAATTGTATACAGTATTTACAAACTTTTTGTAACGTGTTACCTTCAACTGGTCAAATACCTTTCCAGATAAAAATATTGGATAAAGATTTTTAAATTTTTGTATTTTTCCTTAAGAGGGGGTGTACACACAGTCCTCTCAAGTTTTTGGTTGTTTTTCTTTTTGTTCTTTGTTCAGTCTGTATTTTTTTTCTCTTTAAAATTCCATTGTTTCAAAAATAAAGCAATTATTTTGTTGAGAATGTTGTGAAAGGCATAAGGACTAACACTCCAGAGCTTTTCTGCATCTGCATGCAGAATCAGATGGCGTGAATGCAATATAATGGCATTGTGTTTACTGAGAAAACATCCCATGCAGATACAAGGAAAGAAACACATGCTCACCATCCAGAGAGTATATGGAGATTTACTATAACACCTAAAGATGACATTGTATGAAAAGCACTATATTTCCATTTATTCCATGATAAAGTATGTTTCAAACTCATGCTAAATATATTACTATTTTAAACATACAGTGGTAACAGCTCTGTATTTTTTATTTATTTATTTATTTATTTATTTATTTATTTATTTATTTATTTATTTACGAGAAGTAGAGGCCACCCAACTCCAGAACAACTCTGGGGGCTAACCCTAAAAAATAGAAAACAGTAAGAAGAAAACCCCATGCATCTGGACAACCACACTCCCTATGACAGAAAACACAACTAATAAGGGCTCCACAAGCACCCTACCCCAAGACTTGGGAGAATAGCCAAGTTTTCTAAGACTTCTGGAACATCATCCTGATGGGAACAAATGGATCTCTGGGGAGATCTTATTCCAGAGGGCAGGCACCATGACAGAGAAGACAAGGACCTCTTCAATCCAGAAGGCTATAAATCATGGCAGCTAAACACTCCTTCGTCTTATTCAAGTTAGGAAGGTACTTGCTGCTGAGCCTCCCCCACTGGGATGGACCCTGGACTGTGGAGTCCTTGGTGCTCTCTGAGCCTTGCTGTTTTCTTGCAGATGTTTCATTGCCAGACTAGGCAACATCTTCAGTGCACTTCAGTGAAGATGTTGCCCAGTCTGGCAATGAAACGTCTGCAAGAAAGCAAGAAGGCTCAGAGAGCAACAAGGACTCCACAGTTCAACCCTGAGCTACAAATATTCTCTTCATTTGGGTCCCTGGACTGCTCACTCCTTCATTCAGCTGTCTATTCAATCCCTGGCAGCTATATGAGAAAGCTGAGTGCTGCTGCCTGCCCCTTTGTGGATAACAACTTGTTTGATTTGATTACTTATCAGGATCCCAAGGCTATGAAATGCTTTATCAGCTAGTGATCTATTTCTTTGTGGTTTTTTCCCCCCTGTGCCCTATTATTTTTCCCAGGGAGCCAGTTTGGTGTAGTGGTTAAGACATCAGGCTAGAAACCAGGAGACCGTGAGTTCTAGTCCCACCTTAGGCACAAAGCCTGCTGGGTGACCTTGGGCCAGTCACTCCCTCTCAGCCCTAGGAAGAAGGAAGCAGTGGCAAACCACTTCTGAAAAACCTTGCCAAGAAAACTGCAGGGACTTGTCCAGGCAGTCACCAGGAGTCAACACTGACTCAAAGGCACAAAAAATAAAAATAAAGTATTTTTCCCACGTTTTGCTCACTCTTATTGTCAGTTTAGTTTTAATTGTTTTGGCTTTAATTTCTGCTATAACCCAGTCTGGCCACCAGAAAAATATATAAGAAAATGGAAACAAGATGAATAATAAGTTTTACGGGGGATGCTAAGGGGTGTGTCAGGGTAGGGATCAAACTACTGATGCAAGGAATTCTAGAATGCCAGCTTCTGTTTTGCTCTGAAATGCTTACTATCCCCTAAATATTTGGGGTTCATCTACCTTAGAAATTTATACCGCTTTGAATTGGTTTGATTGGCTGTGTTTGCAGATTACTAAACAACAGATTGCTTAATCATGGTTCACAGTAAGACATTATTTACTTAAACATACTTCACTGAATAAAATCCAGTTAGCTGGATTTATATACAGTAATATGCTATGCCATTAGCCATGATTTACATGCCACAATGGCTGGATTCGCACAACATACTAAACCAAAAGCAAATAAATATGGCATGTGAACCCAGGCATTGTCTTTGTTTATCCCTGGATCCTTTGAAATTATATCTTTGTGAGGGCAGTTGAAATGAGATGTTAAAAAAGCACAATTTATACTGATTCAAAGCAATTAGCATTAAATAGTTTTAAATCCTGGTAAAACATGTAACATAGATGCTGCTGCCGCTTACATAGAGTGTACAAAAATCAGCACAGTAGATTCCATTAGTTTCCTTTGCTGAGATCAATGCAGATGAATTTGAAACCTTTCTTAATTAAACAGGAATCACATAACACAAGAAGGCACTAGCCTGATCATCTTTACTAAAGACAGAGGCAGATAGCATAGAATTTAACAAGGAGAACCAAAAGCTTTCATCAGGTTAGATATACCGTATCTCAAAATAAATCACTTACCAGTTAAAAACGTGGGCTTGCATCAGAGAGTCATCCAAATATATCAAAAGCCAAATAAAAGCTTGGTTGAAATAGTAACACAGAAGGCTAGTAAACTCCTAGAGGAACCATCCCATAAACAAATCTTTCTGGTCTGACTTCTCTTCCTGCTTTAGACTATTTGACCGGATTTAGTTATTACTCATAGGTTTTGTTACGAATTGCAAAAGCTGTATGCTAATGGATCATGTTAATTTTATTTAAACTTAGCTGTTTCATAATAATGTGATGTTACAGTCATGTAATGTAATTCTTTCCTGCTGATGTTAAACGTTGCTCCAGAAGAAAATAATGACTTCCCTTCAAAGTTTTACCAAGTAGCTGAAGTCCAGTTCTGGAAAAATTTTAAACATCTTCTGCCTGAGGACTTGAACTGAGTGAATCTTTCTGACTCTTCTAGTGTCCAAAACTTCAGACATTGAGATTTTGTAGATAAACAAATGTTATGACCCTATTTTCTATGATGATTTAAAGCTGGTTTGATTTTTAAAGGTTTAATAGGGATAAGATTATTATAGTAGTACTAAGCATAAAAGTAAGAATGTGTATGTGGATTGATATTAAGGCTTACAATATATGATTTTATTATTAAACATTATTATTATCAAGTATAATAATACTATTAAGTACTATTAAGTACAAAATTTAAATATAATTTGATTTTTTTAAATAGTGGTTAGAAAAATATAGAATAGTGGTAGGAAGGAAATATTAAAAAATGAGTTTTGTTTTTGGGGAAGTGGATTTGGAGGTTTATATATCTGTTTATTTCTTTATATAAGGGGAAAGAGCAATTGCTTTTATAGTTTTATAATGTGTTAATGGATTGATTTATAGAAATAACATGATTTTGGTTAGATATAGAGTAAGGGATTAATTATGGAATTTGCTGTATATTCTTGTTGTTGAAAGTCGGAAGTCATCTTGTAATCTTAAAAATACATTTTTCTATTTTTTCACTTTTTCTTTCCCCCCCTCTTTTTTGTAGCTTCTTTTTGTAGTTTTTATCTTTTCTTAAACTTAATAAACTTCTTACTAAAAAAAAAAGAGAGAATGTTTGCCAATCTGCTTTAAATTAACCTTAGACCAGATAAGTATAGAACATTTAAAAGTTTATTTATTTGAGAGTACAGATACTGTGTTTGTGAGCAGCTAGAAGATGACCATTCCAAATTTAGAGCTTTAAACTCCCCCTATAACTATACATTGGAGTTTATATTTCACAACAGGCATTATTCTGCAACATTCTCATGAACATCTAGGGCTAAGAAGTAAGGATTGCATTCTACTAGCTCATTGCCCCATCCGTGTCCTCAGTGGGTGTGACAGACATAATTACTTTGGATGCTTTGGCATTCACAGTACACAGTTCCTTGCAACTTCAAAGCAAGGAGCTGTACCTGTGTCTAAGTGTAGGTATGTGTTAGATATGCCTTTGGCAGGGCAGCCTTTCAACAGAGCAAAAAGGTAGCAGACATTCAGTTGTCAGGTATCTCCCTATCTTTTCTCTAGGCTGGTTATAGGGAAGTGGTTTATTTCTAAACACACACATGATATGTCTATGAAGGTTCTCAGTCATCCAGGTGGAATTGTCTGTAGCTTGAATCATGTCAACTGGATTTCTATTTTCTCAGTGGAAACATTTCGCTCCTTATCCAAGGAGCTTCTTCAGTCTGAGCAAAGTTGGTAAGGGAATCCTAAATATGTTTCTAGGGTAGCTGTGTGACCTTACACCTGGGGTCAGGTCATGGTTATATTGATATGTTTATTTCTAAGTCCCTTTATCATCCAAAGGAGGATCGTTAAGATCACCATGCTGCTGTTGAGCTTGTGAAATGGTCTTAATCTTCCTAGGCACAGAAGACAAAGCAGGGAGGAAGATGGGGAAAAGATTGTGCCTGAGGCCCCCACCTCTATTCAAGGAAGGATTTTCCAAGTTGGCATAAATGGATTCCTTGACCCCTCTCTCAAACCACCTATCTTCTCTGTCTAACCATGACCTAGCCCCAGGTGTAAGGTCACACAGCTACCTAGAAACATATTTAGGATTCCCTTACTAACTTTGCTCAGACTGAAGAAGCTCCTTGGATAAGGAGCGAAACGTTTCCACTGAGAAAATAGAAATCCAGTTGACATGATTCAAGCTACAGACACACACATGATAGTTTGATTTGTCCTCTATTTGCAGATAAGTAATCTGAGTTTCCTTATCTAACATTTCAAAATGGAGAAGACTCTTGCCTGGCTGTGGGACGTGCAGTGTTGGTGTGACAACGTCAGCAGAGCCAACCAGGCAGAAAGCAAAAGGGCATCACTCCACAGGCAGCAGCCGTGTGGTCCAAGTCTCAAGAGTTGTGTGAGATTTCCTTCTGCATACAGATTTGTCTGCAAATAATAATAGTTTTACTATGATTCCAGCAGCTGCAAAGTATTCTGCACAGTTTGGTTGTCCAGACTCTAACCCTCTAACCTGCTATAGATCTTTTTTTGATAGTTCCACTGGCCAGTTGTAGAGTTGGCTTTTTTGTTTTTCGTATCTTACCAGCTTTGGTGTGTTGCTTCACTCCATTCAAAACTTCATTTTGCTTCATAATTAGAGTGTTTGTAGCTTTACAGTTCAAGTACTAAGTTGGATATACTATTGACTGGTGTTTGTCTCCCAGTGACTCTATGGACTCTTGATCTTGGTGATTCTTGCCAACTTTATCTGACCTTAATAATAATTTGTAACTGTCTCCAAGGAGATTTGATTAATATCCTGGATCCTGTAGAGAAGATGACAAAATGTGGGCTGGACTATGCTCTCATTAGATGGACACAGTACTTGTTGAACAATTATACCCTCAACAGCTCTGTATTGAGCTGGGGGGAAGTATTGCATGGTAAATCATACTGGAAGGATACTGGGCAGCAGTAGACTTAAGAAGATCCAGGAATCTTGGTGGGTAACAAGCTGAATATGAGCCAACAGTGTGATATCGCTGGGAAAAAAAGCAAATGCAATCCTAGGATGCATCAACAGAAATACTGTATCAAACTCAAGAGAAGTTAACACTCTCTCTATTCTGTCTAGTTCAGATCACACCTGAATAAAATGTTGCATCCAGTTCTGGACAATGCATTTTAGGAAGGATTTTGATAGACCAGAGAATATCCAAAGGAGAGCAAACAAGATGATAAAAGGCCTGAAAAGAAAAACTTATGAGGGACATTTGGAGGTGTTGGGCATATCCAGTCTGGAGAAGAAAAAAATGGATATATATGATAGCTTTCTTCAATTATCTGAAGGATTGTCATATAGAAGATGAGGCAGAATTGTTCAGGGTTGTTCCAGAAGACAACTGTACAAGAAACAATGGATTTAAATGACAGGGCAGTAGATTTCAGTTGAAAATTTTTCCTCACAGTAAGAGCTGTTCAACAAAGGGACAGACTGCTTCTGGAGGTAACAGATTATTTTTAAAGGTTCTCAAAGACAAAGGAGCAGATAGGGCTTTCTGTAGTGTCACTTCCGCCTCTTCCCATTTGGATGCCTGACCCTCATGGTTGATTAAGGCCTCCCATGAGGTGACAGGAGGCAGTAGGGAATGCTTATTTGAGGAAGGAGGATGCATTTCTGTCACATCTGGAAGAGGCTGTGGTGTGGCCCTTGCTCAAGAAGCCTCACTCTGTCTACCTGTTTTGGAACATTTTAGACCTATCTTCCAACTTTCTTCGAAAGGCTTTAGAAAGAGTTTGTTGTTGTTTATTCGTTCAGTCGCTTCCGACTCTTCATGACTTCATGGACCAGCCCACGCCAGAGCTTCCTGTCGGCCGTCACCATCCCCAGCTCCCCCAAGGTCGAGTCCGTCACCTCCAGAATATCATCCATCCATCTTGTCCTTGGTCGGCCCCTCTTCCTTTTGCCTTCCACTTTCCCTAGCATCAGCATCTTCTCCAGGGTATCCTGTCTTCTCATTATGTGGCCAAAGTACTTCAGTTTTGCCTTTAAAAAGAAAAAGTTTTGCCTTTAGAAAGAGTGGTGCCCTGCAACTCCAAATAGCCCTAAAGAAAGTGGATTATTTGGATCCATGGCAGGTTTCAGGCCACTGTATACTACGGAAACTGCATTGGTTACACTTGTGGATCAACTATAGCAAGACCAGAATCAAGACAATGCAACCCCCCCTGGTCCTCCTTGATCTTTCAACAGTTTTCAGTACAATCAACCATGGTATCCTTCTGGATCATCTCTGAGAGATTAGAGCCAGTAGCACTGCTCTGCAGTGAGTCTCCTCCTTTCTGAAGTGGCAGTTTCAGTCGGGGGAAGGAAGTTCCACCCAGAGACCTCTACTCTCTCCTTTCCCCACTTCTCTTTGACATAAAACGGCTGGGGAGAGGGGCCATCCATAGGCACAAGGTCTGGTATCATGAGTATGGTGATGATACTGTAAGGTCCCTGGCTTACACTTTTTACCCAAGTTCCTGAGGTTGCCAAAAACAGACTTGAGTTGAGGCTTGGAGATTAAAATAACAGCGTTTATTTGGCCAAGCAAAGCTGGGTGGAATTTCTGCAGACATCATGGCAGTGAAATGTCTGGGAAGAGATCCACACTCACACATTGCAACTTCAACACTTATATAGGTATCCCAAGTTCAATAAGAAAGCATAGTGAACCCTCTCCTAGTGAGAGTGCAAGGTCTCTGTATTTGCATTTCTAGCAGCCTCAGTGACTCCTGGTATTTTAAACAATCCTTGTCCTGCGTTATCTATCCCTAGTCCCCTTTCACCTAATTCCCTTTCGCAAGCAGTTTCCAAAAGCAGAATGGCATTGGTTAAGCTAACCCTTACAATACCCAGCTATATATCTCAGTCCCAGGTCAAATAGGCAATGTGGTAGAAATGCTGACCAGTGTCTGGAGGCTGTCAGGGATTGGATGAGGAGGAATAGATTCAGAATCCCTCCAAGATGGAGTGGCTTTGGATCTGTGAGTTTAACAATTCCAGAGAAATACCATCTGTGACTCTGAATGGAGTTGTATCCCCCCATTTAGAGGTGGTTCACAATCTGGTGTTTCTCCTAGACTCACACCTCTTGTTTGATGAGCAGGAGGGAGCTATTGCTAGAAGGGCATTCACACAGTTATATCTTGTGTGTTAAATGCAGCCATTACTGCCTTGGTAATGTTCACAGTCGTTCCTGTCTTAGTCATCTCTTTTTTGGATTACTGTAATGCATTCTATACAGGGCTACCCTTGAAGAAAACAAACAAACATCAGCTACCACAATTTCTGTAGTATAGCTTAATCTAGACCCAAGTGCCTTTCTATACTGTGGTGATGGTAATTGGCAGTCTCTGGCTCAGGACGGGAGTCCAAGTTTCTTCAACTATGAATCCTTTCCATTTCTGATTCTAACATGGTACCAATCAAAGAGAATATTTGTAGCTCAGGGTTGAACTGTGGAGTCCTTGGTGCTCTCTGAGCCTTGTTGTTTTCTTGCAGACGTTTCATTGCCAGGCTAGGCAACATCTTCAGTGCGAAAAGGAAGTGGGACTAACTCTCTGTTTATATACCTTGGCTTCTCCTGCCTGTGTTGGTGGGGGTGTTGTACTCTCCTTGGTAGTTCCTTGATTGGGCTGTTGTTTGCTGCTTGGTTGATTGACTGAGTTTATAGTTCCTTGATTAGGGTCTATTGTGTTGTTTGATTGCTCCTCTGGTGCTAATCTTGGTATTAATATTTGCCTATCTGGGTGTTGATTGCTGGCAAGGAGGTGTTCTGGTCTTCTGGCTTTTCTATTGTCTCTTATGAATGGTATGTAAATGTTGTTTACCTCTATGTGTCTGTTGATGGCTGCTTTGTCTGAGTGCCAAGCTTCCAGGAATTCTCTAGCATTTTTGGACTTGGCTTGGTTTAAGATGCTCACAGTTTCCCAGTTGAAAGTATGGTTAAGTCTGTCCATGTGTTGCGAGATTAAGGCAGAGCTTTCCAAACTTTTCATGTTGGTGACACACTTTTTAGACATGCATCATTTCGCGACACACTCTTACAGCAGGGCACGAGGCAGGCACTAGGACCTGCACGGAATCACAGCAGGTTTGGAGGCAGCAAGGCACAAGGCAGGCACTAGGACCTGCGTGGAATCCTGGCAGGGCTCGGAGGCAGCAGCAGCTGCGACACACCCGGACACTGCAGCCGACACACTAATGTGTCCCGACACACAGTTTGGAAAGCTTTGGATTAAGGAGTTTTCATAGTGTCTTCTGACTGCTAGTTGATGTTCGTGGATGCACTCTGCTAGTCTTCTGCCAGTCTGTCCTACATAGTTGCTGCTACAGTGCTTACACTGTATGTTGTAGATAACTCCTGTTTTTTCTTCTTGGGCTACTGGGTTTTTTGGGTTACTTACAATGTTCTGAAGGGTTTTGGTTGGTTTATGTGCTACAGTGAAGCCATGTGGTTGTAACAGTCTAACATGGTAGTTTGTGGGACTAATTTAATTTGCCTGAAGATCTATTTAATTTGCCTGGAGATCTGAAGATCTATTTTTAACATGAGGTGAATAGCAACCTGGTGATACCTGCGTGACATATGCAGAAGGACATAGGGATGTCATGAAAATGCACACTTTGTCCTGGGATTAATGAATGTAACCGCCTGTCCCACATCCTGTTTCCTCAGCATCAAGGATGCTTCAACCTTTGCTTAGGTTCTATACTTCAAAGGGCATTCAGTTGATGGTTTCCAAAAATCATGCTATTATCACCGGCATCTTAATTATCCCATATGAGGAAGCAAATTAGGATGCATGGAAAGGCTCAAAGAAGGAATTGTAAATGCCTACCCACAATATTATTCCGCCCTGAGCAGAAAGAGTTGCTCAGTCATTACTCACCGCATAACCTGGCATGTATAGCCAGTTGCTACAATACATGCATAAACAATATAGATAGTGTGTAACTCCAAGCTAGAATAAACCTCTGCTGGCACAGTCTACGTCAGAGCTTTCCAAACTTTTCATGTTGGTGACACACTTTTTAGACATGCATCATTTCATAACACACTCTTACAGCAGGGCACAAGGCAGGCACTAGGACCTGCGTGGAATCACAGCAGGTTTGGAGGCAGCAAGGCACAAGGCAGGCACTAGGACCTGCGCGGAATCCTGGCAGGGCAGGTTTGGAGGCAGCAAGGCACAAGGCAGGCACTAGGACCTGAGTGGAATCACAGTAGGTTTGGAGGCAGCAGCAGCCACAACACACCCAGACACTGCAGCCGACACACTAACGCAGGGCTTTCCAAAGTGCCGCCGCTGGCGACACACCTGCCGGCGGCGACACGCGCGCGCACGGCGACAGCGCGAGGGGGCGTGCGGTGGCGCACGCGCGCACGGTGGCGGCGCGGGAGGGGCGTGCGGCGGCACGGGGGGCGTGCAGCGGCACGGGGGGCGTGCAGCGGCGTGCGCGTGCATGGCAGCCGCCGTGCACGCGCGCGCCGCTGCTTCCGGGTGGTGTGGCGACACACCACGCTGTGTGGCGACACACTTTTGTGTCGCGACACACAGTTTGGAAAGCTCTGCACTAACGTGTCCCGACACACAGTTTGGAAAGCTCTGGTCTATGTACCAGGAAAAAAAATTACTGCTTAATGGCTGTTGTGGGTCTTCCGGGCTGTGTGGCCGTGTTCTGGAAGTTGTGGTTTGTGGCAGATAGAGATTTCGCTTCTGTCTGTGCTCCTGCCCTCTGAAGATGCTGGCCACAGATTCTGGCGAAACGTTAGGAACCACAACTTCCAGAACACGGCCACACAGCCCGTAAGACCCACAACAGCCATCAAACTCCGGCCGTGAAAGCCTTCGACAATACAATTACTGCTTACTTTGTTATTCTTCGTTAATTATTATTTATATTTGTAAATTATTTTCAAATTATATCCCTTTTATTATTTAGACAGTTGGGGAACATCTCTTCATTCACTCACTCACACAGTTTTCTATGTTGGTTTTTGATGAAAACTTCAAAACAGATGGGCGGGTTGCAGGTACAAAGTCGCTGGGAGTCAGGCAGCATATAAATGTTGCTATTATTCCTACTATTGCGCCACAACCATGTGATTGAAGCCCCACACCTAAAAAAGGGTGAGGCTTTGATTGCATGGTGGTGGCTGCCATCTTGACTTTTTGGACCCCCCCCTGCAGGTCCCCCTGCTTATATAGTAGGGGGAGCAATATACAGTAAAACAAACAAACAAACAAACAAAATAACAAGGGAGGGAGGAAGGAAGGAGTAGCAGTTTTTGTGGTCTTGAGTATCAATTTTATGGACTTATGGTTTGCTTAGATTTGGTGGTCTGCAGTATCTTTTGAAAAATGTTAGAAAAGGGACAATCCAGTAGCCAACACCCAGGGAGGAAGTTTCAAAGTCTGAATATCACAGTGAGAAAGGCTGTATTTGAAGGAAAGAACCAATAAAGCTAATAACCATGCTCCAGATGGCCAGATAAGACCAACATTTGTTTGGGTCACGTTTTAATTGATCAACCAATCTATTTCTTAGAGTTCTACTTTCCCATCTGCAAGGATGCTTAAGATAAATAGCAAGAAAAAATTAAAATAAAAGCAAATTTAAAGGAATACCATTCAGACATAATGTAAAAGGCACACTAGGCCTGTACAAAAATTGAAAAGGTAGTGCTTTGCAGAGCATATTGGCACAAACAAAAGACCTCTTTCGGAAGGGTGCAACAGCTCGGCCCTTCGCGTGGCTCTCTCTCACTGCTGCTTTGCAGGCTGTCCCGTCTGTCTGCAGAGAGCTGCTTTACTCCACCGATGGTCCAAGTGGAAACGCTGCCTGTGCAGACAACCAGGGAGAAGCTTTTGAAGCAGCCATTGCAAAGGAAATGGTCGTAGTCCCCAGGGGGCTTGATAAGTTCTAAACCTCAAAAAGGGGTTGTTTTACTTGAAAGGGCAAAATGGTGACGTTTGCTTTTTGGAAAGGACCAGACATTTTATCTCCACTCAGCCTAGCGTCAACATGAGATCACCAGGCATCGCACATACCCCCACATCCCCGCCATGGCCTTTGGAGGCCAAACCAATTAAAAATTGGTCTCCAGCAGCACTAGGTGGTCTAGTTTAAACATTGTGCTACGCTATGGGCAGCTTCATACAATGTGGCAAGGGAGAAGCAGTACATTCCAAACTACAGTGGTTGTATTCACACAACAAGAGAAGCCAAAACCAAACAAACCATACAGTGACTTAGCATGACATGTGTAATCAAATCAAGTCAAGTTTATTACAGTAGTAACAATCTTACATTTATATACTGTATGTGTGTGTCTGTATATATATATATTCATTCTGTTATATATATAGTATATAACAGAAAAACAATTAATATGATACAATCTAAAATTAATTAAGAATAAAAATACTAAAATAAATCGAAATAAAATACTATTTTAAGACATTCTAAACCTAAGTAATGGTGCGGCATACCGTGCAGATGGTAGCACAAAACTGGGCAACTTGGGAGGATATTTTCGAGTCCTTGTTCGAAAGATGTAGCGTTAAATAGAAATCACACTTCCTGCCTAGATAGTGTGACGTGCGAATCCTGCCCATATATTGCAGCCATCTAAGTAGACTATGTTCAAGGGAGAGGCAGCTTTGGCTAAATCCAGAGGTGTCCTACTACATTTAGATTTTGAGGCACCAAGCTTTAGTAGTTCTCCACGGAGATAGTTTCTTTCAGAAAAAGAAAAAGAAAAGCAAGGATGAAAAATCTAGCTTGCATTTATTGGGGGAAAACCAATAACAATATCAGCTAATATTAATCTTCAGTCTCCATTCATCTGCCTTTTTCTCTGCCAAACAGAAACTCATTTACTTTAAGGTAAAGGTTTTCCCCTGCACAGTCGTGTCTGACTCTAGGGGGTGGTGCTCATCTCCGTTTGTTAGCCGAAGAGCCAGTGCTGTCTGAAGACGCTTCCGCGGTCATGTGGCCAGCATGACACACGCGGAACACTGTTACCATCCAACGGAAGTGGTACCTATTTATCTACTTGCATTTGCATGCTTTCAAATTGCTAGGGTGAGTGCGGGAGCTCACTCTGTCACCCTGCGCTTGGGACTCGAACCGCCGACCTTCCGATCAACAAGCCTGGTATCTTAACCACTGAGCCATCGCACCCCCTACTTTATGCTATGTCATTTACTTTATGCTATGTTAAAATTGCAGTCTGCTTTCATCATTCCCTAGACTTCACAGTTCTCAAATATTAGCCATTTAGTTCTTTGGATCAAAAGCGTGGTTCTAGACATCCATTCCTCAGCCAACGGAGTAGAATCATGATCCCAGAGCAGCAATTGGCCAGGTTCAAACCACACGCAGAAACAAAAATAAACTAGTCACTTTTAGATTTAGCATTGTATGTGAAGCTACTCAGAAGTGAAGCTACCCTTCTTATGGTCATATAGTCTTGTTGGGGTTTGTATATACCCAGGAATTTACAGTTAGATAAATTATACTGCAGAGGCTTGATATCTAGGTGAGAGAGGAATTATTCTGCAAGTCACCCACTTAGCAGCCATTGTTGTAGGGATGATGTGGAAGTAATGACTCATACTACAGGTGCTGATAGTTTAGTTGGGTGTGGTAGATAATGAGAGTGACCTATAGTGTGATTGGTCAGTTTGTATATATAAGCAGAAGAATCCTGTTATTGTTTCTTCTCGTTTGCTGTAACTTCATCGCTGTATCATTTGTTACCCGTGTGGAAGTGATCTGTAATACGTATGTATATAAAGTAAATAGGATATTTTATATAATCTCTGTTTGAGTGTCTATTTACTGCACAGTACGTGGATCACTGGTGTCTAGGAAGACGGATCAGGCCGTTCCACCCACGCACTCTGACAAGTCTTATATTATTTTTCTTGAGGGGGGGGGATAGGAACAGGCTGGTTTAATTTCAGCATTGAATATCAAATAATTTAGCTTGCCTTGGCACGTGAAAGAGGGCATCATTTGCTTCATTGCTTCAAGGAGCAAGATTTCTTGGGCCTCTTTTGATAAATGGAGCCAAATGACAGTTCAAGCCATACCATAGTTTAAAGGAAATAATGTTCAAAACACTATTAGAGGAACATCTAAACCACAGAATACATTTCTTAACTTCTTCCTTTTTTAATGCTTGGAGGACCTCAGTGTATAGAAGGTCACATAATTTTGTTAGAGCCATATAGAATTCTGTTGAATTCTACACTGTATAATACTACTACCTTGGAACATGCTGACCACAAAAGATGTCAAAAAATCCACATGGAAACTGTGCCTGCTGGGGTACATTCATTTCCTTATTTTGCCACAGAAGCATATATTATTTCAATTTTTTTAATGGTCCTGAACCATTGCACTGAAAGACTTACAACAAAGGCAATGATCATTCGATAAGATGTTGATTGACAAGTTAAGTGCAATCTGACCTTTCAAGGAACAGAAATTAATATCAAGAGCTTTTTCTGTTGCACCATCAAGTTACGCACATTAGTGAGGTATATTGGAATAGCTTCACTGCTTCCCAGATGGTATTCAAATAACCTTTTTTGCCAGCCCAATGTCTATCCCAGCTTTCCCCACCCTGCTGCCGTTCAACAATATCTCATCCTCCCTAGGCAGCACAATTATCAGCCACAATGCATGGGAGCAAGTGGCCTAATCCAAGGTTGCAGAAGGGTTGGGAAGCATGCCGGCACCTCATCCTTTTGCAACCAGAATTGTCTTAGTGAAGAAGTCGCACTAAGAAGCTCATGCTGCATTTCTTCCTTTTACGAGAACTAACCAGAGTTTCAGCAGGGGGCAGCATCAGACTGACCTTGTCTGCGTTTAGAAGCTAAGCTGGGTTGGGCCAGGGTAGTATTTGGATGGAACTGCCCGGAAAGAACAGTACTGCAGGGTAGACCTGGAAATGGAAAAAACATCCACAAGAAGGCAGTGGCGAGCCACTTTTATGTCCTTGCCAAAAGGCCTACAAGGAGGGCTCCATGAAGTTACCAGGGCTGAACCTTATCTGAAAGGGGACTTTACATCCTAACTTAAAAAAAATAAGTACTGTCATGCAATAGCTTCATGTCCTTTCTGCAATGGAACAGAATTAAGACAGTATAATTGTTTCTCAGAGGGACCAAAAAGATGCAAAAGGAAATCAAAACCAGCAAACTTGTCTTGCTACTTGCCTACTGCTGCTCCTGTTCCTTGGTTCATTGCTCCATGACTCATTGATTCATTTGTCTGTATCTAGCAGTCTTTCCTGGGTCTTGTTGGTTATGTTTCTATCACAAGGACGTTTCTTGCTTGCATAATAGACTCAAAGGGAGAGAGAGTCCCCCTTGCTCATGGTGTGGGTGGGAGAGGAAGATCAGACAGGGGGGAGGAAGGTCTTTTAAAACCTTTGTGTGAGTCATCTGTTCAGGACATTGATTATACCTGATTCCTGCATTGTTCTATTTTAAAACCATTTATAAATATAAAGGAATGTACAAAATCAGGAGTTGTACAGCACCTTAATGCCTCAGAAGCTTCCATGGATTATAGTCTATTTGATCAGATTTCTTTTTTTTTATCCATAAGTTTTATTAATTTTTAAAATACATATTAAAAGCTAATACAAAAGAAAAGAAATAGAAATACAAAGTAAGAAAAGGGAAAAGAAAAAGTGAAGTCAAAAAATAACAAACAAAGAAAATATAGAAAATAGATGTCCTCCAATTTATCCTTGAACTTTAAGTACAACAATTAACTTTAAATGTTAGTCCTTTATACAATACACAGAAACTTTTCTTTGTCATATACCCTTTGATTTCTATAATCCAATCTTCTGTTCTTCATATAGGTTTCGCCTTTCTTGATATCTTCCAACAATCCATCTCTGGTTTCTACTCCTTAGAATAGTAATCAAATGTTCATTGTTGCATCAATTAAATGTTTTCCATTTGCTCTTTCCATTTTTACATCTATATTTATATCTTCAATAAAGTCCAATTAGTATAACAAATAAAGGCCTTATCTACGTCTAATAAAATACAGTATATTCTGTTCATGTTATGACTATATATTCCATTAATACATAATCTAACATATTACATAACATAATACATAATATAGCAAAAATACAAAACCTAACATAACATATAACCTAATACATACAACATATTCTTGTAATAACCTACATTCTAATTCCATCTCATCATCTCATTGTCTTCTCATAAATGTGTCTCCAGAAAGAGTAATATATAATATCAACATATTTATTTATAATCTTGTATCTTACACTTAAAATATCATGTTTTTATGCATCTGTAAATTTCTCATATCTGTGCTTACTCTGTGTACAATACCAAATCCGCATTTTCATTCACCTTGCATTCCAAATCAATATCAATAAATCTCCTGTTTAGGTTATGCCAATATCACAATATGCAACTTGTTTATTTCTGTAACTCATGTGGGATATCAAAATGTTTATTTTGCCATATCTATCAATTTGCATATTAAAATCTTCCTGTCTCAGCTGCCACAATGTATTTATGCCCAAACATTTAATAGACCACTTCCTGTAAAATATCATAATCTTCTTCTGTACCAATACATTCAAAGTCCTCTTTCCCTGTTTCTCTACTGGTTCGAAAGGTCTTTCCTCTGTTTCTAAATCTGTCCCTTGTATCTTCTGTTCCTGAGCCACCAAAACTATTAATATACGTTCTATGGATTTCTTAATTTGCAAAAAATTTTTGCTGGTTTCTTCCTTAAAATCCTGAAGTACTGTGAGAAATACCATTATTTGTTGTTCAAAGCGTAATCAACTGCCGTAGTCAAAACAAAAAATTTTCTCAGGGAGCAAGGAACAGCTGTTCTATTATTTATCAATAATGTCTATTTCTTTAAGTGAGAAAAGCTTTTAAAGTAAGAGATGAAAAAATTCCACAGAGCAGTATTTCAAACAGTTTGTAAAAGGAAAGATGAAAATATATTCCAAATGAAAGATAGTCCTTTCTAAAAAAAAATAGAAAAAGAAAAAAAAAAAGGTAGAGAGGCACACATTCTCTATACTTTATTCTTTATTCTTCTTTATTCTTCAGGCTGCAAGCTGCTTAACCCAAACAAACAATTTCTCAAAAATTAGTTAGTTTGTCGAGTGAGAAATACCAACAAAGTCTCTTAAGTCCCAATTTCTCTGATACAAAAGAAAGGCAGAAAAATACAAAACTTGTTCACTATGTTGTCAAAATAAAATCTATCAAACTTCCACCAAAATTAATTATAGCAAAGAAAACACAAAATTAGCCAACATTTTGAACGAAGTCCAAAGATAAATTTTAGAATAATAAAAATGTACTAATCTAAAAAAGAAAACTAATATAAAGTGGTCTAAAAGCTGGCTGTCACTCTTGTGTCTCCCAAGAGACTTACGTTCTCTGCAGAGCTAGAATCCTCTTTCGGCCATTTCACTGCATCCACCCCCCGTTCTTCTCCGCGGTGGAAACAACAAAGAAAAACAGGAGTGGGCAATTACAATGGCTCTGTGAGCAATCTTCTGGTTCCCCCTTCTCCAGGGGGAAACTTCAGTGGTCTGTAGACCCCTGCAAACAAAATAGAAAGTTAGCCAGGTCTCAGAGCTCAGAGCTCTGAGAAACTCTGACTTGTCGAGTTGCCAGCCAGGCTTGGAGTATTTGATCAGATTTCTGACAGATGACCTCTTTCTAAACAACCAATTGTTCCTTGGGAAAGGGGAAGAGGGAAAAAGCCAACACTGGGGAGTTCAGAGACAGAGAGATGGAATTACTTTAGAGGTGAGAGACAGAGGGACATTAAACATGAATAAAGTGGTAGTTGTTGTTGTTCAGTCGTTTAGTCGTGTCCGACTGTTCGTGACCTCATGGACCATAGCACGCCAGGCCTTCCTGTCCTCCACTGCCTCCTGGAGTTTGCTCAAGTTCATGTTCATTGCATCGGTGATGCTATCTAACCATCTCATCTTCTGCCGTCCCCTTCTCCTTTTGCCTTCAGTCTTTCCCAGCATCAGGGTCTTTTCCAGGGAGTCCTCTCTTCGCATTAGGTGGCCAAAGTATTTGAGCTTCAGCTTCAGCATCTGTCCTTCCAATGAGCAGTCAGGGTTGATTTCCTTTAGGATTGACTGGTTTGACCTCCTTGCAGTCCAAGGGACTCTCAAGAGTCTTCTCCAGCACCACAGTTCGAAAGCATCAATTCTTCGGCGCTCAGCCTTCCTTATGGTCCAACTCTCACAGCCATACATTCCTACTGGAAAAACCATAGCTTTAACTATATGGACCTTTGTCGGCAAGGTGATGTCTCTGCTTTTTAATATGCTGTCTAGGTTTGCCATAGCTTTCCTCCCCTGGAGCAAGCGTCTTTTAATTTCATGGCTGCAGTCACCGTCTGCGGTGATCTTGGAGCCCAAGAAAATAAAATCTGTCACTGCTTCCATTTCTTCCCCTTTTATTTGCCAGGAAGTGATGGGGCCAGATGCCATGATCTGTCATGATGAGTAGAAGTAAGTGACAACAAAAGTCTTGTTTCCTATAATCATGTCAGTAAAAGGTTTAGGGACACCTGTGGCAAAAAGCAAGATTTCCAGAATAATGGCACGTGTTCGCATCCTGATGTCTGACGCAAATATGTAAGTTGGGGCATTTGCACGAAGATTTTCCAGCTGGGAGAGTCAGATGAAAAATAGGGCATTTAAACTTCCATAAAAATTATGCCTATTTTGTAGAAACTTGTAAAAAATAAGATCATAAGCAAGGGCAACTTTAACCCCTATGATTTTCAAAGACATTAGTTTGATGTAGGCTTAGTTTTTAGGCTCTAGTTCTTGAAAGACTGTGATTCTTTGCATGCTTACCTGGTCCTGATCATAGAAGGACTTCAGTTGCATAGAATTGCACAGAAGGGCACGGTGGCTCAGAGGGTAAGACACCAGGCTTGTCGATCGGAAGATCGCAAGTTCAGAGGTTCGAATCCCTAGCCCTGCGTGTGGAGTGAGCTCCCGCAGTAGCCCCAGCTCTTGCCAACCTAGCAATTCGAAAGCATGCAAATGCAAGTAGATGAATAGGTACCACTTCGGTGGGACGGAAACAGCGCTCCATGTGCATCATGCCGGCCACATGACCGTGGAAGCGTCTTCGAACAATGCTGGCTCTTTGGCTAACAAACGGAGATGAGCACCAGCCCCTAGAGTTGGACTCGACTGCACAAATGTGCGGGGGGAACCTTTACCTTTTTTATGGAACGTCTCTGGGCTCAACCTCTTAGATATTATTTAAATTAGTCAAGGAATATTCTCTTCCCCACACACAAAAAAGTACCACAACAAGAAACCTCCTATACAGTGCTGAACAAACAGCAGTGGCTGTAATTGCTAATGAAATAAAATGAACACTACTACTTCGTGCTCTGTGTTGGCATAATATGCCTACAGAGAATATGTCACAGGAGAGGAAGCATTTTCAGATTCCTGTTTATTTATTTAATTGTTTAAACAGCTCCCTTTATGAGTGTTCAGGGCAATTGACAATAAAATCATAAAGTGTTTAAACTAATATTTTTAAATAACTAAAGCAAAATAGATCTGTATTCACCAATCTGTTGTTGTTGTTCAGTTGTTTAGTCGTGTCCGACTCTTCGTGACCTCATGGACCATAGCACGCCAGGTCTTCCTGTCCCCCACTGCCTCCCGGAGTTTACTCAAGTTAATGTTCATTACATCGGTGATGCTATCTAACCATCTCATCCTCTGCCGTCCCCTTCTCCTTTTGCCTTCAGTCTTTCCCAGCATCAGGGTCTTTTCCAGGGAGTCCTCTCTTCGCATTAGGTGGCCAAAGTATTTGAGCTTCAGCTTCAGTATCTGTCCTTCCAATGAGCAGTCAGGGTTGATTTCCTTTAGGATTGACTGGTTTGACCTCCTTGCAGTCCAAGGGACTCTCAAGAGTCTTCTCCAGCACCACAGTTCGAAAGCATCAATTCTTCGGTGCTCAGCCTTCCTTATGGTCCAACTCTCACAGCCATACATTCCTACTGGAAAAACCATAGCTTTAACTATACGGACCTTTGTCGGCAAGGTGATGTCTCTGCTTTTTAATATGCTGTCTAGGTTTGCCATAGCTTTCCTCCCAAGGAGCAAGCGTCTTTTAATTTCATGGCTGCAGTCACCGTCTGCGGTGATCTTGGAGCCCAAGAAAATAAAATCTGTCACTGCTTCCATTTCTTCCCCTTCTATTTGCCAGGAAGTGATGGGACCAGATGCCATGATCTGGGTTTTTTTAATGTTGAGTTTCAAGCCAGCTTTTGCACTCTCCTCTTTCACCCTCATCAAGAGGCTCTTTAGTTCCTCTTCACTTTCTGCCATTAGGGTGGTATCGTCTGCATATCTGAGGTGGTTGATATTTCTCCCGGCAATCTTAACTCCGGCTTGTGATTCATCCAGCCCGGCATTTCTCATGATGTACTCTGCATATAAGTTAAATAAGCAGGGTGACAATATACAGCCTTGTCGTACTCCTTTCCCAATTTTGAACCAGTCGGTTGTTCCATGTCCGGTTCTAACTGTTGCTTCTTGACCCACATACAGGTTTCTCAGGAGACAGGTAAGGTGGTCTGGTACTCCCATCTCTTTAAGAATTTGCCACAGTTTGTTGCGATCCACACAATCAAAGGCTTTAGCGTAGTCAATGAAGCAGAAGTAGATGTTTTTCTGGAACTCTCTTGCTTTTTCCATGATCCAGCGAATCTGTATCACTAATCTAATACGGTTAACCAGGGTATTCTTGTGGAACATCGTATGAGTTGGAAATTGGGGACACATTACAATGAGTGTGCTCCTACTTGCGGGGGTGGTCCCAGAAAGCAGTATTGAATGGGCTTAGGTATCCTGCCTTGGGCTTAGGCAGGAGGTTGGATTAGAAGACCTCCAAGGTCCTTCCCAAACCTATGATTCCATGATTCCATGATTCTATGAATTGCCTCTATCCCCTCGAACAATGTTTCTCAACCTTGGCAACTTCAATATATGTGGATTTCAACTCCCAGAATTCTGGGAACTACCACCCATGAGGTCTCCATCTTGTCAGGATTCATTCTCAGTTTATTGGCCCTCATCCACCCCGTCACTGTATTCAGACATTGTTCCAGACATGCACACCCTCTGGGAATTCTGGGAGTTGAAGTCCACAAATCTTAAAGTTGCCAAGGCTGAGAAACACTGCCCTGGAAGTTCCCCTTGGGGTTGTTATTTCATCCCCAATCCTATTTAACATCAGAGGTGCTCATCAAGGGCTTTGGAGTTGGGTGTCAGGAATATACAGATGACACTAAGCACTACTTCATGAATCAGGAGAGGGTGTGCATGTCTGGAACAATGTCTGAATACAGCGATGGGGTGGATGAGGGCCAATAAACTGAGAATGAATCCTGACAAGATGGAGACCTCATGGGTGGTGGTTCCCAGATTTGAACCTGGGGAGCTTACCTGTTCCAAGTAGGGTTGTGCTCTCTCAGAAAGAAGAGGTACAGAGTTTGGGAGTGCTCCTAAAGCATCAGTGACATTAGAAGCATAAGTGCCCTCTGGGGCTAGGAGTGCTTATTGCTAGCCTTGGTTGACATGCCATCTACACCCTTTCCTGCCTAGCTATAATTGTTAAAAGCATGATGTCCTCCTCATCTTTTATGATAGGAAGCATCTTCAGACAGTGCTGGCTCTTTGGCTAAGAAACGGAGATGAGCACCGCCCCCTAGAGTCCTAAGCAACATCATTGGCGATCACTCGTAGCCGAGTAAGATTGTCTTCCAAAGGTAAAATTTTAACGGTGGATCCGTAAGTGGCTGTAAAGGCCAATTCTGGATCCGCACAACCTCCCACAGTGAGGGCATAGGTTTCCGGGTGGGAGACGGTCATGATGAGGGTTTGCCTGACGTGCCTTCCTTTTAGCTCTTTTCTCCTTTTCGCCCTGTACTCGTGCTTCTTCAAAGTCCATAGCGCCATTAATAAAGGATGACCTCCAATTGAAACGCTCATGAGTTAGGGCTTCCCAGTTCTCAATGCTGATATTACATTTTTTTAAATTAGCTTTGAGAGTATCTTTGAATCTCTTTTGCTGTCCACCAATATTCCGTTTTCCATTCTTAAGTTGGGAGTAAAGTAGCTGCTTTGGAAGACGATGGTCAGGCATTCGAACAACATGACCGGTCCAGCGAAGTTGATGTTGGATGATCATTGTTTCAATGCTGGTGGTTTTCGCTTCTTCTAATACGCTAACATTAGTCCGCCTATCTTCCCAAGTAATTTGCAGAATTTTTCGGAGGCAGCGTTGATGGAATATTTCAAGAAGTTGGAGGTGGCGTTTGTAGAGGGTCCATGTTTCACAGGCGTACAGAAGGGTTGGTAGTACAATGGCTTTGTAAACAAGCATTTTGGTCTCCCTGCGAATGTCCCGATCCTCAAACACTCTACGCTTCATTCGGGAGAAAGCTACACTCGCAGAGCTCAGGCGATGCTGAATTTCAGCGTCGATGTCGGCTTTTGTAGATAGATGGCTGCCGAGATAAGAAAAGTGATCGACATTTTCTAGTGACACACCTTTAAGCTGGATTGATGGCGCTGCGGAGGGATTGGTTCGAACTTGCTGGTAAAGCACTTTGGTTTTTTTTAATGTTAATCGAGAGGCCGAGTTTTTCATATGCTTCTGCAAAGATGTTTAGGATAGTTTGAAGATCTTCCTCGGAGTGTGCACAGACTACGTTATCATCAGCATATTGAAGTTCTATAACAGAAGTTGCAATTACCTTATTTTTTGCTTTCAGCCTACTAAGATTAAAAAGCTTTCCATCTGTTCGATATATAATTTCTACACCAGTAGGAAGTTTCTCTTCAACAAGGTGCATAATCATAGCGATGAAGATAGCGAATAAGGTTGGAGCAATAACACATCCCTGTTTAACGCCGGATTCCACTTTAAATGGATCACTTTGAGAGCCACTGTTATTCAGGATTGTTGCCATCATGTCGTCATGGAGTAACCGCAAGATGTTCACAAATTTATCAGGGCATCCAATTTTCAGAAGGATGGTCCAGAGAGCAGTACGATTTACAGTATCAAAAGCTTTAGTCAGATCAATAAACGCCATGTACAGAGGGTGGTTTTGCTCCTTGCATTTTTCTTGAAGCTGTCGTGCAGTGAAGATCATATCCACTGTTCCCCTGGAAGGGCGGAAGCCATTTTGCGTTTCAGGGAGGATGTCTTCTGATACAGATAGGAGACGGTTTGCAATGATCTTTGCCAGGATTTTGCCTGCTGTGGCTAGAAGGGAGATGCCTCGATAGTTTCCACAGTCTGTTCTATCACCCTTTTTAAAGAGAGTGATAATTATGGCATCCCTAAAGTCTGCTGGAATCTCCTCCCTCATCCAGATTTTTTCGATGAGCTTATGAAGTTGTTGTGTAAGTTCAGGCCCGCCTTCTTTAAAGACTTCAGCAGGAATCCCATCAGGTCCACTAGCTTTGTTATTTTTCATTTGTTTAGTGGCTTTGCTGACTTCCTCCAAACTAGGGGGTACTGCAAGCTCATTTCTTATTTGTTTTTGTGGGATTTGCAAGAAGACTTCGTCAGCCACAGTAGAGTGACGATTAAGGAGATTGTAGTAATGCTCTTTCCAGCGCAGTGCAATAGACTCTTTGTCCTTTAGAAGTTTAGCACCATCTACTGAGCGTAAGGGATTTGTACCATGGTTTGTTGGTCCATAGATGGCCTTTATGGCATTAAAAAAGCCCCGTGCATCATGAGCATCTGCAAAATGTTGGGTTTCTTGGGCTTTTTTTATCCACCATATGTTCTTAAGTTCTCTAGTTCTTCTTTGGACTTCTGCCTTTGCACTGGCGTAGATTTTTTTCTTAACGGCACAGTTAATATCTTTTTGCCATATCTGGAAGGCTTTCCTTTTCTTGTCAATAATATGTTCAATCTCACTATCGTTCTCATCAAACCAGTCCTGATGTCTCTTAGTCTGGTATCCGATAGTTTGTTCACAGGCTGAAATAATGGAAGTCTTCAATTTAATCCAGTGTTCCTCAACATTTTCAGGAATTTCCATAGGCAGATGTTCCTTGAGAGTTGATTGAAAGCAAGCTCGTTTAATAGGATCTTGAAGGGCCAGTGTATTCATTTTACGCCTTGGTTTTCTTCCTTGGAGCCTACGATGAGGGACAATCTTTATGGCCATCGTGGATCGAATTAATCGATGGTCTGTCCAGCAGTCATCGGCGCTCGTCATGGCTCTGGTGAGAAGTACATCACGGCGATCTCTAGCACGGACAATTACATAATCTAAAAGATGCCAGTGCTTCGACCGTGGGTGCTTCCATGATGTTTTAAATTTATTTTTCTGGCGAAAGAGTGTGTTAGTAATGACAAGGTTATGCTCTGCACATTTAGTCAGAAGTAAGATTCCATTCGTGTTGCTGTTGTCAACTCCTTCTTTCCCAATGATCCCTGGCCACAAATCAAAATCACGCCCAACTCTTGCATTGAAATCGCCCAGGAGGATAATTTTATCCTCCTTTGGTATCTCTGATAAGATGGTGTCCAGCTGGGTATAAAATTTTTCCTTGATATCCTCATCTGCATCTAGTGTTGGTGCGTAAGCACTTAGGATAGTTGCCTGTTGGTTTTTGGCGAGTTTTATTCGGAGAATTGAGAGTCGTTCGTTAATCCCAGTGGGAACTTCTGACAAGAGCTTCACAAGGTCGTTTTTGATAGCAAAGCCTACCCCATGTATTCGTCGTTCTTGTTCAGGCAGTCCTTTCCAAAAGAAGGTATAACCTCCTTTTTCTTCCTTCAACTGTCCTTCTCCTGCTCTTCGAGTTTCTTGGAGTGCTGCTATATCAATATTAAAACGTCTCAGCTCCCTTGCAATAATGGCAGTCCTACGTTCAGGTCGTTCACTATCCATATTGTCTTGCAGTGTCCGTATATTCCATGTTCCAAAATTCATGTGTTTTTTACGACCGCTAGATGGTGACCCCACTGGTCGCGGTAATCCAGTCAGGGAGAAAATGAGGCAGACTATGTTTAGGGCACCTTTTCTAGCCCCCTCCCCATATGGGGTGAGCAGAGTGGATCCTAAATAGGGCTGCTCAGTCGTGGATACAGCTGCCGAACTACTCAACTGCCTCGATCCTTGAGTCAGGGCGACTGAATCCGTATCCACCGCCCATGTGCTGGTCCATGACTAGGAGCTTCCGGATTTCACAGTCCTGCCCCCGTTGCCATTCGTCAGTCGCCATGGGACTTTTGGTTGTTTTGGGTTTGGTGTGGTTGGAAGACGCCTGTGCGTGAATTTGTTTTATGTGTGGAGATCGGTGCACAACGATCAGCACACAACCTTCACAGAAAAAGGCTCTAATCCAATGGCATGGATACCATGACGATTGGTGACCTTTTGTCTGCTGCAGCCTTCATCCGCCTTCACAGCCGTTGTAACAATACACCTTGTTATCTTCCGCCTGTTCTGCCGTTGAGGACTTTCTTGGATCGTTCTTTGTCTGGTTCCTCCCCCTGGACCTTACCGCCATGGGTGACCCTGCCAGGAGTACATGACTCCCGACGGCTTCGCTCACAGGGTTCATTGGGAACACACAAGCCCACTCACCACAACAAGGTGACGATCCAGCGAGTCACTAAGCAACATACAACCAGGATATCTATCAGATTCTTTTTGCCATGATAGATCTACTCAGACACAAAGATCATCAGGAGAGGTCCTGTTATATGAAGTGAGAACTGCTGAATGCCTTCTGGCAGCTACTAATGTCATGCCTTAACTGTGGTTGCACGACCCTTGGGAATGCTCTTCTCCCTGAAATTCGGGAATGACATACCATAGCAAGCTTTTAGGTGCCTGTTGAAAACTTGCTCTTCACCTAAACTTTCTGGTATTAAGCTTTAAGTGAATGTGCCATATTAAACACTATTTTATATTGCTTTAATTGTTTGAGAATGTATTTTATTGCTGTTTGAATTGCTATGATCCAGGTGGAATGGTGCTTCTAAGATTCATTCTAGCCATGCACACTGGCAGGATACTGAATATAAGAGGGATACTCCTACCCCATCCGGCCTACAACGAGGCTATCTACTAAGCTGATCAGGTGGTTTCCAGTGCAAAATCAAGTATGATCCCAGATTGAAAAAGATCAGATAACTCTGTAATAAGGATTTTCAGTGATCTAGAGTACCTGTACATTGGATACCAGCTTTGTACACGATGAAGTATTAAAGCAAGTCACTTAATAAAATGCGAATATATTATACGCGGATGAGAGTTTGTAAGTACTGTGAAGCCAAGACATAGAAATGAAGATTCAAATAGAGTTTCAGAAAAGCAGGAATTGATCTTGATCAATAAAAATGAAATTGATGGATAAAAATGAAGAATCAGGTGTTGGCTGATGTTACACATCATCCTAAACCCTGGCTTAAATGGCATTTGTTGAAAACATTACAATTGGGCAAAAGTGAAACTTTGGGCCCTGTTTTGAAGAGTTTGGGAAGTTTTACAGGATTTTGAGATGAAATTAGCACTCTTATTTTAATTTTAAAAGGAAGGACAATGGCACCCAAACTGAGCTTTTTACTTGCTGAATTTTGATGGTTTGACTTGGGGTAGTCTTGAAGCTGCAAACATGGGAAGCTGTACATAAGCTGTGCATGTGTGTCCTGATTTAGGGCATAACACAATTTCTCTTCACTTCTTTAAAAGAAGCAGAAGAAATGGATCTTCTTTAGAGCATCCACAAAATATTAATTATGGTCTTTTTCTTTGTGTTGAACATAAGGCCTTTGTGATTTTGCAGCCTGTTGCTGTAGAATTTGCTCCTCTGATTTGGATGCAACTGTCTCTAATGGCAGGAAATCCTGGGTCATAACAAGAAGGAGGCGTTGTGATGGTCCCCGTGCCAGGATCTTAACTTAAGAAATTCTCCAGACAATTCGTCAGAATGCTAAAAGAATTCATTTATTAAAATACGGCTACATGGAACGGCTGCAAAGCTCTGAATACCGGATTTGGCGCCAAGCATTCAAAGTTAAGAACATCCCTCTGACTTCATCCCTTGTTAGTTTCAAAACAACCGTTTTCCCACTCTTGATCTTCCCCCCTCCCAACTTGTTAAGTTTAATGAGCCTCCAGGTGTCTTATCAGTGTCCTTAGTTTTTCCCCAGTCAGCGAAGGAATGTGAGGGAGGCGGTTTTCTTGGGTGCAAAGTAGCTGGCTACAAAGCAGGCTGACACGAGTCGGCTTCTATACACGTGTTGGTTCAAATACATGGCAGGCAAGCAAAGCAAGTCTGACAGGCGTCATCTTGCACTTTTTATACTCAAGGGGAGCCAAGTAGACACACACAAAGTATTTCTCGCTCCTGGACTTCCGAAAAAAACTTAAAACCTGGCTTTGTCAACATGCCTGGAGTGGGAAGGATAGTGGTCACCCTTGGGGATGGCTAGCTCCCTAGAATGGCCCCAGAGTGGCCCTTTTAATCATGGACTGAAGAAGAACCTCTGCCATCTGGATTTTATTACATTTTATTACATTTTACAATTTTATTAGTTTTATATCCATCTTGCTGTATTTATAATTGTATTTTAATTAATTGTGTTTTTATTGTAAACCGCCCAGAGTCCCTCTCCCGGGGGAGATGGGCGGTGATAAATTAGATGATAGATAGATAGATAGATAGATAGATAGATAGATGATAGATAGATAGATAGATGATAGATAGAGATAGATAGATGATAGATAGATAGATGATAGATAGATAGATAGATAGAGATAGATAGATGATAGATAGATAGATAGATAGATAGATAGATAGATAGATAGATAGATAGAGATAGATAGATAGAGATAGATAGATAGAGATAGATAGATGATAGATAGATAGATAGATAGATAGATGATAGATAGATAGATAGATAGATAGATAGATAGAGATAGATAGATGATAGATAGATAGATAGATAGATAGATAGATAGATAGAGATAGATAGATGATAGATAGATAGATAGATAGATAGATAGAGATAGATAGATAGATAGATGATAGATAGATAGATAGATTGATAGAGATAGATAGATAGATAGATAGATAGAGATAGATAGATAGATAGATGATTGATAGATAGATAGATAGATAGATAGATGATAGATAGATGATAGATAGATAGATAGATAGATAGATAGATAGATAGATAGATAGATAGATGATAGATAGATAGAGATAGATAGATGATAGATAGATGATAGATAGATAGATAGATAGATAGAGATAGATAGATAGATAGATAGATAGATAGATAGATAGATAGATAGATAGAGATAGATAGATGATAGATAGATGATAGATAGATAGATAGATAGATAGATAGATAGAGATATTTTCTACAAGCCCTTTAAAGGCTTAAGAGACAAAGGGTAGAAACAAGAACACAGTATTACATGGGCTGATGCCAAACACCTGGATTATCTATTAGCAACAATTATTTAGGAGAAGACCCCTGGGATTTTGAGAGGAGGTCAGGGATAATAAGAGCTGATTTAAAACTTATTTGCTATAGAAAAATCTCCTCCTTTGGTGGGTAAAAAGAAAAGCCCTCTTGGCCAAAAAGGTTCATTTTTTGAGTCAAGCTTGATTCTTTAGTGACTTCATGGACACACCCTGGCAAGTCCGAGGTAGAAAGAGAGCACATATGTTAATCAGTTTAATCCTCCCCACTCACATGAAACCATTCCATTTGCGCTAATCATCTTAGCCTAAGCAATGGCTGAATCTCTGCAGTTTGTTTTAGAAAGCATACAAACCATGGTGTAATATAAGAGCAATGAGCCATGTTCTACGCATGACAGCTCCTGTGAGTCAAGCCAAACCCTTGGGAATTGTTGATTCAGTGTTGACCCTGCAAGCTGCAAGACCTTAGATCTCCTTTCTCCGACAGGCCTGCCTGCTTCCTGTCACCTCTGCACACTTAGGAAAGCACCAGATCTTCCAGTCAAAGCCATTTGACATACTCTTGTGTGGGGTGTGTCAGATTTCTCGTATGAAATTGGAAAATTGGGTTTCTCTACAAAGCAAAAGTGTTTTGGCAAATTGCATCCTTTACAAAGCAAAGGCTTCTCATGGTGACGTGAAGTGCAGGTGCAAGATAACAACGGTCACGTGTGTATTGTTATGACTAGTGCCCACACAAGCAATGGGACCTTCCCATGAGAACAATGTCACCTGAATCCTTCCGTGGAAAGCCTGCTCCAGGGGGAGCAGAAGGGGGGAGGAAATCACGTGCTCGCTTAGATGCAGCACTGCTACCCAATAGCAGGTCATGCTATGTGCTTTAGGCCTAATGCTTTAGGCCTGGTGTGTGTCACAGCTACCATCCAGCCAATCAGAAAGCTAGAAGAACTGAATATACAACCATGCAAAATGGTGTTCTATGCTTCTTGATTTCTAGTGTCTTTTAGCCATGTAGTTCTTCACGTGTTCACTTCCCGTGGACTGGGCAGAGTGAGCTATGCCTGGCTTTGGGTATAGGCCGTGGCAGGAACTCTGGCCCTGGGATCAATACACGGAACTCTGCTTATAAGTTTGTTTTTGTTTTTCCTTTGACAATGCTGTACCATGTATATTCAACTTTCCTTTTTGCGATAATGTGATTGTATATACATTATTGCCTTATGCTACCAGTAAACACTGTTAGCCCTACAAGCTGCATTCTTGTCTGTTTATTCTCAAGCCTCGAGTTTTTTCCCTTTAAGCCAGCGTATATCCCATCAGGGTGCCGCAGGAAGGGATAGTTCCTCATGGGGGTGGCTTGTCCCTTAATCCTAAAAAGTCCTCCCTTTATTATTCTTTCATCCATCTGGATTTTATTTTTATAATTATTTATTATTAATTGTATGAATTGATGTTTTATATTGTATGTTCTATTTTCAGCTGGTCCAGAATGCAGCTGCGCGGGCAGTTATGGGTGCGATAAGATCAGCTCATGTAACACCACTGCTGCGCGAGCTGCATTGGGTACCAGTTTGCTTCCAGGTACAATTCAAGGTGTTGGTTATCACCTTTAAAGCCCTACATGGCATGGGGCCAGGGTACCTGAGGGACCGTCTCATCCCGATTATATCTACCCACACCACCTGGTCATGCAGAGAGGGCATGCTTCGGACCCCATCAATGAAGGAATTTCATTTGGCGGGGTCCAGGAGACGTGCCTTCTCTGCGGTAGCACCCGCCTTGTGGAATATCTTGCCCCCGGAGGTGAGACAGGCCCCTTCACTCCTGGCCTTCAGAAAGTCTTTAAAGACTTGGTTCTGCCGCCTTGCTTGGGACAAAGGAGGTAATAGTTCCTCCTGGGGGTGGTTAGCCCCGTAATACCCTCCTTTTTTAAGAATCCTCTGGATTCTTATCTATTTATTATTATATTGTATTTTTAAGTGTGTAGGTTTTTAATATTAATTTTAATGTTGTAAACCGCCCAGAGTCTACAGTTGTGGAGATGGGTGGTGATAAATTCGAAAAATAAATAAATAAATAAATAAATAAATAAATAAATAAATAAATTTCGTGACACACTCTTACAGCAGGGCACAAGGCAGGCACTAGGACCTGTGCGGAATCCTGGCAGGGCAGGTTTGGAGGCAGCAAGGCACAAGGCAGGCATTAGGACCTGCGCGGAATCCTGGCAGGGCTAGGAGGCAGCAGCAGCAGCAGCAACACACCCAGACACTGCAGCTGACACACTAACGTGTCCCGACACACAGTTTGGAAAGCTCTGCTCTATACTGTAGGACCGAAGCACCTCAGACTCTTGTTTCGTACTGGTCACTCTTGGTATTCATTCATGCAGCACCCATTCATTCTTAATGCTGTCTCAATTTCCTTTGAAGTTTCTCCTGACAAAGCCAATTCTCACTGACCTGTTAACAAAGAGGGCAGAAGCACACTCTTGCGCACATCCATTTTTCTTCCAACAAACAGATTGCATACTACTCACTACCTTTCTTTCTGCATTTGCTTGCCTTAAAATTTCTCCACCATATTTAATGAATATTCTACCAAAATATACACATTTATCTACTTGATTGGGTTTTTTTTTTGCCATTTATGTATAATTCCTCATTCCATTTTCTTTGTAAGACGTTTATCCTTCCTTTTTAGATCCATATTTCTTGTTCCATCATACCATCTACAAATCATTCAGTTCTCAGCCAACAACACTGCAGCATCTGTATACAGTAGTTCACATATGTTTACATCCCCAACCGACACACTTCTAATGCCACCACAAGCATTCCTTATACATTTATCCAGAATACATTAAACAACCAAGGGGATACCATATAAACCCATTTTACTCTCTCCTCAGGGTAAGCCATTCAGTAAGCGTTCCATTTATTCTTGTGAATGATTTAGTTCCATCATGTAGATGAGGGGGTTTCAAATGTTTCAGGCCAAGGAACCTGTTCATTTAAAAAAAAATAAAATCCCAGAATCCTTGATCGAGAGGCAAAGCTGTAGTGATAGAAAATTGGCTGTTGAACATCCTGATATAGATGATAGTAGAATTCCATATTCTAATCATGTTTTTCATACTTCAGTAATATTGCCAAGATCATTTCACATGGTTAGCATGTCTTTACCTGCTTTTGCTAAACTCTGTCATTATCATTAATGAATTGTATGTCAGTGAAATCAAAACTCATCAGGCTACCATGTACACAAATGCATTTTATTTGGATTAACATAAAGCAAAAATAATGCTTACAGTAGAATTAAGAGATTGAAGAGATTACTCATTTTCCATTGAACTTTTTAAAGAATCATGAATAAGATAGTCATTACTTTGAAGAAAATCTTCGCTTCAAAGCTTTGACAGAATTTTAGTCTGCTTATTGTAGTTAATATCCTCTTTTTGAAAATATGCACACCAGTTGGTTCTGTCCAGTAATGGCTACACACAAGCAGAAAGTGATTAATCTCATGCAAATAAACTTTTTTTACTTTCTATGTACCCACCAGAGCTCCGCACACCACAAACATACCAGAAGCCCCCTGCTCCCATGAGTTAGTGGTGTGTAGGGCGAGAGACCGGAACCCTCAATATATTGAATTATTGTGTGGCTGATGAAGCCTTCTAAAGCAGCATACTGTATTTATCAATTGTTTAAAGTTCGACTTGTACTTTTCTCAGGAGGTGTGTCTTCTCTTTCTCTTTTTCTGGGCATTCTCACAAATTGCCTTTGGGGCATTTTGAAACTACTCTGGATGAGCTACTTGCCTGCACCGCTTTGGCTTGTTCGGAGGAGTAAGTTGGCTCTGGCACTAGCCCGCTTATTTGAAAACAGAGCTAAAACTGGAGTCTTTTCTGCAATCCTTGGATGAACAGAGCTTGTGGGCAGTTTGTGTTCTCATTAGCAGGAACTCCTGCCTTACCCCCATAGTATGCATTCCTCTCTCTCTCTCTCCAACCACCTGTAAATATAATGTAGTTAGGGGTACTGGGCTAAGCGCACAGCTCTGAAATGACTTATCCTCCCCTCTCAGCTTCAAATATGACAAAGGAAAGGTATCCAGGTCTTTGGATATTTCCATTTTGCAAAACATGTCCAATGCATAACTTCCTACCACAGTGATGTGGATGTAGCGGAGAAGGGAAGAGTAGCATTTTTTACACTAGGGAAGGACTTGCTCTAGCTTAATAACTTAATGATCATTTTTATACTCTGTCATTGGTCAGCTGGAAGAAACCCTGATTGGCTCATAATCTCTGCATCCTCTCAGTATCCCAAGGGAGTGAAGGAAAAGAGATTGAGCAGTAGAAACAGTGCCACGTGGAAATGCCACTTGCATTATAGAGCAACACCCTCTTTTTTCTTTTATTGGAACGACGTTTCCCACCAGTGACTTTGGAGATCAATCTTCACTATGATTATGAATCAGGTGGCTCAATGATTTAACTTCATATAAGGTTAAGTAAGGTTCTCCTTGGCTTCAACCATACTCAACTTACCTCTATACTTACAGCTATGATACATACAGGAATATTTCAGGTGTTCAGACAATACAGGGAAAGGTATTAGTTCTATACAGCCCATCCATTTGCTTATTGATTTCAAGCATAATAGTGCTGCTAATATTTAACACTACAGAAGGAGTTTAAAGTCAGGCTGATTTTTAAATACCATTCTGTCATAATATATGCTGAACGTCTATTAATGTTAACATTCAGAAATGTTTTCTTGTCACTTTGAAATTGGAAGGTGAGGCTACATCAGATCTGAAGAGATTCTTATGAAGATTAACTGAAATGGTGCTATGGGGTGGACACCCTTTCATCCCACCCGGAACTAAGCTTGCATAGATTTAACATTTTTATAAGATTCTGTAAGAATATGCTTTCATCTTATTTGGCAAGTACCCATTTTAACTGAAGAATGTGAACTTAATCTATGCCTGCTTGAAACTCATTATGTATACTGCTTCTGTATAATTGCCAAGAAAACAACATAGACTTGCCTTTGTACTCACCAGGAGCTAAGTTGTGACTCAAGGAAACCTTTACCTTTTAATGCCAGTTTGGGAGACTACAAACCTTAAATAGGGCCTCAAATAAGTTTAAATAAAAATAAATACCCTTTTTGTCTGCTGGGCAATGTTTGTTTCCATATACCTCTGTGATCTCTCAAATTCTCAAAAAGTAGCAACACTTTATTGTGCTCGAACAAAGACTTGGGGAAATGTTGGTGATTATGAACTGAAGCAGTCATGCGTGGGTAAGTGAAATAAAAGTCTTTCCTGTTTAAATCACCCAATATGTCATTCTGTGCATATCAGGGCTACGGTTTAGGGTAATGGATGCATTTGCATGGAATGGTCAGCCAGAGTTCTTCATTCTTATCCTTGAACATGCAGGGCACTGGAATAAGCTGTTGTAATTGCTCTTGCTGCTCCTTCTCCTCATGGACATGACTAACAAACGTAGGTCAAACGAACTGGAAACCATGTTCAGAACCAAATAGGAAAACAATTTTTTTTGGCCAGGTATTAGGTAACATTCTTTTCACCATTGATTTATTGTAATACATTCTACAGATGAGGCTGCCCTTGAAGACTACCTGGAAACTTCAGTGAATCCAAAATGTGCTACCAGACATTCTGGGTACTGATATATTATGCTGTTACTGCAGAAGCTACAGAGGTTACCACTATATTATCAAATGCAATTCAAGGTGCTGGTTGCTATGCATAAAGTCCAATGGGGCTTGGGATGTGGTATCTAAGAGACCACTCTTTTCAGATAGATTCTCTCTGCCCAGTCTGGATGACATGGGAGGGCCTGCTGAAGGGCCTCCCTCCTTTTGCATGGTAGTCATTCTTTGTGGGGGTTCCTCTCCTATGGAACAGCTTGCCTTACAAGGGGAGGGTGACTTTTGTAGGAATTCTGGGATGCTAATAACAGAACTCCACACAGCTTCTTATTAGTATATAGCAGAGCAGAAGCGTTCCCATAAACTTGCACAAGGCTTAATCAGTTCAAAAAAACACAAAATAAACACACTTCATACGTTAATGTAAAGTAACATAAAAAGAGCTTACAGTTTTATTGTAACTCACAGTTTCTTAGTAGAAACGGTCCATGCGTGCAAGCAATAGGTTCTGACAAGACCCACATGCTTCTTAATGTGGCCCACCTGAATGGAAGTGTGAGCAACATGGACAGCCATAGCTGTCCATCCTCCTTGGTAGGAGATTCAAACAGGAAAGAGGAGAAGAGAAGGGAACAGGAACAGGAAATTGGGATTCAGCCCCTCCCACACAAAGCAAGTAAGATTAGGTTACAGCAGAGGCTGCCTCCTCCTTCAAGCTTGTGTGAGACGTGCTTGGTTGAAACCCGATATCTCTAACAACTTTCCCAGGTCTAATGGAAATCTCACTTTTTCAGAAAATCTTTGGAGAATGGTTGTATATAATCATCTATACCAAAGTGCTTGGCATTAGTGCTATCTGTATTATTATTATTATTATTATTATTATTATTATTATTATTATTATTAATATTGACCTTCTAGAGTCCCTTGGATGATTGATTGATTGATTGAGCAACAATAAGTGAAGCTGGATAAACACTGCCTGGTAAGTTGTCTACCATTTCCAGAACAGTCAACATGGCAAGGAGGTGGATTGTTTCAGAGGGACATTTGGCCAAGTTTCTCCCACAAAACCTAAAATGAACAGTGGTCTTCTGAAACTCCACATTCAGGCAAAATATATATCTAGTTCAGAGCTTTCCAAGCTGTGTGTCGCGACACAAAAGTGTGTCGCCCCACACAGTGTGGTGTGTCGCCACACCACTCGGAAGCGGCGGCGCGTGCACGGCGGCAGCGGCAGTGGCGCGGGATCAGTACTTCCGCATTTTAGCGGAGGCTGCCACTGCCGCCACTGCCGTGAGCGCGTGCGCTGCCGCACGCCCCCCCCACGCCGTGCGCACGTGCGCCGCCGCGCCCCTCCCTGCGCTGCTGCTGTGCGCGCGCGCGCCGCTGCATGCCTCCCCACGCTGCTGCTGTGCGCGCACGCGCCGCCGCACACCTCCCCGCGCTGCTGCTGTGCGCGCGCGCTGCCGCACGCCTCCCCGCGCCGCTGCCGTGCGCGCGCGCGCCACTGCTGCGCTGCCGCCACCGCTTGTGTGTCGCCAGCGGCGGCACTTTGGAAAGCCCTGATCTAGTTAGTGGTGCTAAGAAGCTAATAATAACAAGCATGCCATCTTCCAAGTCTTCTGAGGCATGGAGCTGTCTGCTTGGCAAAGGGGCCATTGGATATGGCTGGGCTGATCCAAACTACCTCTTTGCCCAAGGCAGAGAAGGAAAAGATAATTGTCCAGCCTCCCCTCGGCATCCTAATGCAGCACTCAAGATTAATTTAATTATTTTGGCACTAGGTATAACAGCAACCATGGGGCGTGGTGGCTCAGCGGGTAAGACGCCAGGCTTGTCAATCAGAAGATCGCAAGTTTGGAGGTTCGAATCCCAAGTCCCATGTGATGCAGTGAGCTCCCGCACTAGCCCCAGCTCTTGCCAACCTAGCAATTTGAAAGTATGCAAATGCAAGTAGGTTAATAGGTACCACTTCAGTGGGAAGGTAACAGCGTTCCGTGTGCGTCATGCTGGCTACATGACCGTGGAAGTGTCTTCAGACAACACCGGCTCTTCGGCTAACAAACGGAGATGAGCACCGGCCCCTAGAGTCGGACACGACTGCACAAATGTGCGGGGGGAACCTTTACTTTACTATAACAGCAACCATTTACATTTCTAGTCTTTTTGTGACAACCCAGTGTCTAAAGCAGCTGTCTTTTGTCTAGGTTGCCCAGGGATGAATCTTGAGCCAGTTCTAGTACTGTTATTGTACTACAATAATAAATCAATAGAAGCAATGTTCAGTCAATCTGTGTGTGACCACATTGCATATAAAAAGCTTAGGTTTCAATTATAAAAATATAACTTAAAACTGTCCTGACCCAGAATAAATTTAGACACACAAAGATGCTCTCAAAGTAAATAGAATACACACTATGTTGTTTCCATCAATTCAATATTCATATTTTTACTTAATATCATTGCAACTTTGTTTGTTGTTTATTCGTTCAGTCGTTTCCGACTCTTCGTGACTTCATGGACCAGTCCACGCCAGAGCTTTCTGTCGGCCGTCACCATCCCCAGCTCCCCAATGGTTGAGTCCGTCACCTCCAGAATACCATCCATCCATCTTGCCCTTGGTCGGCCCCTCTTCCTTTTGCCTTCCACTTTTCCTAGCATCAGCTTCTTCTCCAGGGTATCCTGTCTTCTCATTATGTGGCCAAAGTACTTCAGTTTCGCCTTTAATATCATTCCCTCAAGTGAGCAGTCTGGCTTGATTTCCTGGAGTATGGACTGGTTTGATCTTCTTGCAGTCCAAGGCACTCTCAGAATTTTCCTCCAACACCACAGTTCAAAAGCATCTATCTTCCTTTGCTCAGCCTTCCTTATGGTCCAGCTCTCGCAGCCATAGGTTACTACAGGGAATACCATTGCTTTAACTATGCGGACCTTTGTTGTCAGTGTGATGTCTCTGCTCTTAACTATTTTATTGAGATTTGTCATTGCTCTCCTCCCAAGAAGTAGACGTCTTCTGATTTCCTGGCTGCAGTCAGCGTCTGCAGTAATTTTTGCGTCTAGAAATACAAAGTCCGTCACTGCCTCCACATTTTCTCCCTCTATTTGCCAGTCATCAATCAAGCTGGTTGCCATAATCTTGATTTTTTTGAGGTTTAACTGCAACCCAGCTTTTGCACTTTCTTCTTTCACTTTTGTCATAAGGCTCCTCAGCTCCTCCTTGCTTTCAGCCATCAAAGTGGTATCATCTGCATATCTGAGATTGTTAATGTTTCTTCCAGCGATTTTAACTCCAGCCTTGGATTCCTCAAGCCCAGCATGTCGCATGATGTGTTCTGCGTACAGGTTGAATAGGTAGGGTGAGAGTATACAACCCTGCCGTACTCCTTTCCCAATCTTAAACCAGTCCGTTGTTCCGTGCTCTGTTCTTACTGTTGCTACTTGGTCGTTATACAGATTCCTCAGGAGGCAGACAAGATGACGTGGTATCCCCATACCACCAAGAACTTGCCACAATTTGTTATGATCCACACAGTCAAAGGCTTTAGAATAGTCAATAAAACAGAAATAGATGTTTTTCTGAAACTCCCTGGCTTTCTCCATTATCCAGCGGATATTGGCAATTTGGTCTCTAGTTCCTCTGCCTTTTCTAAACCCAGCTTGTACATCTGGCAATTCTCGCTCCATGAATTGCTGGAGTCTACCTTGCAAGATCTTGAGCATTACCTTCCTGGCATGTGAAATAAGTGCCACTGTTCGATAGTTTGAACATTCTTTAGTGCTTCCCTTTTTTGGTATGGGGATATAAGTTGATTTTTTCCAATCTGATGGCCATTCTTGTGTTTTCCAAATTTGCTGGCATATGGCATGCATCACCTTGACAGCATCATCTTGCAAGATTTTAAACAGTTCAGCTGGGATACCGTCGTCTCCTGCTGCCTTGTTATTAGCAATGCTTCTTAAGGCCCATTCAACCTCACTCTTCAGGATGTCTGGCTCTAACTCACTGACCACACCATCAAAGCTATCTCCAATATTATTATCCTTCCTATACAGATCTTCCGTATATTCTTGCCACCTTTTCTTGATCTCTTCTGCTTCTGTTAGGTCCTTACCATCTTTGTTTTTGATCATACCCATTTTTGCCTGGAATTTACCTCCGATGTTTCTAATTTTCTGGAAGAGGTCTCTTGTCCTTCCTATCCTATTGTCTTCTTCCACTTCCGCACATTGCTTGTTTAAAAATAATTCCTTATCTCTTCTGGCTAACCTCTGGAATTTTGCATTTAATTGGGCATATCTCCCCCTATCACTATTGCCTTTTGCTTTCCTTCTTTCTTGGGCTACTTCCAGTGTTTCAGCAGACAGCCATCTTGCCTTCTTGGTTTTCTTTTTCTTTGGGACGTTTTTTGTTGCCGCCTCCTGAACAATGTTGCGAACTTCTGTCCATAGTTCTTCTGGGACCCTATCTACTAAATCTAGTCCCTTAAATCTATTCTTCACCTCCACTGCATATTCCTTAGGAATATTAGTGAGCTCATATCTAACTGATCTGTGGGTCTTCCCTATTCTCTTTAGTCTGATTCTAAATTTTGCAATAAGAAGTTCGTGATCTGAACTACAGTCAGCTCCAGGTCTTGTTTTTACCGACTGTATAGATGTCCACCACCTTTGGCTGCAAAGGATGTAGTCAATCTGATTTCGGTGTCGACCATCTGGTGAAGTCCATGTATAAAGTCGTCTTTTAGGTTGTTGGAAGAGAGTGTTTGTTATGCACAGTGAGTTGTCTTGGCAAAATTCTATCAGCCTATGTCCTGCTTCATTTTGTTCTCCCAGACCATGCTTGCCTGTAATTCCAGGTGTCGTCTGACTACCCACCTTAGCATTCCAGTCTCCTGTAATGAAAATAACATCTCTTTTTGGTGTATTATCTAGTAGGTGCTGCAGATCCTCATAGAACTGATCTACTTCTGCTTCTTCGGCATCTGTGGTTGGGGCGTATATTTGGATCACTGTGATGTTAAATGGCTTACCCTGAATTCGAATTGAGATCATTCTATCGTTTTTTGGATTGTATCCAAGCACTGCTTTAGCCACTTTATTATTAATTATGAAGGCTACTCCATTTCTTCTGTGGTCCTCTTGTCCACAGTAGTAGATCTGGTGGTCATCTGATGTGAAGTGGCCCATCCCAGTCCATTTCAGTTCACTGACACCTAAAATGTCTATATTTAATCTTGACATCTCACCAATAACCACATCCAATTTGCCCTGGCTCATAGATCTTACATTCCAGGTTCCTATGGTGTGTTGATCTGTAGAACATCGGATTCGTCGTTCACCACCAGCACCGTCGGCCGCTAGCCGTCCTTTCGGCTTTGAGCTAGCTGCGTCATCACGTCTGGGGCTAGTTGAACGTATCCTCTGTTCCTCCCCAGTAGCATTTTGACCATCTTCCGACCTGGGAGTCCCATCTTCCGATGGTATACCGACATATCTTTGGTTGTACTGATCCATTTAGTTTTCATGGCAAGAATACTGGGGTGGGTTGCCATTACCTTCCCCAGGGATCGTATTTAGTCTGACCTCTCTGCCACGACCTTCCCGTCTTGGGTGTCCTTTCACGGTTTAGCTCATGGTTTCATTGAGGTGCTCAAGCTCCAGCACCACGACAAGGTAACGATCTCCTTTGCTGGAGTTGCAAACTATCATTGCAACTACAAGCTTCTTTTCTATGATAATAATTTCCATACAGCTTTCAGTCAATAGCATAAAATGCATTTAAGCACCTTCAGCCAAAAGTGCTCTTAACATTTCTTTCCTGGAATGTCATTTGTTTGAAGAACAGCTATTCTGATGATATCACAAATAAAATGAGTAAGCTGCAGAATATATATATTTGAGGCTTTGTTTAAACAAGTCTTCTGCTGTTCTTGACTCTATTCTCAGTGCCTTTGATGAGTTCCATTTACCTTCTCTGGGGAAAAAAATATCAGTTGCATTGGGCATGAGGCCTGTCTATAAACATTTGTTATTTGCTTGTATACATACTGTACATACATACATACATACATTTATAGCTCCAAATAGATACACAACTAACCATATTAATTTTCTTTCTTAAAAATGTTGGGTTCCAATCATAGTTCTTCCAGTGAAGCTCTTCCTTTGTCAGAAACCTTGTCTTGCATTGTTTTGTGCCTATAGAAACAAAATCTGTATTATTTTGCATTTGAGAGAGGAAAAAAATGAGACAACCTGGTTGGAATCCTCCAACCTCCAGGGTTCAAATTCAGCAGCGCATATGTGGGAGCGGAGCCAAATCCATTAAGATTATCTAGAGACAGATGCGTAAGGTCTGAAAGGGCAAGTAAGGTTTATTGAGGAAGCTGGCATGCTTTTTGAGGGGAGGGGAGGAAGGGTGGAGGCAATCTGGGCTGCCAAATCCAGATGGTCACAAGATGACAGCAAAGACTGAGAGTTTTCTTTGACTCTAGTGGTGGCCTGGATTTTTGCAGTCCAGATCTGGTAGTCCTAAGAAAGAGGAAGAGAACGCAATCCTTTCTTCCTTGTCTTCTCTGTTTTGGCTTTCCCCCCTCTTCTTTATTCCTTCTCTTTCTCAATCTCTCTCGCAAATGAAAGCAATACAATTGTTTAAAAAGGAAGCAAAAAAATCAGGAGGCGCCTAGTAGCACCTTGTCCAACTAACACATTTTACTAAAAGGCATCGGTTTTCGTGAACTGCACCTCACTTCATCGGTTGTCTTAGGACAAGAGCCGAACCGTCTTGATCCATTAGCAAAATGGATCAGAAAGGCACAGCAAAATAGGTGCTGGGTGGCTTAACTCCCCCCCTGCAAAAAGCATAGCCCCACCTGCTCTAGGGATGCTCTGAGCTCCCGAAGGGTGGCTACAGGCATCCAGTGGATAGCAAGCTGTTTACATCAACTGAGAGGGAGTCAAATTCTCATATTTGACTAAAGGGAGTCAATTCTTAAGACCATAAATAAGAACCCCCCTGCTGCTCCATCAGACCTAAAGCCAGATGGCCCAGCATCCAATTTCCATAGTGGGCCACCAGATGCCTATAAGAAGATCACAGGAGGACATGAGTGTTATAGCACTTCCTATTCATGTTCTCCACCAACTAGTATTGAGAGTGCTACTGCCCATATGACACCTTTTTCACTGCGATCAGAGAGGAGTTTTTCTGTGAATACCTGCAGAAAGCCTTGAAACTGCCATTCTGAAGTTCACAGCTAGGAAGAGAGTGATACTGAAGGCAAAAGAAGTCAACAAGAAAGATGAAAACTTAAGCGTGTATTCATTAGATATGCACACTGAGATAAGAAGATGAGAAATTAGATTCAACTTCCCTGTTAACATTCTCTCCCCTTTCATTTCTCTTCTTTAATTTTATGTACTGCCAATCAAAGTGTTTTCCATAGCACATTTTCTAATCAAAATGGAGTTCCTGAAAACTACAAAATGAACTGCAGGCTGCTGTGCTCTGAGCTATCAATGCCACAGAAATTACCACAGAAAAGGTGTCAGTCAGCTGTCAGAAGGAGTATAATTTTCAAATGAAAATGCATCCTTCTTTTATTAACTTCTCCTGTCAGAAGTCTTAAAGCTGTGAGATTTTAGCTGTAAATTCTTCTTCTAGATCATGGCTTCTAAGAAATAATGTTATGTATTATTTATCAAAAGAAAACATTTTGCTTTGTCCCCTTACTGGGCCTTTCCTTCTTCTCTTGTGCTCTCCAGTTTTAATCAATTTTATATTGGGAACCTATAGACAGGAGACAGGTTTTGTCAGGGGTGTCCACAGGGAAGGGGTGAAAAGAGACAGGATGGTGGCCACAACCATGTGATCAAAGGCCCGCCCTTTTCTAATGTGCCTTGCGACACACATAAAAAGGGCGGGGCTTCAATCACATGGTTGTGGCTGCCATCTTCACTTTTTGACCCTCCTGTGGACTCCCTTGGACTTTGTCAAATGTTATTTGCCAATTTATACCAATTTAACCCTGTAGTAACCCATGGCTGTGAGAGCTGGACCATAAGGAAGGCTGAGCGAAGGAAGATAGATGCTTTTGAACTGTGGTGTTGGAGGAAAATTCTGAGAGTGCCTTGGACTGCAAGAAGATCAAACCAGTCCATACTCCAGGAAATAAAGCCAGACTGCTTACTTGAGGGAATGATATTAAAGGCAAAACTGAAGTACTTTCGCCACATAATGAGAAGACAGGATACCCTGGAGAAGATGCTGATGCTAGGGAAAGTGGAACGCAAAAGAAAGAGGGGCCGACCAAGGGCAAGATGGATGGATGGATGATATTCTGGAGGTGTCGGATTCAACCATGGGGGAGCTGGGGATGGCAATGGCCAACAGGAAGCTCTGGTGTGGGCTGGTCCATGAAGTCATGAAGAGTCAGAAGCGACTGAACGAATGAACAACAATCATACCAATTTAAACGGTTAATAGTGAGATCTTCTGCATCACCACTCAGGAGTACATTTCACTCAGCATAAAGACCTTAATTTCCTTTTTTTGATGGTATTTATTTTATTTTATTTATTTATTTATTTATTTATTTATAATTCACATTTATCACCACCCATCTCCCCCAACGGGGGACTCTGGGCAGTTTACAAAATATCAACAATTAAAACCTATAAACATAAATTACAGCTAAAACAATATAATAAATAATATTTAAAAATCCAAGAATGGTAAAATCATATATAAAAGGAGGACATTATGGGGCCAGCCACCCCCAGGATTATTTGTATGCTGCTTCATCAAACTAAGTAGCCTTCAACAAAATGAACACCTAAAAACATAATATAATTCCACCACAATCAATACCAATAAATACAGTAGCATTTCTGATCATTCAGACCATTCATTCACTGATTACAACCAATCCTATCACGCTGCTCTCTGAAGATGCTCTGCTTTTCCTGCTTTTAGGAATGATAGGAAGGAAGGGGCCATTCTAACCTGGGTGGGGGAAATGGGGCAAGCTGTTCCAAACGTAGAGAGCTACAGTATAACCAAGACAGCTGGCTTACAGACTTCAACCCCTTTAAAATCTTGGGTGGAGGAATCCACAGCATCCCCACTCAGCTTGCACATGTCAGGCAATGCAAATTAGCTGTAATTGACTTCTCAGAGCCTGGGAAAGGGGATGACCATTTGAAAAATGTGATAAGTTCAAAACATTTATTCTTCCCTCCTTTGTCAGAAAAATGGGTATCCACTTCCTCACACCATCAACAGGCTGTTAGGAAAAAGGTAAATGAATCCTACCCTTACAAACTTAGAATAACTAGGGTGCTAAAGTAAATATATCCAATTGCCAAAACTTCTGTAATCTGTATGCCTTTTTCCCTTTCAATAAATCTGGTTAATAAGACTCTGTAAGAATACAGCTTTTGACTTCTGGTGGGGACATGGCAGACGGAACAAGCTGTGCCTGCGGGCTTGGGCAGAACTGATAACGTGGCATTTTTGGGGGTGGGGGGGCTCATAATGTCCTCCTTTTATATATGATTTTACCATTCTTGGAGAAGGGGGTTCTCTTGGTGCTTATCGTTATTTTTGGGATTTAATTTTTTTTTAAAAAAAATCTTTTTAAGTTTTGGCTTGTTTTCCATCCAATATTAAGAAGGATTGAGGGTAAATAATTGTCTCCCTGTTATTGTCTTTGTACTAAATTTGAAGATATTAGCATTTTCCTACACGTTGATTCAGCTGTTTTGAATTTTCAGTTTTCTGCTTCTACTTTCCCTGGGGAACTGTCTGCTTATCACTTTCACTTGCGTAAACATATTCTGTAACGCCTTCATATCCTCAACTTTCGCTTGTTAAGCTCCTAGGGGGGGTGCCATAATCTACTGCTTGAGACATAGAGGATCTTAAACAAACTTTCTCTGACTTCCACCGAGATTTCAAACAGATCCTTTCTGATTCTTACCAAGTTTTTATGCAAGGACATTGTGGAAAATATGAGGTTTAAAATGTGTCACTTGAATGGGGATGTTGTGGATGGAATTGAAGAATTTAACAGTGACAGAAAAGTTTCTTCAATCTCTGTTGAAATGCTGGAGGAAGATTGGATAGTTGAGTTGAAGAAATTCAAGGGAGAGATTGAGTTGCAAGCCATAAGTGAAATGGATCTTTTGATGGAATGCCATGGAAAAGAAGGGATTATTATGTATGGGAGGTTTCCTGAAGAGAAGTCAGAGTTTTTGAGGAAGGCAGTTGGGCTGTTTGATTTCTGTAAGAAAAAAGCTCTGTGCGCATTGTGGGGACATGTAAATGCTTTGGTCTATTTTGAAGTGGGATAAAGGTTTAAGAATATCTATTTGGATTGCTTTTAGGGTTTGGCTGATTTCATTTATCTTTAATGATTTGGATTAAGATTACTAAGGTATAAAAATATTATTTGGTTTTGGGTTTAACATGATTAAGATTATTAAAATTGTTGTATTATCAAGTATAATGGTAGACAATTTATATGTTTTTTAGTTTGATCTTTATTATAGTAGACAGGAATGTGTAAAATAGTAGTAGGAAGGAAATAAATAAATGTTATCCTTGACGGGGTAGTTGATTAGGGGATATATATATATATATATATATATATATATATATATATATATTCTTTCTTTCTTTCTTTCTTTCTTTCTTTCTTTCTTTCTTTCTTTCTTTCTTTCTTTCTTCTTTCTTTTAATATAAGGGAATGGAGCAACTGTATTTAGTGATTTTTATAATGTGCCATTGGAATGATTTATAGAAATAATGTGATTTTGGTTTAATATAGGGTAAGGGATTGATTATGGAAAATTGTTGTATATCCTTGCTGTTAAAAGTCAGAAGTCACCTCTTTTTGTAACTCTAAAATAAAAAAAATTCTCTTGTGTTTTCACACTTTTTTAGTTTTTTTCTTTTTTTCTTTGTGGTTTTTTGTTTTTCTGTAGCTTTTATCTTTGTCTGAAACTTAATAAAATTCTTATAAAAAAAGAATATAGCTTTCTTAGTAATTTCTTAGTAATTAATAATTTAATAATTAAAATTATTATTATTTTTAAACATTATTTAACAATTTAATTCAATAATCTAATAATAAATAATTTAATCATTTAACTATTATTTAAATTATTATTAAATAAAATATTAAAATAATTAGTAATTAATTAATAATTAATTAATAATTAATTGTAATTAATTGTAATTAATAATTTCTTAGTAATTGCCATTTACATTATGTCTGGAGTGGGCAGTCCTGCAGGTGTCATGGACCCGAACCAAAAGGGCTTTTTTGAGGGGTGATTTTGACCCAATCATGACTCCTAGTGACCCCACGGACAAGCCTGTGCAATTTTCTTAGCAACACTTTTGAAAGTGGTTTGCAACTGCCTTCTTTCTAAGGCTGAGAGACAACAACTGGCCCAAAGTCACGCAGCTGGCTTTGTGCCTAAAGCAGGACTAGAACTTGGGATTCCCAGCTCTTAGTCCACTAGAGTGGGGAAATTATCTCTTGTAAGGGGCTGTATAGATGATCCCGTTCGATCCTATGTATGGAGGACAGAGCTTTCCAAACTGTGTGTCGCGACACAAAAGTGTGTCACCACACACAGTGTGGTGTGTCGCCACACCACCCGGAAGTGGTGGCGCGCGTGTGTACGGCGGCGGCAGCGGCGCGGTATCAGTGTTTCTGCATTTTAGAGGAGGCAGCTGCCGTTGCTGTGCACACGTGTGCCACCGCACGCCCCCCCCGCGCCGCCACCGTGCACATGCGCATCGCCGCACGCCCCCCCGCGCCGCCACCGTGCACATGCGCATCGCCGCACGCCCCCCCCGCGCCGCTGCCGTGCGCGCGCCCCCCCCGCACCGCCGCTGCCGCTGGTGTGTCGCCAGCGGCGGCACTTTGGAAAGCCCTGATGTAGGATATAGCTCTTAATCCTAGGTAAGGAGGACTGCAGGCTTAACTAATAAAATATATTGGATTACTGTAACGTGTTCTCCATGGGGCTGCCTTGAAGACCATCTGGAAGCTTCAGCTGGTCCAGAACACAGGGGCAGGAGCAGTGATGGGGTCGCCATGTTATGCACATGTGACTCCATTTGCTTTGCAAGCTGCACTGGTTCCTGGGAAGTGTGCATTTCAGCCTTTCTCTGGTGCCTTGTTAAGGTGGACTGATGTAGGAGAAAATATTCCTTCTTTTCACCATCAAATGCTTATGAAGAATTGAATAAGCTGCTTCTGTAATTTCCTAATTTTTCCTTAATATGATCAAGGAAGCTAGCTGTAAGAAATATTTGCCATTAAACAGCAAAGCACAAAATACAAGAGAGGATCCATTTCACAACTCCTCGAAGCAGCTAACAGGTTAATAGAGGCTGGGGAACATGTATCAGGGAGTTAATTATGATGCAAAGCTTCTGCCTTAGAACAAATGCTTATTACAAGAGCCTGGCTAAACTATTGATGGATATTTAATCCATGCCAGGTTTCCTAGTAATTACAGAAATGACAAAATGTAACCAGATGGGGCGTGGTGGCTCAGCGGGTAAGACGCCAGGCTTGTCGATCGGAAGATTGCAAGTTTGGAGGTTCGAATCCCTAGCCCTGCATGTGGAGTGAGCTCCCACACTAGCTCCAGCTCTTGCCAACCTAGCAATTCGAAAGCATGCAAATGCAAGTAGATAAATAGGTACCACTTCGGTGGGTAGGTAACAGCGTTCCGCGTGGGTCATGCCGGCCACATGACCGTGGAAGCGTCTTCGGACAACGCTGGCTCTTCGGCTAACAAACGGAGATGAGCACCGGCCCCTAGAGTCGGACACGACTGTACAAATGTGCGGGGGGAACCTTTACCTTTACCTTTTTTAACCAGATGAGGTACATATTTACTGGAACAGCTGTGGCAGTTTCATCTCCACCAAAAAATTCCATCAGGGATGTTACAGAGTCTGAGAAATTCCTGTTACCCAGAAGAACCATCAGAATTTCACATATTTCGAATACTAGCCGGCAAGGGTTGCCTGTGATATGGGACATTCGCATCATTTGAATTTGGGTTCTTCTTAAAGGGCTGGAACTTGCCAAAAATGTATTGTCATCTAATTTAACATCTCGCCACGCTCAAAGACAATGCGAATAAATACACAGAAAGCAAATATATGCTTAAAGATTCAGAATGGGGTTTGAAAGGGGATATACTGTAGTTACCAGTCCTGGAGCAGTGCCTTATTTAGCTGGCTTATGGAGAAAGGCTGTTTGCAGCACAAGGTGAACAGCTGAAGATTACTTCTCCTCCCCACCTCCTATATACAACCATTCCACCCTGGCCCCAGCAGGCCCTGCATTTCGTGTTGAGTATGCACACCCGAATCCACTTTGCAATATGCAGTAGCAGATGGCATGCCAGACATACTGGAATATGGGCTCTCCAGTCATTCCCTCTAGGCAATGAGCCAAGATCCTGCTGTGACAGGAGAGAGAGAGGCAGGCCCCTTTCTACTCCCTGCTTAGTTCTAGTTTCCTGAAATTCAGTAAAACCAGCCTGTCCAGATTTGGGGCTGAAATTACAGCTCTGTGCATCATGATGCTTTCTCAGTTTTTAGTTACAAACACACCTCATGATTAGCATATATACTGCAGAACAGTGGAACAGACTTCATTCTGAGCTGGTTCTTGTTTTCACTGTGATGCTTTGTGAATGCCAGAGAGTAGAAAGAGAAGGCCAGAATTAATGGGTGAGGGTTGGGTAGTGGGCAGCAATGCATTGTGAGTGCATAGTCTATTTTCCAAATGCAGTTCCAGGTCTGAACAAGTAAAGGATAGAAGCCACGCAGCTTCTTGATGTAGGCACTCCTCCCTTGCATCCCTAGCAAGCTATGATCATTGGCTTGGTAAGCCAGAGAGTCACATCTGCAAAAGCAAGTCTAGCTTCTCTCTCGGCTATTCCTAAATAGCTGTGGCTCATGGTGCAGAAAACTTAACTGAAACTGGACTACATCGCTGTCTCTATTATATAAAAACAGAACAGCAACAAGAAACTCATCATTCAATCTAAATTGACTAAGTGCAGAGCCATCTAATGACTAAGCCATTTAATGACACTATCCACGCAATTAACAGGCCTGGAAAACAAGAGTAACTTCTCCTTTATTCTCTGCCTGCTGTCCTGTCAATCATTAAATTTAATGCTATTATCAGACCCAGCCCTGCTGTAGGTTACAGTGAACTACAAACATTATTGAAAAGGGTTAGAATGATGGATGGGTGAGGAAATGCTGGACAGCAGTAAGCTGAATCCAAGAGGTAGAAATGGTTGACTATGCAGGAGCGAAGCAAAAGGAAGGACAATAAGAGAAAGAGAGGCAGAGTCTTCAAGTCCAACCTTATTTATGCATTTATGCATTTCATACGCTTTTAGCTAGGAAAAAAATATTTATTATTTTAATTAAAGCAGTTAATTAATAAAAATAAAGAACAGCAATATTTAAAACAAAAGTTTTGAGTTAATTGAAAAAGAAATACAAAAATCACGAGCAGACATTAAACACACTTTGAACAGTAGTTGAGATTTAATAGTCAGCACCTGGCTAATCCTGTCTGGCCTTGGAAGCTAAGCAACATTGGGCCTGTTGGTACATGGATGAGATCCTACAAGGAATTTCTTGGGCTGAATAGATCCTAGAAGGCTGCAATGGCAGATCACTTCAAAAAGTGCATACAGGTGCCCATTGGGAGTCAACATGAGTTGAGGGTGTCTTTATTACTTTAATTCTGATTTAGCCATCAATTGAGTACAGTTACTCAACTCACATTTATTTGTTTTCAATTGCTCCCTCTACTTGCTCTGCAGAACAAAACTAGTCCTATTCATTTCCTTATAACTGTTTAAATCCCACTCCTTCATCAAAGGTGATCTCAGGGTGGGGAACCTAAAACTGAAAAAATATAATTGCAAACATTAAATACGTGAATTAAAAAGAAGCATTAATGGCATTAAAAATGCCAGTATAAAAGCTTGTAAGAACCGCTGAAATAATGTGTGCTGCCTTTGAGTTTTCCAAATGCATACTATAAATGCCCAGCATTATGATAGCTCATGTTATAATTAACGTGCTGGTAACAGCAGGTTAAAAGGCAAAAGTGGGTGGATTGAACAGACTCACCACTTCCTGCCTTGTAGAGATAGAAGTCCCAAGAGACATGCTGGATAATTATGGCTTGATGCAGGTGTGGTGATTTTGGACTCCTGCCAGGCTGGACATAAGTCATTATGAGCTTTTATTATGCTAATCACAGTCTCTTCCTCTCACATGGATTCTGTCATTGGCAATCTGCCATTTTTTTACATCCCACCAGATGTTCCTGTAAAATAGCAGTTGCTGCCTGCGGATGATTGGCCTTCGTATTTTTGGCAAATGTGCTATTAAAACAGATTTAGGAAGGTAAAGGCAGGTCTGAAAATGCAGTATCATAATAATTCATGCCAAACTTCAGTTTGCTCAGCTATGTAAGTGCAGTTTCTTTGTTCCTTGATCAGTTTGGATTCTTCTATCGCTTTTTAATGTGCATACATATATACATACTGATGGACATCTATGATGGGGATTTAGTTTACAGACTGCTGCCAGGAGAATTTTAAAGCCTGAATTTATTTAGCATTTCCATTTTTTAAAATAACGTTGGTTCTTGAAATAAAAAAAAATAGATGATATTATGCACTGTAATCTCCTAATTTTTGTTGTTGTTTATTCGTTCAGTCGTTTCCGACTCTTCGTGACTTCATGGAGCAGGGTGAAGTCACGAAGAGTCGGAAACGACTGAACGAATAAACAACAACAAAAATTAGGAGATTACAGTGCATAATATCATCTAATATTTTTTTTTTATTTCAAGAACCAACGTTATTTTAAAAAATGGAAATGCTAAATAAATTCCTAATTTTAAGTATAGTTAAATAGTGACCGTAACCTTTGGCTCCCTTTGCACAGAGCAATGAATGAAATAACTGAACATTTTGTATGCTGATGTACAACTTCCTTTATAATCCTTAGGTGCAGGAGATCAGCTGAATTTTGTTTAGTGAGAAAGATTAAAGAATGTGGTATATAGTGAATAAGAATGAAGCTGTAATCACGAAATTGCTTTATAGGCGGGATAAATGCTATTTGATGGAAAGGCAAGTATCTGCAAGATTCTAGGCACAGGATTAAGGCTGAGTTATATTCTGGCTCACTGAAGCTAATTTTAAAAATTTGATTTAGATCTTTTCTGTTTTATCTCATTGTCATGTATCTATAAAAAAAATGCATCACCCTTCATGGAGGTTTCTGATCTTCCATTTCAGTGACTGAAAAGGGCAAGAATTGACTGATTCTTTCCAACCCATTGCTAAAACCAACAACCCCTTTTAAAGGACTGTCTTTAGAACAGCATTTTCAGGATATTGATATCTACTTGTTTAGCAATAATGCACAAAACAGGTGTAGCGCTGGAGAACTTCTTATATTAATTTATCTGGTTTTCAACTTCTGATAACATTTTAGATCTCTTGTGTGCATATATGGACTGTTGGGTATGCAACATTTTCTCTATGATCTTTTCAGGTTAAGCTCTTGCAGGTTCTCACTTACAGTAGGCTTAGTTGGATAAATTAGAGTAAGACAATCAAAATAAGAGAGAGAGATGGAAGGGGCAACAAAAAGCCCAAATATGATACTGCCCATTGCATCTAGGATTGTTAACATTTAGGTCTTTGCTGGAAGTTTAAACTTCAGAAGGTGGTAACTCAATCAATCAAAGTTTATTGATTAGCCCTTAGGCCAGAGCTTTCCAAACTTTTCATGTTGGTGACACACTTTTTAAACATGCATCATTTCGCGACACGCTCTTACAGCAGCGCACAATGCAGGCACTAGGACTTGTGCGGAATCACAGCAGGTTTGGAGGCAGCCAGGCACAAGGCAGGCACTAGGACCTGCGCAGAATCCTGGCAGGGCTCGGAGGCAGCAGCAGCCGCGACACACCCAGACACTGCAGCCGACACACTAACGTGTCCCGACACACAGTTTGGAAAGCTCTGCCTTAGGCCATATCAAAATACAAGATTAAATAATAAATGTTAATAAAACTCTATATAAAATTAATATAAAAGACAAGTTGAATAAGAAGTAAATAAAAATACGGTAGATAAGTATACATATAAGTGAAAATACACATCATATTTCCATGTCACCCATACAGCTTACCCCGATCAACCTCACATATGTAGATCTCAAGCATATTGATTTGCTTAAATACAGTGCTGTATTATACTGTGTGTTATTTTTGGGTCTTGGCCACACATAAAATATGTTGTTCTAATATGTGATTTCCAGTGGGTCGCTCATTTAATGTATGGGCCAAGGTGCAGATCTCTCACCTTCTTGTACAAATTACAATCGAATAATATATGTGCTATATCCTCAATTTCCGGCTCTCCACATATACAAATGCATTCATTATAAGGGATGCTGTTAAATCTCCCAAATCTGACCATTGTATCAAGCTGATCAAATCTAGCTCGGGTGAATACCTCCCTGAGATGTTTTGGCATTTGTATTTTTAAATAGTTGGCAATTTGAAAAGTGCATTTATATCAGCTCAGCCATTTCAGACTGCCAACCTTGCTGAGGGTGGCTATATCTTTTTGCGCTTCTATATCCAAGATTCTTTGTATAACACTCTTTTTGACTTGATCTCCAGAAGCGCAAGAGACAGGGAGACCGCAACTCCTTATATAATTTGTCAGTTGTGTAATCCAAGAGGTCTGTAGTTGGGATTTTATCTGTTCTAATAGACACAATCTTGGAAGTCTATCGGGCTCCATTTCATTGATTTTACACCAATAATTGTACGCTCTAATTTTAGACTGTGAGTAGATTGTGTAAATTTCCAATTTGGCTCTAACTGCAGCAGCTGAAGTCCTTTTATCTACACCCAGGATATTTCTCAGATGCTGGGATTGTGCTTGTTCTATTAATGTAGTGGAATTTATGCCCCTGACTTCTGCTGCATATAAAAGCATAGGTGTGACCTTAGCTTTATATACTTTGATTATCGGGACTAAGGAACCTGGGTAGCTATGTGTTTTTAATTTAAGTAGTAGATTCAGGTGTGCCTTTGCTCTAAGTGAACTCCTTTGATGATGAAAAACCCAAGATCCAGAAGGTGGTAACTCTTACAGAACCCTTGTTTGGATGAAGCCCAAGAAGAGATTCTTAATGCAACTTGCTGCTTCATGAATGGATAGGTAAGAATTTAGAGTGGCATACCTGCTGCTGTGCCAATATAACATGAAAACATTTATGTATAGCAAGTCTTGCAGGAATAGCTGCCACAAATATTTTAATACCATCATGGTTTATTTTGGGCCTGGCTTATTGGGACAGCTGTACTTTGAGTGCCAAGATACATATAATATAACAGCGGAGTCCTTGGTGCTCTCTGAGCTTGGTGGTTTGCTTGCAGACATTTCATAACCCAACTACTTAACATCATCAGTGTGTACTGTTCTCACACTGGTGATGTTACCTAGTTTGGTAATGAAACGTCTGCAAGCAAACAACCAGGCTCAGAGAGCACCAAGGTCTCCCCAGTTCAACCCTGAGCTACAGATCTTCTCTTCTATTGAAACATACGTACTGTATATAACAGTAACAAAGAGGGTCCCAGATTCTGTCACCAAGGAGCTGAACTCAAAACAGGTTCAGAAATTAGAGCCGATGCAAAATACAGTGGCAAAACTACTAACCAGAGCAAGGGAAAGGGGATCACACAATGCCTGTACTGAAAGATCTCAAAATCTACCAACTGCCTGCTGGACATTGTTTAAGATATTGCTGTTGACCTTTAAGACCCAAAGTGGCTTAGAACATGATTATCTGAGGGATCTCTCCTCCCAGTATGAACCTGCCTCATTACTTATATCATTAGGAGATAACTCTTGGAGATGCTTCTGTTGCCAGAAACTTGGTACAGAGGAAATGGATTCCTCATCTGACTCCTAAGCTATAGAATATGCTTCCCAAAATTTATATTTATTTATTTATTTATTTATTTATTTATTTATTTATTGGATTTATATTACCGCCCATTTTCTCCACAAGGATTTAGGGAACATTTCTATTGTCTCCTATAGAAAAAATTAAAAAGCAGAATTTGTGGATAATGGGAGGTGGGAAGCCTGATCATATTTTCATGATGGATGATGAACCCATCAAGGTGAGAAGTATCATAGTATACAAACACAGAACTATGCTGTACCTTGTTGTCTCTGTTATCTCTCTCACATGATCAAAATACTGGCTGCTATTTTTCTTTTGTTGTTGTTGTTCAGTCGTTTAGTCGTGTCCGACTCTTCGTGACCCCGTGGACCATAGCACACCAGGCCTTCCTGTCCTCCACTGTCTCTCGGAGTTTACTCAAATTCATGTTCACTACATCGGTGATGCTATCTAACCAGGGTCTTTTCCAGTGAATCCCACAAAAGGGTCTTCCTCCTCTTTCCTCATTCATTTTTTCCCTTTTTTGGTCATGGTTTTTTATAGTACAACTTTATGTACAGCTTACTGTGTAGCCAATAAGGCTCTGAGAATGGCTTATAAATCCATAAGAACAAGGTAGCACCTGGCCTTAAAGTCCCAGTGATCATGTTTTACACATTATTAGTGATACCAAGTTGAGTTCAAAAGTTCCTTGAATGAAGAGAAAAACTCTTCCACTTCTATCAAGTTGTTCAGTCATTAAGTCATGTCCGACTCTTCGTGACCCCATGGACCATAGCACGCCAGGCCTTCCTGTCCTCCACTGTCTCCCGGAGTTTACTCAAACTCATGTTCGTTACATTGGTGATGCTATCTAACCATCTCATCCTCTGCCGTCCCCTTCTCCTTTTGCCTTCAGTCTAGAGTCCATGTGCAGAGCTTGCACTGAAGACAATTATGTGGCTTTTAGTTACCCTGAATCCCATCCTCTCTTCAAAATTAACCACTGACTTTAGGTCATGCAACAGAAATGCCTTTCATAGTTAATCCATATCATTTGAAAATTCTATACCAGAACCTGGATTATGCTTTCCTGAATCAGTTTTTTTCTATTGGTCCTAATGAGATCTTTGATGGTACCCTTACTTTTTTTTTTTCCAAAACAAGGCAGGAATGCTAAAATGTCAGAATCTTTTAAACTCTGCCTTAGATGTATTTCCCACAATACACAAGCTTTCTACCATTTCTTTTATATTGTTAATCCTTATCGTGATTTGAGGCACTGAATTAAGTATCATATTCACTGATCAAACCATGCAGATATACCTTTGCCTCTGGGTACAAAAGAGCTGCATTTATTGTAAACTTCTACCGTAATAAATCTAACTTTGGGGTATAATATGCAGCTGTATTTTCTGTAGCCTATTTACTAGTGAAAAAATCATCCAGATTATTCATCACACCTGAAAGTATCAATTCCTGGTAATTATACATTCTTGGTCTTTTAGTACAGCCTTTATTACATGGGAAGCAACATTCTTGGGAAGTTTGGCTTACTAGATAAAAACTGGGTCATCAGATAAGAATGATAACTAATTGATACTGGGAAAGGAAGAAAATACATGGGAACAGCCCTTAAGTAGGCTGACCATACGTCCCGGTTTGAACGGGACAGTCCTGTTTTTTTAGCATTTTTCAACCATCCCGTCATTTCGATAAAAATCTAAATCTTGCCCCGTTTTTTAAACCCGGCGGGAATGGCACAGAAGGAGGATCCGAGCCAGAGCTGCCGATTGGAGGCAGCCCGGAAGAGAAAGCCCTCCCACCTATCAGCACGTGGCAAAGGAGGGACCGGGGGCGGGGTTTGCAGGCGGGAGCCAATTGTGCGGACTGGGGGTGGGATTTGCAGGCGGTAGCCAATCATGTGGACCGGGGGCGGGGACCTGTCTTTTTCATGAATACGGAATATTACATAAGACCCCGTCCCGTTTTGCCATCCCAATGTCCCGTTTTTGTCTCAAGGAAATATGGTCAGCCTACCCTTAACTGGCCTTTTTCCGGTCATGGAAGAGAACAAAGCAGGAATGAATTGATGAATTATGCTACAAGAGTTTTTGAAATGTCTGCCCGGTCTGGGAACATACAACCTGGCCCTATTTCAGACACTAACATGTCTTGGATCAGCACAGGGAAAGGCATCTTCCTAATTGAAATGGAGAAAGGGCCTTAGGAAGTTATTCCTCCTGTTCTACTTTTTTAGCCATTGTGTAGAAGGGAACCATAGGAGGAGCTGTTCTCTGCACCACACAGGATTAGCCCAAGAGGGCTGTGCCTAAGGCAGAACCACCTCTACAGTGCACAGCATGGCCAAGTGATTTTGACACCTGATTGAAAAAATCCCAATCAGTCTCTTCTTGAGAACCAACCCTCCAATAAATGAACTAACTTCCAATCTGCTCTACAAGCTCAGCTGCTAGAGGCTGCCTTCTCACACTGCTTAATGAGATGGCTGCTCCCTAGGCCAAGATAAAGGTGCAATTATTGTACAGTTGTGCTGGACGGTATGAAATATCTTGCACCTTATGGGGAGGCAGCAGTGTCTGGAGGGTGGGGGTGAACAATACACAACATGCTAGGTTAAAAGGTAACTAATTCATTTTGATTCAGTGGGCAATGACAAAAGCCTGAAACATCTTTCAAGGGTTCCTCCAGGGTTGAAAGGTGGTCAGGACAGTGGAGGCAAACAAGGTGGGCAATGACAAAAGCAGCATTGGGCTGATGCTAGGCAAGCTCTGCCTCTTTGTACATGTATTGTGACATCACATACAGAAAAAAGGAGGCAGGACTTGCACTGTGACAGCACAGTCCTGAAGATGCCTGGATGGGGAGGGCTTAAACTCACGTCTCATGTACAGTAGTTGATCAGAGGGAAACTCTGCTGAAGTCATTGAGCTGCTCTATAGCATGCTGGGAATCTGGATGCTAAAGATGCGATGATAAGGAATAAGGTAAAGGAAGCTTCTTAAGATTAAGGACATTTGTTAAAACAAATGCTCTTTCAATCTTAGTACTATGAACTTTACCAGTATATATAGAACTTTTGGAGAAGTGATCAGATTCACTTCTGATGGGATAAAATAGCAGCAAAACTGTCTTAGTCTAAAACAACATAAATGTTGGCTGCATTTCTATGGCACACTGAATCAAAATGAGTTAGTTACATTTTAACCTGGCATATGGTGTATTTAGTTTATAGTTAGGGTCAGTTGAATAAACTATGGTTCAATTAGACATAGATACACATGTTGCGAGAACACAGCCTTTATAATCAACTGCAGGAGTTAATCACAGAGTATTTGTTTCTGAGTTGTAAATCACCCTTGCCAGCACTGGGGTAAGCTTACTGCATTTTTTCATAGTTTTAAGGACATTGTGCCTGTCGAGTACCAAGCCTTCGTCTTTCCACTCTGATTTCCCCGGATGGCTTGAGATACAATGTGCTTTTTTCACGGAGAAAAATACATACAGCCAGCAGAGACGCCTACAGGATTTGCTTCATGGCTTGCCCCCTCCCTGCTTACTCAGCTTGTTCCGCTTATTGCATTGTGAGTTCTTGGGGGAATAAATAACAACTTCAAAATGGAATAAAAATGTAATGAGTCACAAAAGGAAGAGATCAAGGAGTTGCATGAGCAAAGCCTAAGCCGTCTTCCAGTCTTGCTGCTGTGGCATTGCTGGTACCTTACAAAGGCTCCGATAAAGCTGCTTCCATACATAGCAAGATTAGTTCAATCTTGCTATGCTACACGAAAACAAAACAAATGATGTTGTGGATGTTGTGGTTTAACATGACATGTCAATCTAGCTACTGTCTAGTCCAGTGTTTTTCAACTTTGGCAACTTGAAGAGGTATGGACTTCAAAAGCTGGCTGGGGAATTCTGGGAGTTGAAGTCCACACCTCTTCAAGTTGTCAAGGTTGAGAAACACTGGTCTAGTCGGTATACCTCCTCCTGCAAATTCCCGATGCTGCTTCTGCTTGGCAGACATGATTCCAAAGAAGGTATGTGAAAAATAGCATTGATCATAACAATTTGATTTTTAATACTATTTTTCCTCCTGATGGGTGCCAGGGCCATGTACAGAAATAAAAACCATCAACAATGAAATAACCAGTGCTAAAAGACCATAAAACGACTAACATTAAAACCAAGTTCATGTTAAAAAAGCAGTCTAAAGTTGCTTCTGGAGCAATCATCCCACAAATACCCGGGAGAACCTTTTATACCGATATTTTGCTTTTCAGCAGAGCCAAAGGAATTTCGCTGCCAGAAGCAAAGCAGCAACTCTGCCACCTCCCCCCCCCCCCCCCCGCCACACAAGGAGTGCAGAATGAAAGAAAGTCAGGATATTTTAGGGCCTGATAAAAGAAGTGTTGACTTTTTCCTCTCTCCCTGGAATTTAAAATAGAACAATGAAATCTGAGATGTCCTGTCCACATTCTGCATAAGCGTAGTGCTGGACCAACCAAGATCAGCCTTTAACTGGAAGCCAGTACAGTAAATCATATTCTTGTAAACTGCTGGGAGAGACTCAGTACTCAATAGTATAATATATTTAAAAGGATCCAGAATTGGCCTTTATAGCCACTTACGGATCCACCGTTAAAATTTTACCTTTGGAAGACAATCTTACTCAGCTACGAGTGATCGCCAATGAATATTTAAAAGGCATAAAATATGCTGATGGGTCCCTTCACTGAGGAAGAAGATACTAGCAAGCCACTCCTAAAAATGTTGCCAAGAAACAACATTTCATGTCCTAGGAGTTGACTAGATAGACTGTAACAACAACACCACGCCGGTGGCAGGACAATCTTTTTCGATCCCTGACCAGTTTAAATTCATTATTCTTTCCTCAAAGGACAGCCTCAAGAAGAAGCTCTGTTTGCCCAGTACCCTTGCCCCTGAGTTCTACGATTTCCTGAATTTGCAAGTCACACTTTGGCTACCTGAAGGTGCAGTACGCCATGTGAATTCAGGCTTAGGACTTGGCTAACAAGATGCCAACTCGCAGATGCAGCCTTTCTGTTGAAATGGAAAACCTCCTGCTTGCTGATACGCTTCCCCTTCCCTAGTTGGAAGGGTAGAAGTGGTTGGTTGGTTGGTTGGCCACAAATGCAGCTGCTGAAATTTACCTCAGGAGGCTTCTGAGTGGCTTCTGTTGAGCTCTCCACTTTTCCCTTCAGCCTGCTTACTTTCAATTCCCACTCATAGAGGTCCCATGGAAACCTTCTATGAGATATCAGAACATCCCAAAGTCTTGAATTAAATCCAAGCAGGTGGGCCTGACATGCATAATGGAAAAATTTACTGAATACCTGCTACGATGTTAAAGGACATGTGAGCCAACTGCACAAGTACATTCTGAAAATATCAGAAAACAATGTTAATTAAATACCTTGGGGTGGATTACATAAAACTTCTTAATATTTTGGTTTCAGGCAGGTTTAATAACAAAGAAAAAATGAGGGTGTTACCTTTATATATTCACATGATAAACGTAGTCTCATCATACATGCCACACTAAGAACATCCATTAAAGTAAAAGAGCCAAGATGGCTCATGACTCTGAAGCTATAACTTGCAGACCATTTTATTAAAGGGAATGTTTTAAATGTTTGGATCAGTTTGGATCAAAATGATTCAAAGGGGGAAGATTAAAGTGTTTTGCAAAGGCCTTGGGCAGGGGCAGGGCAGAGCAATTGTCACCTGATCTAATCTTCAGGTGTGCTTGTTTTGATTTAGTAGGCATTTATCTTCTGTTTCCTGAGAATAAAAGAAGGGCTATGCTGAATCGGACCAAGAGGCTGATTCCCTGTCCAGCATCCTGCCCCTTCAACGGCTAATCCAGTGCTTTCCAAACTCCCGCCGTTGGTGACACATCAACGGCGGGGGCGTGCGTGGCGGGGGTGCGCGCGGCGGCGGCCTCGTGTTTTGCGGTAAAACCTGGAAGCGCTGATGGCACGCCGCTGCCGTCGCCGCTGCCACTGTGCACACCGGTGGTGGCGACGCACCATCGCCACTTCCAGGTTGTGTCGCGACACACAGTTTGGAAAGCACTGGGCTAATCTGATGTTCCCGGAAAGTCCACAAATAGGATATCAATGCAATAACATGCTTAGCCTTCTCTTCTCCCCTCAGTGAATGGAGTTGAGAGGCCTAGTAGAGACAATCAATAGATCCAATTCATAGCCTTATATTTTACAACGTATTTACATTCCTTTAGAACTGCCATATTTACTAACTTCTGCAGTAGCAAACTTCTTAGCTGAACTTTGTACTACATGAGGAAGAACTTCCTATTATTTGTCTTGACATCTCCCACTGTTTACTATCGTTGAGTGTCTCCAGGTTTTACTGTTTTCATGAGATGGGACAAAAACTTCTCCTTAATTTTTTTCCATGCCATGCATAATTTGATGTACTTCTTTTGTATTTCCCATTTCTAAACTTAAAAATTCCAGAGGTTGATTTTTCACAAGGGCTGCACCCTGGCTTTTCAACAAATGTTCACTTAGGCCTGGCTGATGTAACACTTTCAAGCCTTAATATAGCTTGTTCATACTTAGTATGTTATGCGAAACTAACCAGTGTGATTATTTTATGGTTCAGTGTGTCATGTGAACCTAGAAAATTGGAATCAGTAAATAAACAATGATTTGGTTAAGCAAAGCCATTGGTAATTCCAGAAACATTCTGAAAAAAACAACGTGATTGGCAGCTGTAGTCACCCTGGTGCTTTACGTCAGAGTGGAGAGCTCAGTGCTACAAGCCTGTTGTTCTATTGCTTGTGTGTGTGTTTAAAGGCAACTTAATCCTAGTTCTACTTAAAACTTTTCTAATTAGATATAAAAAAAGGTAAAGGTTCCCCCCGCACATTTGTGCAGTCGTGTCCGACTCTAGGGGCCGGTGCTCATCTCTGTTTGTTAGCCGAAGAGCCAGCGTTGTCCGAAGACGCTTCCGTGGTCATGTGGCCAGCATGACGCACGCAGAACGCTGTTACCATCCCACGGAAGTGGTACCTATTAACCTACTTGCATTTGCATGCTTTCGAATTGCTAGGTTGGCAAGAGCTGGAGCTAGTGCGGGAGCTCACTCCGCACGCAGGGCTAGGGATTCAAACCTCCAAATTTGCGATCTTCCGATCAACAAGCCTGGCATCTTACCTGCTGAGCCACCATGCCCCTATAAATTAGATATAAACTAAGACTTTAATGACTTTTATAGCCCCTCCCGCCATATCTCCAGCCATTAAAAATGTGCAGCCATTTAAACGTCAGCAGAATTTTAGTTTAATTCTTATCACAGGCCGTGCCAGTTACCACTGCATCGAATGGAGACTTGATAGGTATCCCTCAGTGAACCCAATTCCTCGTCCCCACGTCTCTATACGCGGACTCCTTCTAGGGACGGCCTCCAGGGGTCAGTATTCAAACGGAAGGCGCTTTGCCACAACCGCACTTGCACTGAGGATAACAACAGCGCTGGCTGCCAGATTGATTCTTCCTGTACAAAAAAATTCCTTAAAGAGGACAGAGCTAGCAATCCATCTGTACTGCCTCCCTGTGCATTATGGGAATCGTAGTCTTCAAAGGCTCCAGCTGGGCTTGACTGCAAGGAGCCACGACTACAAGTCCTATAATGCCGCGGGGCAATCGGTTGGCCGTTCCTTTTGAATGATTTCACTGCGGTTTACATTCCCAGGGAGTTTCGCAGCCGCAGCCGGAGACGGGGGCAGGAATCATGGTGTAGGCGCCGGGCGACCGAAGAGCCAAGGAGCCCTCCCGGTTAATGGCACGCCGGGCGAGTGGCGCTGGGGAGGGGAAGACCATGGTGGCTGGGGGACTCGCGGGGTTCTGAGGGTTGCCGAAGGGGCGGAGGGTGCTGCGGGGTCCATCCTTCGGCTTGCTTTCTCTGCCGCATTTCCTTCCTTTTGCCGGTCTGGAAACCCCCCTCTCGCCGCCTCTGCCTGCTGCAAAGATGTCTCTAGCCATGGAAGAGGAAGAATACGCCAAGCTGGTGATGGAGTCGGAGCCCGAGTGGCTGCGCGCCGAGATCAAGCGGCTCTTCCAGGAGCTGGGCGAAACCACCCGGGAGAAGATCCAGGCTGCGGAGTATGGGCTGGCCGTGCTGGAGGAGAAGCAGCAGCTCAAGCAGCAGTACGAGGAGCTGGAGCTGGAGTACGAAACCATCCGCACCGAGATGGAGCAGCTGAAAGAGGTGAGGGCGCCCCTCGGGGTCGCCGGGCAAGGCGGCGGACTGCGCCAGCAGCTGGGCTCTGTCTGCGGAGCGCGGGGGCGGCCGAACGAGCCCTTCTGCGGGAGGGACGGCAGGCACGAAGGCCGATTGCCCGCTCTTGGGCAGCAATGGGGAGGCGGGGAGCGTGGGCTAGTGGTTGGAGAATTTCGCCTGCCAAGCTTGGGCGGTCGCGCGCGTGTGGAGGGCAGACTTCAATGTCGCGCACGGATTTCTTGAGTTTGAACCTTTGCAGGGGAAGCCACGAGGATGGGGACTGGACACATGAGATGAGTGCCTGGATTCATGGGTGGTGGGTGCATAGTGAGGTTTGCAAATCCTTGCAAATCCTCCCCCTGCTTGGGACGTCCCGTAGGTTGCCGTCACCGGAAAGCAGCTGCTGGCTTCGTCGTCGTTTGGTTTATCCGGCAGATCCAGGCAGATCCCCCCCCGCCCCCAATGCAGTGTCACAGGAGCCACTAGAAGCCGGAATCTTGACCCTCCTCCTCTTCCTCTGCTCTGGCGTCATGCCATGTAGTCCCCTTAAAGGGGCAGCTGAGTGTTCTGTTAATGAACCGTGTCCTTCCCGTGGCTTCTGCTGGGTTTCCTTGCAGAGCTGGGAAATGGGCTGCTAGAGGATCCCTGGATAGTGGACCTTTGGTGCCCACTAGCAAAGGTCCTTCTCTCTCTTCCCCCGCTGTAGAGCGCTCCGGCCTGTTGGCAAAGGCATTTCCGTTGCTATTTAAGGAGCACAAACCCGCACGGGAGTTGTCTCCTAAACTGGCTCTCTAGAATTGCCGAAGATTTAGGCATTCTGTTTGTTTTGATCTTTGGCATGTCCTTAAGTGGAGAATTTTGGGAACATAGATTTCCTGGCCTGCATTTCCTGCCTCTAATTTAAGTGCACAAGAAACCTTAATTTTGAAACAGGAGATCATATTGAAGGGTTCATTTGAGAAATGTTCTATGTTCAGAATCGATAATTGTTTGGATAGTGAAAAAAATAAACTCATTGATTTGAAAATTACACTCACCTTTCACAAAGCTACAGAAATTTTGCTATCTTGATGGTTCAGATTTTGACTTCAATACTTAAAATTGGGCAAGGTTATCTCTGAAGAATTTGATTTTTGGTAAAACCTTCTAACATTTTGTGCGTGTGCAAAATATCCTTTTGGTTATTTGCTGAATGGCGAAAATCCTCTTTTTCAGTTCCCCTGTTTAGACAACTTTTCTGCATTTTCTAACCCTAAGAAATGATAGAAGAGTGAAAACTTACACTTCTAATTCTTGGAGAATGAGGCAATTTTCCATATACCTGATTCAGTTCTGCTTTTCTAGATTTTCTATCCTAGAGCATCAGTCTTTACCATTAGGGGCATGGCATGTAGTTCTTCCCCCAGTCCTTCAGGGGGCACTATAATTAAATGGGGGGAAAGAATAAAAGCTGCTTTGTGTTCCTCTGGCTTGTTCAGCCACCAGGTAAGCAGGGAAAGGAGAACAGCTGGAGAGGAAGGTTGTGTCAGCTAGGATAGCAAGTTGCATAAATGCTGGCCCCTCCCTTTGTACATCAGTTGTAGTGAATTATGGATTAGAAAGTGAGCGCATTGGATGTGGCTTGAAAAACAGTAATTGTCACAAATGCATAGAGCAGGGCTTTCCAAAGTTTTCCCACGGCGACACACCAACCGCCGTTGGTGTGTCGCCGTGGGAAAACCCGGAAGTGCCGCCGTTGCGGCAGCGCGCAAAAACTCGGAAGCGCTGCTGCTGCTTTCGGGTTTTGCGCGCCGCCGTTGGTGTGTCGCCGTGGGAAAACACGGAAGCGCTGATGATGATCAGCGCTTCCGGGTTGTGTGGCGACACACCAGACTGTGTGTGGCGACACACTTTTGTGTTGCGACACACAGCTTGGAAAGCTCTGGCATGGAGGGAGGTGAAGAGCAATCATACTTCTATTGTGCAGAACATACAGTATTAATAACGTGCCAGCAACAGGGGCATTAGCATAGGCTCAACTTAAAAGGGAACAGTAAAAGTTAATTTAATGTAATTAAATAGCATAAGCCTCTGTGCTGGCACAGTTTAATAATGATTTCTTTTTTTAGAGTAAAGTGTTTAATATTACTCACTGTTTAAACAGAGTTTTTAAGGAGGGCACCATTAACTGAAGCAAAGTGTTTTTCGGCCCTTATTAAATGTATGTCCGCATTGGTATGTCCAGAAATGCTGTTGTGAAGTCATGGGAAAAATTCTTGGAGGGCATATGGTTGCCAGTACAGCATCACTAATGGCGTTCTCTCCTCTTTTCTCCACCTCCTGTCTACGCCATGTGTTAATGTTAACATCTGCATTGTCAGCATAAGCGCAAACGTGTGGCCTTTCTGAGACATAGAGAAGGAGGTAGAATTTCCACCATCGGCGGAGAGGGCGAGGATTTAATATCCCTCCCAGAACCTGTGGCCCCTTCCTGTAATGACTATCAGAATCGAAATATGTTATTGGGAAAAAAATGTAAGCAGACATGCAGTGAGATTTGAGCTGGGTGTGTCTGAGCATCTCTGCTAGGGTGGGAAACCAGTTTAGAGAGACCTTCCTCAGAAAACAGACTCTAATAGATCCTTAAATGCTTGGTGAGGGGGCTCAGGATATAATTGCTAGTGACTTTTTTGAGGCTGTAATATCACTCTAACAGCGTTCCACGTGCGTCATGCCGGCCACATGACCGTGGAAGCGTCTTCGGACAACGCTGGCTCTTCGGCTAAGAAACAGAGATGAGCACCGGCCCCTAGAGTCGGACACGACTGCACAACTGTGCGGGGGGAACCTTTAACTTTAATATCACCATGGGTCAGTGAGTTAAGAAGGATTGATGCTGCTCTTGCCCCAGAAGCCCATCTCCATGTATGATGGGCCCAGAATACCCCTTGGTTTTCTGAGCAGCTGTAAGCAATGAAGCCAACTTGTAGACTGCTAGGATTCAGGTAGTGCAAATCTCACCGCTCATACAGTATGACTGAGCATAGGTGAGAGGGCCCAATTGTGCCTGGTGTATTGCAGGTTATCAATCAAGCATCAGATCAAATCATTTATTACAGCCACAAGACCAGAGAATAGCAAGGTAAAACCCACAAAGTGAAACTATATACACAAGAAGTAAATATAAATGTAAAATAAATAGCAAAGAATAAAAATAAAAATACAAGATAAAGAGTACAATGTATAAAATACAAGTAAGTAGATGAAAGTCAAAGTCTTTAGCTACAAGTAAGGCGAATAGAACAAATAGAGGCACAGAACTGGCAATCTGGGAGGATATACTTGGGTTCTTTGTCAGACAGGAGGAGCAAGAAATAGAAGTTGTGCTTTTTGCCTGGAGATTTCTTCAGGGTGGGGGAGATGAGGGTTATTCAAGAGTCCCTGTGAAGGGAGCAACAAAGGAGCATGTGGCAGTGATGGAGGGCTTCTCCACCATCTTCGTTTTCTCAGTGACCTACCTAGTTGGGCTTTCTCAGATGGCAGGTTGGTTGCTCAAGGCTATCCTTGGGACAGACTCAGCTGACTGTTCAGTGGCCTCCTCGGATAGATTTGTGATGCATTTTGAGGGTAAATTTGCACAAATCTGTTCTGATTTAGACACCACAGTTCTCACAGATCCTGTTGAGTATAGTCAGATGTTATGAAATCAATTTTAGTTATTTCAGCCTGAGGTCAGGATGGTAGTCTTAACTACTGGGGTTCTTAGATCTTTGCCCATTGTGACTGTTAAAATTCAGAAAGGAGGGACTTATTAGTTGGATCCAGAGAGTAGTTCGTAAATCTTTAGATGCCCACTGCCTTAAAGAAGGTGGTGGCTTGCCCTACTTTGAACAACCCTTTCCTAGACCCTGAGGATCCTACTCTCCAATGGTAAATATTTTTTTCTTAAATTAGGTGCTGGAGAGGATGGTGGCCATCCAATTGCAAGCATGTTTGGAAGAAATCCGTTACCTAGAGTCATTTCACTGTGACTTCATGCCTGGATATAGCACAGAATCAGCCTTACTTGCCCCAATTGACAACGGGGGTGTTTTACCACATAGATTCTCTGGGATTTATCATTGAGCTTTGGCACTACTGATCACAGCATGTTGCTGGATGGGCTCACTAAGCTGGGAATTGGAGGTTCAATGAAATTGTTTCATTCCTACCTGCAGGACTGATATCAGATAGTAGTGGTGGGAGATGATGCTCGAGTTTGGGTTCCCATAGAATTCTATTCTCTCTACCCTGCTGTTCAGTATCCAGGTGAAATAGCTGGGAAGGTCTGGAAATTCAAAGTGTAGAATCATCAGTATATTGACACTGTTTGACACTTCCCTGAAAGTAATGATAGACTGAGGGCCAAGAAATTGAAATGGACTCCATATAAGTTGGTGCAATACTTGGATGAATGTTTCTCAGGGCTGGGATTTAAGAAACTCGCTTATATTGGATAAGGAGTACTTCCTCTGAAAGAACAGCTGTGTGGTTTGGGACTTCTCTTTGATTCTGATTGGTTACCAGAGGCATAGGCTGTTCCAGCAGCAAGAAGCTTTGGCTGGTGTGACAGGTAGGATTCCAGCTGAATGGATCCATCCCCTAATAATCTCTTGATTGAATTCTTTATGTGGGGCTACCTTGGAGACTGTGCAGAAGCTGCAACTAGTATATGACTCAGCTTCTTGATCTTTAAGTGAAGTGACTAAAAAGAGCCATGTAACACTGATTGCTTGTGAGCTGCCAGAATCAGTTTAAGGTATTTAGTTTATAGAGCCCTAAGCAGCTTAGGATACATTTTATCCTTAAAATGTTGTTTCCCTCAATACCATCTAGCCTGTGCATTAAGATCAGCCAGGAGGATTCAACTCATAGTGTGGTGTGGCCAAGCAAAGTGTGTTAGTGGCAACATCCCAGTTATGAAATTCTCTTCTAAAGTATGCTTGGCTGATCCCCACGCTTTCTTCTTGGAGAAAACAGTTGTGAAGGGTGTGGGTGTTCACCAGCCATTTGTATGATAGTAGGGCCAACTTTTTATTTTTAGATTGCCAGTTACTTTGCTTTTCTGTTTTTTTTAAAAATAAACATTTTAATTTTTGTATCTAATGTGTTTAAGTATTGCTGTTTTCATTGTGAGGCTATTTAAGATAGCTTTCATTCTCTTGTAAACCTCTTTGGGTGGGATAAAACCTAAATAAAATCTGCACTTTTTTCCTCAGTCTAAGTAACAAAATTAAGTAACAAAATTCTGTTTGTGTAGAATTTTAACGTGACATTCATTGCAAGACTTGATATAGGCTAGGCTATGGAAAATTACAGTTCTGTAGACGTTTATGAAGTTTTGGACTCTTTGCCTAATCTTTAACAGATGTACACTGAGCAATCAGCAGAAAAAAATTGGATTTATGATGTGGTAGCTTTTTTAAAAAAATACAGACTTTGTTGTGTAAGCTTGCTTGGAACATTTTCAGTCCTCCCCTGGGCATGTTTAGTCAGAAGTAGTTCATCTGATGTTATTTATATACTATATGCTTAAGCTACATTATACAGTAATGTAAAAAAACATCTTGAAACCATGTGAACTGCTCCTTGTAGCTTTGTGCTATATTTTCAGTTTGCACTAGAAGAATGTGAGCATTAGAAGCTAGCTGATATTCTATAATTACTGTTATTGAGGACATCGGGTAAAGGAATGTTTTATTTACAATATTATTGTTCAAGTTGTCTTGGAATCAGTGCTTTGATTCTTCCTCACATGGCACATATTGTTACCTAATACAAAGAGCAGAGTATATTTTGCTAGGTCTGATGAGGTTAAATAGTAAGAATTGAGCCCTATATGCACAGTAATGTTGTATATATTGAAAATGGGTACCTATGGAATTGGATATTTTTGTGGGTTTTGGCCACATTAAAACTTAAATTGACCCTACAGGGTCTGTAGAATAACAACTTTGAATCTTCAGCAGATCTAGCTAAACTGTGAAGATTTCAACTTAAGTTATTTGGACAAGTTCAACTGAGGGAATTAAAACAAATTCTTCAAACTTGTGCATAACTGGCAACATTTTCTTGACAGCTCAGTACATTAAAATGAAAAGCAGACAGCAACAACAACAACAAATAGTCCCAATCTGCCTTTATCCATTTCCTATTCCATAATATAGTTTCCCCCAGTTTGATGTTCTTTAGATGTATGGACTAAATAAATAAATAAATAGCAGAACCCACATTTTTATTGCATGTGATCATTTATTTATTTATTTACTCATTTATTGCATTTATATGCCACTTTTCACTCAGGAGCTCAAGATGGTGAACATAGTGTTCCCTTCTATGTTTCCTCACAGCAACACTTCTGTGCGATAGGTTAGGCTAAGAGAGACTGACTGGCCCCTTGTGAGCTTCCATGATGTTGATTTAGTAAGGATGTTCTTTGTTCCATTGCTCTAATCTAGGCAAACAGTTTAAAAGGAAAAGAATAGTTCTTACCAATTTTTCTGCTGAAATACTTGTAGTCTTTGCATTACTAGACTTTGAGATTATCCCCACCTGTGGCTCTGGAGAAAAATCTCTTGGTTTTCCTTCTGTTTCCTCTTTGCTTTAGATTTGGGAATATTCGTTCAATTATTAGTGGAAGTTGAATCTGTGAAACAAAACTCTTTTCGATGGCTTTCCAGGCAGCACTGAGGAAATGTGTAATTTATTTCCTCTGATAACAAATAATGTAGCTAGAGCTTGTATGGTTACCAGATTTGCTTTCTTTGACATTGTTGTTCCTTGTCAATGTTCTTAGCAGAAGCAGACAAACAAATATTCCATGTGCATATTACATTTATGTTGGTATAACAGCTAGCCACTGAGGACAATGCTCTGTGAATGACATCCAGCTCTGCCAGTGTGTCCCCTGCAGGAAATGGGCATTTGTTATATCTGGCTGACTGTGCAACAACAACAACAACAACAAAATATTATAGGATAAATATCTCGGCCACTAGTATCTTGTTAAGAACCATGTTCACCTCTCCTAATGCTGCAGTTATGGTGCTAATATCCCTGTGCCCTGTTTCCTTGTCTATCCTTTGGACAGCCTAATCTGCTTGCCAGACCCTTGTTTGGGAGAGCATATTTGGTGCCTACTACAGTGCATGATGTGGTGGCTCAGCGGGTAAGACACCAGGCTTGTCGATCGGAAGATCGCAAGTTCAGAGGTTCGAATCCCTAGCCCCGCGTGACGAAGTGAGCTCCCGCACTAGCAATTCGAAAGCATGCAAATGCAAGTAGATAAATAGCTACCACTTCCATGGGTAGGTAACATCGTTCTGCGCGCGTCATGCGGCCACATGACCATGGAAGCGTCTTCGGACAACACTGGCTCTTCGGCTAACAAACGGAGGTGTGCACCGGCCCCTAGAGTTGGACACGACTGCACAAATGTGCGGGGGAACCTTTACCTTTTTACAGTGCATGAAGATCTGAGGATTCAGATCATCATTTTCATAGAGGAACTCTAAAGATTATTCTTCTGAAGGTATCTGAGAGTTTGTTGGCATTTCATAGTTCTCGGCAATTTCAGGAAGCTTCAGTCTTTACATTAGAGAATTTTTTAAAAGGATCCCTCTTCTTTGTGCAAAGTGTTTTGTTTTTTATGTAGTGTGCTTTTTCTTCCTAATCTCTGAATCATAGATTCATAGAGTGTAAGGGTTGGAAGGTACCTTGGAGATCATCCAGTCCAATCCGCTGCCCAAGTAGGAATCTACTATAGCATTCCTGAGAGATAGTTCTCCAACCTGTTTAAACATCTTCAGCAAGAAGAGTTCCCTGCCTCCCAAGAAAGTCTGTTTCATTGTTGAACAGCTCTTACTGTTCAGAAATGTGTTTGATGTTTTGATTACCTCCTTGTAATTTAAACTGATTGTTTCTTGTTCTGTCCTCCGAAACAACTCTGAACAATTTAAACCCATCTTCTTGATGAAATAGTCTTTAAGATACTAGAAGACAACTACAAGTCTCCCTGTAGTATTTTTTCCTCCAGGCTAAACACATCCTGAATCTACAAGTGTTTGTCCTACTTTTTTCCTTTCAGGTCTCTTATCATCTTGATTGCTTTCCTTTCGGCATGCTCCAGTCTGTCAATGTCCGTCCTTCCACGTTTTAGGAAGGACCTTGGAAAATGACCCAATATTTGAGGTGCTGTGTGAGTTAGCTAGCTTCAAAGCTGTCCTCCATAGTTTCAGGAATTCTTTGCCTATCCTAGTTGGTCATTAGTGAAAATGGAAAAGTTGGATGACATAAAAAGCATCTCAGAATGGACTTGGAAATGATAACAATCTGTATCTGATTATAGGAAAAATGTGTTAGCTCTTAAGAGCTAGCTGATTTATTATCAACTTCTATGCCATGTCCTGTGGTTTGGATAAGTTGTGAAATGTTATGTCAACTGAAGAACAGCAACAAAATCTTTCAGTACATCCCTGTCACAGAATAGCAGCTTTGTATCTCTGTTTCTGATACTGGAGGTGAGAGAAGTGTTTCCCCAAAGGATAAAATAATTCCTTTGTATCGCCTAATGTGCTTTTCTGCTCTATATTGGAGATAGGGTTCAAAAATAAAGTGGGCCTACTTCCTTTTTCTTCTTTCTGAAATCTTATTTAGTAATTTTCTCTGACCTTGATGACCTTATATTCTTTATATATTTTGGTCTGCAGCTCCTTTTGCCCCTGACCCCTGACTCTGCTTTTGATGCAGTTGATAGAATTGTGCCCAGAACATGTGGAGGACACTAGAGGAAAGGCTGTTGTATAAATATAACTGGAAAAGGAGGATTCTTCTAATGTTATGGTACTGACCCATCTTGTCTCTAGAGCAGTGTTTCTCAACCTCAATCAACTTTTAGATGTGTGGACTTCAACTCCCAGAATTCCCCAGCCAACTTTGGGAGTTGAAGTCCAGACATCTTAAAAGTTGATTGAGGTTGAGAAACACTGCTCTAGAGTGTCGTATCTGGTAATTTTCTCCCCTGCCCTCCTAGCTGGCAACTTTAACATTCTGTCATCCTGGAAGCCAGTGAATTTGCAGTAGATCCTGGGCTATCAGAGTATTTTTTTTCTTTTTAATCTATCCAATTACCTAAAGAATCTCCGAGATATTTGAAACACTTTAAATGGAAGAATTTTGGCTATCAGGTATCGGCAAACTGGCTACACCAGTTCACTATTGGCAAGAAGGATAATATAATCTATTATTTATGTTTGTGTTGTTACTTGGTCAGGACAAAGAAATGACAGGGAACAAGAAGAAAAGGAGAATGTTTCTGTATGAGAGAATTGTAGTCAGCAGTGGCAAAGGAACTTGAGACCAATCTAAAGAGTCACATGACTACTGTATAGCCTCCATTATTTTCTTATTTCCTCTTCCCCCCTCCCCCAATTTAGGTGGACCTAATTTTCTCCTGATTTCTATTTTTGTTTTTGACTTGGGGGAAAATCTGGATGTTCAGGAAAGCAGTCTTTGGAAAGATAGGCATAATCCCACCTTTATGGTAAAGGTAAAGGTTTTCCCCTACACAGACGTGTCCGACTCTAGGGGCCGGTGCTCATATCCGTTTCTTAGCCGAAGAGCCAGCGCTGTCCGAAGACGCTTCCGTAGTCATGTGGCCGGCATGACGAGCATGGAACGCTGTTAGTGGTACCTATTTATCTACTTGCATTTGCATACTTTCGAATTGCTAGGTTGGCAAGAGAACCCCACCTTTAGTCTCCTGTAAATAGTGCTATTTAAGATAGCAGTACTATTATAAATCAAGGATAGTTGAGGTTTTGCAAAGTCAACTTTAATTTGAAGACAGTGGTGGTTTGCAGAATCTAATCACTCTCTGTCATAGGGAAAAAATCAGGCCATAGAATCTGTACTTCAAAAGAGGTTCTCTGTTTTGCATGGTTCTTTGATGTGCATTGTGATGTCGGCTAAAATGAGGCTAGCTGCTATCTGGAGTTCCTTTTAGATTGGCTGGGAGGGAAATGGGTGCAATTTTCATGATTAAATTCTTTAGATCGTACAGAGTTGGTGATACTCTGAATTGATTTTTTTTAATAATGTGCAGAATCAACTATAATACTGGACCCCCCATTTCAAAAACCTTTCATGTTTAATGTTACAAGTTCTGTAAACCCTATTTGCTTTAAATCAAATTTATAATTGATGTTTTCCTACTAACATGATTTATGTTGACTGTTAGGAAAATTGTGCTTGCTTACTTTTAATTGTTATGATTCTAAACTATCAGTTTATGTAGCAAAAATCTTTCTTGGACTGGACGTTGTTTGAATATGCTTTTGTGTAATAAAGACACAAGTCTCTGACTAAAAGGCAGATCTGGATGCCAGAATTCCAAACAGATGGAAACTCTACTTCAGTTGAAATCATTTACAGAAATTCTAGTCTGGATTATCTCCACTGTCAAATGTGAGGGAGATGGTATCTGGAGAAAAGGTCTGCTTAGGGTAATACCCAATCTTCGATTACCGTCCAAAAACCTTATTTGCCCTGGAACTTCTTTGAGTTTTAGGTGTTAGGACAATGTTTTGTTTTATGTCTTTATTTTTGATCAGTTGGATCCAGAACTTTCTATCCCACGAACACTTTTTATCAGCTGGCAGAATGGAACATGAGAAGAATTGGGCAAACTCTTTCCAAGGCCAGCTGTGGAAGCATTCTGCTCTTGGGATGTTAGGGCCGGGGAAAGGAAAGATGGGATTCAACGCAATGTGCAGTTACATTGATGCTGTGAATTTTGATCTTATTTAGTGCAGCTAATTATTGACTTTTTAAAAAACTGTTTTATTTCCTGGGATTATAGTTTAAATTATGTATTTTAATTAATTAATTTATTTATTCGATTTATCACCGCCCAACTCCCTCAAGAGGGACTCTGGGCAGTTTACAATCAAGCATAATTAACTGTAATACAAATATAAATAAAATTAAATAAACATTAAAATAACAATTCAAGAATATAATAAATATAATAAAATCCAGATGGCAGTATCTTCTTTAAAACCATGGAAAGGGCATTAATACTGTTGACTGCTGTCTAATGTTAATTGTAAGCAACACTGAAAGTATTTGAAATACAGTGCACTTTATCAAACAAATCAATAATTAATATGGAGCACAGTATCCTCATTGCTGGTAGATTATGCCTATGTTTTGGCAAAAATGAAAATTGAAATAGTATTTACTATATATTATAGAATCTTTATTTATGCATGGGTAATTTTATCTTGGGGGCGTGGTGGCTCAGTGGGTAAGACGCCAGGCTTGTCGATCGGAAGATCGCAAGTTCGGAGGTTCGAATCCCTAGCCCCGCGTACGGAGTGAGATCCCGCACTAGCTCCAGCTCTTGCCAACCTAGCAATTCAAAAGCATGCAAGTAGATTCTGTGGCTTGAATCATGTCAACTGGATTTCTATTTTCTCAGTAGAAACGTTTCACTCCTTATCCAAGGAGCTTCTTCAGTCTTGGATAAGGAGTGAAACGTTTCTACTGAGAAAATAGATATCCAGTTGACATGATTCAAGCCACAGACTGTTCCACCTGGATGACTGAGAACCTTCATCGACATGCAAGTAGATGAATAGGTACCACTCCGGTGGGTAGGTAACAGTGTTCCGAATGCATCATGCCGGCCACATGACCGCGGAAGCGTCTTCGGACAACGCTGGCTCTTTGGCTAACAAACGGAGATGAGCACCGGCCCCTAGAGTCGGACACGACTGCACAAATGTGCGGGGGGTACCTTTACCTTTTTTAATTTTATCTTAGAATGCACCCATTTCATTGAAACTGAGGCTTAAGATTGAAGCTTCTTTTATTTTCAAACACCTTAGCCATTGCTGTGTGTTTAAATCTTCCTAGTAATATTTATACAACCTGTCCTCATCATGCCTTTATTTTTAAAATGGCTCAGACAGAGCTAAAGATTGGAGAGCAGAAAAAATACAATGTACCCAAGCCTTTATGATGGGGGATCTGTATCATGATAACATAATTTTGCAACATTATATTCTGATATATTGTCTTTAAAGGATCACATTTACTTAGTAAATCTTAGTGATTTGAAAATTGTCTTCTAACAATTGGGGAAAGGGAAGATAAAGTGTGTGGCCTGAAGTGAATAGCTTCATTCTTCTTTTTTTCCATTCTCCCCTATGTGAAGTGATGACTAATCAGTGACACTGAGGGGGCATAAGGCTACTTCCAGAGAATGATTCATTCTCCAAGTATTCATCTGTGCTTTCTCCCTCCACTTCTGGTGGAATCCAGAGATGTATTTCTTCAGTGATGGCAACTGAGCAACAGACAAATATAATTAGTTCTGAAATGTGATTTATCGAAACCTTTACACAAAGAAGTGATACATATAATTCTTAAAATTTAGTGTGTAAAAAGAAAACTTTTCAAAAACTTTACAGTGTTACATTTCTGAATTTGCCAGTTTTCTTCCCATACCACTTTCTAACTTTTTCTGTTCACTGATAAGGTTTTATTTATTTATTATTCGAATTTATCACCGCCCATCTCCACGACAGTAGACCTTATACAACCTGCAGTGTTGCAAAGCTTTGTTATCCAGCACCTAGGCTCCGTCAGGGGATCCATAATAGGGTTTAACATGGATTGTGGCATATGGTTATTTGTGTTTATTTTAATTCTTTTTCCCCTCTTTTATCTCTTTTTTTATTTGCTAGCTAAAGTCTGTAATAAAATTGATCTTGTGAGACACAACAAGTAGGATGACAATGTTTCCATATTCGTAAGACCTTCCCTTCCTTCCTTCCTTCCTTCCTTCCTTCCTTCCTTCCTTCCTTCCTTCCTTCCTTCCTTCCTTCCTTCCTTGATGAAGAATGAATTTTCATGTAAAGCCTTTTTTGCGGAGGTGGAGTGTCCACATTCTCTTGGGACATTAAATTCGTCCATATAAATCATGTAGTAATATAGATTCTTCTATAAGAATACTGCTCTGTATAAAAGGCCATTATCAGAGAATATATGGGCATATGTCCTAATGAAAACTTTCTATGTAGCAGATGAATGTAGCATTAATCCATCTTTGTTCTTCATTCACTGTGAGCTGAGCCACTGCATCCTGGGAGATGAAGTGTTTCAGGATTTTTCTATTCTGAATCTTTGTTACATTGATATGAACAATGATGTTTCATTTCCTGAATTTTCTACATAATTAGAATAAGCAAAATACAAACTTTTGAGTAAAATATTTATTTTTAAATGATTGTATAATCTAAAATGTTACATTTGTGAAATAGATGCAGTGCAATTCTACCAGGTTTACTATGAATCCTTGCTGTAATTCTGGAAACAGGTTAAAACTGTTTTATTTCAGTATGCTTTTGGTTCCAGCTGACTGACTATAGGTGCCTATCTTGGGTGTAATTTGGGATTTATCTTCACTTTTTCTTTCTTTTCTTTTTCTTTTTGGTTTTGACATGGTTCTGATTTACTTATTATTATGGTTTTTGCTTTCTTTTTGTTCCTGTTGTGTGCTGCCTGGAGTCTTTTGAGATTGGACTGGTTTAAAAGTACTGTACATAAACAAAGCAACAAATGGCTGTTGGCAAATAATAAATGAATCACTCTCTAGAATGGGTCTGTATATCTCTATATATGAAAAGTCATCAATTATTGTTTCCAGTATTAAACACTAGCTGAAATCATACTTGCATTAAACTAATATAAATCAGTTTGGTTTGGCTCAGTGTAAACCCATCCCGTTATAATTTATTTAGTAAACCATAGTGTAGCATGATGTGCAAATGAGATTATAGACTGGGGATGTAGCAGAGTAAGAGGATTACAGAACTTTAAGGGAGAGAGACATGTAACAGTGGGCGACTCTTAAGTACCTGGGCATCTGTTGGAAAATTAAATCGGCTAAACCTGCAAGGTACCCAAAATTCCTCAGTGGTCTTGCTAACCATTTTCCAGAAGGTTGAAGAAGAGACAAGGAGATCAGCACCAACAGGGAAATGCTAGCTGAAGAGATGAGCTGGGAACCTCAAGAAGAAGTGACCATGCCATCTTGCGGGTCAAGATACTCCAGAAAGACAAATAAGAGTACAGGCTTGCATGCAGAGTAGATTTTAGGAGGACTAGTTTCAACAAACTAAGAGAAATACCAGGCAGGATATAGTGGGCAGAAATTTTCAGGTTAAAGGGAGCGCAGAAGAGTTGAGAACTAAGAATAAGGTAAAGGTAAAGGTTCCCCCCGCACATTTGTGCAGTCGTGTCCGACTCTAGGGGCCGGTGCTCATCTCCGTTTGTTAGCCAAAGAGCCAGCGCTGTCCGAAGACGCTTCCACGGTCATGTGGCCGGCATGACGCACGCGGAACGCCGTTACCCACCCACCGAAGTGGTACCTATTCATCTACTTGCATTTGCATGCTTTCGAATTGCTAGGTTGGCAAGAGCTGGAGCTAGTGCGGGAGCTCACTCCGTCACGCAGGGCTAGGGATTCGAACCTCCGAACTTGCGATCTTCCGATCGACAAGCCTGGCGTCTTACCCGCTGAGCCACCACGGCCCTTGAACTAAGAATACAATATAGAAAATACAATTATAGACCATTCGAATGAGGAGAAAAATGGGGAGCACTTAGTAAAATATTATTGGATGCTAGGGAAATTGGACTCAGATAAGAAAAGGTCATATATAGGAAATGGAAGGTTAATATTATCACCAAGTAGCTGATATTGGCAGAAAGGAAGTTAGAAAGAATTAGAGTTACTGTAGGTTAAAGCAGGAAAGGAACTTAGACTTGCAAAGTAATCTAAAAATAGCCGAAAGGGCTTTTTTCACTGTGTCAGTAGTATAATGAAGAAAAAGAAGAGCGAGGTGGGTGGGTGGGTGGGGTGGAGGTGGGACGTCACTAAGGGAAGATGGTAGGATAGTAACAGGTGATGGGGAGAGGGCAGAGCTCTTCAACTCCTACTTTGCTTCACTCTTCTCCCCAAAGGGGAAATGGGTTCAAAGGGATGTAAGCAGAACAATTCCTCAAAGTGTTCTTACTATATTTTTTATTATGCTTTTAACTTTTAAAAATACTTTCCCCATGAACTTTGAAAAATCATGGAGGCTAGAGAAGGGCACATGTTATACCTATTTTCAAAAAAAAAAAAGGGGGGGGGGAAGAAGACCTGCGTAACTACAGACCAGTCAGCATGCACTCAACAGATTATTAAGCAGTTACTTTGTAAGCAATTATAAAATAATGCATTGCTTGGCAGGACCAACGTGGGTTTATCAAGTAGAAGTCATGCCAACCAATCTGATCAGTTTATTTGACCAGGAGATTGTAGTGGACATAGGGTATTTCGACTTCGTTCGACAAAGTGTCCCATAAGATTCTAGTACAGAAGGTAAGAAAAAGTGGGCTGGCCTCTGCTACCATAGTGCTGGTTGAACCATTATTATACCAGACAAGCATGCCTCAATGCTCCGCATCAGGCTGGAGGAAGTATTACTGTACAGTAGGGCTTTACTTTAGGCTGCAGCTCACTTCATCAGATGGTGTTGTTGGTATAGACGTGGGGGCAAAGTAGACATATGGGCTTATTGCAGGGTCTGCTTCCCACGTTGGCTATATAAATATGATAAATAAATAAATCATTATCCTGTTGTTTCTTGTTACTGGTGAGAATCTGCTTCAGGTTGTGTAGTTGTCTGTACAGGTAGTCCTCGCTTAATGACCTCTCGTTTAACGACGGTCCAAAGTTACGGCGGCCTTGGAAAAAGTGCTTTACGACCTGTATTCACACGACTGTTGCAAAATGTTGCACCATCCCCACAGTAATGTGATTGCAGTTTGGGCATTTGGCAGCCTATGGAACATCCTCCCACCAGGAATAAGACAGGCCCCCTCACTCCTGGATTTCAGAAAAAAATTAAAAACCTGGCTCTGTGATCTCGCCTGGGGCAAAAAGGAAAGCGGTCAAGCCTGGGGATGGCTGATTCCCTAGAACCACCTTAAATATCTAAAATATTTTTAAAATATTCAAGGTCACTTAAGAACCACCTGCCACTTGGATTTTATTGTATTTTTATTGTAATTGATTGTATTTGTATTTTTATTACTGTTTTTAATTGTATTTTGTTGATATTATACTGTGAACCGCCCAGAGTCCCTCCTTGAGGGGGAGATGGGCGGTTATAGAAATTCAAGCAAGCAAGCAAGCAAGCAAATTACTTTGTACCTGGTACTATAGTTGCTTCTATTTCTTAGATCTTGTTCCATAATTCAGTTAACAATTTCAAAATAGTTGAATAAAGATATTTTGGAAATACTTATCAGAAATCACCAGTGCCTTGGGTTTCTCGGTATTCTCTCGACTGTACTTAATAAAATCCTCCCTACTATAGCCCACCTTTTAATTTCCCCACTTTGGTTTTATTGAAGGACTGCTTTTTTATTTCCAGATTAAAGGGGGTTGAGACAATGTCCATGAGAACAAAACCTCTCTGAAAACAGAACGGAAGGCGACCAAATTTAATGTTGGGGAGGAGCCAGAAAGATCAGGGTTGGAAATGTACCAGATGTGGCTTAGGGCTGGGGACAAAAATCTAGAAAAAACTGCTGTGTAGGCTGCAACTGCTCCATTCTAAGCCCCCTCCCTCCGGCCCATGTGACTCCAGGCAGAAGGATTATTAAGAGGCTGGAAATTATTCAAAAAAGCATATTCCACATGCTCTCCAAATCTTCTTTACATTACACATTTTAGCCCTGTTTATCTTTGTTTTTAATTTGGAAATGATTGCAATTTTTGAAAAAATGAAAGCAAAAATAGGTAAAATAGGTATCTTATTACAAAGATCTCAGTTTTACAGTAGAACTGTGCAATGACCTTCTGCATGTCAAAACCTTGTGGATATAGTCTGGATGGGAAATGTATTTAAACCAGCTGTGGGTATGAACCAGAAGGTCCTATTTTCTGGCCATAAAATATTGCTAAATTATTTGAAAAGCGAAGGAAAAAAAGAGCCAAAACAACTTTAAAAACAGACCAAACCTAAACTTGAAAAATAGTGTTTTGCTAAGAACAACCGGTGCGAAGTGACTTCTTCATCTTGTCTGCTGCATACAGAGATGTGTTTCAACATACTGCGGGGGGAGAACAGTGCATTTGCCAAAATTTAAGATAAATGGATCCTTCTGCCTTCCAAGTCATTAGGTTTCAGACTCAGTCTCCCATTAAGTCTCTAATTTTGTGCGTAATTGGAGCACAATGCTTTTTTATTCTTTTTAGAAAAGCTCAAAAAACAAAGGCAGTTTGAATTCTGCAGGAGGTGAGACCACACTGTTTATACTGAAAGTCCCATCCATACAAAAGGTTTAGCCCAAAGTCATATTCAACAGAATTGGGCTCTTGAGAAATTATAACAATACAAGGATATAGATTTGGGAAAACTAGATAAATATATTTTCTTATATATTTTCTCATGCTAAATGTGTATGAGGAGCTTGTTTCTAGGAGACGCAAAAGTGTTTAAATTATTATTGGATTGTTCGCTATCAGTATTTTAAGAAGTACTAGTGGAACAAAATTTAAGGGAATGATTCAACGGATATCCTAAAGTTATAGGCACAGAAAGACTAGGACACTGTCTTTGAACCTCAGGCTAAGAAGTTGGTAAAGGGCAATATATCAAAGTAAAATTCATAGGATTTTGTTCTCAACACTGCATTTACTTATTTAGGCAAAAGTTCAGGTAAAATACAGATACTGATGTCTTTATATATAAAAAAAACAAGCTCCCAATGTAGGGGCTTTCTTTTTATCTGCAAACTCTAAATGTTTATAAATACTACCTTGCTTTAATTTATGTTCATCAATGAAGAAGAGAAATTCCTCCAAGAAGCTGTACTTTAATATTATAGGATGGTGAAGAACTTACAGTTTTCCTGATGTTTTTTTTTACTCCAACTCATTAATTTCATCATAGAATCAAAGTGTTGGAAGGGACCTTGGAGATCTTCTTGCCCAACCTGCTACCCAGTGGAGGAATCCACTACAACAGCAACCTGGACAGATCCATCCAGCTTCAATGAAAGCGAGTCTACTGCCTCCTGAGGCAGACTGATGTGTATCACTGATATACTGTACCTGCCACGGAACTTAAATGAGGTCTGGATGCAGAACTGGCCCTTTCTGCTTTGGATCCTGGAAATGGGGTATTTTACTCATATTAGCAGGACTGTGAGTCTGTACCGGGCAAGCATCGCTCATAGATTATTAAACAGTATGCTTGTAAGCACACACTGAAATTGATAGGAGCCAGCAGGGAGTTGTCACAAAGAAATTGTGCCAGACTAACCTTAACTCCTCCTTTGACAAATACTGGCTTAATAGATCAGGGAATGCTTCAGACATAGTGTCTTGGATCTCAGCAGTGCCTTTAGCTGAGTGCCTCTCCTCCATAAAATGGTAAAATATAGGACTGATGATACTACTGTTTCATGGGTTCACCATTGGCTGAATGACCGCATCCAAAGTGGGTTTGTTAATGGCTCTGAGGATGAGTAGTCAATGGAATGCCACAGGCTTTGTCCTGGGCCCTGACTTGTTCAACATTTTTATAAATGACTTGGATGAAGGAGTTGAGGGGAAACTTATAAATTTTGCAGGTGACACAAATCTGGGTGGGGTGGCAAATACTTTAGATCAGAGCTTTCCAAACTTTTCATGTTGGTGACACACTTTTTAGACATGCATCATTTCGCGACACACTCTTACAGCAGGGCATCATTTCGCGACACACTCTTACAGCAGGGCACAAGGCAGGCACTAGGACCTGCACGGAATCACAGCAGGTTTGGAGGCAGCAAGGTACAAGCCAGGCACTAGGACCTGCGCAGAATCACAGCAGGTCTGGAGGCAGCAGGGCACAAGGCAGGGATTAGGACCTGCGTGGAATCCTGGCAGGGCTCGGAGGCAGCAGCAGCCGCGACACACCCAGACACTGCAGCTGACACACTAATGTGTCCCGACACACAGTTTGGAAAGCTCTGCTTTAGATGAATGAGAGGATTCAAAAAGAGCAAGACAGGCTTAAAATATGGATAGCCTTTTGAATAGTTAATTCTGGATACCACTGTTCAAAAGTGACAGTTACAAATTGGGCAAGTTCAGAAGAGGGTTATCAAGGAGACTTATTCTTTATTGCCCCCAAGAGTCGTGGTTAAAATTATGAGGAAGCAGGTTCAAGCTAGATGCCAGGAGGAACTTCCTGACTGGGTGTGCAGTGAAACAGACTGCCACATGACTAGGTGAGTTTTTGATCACTAGAGGTCTTCAGACAGAAATTGGATGGTCATTTGTAAGAGATTCCCTAGTGTTGGACTAGATGGTTTTTAAGATCCCTTACAACTCAATGATACTACGAAAAAGAAAAAAAATACATCATAGCAGTTTATGATGGTTATCCTTGGATTTGTAGCATGGAATTATATCCAAACAGCCATATATTGTTTAAAAATGTTGCTGTCCATTTGCTGGTGATGTTCCTAGCTGGAATGAACTGTGAATGGTTGCCTGCCTATTTCAGACCTCACACTCTTGGCCATTGTATTGGTATTCACCTCTACCAATGGCCCAAACTGAGCTACAATCTAACTCGGGATGGGTCAGCATCCTTTATTTCAGAACATCTCCTTAGGCAACACCGTGTCACCAGATTGGAACGATATTGTGCCTTCCTTAAAACTGTTGTGTTAACAACTGGACTTTTAAGTGAAGAAGAACATATGGCCAGAGTACTGACAGTAGAGGGCTAGATTCTAATTTTCCATATGGTCAAACAAACAACCTCTTTCTAAATATTTCAGTGACTGAAAAATACAGTTTCTTGTTACATTTGTAATAGTGTAAATTGAGGAATGTGGTTTTTGATGCATATGGGTGCAGTGCTGGAGCATGACGCTAGACTTCTGCTCATCCATATACCTGGGCTGAGAGATTATAATATTTAAATCGAAGATTACACACGGAGAGAAGTGCATTGGCAGTTGTAAAAACCCACATTTTAGAACAAAACCTCTGTGAAGTGATTCCTTAAACCAATTTCTATTAAATCAGCTCTGGGTTATATATGTGGGGAGTCCCCACCCCCAACATCTGCTACAGAGTGAAGGCAATTAAACTCTGCATGAGTAAGCTTAGCTAATTTAATATGACCTTGATGTGAACTATATTAAGAATTTTCTTTGAACATAATATGAAACCTAATCATTTTAAAAGCATCCATCCCTGTGACACACAAATGGAAGAACATGTCATTTTAAAATCTGTTGGATGTGTGATTATATAAACCGTTGGAAATGTTACAGCTAAGGATTTTAACTTATTTCTGTGGAGTTTGTTTTTCATGTTTTGGCAACGTTCCTAGTACTGTGAACTTGCATTTTGGATACCGATTCAGATTGAATTTTCTTTTGTCTTTTTATATAACGTGCATGTGGGTGGGAGTTATAATGCAAAACTTAAGTTTGTACTTAAGATTTTTTGTTTCTGACTTTAAAAGGAACCCCACCCCCCACCCCCAGACAAAATTGAATTTAATAGGACTGTAAATTAATTCTTGGTGAGGATGCATGTGAGTAAGTAAACTTTCTTTTGGGAAGGTGTAAAGCAGAGGCAATAACTGTTTCTATGTTATGACAATTTTATCAAAATTGCAAGGGGAAAACTTATGAAACTGCAGGTAAATAATCTGATACTCTTGCTATCACATGTGACATACTGTAGGAAGCAGACAAAATGTATGTTCAAGGCTAAAAATATACAATAGTAAAAAGTTATAAAGCATAAAATGCATTTATATGCCCAGCTTCCTCACAAAAGCAAAAAGGCATTGCTGGCCATCTTGTAAATGCAAAGAAACATTTTGTTATTACTGAGGAGGAAACCAGATTTTAGGGCAAAATAAGTCGTCTGTGGTTTTGGCTGGCTTTACTTATTAACAGCCCTATGTATGAAATTTGGAGAAGTGCCATTGGTTGGTGACAGTGTCTAGTAATCTTTCCTCTGATACTTTTTTTTTCCAATAATCAAGTGAGCTGAAGTCATGAAATGCTTTTTAATAAAATTTGTTAGCCTGAAAAGTGGGTTACCAGCCTTCTTCTGATTTTTGGCCACTGAAGACGAAAATGGCTCTCCTCCTGCAACGTTTTCCAATCTAAGCTGTCCCCTTCATTGTCATGGAGCTCCCTTCCCCAGCCCCAAACCTGGCCCAATTTAAATGAGCCTTCAAAACCTGGCTCTGTCCCCAGGCCCCGAGTCAGACTGGGGGATGGACCCCTTGTGTGATGTTTTGGTCTTTTGAATGGTCACTGCTCTTTTTTCCAGTCTTTCTGTCTTTGATGACGTAATTCTTTGTTTTTAATCTTTTGCTTTTCATTGTTGTATTCTGTAAGCCACCCAGAGTCTTGATAGATTGGGGTAGCTAGCTAGCTATTGGGGTAGCTAAGCTAGCTAGCTAGCTAGTTATTGCTAGCTAGCAAGAAAGAAAGAAAGAAAGAAAGAAAGAAAGAAAGAAAGAAAGAAAGAAAGAAAGAAAGAAAGAAAGAAGAAAGAAAGAAAGAAAGAAAGAAAGAAAGAAAGAAAGAAAGAAAGAAAGAAAGAAAAAGTTGTTTAGCTTCCACTTGAAATGCTTTGGAAGCATACTGAATAGCATGAAAGAAAGAGCAGACTTTGGAAAAGAAGATAACTTGGGGGGGTGAGTGAATTTTATTTATTTACCTGGTTGTTAGATTTATATCTCACCTTTTGTTCAGGAACTTAAGGCAACCTACCTTCCACTCCTTTCCCCCAGCCCCCCTAAAAAAAAAACATCCCTGTGAAGTAAGTTCTGTGGCTGAGGATGGACTTCAACCTGAGTCTCCCCTTTTTGTCGAAGGCTTTCACGGCCGGAGTTCAATGGCTGTTGTGGGTCTTCCGGGCTGTGTGGCCGTGTTCTGGAAGTTGTGGTTCCTAACGTTTTGCCAGCATCTGTGGCCAGCATCTTGGAAGATGCTGGCCACAGATGCTGGCGAAACGTTAGGAACCACAACTTCCAGAACACGGCCACACAGCCCGGAAGACCCACAACAGCCATCTCCCCTTTTTCTCCCCTGAAGTGCTAACATGGCTATCCAATGAGAGAAGAGGTTCTTTCTGAATGTGCGGATCCAGAATTGGCCTTTACAGCCACTTACGGATCCACTGTTAAAATTTTACCCTTGGAAGACAATCTTACTCGGCTACGAGTGATCGCCAATGATTTCTGTAAGTCTTATAAATTGAAAACTTGCATACACCATTTATACATATTTATAGGTCTGGAGTCCAGCCAGTTCTTTGCTAATAATATGCTGTGCCTGCTGTCCACCTCGCAGAGGCTTTCTCTGCAAATTAACACAATTTGTACAAGAACAAAACCTGTTAATAGAAGAAAAAAATCACCTTCCAGTTTCTATACCTGTTTCCACCATTATTTTCTGTATGTGCTCGTTGGTTGGTTTGCTTTGGTAAGGTCTGGAGAATAAGAACGTAAGAATCTGAATGGCCCTTACCTGGACAGAGACATAACTGAAGTAAGTAAACTTCTGCGTAAGAGTGCTCAGCACTGTAGGCTGAATGGATAACGCAATTTCAATGTGCTGAGTAAATTCCCTATATTCTGTCCATAATATGTAGGACAATACTAGAATGGGATGATACAACATCACCTGATCAGACATTGTGCTGGTGCATCAGCACGTACCATGGATATGAACTCCTAGTCAGCTTTGAGGAAGTCCCCAATTTACTTGATTAGCCTGCTGCTGAATCACATTGATCAGATGTTTCGGCAAGCCGTGAAAGCAGCCACAGGCTACTAATAGTGAACTGTTAGACCAGGGTTTCTCAACCAGGATTCCGTGGAACCCTAGGATTCCACGAGAGGTCACTAGGGGTTCCCTGGGAGATCATGATTTATTTAAAAAAATATTTCAAATTTGGGCAACTTCACCTTAAAGAGGTACGTTTCATTCTTAATGTTTAGTTTAAGAACACCGTTAATGCATATATAGAGGCCTACCCATGAAAGGATTATAGCAATTTTGTAACTTCTGGCCTATATTTGAGCCTGAATGTGCAGGGGTTCCCCGAGGCCTGAAAAATATTTTAAGGGTTCCTCCAGGGCCAGAACATTGAAAAAGGCTGTGTTAGACTTTACAACTACATAGAGGTACTGGTAGCTACTGTGACTGTCAAATCCTCCACTGTTTCGTGAGGTGAGGTTCCTGGAAGGAAATAAAGAATGTATTGTTTTGTTGTACAAATCACATTATTATTATTATATTGTTGCAAATATGTACATAAAAGATATCAGTCTGCAACCAATGTTATTACATTACCAGGCCATGTGTGTGAAGCATTCATTGGGGTGGACCAACAGCCCAATCTTCTCTCTTGCTTTGCTTTCTTAGAGCCAGTGACTTGAAGGCGTGCACACACACACACACACACACACACACACACACACAAAACATTGGATGTATAAGAAGTAACTGTGAGCTTACACTGCCTGGTTTAGTTTGAATAATGCATGCAAATTGTATATTAGTTACTTTGCATTTGAATCAGTCAGTGAGCCCTGGATGTAAGGGTTTTACTTTATCTCTTCGCTGTGATGCCCCAATTACTGTATATGAATGCAAACATTAAAATACATAGCAGCCAAGAATAAAGCACCCATTATAATGACTAAATTAACCATGCAACGGGGCCCTGCACACACTCGGGGCCCCAGGCCCGGGCACAGAGCCAGGTCTTTAAGGACTTTAAAAAGCCAGCATCAGGGCCATCCTGATCTCCGGAGGGAGGATGTCGCATAAGGCGGGTGCTACAGCAGAAAAGGCAGGTCTTCTAGGGCTTGCCAACCGGCATTCCTTAGCTGACCGGACTGAAAGCATGCCCTTCCTGCCTGACTGGATCGGACGTGTAGAAGCAACTGGGGAGAGATGGTATCTCAAGTAACCCGGTCCCAAGCCATGAAAGGCTTTAAAGGTGACAACCAGCACCTTGAATTGCACCCAGAAGCACACTGGCAACCAATGCAACTCGTGGAGTAGAGGTGTTACATATGCCAAATAACTGGCGCCATTTACTACCCATGCTGTTGCATCCTGCACCAGTTGAAGCTTCTGAATGTGCTTCAAGGGCAGCCCCATGTAGAGCAAATTGCAATGGTCCAGACGGGAGGTCACAAGGGTCCAAACATCCAAAGCCACTCAGTCTTGATTAGGTTGAGCTGAAGCCCATTGCACCCCATCCAGGCCCTCACAGTCTCCAGGCACTGGGACAGGACGTCCACGGCATCACTCAGGCAGCCTGGGGTGGAGATACAAAGCTGGGTATCATCAGCATACTGGTGATACCTCACCCCAACCTGTCAGAGGACCTCACTCAGTGGCCTCATGTAGATGTTAAACAGGAGGGGAGAAAGAATCAAGCCCTGAGGCACCCCACATAGTAGGGGCCACGGACTGGACCTCTCCCCTTCTATTAACACCGACCGGAACCAGCTCCAGAGGAAGGAGGAGAACCAACACGGCACCCTGCCACCCACTCCAAACTCCCAGAGCCAGTCCAGAAGGATACCATGATCGATGGTATCGAAAGCCGCTGAGAGGTCAAGAAGAGCTAGGATGGATGCACTACCCCTATCCCGCTCCTGCCAGAGGTAATCCAAGAACGTGATCAATGCCATCTCCATCCCATACTCTGGCCTGAATCCTGACTAAAAGGGGTCCAGATAATCTGTTTCATCCAGTTCTTTGAAGCTGCAGTGTGACCACCTTCTCCACAACCTTCCCTAGAAAGGAAAGGTTGGAAACTGGATGAAAACTGTCCAGGCTGGTTGGGTCGAGCGATGGCCCCTTGAGAAGGGGCCACACCATCACCTCCTTAAGAGTCAGCAGAACTACCCCCTCCCTCAAGGAAGAATTAATCACCTCCTGGACCCAATTACACGTCCCCTCTTGGGCAGCCGTGACCAGCCAGGAGGGGCATGGATCTACTACAGAGGTGGTTGAACTAACAGCAACAAGAACCTGTCCAATTTCCTCAGGCTCAACAGGACCGATCTCTTCTCAGATAACCTTGCAAGACTTAGCCCCCATAGCCTCCAATGGTCCTGCTTCAAGGCTGGTGTCCAATGCAGAGTGAATCTGAGCGACTTTATCCATCAGATGCCTAGCATATTCCTCACAGCAACCCTGTAGGTAAACCTTGGAATTACTCCCTCCAAGGAGGGTGCTGGTTACCCGAAATAGGGCCACTGGGTGGCTCTCTGTGGATGCAGTAAGGGCAGAGAAATAATTATGTTTTGCTACATTTACTGCCACGAGGTAGGCTCTAACAGTGGCTCTAACCCGTGTTTGATCAGGTTCGCTCATTCTGACGAGTTAGTATAAAAATTGGTTTGATGTTCCTTGTGACTTTTGTTGGAATTTGCAGGGAACATAGTAAGACATTAATTCTTTTCTTTTTCTCCTGTGAGTTTGCTGGGCTGCAGTTGGAGCCTGGATCTTGCAGTCTCGTGGTCCTGATGTCTCTTGAAAAGCGATTTCACTACTTTAATTGAACTCAGAGACTTACTGATGCTGGGGGTGGGTGGTGGGTGGGCAGAGGGCATTTACTAGCCGTATAATCTAGTCTGCTTATTTTGCAGAAGACTCTTGTTCTCACCATCCCAGTCATGCTAATTTTTGTTCCCAGGAAAGCGTGGGTTACAGTTAAAATCCACATTGCATTTTAAGAGCACCCCCTCAAACAGTGTCTTTCCTCTTCGGTTACTTTTTGTTTTCTATTGCAGACAGCCCATGGTGGGACTCTCTGTCTCATCCTTTTTGCCTTGGACTTCAAGACTTGCTGAGTGGAGCCATGCTGTCTTCGTTTTGTCATAGTTTTGTGGCTCGGTACATAATGTCAGTTTTTGTTTCCCACGTATGTGCCTTGCACTTCAATAAACACTGAAATGGTTCATTCTCTAGGACTCGTGGAGGCATCCAGTGTGTATGCTCCTTTTTTTTTTTTTTGCATTATTGGACAGTTGAAAAAGAATTCTTAGTTGTTGATGCTTGCCTGGACAAGCATCTGACAGCTCATCCTCTTTGCTTCCGAAAATAAGGATGTGCGTTAGTCAAAATTCTGAAGGTTTCTCACTGTTTTATTAACCGCTTTGCCCATCTGTATCAGTATGAAATGTCTTGATAAATATTTCAGATAGTAATTGTCACCTAATTAATTGTATGTGCTGTGTTATTTTCAGCTGATGGAATACACCCTCAATACACTTCTGTATCCTTCATGGTGATGAAATATTTGGAAGGCCTGTAGCAAAAGCGTCACAGCTGGGTGGTGGTTTGCCTGTGAGCTGAAGTAGGTTCTTGAGTGTTGTGAATGGGAAGTTTGTCTTTCCTGCCACCTTTCTTTAATGAGGTCTTATCTTGCACGGTGTGCGGAAAGCATGGCTCTCATTCTTTCTCTGATCGCTGGGATAACTCTCGAAATACCTACAGGGTTTTATCAGATTTCATCTCTCAATGCAAGTGCACGGACCAGTCCTTCCACATACCATATTCTTTTTCCAGTCCCCTGCTCTCAGGCCCTCTGTATTTCTACAGTTGTGTTTTGTTCTTCTTTGTGACTTAGTACTCTGAACCTTAGCAGTGTGGTAAAAGGTAAAGTTAAAGGTTCCCCCCGCACATTTGTGCAGTCGTGTCCAACTCTAGGGGCCGGTGCTCATCTCCGTTTGTTAGCCGAAGAGGCAGCGTTGTCCGAAGACGCTTCCACGGTCATGTGGCCGCATGACGCTCGCGGAACGCTGTTACCTGCATAGTATGGCCTAAAAAACTTAAAGAGCTACCTATTTATCCTGGGGTCTGTATGCCTATGCAGAGCTAGGGATTTGAACCTCCGAACTTGCGATCTTCCGATCGACAAGCCTGGCGTCTTACCCACCAGTGTGGATTATACATTTATTTATAAAACTGCATTCAAACAGAAAACTGGTAGTATGTGTTTTGTTCTTCCTGACACTTGAGAAAAATGAGTGCATTAGAATCTTCATGCTGGCCTTCAAAAGCTTTGGGATGGTTGGAACTAGATTTTCCCTCACTTATTTCACCCAGATGACATACTGAATAAGAAGATATGCTGATCTTGAAATGAAACAAGTTAATATGTATTTGTTAGGTTTGCAAAACAATTTCAAACTGAAATTTATAATGATAGATTTTGAGCGATTTGGATATATTATGTAGCAACCTCCCTAAACTACCTTAATACTGCCTCTTCTGTAAAAGCTCAGTACCAACCTACCCCACCGTACTGCACACTGTATGTGTTCAACCACAGCTTGCATCGTCTCAGCCAACATGGCCATGACAGGAGTTGTAACTTTATGAATCTGGAGGACTCATTCTTCTGTGTTTTCACAGGCAAAATATCTTTGTCAGCCTTGCTGCAAGAATTGTTTGATTGGAAATGCTAGGACTGAATTTGAGACTTTTTGTGCTCTTAGAACGTACTTTAAGTTATAATCCCACCCAGTTGAGATTTTCTTCCTCCTCATTATACCATAAGCTGACACAGGGGGTAGTGCTCTGGAAACACATTGTGTAATCGACCCATTCACACAAGGTGCTAAGCCAGAATTTGCTTTAACAATTGTGGTTTGAGTAAGCTTCGATTGACCTGTCTGGAACTGCTTTTATGTGCCTGGGAAATGAGGCCAATCAAGGCCAAAACGTATCTGGAAGTGACTTTTAGCTGTCTTTGCAATATGGAAGTATATCAGCATTCTTACTTCAAGGGCTTGCTAGAAGACCTCAAAGTGGGAATGTGATGTGAGTGCAGTTTTCAGTTTCTACTGACAGTTTAGTTTCTGGATCCAGTCTTTCAATCTCTAGAACAGGGCTTTCCAAAGTTTTCCCGCGGCGACACACCAACCGCCGCGGGAAAACCCGGAAGTGCTGCCATTGCGGCAGCGCGCAAAAACCCGGAAGCGCTGCTGCTGCTTTTGGGTTTTTGCGCGCCGCCGTTGGTGTGTCGCCGCGGGAAAACCCGGAAGCGCTGATGATGATCAGCGCTTCCGGGTTGTGTGGCGACACACCAGACTCTGTGTGGCGACACACTTTTGTGTTGCGACACACAGTTTGGAAAGCTCTGCTCTAGAAGCTCATGCAGTCTTCTAAAGAATGCCTTTCTTTTCACTTACATTACAGTGAACATTTCCTGGAAGTGGTGTTTTGGTCTTGAGAGTGCCACACTTCTTTTGGGCAAAACATGTCCCAGAAATAATGCATTCCTCTGTACAACTCAAGGACAGCTACAATTGTGGTTTTTTTATTGATTTTGTTCTTGAGTTAAAGCAAGTATTTATATAGTTAGGTAGCACAACAACCTTTACTGTGCAGCCTGTGGGAAGCCCTTGCTATATGCTGCTTGTTTTGCAGAGTAAAACAACCATTCAGAGTTTGGTTGCAATAAAGCACCTCCTTTGTTTTTACCTTCTCTCTTGTTAAAAAGCCTTCCCTTTACATCTCATGCCTTCAGGAGTCCAGAATTGTTCCCTATAGGTTTTGGCAACTTCTCTTGTCTTGCCTTCACTTGATTTGCATGCTGATGAATGAAGAGTTTGTGCCTGAAGTGAGGTGGTGATGTATATGCAGAACAGCCAGCAGCTGTTCTTAAAGAATGCAAGTTTATTTTTCTCCCTGTAGTGTGTGTCCTCTGCCTTGTAGGGGATGGGAGAGGGAAAAGGGTTTCATAGTGATAGCAGTTTTCCTAGGGAGTCCACTTAATTTCTCTTTCAGCTATGATATTTGATAACCCAGAAAGATACTCTGCATAATAGCTCTACATTGTGCCTGTGCTGCCAGCTTCTGATGCAATTACGAAGTAATCTTTTCTAAATAGTACTAAATTAAGCTTAAATCCCTCTCTCATGCCACATAAGACCATGAATTCCTTGTTTTCTAAAAGGAGCTTATTGTTATAGACTGACCAATGCAGTAGTACAACAGTGGTCTTCAACAACTTGTTCCATGGGTAGATTGCTCCAATGTCTTTTCTAAGTAAGGAAGAAAAACAGCAATTACCCAAAAACTCTTCCGGTGCAGGCAAAAAGCTGTGTCCTTACTAGAAGATTTCACTGGGATTTTTGTCAAACTTGTGTTTTTTCAAACTTAGAGGAAGGAAGATTTGCACAACAAGGGTTCTTTTAATTAGAGATGTGCAGACCTCTGTGCATGAACTGCTCTCTGCATGGAACAACCAATATTGGGTGGTCTATGTCCCCATCAAAACATGCATGTTTTGCTTGGGCATGGGCTCAAAGTACATACTCTGTCTAGGCATGGAGCCAAAATATGTGTTTGATCCATGCAGAAGTGTTTTGGGGTGGGGAGAGCAGGAAAGAATGGCAGCAGTTGCTAAGAGGAGACTGAGAAAATAAGGTACTGGGAATATTTGGGGGGAGGGAGGGCAGGCAATTGGATATGCTGTGCTTGAATTCCAGGGCAGTGGTGACTAAAGGGAAGTGAGGAAAGGCGGGCACTGGGGAAATTAGAGGAGGGAGGGCAGCCCACTGCCACCCTTGATATATAATACAGCCACCTTTTTCTAAACCACCTAGCTTTGCTTTTCCTCACCTTCCTTTATCCCACTGCCACTCTGCTTGAATTCAAGAGCAGCGGTGGCTAAGAAGTATGGGAAGAAAAGGGCTGGGAAAACTGGCTGGTGGGCTGGCACACAGCCAGGTGGCAAAGGAGGGTATGCCCTCCTTGTTTTGTAAGATCCTTCTGGAATTGGTTTCAGCCAAACTCTTGAACAACCAAAATGTTCTGGTGCTTGGTTTTGGTTTTTCTGCCTCAAATGAATGTGAGCTTTTGTGTGAGGGTATCTCAGCATTTTTTTTATTTAATCAGCCAAGGTTTTGCTTATCTGGTTTGATTTTTGTGGAAGGTGGTAGCTGGCCTGCCTTCATGCTAGAGCAGGGTGTGCAACCCTGGGGACTGAGGGGAGGGATGTACGGTATGACATTTTTACCCCACCTCACTGATTATGCAGTTTTCTGGATGCAAATTGATCAGAACTAATGCTGCAGTTTCAGTAAAACTAAACATTACCTCATATAAACTATGCTATGCAAATTAGATAGTTCAAACTTCCTGGAAAACCCACACAACTGGTTGGAAGCTGCACTTGGCCTTTGAATGGCATGTTTGTCCCACTCAGCATCCAGAATTCCTAGCCATCATGGTACACATTCTTCAGAAGGACACTATGGTGGGTGTGATTTTGCTAGATATTAAGGCTGTTGCGTGGTCAAACAACGATTTAGAAGAAATGCTTGAGATCTTGTGTGAGGACAGCGTTACTCTGGAAAAAAAAAGATACCGTTGGTTTCAGCAACATATTTTCTTGCGGAAGGTCCAAAGCAATTGTTCTGAATTATTATAGAAGTATGTACAGGGGGCGTGGTGGCTCAGCGAGTAAGACGCCAGGCTTGTCGATCGGAAGGTCGCACGTTCGGAGGTTCGAATCCCTAGTCCCGCGTGACGAAGTGAGCTCCCGCACTCGCCCCAGCTCTTGCCAACCTAGCAAATCGAAAGCATGCAAATGCAAGTAGATGAATAGGTACCACTTCGGTGGGTAGGTAACAGCGTTCCGCGTGCATCATGCCGGCCACATGACCGTGGAAGCGTCTTCGGACAACGCTGGCTCTTCGGCTAACAAACGGAGATGAGCACCAGCCCCTAAAGTCAGACACGACTGCACAAATGTGCGGGGGGAACCTTTACCTTTACTATGTACAGCCCTACTAGATATTGCCCATGAATAATTTTGTAAAAAAAGGAAAGCACAGTGTAATAGTAATAAACGTGTCAGCAGGTCATGCTGATCAAGGAAACACCGCTTTTCCTCCGAATTTGCTTTGTGGCGTGGGCATGCAAACAATCTGATTGTGATACTGTCATTCTGTCACTGCATGATTGGTGAAGAAATTGCAATTGTTTTGTCAAGAAGAACCTGTGGATTTGGAGCAAAATGAGCTGCAACTGCATGCCACCCGCCTCTTGATTTGGTGGATCACTGCCAGAGAACAAATAAAGGTACTGGGACTCCTCTTCAGGATTTCTTTTGCAGGGAAAATGTTGAAGTATGAAGATCTGTTATAGTTCCTAATGCAAAGTGTTAAGAACCGCCCAGAGTTCCCCGTTGGGGGAAGATGGGCGGTCATATAAATTAAATAAATAATAATAATAAATAATAAAGTGACAGCATGGTGGATAGTGGGAAGGGCAGAGAAGCAGTTTTGTTCTGAAGATGTCTAGAAAGATGACAAAGAAGTGAGTTGCAAACCAAGCTGTAAAAAGAGTTAGCCTAGCCATTAGTATATCAGTTGTAGTGGTGTCGGTTACTTAGATTGAGAAGTTGAAAAATCATCCCAGAAGAAGGCAGTGGCAAACAGCTTCCATATGGTTGCCAAGAACACAGCACAGATGTGTCAAAAATTCACCAGGAGTCAAACTTGACTTGAAGGACACTATCATTTTATAGTGACTGGTGCTGTAAAGAGTTATATTGCAAAAATAATCCTTTGTTTTAAGTGCTGTGCATGCAGTAGGATCCACAGGAGGGAGATCAGATGGGTCAGTGTGACAAAAGCAGTGTTGTGCTATCACGCTGTAAGCCCCTCCCCTTTTGTATGTGCATTGTGACATTACCCAAACATCCAAAAGGAGTGGAGCTTGTGGGGTGACTGGGCAGTACAGCTTTCACCATTTGATGAAAGCAGGCAGGAGCCTGCGTATGTCCTTGTGTGCACACTTCAAAAATGATTTGGAAGGGCTGCTTTGGAGCTAAACAAGCACAGCAAATCTGTTAGTCATTAAAGTAGCCTAACTTTTTTTCAAGCCTCTATGTGAGCCTTTAAAAAGGGGGCATGATCAGTTAAAGAGCTAGATTTAACCTTAATGTGTGCATTTTCTAAATCAGGGGCACTTTTTTTCTGTTTGGTGTAACATAGCAGCTACATCATCATCATCATCATCATCATCATTATTATTATTATTATTCGGATTTATAAGGCCGCCCAACTCACACACGGTGACTCCGGGCGGCTTACAGAATTAAAAACCACAAAACCACAATAAACACCCCCCTGGCGGCAGCAAACACATTCATACCAGCCACTTGATTGGCTCAGAAGCAGCTTGGGGTCCCCAGGCCCGTTGACAGAACCACGTTTTCAGGGCCTTCCGGAACAGGAGCAAGGAGGGGGCCAATCTTATATCTGGGGGGTGATGTTCCAAAGGGAGGGGGCCACTACGGAGAAGGCCCTTTTTCTCGGTCCCACTAGATGTACCTCCCTGACTGAAGGGACCCGCAACATGCCCTGCCTCCCCGCTCTGGTGGGCCGGGTGGATGTGACTGGGGAAAGGCGGTCCTGCAAATAACCTGAAGAGTACAGAAGGGTACTGAGAGATCCAGAGCTCTTCTTCCAGATCTTTTCAAAGCATACAAAGGCCCATTCTTTTTATATAGTTGTACCCAAGCAACTAAATTTAGTTGGAGTACCCTTGTATGCTGAACATCCAGTTATGGAACATTGTTTGCAAAGAGGTCTGCTTGAGAATTATTTTCTCTTGGCACCAAGTAAAGCCCATTTTATTCTCTTAGATCTTTTCATTCCTGAAACTTAACTACATTTTTATTTCTGTGCAATATTTAGATTCACTGTATTCTTTAGTCTTCAGTTTTCTGATGCTTTTGTCTGAGTTAGGGATTTGCTTTTTTAATTGCACATTACATGTGAACTATTTGCTCTGGAATGACTGATCCATTTATAAATAAAATAACAGTACTAAATTTAATTTTGACTTAGACATTTTTGTATCCAGATTATGAATGAAAATTGAGCATTCGTATATGGGAAAATAACCATCTGGTCTTTGCCTTAAGCCATGATTAGAGTTACTGTCTGTCCCACTTGGAAAATAGTATTATTTCGTTCTGGCATATTGGCAAGAAGGTTTGCATCAATAAGCCTTAGGCTGTCTGTGCCATTTTAATTCCTCTAGAACTCCTGAGGCTAATTAAAATACAATTGTCCTGGACTTTTTATTAGTTGTGCACTCTATCAAGCAATGAGGTCTTGAACTGAGTGTTGGGGTCTTGGTTAAATTTAATTATCAGCAGTTTTCAGTTAGTATCTGCCGCCTATGGAAAAAACCAAGGAATTGATGGAACTTGTACCTTGAGATAATACATTAACAACCTTCAGAAGAGCCACAGAAAGCTATACATCAAATGGAGCTTACAGTTGTAACTGAGCAGAATGCTTTTTATCATTTATTATTTATTTAATGTATTTATATGCTGTTTCCCCTTCTCATAACTCCTGAAGCGCTTTTGCAGTCAATCACAATACCAGATCTGAAGAATAGAACAGTACAATGTAAATCGATATATTCAATTTAAAAACTGAACGATGGAGAAAACTGAAAAACCATATGTAATGACCTTAACACACAGGGAGGCTTGGTGAAAAAATAGGTATTTTTCCACACCTGCTGAACAATTTGATCATTTGCACTTATTTCAGGAGGGAGGGCATTTCAGAATGAATGGGGAGGCTTGCTGATAAATAACTGCAAGATGGTGTTTTGCAGTTCTTACATACATAGGATGAATGTTCAGGTAAACTTGGCAATCAGCTGGTTTGGGTTGTAACGACAAAGGACATGACACAAACAGTGAAGAATCTAGGACCACATTCGAACTATATAAATATTCTTTTTGAGTGCACACCCATTCAGAATATGCACTCTCTACAAATTCCAAACCAAAAAACACCCACTCAAAAGGGCTTTGTCTTCCCAGGATTCAATTTCAGTTTATTGGCTTTATCCATTCCCTCGCTGTATCCACAACCTGCCTTGGAACATGCAACAGCTTCTCCTGATTCAGGTGTTATGGAAAATTCGAACTCCAAAGTTTCTGGTGATCAGTCCCAGCAGCATTATATGTTAAACAAGATAAAACAGGGGGGAAATGTCTTGTGGCACCCCGTAGCTTAGTTGCCAGGGTACAGAAACACTGTGAACCCATACCGTGTTTTGGGGACCATCCTCTCAAGTGAGAACGAACCACTGTAACACAGCAGCTCCAGCCCCAAACTTGAGGAGATGATTTAGCAGGATACCATAGTAATGCTATCAAATGGCACAAAAGAGATATACATAAACAAGAAATACACTCCATGTCTCATGTCATATAATCTTATGTCTAACTACCTTACTCAACTTGAAATCCCTAGCCATCGGAAAGCCTTTGCCCTAGCTCGTAGCCACGCACTCCCTTCCGCAGTCTTGGATGGTAGATATAAAAAAATCCCAAAAGCTGCAAGGTGGTGCTGTTGTAATAATGGAGAGATAGAAACTACAGACCACGTGCTCCTGCGTTGTCCTTTTTATAAAAAGCTTAGGAGTAAATTAATATTACCCTTGACCAAGAAATATCCTAGGAGGCAAGATATAGAGTATATGCAAATGTTACTTATAGATGAAGATCCAACTGTTACGGCGCAAGTAGCCAAATTCTGTGCAGCTGCTATAAAGATACGCCAGACTATGATAGGAAAAATGTAGTAATGTACTCCTTGTAATGATTTTAATTATTTTAAAAGGTGTATATATATATATCACACCATATTTTATATATGATATTTTACTTTTTATAAGCATTTACATCTGATAGAATATTAGTTATGACTAATATTAAGAGCATATTTAAATTTGATTAAGGGGCTCATCCACATTGTGGTCTGAATGTATTTTAATTTTTAATTGGAACAATGTAATTTAACTTATAATTTTAAAACTATTCTAAATCAGATGGAGCATATTGTAAGGTTCAATGAGTATACCTTGTAGAATCTTGTACTGGTCAGTGACCGTAATAAACCAGAATGAAAATGAAATAATCTTATGTCTCTTTCTTGCTGAAAGTATGGATGCTTACAATTTTATCTTATCTTGCTTACACCAAACAGTTTTCATTTTGTAAAAAAATTACAAAATTGTAGTTTAATGATGTTGGTTGGCAAGGATAGTATCGAATCACCAAGCATGGACAGTATTTCAATATAGCTAAAGAATTATGCAGCATTGGCTGATTACGTGCGTAATCTTTGTAACTGTTTTTTTTTAAAGCAACACCAGGCTATTAATATTGGAAATAATTGAAATAGGAATCACCAGTTTGAAAATGGGCTGGTGATTTTACCCCACCCCCCCGTTCTCAGTGGTTTCAGTATTCATATACAGTATAGCAGCCTTCTCCAGACAGATGTCCTCCAAATGTGTTAGATTGAAACTAGCATCATAAAATGGATCTGGAAGGAACATTAAGGGCATAAGTGAGAAGTCAAAACACTGATTTAGAATAAAATGCCCTTCTATATAAAGAAACCCTTTGATATAAATGCTGTATTTTGTAAAAAGCAAAATAGCATATTTTAGATTATGCTATGTTATATTAAATATGTCCTTGGGTTAAGACTCCAGTTCCCAAGCAATCAGAACTGTAGTGGAAGCAAGATACCTGTTTCCCAAGAAGGTAAGCACTAAATGTTGAACTGTGATAATTTTAAAATTGCATGCCAGACTTCTGACCTAAATTACTAGTCGAAGCATGGCAAATCTCTTCTGTAGTCTATGCTGATTTTTAAAAAATTAGCATTGCTTTTGATAATTATGTGCTTTCTCTTTGTTTTCAAAACCTAATTTGATCCTTCTTATTCAAAAGCTTCCTCCTTGTATTTAAGTCATGGGTGTGGTGGCACTGAGCTGGAAATCAGGATCTGCTATCACAGTGCAGGCTAAATTCTGGTTTTGGACAGGTATCAGTGTATAAAGGTTTTCAAGTGATAATGCTAATAGAATGAGAACTGAAGTTATCAATATAGAAGATATATTATTATATTAATATTATATTATATTATATTATATTATATTATATTATATTATATTATATTATATTATATTATTATATTAATATTAATATTAATATTAATATTTATTTATTGAATTTCTATAACCGCCTATCTCCCCCTCAAGGAGGGACTCTGGGCGGTTCACAACACAATATCAACAAAATATAATAAAAACTATGATAAAAATAGAATTACAATAAAATACAATAAAATAAAATAAAATAAAATAAAATCCAAGAGGCAGATAGTTCTAAAGTGGCGTTGACTATGATTAAAATTAGATATCTAAGGTGGCTCTAAGGAATCAGCCATCCCCAGGTTTGACTGCTTTCCTTTTTGCCCCAGGCGAGGTCGCAGAGCCAGGTTTTTAATTTTTTTCTAAAATCCAGGAGCAAGGGGGCCTGTCTTATCCCTGGTGGAAGGATGTTCCATAGGGCAGGAGCCGCTGCAGAGAAGGCTTGTCTCCGGGACCCCGTTAGGTGGAATTCTTTCATAGACGGGGTCCGCAGCATGCCCTCTCTGCAAGATCGGGTGGGACGGGAAGATGTCATGGGGATGAGGCGGTCCCTCAGATAACCTGGTCCCGTGCCATGTAGGGCTTTAAAGGTGATAACCAACACCTTGAATTGGACCCGGAAGCAAACTGGCACCCAATGCAGCTGACGGAGCAGAGGTGTTATGTGTGCAGATCTTGATGCACCTAAAACTGCCTGTGCCGCCGCATTCTGCACCAGCTGTAGCTTCCGGATATTCTTCAAGGGTAGCCCCATGTAGAGTGCGTTGCAGTAATCTATATGAGAGACAACCATGGCTTGAGTGATCGTTCGAAGGGCCTCTCGGTCAAGGAAAGGGCGTAATTGGCACACAACATGAAGTTGAGCAAAGGCCCTCCTGGCCATGACTGCCACCTGCTCTTCGAGCAGGAGTCGTGAGTCCAAGAGGACGCCCAAGTTACCCACCGGGTCTGTCTGGGGAAGTACAACCCCATCCAGAACTAAAGATGACAAATTCCCAGAAACTGAGGGGCCATTAATCCATAGCCACTCCGTCTTACCAGGGTTCAGCTGAAGCCTGTTTTTCCCCATCCAGACCCCTACAGCCCCCAGGCACTTGGACAGGGTGGTCACTGCATCACTTACTTCACCTGGGATAGAGATGTATAATTGGGTATCATCGGCATATTGATGATACCTCAGCCCGTGGTGACGGATGATCTCGCCCAGCGGTTTCATGTAGATGTTAAAAAGGAGCGGCGAGAGTACCGAGCCCTGCGGAACCCCACAAAGAAGGGCCCATGGGCTGGCTCTCTCGCTCCCTATCAACACCAACTGGGATCGGCCCTGGAGGAAGGAGGTGAACCAGCATAAAACCACGCCACCCACCCCCAACTCCCTGAGCCGTCCCAGAAGGATACCATGGTCGACGGTATCGAATGCCGCTGAGAGGTCAAGAAGAGCGAGAATGGATGCACTGCCTCCATCTCGCTCCCGCCAAAGATCATCCATAAGCGCGACCAATGCAGTTTCCGTCCCATGCCCTGGTCTGAAACCTGACTGAAAGGGGTCTAGATAATCCGTTTCCTCCAGAATCCTCTGGAGCTGCAACGCCACCACCTTCTCAACCACCTTCCCCAAAAAGGGGAGGTGGGAGACTGGACGAAAATTATCCAGTATAGTAGGGTCCAGCGATGGCTTCTTGAGGAGGGGGAGCACCAGCGCTCCCTTGAAAGCTGCCGGGAACACCCCCTGACTCAAGGATGTATTTACCATCGCTTGGACCCAACCACAAGTCACCCCCCGGGCTGCTTTCACCAGCCAGGAGGGACAAGGATCTAATTGACAGGTGGTGGCATTTACAGACCGGAGGACTCTGTCCACTTCCTCAGGACCAACTATATTATATATATTTATATTATATTATATTATATTATATTATATTATATTATATTATATTATATTATATTATATTATAATATTTATTATATTTATTATATTTATTATATTATATTATATTATATTATATATTATATTATATTATATTTATTATATTAGAGTGCTGGGTAGAATTGTCTTCCCGAATGTGTATTAGGATCATTGTTCTACAGCACTTTATTAGCTGGATTGCAACTTTTGCTTTTTCTTCTTTCCTACCTTAGTTTATATTATGCTTCAGATTCCCCATATGTATCACCCTCAAATGTTTATTTCCACACCTCTCAAAGGGATATATTTGGGAAAGTGAGGGCACTGTGGTTATAGAATAGAAGCAAAACTGGTAAAAAGTCCAATTGCATCCTTCCTTCTTTTAGCAGTGAAACCATCCATGACAATGAGCATGGGAAGAATAAATACTGTGTAAAAACTGAGTTAGGGTTCCAAACGTACTTTAATGAACAGAGAATAGGGACTGGTACTGAACAGTATTCTTGTTGATGGTCCTCTTTTTTCTTCCTCACCACATACAAACATTTCTGACTTGCAAGTCCAAAAATAGCAGTATAATATTAAGCAATGTCTTATGACTGTGCCGTTTCCTTTTACTTGCATGCATTTTATTTCTAAATTATTCCTATTTGATAAAAATAAGGATCATATAAAGAAAGCAATTCCTTCCTGTTTTCCATATTGTAAGTTGTTGCAATATGAGTTGGGCGGTAAAGAAATATGATAAATAAAATAAATAAATAAATAAAGTAATTGTTGGCACTGTTTATTCCTTGGAGACCTCAGACCAAATATATCTGTAGAGAGAATTTTCCATTTAGCGTAGTTGGCTTCTTTGTTTAGAATGACCTTGAATCATTGTTGACCAATGACATCACCAGCAACTAAAGTTTATAACAAGCTACAAGATCTGTCATGCAATTGCTTTAGATCTCATTAGTATTCATTTGGATTTATTTTAGATCATATTTTTTCTAATAGTTTCAATGTAAGGATGAACAGTCTGGATTTACGAAACTATCTCTGTGGCTGTTGTGGGTCTTCCGGACTGTGTGGCCGTGTTCTGGAAGTTGTGGTTCCTAACTATATCTGACATAAGCAGTGGCTGCTGGGTTGCTATGAGGGTTACCTTGAAGGCTCTCCAAAAGACATGGATAGGCTGGGGTAATCTGGGTTTTTCAAAACAGAAGCAGAAAGTAAAGGGAAATGACAAATCCAGAAAGAGTGAAGAAGGGGGTGAGAAGGCATTTGGTATCTATCTGCTCTTTGAGAGAGAAGTAGCTCAGGAAGATTGGAGGAAAACAGTAGAAAGTAGAATGGAATAAGAGATTAAAGAAGAACATCAGAACCTCTCTGAAAAGATTCTTCTATAACTGAGAAACCAGTGTGTAAAGGCTGTCTGGTGACTACTTACTTTTTCAGGTGGAAACACTTGGAACATTATATGTTAAACAAGATAAAACAAGGAAAAAATGTCTTGTGGCACCCCGTAGCTTAGTTGCCAGGGTACAGAAACACTGTGAACCCGTACTGTGTTTTGGGGACCATCCTCTCAAGTGAGAACAAACTAGAATAACGTGGTTGCATAAGTGTACACACCCTCTTATAAGTAGGGATGTGGCTGTGTCCAGAATTAACCAATCACATTGAAACTGATGTTAAGTAGTAGTCAGTACACACCTGCCATCAATTAAAGTGACTGATCAAGCCCATATAAAGTTAAGCTGTTCTAGTAGGATTTTTCTGACATTTACTCAGTTGCCTTTTACAGCAAAAGCCATGGTCTGCAAAGAGCTTACAAAGCATCGAAGGGATCTCATTGTTGGAAGGTATCAGTCAGGAGAAGGGTACAAAATTTTTTCCAAGGCATTGGATATACCATGGAACACAGTGAAGACAGTAATCAACAAGTGGAGAAAATATAGCAGGGGTACCCAACCTTTTTGGCACAAGGGACCAGTTTCGTGGAAGACAATTTTTCCACGGATCGGGGGGGCGGGGTTTGCAGGCGGGAGCCAATCGTGTGGACCGGGGGGTGGGGTTTGCAGGCGGGAGCCAATCGCGCAGACCGGGAGGTGGGATTCGGAGACCGGCATGGCGGCCTGGTTCCTAACAGGCCACAGACCGGTACCGGCATGGGGGTTGGGGACCCCTGAAATATGGCACAACAGTGACATTACCAAGAACTGGATGTCCCTCCAAAATTGATGAAAAAACAAGAAGAAAACTGGTCCAAGAGGCTGCCAAGAGGCCTACAGCAACATTAAAGGAGCTGCAGGAATTTCTGGCAAGTACTGGTTGTGTACTATATGTGACAACAATCTCCCATATTCTTCATATGTCTGGTCTGTGGGGTAGGGTGGCAAGACGGAACCCTTTTCTTACGAAGAAAAACATCCAAGCCCGGCTACATTTTGCAAAAACCTACATCAAGTCTGACAAAAGCATGTGGGAAAATGTGTTATGGTCTGACGAGACCAAGGTTGAACTTTTTGGTCATAATTCCAAAGAGTATGTTTGGCGCAAAAACAACGCTGCGCATCACCAAAAGTACACCATACCTACAGTGAAGCATGGTGGTGGCAGCATTATGCTTTGGGGCTGCTTTTCTTCAGCTGGAACTAGGGCTTTATTCATGGTGGAGGAAATTATGAACAGTTCCAAATGTCAGTCAATTTTCCCACAAAACCTTCAGGCCTCTGCTAAAATGCTGAAGATGAAGAGGAATTTCACCTTTCAACACGACAATGACCCAAAGCATACCTCCAAATCAACAAAGGATGGCTTCACCAGAAGAAGATCAAAGTTTTGGAATGGCCCAGCCAGAGCCCGGACCTGAATCCAATTTAAAATCTGTGGTTAGGTTAACCTAAAGAGGGCTGTGCACAGGAGATGCCCTCGCAATCTGACAGATTTGGAGCGCTTCTGCAAGGAAGAGTGGGCAAAGATTCCCCAGGCAAGATGTGCCATGCTGATAGACTCCTACCCCAAAAGACTGAATGCTGTCATAAAATCAAAAGGTGCTTCAACAAAGTATTAGTTTAAGGGTGTGCACACTTATGCAACCATGTTATTCTAGTTTTTTATTTTTATTTTTTCGGCCTAAAAGTTTTCAGTTTGTTTTTCAATTGAATTGTACAGCTTGTATGTTATATTAAAGGTGGAAAAAATTCTGAAGTGATTTATCTTGGTCTGATTTTTTTACATCTCAAAAACCTGGCATTTTAACAGGGGTGTGTAGACTTTTTATATCCACTGCACATGATATTCCCAGAAGTCTTCTCCAACACCAAAATTCAAAAGCTCTTTCTATCGGGCCTCTTCAAAGTCCAATTTTTGCTTCCATAGAGGGGCACGAGGAAAACCATTGCCTGCACGATTCTAATCATGATAAATATATCATGGCATTTAAGAATCTTTTCCAAGACGTCCGTAGCTATCCCTGAAAGTGCTACTCTGTGGCATATTTCTTGACTGCAAGTTGCTTTACTGTTGATCCTAAAAGGCAGAAGCTGTCTACCACTTTAGTGTCTTCACTGTCAGTTCTAAGGCTTGTTGCCATATCTGATGTCATTAGTTTGGTTTCCTTTATGTTTAATCTTAGTCCCATTTTCCTGTGCTCCTTGACTTTCATTATTAGAGCTTCCTGATTATTTCCTTTGAACTGTGAAGGGCCTAATAAGAAATGCCTGCTTTTGGCAGACTAAAAGTATCACTATGGCTGTTAAATTTGGGCTGCAAAAATCCAGCAAACCCTAGATAGCAGCAAAAAATTATAGAAAAATAGTGTAAGTTTTGCTGCCATCTAGTGTCATCGATATTTTTGCAGCCCAAATCTGGTAGCCCTACCCAGCACATTATAATGATTCAAAACACTGGGTTATGGGAGGGAACCTTTTTTTCCCCCTTGACACACAATTCAGAAGACTTCAAAATTACTACTTAGTGGGTCTTCCCTCTTTCTCTTCTTTTTCATTCTCTTTTAAACGAATACAAATACTGTAATTATACGCAGCAAAATTATTTGAGGAACCTCTAATTTTTCTTCTGCATCTCATTTCCTATTTTCTCTGAAGATCTTTGGATGGCTGCCAGGTTTAAGCCACTTAAATACATCTCAACCAGCTGTTGTCTACAGTTTACTCCCAGGCAATCTTTGTGCTCAGCAGGATAGCTTTTTTCATCATAATGAATGTGCTTGCAGGAAGGGAGTCACATTTTGTCACAGGACCTTCAATTAGATTGTCTTCTTCCCCTCTTATCCAGCTCTGTTTCCTTCTCCAAAATATGGGACATGAGGAGGCTTCTTCCCACCTAAAAAAGAGGAGTCAATATTTCTTGTTTAATTTTCAAATGCATTTGGCCATGAAGAATTCACTTGGCACATGTGTCACAAGCATTTTGTTTCCAAAGCCATGAATAATGATTACAGCCTTCACTGTGTGAAGCAAAGCCAAGTCACCTACGAATTGGGCAAAGGAGTCTTGATTTTCTGCTTTGTGGCCAAGAGTTCACATTTATTTAAAGTTGGAAAAAAAAGACAAGGCTGACAGTGAGGTACCTTCAATGATAGTTGGATGTTGATGCTTTGTAATTAATCATAGAATCATCTGTTTCCTTACATTGCAGAACGTGATTAATATTGCAGTTATCAAACATTTTGAACATAGGAGGGGGTGGCAGCTTCTATACTTACACTGCCTTCTGGGGACTCTGTTTCATTTTATGCAACCTATCTGAGCATATCATGATTTTTGCAGTCCCTTACATGGATCCTCTTTTTGTCTCTCCCTCTCAATTTTTAAATCAAAGCAAATGGCTGTGTAATATGGGCTGTAGCCTCATTTTTATCTTCACAATAACCCAGTTAGCTTTGTGGATCTGAATCTGTCCACATTGTCCACTTCTCTTCTTTTTAATGCATCTGGGTTGGATCAGGTTAAATGGTCAAGGAACATCCCCAGGGTTACCAAGTAGATGTCACCAGTAGGATCTGAATGTGATAGCAACTCGGGTCAGGTTTCTCAGCTAGATGGCAGAGATAATCTGTAGCTGTGACTATTCTTTACCATTAATAACCTTGTCCTGCATGGATAAGCATAATGTTATGGATGGAAACTGGTTGCTGCTTAAATTCTCAGCCATAAACTTGAAGCTGGAAGGCAAAATGGAACAATAGTAGAAAACAGGATTTAGCCAATTTTAGTTTGTCAGTGCCAGTGATTTCTCTCAAAAGGTCTCCTTCTCCTACAGGTATCTTGAATATCAACTTTGAGCACTGACTTAACATACCTTTTTGTATTTTGTTCCTTTGAGTCAGGTTTGACTCCTGGCAAGTGCCTGGACTAGTCCCTGCAATTTTCTTGGCAATATTTTTGAAAGTGGTTTGCCCTTGTCTTCTTCCCAGGGCTGAGAGAGAGTGATTTGCCCAAAGTCACCCAGCTGGCTTTGATATCTAAGGCTGGACTAGAACGCACGGTCTCCTGGTTTCTAGCCTAGTGCCTTTAACCACTACATCAAACTAGCTCTCATCATACCTTACTGCTAATAAATATTTGGAACTACTCAAATTCAGTATGAAAATACTTTATGTACCATACTTATTTGAGGGACTGTCTATCTCCCATGGTGTCTCCCCAGCTGATTGATACAAGTCAACAGAGTTGGTGTGCTTTGGGTCCCTTCAGTTAAACTGTCATCTTTCAGGACCCAGGAGGTGTGCCTTCTCTGTTGTGACACCTACCCTCTGGAATAAAGTTTCCCCAAAATCTGGGTGGCTCCTGTGCTGATGGCATTCCAGAGGGCCTTGAAGACCTGGCTCTTCTCCCTGGCCTTGGATTAGGGTGATTGGAGCCCCTTGTGTATTTTGTTGTTGGCTGGAAGTGCCATCTAATGTTCTTTTTTTTCCTATCTGCTTTATATTTTTGCTGGTTGCGTTTTAATTGTATTATATTACATTTTTTGTTATACTGTGAGCTGCTCAGAGTTGTTTGGAATCAGGTGATATCTAAATTGAATGAATTAAATTAAATTAAACCCAAAAGGAAGATGACTCTGGATTTAAGAAAGAAAAAAAATGAGACACTAATAAAACTCTTGTGCAATGTCCAGCTTCCTCACCTTGTCATGCTGAAACTAGTCCTGAAGTTTTCACCCTGCCCCACCGGCATCAAGAGAGAGTGGACGGCATCAAAATGGTGGCAGGATTGGGTGATCAAAATTCTGTCCTTTAGAATGTGCATCGCACACATCTCACACAAATGTAAAAAGGTGCGGGGTTTTGATCACCCTGATCATGCCTCTATTTTGATGCTTATGTCCCCCACCCCCATCCCCGCTTCAAGCTATTCTTCAAAGGACCCTGACTTTTCAGTAGTTACAGTACGTCTGCAATCATTTACACCACTGTTTCTCAACCATAGCAACTTTAAGATTTGTGGACTTCAACTCTCAAAATTCCCCAGCCAGCATGCTGGTTGGGGAATTCTGGGAGTTGAAGTCCACACATCTGAAAGTTATTATGGTTGAGAAACTCTGATTTATTGATTGCTTTATGCTTTGCTGTCAACAGTTTTTCTATTCTTATCAATGAGTGTAAGACACCCTCTTCTCCACAGTCCGTTCATGTGCAATTCTTGGCGGAGGAAATCCTCTCTTCTGATTACAGTTTCCTCTTATATTTTTATATGGCTTCTTCAGACACAGTCCTAGGACTTGCTTTGTAATAGCAGCAAGGCCCCTCTGATTGTATCAGTATCCAAAATCATTTATAGGGCAAAAATAAACAATACTGGAATACAATTCCACTAATTTCATCTAAAAGCTTTTTGAAGCAGATTGTTTTAACGTGCCAGACCAAGGCTATAAACCTATAATATGTGCACATTCATACAGGAGGAAATTTTTCAACTCAGTGGGCCTCTTTGGAATATATAGGTCAAGGCTGGCATGCAAGTCTGGTAAAGTTACATACCTATCAAAAATACATTATTCAGTATAAAGAAAGTTGAGACAGTTGCAAATATGTCTACAACACTTGTTTCCTCAAACATAGATTGGAATTGCTTAAACCTAACTTCTTGTCATTTCTCTGTTTAAAATGTTTAAAAATATTTAGTTGTATTCTTTAATCACCATTTGATGGATGCTTTTTTACAGTTTTTTTCAAAATATAGTAATGTTTAATTTTCTATTTTTTCTAAATTGAAAATTAAATAGTAAAAAAGGGAGAAATTATTTGAACGTACCTGTTAGAAATCAAGAAGCACAAAGGATGACTGGAAAACTTTGCTGTCCAGGAATTCACCAAGAGAGGTGCCATCACTAAGAAATATTTATCTTTGTTGTCTTTGATATAGTAGTAGTGCAGGAGCTGTCAACAGAGCATATTTGGATGCTCTTGACACTTATTTATTTTATTCTGATCAAAATACAGAATTGTGTTTAATAAATCCAGTCATAGAAGAAAGAGGATGGGATTTGCATTCTAAATAATTTCATGTGACCATGATGGAATCGAGACTGGCCTGTGAATTACAGGTATGACCACATGGAAACTACTTTAAATTACTCCATATGGCAGTAGTTACAGCATCATGTGTCATTTGTAGTCAGCAAAGTTCATGGGGTTGAGGTGGTTTTCTCTGTGCCAAGGATTTGGAATTTTGAGAGCAATTTGTGTGTGGTTTTTTTTCTAACTAGAAGAAAGGCAAAGTTTGGAAAGTGGTTGCCAGAGCTAGCATGGGCAGTCACAAATTATGTTTTTCAAAATAAAAATTGGTGAAGTTTCTCCTTCTAGTATCCCTTAAAATGCTCTCTGCCACCTCAGCTTAGATTTCTTTCTGGATAGATGGGCACATTTAAAATAAGGCATTACTCTGCAATCATCCTCTATTTTCATATTTTAAGTATTACTTATAGAGTCTGTTTGGAACCCAGGGACCTTCTTGTAAATCAAGATTATGCTAAAACCTGGCATCTTGTTTTGCAGCATGCTAGTTTTTCATTTAGTTGCTCAAATGTAAAGTCCCTTAATGAATTAAAAAGTGGTGTGGCAGGGAACCTGGGTGGATGCCAATGTGATGGAGGCCCACAGTGATATTGTATTACCTTCACCTGCTTTGTGTCTTTGCATCTTGGTTGATTTCTACCTTGATGAAGAGGAAATCGTACAGCCGTGCACTGAGGCTTTGTACATGAGTTGCTTAGATGGCATCAGATGCCATATGGAATAATTTAATGCTGCTTTCTGGCTGTTAATGTTTAGATCAGTCATTAATCTTTTCTCCAGAAGCAATCAAGTGTATGTTTATTTATTTTTAAACTTAAGAAAAGTTGACTGTTACAACATTGATGGCTGAATTCTTAATGCTGTCCGTAAGTTCCTAATGTTCTGTCTTTATTTTGTGCTCACATAGAATGTACAAACAGTGGTAAAAATGCTGTACATATGAAAATATATTCAGAAGATAAAAGATGGAGGAAGGCCTGTTTTTTGTTGTTGTTCCTATGATAGTGTAAGTATTCTTGCAGACAAAAAATGAAACAGTTCATTTCAAAATGCAATTTGACCAGACAGCTTTTTTTTTTGCTTTATAGAATAAATTATTTTAATGTATCATTAGGAATATGTTTTATTTTTCTTACTTTTTGGCCAATCTCCCCACACTTCCTGGAGCAGTGCTTTGAGCCGAATGACAGAACCTCTCATTTAGTGAGGGTGGGAGGAGGGGAAAGAATCACATGTACACATCTGTTAGCTTCGAAACACAGTCTTATTGTGAACTGAGATGCTATACATGGTAATGTAAATGTGATAGTTCAAGGGACTGGCTTCTCCCCATCTCTGAATGAGTGAAAGCAACAGTTAATGCCTCAAGTTGGCTCATCTGTTAAGTACAATTAGCTTCATCTATCAGCCTTTCAATTCAGAGAAAAAGACAGTGTGGCATTTATTAAAGGCTGCCTTGTTTTGCTTGACATTTCAGAGGCACATGTCACTTGGGTGCCTGGGTCAGTGGGATGGTGTGAGGCTGTGGCACTTGTAGGCTGGATTAATGCTGACAGTGATGTCAGTTGGCAGCGGGGGAGGGGGAGGGGGGAATGCTGCAAACATGAATTGGTCCCCAGTCCACCTTTTGTCACAGACAGAGCTTTCTAGGAATAATTTGCCAGGCAGATTCTCCTCCCTGGCCTCCCAGCTGAGTGCCAGCATTCATCCAGGCCGCCTCCTTCTCACACCTCCAGCAGAACGGTTTAATTGGTGCCTGCTGGGAGGATTGCTCTGACTCCAAGGCCTGCATAGCGCCCAGGGCTGCATCACTTCCCTGCCATTCTAGTCTCTGTTCACACAGCGAGCTCTTCCCTTCCCTCTTAATGGTTTTATAACAGCTTTTGGAAAATGTGTATAGTTGCTTTCCCCCTTAAAAAACAAAAAAACAAAAACCTTGCTTAAAATGGTCAGTGAAGCCCTCTCCCTCAACACACAAGGAAGATGGATGTAATATAATTGGTCGTGCGGCTTTTCTGTGTAATAACAGCCTAAGTGAGGCTGGGGTTTGCTAGCCTTTCCTGTCAATAATCTTGTTATTTTGGCTATATTTGGATGCAGTATCTAGAATTAGCAAGTGTGCTGATGCAACTACTCAATTGCTTCCTCTTAATTCCTTCTGCTGCTGGAAGTAGGTATACAACCCAGGCAATTTGGTTCGTTTTTTGCTAATGGTACAATTGAATTAGAATTCCCACTTAGTTGTCTCGTGTCAAATCAAAATGAATTTGATGAGAGGAAATAAGCAAGCGATTTTGGTTTGCTATACAAATTACAGATACTCATCCTGGTTTATATAGCTGTTCCCAATTAGCAGGATCAGCTAATAGTATGCTTGCTTGTTCCTGATTGATGTGTGCAGTAGCAGCATTGAGTCTAAGAGCTTTATAATTTCTGAATAAACCACTAATTTACTGCAAATAGTCTAGCCCATAGCTTTCCAAACTGTGTGTCGCGACACATTAGTGTGTCGCAACAAAACCTGGAAGTGCTGATGGCGCGCTGCTGCCAGCGGTGGTGTGCGCGGTGGCAGCGGCGACAGCAGCGGCGCGTCATCAGCAGTTCCGGCTTTTATTTTATTTATTTATTTAATTAAATTTATATAAGCGCGAAACACGAGGCCGCCGCTGTGCACATCGCTGCGCCGCCGCCGTTGGTGTGTCGCCAACGGCGGGAGTTTGGAAAGCACTGGTCTAGCCTGACTAGATCTGGGGAATTTGTGGCTTTCGGCACCCCAGCAGCTGAGATTGCACCAATAAAATTTGGCAGCAAAATGGCTGCATGTCAGGGATGTAATTTTTGTGTTTTGCTGTGCTTTAAAGGAAATGCAGAATCAGCTTAATGTAGGAGTGCATGGAGTTCTTTATTTATTTGAGTACTTTGTCCGGGAGGTGTTGCTAGCCATCAAACTATACTTAATTTCATCTCCTGAGTTACAGCTAACTTTCTTCAAAAGCAGCTTGATCATGCCTTCTTTTTAAGAAACTCCTAAAAAAGAAATTTACAACTTGTTGGACATATATTGTGTATCATAATAAGCTAGAAGGAGCAAGGATTGAGCTTTATAGCAGTTCCTTTACCACTGGAACAGCCCCAATGGATACTGTACCTCTGTTAACAAAACAAAAAGGAAGTCTGCTTTGCTGTCCTCACCAGAAGACAATAGAGTCAGTAATGGACTCTGATCTACATTTGGAGTTTTCTGCAATTGTATTGTAGCTGTTTTTTCAACTACTTTATCATTCTCATCTCAGAGATAGAACAAAAGACTGTTCAGTCTTCTTGAAAAGGATAAATGCAATTTAATGAACATTACTATTGAATTCTGAATAGAATAAGGATGAAAGAAAAATATCTAGATACTTGTTTTTTCCCCAAACTGTAATAATCTTACAGTCTGTAGAAGTTCTGGTAATTGCTTTTGGATTGGCTGTTTCCTTATATGTACAGTGCATGCAATTTATTTATAATGCTCTTTTTCCCTCCTCAGACTCTTTCCTATCATTCTTATTTCTGCCAAAGACAGGAAGTACGAACAATAAGTGATTTTCCAGATTGATCAAGCATTTATAGCAGAGTAGTAAAGAGAGTACAAAAGTCAGTAGTGTAGGTAAGGTGTTGTATTAGAAATGGGGTGCAAATCCACCTTTCTTGGTGGAAGATCACTGAGTGACTTCAGACCAATAAGGATCTCTTAGCCCAGTCTACCTCTCAGGGTTTTTTTTGGGGTGGGGGAATAACATCAGAGGAGGGAGGGCTATGTGTACCAACTTGAGCTCCTGGAAGAAAAGTAGTATATAAATCTAATGAATTTATATACTACTTTTGTACTATATGTAGTATAATTTATATACTACATTATTTACTCAAACTTCTTTATTTTTATTTTTTAAATTTTTTTAATAAGACCTGTACCAGCAGTTGGTCAAAGTTTGTTTTCAGCATTTCAACATTTTTCATGACAATTTTGTGCAACCATATATTTTTCTAAAAAAAAAAAGAAAAACTACTGAACACAGCAGGGCTGTGCATGGGATTCCACAGTTAACTGCTTTATGAATTCACAAATTTTCATACAACAGATGAAACTTGAAATAGGCTTAAAAACATTAAGCCATTCTGACAATCTTTTCTAAGATATATTTTGAAATTAGTAATTGGAGATATTGAGTAATTAAAGTAGCCTCTGGTTTGTATAGATGCATGTCATTTTGCTGCTGACCATTGCCATAACTGTTTCATCCTGCCAGGGAAAGAGATGGAAGATCCGTACCCTGCTTCTTCTATAGATGATGTACAGTATATATGTTTGTAGCTTTAGTATAAATACAGGTAGTCCTCACTTAATGACCACAATTGGGACCAGAATTTCGGTTGCTAAGTGATGCAGCTGTTAAGTGAATCCAACCTGATTTTATGACCATTTTCGTGGCAGTTGTTAAGCGAATCACCACGTCGTTAAGCAATTCATGTGGCCATTAAGCAAATCACGTGGTTCCCCATTGATTTTGCTTGCCAGAAGCTGGCTAGGAAGGTTGAAAATGGTGGTCATGTGACCGCGGGACACAACAATGGTCGTAAGTGTGAGGACTGGCCGTAAGTCGGGTTTTAGCGCCATTTTAAATCCGAACCATCACTAAACAAATGGTCGTTAAGCAATGACTACCTGTAATGCCAAACTGAGTATCTGGGACAGAACCCAAAGTAATTATGGGAAAATAAAATAAAAATTGTGTCTGGATATTCAGTTGGTTGCTGTGATTCTGCAGATACAGATATCCTAATCTTGTCAAGATCAGTACATCTATTTTTTTCTTACAAGCAGATCAAAATTTTGTCTTTTGACTAATTAAAGAATTTCAAATTCAATATTTAAATGAAGCACATCTTAAAACACTTAAACCAGCATCAGATTTGTAAATTACCTATATCAATTGGTAAGCATTGGCTTTGACTAATGGCTTTTCCTCTATCTCCTTTCCCTTGGTAAGTTGGCTTCTCCTAGAGACCATGTGATATTGTAGATTATTTTTGTAAGGCATGTCTTCCCCAAGGGATGTTAAGCTCTGGCTTCAGGTGAGTGCATAAAATATTTTGGGTTGCTGCAGGTAATGCCACAGCAAGTATCCTATTGATTTTTAGATTAGTTGATCCAACTCTTACCTCTTTGTCTCTTCAAACACCCTTGCAACACTCATGTATTGTTCCATATATGAACATTTATTTTGCATGGCTTCTTTTGCAGATTTATTTTGCATGATTCTGTTAGATGGGCTGCAACTAGTAAACTGGGCCATTTGGAAGCTCTTGCTGTGAAGTACTGCAATGTCTGGCTTTACCTTCACAAATCATGTGGTGGTTACAGTTATGCATTATGCATCATAGCCCAGCCCATGTGTTGGCAGATATGTTTGGAGGGCAGGACACATCATGTGCTGTCTGTGGGACTGTGATGACAAATCAAGCCTCTAGTCCAGAGCTTTCCAAAGTTTTTCCCGCATCGACACACCAACCGGCGTTGGTGTGTCGCCGTGGGAAAACCCGGAAGTGCCGTCCTTGCGGCAGCGCACAAAAACCCGAAAGCGCTGCTGCCACTTTCAGGTTTTGCGCACTGCAGTTGGTGTGTCACCGCGGGGAAACCCAGAAGCGCTGATGATGATCAGTGCTTCCGGGTTGTGTGGCGACACACCAGACTGTGTGTGGCGACACACTTTTGTGTCGCGACACACAGTTTGGAAAGCTCTGCTCTAGCCTCAGAGGTGCTCAGAGCACTGCTTGACATTACTACATGTCTGTTGTTTAGTCATTAAGAAATCATTGTTGTCACAGGGTAAAGGGAAACGGGAGAATATTGGAAGTATTTATAGCAAGAAATCTGTAAAACTTTAATGCTGTGTTCTGATCAGTTGACATAATAAACATAGAACTTTTCCTTTTCCTTTTTTTTAAAGCTTTACTACCAAACAGAGGAAACTAGTTAATAGCTGCTTCTCACTTTTCAGAGATACAGAAAAACCCAGGCTACTGCCAAATGTTGAGGTTGTTTTGTTGTTGTTTATTCGTTCAGTCGCTTCCAACTCTTCGTGACTTCATGGACCAGCCCACGCCAGAGCTTCCTGTCAGCCGTCGCCACCCCCAGCTGCCCCAAGGTCGAGTCCGTCACCTCCAGAATATCATCCATCCATCTTGCCCTTAGTCGGGCCCTCTTCCTTTTGCCTTCCACTTTCCCTAGCATCAGCGTCTTCTCCAGGGTATTCTGTCTTCTCATTATGTGGCCAAAGTACTTCAGTTTCGCCTTTAATATCATTCCCTCAAGTGAGCAGTCTGGCTTGATTTCCTGGAGTATGGACTGGTTTGATCTTCTTGCAGTCCAAGGCACTCTCAGAATTTTCCTCCAACACCACAGTTCAAAAGCATCCATCTTCCTTCGCTCAGCCTTCCTTATGGTCCACCTCTCGCAGCCATAGGTTACTACGGGGAATACCATTGCTTTAACTATGCGGACCTTTGTTGTCAGTGTGATGTCTCTGCTCTTAACTATTTTATTGAGATTTGTCATTGCTCTCCTCCCAAGAAGTAGACGTCTTCTGATTTCCTGGCTGCAGTCAGCGTCTGCAGTAATTTTTGCGTCTAGAAATACAAAGTCCGTCACTGCCTCCACATTTTCTCCCTCTATTTGCCAGTCATCAATCAAGCTGGTTGCCATAATCTTGATTTTTTTGAGGTTTAACTGCAACCCAGCTTTTGCACTTTCTTCTTTCACTTTTGTCATAAGGCTCCTCAGCTCCTCCTTGCTTTCAGCCATCAAAGTGGTATCATCTGCATATCTGAGATTGTTAATGTTTCTTCCAGTGATTTTAACTCCAGCCTTGGATTTATCAAGCCCAGCACGTCGCATGATGTGTTCTGCGTACAGGTTGAATAGGTAGGGACAGGGCTTTCCAAAGTGCCACCGCTGGCGACACACCAGTGGCGGTGGCAGTGCGGAGGTGCGCGCGTGCACAGTGGCGGCACGGGGGCATGTGGCGGCGCAGGGGGCGTGCGGTGGTGCGCGTGTGCACGGCGGCGGCGCAAGGGGGCGTGTGGCGGTGCGCGTGTGCACGGCGGCGCGTGTGCACGGCGGCGGTGCGCGTGTGCACGGCGGCGGCAGCCTCCGCTAAAACACGGAACCACTGATCCCGCGCCACTGCTGCTGCCGCCGTGCACGCGCATGCCGCTGCTTCCGGGTGGTGTGGCAACACACCACGCTGTGTGTGGCAACACACTTTTGTGTCGCGACACACAGTTTGGAAAGCTCTGGGTAGGGTATACAACCCTGCCGTACTCCTTTCCCAATCTTAAACCAGTCCGTTGTTCCGTGATCTGTTCTTACCGTTGCTACTTGGTCATTATACAGATTCCTCAGGAGGCAGACAAGATGACTTGGTATCCCCATACCACCAAGAACTTGCCACAATTTGTTATGATCCACACAGTCAAAGGCTTTAGAATAGTCAATAAAACAGAAATGGATGTTTTTCTGAAATTCCCTGGCTTTCTCCATTATCGAGCGGATATTGGCAATTTGGTCTCTAGTTCCTCTGCCTTTTCTAAACCCAGCTTCTACATCTGGCAATTCTCGCTCCATGAATTGCTGGAGTCTACCTTGAACATTCTTTAGTGTTTCCCTTTTTTGGTATGGAGATATACAGTGGGGCAAAAAAGTATTTAGTCAGCCACCAATTGTGCAAGTTCTCCCACTTAAAAAGATGAAAGAGGCCTGTAATTGACATCATAGGTAGACCTCAACTATGAGAGACAAAATGAGAAAACAAATCCAGACAATCACATTGTCTGATTCGGAAAGAATTTATTTGCAAATTATGGTGGAAAATAAGTATTTGGTCACCTACAAACAAGCAAGATTTCTGGCTCTCACAGACCTGTAACTTCTTCTTTAAGAGGCTCCTCTGTCCTCCACTCATTACCTGTAGTAATGGCACCTGTTTGAACTTGTTATCAGTATAAAAGACACCTGTCCACAACCTCAAACAGTCACACTCCAAACTCCACTATGGTGAAGACCAAAGAGCTGTCGAAGGACACCAGAAACAAAATTGTAGACCTGCACCAGGCTGGGAAGACTGAATCTGCAATAGGCAAGCAACTTGGTGTGAAGAAATCAACTGTGGGAGCAATAATTAGAAAACGGAAGACATACAAGACCACTGATAATCTCCCTCGATCTGGGGCTCCACGCAAGATCTCACCCCGTGGGGTCAAAATGATCACAAGAACGGTGAGCAAAAATCCCAGAACCACACGGGGGGACCTAGTGAATGACCTGCAGAGAGCTGGGACCAACGTAACAAAGGCTACCATCAGTAACACACTACGCCGCCAGGGACTCAGATCCTGCAGTGCCAGACGTGTCCCCCTGTTTAAGCCAGTACATGTCCGGGCCCGTCTGAAGTTTGCTAGAGAGCATTTGGATGATCCAGAAGAGGATTGGGAGAATGTCATATGGTCAGATGAAACCAAAGTAGAACTGTTTGGTAGAAACACAACTCGTCGTGTTTGGAGGAGAGAGAATGCTGAGTTGCATCCAAAGAACACCATACCTACTGTGAAGCATGGGGGTGGCAACATCATGCTTTGGGGCTGTTTCTCTGCAAAGGGACCAGGACGACTGTTCCGTGTACAGGAAAGAATGAATGGGGCCATGTATCGTGAGATTTTGAGTGCAAACCTCCTTCCATCAGCAAGGGCATTGAAGATGAAACGTGGCTGGGTCTTTCAGCATGACAATAATCCCAAACACACCGCCCGGGCAACGAAGGAGTGGCTTCGTAAGAAGCATTTCAAGGTCCTGGAGTGGCCTAGCCAGTCTCCAGTTCTCAACCCCATAGAAAACCTTTGGAGGGAGTTGAAAGTCTGTGTTGCCCAGCGACAGCCCCAAAACATCACTGCTCTAGAGGAGATCTGCATGGAGAAATGGGCCAACATACCAGCAACAGTGTGTGCCAACCTTGTGAAGACTTACAGAAAATGTTTGACCTCTGTCATTGCCAACAAAGGATATATAACAAAGTATTGAGATGAACTTTTGATATTGACCAAATACTTTTTTTCCATCATAATTTGCAAATAAATTCTTTCCGAATCAGACAATGTGATTGTCTGGATTTGTTTTCTCATTTTGTCTCTCATAGTTGAGGTCTACCTATGATGTCAATTACAGGCCTCTCTCATCTTTTTAAGTGGGAGAACTTGCACAATTGGTGGCTGACTAAATACTTTTTTGCCCCACTGTAAGTTGATTTTTTTCCAATCTGATGGCCATTCTTGTGTTTTCCAAATTTGATGGCATATGGCATGCATCACCTTGACAGCATCATCTTGCAAGATTTTAAACAGTTCAGCTGGGATACCGTAGTGTCCTGCTGCCTTGTTACTAGCAATGCTTCTTAAGGCCCATTCAACCTCACTCTTGAGGATGTCTGGCTCTAACTCACTGACCACACCGTCAAAGCTATCCCCGATATTATTATCCTTCCTGTACAGATCTTCCGTATATTCTTGCCACCTCTTTAGTCTGATTCTAAATTGTGCAATAAGAAGTTGAGGTTGTTATCCACTTTAAATATAAAAATAACAAAACAACAAAATAAAAACAGAACAAAGGGGAAATCTACTGTGATTATTTTTAAATAAAAAAGTGAGTGCTTAAATTTGAAGCTCCATTTGAGGCTGAGGCCAAATGATACCTAACCCTGGTATGTGTGTGAGAGACAGACAAATGTGGATGTTTTTTGTTTGATTATTGACTTATATTGATTTTATATCTCTGTTTTGTACATTTTTGGGAAGACTAGTATCTTAGTGCTCAGGACTATGCAGGTCAGTGAGAGGAAAAGCGTCTTGTGTGCCACAGTACAGTCTTGTCATGATATTCTGTAAGACACCATTCACAAATGTAAAGTCTCAGTGGTATAGTCCAGCATATGATTGACGTAATTTTACTTATATGGAGATGTGGAGCAGTAGGTCAAGACTGTGCCTAAAATATATGCACTAAATCTTTTTCCCCAGGGATGCCAATGTGTCAGATTAAGAAAGAATTACTACAGCTCTTGCTTCAGTAAATTGAACGTGTGTATTCTGTGTTAGTTGGCCCACCATTTTCACTGAGACATTGATGCACTTGCACCTTTTGCTACTTGTAATGAAATATAGCAATATTTCTCTACAAAGCTGGGTTTGCACATCATGTTATTGTACTCTGTTTGCATTTTAGCCTGATATGTGGGCTCAGTCATTATGGCTTAGTTAGCAAACATAGCTAAGCATGATGTGTGTATACAACCATTTTTAAAAACAGAAACACCTATGCTTGTGACCTTTGTGCAATGAGAAAAGTAGAAATGGAGGGGGATAGACAGTCATGGGGGTGGTTGGCGCTGTGATGTGGCCCCGAGGAATTTTATTGAGATTGTTTATTTGTCCATCCGGGATTTTATATTTTATATTTATATTTTATGATGCACTTGTTTTTATGATTTTAATCTCTTGTTATTTTAATTGAATTGTAAACCACCCAGAGTTGCTTGGCGAGTGAAGAAATGTGAGAAATAAATAAATAAAAATAAATAAATTTAATTATTGCACTAATAAGCAGGACAGGACATACGCAGAAGATGTATTGGTAAATTCTATCCAGATCAGAGACCCAAAGTAATTACTAGTTGATGGATGGCTAGTGGCTTATGGGAGTGAAACAAATGGCTTGAGGGAAGTTACTTATGGAAAGATGTCTACACACAAACTCAAGGGATTAAATTTAACAGCAATTTGACCATCTGGGGTCTCTGGGAGCACAGCCAAAAAAATACAGGAAACCCAAGTGACTGAATGAACTTGCCCCTTCCAAGTTGTACAACCAGAAGATCTGGGAAATCATTTTTTTAAAAATCTCCAATCCTTTGGAAGCATGTCAAAATCAAGCTTGTCTTCCATCACATCATTCAGATAAGATCTATTCTACCCCTACCCCGTGTTTGCTATAAGAAAGTGATTATAATTGTGCTTTTAAATTATATTCATCTCTGATTTCCCTCTATAAATGGACAAATGATGTATGGTGGAGCACATATTCTTCATGCAGAAGAACCCATGTTCAACCTCTGACATCGCCAATTAATTCCCAGTCTACCCATACTAAGGGGTACATTGGCTAGGGAGGATGGAATTGCAATCCAATATACCTGGAGAGTGCTACGTTGGGTAATTTTTTATTAAAAGATCTCAGGCAAGAGAGCTAGGAAAGATCCCAAATCCTTGCTTAGCTTCTGCCAGTTAGAATACACTTATTAGGCTGGATTTGTTATTTAACTTAGTAAGTTTAAAAAAGGTAAAGTTTCCCCCCGCACATTTGTGCAGTCGTGTCCGACTCTAGGGGCCGGTGCTCATCTCAGTTTGTTAGGCGAAGAGCCAGCGTTGTCCGAATACGCTTCCACGGTCATGTGGCCGCATGACGCACGCAGAACGCTGTTACCTACCCACCGAAGTGGTAGCTATTCATCTACTTGCATTTGCATGCTTTCAAATTGCTAGGTTGGCAACTTAACTTAGTAACTTAACTTAGTAACTTAACTTAACTTAGTAAGTTAAACAACTGCAAAATACACTTTCTCAATCTAAATTAATAGTCTGATTCAGTTTCTCTTCTAGCATGGCTTTGTTGTTTTGGGCCAGTGCTTTTTGTTTTGAAATGTTTAAAATGGTACACTGTTTTTAAAAAGAAATACAACAGTACTGATTGGGACCTAGAACAATGTGCAAATTTCACAAATTGAAATACAGTGGGGCAAAAAAGTATTTAGTCAGCCACCAATTGTGCAAGTTCTCCAACTTAAAAAGATGAGAGAGGCCTGTAATTGACATCATAGGTAGACCTCAACTATGAGAGACAAAATGAGAAAACAAATCTAGACAATCACATTGTCTGATTTGGAAAGAATTTATTTGCAAATTATGGTTGAAAATAAGTATTTGGTCAATATCAAAAGTTCATCTCAATACTTTGTTATATATCCTTTGTTGGCAATGACAGAGGTCAAACGTTTTCTGTAAGTCTTCACAAGGTTGGCACACACTGTTGCTGGTATGTTGTCCCATTCCTCCATGCAGATCTCCTCTAGAGCAGTGATGTTTTGGGGCTGTCGCTGGGCAACACGGACTTTCAACTCCCTCCAAAGGTTTCCTATGGGGTTGAGATCTGGAGACTGGCTAGGCCACTCCAGGACCTTGAAATGCTTCTTACGAAGCCACTCCTTCGTTGCCCGGGCGGTGTGTTTGGGATCACTGTCATGCTGAAAGACCCAGCCACGTTTCATCTTCAATGCCCTTGCTGATGGAAGGAGGTTTGCACTCGAAATCTCACAATACATGGCCCCATTCATTCTTTCCTGTACACAGATCAGTCGTCCTGGTCCCTTTGCAGAGAAACAGCCCCAAAGCATGATGTTGCCACCCCCATGCTTCACAGTAGGTATGGTGTTCTTTGGAAGCAACTCAGCATTCTCTCTCCTCCAAACACGACAAGTTGTGTTTCTACCAAACAGTTCTACTTTGGTTTCATCTGACCATATGACATTCTCCCAGTCCTCTTCTGGATCATCCAAATGCTCTCTAGCAAACTTCAAACGGGCCCAGACATGTACTGGCTTAAGCAGGGGGACACGTCTGGCACTGCAGGATCTGAGTCCCTGGCGGCGTAGTGTGTTACTGATGGTAGCCTTTGTTACGTTGGTCCCAGCTCTCTGCAGGTCATTCACTAGGTCCCCCCGTGTGGTTCTGGGATTTTTGCTCACCGTTCTTGTGATCATTTTGACCCCACAGGGTGAGATCTTGCGTGGAGCCCCAGATCGAGGGAGATTATCAGTGGTCTTGCATGTCTTCCATTTTCTAATTATTGCTCCCACAGTTGATTTCTTCACACCAAGCTGCTTGCCTATTGCAGATTCAGTCTTCCCAGCCTGGTGCAGGTCTACAATTTTGTTTCTGGTGTCCTTCGACAGCTCTTTGGTCTTCACCATACTGGAGTTTGGAGTGTGACTGTTTGAGGTTGTGGACAGGTGTCTTTTATACTGATAACATGTTCAAACAGGTGCCATTAATACAGGTAATGAGTGGAGGACAGAGGAGCCTCATAAAGAAGAAGTTACAGGTCTGTGAGAGCCAGAAATCTTGCTTGTTTGTAGGTGACCAAATACTTATTTTCCATCATAATTTGCAAATAAATTCTTTCCAAATCAGACAATGTGATTGTCTGGATTTGTTTTCTCATTTTGTCTCTCATAGTTGAGGTCTACCTATGATGTCAATTACAGGCCTCTCTCATCTTTTTAAGTGGGAGAACTTGCACAATTGGTGGCTGACTAAATACTTTTTGCCCCACTGTAAATTAGCACATTGAACAGTTTTTACTTAGACTTATATAATGCAAACTGTTTCCTGCTGTAGTTTTTAAAAAGTCAACAGATCCATCTCATGAATAAGATCTAGCCTTTTGAATGAAAGCTGAAATTCTCACTGTTCTTGGTATGTGAGTTGCTGTTGTTGATACAAACAATGCAGACCACAGCTCTCGTTATTGGCAAGATGAATCACAAAATATGGTATAAACATGTACTTCCCCCCCCTTAGATCTTGATATCTAATTGTCAAAAAACCAGCCCTAGATGTTATTGTGTGCTAACAGCTGCAATTATGTTTTATGGCTATGCAGAAATGTGAACAGCAACAAAAAATTCTGTTCTAGTTTAGCTCCACTTTAGTTAATTGAAGGTCTATTAAGCCTTTTCTGATTAACATAATGATGAAACACACCAGTCATTAAAAACTCCAAGCTAAAGAAGTTCTACTCATTGAAGAATTATAGTCTACAATCTATAATTGTACACAATGCCTAGTGTATCTGAACCTGAAAGGCTACTCTCTAAATCTAGGCTACATTTTATCTTTGGGAATTTTTTTCCCTAACAGATGCTGAGCAGACCTCACAGTCAGTGTTGTTACTCCTCCTCCTTCTCCCATTTATACAATGTCTTTCTGTAAAGGGCTTCAACATGCCTTTTTAAAAATCTCAGTATAGATATTGCACCCTTCCTCAGTCTGGTATGCTTTAGATTTGTTGCTCTGTAGCTTCCAAAATTCCCAGCCAACATGATTGTCAATCCCAGCCATATGGAGAGGGTTGGGTTAATGGAAAGCTGAGCTTCAGTGACATTACAGTACTAGGCTAACTGAATAATTTAATAACTCAACCTCAGGAGATGAGAACAATGTAATAATGGAATATGTTTCTGCTACAATGGGAATTATATTTCTCATATTATGCTGCCTCTTGAATTCTGTAATTTTGCTAGGAAATGATATTAATGTTCAAGGCTGAAATTCAGATTGTATATATTATTTAGCTTTGTGGGAATAAGCTTTGACTCTCCCTATGTTTGTACATGCCCTCCTTAGGTGAGAAGCAGGCTGCAAATGTTTCTTTCCTAATTAACCACAACTTGTCACATCAACCAATGCAAAATAAACTATGGCGAATACTAAGTAATGGGAACAAGCCACTCTTTAAACTAGAGATCACACAGATGCATCAAAACTGAGTTCTGTTTTGAACATAACCACATTTGTTACTGTTCGCTTATTTCAGTATCACTATCTGTTTTCACTATTTCTTTATGTGCTTATTCTTTATGTGGGCCTTATACAATGTTTGTACACAGTAATTGGTATTGTAGTGAATTCCTTTTGTGATGGACTGCATATTTTCCTTCTTTAAATGTGTAAATGCAGTTTCTATTCATGCTTAATGCCTTGGCGGTTAATAGGCTTTTAATGAAGGTGCTTATGGGAAAGGGTTGAAGTGTTGAGAATGGAAAGGAAGTGGAATACAAAATAATTGTTCGGGAGAGAGAATCGTTAATATTTATCATCAACTTAGTGTGCTAAGGCTGAGTATAAACTCAAACGAGTTGTTTCCATGACACACAACATAAAGGGGAAAGACATTTACATATTGAGAGCTCCACCTGAGTGCTACAAGGTCATAGCAGGATGCATAAAGTATTTCTAATCAGTAGTTAATTGCTGCACTTGAAATCTTATTAAAATAAGCTAGTAGGAAACTAACAAACAGTTCTTAATAAAACAGTCACCCAACACCAGCCCCTTAGAAAGATCTAAAATGATGTTTCATTGATCTATTGTTATTGGTGAGATGTCAAGATTAAATACAGACATTTTGGGTGTCAGTGAACTGAAATGGACTGGAACGGGCCACTTCACATCAGATGACCACCAGATCTACTACTGTGGACAAGAGGACCACAGAAGAAATGGAGTAGCCTTCATAATTAATAATAAAGCGGCTAAAGCAGTGCTTGGATACAATCCAAAAAATGACAGAATGATCTCAATTCGAATTCAGGGTAAGCCATTTAACATCACAGGGATCCAAATATACTCCCCAACCACAGATGCTGAAGAAGCAGAAGTAGATCAGTTCTATGAGGATCTGCAGCACCTACTGGATAATACACCAAAAAGAGATGTTATTTTCATTACAGGAGACTGGAATGCTAAGGTGGGTAGTCAAACGACACCTGGAATTACAGGCAAGTATGGTCTGGGAGAACAAAATGAAGCAGGACATAGGCTGATAGAATTTTGCCAAGATAACTCACTGCATAACAAACACTCTCTTCCAGCAACCTAAAAGACGACTTTATACATGGACTTCACCAGATGGTCAACACCGAAATCAGATTGACTACATCCTTTGCAGCCAAAGGTGGTGGACATCTATACAGTCGGTAAAAACAAGACCTGGAGCTGACTGTAGTTCAGATCATGAACTTATTGCAAAATTTAGAATCAGACTAAAGAGAATAGGGAAGACCCACAGATCAGTTAGATATGAGCTCACTAATATTCCTAATGAATATGTAGTGGAGATGAAGAATAGATTTAAAGGACTAGATTTAGTAGACAGGGTCCTGGAATAACTATGGACAGAAGTTCGCAACATTGTTCAGGAGGAGGCAACAAAAAATGTCCCAAAGAAAAAGAAAACCAAGAAGGCAAGATGGCTGTCTGCTGAGACACTGGAAGTAGCCCAAGAAAGAAGGAAAGCAAAAGGCAGCCGTGATAGGGGGAGATATGCCCAATTAAATGCAAAATTCCAGAGGTTAGCCAGAAGAGAAAAGGAATTATTTTTAAACAAGCAATGCGTGGAAGTGGAAGAAGACAATAGAATAGGAAGGACAAGAGACCTCTTCCAGAAAATTAGAAACATCGGAGGTAAATTCCAGGCAAAAATGGGTATGATCAAAAACAAAGATGGCAAGGACCTAACAGAAGCAGAAGAGATCAAGAAAAGGTGGCAAGAATATACAGAAGATCTGTATAGGAAGGATAATAATATCGGGGATAGCTTTGACGGTGTGGTCAGTGGGTTAGAGCCAGACACCCTGAAGAGTGAGGTTGAATGGGCCTTAAGAAGCATTGCTAATAACAAGGCAGCAGGAGACGACGGTATCCCAGCTGAACTGTTTAAAATCTTGCAAGATGATGCTGTCAAGGTGATGCATGCCATATGCCATCAAATTTGGAAAACACAAGAATGGCCATCAGATTGGAAAAAAACAACTTATATCCCCATACCAAAAAAGGGAATCACTAAAGAATGTTCAAACTATCGAACAGTGGCACTTATTTCACATGCAAGTAAGGTAATGCTCAAGATCCTGCAAAGTAGACTCCAGCAATTCATGGAGTGAGAATTACCAGATGTACAAGCTGGGTTTAGAAAAGGCAGAGGAACTAGAGACCAAATTGCCAATATCCACTGGATAATGGAGAAAGCCAGGGAGTTTCAGAAAAACATCTATTTCTGTATTATTGGAGCTCCCGCACTCGCCCCAGCTCTTGCCAACCTAGCAATTCGAAAGCATGCAAATGCAAGTAGATTAATAGGTACCACTTCGGTGGGTAGGTAACAGCGTTCCGCGTGCGTCATGCCAGCCACATGACCGTGGAAGCGTCTTCGGACAACGTTGGCTCTTCGGCTAACGAACGGAGATGAGCACCGGCCCCTAGAGTCGGACACGACTGCACAAATGTGCGGGGGGAACCTTTACCTTTACCTAAAGCCTTTGACTGTGTGGATCATAACAAATTGTGGCAAGTTCTTGGTGGTATGGGGATACCAAGTCATCTTGTCTGCCTCCTGAGGAATCTGTATAATGATCAAGTAGCAACGGTAAGAACAGACCACGGAACAACGGACTGGTTTAAGATTGGGAAAGGAGTATGGCACGGTTGTATACTTTCACCCTACCTATTCAACCTGTATGCAGAACACATCATGCGACGTGCTGGGCTTGATGAATCCAAGGCTGGAGTTAAAATTGCTGGAAGAAACATTAACAATCTCAGATATGCAGATACCACTTTGATGGCTGAAAGCAAGGAGGAGCTGAGGAGCCTTATGACAAAAGTGAAAGAAGAAAGTGCAAAAGCTGGGTTGCAGTTAAACCTCAAAAAAACCAAGATTATGGCAACCAGCTTGATTGATGACTGGCAAATAGAGGGAGAAAATGTGGAGGCAGTGACAGACTGTATTTCTAGGCTCAAAGATTACTGCAGATGCTGACTGCAGCCAGGAAATCAGAAGATGTTTTCTTCTGGGGAGGAGAGCAATGACAAATCTTGATAAAATAGTTAAGGGCAGAGACATCACACTGATAACAAAGGTCCGCATAGTTAAAGCAATGGTATTCCCCGTAATAACCTATGGCTGCAAGAGCTGGACCATAAGGAAGGCTGAGCGAAGGAAGATAGATGCTTTTGAACTGTGGTGTTGGAAGAAAATTCTTAAGAGTGCCTTGGACTGCAAGAAGATCAAACCAGTCCATACTCCAGGAAATAAAGCCAGACTGCTCACTTGAGGGAATGATATTAAAGGCGAAACTGAAGTACTTTGGCCACATAATGAAAAGACAGGATACCCTGGAGAAGATGCTGATTCTAAGGAAAGTGGAAGGCAAAAATACAATTATTCGTATTATTTATGGTCTTTATTGATTTTAAACTATTTTATTGTGAACCGCCCAGGGTCCCTCCCTGAGAGGGAGATGGGCGGGATATAAATATGATAGATTAGATTAGATTAGATTAGATTAGATTAGATTAGATTAGATTAGATTAGATTAGATTAGATTAGATTTAGATGATATAGAAGGGGCGCAGTGGCTCAGCGGGTTAAACTGCTGAGCCGTTAGTCGAATCCGCGTGGCGGGGTGAGCTCCCGTCACTAGCCCCAGCTTCTGCCCACCCAGCAGACCGAAAGCCATTGGCAAGTAGATGAATGGGGACCACTCACGTGGGCCAATTTGCTGGCGTCCTTTTCAGAGGGTCGCCCTCGGACCAAGAAGAGCTGGTTCCTGTAGATGGCGACGGAGGATGGCAGAGGACGGCGGATCCCGAAATAACAACTTCCTGAACGTCAGCAGCTGGCTCAGAAGCAAAGGTTCCTGGGACATGTAGTCTGACCTGTGGATGAAGAGCCGGTTCCCTCACCCCCTCCCTAACGCGCGGGTAATATATATGCTGTATAATATAATATGTATGAAGAATGTAAGCCGCCTAGAGCCCTCCGCTTAGGGAGGGGATAGGCGGGGTATAAATACAAAAATAAATAAATAAATAAATAAATAAATAAATAAATAAATAGGAAGAGGGGCCAACTAAGGGCAAGATGGATGGATGATATTCTGGAGGTGATGGACTCGACCTTGGAGGAGCTGGGGGTGGCGACGGCCGACAGGAATCTCTGGCATGGCGTGGTCCATGAAGTCACGAAGAGTCGGAAGCGACTGAACGAATAAACAACAAAAGTATATAACACTGATTCTTTGGTTAACAATATGGGGTTAAGAACAAGTAACCCGAGAGTTGTACTCTCTTTTATGTCAGTTGACTCATTTGAAAAGTCCCTTTAGCATTTAAAAGATTTTAAGGCTTTTTATTTCATTTTTAACTGGATGAACAAAACATCACAACAAGAATTAAAAAGGGAATATAAAGGATTACTTTGTAGTATATATATTGAGATATATTAGACATTCATATTAGAATGGTATATGGACAAAGTTAAAAAAACACAAATAGGAAATGGTGAGCAGATTTGAATAAATTGCAGGATTCTTCACAATACTTTGTTCTGTTCATTTTTAGCCAAATAAATTTCCCAGCATATTATATACTATTGTTCCAGAGAAAGATGGTTTAGGCTTTAAAAATATTTTTACAATAATAAACCTTGTGATTAACGACAGTAATTGAATAAATTTATAACATTGCATCTATTTATATGGATAAAAATAGAAATTAAATGATTGCAGGGTTTATTACCAGGTTGTTGAGATATTTTTCTCAAAAACATTTTGCCAAAAGAAATGATTTAATTGTGATTTGCACCAAACATACTAATACATACCAGCAACACTATATAGAAAGCTAATTTTAACAGAGTGTAATGCTACTGTGTAACATCTTCATAGTCAGTTCTTGACAATTTGTTGAAATTGTTTAAAAAGGAATTTGAAAGGTAATGCAAAGCATTCCAGTGATATACAAGAATTTAAAGGTTTTTGGTATTGTAACCTACATGTCTTGCTGAAGTTCCAGTAACTTTCTGTCAGCCCTTCAGGGTAGACCAGATTAGGAAACCAAAGTCTTGCATCTAATACTAGTTTTATTATAAGGTTATGATAACAGAAATTTCAAGTCTGAAAATACTTCCCCCCTTCCTCACTTTATCGTCATGAGAATTAGGGAGGGTCTTGACTGAGACGCTTTCTCAGCTTACAGTTCTGGCCCGGACTTAGATTTCTTTTATCTGACAGTTGTCTTCATTGTGGCTCTTTCTCCTGTTCCTCAAGGTTATTCCTTCTTCCCATTACACTTTCTCATAAAATGCAAGAGATTAATATGCAGTTTTTCCAGTGGCAAGCAAAATGGTTGTGCTTAAACATTTGTTGTTGATCTGAAAATCCATCAATGGAATTAGGAAAAAACCAAAAAAGTAAATATGCAATGTTTGTATCGGCAGAAGGATCAGTGTTCTGTTATAACAGTTGCCTAATTATTTTAAGATACAGCTTATTATTTCTAACCTAGGCAGCCTTACCCTTCTCCAGATGTGTTGTATAATGATTCCCTTTAGTTATACTCTTCATGGCTAATAATTAAGGATGACAAAATTGTAGTAAAAAAACATCTGGTGAGGGCCAAATTGGGAACAAGTATAACTTGTCCTTTATTCTTGCTTAGTAATGCATAACAAGACATACATTTCTAAAAAAAAGACAAAAAATTCCATATAATTTCCATATATTTTATATTTATATATGCTTATTAAGAAAGCATCAATTGACTTGAAATTTAAATTAATTCTAATTTGCTATTAAATTCACCCAAAATAAAAGAAATAATTTAATTTTCCCACTGCCCCATATAATATCAAAGCAATTTATCTTCAGTTAATTTATCTAAATTAATTTTTTTACCCAAGATGTAGCACCCATTCCTTTTTAACATAATCACCAATCATCATTATGTATGCATGAAAGAAAGATGTGTGTGTGCATATACTGTATGTACTGTATACAAAATGATGGGTTGAGAGTAGTTTTTCAACTAGCAATTCACAATTGTATCTCACAAACTAAAGGATCAAATATACATGGAAAACTTATTTACAGTATGGAACAAAAAATGACTGCACCTGTGGACCTAAAAAGGATTGGGTTGCCTCTTAAGATTTGTTTTTAACAATAACAAGTTAAAAGTGCATAAAAATGGATAAAAGAAAGAGAGCCCATTTCTTTTTCTCTATTACATGTGTGATTCTTCAGAAGTATGGCTGTACTATAAGAGATCTGATGGTTAATTAATTGTCGGATTGTTCTGATGAGGGTGGGGGTGGCTCACCTTCCAATATCAGTTGACCCTGCCCTGGTTGTGAATGTAAATTTTATTTTCTGGGCAGAAAACAAGAATGAGTTGCCATTTCTTTATTGGCTTCTGGTGCACTGATGGTGTTATGTTCCATGGTAATGAAATGTCTGCAAGAAGAAAAGCAAGGTCAGAGACAGCAGGAACTCAATGATTCAGCCTTGAGCAACATGCATTCTTTATTATTGCCATTTTTCTCTCCCATGGATCATATTTAATCTTTCCCTTCATCTTTTAGCATTCCATCATTGGTGATTTTCCTGGGAGTGTAAGCTCTCAGTGATTTAGCTCATAGCATAATTGGGATGCACAAGCTGCCAGTACAAGATAATGATCCATGAAGAGGGCCACCTATAATAATAGTAGATAAATATAGGAAATAGGAGACTGCGAGAAATACTAAAATAGTATAGAAGAGAATACCTTGTCACTAAAAACAGTGTGGTAATATATAGAGAGAATCACCTAGTCATTTGTACCTCAAGTGAGAACTCTGGATTGTTTGTTCTATGACCAATTTATTTGTTTTTTTTGGCTGTTTGTGGAATTATTAGGTGGCTTCTCCAACACCACAGTTCAAAAGCATCAATACTATTTCGTTAAAGTCCAACTTTACCTTTCATAGACTGTCATTGAATAAATTTTCCAAGGCCTTCATGGCTGCTCTACCAAGTGCTAGTGTGTGGCATATTTCTTGATTGCTTGCTCCTTTACTGTTGATGGTTGATCTTAAAAGGCAGAACCTATCTACCACTTCTGTACCTTCATTGTCAATTTTAAGGCTGGTGGTTTTACCTGTCATTAGATTGGTCGTGTTTATATTTAGTTTTAGACCCATTTTTTTCATTGTGCTGCTTGACTTTTATTACTAGAGCTTGCAGATCCTTTTTATTTTCGGCTATCAGGGTAGTGTCATCATCAGCATAGCTCAAGTTATTGATGTTTCTTCCTCCAGTTTTAAAACCACAGTCGTCATCTTCCAATTCAGCTTCTCTTAATATACAGTATATTCAGCGTATAGGTTAAATAAATAAAGGGAGAGTATACAACCTTGTCACACTCATTTGCCAACTTGAAGCCAGTCCGTTTCACCATGTTCTGTCTGTACTGTGGCTTCCTGACCTGTATATAAGTTTCTCATGAGGACAATTTGATGTTCTGAGATTTCCATTTTATTAAGCACATTTCACAGCTTGATGTAATCAACAGAACAAAGGCCTTTCTATAATCGAAGCACATACTGACTTCTTTTTGGTATTCTTTGGCTTTCTCAATTATCCAGCATGCATCAGCAATAATATCTCATGTTCCTCCGCCTTTTCTAAAGCCAGCTCGAACATGGGGCATTTCCCTTTCTGTGCACGGCTGTAATCTGCATTTGTTGATCCTGAGCATTATTTTGCAAGCATGTGAAAATAAGGATATTGTACTATAGTTTGCACATTCTTTAAGACTCCTTTCTTTGTTATTGGTAAGTAGACTGACCTCTTCCAATCTGTTGGCCACTGTATCATTCTCCAAATTTGCTTAGAACCGTTACAGTTTCTCCATCTGTTGCTTGCCATATTTCTGTAGGCACCTGCCCTGTGGAACATCACCCCCCCCCCCAGGTGAGAGTGGCCCTATCCTTGAGATCCTTCCAGAAGTCCCTTAAAACATGGCTGTGTCAGCAGGCCTGGGGATCTCAAGGAAATGCCGATTTGATGAGATCACTGCATTGTTTTTAACATCAGTTCTCTCCACTGTCTTGTTATTAATAATATTGTTGATGTCTTTTAATTGTAGTTTAACATTTGGATTTTATTTTTTGTTTTTAATTGTAAGCCGCCTAGAGTCACTTTATTGTGAGATGGGCGGCTATATAAATGTGACAGTTAAATAAATAAATAAATATTCCTACTTGGTAATGAACAGAGTGCTGGTCTAACTTAATCTTTTAGTACTAAAAGTTCTTGTAAATAATATCTTCTAAGGTATCTTGGATGTTGACATCTCTATTGTATAGAATTTCAGTATATGTCTTTCATCTTCATTTGATCTGTTTTTAAATCAGTTACTATCTGTCCATTCATGTCCTTTACCACCCCAATTCCTTTAGCATACCAATATCTCCTTCTCCAGAATTCTTTCAGAAGACTTCTCTTGTTTCTCCATGTCTGTTTCCATCTTCTATGACAGTTTCCACCATTTATTCTGACATCCAGTTTGCTTTCTTCTGTTCCTTGATCTTTGGCATTCTGTTTTCACATTCATCTTTAACAACTTCTTTTGATTTAAGTCCCCACTTCTTCTGGTTCCTTATCAATCGAGTTCATGACTTAATTATTGATGATCTCCTTGAAAATGGTGGGTATATGCTGATTGGCTTTGTTCTTCTGCTTTAGTTTGACTTGGAATTTATACATGATCTGTTCCACAGTCAGCTCCTGGCCACATCTTTGCTGTTATAACTGAGCTCTTCCATCGCCTTGTGTCAAAAATAAAGTCAATTTGATTTCTGTGTATTTCATCTGGTGATGTTCATGTATAATGCATCATTTTGGTTGTTTGAAGAATATATTAAGAATGAAGAAATCATTGGATTCAGAAACTGATAAGTCATTCTCCTGCTTCATTTCTGTTTTTTAGGCTGTACAAATCCAACATTTTTCTCCTTAAATATTTCTAACTTTGGCATTCTAGTCTTCAGCCACAAGCAACACATCTTACTTGCATGTTCTATTATTTTTAGATTGAACTTGACCATAAAACTCATCAAACTCCTCCTCTTCTGCATCAGTGGTTGTAGCATAAACTTAGTTAAGCATCATATCAAAGGGTTGTCTGCAAAGTCAAACTGATAGCTTTCAGCCACTGACTGCATTGTACCTAAGTACTGTCTTTGCTATATGCTTCCTGACTATGAAAGCAATGCCATTTCTTCTTTGTTTTTATGTCCTGAGTAGTAAACAGCATGATGTTCTGACTGAAAATATCATATTCCAGTCCATTTCAATTCAGTTCATTGATGCCTAAGATGTCAATATGTAGTCCATTCATTTCATCTCTTTTGAGCCTTCCTAGTTTCATGCTTCCTATATTTCATGTAGGAATTTTGTTTTCCTGCATGGCAACATCAGCACTAGATTTCCCAAAGGCTTTATCTATACAGATCATAAACACCATTAGTACTTCTTCCTCAGTAACATGTTGAGTGCTATCTGACTTGAGTGCCCCATCAACTGGCACTCTGTTGCCAATTCTTCATATTATCTGTCAATGTGGTTTTCTTGGAGTGGTTTACCATTACCTTCTCCCACTCAATATGAAAGGAGGTCTTTGCCATTGTCACTCAAATAACCATCCACCTCCAGCACCTTCCAATACTGCTGCTGCCCAATATAGGTGCATTTTTCATTTAGGTGGCAGCTGGAATGAGTTTCAGACCTTGGGTGACTTTGCTGGGAGTCACAGTCTTAGCATTCTTCACTCATTCCTCCCAGGCCCCCCTCCCTCTGCAATCGGTACTTGAGGGAAAAGTGGACTGTAGACCTTGGGATAAGAATAAGGCTGGTTAATTTAGTTTATTGAGTAAAAAGCCTCAGGGAGAGGAGACCATTGAGGATGAATTCATCTTTAAAGCGGGTAAGATGCCAGGCTTGTCAATCGGAAGATCGCAAGTTCGGAGCTTCGAATCCCTAGCCCCACGTGACGGAGTGAGCTCCCGCACTAGCCCCAGCTCTTGCTAACCTAGCAATCTGAAAGCATGCAAATGCAAGTAGATTAATAGGTACCACTTCGGTGGGAAAGTAACAGCGTTCTGCGTGCGTCATGCCGGCCACATGACCGTGGAAGCGTCTTCGGACAATGCTGGTTCTTCGGCTAACAAACAGAGATGAGCACCAGCCCCTAGAGTCAGACACGACTGCACAAATGTGCGGGGGGAACCTTTACCTTTAATATATTAGGAGTTTGAGATTCTAGTCAATCTGTAAAGTTTAACATGTTTTATTTGCATCTGTACAGAATTAAAAGTTTTTTTAAAAAAGTTGTGCTATTCAGTAATTACATGTACTTGTTTGTATACAAAACAATAATATCAAGATACTTGTACTGTATATGTAAGCAATTATATTTTTAAGCTGATTTCTGCAGAGGACAGGAGAGTGATCCATTTCTACTATCCCATAAAACACCATGTGAAAAAAAGGGGACTGCCTAATTATGATAAATTTTGTATGCTTGTTTAAACAATAAAAATTAAAAGGATGGTTAAAAAAAACTACAGCAAGAAATTTGAGGTGGTTACACACCAAATGCATTTGAAAGGAAGGATGGTAAGTGAAAAGCTTCAAATAACTTGCTTGTCATGGCAACAGTTTTTTACAAGTTCAAATGGGTGGATAGAAATGAGAAAAGAAACTGCTTATGATAAATATATGATTTATGAGATTAAAAAGAGAGGCAAGGGTTCAGTCAGCATGACATCTTAGAAATTGAGACCCCAGGTGCCTTTCTACAAGACAGAAATCCTTTCAACATTATATTGATTTGAGAACAAAAGCAAGGGACCTTTTCAGAATGAGTTGGATTGGGGAACAATTCGGCTTGCAGCTTGTGTTTCGCAAATATGACTGAAGCCATACAGCAAACTCCATTTTTAAAAGGAAAAACAATGACTTGTTTTGGCCAAAATAAAACAGACAGATATTCTGTTGGATAGCTGTTCAATATTCCAATTAAATTAAGTCAAGTGCAAAGATTACCACTCAGAGCCTCATATGCCCTGCAGCAATGTTTGGGTGGACACTTTTTTAAAAAAAATGTTTGTTTGTTTGTTTTTGCATATATGGAATGTTTTGGGTATGGAAGGTGCAGTAATCTACTGATAGAAGCTACACATTCCTTTATTAAGCTCCGTTACTTAAATAATTGCGTTTTGGAGTAGAGGGACTACTATTAAATTTTTTATTTCTGCTTCTGTGTTGTGCTACATTTTAGGTTTGTTATGTGTTTTTTAACACATGGTGCCTGCAGACATGTGTACAATATTTTCACTGACCCTTTCCTTTATGGGTCATATTTTGGAAGATACAGTATAATTTCAGAGCTGCTTTTGAATGTAAATATCTATTTGCGGTATCAAAAGACTCTATATGCATATTGTTTCATACTGAGATTACAACCAATCTTGAAATTAATAGGTGAATCATTTTTGGACACATTTTGCCCATGATTGATTATGTGCCATCAAGTCATTGTCAACTCTTAACGACCACATAGATAGATTTTCTCCATGATCTAGGACTCATTGGCGATCACTCGTAGCCGAGTAAGATTGTCTTCCAAAGGTAAAACTTTAACAGTGGATCCGTAAGTGGCTGTAAAGGCCAATTCTGGATCCGCACAACCTCCCACAATGAGGGCACAGGTTTCCGGGTGGGAGACGGTTTGCTTGACATGCCTTCCTTTTAGCTCTTTTCTCCCTTTCTCCCTGTACTCGTGCTTCTTCAAAGTCCATAGCGCCATTAATAAAGGCTGACCTCCAATTGAAACGCTCATGAGTTAGGGCTTCCCAGTTCTCAATGCTGATATTACATTTTTTTAAATTAGCTTTGAGAGTGTCTTTGAATCTCTTTTGCTGTCCACCAATATTCCGTTTTCCATTCTTAAGTTGGGAGTAAAGTAGCTGCTTTGGAAGACGATGGTCAGGCATTCGAACAACATGGCCGGTCCAGCGAAGTTGATGTTGGATGATCATTGTTTCAATGCTGGTGGTTTTCGCTTCTTCTAATACGCTAACATTAGTCCGCCTATCTTCCCAAGTAATTTGCAGAATTTTTCGGAGGCAGCATTGATGGAATCTTTCAAGAAGTTGGAGGTGGCGTTTGTAGAGGGTCCATGTTTCACAGGCGTACAGAAGGGTTGGTAGTACAATGGCTTTGTAAACAAGCATTTTGGTCTCCCTGCGAATGTCCCGATCCTCAAACACTCTACGCTTCATTCATAGACTATATGCCTATATTATGAATATATATTGATTATTTATAGTGGGACATTTTAATCTCACTTTCAATGATAAACACAGTGGGTAAATCCAAGGTTGCATGAACAAATGTCTGTTTATACAGTAGAGCTTTCTGTGTCTGTCTCTCATACTACCCCATGTTATCTCCCATCTGCTCAGAAATTTTCCTCCCAACCAGAGATCATAGTTTATGGGTATATATGTGACTGTGGGCAGCAAAAGGGGAGGGAGGGCAGAATTGATCTGGCAGAAGCAGTCAGTGGGAAAGCTGCATTAGATTTTATTCTAGATGGCCCATAAATAACAGTTCAGAACAGAATTTATTCTCTAGTTTGTGGCTTAATAATCAGCATGATTTCATAAAATAATTTTGGGAAGTCCTTAACCTAGAGCTGGTATACTGAGAACAAGCCTTTCCCCCCTTATCTTTTTAAAATGTATAACGTTTGAGGCATTAGGCTTTTAAGCTTTTTGTACAGTTTAAACTCATCTGGCATACATTTGTACAGATGGCATTTTATTTTCTGCCTGAAAAGTGACACTTGCTAATTTAGTTGAGGATTAAATTTAATAATATAATTTACCCAATAGGTATTTGTTGCTGGTTTCTCTTATATGCTTGCTTGGGATCATACTGGATCTGTTAGGAACAAGAAATAGGACAAGCACAAGATGGAACCAAATTGTTCAGTTAAATGTTTCAGTCCTTTGTTACTCAATAATGACTCTAAATCTTTGTCTCCTTTGGAAAATCTTCAGGGGAAAATGGAGAATCAGATGGGGAGAATATTGACCTTGGGGAAATAACATACAGTATATAAGCCTAGAATAAGACACAGAGCTGAGTTCCTTTTCAATATACTCATTTGGTTAATTACTTCTAAGTCTTTAGGAAAATATGAGCAATTTGCAAGGTGGAGCGAGATTATAGCGGAAACACATGCAAGTAGTCAAAATATTGCCTGCCATATTAAATATATATTACCTGTATAAAAATGAGACTCGGAAGCAAATATTGTTGATATCTGCACAGCTAATTTATGTACAATGGCTCTATCAGTATGGCTTACATTATATCATTTAAATAGTATGGATTTATCCACACGTTATATTTCTGTAAGGCAATTTGGATGCTTATCAACCCATGAACAAGCAATGAGCTTAATAAAATTTAGGTTTTTTTCTTGGCCCCATTACATTTAAGTGGCTTTTGGCATGCCAGTTAAATGTTAAACATGATATTCTACCTAGAGAAATGTATACATTTATTCCACAAAAAATGATTTGGAAACTAAGATGGCCAGATTCACAAAGCACAGTAAGCCTCACCCAGCTGCTGAAAGCCCACTGTACCATTTAGGATCGTTGTTTTTTTTAAAGAAATCTTGGCATGGTGAATGAATCTCTTGCATCAAGTATTTTGGTCTGTTCAGTAGCAAATACACAGGGTTGAGGAAGGAATGGAACTGCATCATGAGGTCTTAATTCAAATATATATTTTACAGTAGGAACAGTTTGGCAGTAGAGTCAATTACTCAGAGAAGTAGGCTGTCTTTTGCAGGAAGATGTTCAAGCAAAGTGTGTGCAGCTTACTCCAGCTCCTCACCTCCTTGGATGCATTAAAGAAAGATCTGAAAATGTACTTATTGAATAAAGCAAACTGGTGGAAGGGGCTGTGAACAGATGCTGTGAATGGTGTTTAGCTAAGTTAGATGGTAGGGCTGGTTTGCCATAAATCTTATTGGCAAAGTTAGACAGCAGGGGTATCAGGTTTATAGGTTTAGGATTTTATAGTAGTATAAGTGTTACTTTACTGTGACTGAAATGTATCAAGGTATGTATGGATTTATTGTAAAATTCAGGTAAATTTAACGGATTCATTAATTTTGTTAATGAAATGTGGGTTAAAAGCCCACAATTTGGATTGTGGGTGCCCAGGTGGAGGTGCATTATAAGCAAAATGTATGTTTGGTTGCTCAGTTGGTTCAATGTACTATTCTATCACTCGGCAGAGTCCCCATTCTCATGTGCCTGAGTTGCGGGTCCTCTTGAATTTTTATATAGGGCCTGATATAGGAATATGTAAAAGAAATAACATAATAAAACTAAATCTATATTATAATAATAATACTTTATTTTAAAATCCCTAGCCCCAGTATTTAATTATCTCACCCTTTTTCAGTATGAGTGCAACAAGAGTTTTCCAGGAATCCCTGTCCAGGAATCCCTTCTGTGTTTCTTGATAGAGGCATGGAAATTATTCCCTTCTCCTCAAAGGTGTGGTGTGGAAGGAAAATGACGATTTCAGAGGTACAACTGGAAGACTCTTCCGAATTTATATACAAATACTCTTCCAAAATTATCAAGTTTTATAATTTTAAAATATTTAATAATAGGATGAGAAGAAATCCATAAATCCCACCCCATGTACAGCTCAAATTATACTGTTTTAAAGTAAAGGGTCTTGTCCTAAGGTTATACATCTGCTAGCCAGTTAATAAATCCGATTAATACATTTATACAGTTTTTTAAAAGCAGTAGTGCTCATAGAATTTTTTTTTAGAAGACAAAAGACCATTTATATTTAGCAGGAGGTTAGTTCTCTTTGGCATGATATTGATGTAATACTCAGTGACTGTTCATAAGGTTTGGTTTCATGATGAAGGAAGCTAATTTAAAGTGGAGAAACTCTTTAACTTGTGCATTTTTCTATGCCTGCTTTAAAGCTGTTTGCTTGATAAGTCGATGCTTTGCTAACACTTCACTTTTATACTGGAAGAACTTCTCCATGATACCTTTCCAGTTAAATAGGAATCATGAAAAAACGTAACACCATTGTTGTAAAGTATCAGCAATTAACTCTGGCTGTGTGACAGTGACAGCAAAAGCAACTAAATCTGTCCATTAGCAACTTTGCTTGAACGATAGGAGCAAGAGGGACTCATCATGGTTGCCCTGGCATGGTTGTCACTTTCTGTCTTCCCAATCTATGTTAGTCTGTTCCAGCTCTGGACTTGTGCAAGTACCCTACATAATAATGGGGGCTGTGCGGCTGGCCTTTTTCCTCAGGGCCAAGCTGGAGCTCTTTCAGATTGCAGAGAAGAAGCAACTTCTGATAGTGTTATGGCCTTATGTGGACACTTGTGCAGACGAAACGAGCTGCTTGTTCAGGAAAAGTGGGAATGCATTTCCCCCAAATTTGCAACCTCGTTCAAATGTGCTTGCATTTCAGTTTTAAGAACTGCTCTAAATTATTTGGGAAAAGATTTAATTAATTTGTTTTATCCATATTTCCCTCCTTGCATTAACTGTACTTATTGGCATGAAAACTTAACAAAAGAGTTTTATTAACTTGCTAATATAACCATAATTGTCATTTAAAAGACATAAAATCAAACTCATAAAATATTGAGTTAGTTTTGCTGTTATCAACAAAATTGATTTCTTTGGTACATCTTTGTACCAGGGAAATTTTGGATTGATGAGTGCCTCTAGTGTGACTTAGTGGTGAATATAATATTTCAAAGGGGACCTTGTGGATTCTGTTTATTGCTGTTAATGTTTGACTATAGTACTATAGTCAGTACTATATCCATAAATGGAAATCAGAGTGACTTAATTGGAAAGCATGTTGTGAAGATATAATAGGACTATTGACAGTAGTCCATAAGAACTTATGTGATTTGCTAATCTTTAAGGTGCCACAAACCCTGAAAATGGAAGCTTTTTCATTAGCTCAGATAAAATTTTATGTAATTTGATATAAAATATAAACATAATTTTATTATATTTATATAATTTTATATAAATTTTATATAATATTATATAATATTATATTTTATATAATATTATATAATTTTTATATATATATATATATATATATATATATATATATATATATATATTCTCTCTAGAAAAGGAAATCTCTGTCTGTCTGTCTGTCTTCATAAAGTATATTGTTGCCTTTTCATGGATAGAGACATTGGCCTGCTTAATTCTTTCTCAAGGTACAATAAACATGCATTCTGTAAAGTATTATTTTTAACTTTTGTAAAAAAAAAATCTGCTTTGATTTCTGTTCCAGGCTTTTGGTCAGGCTCATACCAACCACAAGAAAGTAGCAGCAGATGGAGAGAGCAGAGAGGAGACTTTGATTCAGGAATCTGCCACAAAAGAAGAATACTACATGAAAAAGGTTATGGAACTGCAGACAGAACTCAAACAGCTGAGGAATGTCCTTGCCAACACCCAGTCTGAAAATGAACGCCTAAATTCAGTTGCCCAGGAACTAAGAGAGGTGAGCATTTTTAGGTAGTAATGCTTGAACTGAAAAATCTTTGAAACCGAACAGTTGCATTCCCTGGGAAGAGGTATTTATGTGGTAGGGTGCTCTGAAATTAGAGCTATTTGGAACTATTCAGTAACATTCATTGTTTATTACTTTTATGATTTGCCTTTCTTTCCTGTAGCAGCATTGAAGACAGTGGCTACACAAATATAAGCCTAACACTGTTAATAGGTATCCTTTCTGGGCCTAAGGGCCCATCAGTACAACATCAGTACAACAAACTTTTGCCTGGCCCTCCCACACACTGTCTCACATCCTCCCCAATGCGCAAAGCGCCTCTCGTGCACCCCCTCGCACCCTCATGCACCCTCCCGCAACCCCCCCCCCCATTTTCTACCCGGTAGCAGCCACTTACCTGCCTGCAGGCTGGGACTTGCAAATTCCAGTCCCAATTGCCATTGTAAGTTGAGGACTACCTATCCTAAGTAGGCTGACCATATGTCCCATTTTGAACGGAACAGTCCCATTTTTTAAACAATTCCCGACTGTCGTTTTGAGAAAAATATCCATTTTGTCCTGTTTTTGAAAGTTCCCGCAGCGAAGCCCGCATGCCCACTTTGTCCGGCGAGCTGTGGGTAGGTTAGGGTCCTGTTTTCCCCCCAAGGAAATATGGTCAGCCTAACCCTAAGGGTTTACTATATTGCCGATCCCTGCTAAAGCTCTAAACGTAAAAGTTGTGATCTGTTTAAAAAGAACTTCACAGCTAAATTGCCAGCAATAGGGCTTATTTATACCAATCATATAAAAGAAGCAGAAAAAATAAGTTTATTTGTTGGGGGTTGAATAAATACCCAGAATTTACAGATAGATTAATTAGACAGGAAAGGTAAAGAGGTGAGAGGTAATACTTTCTGCAAGTCATTCAATTAGCAGCCATTGTTGAAGTAAGTGGTGACACATACTGCAGCTGATATAGTTTAAGCTGGGTGTGGCAGATAATTTGACCTATAACGTGATTGGTTGATATTTGTATAAAAGTAGAGAAGTTCTGGTGTTCATTCTCTCTCGTTACTATCTTCTCATCGGTATCTCTGTTGGACGTTATTGGACTGTATTGTACTACGTATGTATATAGAGTAAATAGATTATTTTATCTAATCTCTTGTGAGTGTCTGCTTACTCAATAGAACATATTGCTCTGAGGTCTAGAAGGAACATTGGCAGCCCCAGCGCTGTGTACTCTGACAGGTTTACGGGCCCAGCAGTGGAACATGTGCAGTTGGGACTTTAACAGGTCACTGGCACGGCTGTGAGGACGTTGAAGCCTATCCAGGAGTCGTGTGGATATCTGGGGCGAATTTGGAGCTTTTACCGGTTCCGTGCCTGGCTGTGTGTTTCCTAAGACGGACTTGGAGCTGTGGGACGTTCGGTGAAGTCTGTGCTGTTTATTCATCATTGTCTTGCCCAGGAGGGGCCGTGAGTGATGAGCACAGCAAAGATGCAGTCAACTATCGGAGGAGGTTTCCCTCTAACACGGCTGAATGAATCCAATTATCTTTCGTGGGCGTATAAGATGGAAATGTTTTTGCAACGTGAAGGTTTTTGGAGTGCCGTGAGTAATCCACCAGTTGATTTGGATAAGGAGGAAGATATAGTGAAAGACAAGAAAGTAATGTCCAGCATAGTTTTATGTGTGGAGGACAGTCAATTGAATTATGTGCATGGCAAAGAGTTATCTAAGGAGTGCTGGGATTCTTTAAAGGATGTGTATCTCAGACCCACACCTCTATGTAAAGTCATGTTAACAAGACGACTTTATCGTGCAAATTTGAGTGAAGGAGACAGCGTCTCAGCACATTTACAGCACATGACGGAGCTCTTCTTAGAATTGGAACAGCGTAATATGCAGTTTACAGAAGCACACAAAGTTTATGTTATTCTTAGTTCACTTAATGAGACGTGGGATAATCTAGCAACCAGTTTTGGGTCATTATCTGAAGGAGATTTGACTGTTAATTATCTAACCAGTCGGCTTCTGGAAGAAGAGCAGAGAAGGAAAGAATCTAACAGCAAAGTAGTTAAGCCACGGCAAAGAGAGTCTGGGGGGGAGTGTTTTTCCTGTACAGATAAAGTGTTGGCTATGAAGAAATGTTTTCGCTGTGGATCTACGTCACATCTTCAAAGAGACTGTGATAAAAGTAGGACAAAGAGCAACCAAAGATTGCTAGGCAACGGAGTGGAGCCCAGTTGTCTGTTGTAAAGTCTGCTGGAAGAAATCTAAAACAGACGTGGCTTTTAGACAGCGGAGCCAGCGAACATGTTGCCAACGACCAGAAGATGTTTACAGGTTTTAAGCAAGCTGAACGGGATCATGTTAGCTTGGCTAATGGGAACTGTGCATCAGTGACTGGGCAGGGGTCTGTATTTGTACCTTGTTTAAATGTTAATTTAGATATTTTATGTGTACCAGACCTGGAATATAATATCCTTAGTGTTTCTCAATTCGATAAAAAAGGATATGAAGTAAGGTTTGTTAAGGGTGAATGTATTATTATGCAGAATAATAGTGTCTGTGGGAAGGGTTTATTGCAGAACAATTTATATGAATTGGAACCCAAGACAGATGATGTAGCCCATGCAGCATTTATCAACAAACCATACCATAATTCATGTGAACATTTCTGGCACAGAAGGTTGGGGCATCCAAGTTTCAAAGTGGTTGAAAAGATGTCAGATGCCAGTACTGGAATGGATTTGAAATCATGCCAAGCTTATCTGGATTGTACGGCATGTAAGATGTCTAAGTCAAAGGTTTATCCAATAAGCAAACAAAGTGATAGAGTGTCACATAAATGTTTTGAGCTTGTACACGCTGACCTAATTGGCCCATTGCCAGCCACATTAGGTGGTGCTAAATATGTGTTTGTAATTGTTGATGATTATACTCGTTTTGGTTTCTGTTACTTGTTGAAAGCAAAGCGCCAGACATTTGATAAGTTCAGGAATTGGGTGCAGTTTGTAGAACAGGTACAACACAAAGGTGTGTAGTTTGCAGACTGACCGGGGTACTGAATTTATGGCTAACAGTTTTCAGCAATGGCTCCGTAGGAGGGGCATTGCGCACAGAAGAACCAATCCACATACTTCTGCCGAGAATGGAGTGGCGGAACAAAGGAATTTAGCATCACAGACAGTTAAGGATTCACTGTTAGCTGACTCAGGGTTATCCAGTGGGTACTGGGGAGAGGCTATACTGACTGCTAATTATTTAATTAACAGGTTGTGGAGTGCGTCAGTGAATCAAACACCATATTATATTTTGTATGGCAAGAAGCCATCATCAGCTCATTTGAAAGCTTTTGGTTGCGCAGCCTGGGTACATGTGCATAAGGCAGTACATAGAAAGGGTCAGGCTAAGGCACAGAAAATGATTTTTGTGGGGTATGAGCCAGGAACCAAGGGATATAGGTTTACGGATGGCCAGAAAAGACTTGTTATTTCTAGATCAGCGAGTTTTAGTGAGCATAGTAATTGGCAGAAGTTACACGGGGGAAGTGAAATTTTTATTCCTAGTCAAGGACATTCCAGAGATGTAATTAAGGAAGAAGAAAAATTAACTCCTAGTGTGTCAGTGAAGCAGGAGCCCACTATATTACGCAGATCTGAAAGAGGAAATAAGGGCATACCTCCGCAGCATTACAAACCAGGTGATGTTAAACTCTGTTATGTAAATTATGAACCACGTAGCTATTCAGAGGTATTAGCGTTGCCATCACGGGAGCAGAAAAAGTGGAAAGCTGCAATGGATGTAGAAATGAAAGCCATTAATAACCATAAGGTTTTTACATCTACAGTACCAGGCTGCCTGAGGGACAGAAAGCAGTAGGTTGTAGGTGGGTTTATAAAAAGAAGACCTTAGTAAATGGTGATATACAATACAAAGCTAGACTTGTAGCTCAGGGGTTTTCCCAGGTAAAGCATCAGACGTATGATGAAGTTTTTGCCCCAACGCTAAGAGGTGAGACATTGAGGTTTGCTTTAGCGCTGGTAGCAGCTGGGAATTGTATTGTTAATCATTATGATATCACCACAGCATATCTGCATGCTGAATTAAAGGAAGAAATTTATATGGCAGAAGCTCCAGGCTACGAATCAAAAGAGGCAGGAAGAGTGTACAAATTGCAGAAGGCTTTGTATGGACTCAAACAATCAGCGCGTTGCTGGAACCTGCGTTTAGATGCAGCATTGCAAAGAATGGGTTTTAAGTGTAGTAAGGCTGACCCATGTCTATATATTAAGCAATGTAATGATGAACAGTTGTTGCTATTGATCTTTGTAGATGACTTATGTTTTATAGCAAAGGATCAAAGGAGGGTAAATGAAGTTACTGAACAACTCAAGCAACAGTTTGATTTAAAAGATCTGGGAGAGATTAGGAATTACCTAGGCATAGGCATTCAGAAGGTTGATGGGGGTTACGTTCTAGAGCAGCGGAAGAAAATTGAACAGCTGCTGAGAGAAAACGATATGGAACATTGCAAAGAGGTTCCTACCCCGATGACAACTGATTTTCTTAAGGCAGAGGCTGGAGATGAAGACCAAACATCGTGTAATCAAGAACAGTATCAGTCAATCATAGGAAATTTGTTATACTTAGCACAATGGTCGCGTCCCGATATCGGGAATGCGGTGAATGTACTGAGTAGGTACGTTGTACAACCTACCCAGAGACATTGGATAGGTATTAAACGTGTGTTTAGATATCTTAAAGGGACAATTAATAAATGTTTATTAATGTATTGTCGAAGGCTTTCATGCCAAGCCTGGCACCCCAAAAAAGTTGAAAATGGCTTACTTTTTGAACAGTGTTCAAAGTTGAATGTATTGTCGAAGGCTTTCACGGCCGGAGTTTGATGGTTGTTGTGGGTCTTCCGGGCTGTGTGGCCGTGTTGTGGAAGTTGTGGTTCCTAACGTTTCGCCAGCATCTGTGGCCAGCATTAGGTGTGACCTAAGCACAGAGATTTCGCTTCTGTCTGTGCTCCTGCCCTCTGAAGATGCTGGCCACAGATGCTGGCGAAACGTTAGGAACCACAACTTCCAGAACACGGCCACACAGCCCGGAAGACCCACAACAGCCAAATGTTTATTAATTAAGCCTTGTAAACCATTGGACATTAAGTGCTATGTAGATCAGAGCTTTCCAAACTGTGTGTCGCAACACAAAAGTGTGTCGCCACACACAGCGTGGTGTGTTGCCACACCACCCGGAAGCGGCGGTGCGCGTGTGCACGGCAGCAGCGGCACGGCATCAGTGCTTCTGCGTTTTAGCGGAGGCTGCTGCTGCCGTCGCCGTACACGCTCACACCACTGCACGCCCCCGCGCCGCCACCATGCACGCGCGTGCTGCCGCATGCCCCCCCGCACCGCCGCCGTGCATGTGCACCCCTGCGCCGCCGCCGCGCGGCCACCGCCACCACTGGTGTGTCGCCAGTGGCGGCACTTTGGAAAGCCCTGATGTAGATAGTGATTGGGGCAATGATATGCATGATAGGAAATCAATATCAGGATTGATAATTAGGTTTGGTGACACCTTGGTGGGGTGGAGGTCTTGGAAACAGAGTTCCGTCACCGTATCTACTGCAGAGGCAGAGTACGCTGCACTATCTGACCTATGTTCAGAACTCATATGGTATAGGCAATTGTTAAGGGATGTTAATGTAACAATTGAGAAACCTATAATTGTATATGAAGACAGTGAAGCGTGTATACAGATGGCAAAGAATGATAAAATCAGAGGGAGGAGCAAACGTGGATATTAAGTATCAAAATGTTAGAAATGCTGTGAAAGAATCTCTGATTGAATTAAAGTATTGTCCATCTGAAAATAACGTTGCAGATATAATGACCAAGCCTCTATGTATAGAGAGACATAGGATTTGTGTATCCAATATGTGTATGTCTTCTATATTGTGTAATTGAAATGTCTATTGTAAATTGGAGGGGTGTTGGGGTTTGAATAAATACCCAGAATTTACAGATAGATTAATTAGACAGGAGAGGTAAAGAGGTGAGAGGTAATACTTTCTGCAAGTCATTCAATTAGCAGCCATTGTTGAAGTAAGTGGTGACACATACTGCAGCTGATATAGTTTAAGCTGGGTGTGGCAGATAATTTGACCTATAACGTGATTGGTTGATATTTGTATAAAAGTAGAGAAGTTCTGGTGTTCATTCTCTCTCGTTACTATCTTCTCATCGGTATCTGTGTTGGACATTATTGGACTGTATTGTACTACGTATGTATATAGAGTAAATAGATTATTTTATCTAATCTCTTGTGATTGTCTGCTTACTCAATAGAACATATTGCTCTGAGGTCTAGAAGGAACATTGGCAGCCCCAGCGCTGTGTACTTGACATTATTTATTTATTATGAGATTTATTGACTTTTCCCAGTAGAAAGGACTCTGAGTGTGCACAAAATGTAAAACAGGCAACGGGCTAGAAACCAGGAGACTGAGAGTTGTAGTCCCGCCTTAGGCATGAAAGCCAGCTGGGTGACCTTGGGCCTGTCTCTCTCTCTCTCAGCCCTAGGAAGGAGCCAATAGCAAACCAGGAGACTGAGAGTTCTAGTCCCGCCTTGGGCATGAAAGCCGGCTGGGGGACCTTGGGCCAGTCACACTCTCTCAGCCCAACTCACCTCACAGGGTTGTTGTGGGCAAAAGAGGAGGAGGAAGGAGTATTAGGTATGTTCGCCGCCTTGAGTTATTTATAAAAAATAATAAGGGTGGGATAGGAAATAAATAAACTACATCACACACTACATAATGAATATAAGTGTAAAAAGGAAAGGCGTGCTTAAATATGTATGAACAACAGGATGTAGAAATTTGTTAAGAGCTGCAGCTTCTCACTGGGTATTTGCTGCACAGAAGACTTTACATGGGACTGTGCATGACAAAAAGTTTAGTTTTATAAGGGAAGTAGTGTGATAGTGTGTTTTTGTATTGGTTATTAGGGGAAACTGTTTTTCTTGGGGAGAAATAGATTTGATTTCCAAAAAAAATGTGTCCTGTAAACATAACAGTATTTCTGTCTGTTGGATTTCCTGCAACCATTGTTGTTTTTTCTGTTGGCATATAAGACATTGAGGCGTTAATGTTAATATTAAAACATCTCCAGAAAAAAGAGATTATGCAGTTGGCTGCTTCTTTTTGCATGTCACTGTTCTTTGAAACATTGTACATGAAACAATTTATCAGAGTTCTTTTTCCCATTTGAAATAAAACTCTGTATAAAAAACACCCATTTCATCAAGTCTGGAAGTTACATACTTTAGAAGAGTCTGTACTTCAGCCCCATTTTTAGTAATTAAATCTCACCAGTTTTAGTTACTGTAACTGCAATTCGGAAAGAGCATCACTGAATAGGCCCAGCTGATTTATTTGAAGCTGGAGAAAAAAGTATAGCAGAAGTGCTGAAAATAAGAGCTGCTGATACTTGCTCATAGTCTCCCAGGTCAACTTGGGTCACAAATCAGTGGCCAGAAGTAGCACCCTGATTATGGGCTTATTTCCTGAGGGAAATACAGCTGGTTCCTTCTTTTAAATGGTAATTAAAGACATGTCTGCTTCAGAACCAGGCTAAATTTTAGATTGTCTTTTTAAAAATGTACTGCCTTATTGTATGATGGGTAATCATGGTTGATTGTTTTATTTGCTCTCTACTTGAAAACTGTTTTTGTTCCTTTGTACATATGTTTGGGCTCCTTCAGCAGGAAGAGTGCTATAAATAAAAGTAATAGTATTTTGCCCCTTAAAAATCCCCAAACCACTGCACCATTCTCTCTCTCTGTGTTTGTCTGTGTGTGTGTGTGTTTTATGGGTTTTTTTGCTTAATATGTGTATGTTTGGGGGGGTTGTGTGTGTGTGTGTGTATTTGGGTTTTTTGCTTAATTTTTGTTGCATAATAAAAACAGAATCTTAAGAATGGTTTGGATATTTTTAATAACATGGTGTTTTTTTTTAATAGATTTTAAAACTTAAGATGATTTGTCAAGAAAAGGGACCCACCTACTAGAACAGAAACATAGGAAATGGTCGTTTATCCATGTAGCTCATTTTTATCTACAACAGGGTTTTTCTAACTGTGTTCCATGGAACTCTATGATTCTGTGGAAACTTGATGGGGCTCTGTGAGAAACTAAGCCCCCCCCCCCAAAAAAAAAAGTTGATTGCAATTTTTCTAGGGTACAGTAGAAAGGGCAGGGTTTGTCAGCTGACATTCAGAAGCCCTACTCCCCATGGGGCATTTGTGTGCATGTGGCAACTCATCCCTTTGCCTCTTGATCAGCAGTTCCAGGAATTTTAAAAAAACTCCTGAACTGTACTGATTAACATCAGCTCCCCAAGGGTTTCAGGCTATAATCTTTCTCAGCCTTACTTGCAGAGGCCAGGAAATAAACTTGGAATCTTTTATTATTTACTTGCTCAATCAATTTGTTGAGCAGCATTTACAGTAATGAACAATTTAAAACAGAAGAAAAACAAAAACCACTATTAAAAGTATAATTACCTGTGTCAGGGAAAGAACCACATACTGTTCCCAGTATAACACTGACCCACTCTGGTTCCAAATCACCCTGCCCCAGAGTCTGCTGGAAAGCCACAGCCTTTGATTTGGATAATGTTGAGGAGCAATCTCTAAAGCAGCGTTTCTCAACCTTGGCAACTTTAAGACGTGTGGACTTCAATTCCCAGAATTCCCCAGCCAGCATATGCAAGTCCACACGTCTTAAAGTTGCCAAGGTGGAAACTAGGGAGTGTTTTGCAAAGAAAATGGTGAGAAATGTGTATACCTGGCTAGAGTTTGGAACTTACTTTACTCATATATTTTTAATCAGCTTTCTTTTTAATTAGCAAACATAATTTTTATGGTTCTTGTATGTTAAGCCCATAGATGCTATTCAGATTCCATGTTTGTTCCTGAAACCTCCATTTTAATTTAGAAAATGCTTAATGGCATCAGAGAACAAGTTTTCTGTTTCTAGTAGTTCTCGTGATTGGCCAGCAGACTTATCAAGGTAAAAAGGTCTGACCTTGTAAAACTGATATTCCGTGTCTACTCATTCTTTTTGAAAGAATAGACCTGGGATTTAGACAATCTCTGTGCTAAAATCCTCAAGCATAGAAATTCAAGCAAGCTGTTCAAGTCCTAGAACAATGTCTGGTATTAGTCATAGTCAGCAGAAAGGAAAACAAACTGCTGCTAAACCCAGATAAGACAGAGGTACTCCTGGTCAGTCATAGGACAGAACAAAGGGTTGCTTATCACTCTGAGTTCTTTTGGGAATGAAAAGCAGAGTGTAAATGTAATATATAATTTCCATGGCTCCCTTCGGCTATGTATGTCAGTCACTTGGTCTAGTTTGAAGGCTACTTTTGCTTTCTGCCTTTTAGGTAATACACAAAAGATTTGGGTATATTCACAGTACATGAAATATATGAACTAGCTCAGAAAGAGAGGGAGAAACCTTATGCAGAAGGAAGAGGAAATGAAATGCGCATCCTTGCTTAACATTGTGCACCCCAAAACTCCAATCCTTAATAAATTGCATTTCTAGCTCAGTCAACCTTACTACCGCTACTTTCCTAAACTTCTTCCCCACCAAGACATTGAAGAACAAAAGTGAATTTCTGTACAGGGTTGCCATAGAGTAGTTCCCCCACTCTCCACCCCACTGCCATGGACATAACCATACTGGCTTATTTTGCAGCACTGGCATAACTACAGTATATTTGCCCATCATTGTTCCTCTTTGCAAGGTTGTATGTAACAATGATGCATTGGTAAGTAAAGGTAAAGGTTCCCCCCGCACATTCGTGTCCGACTCTAAGGGCCGGTGCTCATCTCCGTTTGTTAGCCGAAGAGCCAGCGTTGTCTGAAGACGCTTCCACGGTCATGTGGCCACACGACGCGTGCAGAACGCTGTTACCTTCCCACCAAAGTGGTACCTATTCATCTACTTGCATTTGCATGCTTTCGAATTGCTAGGTTGGCAAGAGCTGGGGCTAGTGCGGGAGCTCACTCCGTCACGCGGGGCTAGGGATTCGAACCTCCGAACTTGCGATCTTCCGATCGACAAGCCTTGCGTCTTACCCGCTGAGTCACCACGCCCCTCTGATGCATTGGTAGGATAATTTAAAAACAAAAGTTTAGAAACTCAGAAATAAAAGAGTGAGAACGTATTGTGTTTTATGTCTTTTCTTTTAAAATGGACTCTTTTTAAAAAATGAAAGCTGGGGGTTATGAGTCACCTCCCCCCCCCCCCCCATCACCTTGCCCTCCTTTGTTGTCATCTGTGACTGCTGGTTAAATTCACTGGGCAACCACTTCTCTGCTATACCTATATTTTCTTCACAGCTAGAACGCAACTCTCCTTTGAAGATGTTTATTCTGATGTTGCATGCAGGTAGGTACATGTGGGCACAGAAACTACTGGCCTATTTCCAAAGGTAATATAATTTTTTTAATAAATATGATGCAAAGCAATTACTTTTAAACCACAACTGTTTGATTTTCTAGTTTGTTCCTGTTACGACATGCTGATAGGGTGGTTTCTAAATATGAATGTAGCTCTTCATATCTGCTAGCTCAACAAATTGTGTCTCATGCGATCATTCCAAAAGATGCAAGAGTCATTTTGCATTCCATCATTCAGGACAGGCTGTAGTTCAGAGAGCAAAAGTACATAATTTGCATGTAGGTAGTTCCAAGTTCAGTCCCCAGTATCTCCGGATCCAGTTGTGGAAGATAATTGTGGAAAATCCTGAAGAATTGCTGCTGGTCACGGTTGACAGTGCCAAGCTAGATGGACCAATGGTTTGATTTGATTCAAGGCAGTTTTTGATGTTTCTGTGTTCTGTTTAGCAAGAGTGGAATGCAGAAACGTTGGCTAATAAGCTTGCTGCTCCATAAAACAGACATGTGAATTCTTTTAGGTTCCAGAAATAACAGCTCTTCCATTTTAGATTACACTGAAAAATACAATCGCTCTATAGTTTATATGATCTATGAAGCAACCCATGATTATTGTGAAAGTGTTTGCTGTTGGGCTTCCGTGAAAGGTATAGCAAACTGAAGACACCTCTGCAAAAGTGGAGCTGACGACCGTGGCAAAGACCAAGGACCTGGTGAGCAGACCGGTTCCTTGGAAATTCTCTGGATAAGGAGAGGACGGGAGATCACCCACATGTGCTCTGGATGGCTGCTCCTTGTGAGGAGACCGCAGGATAGGGGGTTTCTGCGGGTTTGAGTGCTGGGAGACGACGGGATCAGCCATCTTGATCGAAAATGCGGCAGAACCTTTCAAAGGACATAAGTTTGCAAACCTCACTTTCTAATCACTTTCAGAAATTGCCTGTTAACCATCTTAAAGCTATTAGAGACCTTCAGAATGACAGATTTGAAAAGACTTAATCGGGTGAGATTATCTTCAACTCTGAACAAAAGAAAAATTAATTATAAGCTTAAGAACTTAAAGAATTTGAAATAAATAGCAAAAAGATAAATAAGATTTTGATCTAAGAAAGTTATAAATGGATTAAGGGTTCAGATAAATTTGGAATTCTGACTTTTACTATTAGATTTTGGAATTAACTTTAAAAAATAAACAGCTTCTCGTGGGAAACAGGCTTATTTTGGCTATCCTGGCTTTTGTAAGTCATAACAAAGATTTATTTTTTATTAATTTATTTTTTATCCCGCCTTTATTATTTTTATAAATAACTCAAGGCGGCAAACATGTCTAATACTCCTTCCTCCTCCTCTTTTCCCCCAACAGCAACCCTGTGTGGTGAGTTGGGCTGAGAGAGAGTTACTGGCCCAAGGTCACCCAGCCGGCTTTCATGCCTAAGGCGGGACTAGAACTCACAGACTCCTGGTTTCTAGCCCATTGCCTTAACCACTAGACCAGAGCTTTCCAAACTGTGTGTCGCGACACAAAAGTGTGTCGCCACACACAGCGTGGTGTGTCGCCACACCACCCGGAAGCGGCGGCGCGTGCATGCACGGCGGCCGCCGCCATGCACACGTGCACCACTGCACGTCCCCCCGTGCCGCCGCACGCCCTCCATGCCGCTGCCGTGCATGCGCCGCCGCACACCCTCCCGTGTCACCACCACACGCGCACCGCCGCACGCTCTCATGTGTCGCCACCGCGCGCGCGCACCGCCGCTGGCGTGTCACCAGCGGCGGCACTTTGGAAAGCCCTGCACTAGACCAAACTGGATTTTAGAAATTGGACACTAGAGGGGACTAAAGTTTCTAAGCAGAAGGAAAAAAAATTACAAGCCTGTCAGTTAATACTGGGACTTACAAAATGACACAAAACGTTATAACGTTAGAAATGTTAAAGGAGATATTTGAAGAATGGAGCCAGAAATTAGTAACTACAATATCAATACTGTCAGTAATGATGTCTGCTTCTATGAATAGACTATGTCTAAAAGTTGTTCATGAAGGAATGATAGATGTGGAACACATTTTATCTGACAAGACAGAGAAAATACGAAAAGTGGAACTACAAATGACAGGTCAAGAGAATGATTTGGAAAAAGACACTTTACTGGATATACAAAAGAAACTGGCTAAAGTTTTAAAAATTAAAAGGGAAATACAAATGATAAGCCAAGAGAATGACCTGGAAAATGTTTTCTTATTGGATCTACAAAAGAGGTTTGTTAAAGCCTTGAAGAGATCTGTGCGATGGGATAAAGAAGAATTGAAGAGAAATCAAATCCTATGACAATATTTGATTGAATTAAATATTAAGACTGTTAGTAGTAAAAGGAAGGAATATAAAGTTGGTTTATTTGATCAGGGTTAAAATAAGACATTTTTTGCAATGTTCTGGCAACTCTTTATGGACTTTATGCTGACACCAGGATTGAAAAGTTGATTTTTTATGGATTTCCTTATAGATAAGGGTTGGGATATGGAATAAATACATCTGTTTAACCTTATAGGGGGTGAACATTAAATTTGTTTATACTGGTGATGAAGGTTGGAAGTCACTTCTTTATATATTTCTTTTCTTTTTCTTTATTATATTCTTTCTTTTCTTTTCCTTTATTTCTATTTCTTTTTTCTGCACTTTTTATTCTTTCTTTCCATTCTCTTCTCTTTCTGTAAGTTTAGTTTGTATTAGTTTTTACTATTGTAATTAACATTCTTAATAAAAATTATATTCTAAAAAAGTGTTTGCTGTCAAAGAAAATGAACTGATAAGCAACACTCTAGTCTTACTAAATTGTTTTAGGAAAAATGGGACTCCTGCTGTATTCAGGGTTACAAAGAAACTGAGTAATTTCTATTCCTTTTCAAATCATAAAATTTTTCCTGAGGTTGCTTTTCAGGAAAGTTTCTTTGTTATTTTGAATCTCAGTTATCACTCATCTTTACTTAGACCAGGTTGTGTAAACCCTGTTAATCCACAAAATCCAGGTTTCATTATACAGTAATTCTTGCAGGAGAGCTTTCACCAGTTCCATGGGCTACAGTAGCAATCAGATTTCATTCTGTAATGCTGTCCTAAGGCTCTACATTCATGAAGAGTTTTGCAAATATATTTGTGGAGGGCATTGCTTTTGTCTATCTTATTTATAAATTATTATTATTATTATTATTATTATTATTATTATTAATTAAATTTCTATTACTGCCCATCTCCCCCCAAAGGGGAACTCTGGGCAGTTTACAGTAAAACCACAATTAAAATTCAAAGCAAACCACAAATACAAAAATATAAAAATACAAATACAGACAACAATAAAATATAAATGGGATAAAATCTAGGTGGCTAAAGTTCTCTGTCAGTCCTCGAGTGTGAGGGCCATTCTCACGTCTATTCTAGGGCGCTAGCCATCCCCAGGAATGACTATTTCCCCTCCCCTTCCAGGCATGATGGCAGAACCAGGTTTTCAGTTTTTTTCAGAAGTCCAGGAGCGAGGGGGCCCGCCTCACCTCTGGGGGAAGAATGTTCCAAAGGGCGGGAGCTACTGCAGAGAAGACCCGCTTCCTGGACCCCACCAGATGAAATTCTCTTACAGACGGGGTCCGTAACATGCCCTCTCTGCATGACCGGGTGAGACAGGTTGATGTAATGGGGATGAGACGGTCCCTCAGGTAACCTGGACCCATGCCATGTAGGGCTTTAAAGGTGATAACCAACACCTTGAATTGAATCTGGAAGCAAACTGGTACCCAATGCAGCTCGCAGAGCAAGGGCGTTATATGTGCTGATCTTAAAGCACCTGGAATAGTCCACGTGGCTGCATTCTGGACCAGCTGAAGCTTCTGGACACTCTTCAAGGGTAGCCCCATGTAGAGCGCATTACAATAGTCTATATGGGAGATAACTAGGGCATGGGTGACCGTTCAAAGGGCCTCTCAGTCCAGGAAAGGGCGTAACTGGTGCACAACACAAAGTTGAGCAAAGGCCCTCCTGGCCACGACTGCCACCTGCTCCTTGAGCAGGAGTCATGAGTCCAAGAGGACCCCCAAGTTACGCACTGGGTCTGTCTGGGGTAGTGCGACCCCATCCAGAACTAAAGATGACGAATTCCTAGATACCGAGGAGCTGTTAACCCACAGCCACTCTGTCTTACCAGGGTTCAGTTGAAGCCTGTTGTTCCCAATCCAGGCCCCCACAGCCCCCAGGCACCGGGAAAGGGTGGTCACGGCATCATTTGCCTCACCTGGGATGGAGATGTATAATTGAGTATCATCAGCATATTGATGGTACCTCATCCCACGGTGATGGATGATCTCACCCAGCGGTTTCATGTAGATGTTAAAAAGGAGCGGAGAGAGTACCGAGCCCTGCAGCACTCCACAAAGAAGGGGCTGCGGCCTGGATCACTCGCTCCCTATTGGGACCAGCCCTGGAGGAAGGAGGTGAACCAGCACAAAACCACGCCACCCACCCCAAGCTCCCTGAGCCGCCCCAAAAGGATACCATGGTTGATGGTATCGAAAGCTGCTGAGAGGTCAAGAAGAGTCAGGATGGATGCACTGCCTCCATCCCGCTCCCGCCAGAGATCATCCATAAGTGCAACCAATACCGTTTCCATCCCATTACCAGGCCTGAAACCTGACTGAAAGGGGTCTAGATAATCCGTTTCATCCAGAATCCTCTGGAGCTGCAATGCCACCACTTTCTCAACCACCTTCCCGAAAAAGGGGAGGTGGGAGACTGGATGAAAATTGTCGAATACAGTACGGTCCAGCGATGGTTTCTTGAGGAGGGGGCAAACCAGTGCTTCCTTAAAGGTTGCCGGAAACACCCCCTCTCTCAAGGATGTATTTACCATTGTCTGGACCCAGCCACATGTCACCTCCCGAGCTACCTTTACCAACCAGGAGGGACAGGAATCTAACTGGCAGGTGGTGGCATTTACAGTCCGGAGGATCCTGTCCACTTCCTCAGGTGCAACAGGATCAAACCCTTCCCAGATAACTGGGTAAGTACGTTCCCCAGGTAGCTCCCCAGACCCTGTCTCATGCTCGGAGTCCAACTTGGATCAAATCTGAGTGATTTTATCCTGCAGTTGCCCAGAAAATTCCTCAGCACGGCCCTGTAGATGGATTTCTGAATCCCCTCTCCCCAGAAGGAATTGGGTTACCGTATTTTCCGGCGTATAAGACGACTTTTTAACCCAGGAAAATCTTCTCAAAAGTCGGGGGTCGTCTTATACACCGGGTGTCGTCTTATACGCCGGAAAATATGGTATTCGCCGTTTAAGACCTCTCCTGGCCAAGTGCAGCCGCTCGCCGGAACGCAGACCCCAGGGAAGAGCAGGAGGACGAGCGCGGGAGAAACGCGGGGAGGGGGGAGCGAGCTCCGTTCCCTTGGAGCAGCCTTGGGAAGGGAGGGGGCAAAACGCAGTGGCTCCACGACGGGCTCCAAAGTCACCCACAACGCTCAACGGGCGCCTCGCCTCGCCTCGCCTTCCCTTCCCCTCCCAGCCGCGCTTTAAATGGAGCGGGGGCCCAGAATTGGCCGCGTTTCGGGAAGCCTGGTAGGAAACGCGTTGTGGGTGACTTTGGAGCCCGTCGTGGAGCCAAACGGCGAGTACCGTATTTTCCGGCGTATATCCCAAACTCTATATTTTAAATGGAAAAGTTGGGGGTCGTCTTATACGCCCAGTCGTCTTATACGCCGGAAAATACGGTATCTTAAACAGGGCCGTCGGGCGGCATTCCGCGGATGCAATAAGAATAAATATCAGTACCTTTCCTTTTTCCTAGATTTTTTAAAAGTAGTATGAAAGGGGGTCTATACTGCATAATTCCTCTAAAATTAGACTGCTCCTCCCCAATCTTTCATTCAGCAGTTCATTTTTCAGACAAATTCCTTATGATATTTTAGGGCTGTTGCAGCAGGTTTGAATATATTTTATGTTCAAGTTTAGGTCATTTGACATTCACTTGTTCCTATCATATATGAAGTCTTGGCCACTGGTTGCTGTTGTTTTTAACAATCTAGATTGGCATAGTTGAAACCAGTCTTGTGCTGGTAAACTGTTTCATTGGTTCCTCTTTTCATAAATTCACTTTCTTCCCTCTTATGTGTTAATTCTGTCAGAAACAAGAGATTATGGCACAAATGCAGTAAGATTTCCACAGTAAAATTGCAGTTAGTGACCACCATTTCCAGAAACACATCTGGCTTTTGTTCATTCTTTGTAGGCGAGTGAGGGTATGAAGATTCCATGCACTGTATGTTCAGGCTTTGCTTCCTGGCCTTTCTTCCTGTATGGATATCCCTCTGTTCATGATCAGAATCTCCAAATATACATAGGAAAGTTCTTCTGCTTTTGTATAAAATGGAGGAAAGATTTTTGCCCCGCCCCACAAACTGTATGTCTCTAGGCTGTGATTCCTTACAATTAATCTCTCTGAATCTATTTGGCTTACATGTAAAAAATGTACAAAAGAAATCTACTGCTAGGAATGGAAGCGGTGGGAGAAATGTGGATTCTATTTAGGAAGATTGTGTTGGATTGTATACAGTTTCTATCCCCTCCTCCCACCAATTCAACCAATATTATTTCCAGCAAGTGTTTATTTTTAGGTTCCAGTGCTGTCACCATAGTAGCCAGTTAAGCTTCTCGTTAGACCCCATCTGCTTACATTGGCTGTCTGGGGCTTTTCTCTATGTATACAGTAGCCTGATTGTTCCAGGTCTCCAAGTTCCCATAAGCACCTGCCTGAGCTTCATTACTAAGGAGATAAAATTCCCAAAGTTGGAGTCTCACTTATGCTTCCAATAGGACTGATAGCTAAAATGCTTATGAGTCCTTTAGCGTTTCATTAACTTCTTGTCTGTGCTCTCTCAGAAAGTGTTCCACCAGCCAAATAAAAAAGCTTAGGATAAAAATGTAGTTCTTTGCAACCAGAAAACTTACACTAAAAACTGCATGTTCTAAGAACTTACAGTTACTGTTATTTAAGGATAATTAAATAATTGTTATTTAAAAAGAGCAGAAAAAAAAACAAGCTTCTTTCAGTGTTGCTAATACAGAGAATGTGGCAGGCAATAATTTAGATGAATTAATTTGTGTGCTCTGAATGAAAAAGAAATAGTATATTGTGGAATAGTTGATTCATTAATAACTATATAGTAGTAGTTTATAATATTTTCTTAGATGATTGATACTTTTTTTATAGACAGGATTTTCTCTCTCTAATATTAACAGAACATTGTCCATGCTGGAAAATGTAACCAAAAGGATGTGAAGAAGCATGACTCATTTCCTTGACAATTCAAAATAAAAGACCAGACTTGCCTTAATTGCAACACAGTGAGATGAAGTATAAAATGTACATAAATCATATACCTAGAGAACATACCTAGAATTCATAGATCTACTTCTACTTCTTCATGATAAGGAAAAGGACATGCCAAATGGAAGTAAACTCTAGCACGGGGGGGGAACCTTTTTTATCCCAAGGGCCATTTTGACATTTATCACATCACTCAAGGGCCGGGGGGTGGGGTTTGCAGGCGGGAGCCAATCGCGTGGAAGGGGGCGGGGTTTGAGGGTGGGAACCAATCGCGCGGAGGGGGCGGGGTTTGGGGGCCGCTACGCCCGGTGCCATGCCTGCCGCGCCTGCCCCCACCACGTCCGCCGCTGTGCCTGCCGCACCCACCGCCATGCCCACCATGCCTGCTGCTGCCATGCCTGCCGCCACGCCCACCATGCCCGCCGCCATGCCTACCCCCACCACATCCGCCGCTGCGCCCACTGCTGCCGTGCCCGCTGCCGCCACGCCCACCATGCCTGCCGCCGCCACACCCACCATGCCTCCACCATGCCTGCACCCGCCGCTGCGCCCAGCATGCCCGCTGCCTCACCCGCTGCTGCCACGCCCGCCATACCTGCTGCCGTGCCTGCCACCATGCCCAGCATGCCCGCTGCCTCACCCACTGCCGCCATGCCCACCATACCCGCCGCCACGCCCACCATGTCCGCTGCTGTCACGCCCGCTGCCGCGGGCCGGATCGATTGCTTTTGCGGGCCTTATACGGCCCGCGGGCCAGACGTTGCCCACCCCTGCTCTAGCACATGCAGCTAGACTTAAAAAAAAACTTGAGGAATCTGCCAAAAAAAATTAGTCATGGAAGGAAAAAAAATAGTTTAAGATGTAGCTAAATCTAAACAGGATAGTTATCTAGGCATGAAGAGTCTGTGGTATATAGGAACAGAAATTAAGGTACTATTGCATTAGCACTCTTATTTCCAAAGCAGAGGAAATTATTGCAGGTGATGCATCAGAAGAGTTGATGGAGGGAAGGGGCAAACAGAAGATTCTAGAATACCCTTTAAACTGAAGGGATATTAGCGTGAGGAAGACCAGTTGCTCTTCACAACATAATTACTACAAGTATTCCCCCTTCATTTGTTGTTCAGTCCCTTCCAACTCTTTGTAACCCAATGGCCATTATTTCCCCAGGATTGTCTGTCAGTAGCTGCTTGAGTTTTTTTTAAGCTCGTATCTAATAATCATTTGAGGGCCTTTTACAATTTCATTTGATTTTCTTCAGTGATTCTTGCCTTCTCATTATGCATTCAAAATATTTAAGGTTTATCCTCAGCATTAGTGCTTGCAGTGAGTAGTGTGTGCTTTATTTAGTATTGAATTATTTGTTTTTTCTTGCAGTCCAAGGCATTCTCAACAATTTAATCCTGCACCAACTCAAAGACATCTATTTTTTTTCTTTGTTCAGTCTTTTTGATGATCTAGGTTTCGCAGCCATGTTACAACCGGAAAACAATGGCCTTCACAATATGTGGCTTTGGTGTCTCTGCACTCTTAATATTTTGTGTAGACTTGTAGTCTTTCTGCCTAGTAACAAAGTTAATGGCAATCATCCTTATACATTCTTCAGCCTAAGGAGATATAGCTTGTTGTTGCTACTGCTACTTCTTCTCCACCTGTTTGCATTGGGTTGGCATTGCCTGGTGGCATAAACATAGGTTTAAAAAAAAGAGAGCAGCAGACTGACATTTCTACTCCCTTCCTTTGCCTTCATCAAGGGATTCCTCACTTCCAGCCCTCCAAGTAGTATCAGTAGCACTTCTGATGCCTTACCCATCAGTGGTAATAAGAGTCAGCATTATTATTTCTTCCCTAGAGCTCTTGCATTGGGTTTTAAATTATACTGTGTATGTGGATCCAGCCACCCCCCACCTCCTGAATGCCGCCTAATGTGGCTGTGGGGCTACTTCCAACAATAGTGTTAGGCTGGCAGAGCTTCTTTCTACTGCTGGGGGGGGGGTCTCCTCTGAACCTAACCATGCCCAGCAAATTCAGAATTTAGGGAGCTGTGTTCTATTATTCCTAATTTTAAAATCCTTTACAGTTTATAACATTGGAAGAAACTATTTGGTCCATGAGATCCAACCTCTTTGCTCAGAGCAGGAATTCTTTGTTCTTTCCTTCAAAAACCACAAGGTGTAATACTTTAGGGCAGTTCCACACCACAGCATTTCCACTCCCCAATCTGTCACAGTCCAGTTTGCCGGATGCCTGTGATCATCTTTGCTTAAAGTCATCTTGAACTGGAGAGAATAGTTAAGGAACCCCAGGAACCAATCAGGGCTATCCCTCTAGCTGACTGATAGAATGGGAACAAGTGACTCTCAGCAGTGGCCCGCCCCAGGCTACTGCAGATCCTGGAAGCAGCATGGGTGCACCAAGCCACTATTCTTCTATTGCACTTCAGTGCAGCCTCCCTGTAAGATGGTTGTGGTGGAGATAAAATTAGGAAAGAACGCCTCACATATGCTACCTTGAGCTCCCAGATAAATGGTGATATAGAAGTGCATTAATAAATAAAACAATAGCCCCTTGCTTGCAAAGATGGTGAAGGACTGCATGCCAGCATTATTGCAACTGGGTATTCTTCCCAGTACCTGTAACCATGGATACATCCCACTGCACTGCCTGAAGAAGAGAAGGAGAGATACGTCGAAATAATCCTGCAGACAAGTGTCAAGACAGAAGGCCGAAGGCTGGCTTTGGGGCAGAGACACTGCCCTGAAGTAAAAACAATCTCCACACAATCCAGTACACACAAAAGGGAATTTAAAAAAAAATCACTGGCACAGTTATCAGCCTTTGTTCATGAAGCAGTTGTTCCAAAAGAAAAAAACAGTGGCTTGGACCTTGGTATCTTGGTTCTTCTTCTGTCTGAGAGAAAAGGAAGGAGGCAAAACACTTGGCCTGATAGCTATGCATATGAGAACCGGTGCAAGAATCTACAAACAGTCAAAGAAAATGGTCCAGATTCATCCTGGCTGCATTGTAATCCATAGCCTTTATTTGATTCTGTGGAAGAAAATCAGAGCTATTGCTCCAAGAGGACCTGCCAAGCTGACAAGGCACCTTTCCTTTTAAGGACCTGTGAAGAGAATGTTAAATCAGTTGAAGCCTAGGAAGCCGGATGAGTCAAGAGTCTCAGCTAGTAGGAAAATAGACCACCCGCAGCATCTACAGAAAGAGCTGTATCCCTGGAAATACAAATAATGTTTCCCCCCCCCCCAGTTTATGTTGCATCATAGTTGAACTGAAAATATCAGCCTAGCTGCTCAACAGATGATGCTTCAAGAACAGAGATCCGGAGCTGCATTCAAACCTGGTACAGAAACTTGCATGGAAGGGCCCTGAGCCTCATAGCAACTCTGTGAACATTTTTAGACAAGAAGAGTCGGAGGTCCACTGCAAGGATCTGAACCTGGGTTTCTTCTGAATAGAGGTTTTATATGAATGTTAGTTTAAAAAATAATCATTACCCAGTATCAGATCATGATTTATTACACAGATGTGGATTTTTTGCAGTCTTTGAGCCCTACATAGTTGGAGCATTCATTTGAGAACTATTTTCTTTGAAACTAGTAAAAATGCAAACTGGCTATGAATGCTTTCACAATATATTTATATTATTATATTAGATAATATATTTATATTATCATTGTATTGTTTTATTTATTTGATTTACACCCCACCTGCTTTTTTGCTCTGGCAAACCTTCAAGGTGGCTTACAAAATTTAAAACAGAATATTGGAAGTTGAAATTGTATATTAAAATTAAAATACAATTAAAAAGTGTAGCAAAAAAAGATACAGTTTCACAGATTTCCTAAACACAGAGAGAATGGGGGCCAAGCACAATTTCTGAGGGAATACACTCTTGAGAGCAGTGCAGGAGAAGTCCTTTCCTGACCACTAGAAAGACAAGTCTGTGATAGCAGAAGCATTTTCAGGATGGGCAATACAGAAATATTGTCCAGGTTGTACAGTATGTGCAGCTACAGCCTACAGCAGGGCTTTCCAAAGTTTTCCCGCGGCGACACACCGACTGCCGTTGGTGTGTCGCCGCGGGAAAACCCGGAAGCGCTGCTGCCGCTTTCGGTTTTTGCGCGCTGCCGTTGGTGTGTCGCCACGGGAAAACCCGGAAGCGCTGATGATGATCAGCGCTTCCGGGTTGTGTGGCGACACACCAGACTGTGTGTGGCGACACACTTTTGTGTCACGGCACACAGTTTGGAAAGCTCTGGCCTACAGAGTGCTTCTATATAGTCTTATTTTCTGGCTGCCTTCTCTCTTCTCTAGAAAAAAACATCTTTCTCAACTTGGTGCTTTCCAGATTCATGAAATTCAACTTCCACAATTTTCATCTAGTATGACTATTGCTAACAGTTCTGGAAATAGAAGTCCATGCCCATGGAGGGCACCCAGGTTGGGGAGTGTTTGGCTAGGGTGCCACAAGACTTGTGTTGTATCATGTAACGCTGTGAAATGTAGATCAATTTTAGCTAATTTGCTGCAGTAATTGTTACAGGAGCAGCGGATGCTGTAATTACTGTAAATGGATGCAGACCTGATCAGTGTTTGGATGAGATCCAGCTGGAGGTTCATGTTAGCTACTGCACTTTTGGAAAAAGGAACAGTATGATGCACTCTAATAAATTCAGAGGTATAGAAGATTGCTGAGTAATAACTGGAAATGTCTTTTAAAGTTTACCCAGCCAATGCTTTCTAACTCTATCTCCTCCTTTTAAATCCTAGGGGGCCTGCAATCTGTACTGAAAGCCTCTTACCAGTGTGTGAGGCAAAACTGCTGGTAAATGAAAAGAACAAAGAAGTTTTATGGGCCACATAGGGAACTCTTATCAAATGTAGTCCCTAACATGCCAATGTTAACCACATAGTCATATTAAGAACATCAGTTTTGCCTCTTAGTTGTAGGAAGATTCAAATGTAGAGAAAAGTGGGACTCAGGGCCACCACAGGGTCCTATCTCCGCATACTATGGACTGTTGCTGAAGGCAAATACAGTATATCTTTATCAAAGCTGATTTTGTACTGACACATTCCTTGTCTTGAGTCTCTTGTTGTTTCCTCCTAAAATAACTCTAACAATTTTGCATTTCATCAACAAAAAGTCATAGTTTATTATGTGTAAGCTTCATAATGAAAAAAGCATTCCAAATATAATATATAGTAATGGATTTGTAGCCTGTTTGCTGTATATATTATTTTAGGAAGGATCTGTTCTGATTTCCTCCTTGGTTGTTGTACAATGAAATATGCAGAAGGAAGATGTTATAAAAGGGGGTATATATCTTTTAAAGGGGACAGCCTAGAGTTGTAGTAACTAACTGATTTAGAAATCCAGGATATATTTTGGTTTGAAATATTCAGGTTTCAGAAAATACAGGTTTTTTAAATGTGTCTGTTCAGATAGTGGGCTTTCTTTTGTGCTTTAATAAATCTGTTGCCCACGACTCTTAAACTTCCTTCATTGCTTCAGCTTTAAGGCACTTACCATGCTTGAGTGAAGAACTATCTTATTGCTTAACTTTTAAACTATTATGTGACCTTAAACTCTATCCTAGTAGGCAGCAGCATTTGTTTCCTAACAGTTATGGCTTAGTTTGACTTGAAGCAGTTTTCCTCAAGCTGGTGCCCTACAGATGAGTGTCCTACAACTGCTCATCTTCAGCTATGATAAGAATTGTAGTCCAGCACATATTTGAAGGGCAGTGCTATATAATAAATACTAATGGGGTTGTAAAATGTATTGTGATTATAAGTAAAGGATAAGGAGGTTTGAGAATAGAAAAATCAAAAGCATATGCAAAACTTGAAAAATGCTGACTGAAGAAGTTCTGATTCATTTAATGTAACTTAGTTTATTTAATATTTTTAAAGAAAAAGGTTGTAGAAAGAGTGTGGGGCAACAGCTATATAGGGCCTGGAAGAAGCAATTTATATGGACTTGTGGCAGTCAGGTTTCAGGCCTGGCTATGGGACTTTGATTCCCTTCATAGATGATCTGTGGTGGGACTTCCTTAGACTCCTTAGTGGTCTTCAAAACTGCTGATCACAGTGTTCTTCTGAACTTTCTGTGAGGGATGGGTACAGGAGGCATGATCTAGTGTTGGTTCCATTTCTTTCTAAGTGGGTGGTTCCAATCAGTGGTTGTGAGGGGGAGAGGCCATCTGCATCTTAATATCTACATCAGAGCTTTCCAAACTGTGTGTCGGGACACGTTAGTGTGTCGGCTGCAGTGTCTGCATGTGTCGCGCCTGCTGCTGCTGCCTACAAGCCCTGCCAGGATTCCACGCAGGTCCTAGTGCTGGCCTTGTGCCTTGCTGCCTCCAAACCTGCTGTGATTCCGCGCAGGTTCTAGTGCCTGCCTTGTGCCCTGCTGTAAGAGTGTGTCGTGAAATGATGCATGTCTAAAAAGTGTGTCACCAACATGAAAAGTTTGGAAAGCTCTGATCTACATGAAGCCACTGAGAGAGGTCATCCACTGGTTTGGAGTGAGGTATCATCAATATGCTGATGATATTCAATTATATATCTCTGCCCCATGTCACATGGGAGATGTGGTAGAAGTTCTGAGTTGTAACATCAGGGTCTAGATAAGGAAAAATAGGCTTAGATTCAGCTATATTAAGACAGAGTGGCTATTCAGAAGCCTGTTGATTCTGAGTTGGTATTAACTTCGTTTCTCAATGGGGTAGCATTCCCATGAAGACCTTGGAAATCCTCCTGGACTCACCTGGGTGAAAATTGGGTGGAAGCTATGCTAGAAGGACTTTTGTCCAGCTTTGACTATTGTGCCATTTGCAGCCTTACCTATAGAAGGAATAATTGAAGACGGTCACTCATGACTTTGTAATCTTGCAACTAATGCTTTACATTAATCTATTCTTGAAGACCGCCCAGAAACTTCAGTTGGTTCAAAATGCACCATCCCATATACTTATGGGGCAATCTCATTACTGCCATGTAAGATCACTGCTGTAGGAGTTACATTGATTGCCAATGTGTTTCTAAATTAGGGTGACCATACGTCCCGTTTTGAATGGGACAGTCCCGTTATTTTAGCATTTTTCAACCGTCCTGTCGTTTTGATCAAAATCTCAATTTTGTCCCTTTTTTAAACCCGGCGGGAAGGAGGACAGGAAGACAGGAAGGAGGACTGGAGCCGGACTTGCCATTGGAGGAAGCCCAGAAGAGGCCCTATCAGCGCGGCAACTGGAAGCCCAGTTGCCACGTGCGATCCCAGCAGCAGAAGCAGCACCACAGTCCAGGTTCCTGCCTCCTTACCTGATCCTGAGATTGTCTGCCCAGCAGTGGTGAGGCCAGGGAAAGCAGGCACGGGAAGGTTGTGGAAAGAGGGTGCGTGAGTGTGTGAGTGTGTGTGTGTGCATCTGATCGGGGTTGGCCGAGGGAGGAGAGTTGTCGGGCGGCTGCAGCCACACCACTCCTCCCCTCGCTGCCCGCTGAAGCTCCCCAGGGTGGCCGCTCCTGCTTCTCACACACACACACACTCAGAGGACAGACTGCCCTGGCAGGAGCTGACCATGCTGGGGGGCTTCAGCGGGTGGCGAGGGGTGGAGTGGTGTGGCTGAAGCCCCTCAGCGCGGCCAGCTCCTGCCGAGGGCAGTCTGTCCTGTGAGTGTGTGAGTGTGTGTGTGTGCATCTGATCGGGGTTGGCCGAGGGAGGAGAGTTGTTGCCGCTGCTGCCGCCGAGCAAGAGAAGCAGGAGCCGGCTACGCTGGGGGGCTTCAGCCACACCACTCCGCCCCTCGCCACCCGCTGAAGCCCCCCAGCGCGGCCGGCTCCTGCTCAGCAGCCTGACAACTCTCCTCCCTCGGCCAAGCCCAATCAGATGCACACACACTCACACACACTCACAGGACAGACTGCCCTGGCAAGAGCTGGCCTTGCTGGGGGGCTTCAGCGGGTGGCGAGGGGCGGAGTGGTGTGGCTGAAGCCTCCCAGCACGGCCGGCTCCTGCTGATGGCAGTCTGTCCTGTGAGTTTGTGCATCTTTTTTTTTAATATAAAATTTTAATTTTATTTACATTCAACATAAAACATATAACACATAACAATAACTACATTTATGTATACATATTTACATTTGATTTATAATATTCATTATCTAATATATTTCATATAACATATCTTTATTCTAAATTATTTTCCGTTTCCCTCTTCCCTTCTTCTTCCTCTAACCCTTTCTAACTACTTTATTTATATATATCTATTTCTAACCTTATCACTATTTTCTTTTTCTTCTCTTATGTTATATTACTGATTTATTAAGTATTTATTTCAGATTCAATTTTTGACTTATACATCTTTACCATACAATACATACGTACATTTCATTAAAATACCTCCAGTTTTCTTAACAAAAAATTGTGTAAGTACTTGATTTATATTTTTCTTCTTTCAAAAAGAATATAATATTAAGTAGAGATTAATAAACTATAAAAATAAAAATACAAACATAGGGGGGGTGGGGGAAAAAAAGAGATATAAGAAGAAAAATGTGTGTATGTGCATCTGATCGGGCTTGGCTGAGGGAGGAGAGTTGTCGGGCCACCGAGCAGGAGAAGCAGGAGCCGGCCACCCTGGGGAGCTTCAGCGGGCAGCAAGGGGCGGAGTGGTGTGGTTGAAGCAGCCGAGCGCAGCCGGCTCCTCCTGCTCCTCCTGCTCTGCGGCGGTGGCAGCAGCAGCGACTCTCCTCCCTCCCTCGGCCAAGCCCGAGGGGGATGGGGCAGTGGTGCTATGTGCACAGTGTGTGTACTCCGGCCTCCCCCAAACACACCAGCTCTGACGCACCATTTACTGCTAGAAGAAAAAAAAACCCTTTAAAATAAATTAAATAAATTTATTTTTATTTAAAAATAAAAAAAAATTAAAATCCGAGCCAATCATGCTGATGGGGGCGGGGTTTGCAGGCGGGAGCCAATCGTGTGGGGCGGGGGCAGGGTTTGCAGGTGGGAGCCAATTGCGTGGACTGGGGGGCGGGGTTTGGAGGCCGGCATGGTGGCATAAGACCCTGTCCCGTTTTGCCATCCCAAATGTCCCATTTTTGTCTGAAGGAAATATGGTCAGCCTATTCTAAATGCAATTCATTGTGCTAGTCATTACCTCTGGAAAATGTCTGCTAAATGTTCGCACCTATCATGAGATTCAACAGGAAGGGTCATGGAAGTAAGTGTTGTCTGTTGGAACTGCTTGGCCCCTGAAAGAAGGGCAGCCCCCATTTGAATGGCCTTCCAAAGGTTCATGAATATCTGGCTGTTTCAGAAGGTCATTGGAGGCTGATTGGAGTTCACGCTGAATGTAGTTGTTTTTATATACAATTATTATATTTAATATATTGTTTTATTAATGTTTTATTAATTCATTAATATTTTAATTAGTGTTTTGCACTTAGAATTCCTCAGTCTGAAGCAGTGTATACATCATTAGCTTTCAACATACTGTCTACAGAGCACCTTGATTTTTTCAAAAGCTTGAGTGGGTGGCTGTTTTTAAATGAGAAAGCCACTAATTGAAAACAGGCTTCCTACTACAACAAATCTTTCTTGTAATGGAAGATTGGAAAACACCACATGCCAGAGTGACTCTCAGTTTATGTTAGGATTAATGGATCTCTCAAATTTCTGGCGCTGGAATGCTAGAACTCTGAGAACTCCACTTCCAGTAGAAGAAAATGTGATAAAAAAAGATGGAGGCCTTTTCAGTTTTCAGTAGCCCCTGGACACCATCTGTACAAGCAGAAATGCAATGAAAGAGTTGATCAGTTGAGCACGGTACACTGTGTTAGTGCACATAGTAGCCAAGTGGGTCCTGTGGCCAGGCAGGAGGGTGGATAACCAGTCACACTCTGATTAAGAGTTCATCAGTAGATATCATCCATACATTGCTGTAGGTTGATGGGAAAGATAGTAATTTCATAAGAAGAGTTAAGTTCTTATTTTAAAATTAGTGTCTCCTATCTGTCTTACAATGTATTTCTGCTGTGTTAATATACAACAAAAGGACCAGTTGCACAATTACGATATGTCTTCAAGTCATGGCTGTTACCATTTTGCATTTTTGATATGAATCAAGACAAAGTAGCCTGTGTGTGCTCTATTAAAAAAGAATGAGTGAAGTAGCTGAAAGGTATCACCATAATTATGATTTTATAATTGTAATTTGGAGAGAGGGGAAGGAGGCTTTCCATTGCATTCATTAATATAATTTTCACAAGATTACACCACATCATCTTTGTTCCTTAAGAGGCAAATTTTACTAGAAAATATATGCTAATTAATTGAGAGAGAAAGGAAATCTCTTGAAGAAAATATATCAAGAGACTGACAACTGCCAAGGTTATCCTGTCTCCACATTTGTATTTCTAAATACACATCAGCTTGAAGGCATTATTTGTGTCTTGTGTGTGGGAAATTTGGGAGATTTCATTGTAATGAATATTTTAAATCAACATAAATATAAATGTGTTTTTTATGGCATCATGAATGTGAGTAGCATTTTTTCTACAATGAAATTGTGATAGTAATACCTTTGTATTCCAAATGTACTTTTTATTTTTTTAGGTATGTTGTCATAGAAGTCTTTTCAGGTTGGAATAATGGGTGTGTTTATTACTTGTGGAAAGGATTAGTCCAACAAACCTGATTTGGTTGCTAAATTTAGAATAAATAAAACCGACAGGGTTGATTACAATTATGGTGCTACTTCTGAGTTATTTGAAATAGAAGAGATAAAAATGATTAAGCATCCTTGAAAAGTGCCATAGAGCCCTTTTAAAATACCATCTTATCGCCTCCTGGATTTTATATTTAATTTATTAGTATTTTATGATGATTGTATATTGGTATGGTTTTATATTTATTTTAACTGTTATATCTTGTAAACCGCCCAGAGTCCCCTTCGGGGAAGATGGAGCAGTAATAGAAATTGAAAAATAAATAAATAAAAAGGAAGGGGAAACAATGGTTATTTTAGTCAGTTATTTGTATTACTCCTCCCTTATTCATGTAGTGGAGACTCATCTGCGTGATGGATCTAAACTATCCAGTTGAATAATCTATGGTCCAGGGTGCCTGCCAGCATCCCCAGCAGTCAAGTTAGGAATCAAGTATCTTATCTTGTAAGTGTTATGAAACAGGCATAACTGGCAGGCACCCTGAACAGTATGAGCATTCTCAGTCATCGCTGAGCTATTTTGGATTGTTTTCCTTTTCTAGGAGGTTCTTTTTCCTAAATGTGTTTTGTATTTCTGCAAACCTGAAAGGAGGGGTTTCCAAGCTTTTTCGAGCTACTGTTAGTTAAAAAAAAAGTATCAGAACCCCTGATTAAGAGGCAAAGCTCTAGTGATAAAAAATTGGCTGCATTCCAGTGAACTCCCCCCCCCCTTAGTCTGTCATGGAACTCCATCAAGTTCTTGTGGTCCAGTTTGGTCTAGTGGTTAAGGCTCCGGGCTAGAATCCAGGAGACTGAGAGTTCTAGTCCCGCCTGAGGCATGAAAGCCGGCTGGGTGGCCTTGGGCCAGTCACTCTCCCTCAGCCCAACTCACCTCACAGGGTTGTTGTTGTGGGGAAAATGGGAGGAGGAAGGAGTATTAGGTATGTTCGCTGCCTTGAGTTATTTATAAAAAATAATGAAGGCGGGATAAATAAATAAATAAACAAACAAACAAACAAACAAACCCTACAGTGTGCTCCACCTTTTTTGGAAATATTGAAATTGTCTAGCATTGTTTCATTAAAAAATATAACTTGGATCTTTTCCATAATTTCCAATCATGCCCCAAATATTATTTATTACTAATTTATTATTATTAATAGTTTATTATTATTATTTATTAATAGTTTTTATCTACATCATAAACAAAAGTAATGACAAAGACAATATAAAACCTACAGTACCCACTATTGTACTGAAATGCATGACATCTCAGATTAATAAATTACAAGTACAAGTTAAAAATGTCCTCTGGCAGATTGGGGGGCACTTTGGAAAAACGGGAAAGATAAATAAGGACTTTGGAGGGAGAGGGAATTACTGTTATTTGTCTCCTCAACATTTCTGAACGGAATTGGTGGAAACAAAGCTGGATCAACCTCTACACTGTGAATACTTGATTTATAGGTATACGGATTTTTCTAAGCTTGAAGTATGAAGGTTATTCAGTTCCACATCTTTTTTATTAAATGAATGTAATGCAAGTATGAAATGTACTTTAATACACATATGAAATGAAGCTGTGAAACAATGACATGTACTAATTAAGTTAACTATCGGCAAACAATATACATAAACTGTGGCATCTGTGTTTAAGTTAAATATCTTTTGGTCTCTTTTCTCAGAAAAAGAGACTTTCTCTGAATAAGTGGCAAATCCTATTTCTTTAGACAACACTCTAGTTAGAACTGTGGGCAGATCTTAGTCAAGCATGAGAATTCTCAAACTCCCACAAATTAAGGTCCAGTTTTCATGTTCAGGAATCTTTCAGCTATGTAATGGGTTAACTCTTTTTCTTGACTGTATATATTTTATGACTGGATCATAATTCCAGAAATCTCTCTTTTTGGGATCAGAAAGGATTGACTTGCATATTGTAATTTGTACCAGAGTGACTGCTATGGTTAAGCTTATTGGATTTGCTACCCCAGTGATTCTCTTGCCTCCCAAACAACAAACGCCTTTGGCCCAGTCTATTCCCACAAATAAATATGAGTTCGAGCACTGTGAAGAAAGGCTGCCCTCCTATTCTAATGAAGAATATGTGCATGACAAAAGTATAGCTTCAGCCCTGTATTACTGTGATGTTGAAGTTTTATGTAAATGTCGGGAAACTTTTAAACCAACAGTGGACTTTTAAAAAATACTAATTAAATGAATCTTAGATATTTGTATCATGCTGCTCCAGGTTATATAAGAGCAGTGAGAATGCTAGCTGCTTTGCAGATACAGAAGCGGTATGATTTCTGCTTGTGGGCTGAGAGCACGGGTAAGCTTTTGGTGGCCCTAAGTGGCATGTAGCCCTTGGACCATCAAACCAGTTCAAGACTTCATTCCTAATTATAGTTCTCAGAGAAGAAGGATGCAGTATTCTTTTCTTAATTTATTACATTTTCTCCTGTACTTCTGTACTTCCTCAATGTAGACTCTGACTTTTCCTGACCCCTCCCCTCCCCTCCCCCACCTCTTATTTATTTATACAATTTATATGGCCGCTTTGCCCACAAATTGCAAAATAAGTATGAACTGTCCCAAGGCTGTTACTACTCCCTCAATTCTAGTAGCAACTATGGCCTTGGTAGTACCCTACACCAGAGCCTCAGAAACAACCCCAAGTTCCCTTTGAAACCAATCAGGTAGCTGAGATCACCAGATCAAATAGGTCCTTCCTCCCTGAGGTGCAGAGCATTTGCAGAGAACTCCAAGACTAACAAGAGTTATTTGACCATGACAAGGGATTAATGGTATCCTCCAACTCCAGATCATGTCATCACTGTCATGAGACATAAACCAGGTCTAACTTGTAACTACTGCTATGAGTCAGGGACGCAATAACTGGGTCAGGTCCATGATTGCCAGGGAGGCCACGAATTCCCTAGCCACCTCCAACCCTGTGCCCAGGGAAGGCAGATTAAAGTCCACCAAGTACTATCAGTCTGGGGAAGTCCACTGTCAATGCAGCCACAGCATTGATTGCTTTGAAATCTGCTTTGCAGCAGAGAGGCTGGTACAATAGCAACAATCACATATACTTCTACAATAACGCTATGAAATATTGAGCTAGGAAATAGTAATATAGGCACTCCCCAATTTTTATGTAAATTGGAATGTGAAAAAATTACATTGCAAATAATATATTGCCTGAAAGGTACAGGATTATTTAGCTGCAGAAAGGATCTCTGAACCGAGAGGGAGGAAGGCAGGCAGGCAACAGCTACCAGAAGCCACCTACCCAGCTGGATTTTCCCATCACACTATAGGAGGGTTCCTAGAAACTTCTTTGCTTTTAAATAGCATTATTACATTTTTATTTCCTATTTTATTTTATTGTAATTTATAATCTTTTGGGAGGAACGTTACCCTGAAAAGCAGGATATAATTAAAAAAATAAGTTAAAAATAATTATATTATTACCTTATCTTACCTCCCCTCTGTAGGTCCACAATTGGAAGTCATTGTTTTAGATCATGCGCTCTCGTAGAAAAGACAAAAAGTAGTTAATGCTAATACACTTCTTACAGATAAATCAGAATGTGGAGATCCAGAGAGGTCGCTTACGAGATGACATCAAAGAGTATAAATTCCGAGAAGCTCGCTTGCTGCAAGATTACACTGAACTTGAGGAAGAGAACATCTGCCTTCAGAAACAAGTGTCTATTCTGAAACAGAATCAGGTGGGTATTGAAGTAATCCTCTCAGAGGTTTAGCTCTTATTATCTTGCATGGTTGTGTATGAGGGAAGCATGTAGCTTGTGTCTAGCACCACAGATTTTAGTCCTTGAAATCTCAAGATTTGCTGTAGAAAAGTGGTAAATAATTGGGTGTGCACAGATGCCATTGTACTGCCACATGTTTTCCTTGGTGCCACCAATTCTTTTAATGCAGAAGAAGAAGCTGGAACTGCAGCAGCTGTCAAGTTGCGAAGCAAGACTCCAGCCTCTTCCATCATTCTGATTTGCAATAATGTCCTTGGGCCTCACAAAGGTCTGTCTAAGTAGTAGAGAGCATCCTAGGGGGCTGTTTCACTTTCTGATACGTGGGTATTTTCCTGAAGTAGTAGTTATTTTGGGAATAGGCAGCCATGTGTGAGTGAGCCCACCACAAGCTTTCAAAATTTCAAAGGTGTCAGTGCCCCAAAAGATGGTCACCCCACTCTATAAAGCTTTATCTTTTTTCACTTGCCTTTTGTTTGCTTTTCTTCATTTTTGCAACACAAGCAAAATTAATATATTGGGTAGAAGAGAAATTGTTTCAATCTGTTTTAGTGAAACTAACAATGAGCTTTGTATCCTAAAAACCTACAAATTTGTTGCGGCATATGCTTTTATGATCCAGAATCCAATTCATTAAACACGAAAAGTACTATCCTCTATTAACTGGTGTATTGGGGGGCAAGTGATCTCTGGGATGTGTATTGTGTGTTAGATTCATGTCAGTTTTCTTCCTTATATAATTTCCAGGGTTTACTGAAATGAATAGAAACTTTTCATATGTATCTGATTTTTAAAAATGACATTTTTATAATAAGCTAATGTAAAATAATTCAAATGAAAGATCATAGTCAAGGTAGAACAAATTTTAATTAAGAACACAACATTTTATATAACTTTCTGGTATTGGTATTTTAAAGGAAGGTAAAGGTGAGGAAGCATTACAAAAAAGGAGTTTGAAGCTCTACACCAGTGCTTTCCAAACTCTGTGTCGCAACACTTTAGTGTGTCGTGACACAACCTGGAAGTGGCGATGGTGCGTCGCTGCCGCACCTGCGGCAGTGTGCGCGGCAACGACAGCGACGCGCCATCAGCGCTTCCGGGTTTTACCGCAAAACACGAGGCCGCCGTGCATGCCCCCGCGCCACCGTTGGTGTGTCGCCAATGGTGGGAGTTTGGAAAGCACTGTTCTACACTATCCTTTTATTTCTTCCTTTTTTGTAGAGCTTTTACTACTTCTAGTGGAACTTTTTAACATTCCTTCTTTCATGCTTGCTATCAGGTATTTTAGTGACAACTTTTCTGTAACAGGTGGAATTTGAAGGGCTGAAGCATGAAATCAAAAGACTAGAAGAGGTTACAGAATTCCTCAACAGTCAGTTAGAAGACGCCATAAGGTTGAAAGAGATATCTGAACGCCAGCTTGAAGAGGCCTTGGAAACGCTGAAGACAGAACGTGAACAGAAGAATAATCTTCGGAAAGAGCTATCTCATTATATGAATATCAATGACTCCATGTATACCAGCCATTTGAACATCTCTTTGGATGGACTGAAGTTTAGCGATGAAACCACTGAGCCCAATAATGACGAGATTGTGAACGGCTTTGAACCAAATTGCCTGAGTAAAATCAACAATGGCAATAATAAAGTATCAACACCCAAAAAAACCGATAGCTTCCCTCCAGCCCCTAGTTTGGTGAATGATCTTCTGAGTGAGCTAAATATATCTGAAATCCAAAAGCTGAAACAACAACTAATGCAAGTAAGTCTGTACTGTACATATTCCTTAAATATGTATATATTTATCTCTTAAAATTAAGCATTTCCCAAAATGTATTAGTTGGAGATTCTGTTTCATTGCATGAGGTTGCTGAAGTGATTTGTGGTATTTAAGTTTGATATATCTTTGATATTGGCTCTATTTGAAATGGCAAAAAGAATACCCTGGGTTCCAAAAAGTTTGGAATGTGGTATTTCTTACTATTTTATACACTGTTTTAGGAAAATAAGTCCCCATAAAGTATAAATTTGTTAAAATTTGAAGTCCTCTGTGTGAGTAGATTCTCCTTGAACCGCCCTGATGTTTAATTTTGTAAAACTCTAGCATTACAGGAAGGCACATTTTTCACACTTGTAAGTTATGTCCAGTGATACCGAGATTAATTTAAACAATGTATATGTATTAGCTGAAATCTCATGAGATAGGCAAATATTGCAAAAACTCTTTGTGCTCACATAAGATTTCATAGAAGTTAGCCAACTTTTTAAAGTTTTGGTTTTGGTTTTGTAAAAAAAAGGGGAAAATTTAAAATGTTAAAAGTAGAAAAAAATCTAATTAAAAATACAAAAAAGGGAGGCCCATGAGATCATATAGAACTTTATAATGTTGCCTGTATTCTTTAAACATTTGCTGACTTTGCTGTAGAGGCATTTAAAATAGTTTGCTAAAATATGAGCATTCACAATAGATTACTTCTTTTCTAGTTTGGCTTAGTTTCTTTAGGTATCGTTTTGAAGAATAAAAATATTCCATCCAAATTCCAAGTGATTATTTTGTTTGAAGAGAAAGCTATTTGATTTTGTACAATACATCTTTGTCCCAGGAACATTACAAATGAACATTACAAAAATATAAGTTTGCCATAACAGATAGTAGAATTTCCTTTGATCATCAATTGAACTGTTGTGCATTGGCTTTATTTACATAATCAATATATAATATACAGATAGTCCTCACTTAATGACCACAATTGGCACCGGCAACCCCATCGCTAAGCGATGCAGTCGTTAAGCAAGAAATCACTTGACCGTGATGGACTTACATCCTCACCTCTGATGTGGTTGTTAAGCAAGTCACCTGCAGTCACTAAGCGAGACATCACATGACCACAACTTGTGATTTTACTGCTGGCTTCTCCATTGACTGCTAGTTGGAAGCCGGCTGTGAAACTCTCAAGTAGCAATCACGTGACCATGGGGAACCTGCGACGGTTGTAAATGCGAGGACCAGTCATAAAGTTACTTTTTCAGTGCCGTTGTAACTTCAAACAGTCGCTGAACAGGGTGGTTGTTAAGCAAGGACTACCTGTAATATTCTATGTATAATGAAGAAAAATTAGAGAAGTTGTTAGATATTTATATTATTTCCATTTAGCATAGTTGCCTAAACTTCACTGTTACATCATTACAGCCTCCAGAGAAACCTGAGGTTGCAACTGTGTTTGGATGATCAGTGATCAAGGGACAATGCAGTCCAAATCCTTACACTCTGCTCTATTCTTTATTGAGACAGAGTAATAGTAATCCATCACGTATAACAAATATGTCTACCTGTGAGAATTAAGCTGTGTTGTGTGACACATTTATCCTCAACATCTGAATGCATTTTCAACCCTAGTACTGTAGATGCCTATAATTTGGTACATATTTCAGTGTAAAACACAAATAGCAGAGAATGAATTATACAAAATGAGATTATTGGTTAACGATTCCAAATTCTGGAAATGATAGCCTAAAACATTCAGATTCAACAGCCTTAGACTAGTGCCCCTTCGTACATGTACCTGTAAATGCCAGGTGTTACATTTAGACTTTTAAATTATGTGAAGCTCCTTTATAGGAACAGGTCCGAGTTCAGAAAATAATAGTTTTCTTCCTTATAGATGGAGAGGGAAAAAATGAATTTGTTGTCTACACTCCAAGAATCACAGAAGCAACTGGAGAACACCCGGGGTGCCCTTTCTGAGCAGCATGAGAAAGTTGGCAGGCTCACGGAGAACCTGAATGCCATGAAAAAGCTCCAGGCCAGCAAGGAACGCCAGTCTGCTCTCGACAACGAAAAAGACCGAGATAGCCATGAAGACGGAGATTATTATGAGGTTGACATCAATGGCCCAGAGATCCTGGAGTGCAAGTATAAAGTAGCTATGGCAGAGATTGGTGACTTGAAAGAGGAACTTAAAGCTCTCAAGGCTAAATATGAAGAGTGTGAATCCAAGTATGAAGAGAATAAGAGCAGGTATGAGACAGAAACCCAAGCCCTGACAGAAAAGATCAGTTCCTTGGACAAATCTAGTAGGCAAGATAGGGAGCAGGTCATCCGGTTGGAGAAGGAGCTCAGGAAAGTCAGTGATGTTGCTGGGGAAACACAGGGCAGCCTTAGTGTAGCCCAAGATGAACTGGTCACCTTCAGTGAGGAATTAGCCAACTTATATCACCATGTATGTATGTGCAACAATGAAACCCCCAACAGAGTGATGCTAGATTACTACAAGCAAGGCAAAGGAGGACGCACCAGTCCAGAGGGCAAGGGCCATAGGTCACCAATCCTGCTCTCCAAAGGTTTATTGTCGATAGACTTAGGAAAATCAGAGAACGGGAATGGTGAAAGCAGTCCTTCACCAGTTTCATCCCTCCCTTCACCAGTATCTGATCCCCGGAAGGAACCTATGAACATTTACAACCTGATTGCCATAATCCGTGATCAGATCAAGCATTTGCAGGCAGCCGTAGATAGAACAACTGAGCTGTCGCGGCAGCGGGTGACTACACAGGAACTTGGGCCAGTAGCGGACAAAGATAAAGAGGCGTTTATGGAAGAAATTCTTAAGCTGAAGTCTCTGCTAAGCACCAAGAGAGAACAGATTGCAACACTGAGGACTGTACTAAAGGCCAACAAACAGGTGAGATTGTTGTGTAAGAAACTGTAATTTTACACTATTTACATTACACAGGTAATGGATTCAACACATACTACATATTGATATTCATCCAGAAATGTAATTCAGTAGCTCAACTCAGTGCCCTTTTTATAAAAATCAATTGCTATTTCATCCCCCCCAATAACTGTCAGCTCTTATTATATTTGACAGTACATTACACTGCATAAGGGTCGACATTCCTGTAGTATTGTAGAAGCCTGTGGCCAGAAGATCGATCATCCTCCCTCCTGGAAGCAAGGTTGCTCTATAATCCACCCTTCTTGATTCTTGTAACTTCTGGGTCAGTCTCTCTGATTGCCTGCATAACCAATTTTTTTGTATTTCACTAGTCTGATTGAAATAAATCTATCCTTAAGCTACTTTTGGAATATTTTGTACAAGTCTAATTGATCCATCTAAACTGAAAGTAATGAACTAGAAAAGATGCAGAGGAGGACATATCTGTTTTGATGAATAGTAATGTAAGGAAGATGTTACTAAGGAGAAGGCAGTGCCAGAATACATAAGATTATGTATAATGGGGGCACAGTGGTGAGAGATAAATGTTCTCTCTTTTCCGCCAAAAAGCTTGGCAACTTGCATAGCTTAATCATTTGTTTAGATGGTTTTAAGGCAAAATTAGACATATTTATTTATTTATTTATTACATTTATATCCCGCCCATCTCCCCCACAAGGAGGGACCCTGGACGGTTATCCATAAAGGATGGATATATCAGTGAATAATAGTCTGAATTGCAATATGAAAAGTATGTCACTGAAAGGAAGTAAAGAATATTGGTTTGTATGCTTCTTGAAGACGTTTTGTTGTTGTTGTTTTTAAAGTAAGAAATTGGAGAAATTGAATTTTAGCCTGATCTCGCAGGGGAGCTCTACCAGGTGTTGTTTCTCTTGACTTGGTCCTGAATCTTATCAGTGTAGCTGGCAGAAGCAGCAGTGTCAGAGGGAACGGGCCCGGAGAAAATCAGAGTGGCAAGTTGGTGGAAGAAGCAACACAACATAAGTCTTTTTGTTTGTGCCATTTTTGACACTTCTGTTGCAGACATCATTGGGTAGAAGGGCTTGGGTAAAATGTTGATACATATTGAAAGGCTATTCCCCAATGAACTTCCATCTCTAACAGTTTTGTTTCTTTCTTAGATTTACATATCAAAAGTATCTTCAGAAATAATGAATTGTATTTTAATTGTTCATTGGATTATTTGCCTGCATTTCCAAGACTTTGTCTGAATGTGTGAATACATTAAAATCCCCTTTATCTGACTAGGTCATAGAAACTTTAAATAATTGTGAATATTTTCTTTGGCTCATTTTGGGAAACAACAAGACGGCAGAAGTTGCCCTTGCAAATTTAAAAAGCAAGTATGAAAATGAAAAGGCGATGGTTACAGAGACAATGATGAAGCTGCGTAATGAACTGAAGGCTTTAAAAGAAGACGCTGCTACCTTCTCTTCTCTGAGGGCCATGTTTGCTACCAGGTAAAATTTAGTGAAAGATGGTTACAGCAGATGAACTTGTATGTACAGTTTATAGTAGTATCCTTAAAAGTACACAGATTCCAATAAGTGGGGGTGGGGTGGGGTGCGGAAAAGGTAGCTTGAACATGAAACTCATTTTTTCTTCTTCAGATATTAATTTTAATTACATAGATTGTATGTATGTATGTATGTATTTATTTATTTATCTATCATATTTATACCCCGCCTATCCCCTCCCTATTGGAGGACTCTAGGCGGCTTACAGCATTTCAATATATATTTAACAATTCATATACATATCATTTTAATTGCGCGCTCAGGAAGGGGGTAGGGGAACCGACTCTTCTTCCGTATATATATAATACACACAAAAAATCTGTGAGGCTGAATGTATATTTTCTGCAACAGGAAAGCAAAAACCATCACTAAGAGAAATGTAGCAGACTTGGTAATTAGCATTACCATTGGTAACAGCATTATGAAAATGAAGGTATGGAGGTATAAATCAGTTGTGATTAATAAGAGAAATGTGATTTTTTTTAAACCTGTTTGCTAAGTGAAGATATAAAAGATTTTTGGTTATCCCTTCTCATTCAGAAATACAGTGGTTTTGGAAACTATGTATGTATGTATGTATGTATGTATGTATGTATGTATGTATGTATGTGTCAAATGCTATAAAAGATTTATAATCATAGTTAAAGAACACATTATAAATGATCATAGACTTCCCTGTTTAACATTACAATTGCTGAGAACAAGCATCATCATGAAAATCTTTGTGGTAACTCCTATGAGAAATTATTTGGGCACAATAATCTGGGATTAGAAGCAAGTAATGGTTGCTGGGATGGAAGAAACTAATGAAGGGGCCCTATTGCCAAGAAGGACTGGACAAACATTGATGACTAGAATAACACTGAATGTTATTTGATAGAATTTGATAGCATATGTGTCTGAGTCACATAATTTTTACAAATCACATGGGAGAAAAGTTGCTGAATCAACTAGGTTTTTCATACCATTATTGGAATCTTTTCAATAAAATAGTAGAGTGAGATAGTTCTTGGGGCTCAAGCTTGTCATCTTGATCAAGACATTAATGTGGTGGCATTTGAGTAGATGGTTGAGTTGTAATTCAAGAAAGGTTGAGAATGGAATACTAAAAATCCTAACCTTGAATGGAAGGGAGCCAGTTAAGAAAATCTGAAACCTGAATGGGTATTTGCAACCATGCTAAGCAAATCATAGTGTAGTTCATGTGTAACGTTCAGCCATAATAGATATGTTTGCACATCATACGAAAGCAAACCTACTGCATTGTGTCTTAGTGCTCATTATGTGCTTAATGCTCACTATGAATAACATTATATATGAGTGTGGGGGCGGGGGTTGTGATACATACAAATTGTTCTATCAATCTTTAATAGATGCTACCTAATTTCTAATTTCTAACTTTGTTGTTTTTGTTTTAAAGAAATCACCCTGAGATCTTAAGAACTCAGCTGGTTCAGACCAGGTTATCTAGGCAACATCATTTCCCACAGTTAAGAACAGAGAGAAAGAAGAAGGCACAGTTATATTACATTTGATAAGTCTGCTTCAAGCGCATGACCCCATAGATCATGCTCTCTGAGCTGAACAGATGGGTTTAGATGTTTTCTTTTCTGCTCTGCTTCAATTATGAGGTGGAACTAGAGTACTTTCTCTACTTTCTCTCCTCTTGCCAGTGAGTACAGAATAGAATATAAATGTTCAGAATGTATTCAGCTCCTTATACCCTGCATCCTAGTTATGAAAACAAGAGCTGTCTGTTGAACAGTTTCCAATAATGTCAACAGTTCCCTGTCCATGCACTGCATTTTCAGCTCCTTATAAAAATATATCAACAATGCAATGTTATTTCTATACAGTTACTACTATAGCTTGCTAGTAGCCTCTTTGCCCAATAGTTCAATAATTGCCTTCCATTGCATGGTGGAATGTCATGAGGAACAGTAGATCATTGTTCCGTGTCTAGTTCTTATTTAATAATTGAAAGGAATAGTTTGATTTTCATATGTGAAAATCAGGATGGCTAGTTGGTGCCACACTAGAGTAATACAGTAAAGCCATTTAGTTAATATAAGCACTCCTGTGTGCTCATTCCTCTTCAAGCAACACAGCCACTAGCACTGTGTAGCACTTTGGATCTGGTTTTCAAGAGGTACTCTGGAGCTTGGGAGCACCAAAATTGCACCTCTCAGCAACAGCGTAACTTTAGCTTTGGCTCCTGTTCCCAGGATTGCGCAACAGCTTTAAAGTATTGTAGGCACGTGCTATGTTAGTGCAGACACTGCATAGTCTTTATACATACTGAATTTGCCAGTCTATGATTTGTCATCCATGAGACATATTGCCAAAGCAGGTTGTACACTACCGCTTTCTAGAACTAATCATGGAAAGTAACCATAGCTTGTGTTATGGGGAAATGTCCACTTAAATTAGGAGCCAAAGCGATAGGAGATACATGCAACAAAATATAAATGAATTAAATCTCCACACTTGGTTATGGCTGCTTTTGGTGGTTTGTTCCAGCCAGAATAGAATGTATCGTGAGATTGGCTAGAAGACCTGCCTATGAGTGTTCAACAGGGACCCCACATCCGTGGAATTTACACCAGCTGGAATAGGCCTTTTGATGAGGCTCTACAGAGTTATTTTTTCAAGTTGTTCCTAGTTAATGTAGAAAAAGAGAGGTTTTGCTTTTGCTATTGTTGCTATAAGAGATGGTGTTGTGATTTTAATATTTGATTTTATTGGTTTAATGAATTGAACATTGTGATTAGTGATGATGTTTCTTATTAATATCTTTTAATTTTATTGCCAACAGGGAGCAGAAGTTTAAAAAAATTGCAGTCTTTATATATTAGCAGAGTTTGCAATTAAATTTTAGTCATGCTGAAGACTTCAATTCAAGTAGACTTGCTTTGTGGTTGGTGAGCCTCTGTAAACCTGATATTTCTGTATATGAGGTTTACCTGCTATGTCAAAAGTATGCTCTATATCAGTGTTTCTCAACCTTGGCAACTTTAAGATGTGTGGACTTCAACTTTCAGAATTTCCCAGCCAGCCATGCTGGCTGGGGAATTCTGGGAGTTGAAGTCACACATCTTAAAGTTGCCAAGGTTGAGAAACACTGCTCTATATGAAAAGCTTGCACCCCTTTGATCCTGTCTATAAGTCACAAAAGCCATGCACCTTCACCATCAAGGTTGTTGCCCACTCAAGGAGCTGTTCCAGATGGTAAGAAGGAGTGTTTTTTGGCATGTGGGTGCCATGCACATGTGAATAGACTATTCTTGTGAGTTATAAATGTGTTTAAAAGGAATACACGAATTAACTCTTGCATGTTAGTACTCAAAGGCTCTGCTGCTTAAAAGTGCATTTTCATTGCAGGTGTGATGAATATGTCACTCAGCTGGATGAAATGCAACGCCAGCTTGCTGCAGCTGAAGATGAAAAGAAAACCCTCAACTCCTTGCTTCGCATGGCTATTCAGCAAAAGCTGGCTCTGACCCAGCGCCTTGAACATCTTGAGTTGGATCACGAGCAGTCGAAAAGGGTGCGCACAAAAACCGCATCCAAAGCCAAGAGTAGTAACCCCAGTGTAAGTCATATTCGATCATGTGGAGACAGGTCGGAAGGTTCTGTGCTTAATAACCAGGTTTTTTGCAGTGATAAGTATAAGATCTGTTGTGATTAAAAAAGAAAACAGAAAGCCGTAAATACACATCTGATATTTGTGCTTTTGAATGTCAGCATGAATCCCCACTATATTAATATTGCAGTGATGAGTGGATTTATATTAGTATGTTGTTAAACCATGTAATACAAGGTGTATTATAGTGGTCTTAACTGTAACTGAGTCGCAAGCATGGGTGGGGAAAAGGCTGTTAAGAAGTTAATGGTGGAAGAGCATTTGCTCTTTCCACAATGAATGGCTTTGGTTTTGTGGGTTATGGGTAAGTGCTAAAGGAGCATATCGGGTACAGTGTACCTGCTGTTACTAACTGTAGCTTGTCTAGCACAAATGGGATGTTTTCCCAAAGTTGCAAGTCTGTTTCCAGGGATGGAGATGGCAAAACTGTCTCCTTGGTTAGTAGGTTTGAGAAGTGACGGTATCCAGCTTCTAAAACCAGAAGTATAATGGGGGTATTAAAAGTAGTAAATCTGCTGCAGCAGTTAATTGCTGTCATTATCATTACTTACCAATTCAAAAATCTTTCCTCTAAGTTTTAAATATTTAGGCAAAATATGGGGAAGAAGGCAACCTTCTGAAGCCCTTTAGTTTGCAGCCCTGCTTGGCTTCTTGGGCTTAAGCTATAAAAAATTGCACATTAAAAAAATTAAATATGCAATATAATATTGCCTGTTTGGGAGGAGAATTTAATGCTTAAGGAAATCAAAATTAGAACACTACATCAGAGCAGATGTGATGCGGAAGAGTATACTATACTACAATGATAGAATATTATAGCTTCTGGCTATTAATGTATCAGGAAAAAGGATGAATTACACATTGGACGTTATCTATCTAGGGTTAAGCTTATTTAACCTTCCTTGATTTTAGTGGGACAACTGCATAACTGTTTCCTGCTGCAATCAAAGAGATTTCATAATGCTTAGAGGATGTCCGTTATTACTATCTATGTGTATAGAATTAATAGGAGTATGTTCTAGTATTGTCAAGTTGCAATGCAGTTTCTCCTTAACTGTCAGTATTACAGCTTTATAGGATAGTATTAATGAGCTCTAAGTTTTGTTTAACTAAAACAAAATCATATTTCTTATGCAACCACACACTTCACAGGGCTCTACATTCTAGGCACTGGAAACTAAATGATTAGTTTATTCTTGGTGATACATAATTGTGAGGTAGATTAGCATATATGTATTAATCTATTAAAATACTTTGTCAAACTTTTAAGGGGCCTTTTTAGCCACTTAATTTCAATACACTTGATTTTTTAAAAGTGTACTTCATAATTGGTGCCTAAAGAAGGGGGAAGGACACAAGTTGGGGAAATTATGTTTTTTTAAATTGTGGTAAATCTAAGGAGCACAAAAAGGCACACTTAAAACAAAAACAAAAGAATTCAGAAGTGCCTAGCCTCAACCATTATTTTAATGTAAAGCCCTGTTGATTTTGTACTCTTTTCAAATAACTTTGTATGCTTAGAATATTACAAAGAATTACAAATGCAGGACTGTGCAGCTGTGTCTGCTAAAGTAGAAATATTTCCTTCCTTCCTCTCCCCCCCCCCCAAGCCATGCTAATAATAATCTTGGTGTTGTATTGCCTCATCTCACATTACTCTCTCTTTTTAGATGATCTGCAGCTTCCTTCCTATGTAGTGCTGCTCTGCCTATGAAGTAGTTAGGAGACATAGCAATGTTACTGTAAAATAATAAGGGGAGGGCTGCCTTCTTTCCTAGTAAAAGGAAGCCAAGGGGTGCTTAGATCTTTCTAGAAATTGGGAAGAAAACCAGAACATATTTGCAACATGGGTTGTAAAGAAAAAAATCTTCAATAGAGAATATAGAAATTAGGAGATGAAATTAGTTCCTCCTGAATTCAACCTAATTGTGAATTATACTCATGAACGGATTGGCAAACATATGAGTAGTGTTAAAAAGGTAGGCCCTACATACCTCACTTTATTATTGCTTTTGCAGGAAACACTCTATTCTCCTGAATTTGAGCTTTAATATAGCTATTTATCAGGTTTTGATGTATTTAGAACATCTTTTAACAGTGGTCCACCCTGCTTTTCTCTCTTAATTCTCAATAATCCAGAAGGCCTTTTAAACCTTGCTCCCACTCTTGCAAAATGCCTTGGGAATAACCCTTCATTGATAATACTAAGCTATTTGCTCCATTAGAAGCAGCAAATGTTTTGCTTCCAGGTTGAGAGGGAACTATGGAATACAAATTTCAAGCATATCCTTTTCTTGGGTGGTGTTCACCCTGGAGAACAGGATGAGGAAATTTTAAGAAATTGATTGCATTGGTAAAATTTCAGGTTAATTGACATTAAATTGGGAGATTTAAGGGTTCTGGAATTGCAACAGTGCATCAGGTTGCATTGTTTAGTGTAACCTATTTATAATTTTCAGTAGACTTGCTAATTGTTTCCATTGTTGTCACTGGTCTTTTTTTTAATCTTCAGTCTTCTGAGCCCTTGAACCATTTTATGTCTTCAGCACTCACAATAACTGCTTAGAGGATAGCAGCCCAGCTGCATCCTTACATTTGTTAGTTGTATGTGTCCAATTTTTAGAAACAGAGATTTGGGGGGGGGGGGGGGGAATCACCCAGCTGTGATTTGCTGTTATGTAAGTTTTGAGAGGGGCTTGTACTTAACTTGGTTATTTGTTTTTCAAAATTAACTTGATACATCCAATGTTTCCTTTTGCTTTCATTGGGTTGGAATACAACGTGAAAAACTTACTAAGCCATCACCTACCTCTGCAAGTGGGACTTCTCTTCTGAGTGATTTTACTGCTTACTGTATTGGCTGGCATGATATACTGACACACCTGCATGTTTTTGAAGAGGCAGCAGCTTCACTGATCAATCCTCTTGTGAATTTGCCGTTGTTTCTTTATGCTTGAGCAGCTTGGCTTCAGGAGTTGTAAGGAACTTTTCTTCCTGCACAGCTTTGGCTAACAGGTGACGCATTAAAATATTAACTTGGGTGTTTGAAAAAGCACCCATGAGCTACATTGGCTGTTTCCCTTAAAAGACTAACAGATGCATCTCAACTAATCGATGTGTTATAGATGTCCTGCAGCACAACCTTGTGTGTATCCTTATGTGTTTTCCTTTTTTTAAACTGAACAGTGAACCTTTAAAAAAAATCTAATGGTTTTGCTTTTTTCTTTTTCTTTTTTTTTACTTTCCACCTTTCAGCTGTAGAGTAGTTCCTGGAGAAGGCCATTGCAACAATACAACTTCATATCTTAGCCTGTGTCGTTATGCTTAGAAGTGATGGTTGCCTGTTGCACAAAGAATGGAAATCACTCTTAATGAATCCTCCCCCCCCCCCATCCAAACTATGTTTTCAATATGCAACCTGTGTTCTTGTTTAGTCTTTTTTTTTCCTTTTTGGCATGTTACATCTGGAAACAAACAGAAATAAAGCTTTATCTTTTAAGTGCTGCTGCAGGAAGAAAACTTACAAATGCTGAAGAAACATACGTCATAATGTAATAATTGCCATGGTAGCTTATTATGGCTTATAAGAAATACTCAAATTGTTTTTTTTTTTAATTTCATTATAGAGCTTTCTTTTTTTTAAAAAAAAGCAGTTGATTGTTTAAACATGTGCACTTTTACTATTTTGATATTTACTTTAATATCTTCTTATTCTTTTTTTGTAGAAGAGTTTATATTAATGGGGAAAAATCCAGTGACTTAATGCTAATAGTCTGTCTATTTGGAGCTTTTGCTTGATCTTTTCCCATCCATTTGTGGCAGAGTTTTATACTATATTGTTCTGTTCTACCCTGTGTTTAGAAAGGAGCTTCAACACAAACTAGGACTTCTGCGAAACTATGTGCTGTGTATCAGCATCTTTTTTCTTTTTTTAATTATAAAATACTAAGCTTTATATGTTTTCAATTACTGATTTTTAACTGCCATGTTAATTGAGAAATCCAGGGTATTCAAATTCTGGGGTTTTTTCATATTGTATTATTATTCTTAGGAATAGTTCAATGTAACAAGAAGAAAACTTGACTTTGCTCTGGTGAAAACAGTTATAGGCACTTGAAAATAAATATTAGTGTTACCTATAAATTCCAGAATGTCTGGGTTTTAGGAAAATCTTATGGTGTATGATTGGTTAACAGAATTTTATACAACTGTATCACTTAAATTCCAAATTGGAATTGTTTTTGTTACTACTTCGTTTTATTGTGCCAAATTGTGTTACATTTTAGAAAGATAAAGTCTAAAGTGGTGACCACTAGGGAGTTCTATTTCAGCGCCTTTTTTTCATTTGATTATTGCCAGTAGTGCCTTTCATAATTTTCAAGGGAGATTCCTAAGCTAGCTTAGTCTGTCCAAGAAATAAAGAACCATGGTTTTGAAAGCTAGTTACCAAGAGGAGCAATAAGGGCAAGGTAACCTCCCCTTCGCACATTTGTTAATGGGTAGACTACTGTAGAGTAGATCTACTATATATATGCGCAAATTGTGAAAAATTCTGTTAGTCAATGATACTTCATCATGCAAATTCAGGGGTATAGAAGAAAAAAATGGTAAAATACAAATATACTTTGCAAACCAAAAGTGATATTATTGAACAAAAGAAGCAAAGTGTATTAATCCATTTGTGGTTGCAGTACAGAGGATGTTTTGGGAGTTACAGTAGCTTTGTGTGGTGATGGACCCAGTTAACCATAGTATTGTTTGCAAATGTGAAGAACAAAAGCAAGACATTTAATATTTTTTCTCTTGCATGTTTTATCTAATCCATTGTGATTTCAGGAAACAGAAACTGAGATGTGCATCAACAAGTTGTCCCTACGGTGCTATTTGTTGAGGCTAACTTTGAATAATTAAATTTGGTACTTTTGCAAGGAGGAGAAATAAGCTTTCTCTTTATATAAAATAATGTTAAAAGAGTAGAAATCATAATGTCATGGGAAAAAGCTTTCTGTTTGCTGAAAAAAATGTTCTAGAAGGTGGGGACTTGCGTTTTCATCTTTTTGGTTACAGTATTGACTTATAAGTGGTATGATTACATTTAAAATTACATCTCTATGTGGGTATTTATTTGAATGTCAAAGTACTGTATTATGTTTTTATGTGCATTTCCTTTTAGTGGTGGATTGGTCTCCATTTTATTGTCATATGCATGAACTCTTGCCAAGTAACCTTTACACAGACGGAGCAAAGAACTTAATGTAAATGCTTAAGAGGAAAATGTGGAAACTAAGTAAGGAACAACTCTGGTGTCATTTTGATAATTTTAGGAGGTGTAGAGGGCAATGTTAATTCCAAAAAAGAATGCATGTCGTGTAGGAAAGCAATTTATCTGCGTAAAGGTAGTCACATTGGCAGTATCAATAAAGGAGAAGGAAGAAATTCTGGCTATTTTGTTTTTTGAATTACACCACTTTGTTGAAGAACATGCTAATTTACAAAGTATGTTCAGTTCTTTATATGTTACAAGAATCTATATATGTTACAGGAAAGATGCAGATGGAGAGATCTTGTTGGAGAGTGTATTTTCTTGCACATGCAGAGTATCAGAAAACGATCAGCACCAGAGACCAATTAATGACACCAGTCATTTTAGTAACTTAGTTGCAGTTATATTTGTTACTCATACAAACAGATATTTACAGTCCTCTTCCAGATCCCTGGAAGTATTACAATTCCACATACCAGATGGTAGAAACAAACAGACAAACAAACTCTTTTATACGCTGCAGCCTGAATCAAGTGCTGCCTGACCTTTTAAAGTTTGCAGGTGTTTACCTAATAAGGTTATATTGCTGTGACTTACCCTCAAGGAATAATACACCAAAAGATCTGACAGTAAATCTTTTACTGAAATCAATAACATTTTAGAAATTGTTTATCTTTGGCTGAATTTGTGTTCTGGTTTTTAAATGTACATTCAGGATTCTTTCAGTGTATGTATTCTTTCAAATGTAACTCCCAAATGTAGCAAAAACCCACTGAAAGTGTGTAATTCAGGTATATGAGATATGAAATCATCTGAGGTTCTGTTTTAAGTGCTGCTTGAGATCCAGGTTTGTTGTTTTATAATCTCTGAAAAATCCCAGAGCTAGTGTTACATCATCATTATTTTAAATTCAAAGAAATGGATAATCTAAGTAGTTTATAATATAATGTTTATCCTAAAGAAGAGAAAAATAGGGAAGACATGATAGTCTTCTAATATTAACGGGCACAAAGTCATCTTGTGAGCTCTTTGGTCATGTGGGCACTTGAAATAGAGTCTCCCCAGGCTGTCTAACATTTTAACCACTATAGTACACTGGCTTCAAAATGCCCCATAAGCAGGAATTTGGCATTCAATGTGAATTTGGGGAGCTGCAAAATTCAGTAACAAACCTTACTATGTTTCCAATGTTTTTGAAATAGGAGAAATAAGACCAATATATAAAGCAATTATAAATTTTCTAAGTTTTTCTGCTCTCTGAACAAGCATTGCAATATTTTGATTTATTTATGAGATTTATATGGACACCGTCTCAAATATATGACTCTGGGGCACTAACAAAATTAAAAATAATAAAATCACATACTAAATATCTCATAAAAATGCATGGCAGCCAAGGGAAAAAAAATCTAAAAACTTCATACAATCAGCACAAACAGAAAACGGGCTCCATCACACAGGCTTGAGCACAGAACCAAGTCTTCAAGGCCAATCTGATCTCTGGAGGGATGATATTCCAGAGGGTAGATACCATAGCAGAACCATTTATACGTACCTGATTTCTTGGTGCCCCCATGTTTAAAGTATATATAATATATACCCCAAGGTATATATAATATATACCCAAGGGGCGTGGTGGCTCAGCGGGTAAGATGCCTGGCTTGTCGATCGGAAGATCGCAAGTTCGGAGGTTCGAATCCCTAGCCCTGTGTTCAGAGTGAGCTCCCGCACTAGCTCCAGCTCTTGCCAACCTAGCAATTTGAAAGCATGCAAATGCAAGTAGATGAATAGGTACCACTTTGGTGGGAAGGTAACAGCGTTCCGCGCGTGTCATGCGGCCACATGACCGTGGAAGCGTCTTTGGACAACGCTGGCTCTTTGGCTAACAAACTGAGATGAGCACCGGCCCCTAGAGTTGGACACAATTGCACAAATGTGCGGGGGGAACCTTTACCTTTTTAATATATACCCCAGGTTTGGCTCTTATAAAGCAGTTAAGTTCTGAAGGGAAATTCTTTCCCTCCTGTTTCTAAACAATGGCTGAAATGCTAACGAGAGAGAGTTGATCTCAATAAGAACCTTGGTGTGGATCTATATTTAATTGTGTTTAGTGTAGGTTAAGTAAAATTGATGTAATGTAAAGGAGTCTACTGAAAGTATGACTAAATCTTGATCCAGTCAGGTCCACGTATTGCACTAAACTATGATTCAGTTTCATGCATAACCCTAAGCTATAAACTATGGTTTTCAAGCCACAGTTGCTGGGTTCTTTATGCCAAGACCAGGCAAGTACAAAAGGCTTAGTGCAATGTGCTACTGCAGTAGGTGTGTGTGGAGGTACTTGGTGAGGAACACACTTTTTTCCGTAAAGGCTAGCCACAGGCCCATGGGAACTTTGAAAACGTGGCATAAGGACATCAGGATTTTCTCTGCTGCTCTTCTTAGGAATTGGCAGTCACAAACATGCTGCTCCTGATTATGGATATGGCATATAGCTGTTTGTTATTGATTATGTGCCATTAAGTCATTGTCAACTCTTAGTGATCCCATAGATAAGATTTTCTCCATGACAATCTGTCCCTAGCCTTGTATTTCAGGTCTTCCAACAGTGCACCCATCACCCCTGTAACTGAGTCCATCCACCTTGCGGCTCCTGGCCATCCCCTCCTTCTCTTTTCCTAGCATTAGAGCCTTCTCCAGAGAGCTAGATCTTTGTATAATGTGCCCAAAGTAGGATAATTTGAGCTTGGTCTTTTGTGCCTCAAGTGAGAACTCTGGGTTGATTTGTTCGATGATCCATTTGTTTTCTTGGCTGATATAGCCATATTCTAAATAGAGTTCAGGATATGAATCAGTAATTGTATATGGATACTTCAGAAACATCACACATGCAAACTCTCTTATTTGCAAAACAGATTTGATCATAGAGATCAACCTACTGCCATTTTGAAGCATTTTACAATGAAACGTTGGGAGTAGCTTAGTATGGTTTTGGAAGGAGAATCTGCAATTGTCCCTAGAATCTGAGCTGTTGCTTGAGAGCCCAAGGAGTAAAGACAGAAAGCAGCCATGTGGGAGCCAGAATTCTAGCAAGATTCCAGTAGAAGCAGACAGTGCTTGGAATAAACAGTGTTATTAATGCAAGGAAATGATAATCAGCCTTTAAGATCTGGATGGACAACAGGTTTGCTCCACAGCCTCTTAGTAGACAGAAAACCTACCACCTGTACTACAGGAAGATGACAGAAAACACGGGAAACACATTATGGCAGGGTTTTTCAACCAGGGTTCCGCAAGAGATCACTAGGGGGTCCCTGGGAGATCACGATTTATTAAAAAACTTATTTCAAATTCGGGCAACTTCACATTAAAGAGGTAAGTTTCATTATTTATTTTTAGTTTAAGAACACTTAATGCATATATACAGGCCTACCCATGAAACAAATACAATAATTTTGTAACTTCTGGCCTATATTTGAGCCTGAATGTGCAGGGGTTTCCCGAGGCCTGAAAAATATTTCAAGGGTTCCTCCAGGGTCAAAATGTTGAGAAAGGCTGCATTATGGTGTCTCTTCCCACACAGATTTATAAAAGAAAAAAACTGACTCAAGCAATTAACTCAGACATAAATGTAAAGAATTAAATGAGGTTGGGAAATGCTTTAAAGTGGCCACTAGATGGCAGTGCAGCATCTGGTGGTGTAATAACAGCATCCAAAGCAGGTCCAACAGCAGTACACAGCAGCTTAGACACAACAAAGATCAAATTTCTTCTGTGTTTGGCTCTTCACCTAAAGGTTTTTTTCATGTCCTTTTAAAGTTTTTCATTTTTTTCCTTAAATAGGATATTTAATCGAGCACTTATTTGGTAATAACTTTTTCTTAAAAGATGAGAAATCTTATTCAACATGAAATTTAAGAGAATGTTTCATAACAACAAATTTTTGTGGCTGTAGGACTAGAGTTGCAGGTCTTACATATACAAATCATGGAACATATATCTATTTTTGAATGGCATCACTTGTGAATTACTCTTTGGGGGCAATCTCAGAGATAGCAGCAACTGAAGTTGTTAAAACCCTACAATCTTCATCCAGTTTTTTTTAAATTAAGTTTATACAACAGTTTTATAAAAATCTTCATCCAAATTTTCTATCGTATCTTTTCCCATGTTGCAGACATAGTGTGGCAAATCTCTTGTCTCTTTGAGAGAGCAAATTCTCAATCTACAGAGAATGCCCCATTTCCTATCGTGGGTTCAAAGCCTTATGAAAGGCCAACCCTTCCTGACTCAGGGGAAAAAGGGACAACCCTGTTGCCTCCTGATTTTGGCTCCAGCAGTCCTGAATTCCTTGCTGTATCAGCCTCCAGTTCCATTGCTACGGTACTTGTCTTGCCACTGGAGGACTCACCACTTCGTACTATCTAGTCCAGGGATGAAGTCAAAGTCCTCACAGTTTGGAAGCTATTCCAAACCTCTGAAGGCTGTCCAGGTCCTACCAGGCCATTCCGCAATAGTCTTCTACATAAACTTTGTGGCCTAATTTCCATCCCTCTTCTACATCTCACATTACAGATTTGGCATTGGTGTCTCTGTCATTCCACCTTTTTCTTTTTGTGCCTTCAAGCCTGGCAATACCCTTGTCACCCAGCTCAACTATACTAGGTCAGCCACTCTTGGATGCACTGCTGGCTATAGTCCTCAACAAAACCTATTGGAGAAGTCCTGAGATTGGTCTGTTTGGGCCACCTTGCAACCAGTGATACCTAACAATTTACAGTGGAGTGGAGATAGATGCTATTCCCCTAATTTAATTACATCTTCCTTTTTTTCTTGGAATGGACCTCTGCTTTACTTACTTCCATATTTTGTCCTGCTGACCAGAGTCCTGGTGAAGCTTGACAGGGATTCCACCAAGTGCATTCTTATCATGCCTGGGTAGTTTTGGCAGCCGGAGTTTGCTACATTGCTTGGTCCATTGGAAATATGTCTGCCTACTGAAATGGCCTAATCTCTCTATCCATCAGGGACAAGTCTTCTGTGCAGACCTCAGAACTTGCTTTCCTACCCATTTGATCTTAGCCTCACTTTTCCTTTGGATCCACTGGGCCAGTTTTATGAACTTAAAAATGTTCATAGTACTAACTTTGTTTTGTGGGAGCTGTGTAAGATGCCAGGCTTGTCAATCGGAAGATTGCAAGTTCGGAGTTTCGAATCCCTAGCCCTGTGTGCGGAGTGAGCTCCCGCACTAGCTCCAGCTCTTGCCAACCTAGCAATTCGAAAGCATGCAAATGCATGTAGATGAATAGGTACCACTTCAATGGGAAGGTAACAGCGTTCCGCGCGTGTCATGCCGGCCACATGACCGCGGAAGCATCTTCGGACAACACTGGCTCTTCGGCTAACAAATGGAGATGAGCACCGGCCCCTAGAGTCAGACACGACTGCACAAATGTGCGGGGGGAATCTTTACCTTTTTACCTTACACACAGAGTACAGGGCTCACCTCAAACAATTCTGTAATGTAGACGGTTCCAAGCAAGGTTCTTGCAGTTACGTAAATGTGTGCATTCATAGATGACCATTTAAACAACTCATGTAAGTAACCCTTACTTTCAGTGAATTCTACAAATCCTTTTTATGTGGCTTAGTATTAACAAAAGCAAGATATTTAATGCCTCCAGGCATCACACGTTCATAATTGCTCCCAAGAACAGCTAAATGTACTAGACTTGGAATTCAGAATATCTGAGAAAATGATGTTAAAACCATGAAAACAGCTATAAATGGATTTTTTTTAAAAAAATTCAGCCTTTAATTCAGTATAACTAGAGAGCCTCTATAACAACTCAAAGCCTGATCTGTTGCTGTGAATAGTGCTAAAGATAATGAGGCCCCATCTGGATTTCTTTCCTCTTGATCTCACTAGTTCAGCTGGAAAGCACCACCAGCTATTACTCACATTGGCCATCTCTCTGAACCAAATTATATTTGTTAGACCACCTGCCTTTGACCCTGAAAAAAAACATTGGTTGGAACACCAGCAGCAACAGAGGTGGCTGTAGCAGATGGCTAAATATTTGCTTTGGTGGGGGAGGGCAGGAGTAGCAGATAAGGAAGGTTCCATGCACACAATGATTTGCTTTTCCTCTCCATACATACACATAGAGCAGTGTAAACAATGGACAGGCTGGTTCCATAAATAAGTGAGATGCAGTGAACAATAGAACAAATGCAAAGCACAACAGAGATCTTCATGACAAATGGGAATTTCGTACTAAGAGAATGCACTTTCAGTGGAGAAATTCAAGGCAGAGAAGTTCAAACAGGCTTCATTGCCCAAGGCAAATTAGTGCCAACCTAATTCAGGTTTTGTCCAGAGAGTACTTACACAAAACTGGTTCCAGTCTAGAAACTCTAGAGATACAGTTTCAAGACACTGGGACACTTCATTGCAAAATTTATCTTCCTAGGATCTTGGATCTCCTGGTGGGGAGGAGAGGGAAAGAATATCAATGTTAAGTTTTGCAGTCAATATAGGCAGCAATGTTTACATGACGTCAGGATGTGGTATTGTGCCTAAAACAGTGCTGAATTTAGATCTCAGAAACCCACATTCAAGACTCCCATGTCACATTTAGCTTGCTGCTTTCTTGCAGAGTAATTTATCTCATGGGATTGCTACCAGACTCAAATATTGCTCTGGACCTCTATCATCACAGAGAAGTTTAGATAAAGGACTCAGTGCATTTATCTATCTGATTAGCTGCATACAGAAAAAGAAGGCCCAGCAGTTTTCCTTGATCATTACTATTAGAATAATCTGTAGCAAAAGACTCATTTTTAACACAAGGTACTGTTAATGGCATTGCTGATTGCTTAACTAAATTAATAGGAGGCAAAATGGAACAAAATCAAATGAAAGGTGAATTGAAACCAGTTTCATAAAAAGCAAAATGAAAATGTCTTGACATTGAGTCCTGCAAATCAGGATGCTTACTCAATTTTGAAACGTTGTTACCTAGTGTTTCAAATAAAACTTGATTTTTATATTCATAAAAATGTAAACTCACCTCCTTTTTCTTGATAGTTATTGTTTGCTACTTCATTTTTCTACTTGTCGAACCACCACAGGACTGTTACTGGAATTCTGTGTAAGTATAAATACACTGAACACAAAAAATCAGGTAGGTAAAAAGAATAATGGAAGAGTAGCAGGTGTGACCATTCCATAGTAGTGTCTCTCAAGAAATGATTGGTTATCCAAAAAGGTCAAGACATAAAGCATTAAGGCAGAGCTTTCCAAACTTTTCATGTTGGTGACACACTTTTTAGACATGCATCATTTCGCGACACACTCTTAGAGCAGGGCACAAGGCAGGCACTAGGACCTGTGCAGAATCACAGCAGGTTTGGAGGCAGCCAGACACAAGGCAGGCACTAGGACCTGCGTGGAATCCTGGCAGGCAGCAGCAGCCGCGACACACCCAGACACTGCAGCCGACACACTAACGTGTCCCGACACACAGTTTGGAAAGCTCTGCATTAAGGTATGCTGAGGCCAGATAAGGTGTTCCTAAATATTAATACCACTAGGTCAAGTTGTGGCTTGAATCAAATACATATCATAAAAATATATCCCTGAAGTAGACATGCAAAACAAATTCAGATAGGTAATACAGTTGCTCTAAAATTAAAGTTGTTGTTTTACTCAGTAATTCACTGTGAACTTGTTTGGTGATATGTTCCACATACAACTCTGAAATAAATTTAATCAGTCACTGACGCTTCTAAAGACATGTGCTCATGCTCACACATACATACCCATCACTTTTAAATTTCTGTTAATGTTCAGATAATCGGATCACAGTCTATTGATTGCCATAGATAATGTACCCTTGGGGCATGTGCAGGTGACTCCATGCCCACCACTTATATGAAAAGAGTTAAATGCCAAAAAGACTTTTGCCCTACAAGTAGCATATCCATGCACATAGGGGCTGCCTCAGTTCTGCTCCTAGACAGGAGGAATCTGAATACCCTTGAGGAGTATCCGGAAGCTTCAACTGGTCCAGAATGCGGCCGCGCAGACAGTTATTGGGGCCAGAAGATCGGCACATGTGACACCTTTGCTGCGCGAGCTGCGTTGGGTACCGGTTTGCCTCCGGGTCCAATTCAATGTGTTGGTTATCACCTTTAAAGCCCTACATGGCATGGGACCAGGCTACCTGAGGGACTGCCTCATCCCCAGAACATCGACCCACCCCACCCGGTCATGCAGAGAGAGCATGCTACGGTCCCCATCAATCAAAGAATTCCATCTAGCGGGGTCCAGGAGGCGGGCCTTCTCTGCAGTAGCGCCCGCCCTTTGGAACATCTTACCCCCAGAGCTGAGGTGGGTTTCCTCGCTCCCGACCTTTCAAAAATACTTAAAAACCTGGTTCTGCTGGCTTGCCTGGGAGGGAAATGCCAACAGTTCCTCTTGGGGATGGCTGGTCCCATGAAGCTCCCCAGTATTACCATCTTTTTAACATCTTTTATGCTTGGATTTTATATTATTTATTAATATTGTAAATTTTTATTTATGTTTTTACTGTTTTATTGTGAACTGCCTAGGGTCCCCCGACGGGAGAGATGGGCGGTAATACAAATTCAAATAAATAAAATAAATAATAAATTAATTAATCTGCTGTCATGGTTTTTTCAGCTTCTAATCCTATGCAGCATTTCCTGATTGCAAGACAGGCTGTTCATCAATAGCTCTTTCTCGTTATGGTTGAGCTACAAGGCATTTATTCAAATGCAGCCTAGTGCCTCAGCTATAATTACTTCTCATGTAAACTTGCAGCTCTTGCACAAGTAATTCCAAAACAGGTACTTGATATGTAGGATGAAAGTGGGTGAGTCAACATTTAAATGGTTTAAAATGATGAAGAGACTTTGTAGTGGGTGGCTGCACATGTGTATGCATTGCTTAATACAGGTGGTCTGTATTTATCTGCTGCTGGCATAGGAAGAAACTAAGCCACCATCTGTAGTACAGGTAGTCCTCATTTAGCGACCACAATTGGGACTGGCAACTCAGTCGTTAGGCAAAGTGGTCGCTAAGTGAAACATGATTTTATGATTTTACTTCAGCTTTCCTTTGCTTTTCAGACCTGCAAAAGTGATAAATGCAAGGAATGGTTGCAAAGTTACTTTTTCATCACTGTCGTAACTGCGAATGGTTGCTAAATGAGGCAGTCACTAAAACGAGGGTACTGTCTCCTGAAGTAGACTCCACAATTTTCACTGAAATCTATTTCTCAGTGTGGGTTTCAATTTTTTTTGCATCCAGAATAACATCCAACAGGTTGTAGTCAGTAAACTGGATTTCCCATTTATGGGAAATAATGTCTTATTTCCTGTAGTAGTTCTGATTTTACATGTAGTGACAGCTCTGCATAAAGAACTACAGTAGCAAAGTAAATAAATACTCCAGGAAAAATATTTTGAATCCTTCATGTGAAAGTTCTTAGAAAAGAAAATAAGTTCAAATTATTAATTATAAATAGAAAGCCTTTACATAAAGAAATGAGGACACTGAGGATTTTATCATTCAGCAGAGAATGAAATGCATTATTTCTCATATGAAATTTTACGTCAAGAGAAACAGTTTACTTTTAAATGTTGTGGTTTATAGTCTCAAGGCTTATTAAAAATGAATTTATATACAAATATATCTTTCATGGATATATTTTGAAAGTTTTTAAAAATGTGAAAAGCATAGCACTGGAAAGAACAGGACTGGGCAGAAAATATTTTCCTTGTGGATAAATGTTAATGCATTATTGCCAGCCAGGATGAATGATTACAGTATATAAATCAGATACAATCTGATCTTCCATATTCCCTTTGGGTCAATTGCCTTGTGGTATTAAACAAATCTTAAATTATAACTTTGGGCCAGAAAACAAAAAGCTTGTTTGAAAAATAAAAGCTACATTAAAATTGCCGTTTCTATTTATTTGTGAACAAATATTATATGTAGGTTTGTTCTATAGATGTAATGTGTACAATTCAGACCGGACTTTCATATCTAGCACTCTCCAGATGTGATAAGACTGATATGGGAATGCTACTTATGAGGTTGGGAAACATACATTTGGAGGTGCCTGCCTGGTGAAAATTGATATAGCTCGATCGACACTGGACTTTAAATTACAGAGAAAGGCTAAGTGAGTATAACATGTTGCATCTTTAGAATTTCTCCCTAAACTATTAATGGGAAGGGACATGACCATATGGCCATGTGACTTTTGATCACATAAGGAGGCTTGTGCTATAACTTACCCATGACTCTGCATTTCATGGTCCAAAGTGGTGTTTGCCATTATTTGATTAACGTACAGAAAATAAAGTCTGGAAAATGTACTATGTTTAGGGAACAATGCGTAATTAATTCCCATTACCCAGCTGGGTGGCAGGACCAAGCCAATCCTGGTTGATCTTGAAAAAGTAAGCAGCATGTAAACTGGCAAAAACTTAGTAGAACCATTGGGAAATCCTAGGCTGTAGTTTAGACTGGGAAATCAAATATCTTAGAAGAGAGTGGCAAATAATTTCTATATTCTTGCAAAGAAAACTAATGAACATATCCACAAACTCAACACAGGTTGAGTTTTGACTTGTGGATTACTTTGATTTTGAATATAATGTCTCAGCACTAGTCTCTCCTCTTTCTATACACACACACACCTTTGTTTATTATATATGAGTTACATTTCATATAAGAATGCATTAACTAGTTACTCAAATTGAATAAAGTTTTAATTAGCAATTAAACTGAATTCCTCCTCAAAAATAGCCCAAGATATGTTTGTTCTGAAGGAAGTCTTCCTCAGTTTAGTGAGGTTTATCCAAAGGACATTAAAAGGTTATAAGAAGATTCCTATATTCTCAATCTACAAGACGGAGGGATGGACTACAAAAAGATCTTGATCCCAACTGGAACAGCATAGCAAAGGACTAACTGAAATAAAAGTATCAGTTGAAGTCATTGTTTTGGATATCAACACTATTTGGATGATTACGATGATGAAGTAGAAGTAAAGATTCATAATGAAGATTCATAATGCAGATATGTATTTACTAGCAGCAAACAGGAACATGAAAATAGAATATGCTGACATAGTTTAAAAGGTAAAGGTTCCCCCCGCACATTTGTGCAGTCGTGTCCGACTCTAGGGGCCAGTGCTCATCTCCGTTTGTTAGCCGAAGAGCCAGCATTGTCCGAAGACGCTTCCACGGTCATGTGGCCGGCATGACGTGCACGGAACGCTGTTACCATCCCACCGAAGTGGTACCTATTCATCTACTTGCATTTGCATGCTTTCGAATTGCTAGGTTGGCAAGAGCTGGGGCGAGTGCAGGAGCTCACTCACACGGGGCTGGGGATTCGAACCTCCGAACTTGCAATCTTCCGATCAACAAGCCTGGCCTCTTACCCGTTGAGCCACCACGCCCCCCGCTGGCATAGTTTACTATCTGTTAATTCCTCCTTTTTATCTGAACTTCAAGTTCTTTCTTGAGGGTAGCCAGAGAAACTACAGTTGTGTTCCCCAACATGGGGTCTTCTAAATGCTGACAGGAATTCTGGCAGTTAAAATCCTACCTTTCTCTGTAGTTACAATCACCTTGCAAAATGCTATAATAGGTTTGTCAAGGTCCAGCTAAGAGTTCTACTCCATTAGCTCCTCGGGTTCCTGAATTTTTTTCCATTCCACCATTGATTATCATAAGATTTATGTAACTAGATTGGGCTCAGAAAGCCATTGGCAGCCAACATAATTTCAATATGGGGGTGAAATGCCACTTGTTGCTCATGCCATTGCATTCCAGGTCAGCTGCATTTAGTTCTTTGAGGGCTGCCTTAAAAAGTAACCCTGCCTTGAGATTACTAGCAGATTCTATCAATGAAAGTAGATATCTATTCTTATAAAACAAGTAGATCCACACAAGTTTATGCCATAATGTACTGTAGGTATAGGTGGTCCTCGCTTAACAACCACTTGTCCAGCAACTGTTCAAACTTATGATGGTGCTGAACAACAGGTACAATCAGTCCTTGTAGTTGTGGCTGTCATAGCATCCCTGTGGTCATGTGATCACGATCCAGGCGCTTGGCGACCTCGCAATTAAGGCGTTGCAGTGTCCTGTGGTCATGTGATCAGATCACCATTTGCAACCTTCACTGCCGGCTTCCAACAAGCAAAGTCTATTGGGAAGCTGGCAGAAGGTCACAATTGGCAACCACGTGATGTCATGCTTAACGATGGTGTGGGATTTGCTTAACGATGGCAGCTGGAACTGCTGCTGGTAAGCAGAGTGGTCATGTGATGTTGCGCTGTACGACCGTGTTGCTTAGCAATGGAAATTCTGGTCCCAATTACTCTTGTTAAGCAAGGACTACCTGTATTAGTTTTGAAGGTTGCACATTAGTTAGTTTAGAAGTATTTTCTCCTTTCAGCACAGCTGCTAGGGGCAGATTCTGTGTGTAGATAAGAGGCAAGTAGAAAAATTGAGAAAATTTATTTAATATTCTGTCGTCCCAATTAAAGCTTATATTCAAGGCAGCTAATACTAAAACACTACCATCACAACCCAGTACTAGTGATTAAAACTTAATGAAAATCTAGTAAAGCCCAATTGCAGGATGAAGTTTATTGGCCTATCAAGAAACACTCAGGAAGGCTCCTGACTTTCCACCGACTTCTGTACAGTTTTTCCTTTCCTGAAGACAAGGATATTAAATTGGGCACGTTAGAAATTTCTTCCCTGGGTTCTTCAAAAAGTTAACACAGAGCTTTGTGGTACCTTAAAGCCTCAACAGATTTACCACAGACTTGTTTTCCCAGTCCTGTGCAGACATAAATAAATAAATACATGGTTTCTTGGGTCCAAAACGATGAGGCAAAGCCTCCGTTTTTAGAGAGCGTTCAGACAGGTTGGACCCCTTTCCTCCCTCGGCTGGAGCTCAGCCCCCCCCCTTTTTTTTTTAACCCACAATGCCCGGCCTTTAGCGAGGCCAAGAGAGTTGTTCGTTCTTGACGGCGCGTTAGGAATTGGAGCGGGGGGAAGAAACCTGAGGCTGCGCCCCTCCCGGCCGCAACCCTCTGCCGCTGTGGCTGCACCTGGTCCCTGGGCAGGCCGGGCACGTTCCTCCTCGCCGGGTCGCGCGCACTCTTTGACCGGTCCCAGGCTGGAAACCGCGCCCGCGTCGCTTGCTGCGGGGGTGCTGGCATTGCGGCGGAGGCTGGGGCGGCGATTGCCGCAAGCCCCCTTGAGCAGCGCTTTGGGGAGGCGCGGCGCTGCCCTCCGCCCCGCCGGCGCCTCAAGGCGAGATGCAGCTGCCGAAAAGAAAGCGCACGCGGGAGAGGCTCCCTCTCCTCCTCTTCTGAGGGAGCCGCTTTTGCATTGGCGAGGCTCGGCGCCCCAGCACCCACCCAAGTGGCAGCGGGACTTCTGCGGCCAAAGTTAAACAGAGATGGATTCGGATGGTGAGTGGTGGGGGCGGGGGGGGTGGGACCGTCGCTTACTGCTCTGCGGAGAGAGGAGAGGAGGAATTGCTGATCCCGAGCCTAGTAAAGCTCTCCCCTCCGCGGCTGCAGAATGCACTTCCCTTGTCTGTTTCGAGGCTCCTTTTGCATGTGCTTTGCATTTCCCTCTGCCTCCAATAAACTTTCTGTGCCAGACTGCGTTTGGAGACGCCACATCTATCGGCGAGAAGGCACTCTACATTTTCGTCAACAATTGTTGGAGGGGGAGCTGATCTGTGGTGGAAAGTGCTTGGGTGGATTGGTTTTTAAAACTGCAACATACAAAGCTGATTGGAGATGTAAAAGTAAATCTCTAATCCAATTTTATCATTTTAAGCCTTGACAGCAACCTGGCTTGTCTGTTAATAAATTCAGTGGCGATTCCTGCTTACTGAGGCAAAATGATTTATTCTGGCTCTGCCTTGAAGGGAACACCTTGCATAAAAATGCTGACGTTTTCAAGAAAAGGGACATATTCAGACGCTTGGTACCTTAAGATGCTGAATTCTTGGTGTGATTAAGACTGATATACCTATCAAGGATGAGTTTAGCACAGGCTAGAGTTTAAAGTATTTGTCAGAGGATAATGCTGGCGGAATTCTTCTCCAACTTTTATAGTCAAGAACTGGCTTTCTTAATCGGAACGAAAATGTTCTAACTTGCACTTCTGTTGCCAGCAGTCACCTGCTGCATACAAGTTTAGAAGTTCTCAAGGGTGTGGTGTTTGATGGTTCTGTACCATTTGGTTCTGTATTGACTTTTCAAGCTTGGAGGGTCTATTGGAGTCGATTCGAGTGAGATGGGTGGTGACGAAATTTGAAATATACATATAAAATATTAAGGGAGGTTTTCCATTAGTTTGTTAACTCCCTTTTCAAAACTGAATTCAGTGTCCATCACAGTGTGTTGTATAGTAGCAAATTTCACAGATAAGCTGCATTGTATAAATGACAATTTCCTATTGTCTGTCCAAAACCTGCTATCCCTTCTGTGGGTGACTTCAACATTTACTACAGTAAGGTGGGGATCTCAAACTTGAATTGTCCAAGTGCCTCAGAACTATTCATTAGCCTGAGGGCTGCAACACTCAAGCCTTTTCATACATTGATACAAATACTGTATCTCTGGAAGCAATGAAGCTGCTGGCTCTGCAGGCAAGACTCTGGAATCCTGTGGTAATGCAGCAGCACAGAAACTCCAGGCACCTCTCCACCCCACTCCTAATACTGCAGGTTGTAGAGAGTAAGGAAGATGACCTTGCTGGAAATATGCAGGAACCATGACCTAGGCAAAAGGGTTAGGGTTAGGCTGAAACATTTTTAAAGTTCAGAGCAACAAGATAACATTTGGAAGAGGCTCTGGAAGATACCTCCCTGATTCACAGGAGTATAAGAAGGGGGAGGAAGTACAGCCCAATCAGACTTGCAAGATTCGATTATTATAAAAGGTAAAGGGTTCCCCCCGCACATTTGTGCAGTCGTGTCCGACTCCAGGGGCCGGTGCTCATCTCCGTTTGTTAGCCGAAGAGCCAGCGTTGTCTGAAGCCGCTTCCACGGTCATGTGGCTGCATGACACGCGCAGAACGCTGTTACCTACCCACCGGAGTGGTACCTATTCATCTACTTGCATTTGCATGCTTTCGAATTGCTAGGTTGGCAAGAGCTGGGGCGAGTGCGGGAGCTCACTCCGCACACAGGGCTAGGGATTCGAAACTCCGAACTTGTGATCTTCCGATCGACAAGCCTGGCGTCTTACCCACTGAGCCACCACGCCCCTAACACCACGATTATTATAGTCAATTTCAATAAAAGCAGTCTAGTCTTCAGGTGGAGTTGATTTCCTGGTCTAGTCTACTTAGTGGGGCTGACACTGGTCCTGAGCCATCAACCTGTGCTGGATTCACAGATCCTACTTCTACCCCTTCTGCAGGACCTCTCCTCCACCTGAGGCATCTAACCCAGGGAACAAGGGCATTATAAAGAGGACCAGGGCCTGATCTTATCCACGTGCCTGCTTCTTCCACTGCCACTATGATTTTATTTGGAGAAGGAAGTGTGTCTCTGTGCCCAGGGAGGGCAAGCCAAAGGGCAACTGGACTCTGAACCCTGCACTGAGGTGCTGTCTGACAGGGCCCTGATGTGGGGCAAGGAGTGCAGCTACCATTTCATGTATCTGCCTGCAAATTGGAGCCACATCTTCTCAACCTAAGGAAGGATCCCATGGATGTGGTGAGATTCTCAAGTTGCTGCAGCATAGCTAGGAGTCCGTCCATCTAATTTGCTCTCATTTCTTTTGTTATCCCCCCTTTTTTTGGGTAGTACTTGCCAGCTTAGAAGCACATGCTCTGTAGGGCTTACTTTTTCCTCAGAAAATGACTTGAAGGGCTGCATGCAGCCCGTGGGCTATGAGTCTGAGACCCTTGCAATAAGTGTATGTTTAGACTGTCTCAACATCTAGTTCATCTAGTTTGCTAATTTGACAGAAATGAGTAGCAAGATTTCAAACAGGAATCCTTTTCATCCTTATGCCTGAGATTAAACATTTGGACTGAATTGTGGGATGATAGAGATATGAGAAGGGAGTTTCAGACCTGTTCTTAATATGACAGATCAATATTGACCATAATTAGAGCAAATTCAATATATATACATTTTCAAGTTTATTCTCTTTCTTCCTTTGCTATCCCTTTCTTAATTTTCTGCCTTTTGTTTGCTTTCTGGTAGCAGAAGCATTCCTTCTATGAAAAGCTCAAAGTGTTTTAGGTGCTGATACTATTTCTTCTCTCTTTTCCACAAGCATGCACCAATTTTTCTGGAGATGATATAAAGTTCTAAGTATTGCTGATAGCCTACCAGGTTCGTTATGTGGTGGATTTGGCCAACTGGAGCAGTTACTACATTCAATTATTGGACATTGAGAAGGTATACCAAGTGTATACTACATTTGCTAATTTCAGTCTTTGAAAGTGGAACCAGGTTCTAAAGATCACATCAGGCAATGAGCTTAAACTTTACCTTTAAAGACTACTTTTCATTCTCTAAGAAAGATATTCAAGTTCAAGTTGAAATTATACTGTTTTGCCTCCTTGGTGATTTGACAGTTTCCACATACATAAGACTGAGACTGAGTTCTCTTGATGGGGCCCAAATAACTAACCACATAAAAACACATGATGAAGCTATCCTTAATTTTTGTTTGTTTTGCACAGAAAATAAAAGCATGAGATATTGCTAAGAATAGGACATTCTACCTCAATGTTGCTTTTTGGACAGTTTTTCTATTTAAATCAAAATGGTGGAAAATACTTTAATATGCTTAACACATGCTGAACCAGAACTTCGTTTTTAGAAGTGCACCCTGAACAGACTGTTTAATCACTCATAAAATGGATGGACTCACAGATACTGACCTTTTCCCCTTGATTCACAATACTTCTTTGTTGAATGTCAAGGTTCCAAGGAGGATTCTGCTGATATTCACTTGAATGTTAGCAGAACTCTCCATATGATCTGGAGGACTCTGCTTGATCACAATGGAGAGTTGTAATTGTATGCAAGTGAACATGAGTTAGGGAATAGGAAGGCATTCTCAGGGATATGGCTGGTGTAAACATATACACAACATCTGTCTTATGCTCATTTAAATATATTGTTTGGTCTGGATGTCCAGCCACGTTTTCTGTAACTTTGATGCTATCGTATCACACATAAATGATATGAATACTTTTGATATGTATCAAGGTATTTCAAGGTATTCAAATTTGATTTGCTTATTTAGTATATATTGTTATATACTATATACATACTGTTATACATCGAAGGGGCGTGGTGGCTCAGTGGGTAAGACGCCAGGCTTGTCGATTGGAAGATCGCAAGTTTGGAGGTTCGAATCCCTAGCCCCGCGTGACGGAGTGAGCTCCCGCACTAGCCCCAGCTCTTGCCAACCTAGCAATTCGAAAGCATGCAAATGCAAGTAGATGAATAGGTACCACTGCGGTGGGTAGGTAACAGCGTTCCGCGTGCGTCATGCCGGCCACATGACTGTGGAAGCGTCTTCGGACAGCGCTGGCTCTTCGGCTAAGAAACGGAGATGAGCACCGGCCCCTAGAGTTGGACACGACTGCACAAATGTGCGGGGGGAACCTTTACCTTTATTTATTTACTTGCTTAGACTTATATACTGCTTCAATAGCAACTTATTTTAAGTGGATATACTGTAAATAATATTGAGCTATTAATACAGTTGTGACACTATTTAGCTCTTCCCATTAATAACCACTAGTCTTTGATGGTTTCTAGCATAGGTTTTTTAATCTCTGTGGCTATTACAAAGTGGAGAGCGGAGGAGAGGAAGAAAAAAGTTTCAAATTCATTTTCAGACTATTTGGAAACTCTTATTTGTCACTGTTTCCATTTCTCTTACTAAAAACTGAGCTGAACACATACTAAAGTTCAATTTCTAACATGCCTGTAGCAATGCTGTTATCCAAAGAGCGTTTGATTCTGTGAGCTGCTACATTAAAGCAACAGCACTGAGGGTTACACTTCGACGTCTTCAGCTTTTCCAAATGCCTGTTCTTGCATTAGAGCTTTTTTTGTGCATGGAACAAGACAGCAACTGATGGCCTTCTCTACAATCTAATGATGTCGAGAAAACAATTATCTAGTAACAACATATTATATAAAAATGCTCTGCAGTTTCTACAGTGCTTTAGATATTAGTCTGCTACTTCTAGCAGTTCAAGAAATTGATCCTGATTCCATTTATTTTTAAGCAAAGGTGTGTGACATATTTGGCCAGATTCTGAAACAGGCTGATGTTGAAGATGTCTGAATCACAACAGGGCTCCTCTGAAACAGCCCAAATTTGAAGGTTAACATTCCTAAGCTTCATTTCAGTTTCTGAAGGACATACTATATGCAGCATGCTTACAGAAATGGATGCATTTCTTCCCAAGCTATTCCTACAAAGAGACTACTAGGATGGAAGAGGAAAGCATGTGACTTTGTGCTTGGGAGCTCTAACTTCAAAGTACAGTCAGTGGTTTTATCAGAGTTCTCCAGTTACATTATTTGGAAAAAGAAAGTTGAATCAGTAGATTCCAATATTTGTGTTACCTGGCAGTGCTTTCTGTCTTAAACATCAGGTAAGGGCTCCCTCGAGTTGAGCATAGATTCTTACACATCTCATGTAGGTTTACTGGTAGCAGTGGTTTGCCATTGCTTTCTTCCAGAATAACCTACAGCTCTGGGATTTTTGGTAGTCTTCCATCTGAGTATGTATCAGGTCCAACTTTGCCTAGCCTTTTGGCAAAGGCAATTTTATTTTCTTATTTTCTAAAAGCCTATCAAATGGAAAAGGAGTACAATTTGTGGTCTTCAGTCGAACTATCAGGAATGGAGCATAAGTCATTTAAGCTCATTTTAATTTACTCGATCACACCAAAAGAACCAATCAGGTTAATACCAAATTCATTTTCAGTCTTTTATTAATATATTACAAATTGCACCATTGAGCTGCTGTAAATATTGGGGTGCATGAAAGAGGGCTAAGAACCCTTAGAACTCTTTGTATCCTCAACACCTTCCCTGTGCTGCTCAGCTGCTGGCACATCTCTTTGGGAGCTTTCTGGAGTGGTGCTTTTGACCTCAGAAAGAACCTTTCATAGAGTTTCAGAGAGAAGCATGAAGAATGATCTGATGCTGAATTCCTTCTTTGGACAATGGAGCCATCTCTGCAATCTCAGAGGAGAAAGCAGATCAATCTGGCCCTAGGGCCATGAAACTGTAGCCTCAATAACAATATTTTGTAAATTATTGATAAGTAATGACACTTGCATTGGGGCGTGGCGGCTCAGCGGGTAAGACGCCAGGCTTGTCGATTGAAAGATTGCAATTTCGGAGGTTCGAATCCCTAGCCCCGTGTGATGGAGTGAGCTCCCGCACTAGTTCCAGCTCTTGCCAACCTAGCAATTCGAAAGCATGCATATGCAGTAGATTAATAGGTACCACTTCGGTGGGTAGGTAACAGCGTTCTGCGCGTGTCATGCAGCCACATGACCATGGAAGCGTCTTCAGACAACGCTGGCTCTTCGGCTAACAAACGGAGATGAGCACCGGCCCCTAGAGTTGGACACGACTGCACAAATGTGCGGGGGGAACCTTTACCTTTACCTTTTAATGACACTTGTATAGAAGTAAAATTTGGTATGTCAAATAAACACCTAAACTGATTTGAGCTGAGTTTCAAAACATTTTTCTAAAGGATAGAAATGGGCAGTTAAAGCTGCTTGTGTAGGTAATGGCACTAATTCCATCAGGGGATTCAGCATGCAGAAACTGGCTTCTGTGGATGCTTTTCTATGATAAATTGGAAACTGCATGTACAGTTTAGACGTTGGTATGCATCCTTTAACATGATCTGCATTCTTACTAGACATCTAGTCCATCCATCTTGTAGTACTGATGAGATCATACAACCACATCTACTTCCTTTGAACACCAATGTTTTAGAATCCACATGATTGGATTGGAATTGTTTTAAGGTTCTCCAGTGAAAAATGTAGGCAAGTTGGAAGATACTTCAAGTATCTGAGCTTTTAAATAAAAACATATAAGAACTGTATATTTAAGTATTGCCTGCAAGGCTATATTGTGTCTGGAGTAAGTAGACATATCTATACTTACTGTGCTATGCCCAGACTGCAATACAGTGAATAGTAGTGCAAACTAAAAATAGAATTAACAGTCTTCTAAAAGTTTTTAACATATGTTTTCTATAATTTTGCATTAAGTTAACTAAACTTCTTTATAAACCTATTCTTATCTACTGATCTTGTTTTGATTACTTTCCACAGTAAAACTATATTAAGCAATGTTCCATTTGAGAGGATTGTAACTTTTGTACCGTATTATTAAACTATGCTCTGCTCAGACTATTTTCCATTATGAAAGTACTTAAACAATTTTTAAAGAAAATGTCACACAGAAGGGAAATAAGTTTTAAATCCTCCTTTCTCCACTTCATGAATAAATAAATATGAAATGAACATTGTTCATTTTTTAGGATAATGGTTGAAGATATGCTTAAAAGTGTTTGATATGATATTAAGTGATATTAAACACTTAACTTAAAGTGTTTGTTTTGATATTAATATGATTAAAAAAAACAAAACGATTTCCCCAGTGTTCTTAATTGCTGTTTCTGCATCTCTACCATTCATAACCCGAACACTTCTTTCTCATGCCACAGTAGCTGTGCATATATGTATCTATATCCATATCCATATTTACAAGGGTTGAATGAAAAGTAGTGCCTCTGCCTCTACAACTTCAGTTTAAATATGGATGTTTTAATAAAGGAAACAAAATAATCCTTGAAATAAGCTATTTTGTTACATGTACTTACTTTTCCACATGGTCACCACCATTCACTACACATTTCTGTCCACAATGGACAATTTTTAAAGCCATCATGAAAGAATTCCACACTTTGTCTCTTCAGACAGGCCCAGATAGTCCTTTCCTCCTCTTCATATGAGTCAAACATATGCCCACAAAGGTAATCCTTAAATTTTGGGAAAAGGTATAAATTGCATGGTACCAAGTCAAGACTGTATGAAAGATGGGTTAAGACAGTGAGATCCAACTTTGTAATTGCCTCCTGGATAGCTTGTGAGGTATGAGGCCTAGCATTGTCATGTTTCAGCAAAATTTCCTTCTTGTGCTCCTGAACTTAATCATTGTTTCAAAGTTTTGAGTGTTGCAGTGTAGTGCTCTGAGTTGATAATGGTGCCAGGTTCAAGGAAAGCCCTGTGAATAACAGCATATGAATCTCAAAAAAATTTAACACTTGAAGTTTTCATCTCTGCTGTCAGCATGCAAGGAACCCATCTTCTAATAGGGAAGAACATCAGTAATGTTACCCCCATGTTCCTGTGAAATGCCAAGCTTTGCAGCAATTTTCCCTTGAGTGATCCCCCAATTATCCTTAATCAGTTCATCAACCTTTCTCATGTGAAACTTGTTGGTTTCTGTCACAGGTCATACAGTTTATTCTTGATCACACAAATCAGCTCTTCCCAGTTCACCAGCTTAGCGTTTTTTGGCCTAGCAATGCATAGAAGTCATGTAAAAAAAGTCATCACCATGTTGTTGTTGTTCAGTCGTTCAGTCGTGTCCGACTCTTCGTGACCTCATGGACCATAGCACGCCAGGCCTTCCTGTCCTCCACTGTCTCCCGGAGTTTACTCAAATTCATGTTCATTATATCGGTGATGCTATCTAACCATCTCATCCTCTGCCGTCCCCTTCTCCTTTTGCCCTCAGTCTTTCCCAGCATCAGGGTCTTTTCCAGTGAGTCCTCTCTTCGCATTAGGTGGCCAAAGTATTTGAGCTTCAGCTTCAGCATCTGTCCTTCCAATGAGCAGTCAGGGTTGATTTCCTTTAGGATTGACTGGTTTGACCTCCTTGCAGTCCAAGGGACTCTCAAGAGTCTTCTCCAGCACCACAGCTCGAAAGCATCAATTCTTCGGCGCTCAGCCTTCCTTATGGTCCAACTCTCACAGCCATACATTGCTACTGGAAAAACCATAGCTTTAACTATACGGACCTTTGTCGGCAAGGTGATGTCTCTGCTTTTTAATATGCTGTCTAGGTTTGCCATAGCTTTCCTTCCAAGGAGCAAGCGTCTTTTAATTTCATGGCTGCAGTCACCGTCTGCGGTGATCTTGGAGCCCAAGAAAATAAAATCTGTCACTGCTTCCATTTCTTCCCCTTCTATTTGCCAGGAAGTGATGGGACCAGATGCCATGATCTGGGTTTTTTTAATGTTGAGTTTCAAACCAGCTTTTGCACTCTCCTCTTTCACCCTCATCAAGAGGCTCTTTAGTTCCTCTTCACTTTCTGCCATTAGGGTGGTATCGTCTGCATATCTGAGGTTGTTGATATTTTTCCCGGCAATCTTAACTCCGGCTTGTGATTCATCCAGCCCGGCATTTCTCACGATGTACTCTGCATATAAGTTAAATAAGCAGGGTGATAATATACAGCCTTGTCGTACTCCTTTCCCAATTTTGAACCAGTCGGTTGTTCCATGTCCGGTTCTAACTGTTGCTTCTTGACCCGTATACAGGTTTCTCAGGAGACAGGTAAGGTGGTCTGGTACTCCCATCTCTTTAAGACTTTGCCACAGTTTGTTGTGATCCACACAATCAAAGGCTTTAGCGTAGTCAATGAAGCAGAAGTAGATGTTTTTCTGGAACTCTCTTGCTTTTTCCATGATCCAGCGAATGTTGGCAATCTGATCTCTAGTTCCTCTGCCTCTTCGAAACCCAGCTTGCACTTCTGGTAGTTCTCGGTTCACATGCTGCTGAAGCCTAGCTTGTAGGATTTTGAGCATAACCTTGCTGGCATGTGAAATGAGCGCAATTGTACGGTAGTTTGAACATTCTTTGGCATTGCCTTTCTTTGGAATTGGAACGTAAACTGACCTTTTCCAATCCTGTGGCCACTGTTGAGTTTTCCAAATTTGTTGGCATATTGAGTGCAGCACTTTAACAGCATCATCTTTTAGGATTTTAAATAGCTCAGCTGGGATACTGTCTTCTCCGCTAGCTTTGTTGTTAGTAATGCTTCCTAAGGCCCACTTGACTTCACTCCCTAGGATGTCCGGCTCAAGCTCAGTGACCACACCATCGTATTTATCAGGGATATTAAGATCTTTCTTGTATAGTTCTTCTGTGTATTCTTGCCACCTCTTCTTAATCTCTTCTGCTTCTGTTAGGTCCCTGCCTTTTTTGTCCTTTATCATGCCCATCTTTGCACAAAACGTTCCCTTGATATCTCCGATTTTCTTGAAGAGATCTCTAGTCTTCCCCATTCTATTGTTTTCCTCGATTTCTTTGCATTGTTCATTTAAGAAGGCCTTCTTATCTCTCCTTGCTATTCTCTGGAATTCTGCATTCAGTTGTTTATATCTTTCCCTTTCTCCCTTGCCTTTTGCTTCCCTTCTTTCCTCAGCTATTTGTAAAGCCTCATCAGTCAGCCACTTTGCTTTCTTGCATTTCTTTTTCTTTGGGATGGTTTTAGTTGCTACCTCCTGTACAATGTTACGAACCTCCATCCATAGTTCTTCAGGCACTCTGTCTACCAGATCTAATCCTTTAAATCTATTCCTCACCTCCACTGTATATTCATAAGGGATATGATTTAGGTCATACCTGATTGGTCTAGTGGTTTTCTCTACGTTCTTCAATTTAAGCCTAAATTTTGCAATAAGAAGCTCATGATCTGAGCCACAGTCAGCTCCAGGTCTTGTTTTTGCTGATTGTATAGAGCTTCTCCATCTTTGGCTGCAAAGTATATAATCAATCTGATTTCGGTATTGACCATCTGGTGATGTCCATGTGTAGAGTCGTCTCTTGTGTTGTTGGAAAAGAGTGTTTGCTATGACCAGCGTGTTCTCTTGACAAAACTCTATTAGCCTTTGCCCTGCTTCATTTTGTACTCCGAGGCCGAACTTGCCTGTTATTCCGGTTATTTTTTGACTTCCTACCTTAGCATTCCAGTCCCCTATGATGAAAAGGACATCTTTTTTTGGTGTTAGTTCTAGAAGGTGTTGTAGGTCTTCATAGAACCGGTCAACTTCAGCTTCTTTGGCATCAGTGGTTGGGGCATAGACTTGGATCACTGTGATGTTGAATGGTTTGCCTTGGATTCGAACTGAAAGCATTCTGTCGTTTTTGAGGTTGTACCCCAGTACTGCCTTTCCCACTCTTTTATTGACTATGAGAGCTACTCCATTTCTTCTAAGGGATTCTTGCCCACAGTAGTATATATAATGGTCTCCTGAATTAAATTCGCCCATTCCTGTCCATTTTAGTTCGCTGATTCCCAATATGTCGATGTTCAATCTTGTCATCTCATGTTTGACCACATCCAGCTTACCTTGATTCATAGTTCTTACATTCCAGGTTCCTATGCAATATTGTTCTTTACAGCATCGGACTTTCCTTCCACTTCCAGACACATCCACAACTGAGCGTCCTTTCGGCTTTGGCCCAGCCGCTTCACTCTTTCTGGAGCTACTTGGAATTGCCCTCCGCTCTTCCCCAGTAGCATTTTGGACACCTTCCGACCTGAGGGGCTCATCTTCCGGCGTCATATCTTTTAGCCTTTTGATACTGTCCATGGGTTTTCTTGGCAAGGATACTGGAGTGGTTTGCCATTCCCTCCTCCAGTGGACCACGTTTTGTCAGAACTCTCCATCATGACCTGTTCTTCTTGACCTGACTTCATTGAGTTACGCAAGCCCCTTCGCCACGACAAGGCAGTGATCCATGAAGGGGAATCACCATAAACAACCTCATTTGGTGGTGAATTTCAGTTGAAGGTACACATTCGGCAGTTAAAAATTAAATTGTAGCATGTTGCTTAAAATGCAGCGATGAGTACTAACTGCAGGCTTCCATTTCACAAACAATAGCAACCCAATCAGCAATTTCCCACCAATTGAAGTGAAAGAACAAATGCTAAAGTAAACATCAGAGCTAACCTCCATGACATTTTTAAATCCATGGTTTATTTATCTGTATTATATTCTTTTATTCTTTTGTCATGTTTTCTTTTATACTTGTTTATATACCTTCTTCAAAGTGTCCAGTGATAAAAGAAAGGAAAAAAAGAGTCAGCGCTTCTACTATGTCAATACTGCCTTCTGTTGGCAAGGTACAACACTGGAGGCAGTAATTTTCATTCAACCCTCATACATCCATAACTATTCTCCATTCTCAGGATTATACACCATGCATTTAATAAAATCTCCTGTGATTTATGAAAACTTATGTTATAATAAATATTTTATTCTCTAAAGCAAGGGTACCCAACCTTTTTGGCACCAGGGACCGGTCGTGGAAGACAATTTTTCCACGGACCGGGGGAGGGGGCAGGGTTTAGAGGCGGGAGCCAATCGTGTGGACAGGGGGCGGGGTTTGCAGGCGGGAGCCAATTTCGCGGACCACCACCGCTCACCTGCTGTGTGGCCCACTTCCTAACGGGCCATGGCCCACAGGTTGGGGACCCCTGCTCTAAAACAGAGATAGGCAACATGTTGTGCTTGGACCACACATAGTCCCCAAACTCCTTCCCTGTAGCCCAACAAGCACTTTTTGATTAATATTCTGAAAACTGTGGCATAATTTCTAGTCATTTTGAGGTAGGAAATGCATGGAAACTGTAATGTAAGCTCTATAAGGGATTTAATATAATGTAAAAAAAAAACCTCCAAAACTCCCCTTCCCCAACCTAAAAAAATCCAGCCTCATCTACTTTTCATCCTTGCCTGCCCATTGCAACTTACACATTTTCCAGATGTGAGGCCTTGGCTCTCAAAAGAACGTTCTTTCTTGTTTTTAGTTAGAGTGACACTTTTAAAACTATTTTTATGAAAATTAAAGTATTTCTGAAGTTGTAACATTCTTTATCTCACTGATAACAAATGTTGTTTTTAAAAAGTGATTTTGTTGATGAAGGTGGTGATAGCTAAGGAACTATTAATTATTGGAAAAGATATTCCGTATTTTATGCTGATACCAGATACATAATAAAAGAGAAACTTCATACAAAATATTGGCATTGAAAGGGGGTTAGCTCGTAAATTACTGCAGAATCTTCACATAATTCCTAGTCAACCACTATTAATATCAAAGAGTATTTTGTGATTCTGTGGAATGCAGACTATTCATTGCATATTTGGGGGCAAAAGATAACTAAGAGTTGGTTTATTGTGAAAATTAGACTGGAGGTCGGAGAAAACCCAGCAGAACTTGCAATGTTATTTGCATATTTGGGGGTGCTGTTTAACATTTTGGAGTATAACAGTACAATCTCTGCATGTTTGCTTAGGTAAAAGTCCCGTCAATTTTGCTGAGGCTTTCTGCTAGGTTTGGAGAGTATATGTTTGCCTGTTACTGCTATGAATTTGTCTCTATAGATGAAGAGGTGGATGAAAAAACCATTTTGTCCAACATGCATTCTGTTATTTGTATGAAAAGTATTTCTTTTGATGGCATAATCTTCAAAGTACTGGACAGCTAGAACTAAAGTTGTGCGGGAGAAAATAGATTGTAGCAACCTAATAATATAGAGTTTAGGGCATTGGGTTTATAATGTAAAAAATGAGCAACTTTCAGACTACATTTTAAAAAGATTTTATTGCACAGTACTGTACACTGCTTTGATAGCTGTCTCTTACACAGATTACTATTCAGTTACATAAAATTATTTCTATATCTGACTGAATGAATAAATCCCTTGTAATTCTGGTGTCTCAGACGGCTTCATAAATAGGGCACAGCTAAATCATCCCTGCTATACGGTGACCTCTAGGACGTGATGCAATTGACGTTTCATGCCATTCATTGAATCTCACTTGGTAAATTGATGGTGTCTGATGCAAGAAAAAGTAGTTACACTTGTATAATGTTTGGTTAATTGTTTATTTATCATTCACATATTTGCTGAAAAAAGTCAGCAGTGCTGCCAGATGCCAAAGCAAAGAGGTGGGTCCTAGAAACGGAGGCACCTAACCACACTTGATGGTGTTTGTGTACAGAAAGGGCCTTCACACGTCCTTTCTCCTTGCAGATCTGTATGTTTTTATTCTTCTGGGCTCTTCTGGCCAGTGCTTCCCATTCCCTTGTGAAATCACCTTGCTATTTCTGCACTGTCCTGTTTATCTCTCATAGTTGCTCTTTGCATTGTGAAAAAGAGGTTTGGGTTCATCCCTGCAATTGGTAGTTCATCTTAGGTAAAGGTAAAGGTACCCCCCGCACATTTGTGCAGTCGTGTCCGACTCTAGGGGCTGGTGCTCATCTCCGTTTGTTAGCCGAAGAGCCAGCGTTGTCCGAAGACGCTTCCATGGTCATGTGGCCGCATGACGCATGTGGAACGCTGTTACCTACCCACTGAAGTGGTACCTATTAATCTACTTGCATTTGCATGCTTTCGAATTGCTAGGTTGGCAAGACCTGGGGCTAGTGCGGGAGCTCACTCCGCTTGCAGGGCTAGGGATTCGAACCTCCGAACTTGCAATCTTCCGATCGACAAGCCTGGCATCTTACCCACTGAGCCATTACGCCCCAGGGTAAGTCCATCTTACCCTGACTGTTTTTCTTGCCATAATTCTACTTCTTCAGAATTGCAAATCACCACTCATAAGTTTCCAACATTTCTAAACAGACAAACTGATACCAACGTTGAACACCAAACCTAGCTTAAAAGTTGCTATCCTAGAATATTTTCAACAAGTGTGCTTTATGTTTCCATGTAATGAATGGGGAGGATGCTGCTTAAAGATTATGTAAAATTGGTTTGCAAACTGTGAGTTGAATAATGATGGTAAAGTGTTATATTTGCACCAAATGTTGAAATAATATTTTATCATTGTTACTTCTAACCATAGTTTGCAGCCACAACCCTCATAAATATATCAAATATACAGTAAAATCTGGTTAATCTAGATCGCAGAGAGGGAAAGATAGACAAATTATGAGACCTATTTGTCAGTTGGCAAAGGAGCGATGCTAGCAATTTTTCTTCAAATTTTAGAAAAATCCAACCTTACAGACCGTTATTAAAGCAGTGTATCTTTAGAAATGGATATGTATTTCTTAAGACATCCAGGAGAAAAATAGAATTTTTTTCCTATTCCAGTTCTGCAGACTGGCTTATGCCAGATTTCTCCCCTATTGAAAAATATGTGATGGACTAAATTAAGTTCCCCATGGAGCACCAACAAACAAGCATTTTACTACTCTACTCTACTCTACTCTACTCTACTCTACTCTACTCTACTCTATTCATTCTGAGTCAGTTTTTTTTACTCCTGGCAACTGCCTGGACTAGTCCCTGCAGTTTTCTTGGCAAGGTTTTTCAGAAGTGGTTTGCCATTGCCTGCTTCCTAAGGCTGAGAGAGAGTGACTGGCCCATGGTCACCCAACTGGCTTTGTGCCTAAGGTAGGACTATAACTCCTGGTCTCCCAGTTTCTGGTCTGGTGCCTTAACCACCACACCAAACTGGCTCTCTCTCTTTCTAAATTTTTATTTTACTTAAAACCAAAGTTACTACTTGCATTCTAAGCACTGCACCTTCTGTAGTCTGAAAGGTTTTCAGCTTGTACTCTGAAGTTGCTTTTAAATTACCATGAGTTGTAAAATGCTGCTTTCACATGTCACATTTCTTCTGAGGTCTAATATTTCAATGGATGCCTAAATATTACTATTATTTATTATTCTTTAAAGATGCATTCTGCCTTTCCATACAACTGTAGATTATAATAAAAATAATAAAATATAATTAAGAAGCAATAAAATACAAAGTAAAATAAATCATCACTGTAATTAATGTATGAGAAACAACTACATTCACAAGTCATCTTATTATTTCAAAAAATTTTTTTACTTACAAATAGTTGGGCAGTACCTAAATTGCGTGCATCATGCCGGCCACATGACCGCGGAAGCATCTTTGGACAACGCTGGCTCTTCGGCTAACAAATGGAGATGAGCACCGGCCCCTAGAGTCGGACACGACTGCACAAATGTGCGGGGGGATCCTTTACCTTTACTTACCTAAATTGAATTAATGAACTGAATGAAATAAATGACTTGTTCAGATCTCTCAGTAATCCTGTCCTGTTCCACAATCCGACCCTAACCCTGTCATGTTCTACAATCTAGAAAACTTGAATTATGTTAGCACAATTCAGTGAAGATTATATAAGTATTCATATTTTAAGACTATGGTGCTGCATTGGAAATCAAGCCCTTACTGTTTATGTTTAGCTATGCAGTCAGCATTCACAGTTGAGAATATTGGATTTCTGCATAGGGTGGCCATATGCGGTGCCAAATGAGTGATGAAGTTCATCATATAAGCAGCATTAACAGTACACAGATGTCTCTGTTGTTACACTAATCCCCTTGCTTGGGGTTTCTTGAATCAGTCACATAGCCTAACTAATATTTATTTATTTATTTGATATTATGCCTCTGATTCCAAACAATTCTGGGCGGCTCACAATACACCAGAGAATATAAAAAACAGTATTATAGGAAACAACAAAACCAAACTAAAACCAAAGAATAGATGATAAAGATGTACAAGTTAGCCTTGATGATGATGATGATGGAGTTTGATCATGATGGGCCAAGCCACCTGTTTCATCTATTATCCAGAATATGTGAGTAGGAAGGGCTCAACTTTATGAGATGTGACTAGCTAAATAATTTAAATTATAAGGGATACATGCTGAAGAATTGGCCTAATTATTCTTTATAAATGTGTGGCACAATGTTTAGCTGATTTTTTGCACCGGGGTGGAGTATCTTCAATATGTTGATGGTATTTGGTTCTGCATTTCCACCCTAGGATGAATGCGGGATGTGGTAGCAGTTCTGACCTAGTGCATAGGACCTGTCAGGGCATGAATGGGAAGAACCCAATCCAAGCAAGACAGGCAAGTCTATTCATCCAGAAACCTACAAGTTCTGGTATGAGACCACCTCTGGCTCTTGATGCAGTTAATCTCCCCCTGAAATCACTGGACCACAAATCGAGGGGCCTCCTGGACTCACAGCTTAAGCCCAACTCCAGCTAACATACCAGATGTGGCCTAAACTAAAATAGGATGCACAAAGGATGGTCAGTGATGACCTTGTCACTTTTCAGCTGGATTCCTGTAGTTTGCTTTATTTGGGGCTTCTCTTGAAAACCATTTGGAAACTCCGGATGATATAAAATGTGGCTACCTATGTGCTTATTACACAATATTGATATTGCATATAACACCACTGCTGTGGGAGCTACATTGGCTATTGGTTTATATCTGAATGTAATTCAAGGAGCTGATTATGACCTATAAAACCTTTCCCAGATTGATTCTCTCCGCACAATCTGGGTGAATAAATAATGTCTGCTAAAGGTTGCCACCATCAAGAGGTAATATTTGAGGAGGCAGGCATTCTTTGAGGGGGCTCTCCTCCTGTACAACAGCTTGACCAGCTGAGGTGAGAATGACTGTTACTGTTGAAACATTTTCTCCCAAAATCTAACTGGCCCTATGTTTTATGAGTCCCACTTACTTACAATCACTCTCCTTTCTCTCTCTCTCTGAGTAAGCACTTAAGATCCTCCCACTTGCTTTGATCAACAGCTCTCAAGTGGCTGCAATCAGGCGTCTTGAAGGAAGCTATTTTGCAGTCCTGGTAAAAGGGAGATTTATTTCAGAAAAATATACACACAACACTCAATAGGACTTCTTTGCCTAATTTTTCCTTTAGAACTCCTGGGCGTCAATTTAAAAAACAGCTAGGATCTTCTAGCAAGTTACAAGCACATAGAATTCCACGTGTAACTAAGCTTGATTGTATGAGAATGTTCATTGCCCACACTTTCATTCTTACAGTCTTTTGTCCATTCACTCGCTAATTCTCACAACTGGGGCAGGCCAAGCACCTAGTCCAAGAGTGTAAGGGAGTCTCTGGGCAGAGAGGTTCTGCTGCAATCTTTTGTTTCAGGTCTTTTATAATTCACAGGTTGCTGGGCTAAATTGCCTTGCACAATGCTGATTTACAAACTGCCACGTAAACATACATTTCACCAGTCGGTATTCTCATTCCTCTGGAGTCCACTTCTTGTCCCCATTTTCATCTTAGTATGCCAGGTATGGATATGATATATGGATGTGTGTTAGCCCTTTGAGGTAGGCCAAGTCAAGAAACAGGCACAGCAGGGATTCCAGGGATATTCTTTATTGTAGTAAGGTAGAATAACATAATCTTGAAAGCCTGTCCAAGTTTCTCTCTGTCTCACCTTATACTAAAAAAATAAAAAATAATGAAATCAAGGCAGGGTTATTTTGAGGTTCTTTCTCATGCTTCCTGCTATCTCAGGACTGTATAATCTCTTCTCCAAATCCTCTCTTAACAACTTGCCCCTTCTTTTTCCAAGGTCAGATCTAAAGTCCTTTACAATGTGCTTCTCTCACTGGTATACTGGGCTCTTGGTTCTTTGGTGCTGATGCTAACTCTTTTGCAAAGAGGAAAATCTTTATTTTTATCCCATTACTCTCATGGTGTTCTGGAGACTAGTCAAGACTTGGCTTTTCTGGATGGACTTTGGAGACTGAATAGTTTTGTGGGGCAGGTGCCAAAATGTTAATTTATTTTTGTTTTACTGTCTCGGTGCTACATTATTGTAGATGGCAAAAACCTTCAAGACTAGGAAATTAGTAGCCCCATGGTTGTTGACTTGAAAAGGCAGGAGGAAGAGGCCCAGGACTTTAAACTTGGGACTAACATATATAATGCACATGATTACTGAGTTAGAAAAGTTTTTGTATGTATGGCCTTTTAATTCTCTGCAATAAATGTACTTATCTAACCTTCTTGAATCTGCTTGGGGTAGAATTGAGATTGTATCCAGCATAAAAAACTGACTGACTGTGAGAAATGTATGAATGTAAAAAAGAAAGTTCACTGCGCATTGTTAATATAGAGAAAACATATGATAAAGCAAGTAGGCTTCAGTAATAGAATGCTTTGTGTGAATATAGAGTTGAAATTTGGTTGCTGTAGTAGTATATGAGTGTAGTGTTTGATAAAAGTAAAACATATTTGAGAATTGAATGCCTAGCAAATGGATCAACACTGAGCTGAAGTAAGACAAAGATGTGTGATGCCCCCTAGAAGGAATGAAGCGGCTGAGAGGTAGGAATGTATGTGTTCTTCTATACAGACCTGTATAGCTGGTTGAGAACTGGAATGATTTGTGGCAAATATTAGATTGAATGATGCAGTGAGGAGTATGGGTCTGAAAATTAGTGTATCAAAAACCAAGGTAGTTGGTTTGACAGGAAAATAAAATAATAACAAACTGTGCATTTATGGTGAAAATGCTGAGTAAGTAGACGAATGTGGGTATTTTGGTAGAATGTTTACTTTCAGATGGGAACATGGATGAAGTAATTTTAAGACAAGCAAATGCTGGTAGAAAGATAGGGAATAATGAATGAGGTTTTAAAATAAAAGAGACTGGCCAGGAAAAAAAGTACATTAAGGTGGCTTGATCATAGAGACAGAATGAATGAGGGCCAACTTACAAAATAAATATATGAAGATATAGTGAGTGGATCAAGAGGAAGGTGAAGGCTGAGAAAGTCATGTTTGGGTAGAGGTAATGAGATGTTCAAAAAGGGTGAGGCAAGCATTTTAAGGAACAAAAGAGAATATATGAGTTTATGGAGTAGTATAGTGAATGGTATTGTAAACTAGCCATAGGAGTTTGTAAACCTTGCTTTATAGCTCAGTAAGTGGTATGAATCCAGCCAATTGAATCTAACAATCTATGATTAAGCTAACAAAGACTTTGCACAGTCATATATTTATTGTATGATTTTTTTTTCAAGAGTTTACAATTTTGTCCTTTGGTGTTATGTGGGTTGACCACCATTTACCAGGACTAACAAAACTTTAGGGGCCAGTCTGAAAATAGCCTTTGCACTTTATCTGAAATTAAGTCATTCTCTGATTAAACATTCCATAATGATATTTACTATTGCAGTAAAACAGAATCTTGTAGCGTCTTACAAAATGAACAAATTTCTTCTATCATAAATCTATAGAAGTCTAGCACTTCCTCTTAAGCATAGTGATACCATTCATACTGAAGATATTTTTCTTCCATGTTGACATATAAGGCTTGATATTTCCAGTCTGGTTTATATTTTACTAATCATTTACAGGAAAGTGATTTGCACTCCCATTTATTTCACTGATAGATTAGGAAAAATGTTAACTGAGTTCTGTTTCTTCTTAATCCTTTTCACTTGGTGTCAAAAGAGCTTTCCTGGAGTATTAATATATTCAATCCTCCCTTCCTCCCAGCCATGCAAAACCTTGCTCAGCCTGGTCTGATGGTGCCAGACAGGGAGGAAAGGTCACACTTAAATAGATTAGCAGGGAACAGAGAGAGATAAATCCTATTCTAAACTATTGGGATAGACAGTAGTTTCCATGAAGTGTCTGCTGAGTGCACTGAGAAACTGTTAAAAGTATTGAGATATTGTTGAAGGATGCCCAATATAGTAGCATAAATCCTTTTTGAACTTTCTATTACAGTAATTCAACACTAAGTTGCTAAAGCAGATTAGCTGGGAATATAGATTATACTTGTTGAAATAGTATTTCAGATTTTAAGTAAGTTTATCAAATTTTTAGCCAACTAGGCAAAAGGCATATTTTATAAAAGGAACACAAAGTTGAATCTTAGCAGGATTCCTTAAACAGTAAAGCCCTACATGGGTTTGGACTGTGGTTCTACGTTAACCTGCCTATTGATTAGCATCTTTTTCAGAGGCCCGTTTGGGGGAATCCTATATGACAAGGCAGGGCATGTAGCAATTGTGGAAAAAGACTTTTGTGAGAATGACTCTTTCCCAGGCAAGATCCATGTGGTGTCTTTATTATAAATCATGTATCAGTGTGAATCAATCCACTGCAGGATGACTGAAGGTTATGGATTGCTATCTACCACATTGGTCCAGTGTGGATTAGCAGACATATGTTTTTCAATTTCCCGCTCCAGGGCTGAGTAACTGGCCCCAAGTCACCCAGCCACTTCTGTGCCAAAAGGAGGAATAGAACCTGCATCTCCCTGCTCATGGTCCAGCACTTTAACCACTACATTAAACTAGCTGTGTAAATTAACTAACTTTTCATTATTAAATACTAGGTGTCACGTGTGGCCCATAGAACCTCTCCCAAAGGCCTGCCAAAGTTATTCCACTTACATCATGTAGAGAAGGGGTGGGGAAACTTTTTTCTGCCAAGGGCCATTTTGATATTTATAACATCATTCGAGGGCTGGGGGGGCGGGGTTTGCGGGCAGGAGCCAATCGTGCAGAAGGAGGCAGGGTTTGCAGGCGGGAGCCAATTGTGCAGAAGGGGGCGGGGTTTGAGGGCGGGAGCCAATCACACGGAAGGGGGCGGGGTTTGTGGGCAGGAGCATTTCATTGGATTTTTGTCCTACACCACCCATTTCTTTGTTCTGACCCTGCCCACTTTTGGAAGGCTGCCCCTGGCTCATTTCTCAAAGGCCAAGTTGAAGCTTTGGTTCAAGAAGATTGACAATTTCCAAGTTTAACTGTTTGAAGGAACTTTAAATGTAATCTTCTGGGGATGTTATTTTTTGCTGATTTTAAAAAATGGTTACTATATTAATTGTCTTAAAAATAGACAATGGTAGAGTATCAGTTAATAAAGTGTTTATAAAAGTGAAAAAGAAAGTTCTCCTCATATTGTCAATCTGTCCATGGTGAAACATACCTTTTTCTACACATGGCATATGGACTATAGAAGAAGGCTGGAAAGATGACCATGGCCACCAGCCTAGTCTGTGGATGGAGGCAGACTGGTCCTGTTTGGAGATTAGCTCAGCTGCCCTCCTCCGCAATATATAGCCCAAACCACATTGAGAAGTTACTCTGTTTTACTTGTTTTCTTCAAGGTTCCCGCAAGAGGTTGTTTGAAATAATTTTATAGAATCACCATTCGTTTCAGTGTGGAACAGATGTCATTGTATAATGAGATATTCTTTATAAATACTAGCACAATGAGAGGCCATCCTGCAAAATGCTGTGGAGCATGTCTCATTTCTCTCCTGCTAAACCAGAGCTTTCCAAACTGTGTGTCGGGACACGTTAGTGTGTCGGTTACAGTGTCTGGGTGTGTCGCGGCTGCCGCCGCCTCCGAGCCCTGCCAGGATTCTGTGCAGGTCCTAGTGCCTGCCTTGTGCCTTGCTGCCTCCAAACCTGCCCTGCCAGGATTCCACACAGGTCCTAGTGCCTGGCTTGTGCCTTGCTGCCTCCAAACCTGCCAGGATTCCGCGCAGGTCCTAGTGCCTGCCTTGTGCCCTGCTGTAAGAGTGTGTCTCAAAATGATGCATGTCTAAAAAGTGTGTCACCAACATGAAAAGTTTGGAAAGCTCTGTGCTAAACAAAACTACTGGTTTTCTTTATTTACATCATTTGTTTTCTCATTTCTCTCCTGCTAAACCAGAGCTTTCCAAACTGTGTGTCGGGACACGTTAGTGTGTCGGTTACAGTGTCTGGGTGTGTCGCGGCTGCCGCCGCCTCCGAGCCCTGCCAGGATTCTGTGCAGGTCCTAGTGCCTGCCTTGTGCCTTGCTGCCTCCAAACCTGCCCTGCCAGGATTCCACACAGGTCCTAGTGCCTGGCTTGTGCCTTGCTGCCTCCAAACCTTTCTCCAGCAAAGGAGATCGTTACCTTGTCGTGGTGCTGGAGCTTGAGCACCTCAATGAAACCATGAGCTAAACCGTGAAGGGACACCCAAGACGGGAAGGTCGTGGCAGAGAGGTCAGACTAAATACGATCCCTGGGGAAGGTAATGGCAACCCACCCCAGTATTCTTGCCATGAAAACTAAATGGATCAGTACAACCAAAGATATGTCGGTATACCATCGGAAGATGGGACTCCCAGGTCGGAAGATGGTCAAAATGCTACTGGGGAGGAACAGAGGATACGTTCAACTAGCCCCAGATGTGATGACGCAGCTAGCTCAAAGCCGAAAGGACGGCTAGCGGCCGACGGTGCTGGTGGTGAACGACGAATCCGATGTTCTAAAGATCAACACACCATAGGAACCTGGAATGTAAGATCTATGAGCCAGGGCAAATTGGATGTGGTTATTGGTGAGATGTCAAGATTAAATATAGACATTTTAGGTGTCAGTGAACTGAAATGGACTGGGATGGGCCACTTCACATCAGATGACCACCAGATCTACTACTGTGGACAAGAGGACCACAGAAGAAATGGAGTAGCCTTCATAATTAATAATAAAGTGGCTAAAGCAGTGCTTGGATACAATCCAAAAAACGATAGAATGATCTCAATTCGAATTCAGGGTAAGCCATTTAACATCACAGTGATCCAAATATACGCCCCAACCACAGATGCTGAAGAAGCAGAAGTAGATCAGTTCTATGAGGATCTGCAGCACCTACTAGATAATACACCAAAAAGAGATGTTATTTTCATTACAGGAGACTGGAATGCTAAGGTGGGTAGTCAGACGACACCTGGAATTACAGGCAAGCATGGTCTGGGAGAACAAAATGAAGCAGGACATAGGCTGATAGAATTTTGCCAAGACAACTCACTGTGCATAACAAACACTCTCTTCCAACAACCTAAAAGACGACTTTATACATGGACTTCACCAGATGGTCGACACCGAAATCAGATTGACTACATCCTTTGCAGCCAAAGGTGGCGGACATCTATACAGTCGGTAAAAACAAGACCTGGAGCTGACTGTAGTTCAGATCACGAACTTCTTATTGCAAAATTTAGAATCAGACTAAAGAGAATAGGGAAGACCCACAGATCAGTTAGATATGAGCTCACTAATATTCCTAAGGAATATGCAGTGGAGGTGAAGAATAGATTTAAGGGACTAGATTTAGTAGATAGGGTCCCAGAAGAACTATGGACAGAAGTTCGCAACATTGTTCAGGAGGCGGCAACAAAAAACGTCCCAAAGAAAAAGAAAACCAAGAAGGCAAGATGGCTGTCTGCTGAAACACTGGAAGTAGCCCAAGAAAGAAGGAAAGCAAAAGGCAACAGTGATAGGGGGAGATATGCTCAATTAAATGCAAAATTCCAGAGGTTAGCCAGAAGAGATAAGGAATTATTTTTAAACAAGCAATGTGCGGAAGTGGAAGAAGACAATAGAATAGGAAGGACAAGAGACCTCTTCCAGAAAATTAGAAACATCGGAGGTAAATTCCAGGCAAAAATGGGTATGATCAAAAACAAAGATGGTAAGGACCTAACAGAAGCAGAAGAGATCAAGAAAAGGTGGCAAGAATATACGGAAGATCTGTATAGGAAGGATAATAATATTGGAGATAGCTTTGACGGTGTGGTCAGTGAGTTAGAGCCAGACATCCTGAAGAGTGAGGTTGAATGGGCCTTAAGAAGCATTGCTAATAACAAGGCAGCAGGAGACGACGGTATCCCAGCTGAACTGTTTAAAATCTTGCAAGATGATGCTGTCAAGGTGATGCATGCCATATGCCAGCAAATTTGGAAAACACAAGAATGGCCATCAGATTGGAAAAAATCAACTTATATCCCCATACCAAAAAAGGGAAGCACTAAAGAATGTTCAAATTATCGAACAGTGGCACTTATTTCACATGCCAGTAAGGTAATGCTCAAGATCTTGCAAGGTAGACTCCAGCAATTCATGGAGCGAGAATTGCCAGATGTACAAGCTGGGTTTAGAAAAGGCAGAGGAACTAGAGACCAAATTGCCAATATCCGCTGGATAATGGAGAAAGCCAGGGAATTTCAGAAAAACATCTATTTCTGTTTTATTGACTATTCTAAAGCCTTTGACTGTGTGGATCATAACAAATTGTGGCAAGTTCTTGGTGGTATGGGGATACCAAGTCATCTTGTCTGCCTCCTGAGGAATCTGTATAACGACCAAGTAGCAACGGTAAGAACAGAGCATGGAACAACGGACTGGTTTAAAATTGGGAAAGGAGTACGGCAGGGTTGTATACTCTCACCCTACCTATTCAACCTGTACGCAGAACACATCATGCGACATGCTGGGCTTGAGGAATCCAAGGCTGGAGTTAAAATCGCTGGAAGAAACATTAACAATCTCAGATACGCAGATGATACCACTTTGATGGCTGAAAGCGAGGAGGAGTTGAGGAGCCTTATGACGAAGGTGAAAGAAGAAAGTGCAAAAGCTGGGTTGCAGCTAAACCTCAAAAAAACCAAGATTATGGCAACGAGCTTGATTGATGACTGGCAAATAGAGGGAGAAAAAGTGGAGGCAGTGACAGACTTTGTATTTCTAGGCGCAAAGATTACTGCAGACGCTGACTGCAGCCAGGAAATCAGAAGACGTCTACTTCTTGGGAGGAGAGCAATGGCAAATCTTGATAAAATAGTTAAGAGCAGAGACATCACACTGACAACAAAGGTCCGCATAGTTAAAGCAATGGTATTCCCGGTAGTAACCTATGGCTGCGAGAGCTGGACCATAAGGAAGGCTGAGCGAAGGAAGATAGATGCTTTTGAACTGTGGTGTTGGAGGAAAATTCTGAGAGTGCCTTGGACTGCAAGAAGATCAAACCAGTCCATACTCCAGGAAATCAAGCCAGACTGCTCACTTGAGGGAATGATATTAAAGGCAAAACTGAAGTACTTTGGCCACATAATGAGAAGACAGGATACCCTGGAGAAGAAGCTGATGCTAGGGAAAGTGGAAGGCAAAAGGAAGAGGGGCCGACCAAGGGCAAGATGGATGGATGATATTCTGGAGGTGACGGACTCGACCGTGGGGGAGCTGGGGATGGTGACGGCCAACAGAAAGCTCTGGCGTGGACTGGTCCATGAAGTCACGAAGAGTCGGAAACGACTGAACGAATAAACAACAACATCATTTGTTTTGCTCTGCTGTAGTGGAAGGATTCCGCGCAGGTCCTAGTGCCTGCCTTGTGCCCTGCTGTAAGAGTGTGTCGTGAAATGATGCATGTCTAAAAAGTGTGTCACCAACATGAAAAGTTTGGAAAGCTCTGTGCTAAACAAAACTACTGGTTTTCTTTATTTACATCATTTGTTTTGCTCTGCTGTAGTGGAAGGAACACACACAAGCCAAACACAACTGTTCTTTATGAACAGACTGTTAACACTGCTGGCAGAAGTCTACCTCACTGCTACAGTTCTTTCAGGACTATATGGCTGCCGTGGGCCACAAGACGTTATTAACATATAGCAATCCCCAGCATGCATAGGTTTATTTGTATTTCTTTTATCAGTTACAGCAACAAATAAGAATTAGAATTAAAAGTAGAACATAATTGATAGCTTTGTGAAAAAAGTGTATTGTTCATTTCTGGGTAGACTAATGAGAGTAAAACATAGGTGCATGCCATGGCAAGGCAGAGGTTACGCAGAAGCAAAAGATAAATAACACCCGATACAGGAAAAAGGAGCATCGCTGCCCCTTCGTGGCTCAGACCAGAATTTGGCCTATATAATTTTTTGTAGCCTTTTGCCATTCAAGAGGGTTCTTTTTCGGTTTGGAAAGGTGACTGTGCAGTTCCCTTTTGGGACCAAAACTTAATGGTGGCCATGTAAGTTGACCTTGAATGTTTCCCAGACTGCAGGTTTGGGATCCATTTACAGTTGTATGCAAAAGAGTAGGCACCCCTCACCCACTGAATGTTTCAATGAATCCCTAACTGAATAGAAGAAGCTTCTGTGTGACACAAACACAAAATCATTCTATAAATTTGAATCTGTACTTAACAACAACAACAACATGTTTATTATAGCCCTAAGGCCAGGGTACAACATTCTTACAGTTATATATATATATATAAAAACAAACAAAAAAACAATTAGTATAATACAATCTAAAATTAAGAATGAAAATACTAAAATAAATTGAAATAAAATAATATGTTAAGAAATTCTAAATCTAAGTGATGGTGTGGCGTATTGTGCAGATGGTAGCACAGAACTGGGCAACCTGGGAGGATATTTTCGGGTCCTTGTCCAAAAGAAGTAGCATTAAATAGAAATCACACTCCCTGCCTGGAAATTTCTTCAATAACGGATATATAAGGATCAGTCTAGAGTCCTTATATAGGGAACAGTATAACAACATATGGCTTAGGGTTTCTATTGAGCCATCACCACATGGACATAACCGAAGGTGCATAGGGGTATCCTTAAAACGTCCAAACAGGACTGCTGAGGGCAGTGCGTCCAGCCTGGCTAAAGTGAAAGCTTTATGAAATTTCAAAATTGTGATGGATGATAAATAAGAAGCTGGAATGAACCCTTCTAGAAGAAAATGACAGATATTAGGGTGTAGCACCTTACTTAAATTTGTTTGGAGATCTATATCCCAGATTCGTTGTTTCAGGGTGGTTCTAGCATTATCAAATCCTAATGTGCACAGACTTTCCATAGAGAAGCCCAGCAATTTAATTTTATCTAAGGTTTTTTTTAGCCACAATGACTTAAAATGATATCTAAATACTAATGGGGCTAAACCTATAGGCAACAGAATTAACTTTAGCCAGAAGGTAAGAAGAAGGAACCATGCTCTGGCATCCAATGAAACTATACCTATTTCTACACGTAGGATGGCATTTTTGATACTTTTTGGTACCATCAATATGGCTCTAATAAACTTATTCTGTATGGTTTCAATAATATTAAGCTTTGCAAGCTTAATATTGCAAGCTTTGCATAGTTGTTTACAGATTCAAAATAAAAGTACTGTGAATATGGCAGATGAAAAAGTTTGAATAGCTTTTCAGTACTTTGTAATACCTCCTTTGGCAGAAATAACAGCTTCCAAAAGTTTGCTGTAGCCAGCTAATAACTAAACAGCTAATACTGTAGCTTGTTTTTGGATTTTTCCCACTCTTCCTTGCAGTATTTCTACTGCAGAAATACTCTTATATATCTATGAAGGTTCTCAGTCATCCAGGTGGAATTGTCTGTAGCTTGAATCATGTCAACTGGATTTCTATTTTCTCAGTGGAAACATTTCGCTCCTTATCCAAGGAGCTTCTTCAGTCTGAGCAAAGTTGGTAAGGGAATCCTAAATATGTTTCTAGGTAGCTGTGTGACCTTACCCTGGGGCTAGGTCATGGTTATATTGAGATGTTATTTTTAAGTCCTTTTATCATTTAAAGGAGGATCGTTAAGATCACCATGCTGCTGTTGAGCTTGTGAAATGGTCTTAATCTTCCTAGGCACAGAAGACAAAGCGGGGAGGAAGATGGGGGAGAGGTTGTGCCTGAGGCCCCCACCTCTATTCAAGGAAGGATTTTCCAAGTTGGCATAAATGGATTCCTTGACCCCTCTCTCAAACCACCTATCTTCTCTGTCTAAAATGTGAACATTAATGTCCTCAAATGAGTGTCCTTTTTCCTTTAGATGAAGATAAACTGCTGACTCTGGTCCTGTGGTGTTACTTCTCCTGTGTTGGGCCATCCTCCTGTACAAAGGTTGTTTGGTTTCTCCAATGTAGAGTTCAGAGCACTCCTCACTGCACTGGATTGCATAAACTACATTGCTTTTCTTGTGTTTTGGAGTTTGATCTTTGGGGTGTACAAGCCTCTGTCTTAGTGTGTTGGTGGGTTTGAAATATACAGGTATGTGGTGTTTGCCAAATATCCGTTTTATCTTTTCAGACACGCCAGCCATGTAGGGAATGACCAGGTTCTTTCGTTTACTCTGAGTCTCAGCCCTGTCGCTGTTTTAGGTCTGGTAGATTTAGATTTGGTGAAGGCAAAACAGTTAGTATCTGTGTTCCAGTGGAACATGAGGGCTGATATTTAAAAGCTCACTTTTTAAATTAAAGACAAGAAACAATTGTGGAGTCCTTGGTGCTCTCTGAGCATTGTTGTTTTCTTGCAGACGTTTCATTGCCAGACTAGGCAACATCTTCAGTGCGAAAAGGGAGTGGGACTTGCTCTCTGTTTATATGCCATGGCTTGTGTTGGTGGAGGTGTTGTTCTCTCCTTAGAAGTTCCTTGATTGGGCTGTTGTTTGCTGCTTGGTTGATTGACTGAGTTAATAGTTCCTTGATTAGGGTACATTGTGCTGTTTGATTGTTCCTCTGGTGCTAATCTTGGTGTTAATCTTTGCATATCTGGTTGTTGATTGCTGGCAAGGAGGTGTTCTGGTCTTCTGGCTTTTCTATTGTCTCTTATGAATGGTATGTAAATGTTGTTTACCTCTATGTGTCTGTTGATGGCTGCTTTGTCTGAGTGACAAGCTTCCAGTAATTCTCTAGCATTTTTGGACTTGGCTTGGTTTAAGATGCTCACAGTTTCCCAGTTGAAAGTATGGTTGAGTCTGTCCATGTGTTGTGAGATTAAGGATTTTTCATTGTGTCTTCTGACTGCTAGTTGGTGTTCATGGATGTGTTCTGCTAGTCTTCTGCCTGTCTGTCCTACATAGTGGCTGCTACATTCCTTACACAAGAAAGAATTTTTTCTACTTAAATGATGTCAATTGAAAAAAACCCACTATAGTTCAATTTGTTTTTCACATCATTTCTTTCCATTTGCTCTTTAATTATAAGCTTGTTATGGACCTCAGTTTAGATGGCAGAGTGGGCTTTAACTATATATGTGTACTTTTAAAACAGGAAATGATAATGATTTAACTGTTTAGTCAAGTTACACCCCCAGTGTTCCACTTGGAAAAAAGATAGTAGTAACTTTAAATTAAAATAACCTTTAATACACATTTGAGGGGGAGATCATTGGTTTGCTATTCCTAAGGGCTAAGTTAATAAGAGAATGTAGTTTTGCTAATGAATAACAATGCTGAGTCTTGAAGGACTAATGTTCAGAACCATGGAAATAAAAATCAGCCTTGGCTCCTAAGAGTCTGTGGATGGAGAACTGCAACTGCAACATGTATTTCCTTAGTCTGGACTGCAGATAACATGTTTCCCCTTGTGACAGCTGATCTTGGACTGGTAAGAATGTGGTAGAAAAGGAATGGAGTCAAAGTGACTGCGGTTAAGAGAATAAGCAAGTTCCTGTTTCATTTTATTTCTGTCATTTATTTTATTTACTACTGTTGCTATTAAATCAGATTCATTTTGAAACCTCAGAACCCCTTGCATTAGCCAGTCCTGTTTGCTGCAGCCTTTCAGGAAGTTCAGGTGGCTGTGAGATTTGCTTTGGAATATTGGTGGAGAGCAAAAGAGATTCAAAGACACTCTCAAAGCTAATTTTAAAAAATGTAATCTCAGCATTGAGAGCTGGGAAGCCCTAACTCATGAGTGTTTCAATTGGAGGTCAGCCTTTATTAATGGCGCTATGGACTTTGAAGAAGCACGAGTACAGGGCGAAAGGGAGAAAAGAGCCAAAAGGAAGGCACGTCAGGTAAACCCTCATCATGACCGTCTCCCACCCGGAAACCTATGCCCTCATTGTGGGAGGTTGTGCGGATCCAGAATTGGCCTTTATAGCCACTTACGAATCCACTGTTAAAATTTTACCCTTGGAAGACAATCTTACTCGGCTACGAGTGATCGCCAATGCTTAGATCAGTATGTTAGATGAAAAACCCGTATGTCATCTTTAATAATCATCTTTTGCCAGCTGGTGCTCCGCAGGAAATTCCTAATTGCTAATTTTGTTAGTTTTTTTTCTCTCCCTCACACTGACAATTTGACTTGGGGCAGGCAAGCATTGCCTTAAGCATTGTGACACCCAAGGAAATCCTAGAAGAAAGGATATCACTGCACGCAAGCAAACAAGCAATGAAGAAATAAACATGCAGGACAAAGCCAGTTTTGCTTTAAAAGCATGCCACCTAGATTTCATTTTCTGTTAATCAGTCTTCTGTTTTTGTTTTTTATTTGCTTGAAGATTATATATTTTTAATTTGCTTGAAGATTATATATTTCTCATGTCAATGGGGGGGGAAGCACATTGACAAATGTCTACAGCTTTACACTGCTGTTATGTGTATTGAGCTTCAACATCACTTTTGAAGTTCCTCATACAACAATAGCTTCTATTTGGTTTTAATGAAAACATGTAAGTTTCTTTCTTTGTTCCATGTTCAATAGAAGATGGTGACCTCAGAGAACGAATTTGCTCATTCTGAAAACATTTGGGTCCTGCCATCTCATCTGCTGTGAACAATTGAAAAATATCTGATTAATTGTGTTGGTTAAGTGTGCTGAATTCTTCACTAAATGGCTTTTTGGTCTTTTAACATTAAAGCGAATAATTTTCAAACTTCCAACTTGCTCTGTTAACTCTTGCACATAACATGTTACAATCTCAAATCATCACAAACACAGATGCTAATATTACCATAGGAGAAACCTGCTCCAAATATATGAAAGCAGGATGGTTGTTTTGATAATCTGGGCTTCAGACCATTTAAAGCTTTAATGGTAAAAAGCCCCAGCAATCTAAGTGGTGCTCAGAAACATATCAACAACCAGTATCAGACTGGAGAGAATAAACTCTCATTTCCAGTAATAGCAGAATTCTGTTTCTCGGATAGTAATACACAAGGTTGCAGCTGTAACTTTTCTGCTGAGATAGCACAACAGGATGTGACTGATAGAGAGTAAGGAGAGTTGTAACTGATATATAAGTCAATTTGGTCAAGTAATACCCCCATCATTTTCAGAGCAACTGTTTCTCCAAGGGGCTATGTTTAGGACACCTTCTCTTTCATAAAGCAAAATATTAGCAATCCTTTTTCCAATTTTTAATATCTGGAGACCAGAATATTTTCTAGATGTTGTAAAGTATCTGATGTTTGCCTGTGAAGATCAGGAAAACATCAGATACTTTAAAATTATCTAGAAAATAGGTAAACAGGGGTCTCTCTCATTTCTGTAACACCTGGTTTGGGTACCTTTCTGTTAGGCTAATTTAGAATGGTAAAAAATTCTGGTTTTTCACTTTTGTGAGGTTTCCAGTCTTCACTATAGCGTGTTGTTAAACAATATTACTTCAATTAACCCAAATCTGAACTTGATTTAATCTGTGGTTTAACTTTTGTGGTGTTAACCAGTTTTGGACCACCCTTGTTTTTACACAACAACCCACTAGGCAGAAAATGAATAGTTTGTATATAATGTTAACCAACATCTGCAGTTTCCAAAGTGGACATTAGCACTTTTTAAAATGCAGCTACACTTTAGAACAATGAACTCATTTTATTTTATTTATTTAATTTATAAGCTGTCTGACTCCTAACCATTCTGGGTGGCTTACAGTTTAAAAAGCAAGAACAATACCATAAAAGAGAGGAAAAAAATCATAAGTGGCTCAAAGACAGACATACCATATATACTCACATATAAGCCCATCTGCGGATAAGCCAACCCTCAAAATTTTTACCAAAATACCATGAAAAGCGTGCCACCCGTAGATAAGCCGACTCACATTTTCCATGTATTTTGGTTAAAAATTTGAGGGTCTGCTTATCCATGAATGGGCTTATCCATGAGTATATATGGGAAATACGGGTAGTTTAAAAACGTATTACCATATATACTAGTGGATAAGCCCATATACGGATAAGCCAAACTCAATTTTTAGGGTGGATTTTGGCACCAAAAATTCTCGGCTTAAAATTTTCGGCATATACAACCCCCTGCTGACCAATCCAACAGGGACACCACCTTCAATCTACCCGAAGGCCTGGGAGAATGGCCAGGTTTTCAATAGTTTCCTGAACATCATCAGGGCAGGAGCCATCTAGATCTCTGGGGGGATATCATTCCAAAGGACAGGCACTGCAACCGAGAATGCATACTTCCTGGGTCCCAAAATGACACCACTTAATTGATGGAACCTGAAGTGCACCCACTCTGCCTGATCTCACTGGACTGACAGAAACACTGGGAAACAGGTGGTCCTTCAAATAACTTGGCTGTATGCCATGAAGGGCTTTATAGGTAATAACCAGCATGTTGGGGTTTGATAAACCCAGGAATTTACTTCTAGATATAAATTATACAGAGAGGCTTGATTTCTAGGTAAAAGGTGAAATATTCTGCACAGTCACCCAATTAGCAGCCATTGTTGTAGGAATGATGTGTCATGTGTGACTCATAACAACAGGTGCTTAGAGTTAGGTTGGGTGTGGTAGTTAACGAGATTGACCTATAATGTGATTGGTCAGTTTGACTATAAAAGCAGAGATATTCTGTATCCCATTTTACCTCGTGAAAGCTGTATCGTTGATGGTGTATAATTTGTTACTTGTGGAAGTGATCTGTAAATACGTATGTATATAAAGTAAATAGGATATTTGATATAACTTCTGTTTGGAGTCTATTTACTGCATAGTACGTGGATCATTGGTGCCTAGGAGAGAGGCAGGCCGCTCCATCTCCGCGAGCTCCCTCTGACACAGCATCTTGAATTGCACCTGGAAATCAAATGGTAACCCTTTCCGTTCATGGAGCACTGGAATCGCATGGGCATAATGATTCCTTTCCACCACATTCTAGACCAGCTGTAACTTCTTCATGGGCAGCCCCATGTACAGCACATTACAGTAGTCAATTCATGAGGTGACTGTCGTGTCTCAGGTCAAATATCTGCATACACAGAGGCATAGTGGTAGACATGTTTTACTATTTTCCCTGCAACAACAACCCTGTGAGGTGAGTTGGGCTGAGAGAGAGTGACTGGCCCAAGGTCACCCAGCCGGCTTTCATGCCTCAGGCGGGACTAGAACTCTCAGTCTCCTGGTTTGCTATTGGCTCCTTCCTAGGGCTGAGAGGGAGTGACTGGCCCAAGGTCACCCAGCCGGCTTTCATGCCTCAGGTGGGACTAGAACTCTCAGTCTCCTGGTTTCTAGCCTAGCACCTTAACCACTAGGCCAATCTGACTCTCCATAAACTAAGCTCCATAAACCCATAAACTCCATAAACTAATAAACTAAGGTTTATTACCTTAATATCTTATATTCAAGTTAAGAATGATGCTTTGCTTCCATAAAGATTCAAACTGTATATAACTGGATAATCTCCACTCTATGTTAAAGAAAACCCTAATAAAATGTACATTTTATGTCAGGGTAATTTAAGTTCTGCATCAATAAAACTTTCATTTTGTAACCTATATAAATTATTCACATTAAGAACATCCACATGCTTTCTCTAATTCATTCTAATCTTTTATTCATTACTTTTTTCCCCCTAATGCTAGTGAGGGTCAGGAAGTTTTGCCAGGAACTTAAACTCAAAGGCCTAAAGGTATTGTTTATAGGCTTAATTCTGTACACACTGCTATGTTACCAGTCAGAGATTTTGTTGGGAGTCAGGGGCGGCATACAAATTTAATAATAATAAATAAGTAAAACAACTATTATTTAGCAGAAGTGATATTAGACTCTCTTGCAGCAGGGCTGTCAATTCATAAAGGAGGCAAAACTTCCAAATACAGTCAGCAGCAACCCGTCTCACATTATTCAGCATAACAGAGTGATTCTCTGAGCAGGGCAAAAGGAAAGGCTTTTCAGTCAGTCTTACTGGTGGCTGGTTACATCAGCCTCTTGCTCTGTTCTGTTTAAGCTGGTCTTTCAAGCATCTGCAGCATGTAAGAATTTGCAGCTAAGGTCTAGGGCAGAGCTTTCCAAACTTTTCATGTTGGTGACACACTTTTTAGACATGCATCATTTCGCGACACACTCTTACAGCAGGGCATCATTTCGCGACACACTCTTACAGCAGGGCACAAGGCAGGCACTAGGACCTGCACGGAATCACAGCAGGTTTGGAGGCAGCAAGGTACAAGCCAGGCACTAGGACCTGCGCAGAATCACAGCAGGTCTGGAGGCAGCAGGGCACAAGGCAGGGATTAGGACCTGCGTGGAATCCTGGCAGGGCTTGGAGGCAGCAGCAGCCGCGACACACCCAGACACTGCAGCTGACACACTAACGTGTCCCGACACACAGTTTGGAAAGCTCTGGTCTAGGGTGAATTGCAGTAGTTGCCATCATTCCTGGAAATTGAGATTTGGATACTGTATGGGACACTTGAGGAGTTTTTGATGTATGAAAGGATTTTGATGGGAGAGTACTGGCAAATAGAAAAAAAGCTTAGAGGATAGGTAGATGCTCTGATTTGGATTAGGATTTATGAATGATTTTTGTACAGTTCCTTACTTATAAAAAGCTGTGGCTTTTTTGGTGGGCATACATTGAGTTTGGCTTGCAAATTCTATACTCTTATCTTAAAACTAGACAACCCATGACCCGTTGTGTCATCCTTTCAGAGATATTTCCTTACCTAAACAGAGAAACAGAATGACTATAGGCAGGCAAAAAAAGCAGTGGGTGTGGGAGTGACTTCTGACTTCCTGCTGGCTTCCCCATTGATTTTGCTTGTGGGAAGCTGGCAGGGAGCATTGGAAATCACTCCTCCTCCTTCTCAGCTGGACCACAGAACTGCCTGCCACTTTGCTGGGGGGAGGAAGAACAAAGGGAGCCGTGGACCAAGAGGAAAACTGCACTCCCACTCCCGGCATGACCCCAAGGGCCCCCTCCCTCCAGGGAGGAAGAGGGCTCACCTGTCGACTGCCAGCACCCCACAGCCAGCCCTGCCTTGCCAGTAGGCATCCAAGTCGCTCCCTTGTCCTTCCCTCACCACCCACCACTGTTAAGAGATTCCAAAGCAGCCAATCACCGCTTGCCTGTCAGGTCTTACCACCAGCTGATTTGGCGTAGGAGCCAGATGGAGGTAGGAAGGGGGGCAGGGATACACCCCTCACATCTTTCCTTGCACCACACAACCTATGGGTTTCTGGGAAGTGTAGTTGGAAGGCACAGTGGCACTGAAGTGGCCACAACTTTGCCAATTTTCAATCCTGGGGAGTAATGGGTCCTGGATTTTGGACGCATTCTTTAAGTTAGCCCATTTGAGGTACATTGATTCAAAAATTGTTGCCCTATGATGCACCGTTTCGCCCAACTGAAGGTTACAAACAGACGAACACCAAGAGTTTTAGTAGTATATAGATAAATACAGTGAGATAAACCTTTAACTGCAACTAAGTAGTCTAACAGAGTAGACTCTGATTACATTTTTTTTTCTTTCTTTGCAGCAAATCTTCCCATTCTACAATAATGTGTTGGTAGTGATTTTTAAGTTTTAACAGGATTTCAGATCATACTTGACTATATCTGACATCAAATAATGTTTAGGTTTTTGTGGATTTTGAAGATTCAGAAGTATGTTGTGTATGTATGCCGAGCTAGAACTGTGCTGTAAACATACTTTTTGCAAATGCAGTTCTGCATAAATCCACCAGATGTCATTTGATGATTAAGTCTTTGTCATAAATTTCCATGGACAGTAACAGTCCTTCTCCCCATACATTTTCCACATTATCTTTTTATTCTAAACATCTGCACTATAAAATGCAGATGTTTTACATTCTGATTTTTTCTCTTCAAGACAGTAATTTAAAGAAGAGAATCTGTTACATGTTCACTGCTATTTAATAAAAATGCTCAGTGGTAGAAGCTGAACAATGTCAAACTTTATTTGTTGTAATTGGTAGTACATGATTTGCATTTGGGAGAGAGTACAAAAAATTGCTAACATCATGTACCAAAGCAGCTGTAGAAGACAAAGTTGTTTGCTCACCTCTTCCTAAGTCATTCTTCCCTAGGACTCTGGTGAAAGATGCTGATTTGAAGTATGTTAGAACTGGTGAGATACAAACATTATTTTGAGATATGATGTATGTTAGGGGGATGGTGTTGGTGTCAGAGATTATAATGCTGTAATAATATTATTGTGAGCTATTTCCAGCTCTATTTTAAAGATTCTATGCAATCCAGTGGGTGAATCTGTGTATGGATGGGTAACAGATTATTTTAGCTGATTTTGTCTTTCCTCTGCTTCCTCTGAACCTGCTCCAGTGGTGTTCGGGAATCCATAGATGGGGTGGTGATGCAGAGAAAAGATGAATCTGAGAGAATAAGTTCTGCTGGACCAAAGATCTTTTTTTTTTAAAACAGAAGGGCAGGGCAATAAATTTTTCATGTGACTAAAATTCAAAAGTTTTTATTTGGAACGTTGAAGGAAAAGAGAACAATCCATAAAATTACTGGGATTTTGTCCATAATTAAAATGTCAGTGATGTTAGTTATTTTATACATTTGCTAATTTATTCCATGCATTTCTCAGACATGATTTTTTAGAATTGAAAATCTAAATGATGGTTGTTGGTGTGACTGCAGTATTAGAATGTATCTTGAATTCCAGGACATGTTTCAGAGTCAGAACATCAGATATTTTAAGAAAAAATTGTAATCTTTTCAAAGATAGCTGGTCATTGTTCTCTTGTTTGGACTGATCCCATCTGAAGGCAGCAAGCTGGAGAAGGCTGTTGTGCAGACTAGGTCTTTATTCTCTAGTAATCCCAATTTAGAAATTGCTGGGCTTAATCATTCTGACTTTGTGTTTTCTTTTCGGAGGAAAGGGTGAAAAAGTAGAAGCACTGAGCTTCAGCGTGTTCAAATTGTAGTTGCCACTTTGGCAAAACTGTTGCATCATTGGAAAATGTAGGTCTAGGAATTACTTTCAAATGTATTTGAATCTACCATTTAAAAATAATCCTAAACACAGCTGGTGCTGCTGAAGTACTGATGACATTCTTATATTGCTGTATCATAATAAATAGTACTCTTGTTTCTGTTGCATTGCTTCTCTTGTTGTTGTTGTTACTATTATTTTCTACAAATATGAGGATGTGGACAAGAAGGATAGAATGGAAGATAATACATACAGAAATACATCCTGGAAGAAACAGTGGCAAACCATTTCAGTACTATTTCCAAGAAAACTGCAAGGGTGTGTCCATGAGGTCACCTGGAGTCCAGCTTCTTTAGCTATGTTTACAGTATACACTATTTCGTATGTTATAATTCCGATCTTTTTAGGGTCAGTTGCCACTGCGACCTATAAGGAGGAGTGTCTGCAGGGTGTGGTAAAAAAAGGCAATACGCACACAAACCCCTGGTGGAGTTTCTGCTGTACTGTTGTGATCACCATCTTGACTTTTTTTTTAACCATACCATGCAGGCAACCTGCTCTTCATTGGGCAATGAAGCTAATTATGTGCTGAAAGACATGTCACAAGTACTGTTTATTCATGACTCCTTTCTACTAACTTACTGCTAATTGATGGTCAAAATGATACTTCTGTAATATTATTTTCCTTTAAACTAAAATAGTTCTTTGAAGTAATTTTGTATTTTACATATTGTAGCAACTTAATATTTAAGCTGCTGTATTGCCTAATTAGAAGCACATGGAAACATGATGCCCCCTAGCAGTTTATTCACCACAGATACATTACTAAGCATAGTATTTACAGCTAAAGATTTATTAACTGGGGTATGAAATGTAAAATATAGAATTATTTCTTGCTGTGGAATATCTACCATAATTCATTTATATGCAGCACTGTGTATATTCAGTTGGCCACTAAGACTTGTTACGGGAAAAGACATTCTTCTTAACTTTCTTTTTTCAGGCAGTGGTAGTATTAGTGCCATTGTATACATAGTCCAAAGTCCCTTTCTCTTCCTGAGGACTGTTCAAGTTGTATTGTATTACTTGTGAGTAGAATGTAAACAGTAAGTAAAAAGAGAGAGCTTGGGCTGGGGGGCAGCTCTGTACTCCTGCAAAACCTACCTTTGTATTGGGTTTGTACTAACATAGTATGTTGTCAGAAGTCAGCTGAGGAGTTTTGGACAATGCTAGTCTAATAATGGATCAGCTATAGCCTCCTGATAAGTTAGATTAGTTGCTGATGTGGCAGAAAATTGGAGAAACTGGAAACAAAGGTTTGAGCTGTATTGCGTGGCAAGTGGAGCCAATAAAAAAAAGTGACAAATTCCAGCCAGCCTAGTTTCTGCAGGTTGTTGGGGGTGGGGGTGGGGGTGGGGAGGCGGCAACTGAAGTGTTTAAAACATTCCAGTTGGAAAAAGAATCTGATAAGCAGAAGCTGCAGTTGTTATCTGAGAAATTCGAAAATTACTGTGCATCAAGAAAGAATATTTACATATGAGAGGCATACGTTTTTTACAGAGAAAGAAAAGGTGAAAGCATTGATACCTGTGTAATAGAGCTAAAACATTTAGCTCATATTTGTGAGTTTGGACCATTATGTAAATCTTTAATTAAGGACTCCGTAGCATATAAAATGAGAGCCAGGTGTAGTGGTTAAGGCACCAGGCTAGAAACTAGGACACTATGAGTCTAGTCCCACTTTAGGCACAAAGCCAGCTGGGTGACCTTGGGCCAGTCATCCCCTCTCAGCCCTAGGAAGAAGGCAATGGCAAACCACTTCCAAAAATCTTGCCAAGAAAACTGCAGGGACTAATCCAGGCAGTTGCCAGGAGTCAAGGCTGACCCAAAGGCACACAAAGTTTGTAGAATAAGATCCGAAAGAGTTATCATGAGGCTGTTGATGATAAATGATTTACTATTGGAACACACCAGCAGTGTTGGCAGAGCTGAGGTGTTGACTGTAACTCAGTTAAAAGACCTTGGGAGTGCTGATAAGGAAATGAATATTTGAGGAATAAAGAGAAAGCCTCTACAAAAGTTAACTGCCATCCATCCATTATAACACCAAAGACTGGAGGGACCCAGGTTTGAAGTGTGGAGTTTATCCTCTTAAAAGAGCATGTCCAGCTTTTGGAAAAGAATGTGGGAAATGCAGAAGTCTGAATCATTTTGCAAAACAGTGTAGAATTAATGACAAACAGTTATAGACTAAAATATTATGTGCACTCCAAGAAGAAAATGATCCTTTAGAACTTTTTATTGGACTGCTTAAAAAGGAGGGAATTAGCTGATTTAGTTATTAATTACTGTTAACCTGTAAATATTAAGATTGATATAGGGGCTCCGCAAGGGGCGTGATGGCTCAGTGGTTAAGATGCCAGGCTTGTCGATCGGAAGGTCGCAACTTTGGCGGTTCGAGACCCGAGCGCCGCATGACGGAGTGAGCTCCCGCACTCGCCCCAGCTCTTGCCAACCTAGCAATTCGAAAGCATGCAAATGCAAGTAGATAAATAGCTACCACTTCCATGGGATGGTAACAGTGTTTCGCGCGTGTCATGCCGGCCACATGACCTTGGAAGCGTCTTCAGACAGTGCTGGCTCTTCGGCTAAGAATCGGAGATGAGCACCGCCCCCTAGAGGTGCAGGGGAAACTGTGCAGGGGAAACCTTTACTGTGCAGGGGAAACCTTTACCTTTACCTTATAGGGGCACCAACAAATGCAAGTAGGAACATTACACAAGTCAAATGTAAGGTTAGTGACATTTTCAGAACATATTATTAATACTTCTCTGAGGGAAGACCTAGAGTGCGCTGATTTAAAGGAGGTAGTTTTGCACTCTTTCTTGAATATGCCCTCATTGGATCCAGCTGTTCTTGACAAGTTTCACCTGGGTTGATGTCAGCCCTCCCAGGTAAAGCAGACAGGAAGCATGACTAGATGAACTAATTCTACTTTATTGTAAGGCTACATTAACAGAATCTTGCAAGTCTGAAAGTACAAACCACCCACCCTCCCTACTTACCACCTGAGTAATTAGGGTGGGCCCTTCCTAAGTTTCTTTCTTTGGCCATTTGTTGCAGACTCCTTTCTCTTTTATCTGATTGTTCCCTAGGCGGCATCTCTTCCCCCCATCTTCCAAGTTCACCCTCACATTCCATCACAGTTGCAACCTCCCCTTCTTGGGGTAGGTTGTTGAAAAGGTACAGGTAGTCCTTGGGTTATGATGACAATTGGGACCAGGATTGCTGTCACTAAGCAATGCGGTCATAAAGTGCGATGTCATGTGACTGCATTGCTTAATGACGGCAATCCTGGCAGTCCCCATTGCTGTTTTAACCCCAAGGTGCATGCGTCATTAAGCAGGAAGAGGTGGGAGTCCCAGATAAGGAGCGCGGGGGTGCTGTGGGGGGGGGAGGCTAAGGGAGGGTCAATGCAGGCCACACATGAGTCAGGGGAGGCAAGGGGAGGGCTGGTGCAGGCCGTGCACGAGTCAGGGGAGGCCGGTGCTGCAGGTGGGAGAAAAAGCTGGAGCAACTTAATGGAGCAATTTGTGACCTTCCCTGCCGGCTTCCCCATTGACTTTGCTTGTGGGAAGCCATCAGGGAAGGTCGCAATGGTGATCACATGACTGCAGCTCCCTGCAACGTTGTAATCTCAAGCCGAGCACCCAGATTGCGATCACATGACCATAGGGGTGCTGCAACAGCTGGAACTTCAAGGACCAATCATACGTCCATTTTTTCAGTGCCGCCATAACTCTGAATGGTCACTGAACAAATGGACATAAGCCAAGGACCACATGTAGTGGTATCTCAATTACAGAGATTCCTAGAGGAAACAAATTATCTGTATCCCTGCCAGTCAGAATCCAGACCCAATCATAGGACAGAAGTGGCTTTGGTTGCCTTAATTGATCACCTTTTTGGGGTAGAACTGCACTCCACTGGCCCTACTAGACCAAGAGGGGTGCAGGATCCTTTTTAGACTTCTTGTCGCCTTTAATACCAACCACCACGGTATCTTGTTGGATCTCTACAAGGATTGGGAGTTAAGGACGCTGATCTTTAGGAGTTCTGCTCCTACCTGAGTGGAAGCCTATAATCATTGTAGGGGGGAGGGTTATGCTTGAGGCCATGGATAGTCCAGTGTGGGGCATCATAGGGTCAGTGTTCTCCCTCATGGTATTTAACATGTATACAAAGCTGCTAGGAGGTCATGTACTGGTTTAGGGTGAGATGTCATCAATATGCTGATGGCACTGAGACAAAGTTGGGGATGCTATCAAAGGCAGCATCTGGAGGCTGGATGGATCAATAAACTCTCAAATTAAATCCTTCCAAAAATGAGCTGTATATCACTAAACATCCAATAACATTGGCCCTTGTAGTTACTTTGGATGGAGCTGCATTCTAAATCATGGGAGGTTATTGTCCCACTTTATTTTGCTTTGGCCACACCACCTTAAGAGGTAGTAAAGCTTAGATATTTGGGACATAATGTGAAGGCAATGGCAAACCACTCCAGTATCCTTGCCAAGAAAACCCATGGACAGTATCAAAAGGCTAAAAGATATGACACCGGAAGATGAGCCCCTCAGGTCGGGAAGGTGTCCAATATGCTACTGGGGAAGAGCGGAGGGCAATTCCGAGTAGCTCCAGAAAGAGTGAAGCGGCTGGGCCAAAGCCGAAAGGATGCTCAGTTGTGGATGTGTCTGGAAGTGGAAGGAAAGTCCGATGCTGTAAAGAACAATATTGCATAGGAACCTGGAATGTAAGATCAATGAATCAAGGTAAGCTGGATGTTGTCAAACATGAGATGACAAGATTGAACATCGACATATTGGGAATCAGCGAACTAAAATGGACAGGAATGGGCGAATTTAATTCAGGAGACCATTATATATACTACTGTGGGCAAGAATCCCTTAGAAGAAGCTCAAATACTTTGGCCACCTAATGCGAAGAGAGGACTCACTGGAAAAGACCCTGATGCTGGGAAAGACTGAAGGCAAAATGAGAAGGGGACGGCAGAGGATGAGATGGTTAGATAGCATCACCGATGTAACGAACATGAATTTGAGTAAACTCCAGGAGACAGTGGAGGACAGGAAGGCCTGGCGTGCTGTGGTCCATGAGGTCACGAAGAGTCGGACACGACTAAACGACTGAACAACAACAACAAAGCGTCATTGTAGATGACTCTAACACTTGGAAGATGAAGCTTTTGAAAAAGAGGCTGATAGAAGACAAGGTGGTTAAATACTATCATTGACACAAGCATGAACTTACAAGGATTCAAAGGCCTGAACAGAAAAAGCATTGATCGATCCTTATGGCTCTAGACAGAGAGCCAGAAAGAGGAGCAGCTGCAAACTGGAATTGCTTGTGCTACATCTTTACTGCTTCCAGCTCAGCTGCACCTCCCCTGAGACATGCATGGAGATCATTCAAGATAAAAATGGAACTGGGGGAAGGATTATCTTCCTGCCACACTACATTTAATGGCTCTTGCTTTGCACATTTTTTTTAAGGATTTGGGGAAATTTTGTTGTAAAAAAAGAGGGGAAGTGCTGGGATGCTGACTGAGGAGAAAGTCAGGCAGTCTACCTGAACATGTACTTAACTATCTATAGGTAACGTTGTTATCCAGGCTTAGCCTAAAACATGGATGAGTTTGTGCAAATGCGCAGTTAGTGTACTTTTTAAAAAATCTTATTAATATCTCCTGTTTGCTACTGTAACAGCAGAAGTTATTTAAGTAGTGGAAAAAGTCATGACTGGTTCCAGGAAAGAGATACACAGAATGAAAATGAATTTGATTTAAATTATCCATTGAGTTGAACAGAAGCTCATTTAATTAATTTGATCTGGATCTCTTGGTTTGGGATACATCTGATATACAGTACTTAATTCTCCTTTTCAGGCTGTACTATCAATTAAATCTTAAAGCTTGCTTTAAATGGGAGTAAGAAGCATGATGTTGATGATTATGTGTCATCAAGTCATTTTCGACTCCTAGCGACCACATAGATAGATTTTCTCCAAGATGATCTATCCCTAACATGTTCTTTCAAGTCTCCCAATGGTACCCCCATCACCCCTGTAACTGAGTCCATCCACCTTGCTGCTGGTTGTCCTCTTCTTCTCTTTCCTTCCACCTTTCCCAGCATTAGAGCCTTTTCCACAGAGCTGGGTCTTCGCATAATGTGTCCGAAGTAGAATAATTTGAGCCTGGTCATTTGTTCCTTGAGTGAGAACTCTGGGTTGATATGTATTATAATATGATTTAACTTTCTGGAATATAGGTAAATCACAAAATTAATTTATAAAATTAATTTTGAAGAAAATTTTATGTTTTTTCTGGCTTGATACTACTTTTAATATTAGTTAGATATTTATTAGATTTCTAAACTGATGCAGTCATTTAACTTTCCATGGTATATATGATTAATTACAGATCAAAGCATAAAACATCCATGGTATAATTGCAATAAGGGGCGTGGTGGCTCAGCGGGTAAGATGCCAGGCTTGTTGATCGGAAGATCGCAAGTTCGGAGGTTCGAATCCCTAGCCCTGCGTGCAGAGTGAGCTCCCGCACTCACTCCATCTCTTGCCAACCTAGCAATTTGAAAGCATGCAAATGCCAGTAGATGAATAGGTACCACTTCAGTGGGAAGGTAACAGCGTTCAGCGTGTGTCATGCCGGCCACATGACCGTGGAAGCGTCTTCGGACAACGCTGGCTCTTCGGCTAACAAACGGAGATGAGCACCGGCCCCTAGAGTCAGACATGACTGCACAAATGTGCGGGGGGTACCCTTACCTTTTTATAATTGCAATGTAATAAAAAATTAAAACCAGTAACCTAATCAGAGCAATATAAACACTCCTGTGGTGTTCTTTCAGTTAATTAAAAAAGCCCTCCAAAAGAGTGTTCCACCTTGCTTCTGGAATATCAGTATTGGATCTAATCTGACTTCCTGGAGAAGGGTTGAGAGTGGGTTCTTTAGGATTAAACAGACAAAGCACAGCACAGAATGATCTTCTTGTAAATGAGTACAGAATTTTTCCTTATTAATATTTTAAAGATAGAAAAGGTTTACTTTCTCTTTCAGTTATGTATGACTAAATATGCAGGTGGCATTTGACTAAAGCAGTGTTTCTCAACTTTGGCGCCTTTAAGTCGTGTGGACTTCAACTCCTAGAATTCCCCATGGCTGGCTGGGGAATTCTGGGAGTTGAATTCCACACATCTTAAAGTCACCAAGGTTGAGAAACACTGAACTAAAGCATACAAACTGATCCCCCTCCCTCTACCTTCTAACTTCAGAAAAAAAGGGTAATGTAGGAAGTTGATTTATGGCCTAATGGCTGTACCATTCAGAGATTACCTGTCTCCCTGCCTGCAATAGTAACTCTTCTGCCACTATATCAGTGTGCCAGTCTTAAGATATTGCTAAGTGTGTAGTTATTACAAATTTCTCATCATCAAAGGCTTTATTAAAACTTGCCTGCAAGCAGAACTTTAAACTTATTTGTGGGTGTTCAGATCCTCTTCTCCTTCTCTGGGGATCTGTGCTGGGTAGACTGATCCCATGTTGCATTGTCTTTTTCCCTGCATATGCTGACCAGTCTTCAGTGATATGGAATCATCCAGGAACCCCCATTTCTTCAGCAGTCTAAAACAGCCTGATCTTTTTTTTGCTTATTAGCCATTTTTTCCTCCTCTTTCTCTGAGTCCAACAACTACTACTCTCTTCTTGCCAGCTTCTTAGCCCATTTTAACTTTTTCTCCCTCTTGTAAGAAATTCTGAGGGGAAAAAAATACTTTTTTGTTTTCTCCCAGCTCTTTCCTATCCTCAGCTTATCAGCTGCAAGTGAGGTCTGTATGTCTGGGAGATCATGTAGCAGGAGGGCAGACAGTGTTTACTCCGTTCTGTCACAAGTAAAGGTAAAGGTACCCCCCGCACATTTGTGCAGTCGTGTCCGACTCTAGGGGCCGGTGCTCATCTCCGTTTGTTAGCCGAAGAGCCAGGGCTGTCCGAAGACGCTTCCACGGTCATGTGGCCGCATGACACGCGCGGAATGCTGTTATCATCCCACCGAAGTGGTGCCTATTCATCTACTTGCATTTGCATGCTTTCGAATTGCTAGGTTGGCAAGAGCTGGAGCTAGTGCGGGAGCTCACTCCGCACGCAGGGCTAGGGATTCGAACCTCCGAACTTTCGACCTTCCGATCAACAAGCCTGGCGTCTTACCCGCTGAGCCACCACGCCCCTTCACAGCCTATTCCATAATATTGAGGACATTGTGACAAAATGCTTCCTCCAGGCCTCAGCCCCAATAATTTCATGATTGTGAGAGGCTACAAGTAAAGATTCCCACAATGTTCTTATTGGGAGATCAATTCTTATTGGGAGGTAATTGAAGAAGGTGAGCTTCTTGGTACCTCAGTACAAAATGATGTCACTTTTCCAATATTACTAGTCAAGAGAAAGCTAACTAACAGAAACCTCACCTCCAGATACAGAAGAATTGAACTTTTAAAAAACCCAGAAAACACTTTTTCTACATGTAATACAAGTAGCTTCTTAATGGTGTATACCTGTATTTTTCACAATTGGGCTAATCAACCACTGATTCCTGCAAACAGCCAAAGATGGGAACAACCCTCTCTACTGAGTATATATTGTAGGGGTTCTGAACATGTGGTCCACAGCCACTTTGAGGTCCATGGATAATTTTCAGGGGGTCCATGAACTTGGATGAGAAAAAAATAATAATTTTATTTTCACTAACATCTAATTGAAATTCAGCTTTTCATTCAATAAGGTATGCAGGCAACAAAGTAATTTATGGCCTTTAGACTCCAAAAATGTTTGTTAAGTTCAATAAATCTCACTATCTAAAACTATTATAACCTAAAAAAGGGTATTGTCTTGTTATTGATTGAATGGATTAATAAATAAGCAAACGTATTGCTGTGTTTTGCCTTAAATTGTTTTTATTTTAATTGTATTGTCTTTTTATTTCTGTTTGCTGCCCAGAATTCCTTCTGGTAGATGGGCGGCCATATAGGTTTGTTTAATAAATAAATATATTACTGTATTATATTTTAAAAATATTTTTATAATTTTATTTGAGCATAATTGGATTCCTTTGTAATGCAGTCTATATCTATGTGTTTTATTTTATGCATTTAAATACATTTTTCTGAGAAGAGATCTGTACATTTCACCAGACTCTCAAAGGGATCCATGGAACGAAAATGTTATGAACCCCTGATATACAGATACACAGCCTACCCAAGCAAGATTCTCTGCTGGGGTGCTGAAGTGGCAAAGAGATAATATGAAAGAAACAAAAGTTATGATTATTCTTCAAAGCTTTTAATACTGCCAAAGCAATGTTAACACTATGACACTGAAAATATGCAAGAAGAGAAGGGTAGAAAGAGAGTTTTGTAAATGTAAGATTAAAATCTGTTGAATACTAAGAGATGGGTCAAATATGCTTAATTTGTAGTTTAACATGTCAATTTTGGTGAGGTTTCAGAATAGTTCCTTATAAAGGTATAGTGGGTACTTAGGTAAAGGTTTTCCCCCGCACAGTCGTGTCTGACTCTAGGGGCCGGTGCTCATCTCTGTTTCTTAGCCGAAGAGCCAGCGCTGTCCAAAGACGCTTCCACGGTCATGTGGCCGCATGACGCGCGCATTGAATTGCTAGGTTGGCAAGAGCTGGGGCGAGTGCGGGAGCTCACTCCGTCATGCGGCTCTCCGGTCTCAAACCGCTGACCTTCCGATCGACAAGCCTGGCATCTTAACCACTGAGAAATCCCGCCCCTTATAGTGGGTACTTACTATACCTTTATAATTCCTGAGCTCCAGTCCTCTCTTTCCTTGATTGTGTTTGAATCCACATTTTCTACTTGTTTTTTTCTTTTCCCTTTTCTAAGATAAACCTCTAAAAACAACCAGAAAGGGTAATGTAGCATTGCATTCCTTTTTTTTTCTCTTCCAATGTTTGGAATATATGGATGATTATTTGTCCTTTCACATTCTTAATATAAAACAAGTAAGCAAAATTTCAAACCACTTTCAAAATGGTCTGGGCATGTTTGGGTTGTGGAGAGAAGAGGAAAGTGTTACTCATCATGAGACAGTTCTACTATGCTGCTTCTGGAAGCTACTTTCAGCTTTCCCCAGACACTGGTTAAAAGGTTGCAAAATCCGACAAGATTGTTGCAGCACATTAAAACCCAAAGCGTGTTCTGTAAGCAACAACAGTTCATTGTTGAACGGTGCCACCTGCAACTCTCTGAAAGGCTGTAGTTGATTCTTAGCCTTGTAATGACAGCTTTAAGGAATAATGGTACTGTCTCTATTATCCTTGTACTGAAATAATCAATAATCAGTCCAGTCCCTTAGGATGATATTGATATAACCAGCTTGTCAATGAGATGTCAAAGGATAGGAGGAAAAGTTTTCCTTAGGAGTATGTTTAGGGCACTAAGTCTGAGATATGTCTCCACCATCCAGTTGGCTTTTAGCGCTGTCTGGTATACAACTTCTGCTTTGTCTAGTATTTAATAAAAGTCCTAAGTGGAGCAATGTTTAATTACAGACAAACATTACTTTCTGTGGAGATTATGAGAATTAAAAATGTTGGATGTTATGGTTTATATAAAGCCTACAGGTGCTGAATAAGCTTTATAGGTAATATCAAATACTCTGTTTATTGGCAGGCATTTTAATGAAAGGACACACATACATTATTCTTAGCAATGGATTTCCTAATATTGCTATAACACAAATGCTTTATACTAACTTCCTCCCTCTCCAGTGTTGGAGTGTAGTTTCTGTCACTCTTGTGAGTAAGTAGGTTTGGAATGATATAAATTTAATCCAAAACATCAAAAGGCTTAAGTTATGTGTGTATTTCCCCTCTCTTACCCTCCTGAATTTAATCAGCAACTCCCCTCCCCAATAATAATGTGGATGGGAGAGAAAGAGGGGAGGTCTTGAATGCAAAGTTTTTAGTGGGACATGAATGGTTGCAGTTGGCTTTTAATGAAGGAGGTCCAGCTTGGGCTCAAGATGTTGACTATACTGAGCAAAAATCCTAGGCAGTATTAGAAACCAGCTATGGGTGAGTTGTTGTGTATTCCTAAAGTGATGTCTTTACACCCTCTGTGTACTGCTAAATGAACAGTACTTACGGACTCTTCACTTAGAAAAAAGATTTCAAGTCTGCATATAAAACAACCATCCACAGCATTAAATATTAGAACACATTCTTCCTTATGACTCAGTTAAATGCCTTGTAATTGTTTTTACCGAATCTTGCAAAGTTTGGTCTCTCCAGTGCTGTAACTTCAAATTGTGAAAATCAGCATAAAGATATCCCTATACAAATGCAAATAAAGCACTTTTCAGGTGTCCCAGTTTTCTAGGAGAACTTGGTGAAGCTGCTTTAAGCATTTTCCTCCTATGCTTCTGTGGTAAATCTATGTACATGTTAAAGTATGACTTCAGTATAATTTCAGAATGAAACAACTGAAATCTAAAACCAGTGGATACTGAGCCTGATAGTAATAGTAAATACATTTTCTTCCTCTTTCACAGCTTCCATTCAGTCTCCCTTCAAGGCTTGTCCCTATTTAGAAGCAGCATTTGTCATCAGAGGAGCCCCCTCCCCTTTCCACATTTATTTCCATGGTAACCCTTTTAAGGCATTCTGCAGCCTGAAAACTACTTTTGCTTTTTCATCATTCAGGCTGCCATTGTGAAGAGTTCACTGTATATCTACAGCTTCTGAATTAATATAAAAGAATATGCAGCATTATGCATGGACAATTTGTTTTTAAGAAGAGTTGCTTATAAAGGAACTACGGGGCAACCTTCATACAACCTACTGTCAGCACATTGTTTACTAAAGGAGCCACAATCTAAATTGATTAATTAATTGATTAACTTTGGGGTAGGTTTGATCAGAATGGACCTTCTATGGAGTCAACAGGGCAATTTCCTGAATTCACTTCAAGGAAAATCTGGGCAGATGGCTGGTTGGGTTTAAGCTGATAAATTGCTGGTAAGCTCTCATGCTGTGATCTATTGCAAATCTCGTTTTTCTTATTGCACATTTGTTAATGTCTATCTAAGAATCATTTGGAAAGTGGTGTCTTAATTAATGTCAGATTCTTTTGTGTTTAGAAATTTCCTTTTAATGTTAACAAAGGTACAGTCTGCCGTATTTGCTCTCTCCGATCTTGGGTGCATGAAATAACATTTGAGTGCTGTATGCCTTTTGCTGCTTTTCTTTAATGGCATGGATTAACTTTATTATTCTCTTTTTAAAAATGCCACATAGGTTTTGAGACTATTCTTCAAACATGTAATCAGTTTAAGCTTATATTTTTATTAGATGCAAAAATGGTAGACCATGACATTTATTTTTATAAATTGTGTATTACTAATACAGACATACATACACATTCATTACTGCTTATTGAGATGCACTTAATACAATCTTACCAAAACCCAAGCTGATGTATTAGTAACTTTGAAAAAAAATCATGTACCTTTGTTTGAATGTAGAAGCTGACATTGATTCTGTAAATGGTGTTTTATATCCTATTAATTTTTTTTTGGTTTATAAAACTGGAAAAATGTGTGGTTAACTTGAACTATGGCAATGAAAATCTAGTGCTTTTCTAAAATTCAGAAGCACATCATAACTGGGGAATCACCATGACAACATATTTTCCATTTCACCTTTTTTTTACATTTCTGTGCAACCCTTGATGTTCTCACATTCATTTTATACTGAAAAATAATGGAAATGCATCATTTGATTATAGTCTCAACATCATTGAATCTTAAACTATGTTGTTTTCCATATAATCTATCTTCTCAATTTCCTTTTGATAAGTTAATAGCACATTTGTTGGCAAATGCAAAAATTGCATGTATATGTGTGATTTATATAGAGAACAGTTCTTAATTTTTGTGTTTTTAAGAATCAAGGTGTTTCCATTAGATAAATACATCATGTGCAATAACTTTATGAAGAAGGGTTCCTGCCAACTTAAGTGGGGTTGATGAAATGCTATGGTGGTTAGATTTCCTGCCTTCTGCATCCCAATGCCCTGAGGGTATCTCACATCTCTCTGGAATTGATAAAAATCATAGTAATTAAAAAGAAATAAAATGCTGCTGCTTCTCTCTAGCCTTGGGGCATTATCTCTCCTCTGCCTCACCATCCTCCATTTAGCATGGATCTGGCGAATGGGATTAGACAATATTTGAAAAGGTGCTTTTGTGCTTATGTGTATAGTATTGCACATGTAAGTCTTCAGTAACATGCACTTGCTCCTACCGAAATCTTATGTGATACATTAAGCATAACATTCACGCATTACGTGTTTGCTAAAAAAAAGACAGGGCTTGTGAAAATAACACAGTGGTGCCAGGGATAAAGATGTTGCAAGAGCTGCACTCATGACAAGGTGTTAGAAAGCATCAGGCCTGCTGGTATCATACTGGAGTTGATGCAGTGGCTTCAAAGACTATTTAAATTAGGGTTGTCAGAAATATTTTCAGATGTGAAGTGCATTTTGTCAGTGAATATTGTATGTATTTGTGCTGTATGGTTCATTTTTATTAGAAAGATTAAAAGTCCTGCCATTGTACCATTTTACAGGGGTAGTCCTACAGCTTAATGTAAAGCTATTGGGGACAAATTATACAGCTATAAATTATCCAATTGCTATGAAATAACACATGTAATGTAATGTATGTAGAGGTTAATGGGTTTTGTCTAGATGCTGCCCCCATTATTTTTTTCTTTGAAGAATGGCAGTTTTTAGACCTTTGGTAGCCACCAAGCTGCTGGACTTCCCTGCTGGTTTTTAGCAAAACTTAACAACTTTTTATCTCTAGTTTTAAAGGGAAGTGATGCTTCTAAGGAAGTGTTTCTCAACCTTGGCTGGTTTAAGATGTGTGGACCAGAATGCTGGCTGGGGAATTCTGGGAGTTGAAATCCACACATCTTAAACCAGCTGAGGTTGAGAAACACTGTTCTAAGGTCTTAAATGAGGAAGTTTAGTTTTGAAGAGAGGATACACATGCTCCCTGTACGGGATTGCTGAATGGTTAACTTGGTCTCCCCCTCCCCAGCAATCCTGTGTATTTATGTTAACAGGTACATTATGTCATGACTCTCCCACTAGCTTCACCCTCTTTTAAAAGAACCCAACATGATCCATAGAGGCTGTTGCAGTTCTCCAGCCTAAAAAAAAAAAGCCCAATGCCATTATGAAGGTTGTGAATTACAGGTAATATTCTTGCACTATTTGGAGCTGCTCAGACAGAGTCCTAGGCACTGTATATTAGCTAGAGACATCAGATCTAATCCAGACACTGCTTTCCACACAAAATTCCATCTTGACAAAATCTCAGAAACTTGGATCCTGTCCAGGTCAGATTACATAGACAGCACCCATCAACAATTGACAGTACCCATCAACGACATGACCTGTGCAGCATTCCAGCAAGGAGAACATCTATATCTAGGCTGGGTCACAAGAAGTGTTCCAGGAAGAACAGTAGTCCTGCAGTGGCCTTGCAATGTCCCTTGGCCTGACCCACTGGGTCTTTCAGCAGTGGGGTTTCTAACCAGTCTCAGCAATTGACCTGTCCATCCCAAGGCTCTTGTGTTGAACAGTGCCAAACTCCAGGACCCACCACCCCTTGCTCTTCTGGATGGGTGCTTATTTGAAGGCAAATCAGCAGGGAGGTAAGCCTTGGGAAGGGAAGACAGACTGGGAGGCTGGAACTGCATGAGAAGGGCTGGATCTGGCTGCCCTGCCATGAGAGTTTCCCTGCCAGGTAAGGAATGGGAAAACAGCAAGCAAGCAAGCAAAATCTTGGTGCTCAGTGAAGAGGGAAAGAAGGATTCTACCAGCAAAGAGAGCGAAGGGGAAACAAGTGAGAAAACAACTAAAGAAAGGAAGCTGTTTCTGCTCAGCAAGGAGAAAGGACAAAAAGAAAAGTAGGATCTGAGCAGCTCTTAGTTGGATGAGCTTCCTAGATTGCATTACCCTAAATATGATATTGAAAATATATTATACAGTATATCAAACCAGTAATAAAGCCTAATCTTGGAGTTCTAGTTCTTGAAAGAGCTGCTGGCTAAGTGGCTATGGTGAAATGGCCCTGTTTTGCAAGTACTACATTTTTTCACTTAGCAAGTTTATGTTTAATGGCATACTCTTCATTTTCTTCATTTTTGAATGACTAGAGATTTTTGCAAAAGGGTTCATGTTGTAAAAGACTAACAAATTAGTCTTCATGCAGCACTCACCACAATCTGTGATTGAGATCAGATCTACATTAAATTGCTGACTGAATCTCCTTCTGCTACTCTGGGAATGACTTTTCACATTGGTATGATTCCAAAGATTGTGTCTCTGCACTTTGGGATTGGAGAACCAATTTGTTCTGTTGATTCTACTAAATTAATCCACTGATTGCTTTGTAGATTGCTTGGACATTTTTGAGAGCAGCTTTGCTGGATTAATGCCGATATTTGGGTACTTGATCTTGGATGATGTATGGAGTGTTTCTGCAGCACCTTGAATTACTCTTTTCTGTCCTTTCATATTTATTTGGTATTGTGTTAATAATAGTGGCTATAAACTGACTGCTTGAATAAGTAAAAAATGTCTATTTTTTTAACTGAAAAAAGTTACTCTGGTTAAGCTAGGACAGCGGTCGGCAAACTTTTTTATACCAGGGGCCATTTTGACATTTATAACATCACTCGAGGGCCAGGGGGCGGGGTTTGAGGGTGGGAGCCAATTGCGCGGAAGTGGGTGGGGTTTGCAGGCGGGAGCCAATCGCGTGGAAGGGGGCAGGGTTTGCGGGCGGGAGCCAATCACATGGAAGGGGGCGGGGTTTGCGGGCGGGAGCCAAGGGGGTTCACAACACACCAGGCTCAAGATCCCTTCCCTGCCCCCAGCAGAACCAAAGATGTTAAAAAGTGGGTAGGTAAAGCACGCTCGTGTAAGCATCGTCACGTGCGATCCCTACCCTTCCCTGCCCCCATCTCGACCACCCGCCGCCCCTTTCCGTTCCTTGATCTGCTTACTGCCAGCCTCGTCGTCTTCTAGAGTCATCCAGGCTCCAGCCCTCGTTGTAGCGATAAACCAGCAATGTTGTAGCTTTACCTCGCTTTCAAGAGGGCTGGGTGACTCTTGAAGATGCTATTGCAAACTGGCCAGTGGCGAACACGTGCACAGGGAAATCTAATTAGAAATCAGGCCGGGAGAGGAAGGTAGGAGGTGGGAGGGTCGCCCTGTCCCAGGCCCTTTTTCTCCTCGCACAGCGATTCCCCTGGAGGATCTGCGTCCTGAGCTGCCCCACCTGACCCCCCAGTCCAGAGCTCCACACTCCGAAGCAGGAGCGGACGGGAAGAAGCGGCAATTTGCTCCTGGATTTTCCTTCCCCTCCTGGTTCCTTCATGATCAGTTGAGCAGCAGCCACTCAGCAGCAGCAAGCGGGCATCTTCGACAAATCGCTCTGGAAGGGGGCGGGGGAGGTTTGGAAGAAGGAGAAGGGAAAGAGAGGCTCGACTGCTCCAGTCGCTTCTCTTCCGGAGCCGCTCACGCCCCCAGTCCAGGCAAAGTAAAGCTGGTGGAGAATCCGCGCCTGCCCCCACCACGCCCGCCACGCCTGCCTGTGGAAGAGCCACACTCAAGGGGCCAAAGAGCCGCATGTGGCTCGTGAGCCACGGTTTGCCGACCACTGAGCTAGGACATGGATGGCTAACTTGGAATATAGGTGCCATTGTTGGCTTAGGTAGATGTTCTTTATGGCACTTCTTAAGAGGGGCAGGAAAGCCATTTATGGCCTGACTACATCTTATTCCTTTATTCCTTTTATGTAACCATTGCTCAGTAAATGAGAGGAAAAAACAATCTCAAGCCCCAGGGGCTAAATATGCAGTAGTGTATGTTCAAGCTGTTCTTTAGGGTTTATTGTGATACACACTTGCTCAGAGGTTTGAGGGTAAGGTATTGCTAGTGTGGGAGATGCTGACATATGCATGATTAAGTAAAGGCTAAAGATCCCCATGAGTTTTTTAGTATTTAGGAGTGTATTATACTATTATTTATTTATTCATTGGATTTAGAAGGCCACCCATTTCCAAAATGACTCGGGGAGGCTTACACAATTAAAAGGGAAGAGAAAAACAATAACAAAAGAGAAAAACATATACGCCCAGATAAAAGAATCACCCAATATCTAAAATTCTGTAAAAAACTGTCACAGGCTCCCTAATGGCCTAACCCCAGGCCTGGGAGCAAAGCTATATTTTAAAAGACTCGCAGAAGCCATGCAGGATGGGACCCATGTTAATTTCTGGGAGAGATACTGTTTGTAGAGGAGGGCACCACAATGGAGAAGACCAAAGACCTATTTCATCTGGTGTATAAAATCCAAGTGACATTTACTATATTTATTGTTTTTTTTTTCATCCGTTCAATTGCGTCTGATTCTCAGAGACTATCTGGACAAGTCCCTGCAGTTTAATTGGCAAGGTTTTTCGGAAGTGGTTTGCCATTGCCTCCTTCCTAGGGCTGAGAGAGAGTGACAGGTCCAAGGTCACCCAGCTGGCTTCGTGCCTAAGGCAGGACTAGAACTCATGGTCTCCCGGTTTCTAGCCTGGTGTCTTAACCACTACACCAAACTGGCTCTCGTGTTTATTGTAAGGGGGAGCAAAGCATAATTTCCTTGCCAAATGTTTGATTTGCGGTTACATTCTCTTGTATTCATGCAGCATAAAGCCACAGGTAGCAGATACAGTTTTGTGCCAGCTAGCATGCATTTTAGATAGAAAGTTAATTGGAGTGGAAATGTGGATTTAAAATAATGCTGGAGCACACAAGCAGATATAAAGCTTCATTCTGAGAAGAGTCAAGAAAGAGCCAAGAAAGAATGTTGTGGAATTTGTTTTATGAACTGGTTGTAATGATAGTGATGCTAAAGTGTAAACCTCACATTTGAAGTGGATTTATAGTACTTTTGAAATTATTGCTGAATAGTTCAGTTGTTTAAACTCTGGTGAAAAAAATAACAGCTTGGAAATGTTACAGCCAAACAACCATTTTCTTGAAATGAGTGTGCCTTTCAAGAAGAAGGACTTATCTGTGCCTATTCATTCATGACTTTTGGGGGTTGAGTTTATTTAGAAGGACTGTATAGAATTCTGCTTCTCACTCTCCCCACCCCATAACCTACCTACCTTCCTTCCTTCCTTCCTTCCTTCCTTCCTTCCGTCCGTCAAAAAAACTGTCTAGAGTCACTTGCCTTTATCTAGTTTCTCCAGCACCATTCCTTTTCCTTTTTATGTTTCCAGAATATGCATATCAGTCTCTGACAGGCACTTTTTGGAAAGACTTTGCAAAAAGAGGCAGCTATTTTGCCTCTGGCATATTAATTTCTGTAAAATCATTAGGTACCCAGTAGTTGCAAATGTTAAAATTTTATAAGGAATGCCCAAGAAGAATTTCAGTAGAGAATAGCTCTTGGTGACTTTTGAGATGCTTTTAAAATTGTATGCTTAACTGCATTATATAGCATTGAAACTGAGAGTCTTCCAATGTAAAAATTACTTGTTTGCCTTGGAAACCTGCCCGTGTTAGTTCAGTGCTTCTTTGGCGCAAATATTATTCTGGGTAGTTACCTTATGCTGAGAGAGTATATGTGTGTTTGCTCACCTCATTCTGTTTTTGTTTCACTGGATCAAGTCAAACTATTGTTCTTATTCATTTTATCATTAATTTTAAAACAGTTGCTGAAAGGCAGCATAAATGTTTAGTAATTGACATTTCATAGCATGAATTTGGCATGGGACTGGGTTATGTGAGGGACCACCTCTTTCCAATCACATCTACCCATACCATCAGTTCTGGCAGGAGACACATGCTCTGTGTCCCATTGGCTAGTGAGTGTCGCCTGGTGGAGTCCAGGAAGAGAGATTTTTCTGTTGGGGCACCCGCCCTTCGGAACATCATCCCCCTGGAGATCAGATGGGCCCTGCCCCTGCTGGCTTTTCATAAGGCCCTGAAATAACATCATTTTGCCATTGGGCATGGGACCTAGGAGTATGGTAGACCTGTGCAGTGGCTGTACAAGTAGTCCTCGACTTACGACGGCAATTGCGACCGGAATTTCCGTTGCTAAGTGATGCAGTTGTAAAGCATGACTGCATCGCTTAGCGACAGCAATCCCTGCAGTCCTGGTTGCCATCATTAACTGAATCCACGGTCATCAGGCGAGGCAACTTCCTGCCGGGTTCTCACAATCAAAGTCAGTGGGGAAGCCAGCAGGAAGTTGTAAGTCCTAGGCTGGCAGGCAGGTAAGTGGCTGCTGCTGGGTGGGGGAGGGAGTGAGGGGGTGTGCGAGAGGCGCAGCATGTGTTGAGGAGGGTATGTGAGGGTGTGAGAGAGTGCGCAAGAGGCGCAGCTCAAAGAGGGTTTCGAGGGTGTGTGCAAGAGGCGCAGCAAGGGTCGGGGGTGCACGAGGGTGCAAGGGTATGTGTGAGAGTAAGTGAGGGTCGGGGAGGGTGCGAGGGGGTGCACAAGTGGTATGGTGGGGGTCAGGGAGGGTGTGCAGGGATGCGCAAGAGGCATGGGTTGGGGAGGGTGCATGAGGGGGGGAGGGAGGCGTGGTGAGGATTGGGGAGGGTGTTCAAATCCAACTATAGCCAAGAAATCATGCTGGGCTCCTTTGGCCCATGGCTGCTTCTCAGCTCAACCTACCCCATAGGGTCTTGGTGGGGGGAAAATTGGAGGAGGGAGTGCTGTGTATTGGACCTTATGCTCCTGGAAAAATAATCATAATCAATGCCTGTAGCTTGAATCATGTCAACTGGATTTCTATTTTCTCGGTGGAAACGTTTCGCTCCTTATCCAAGGAGCTTCTTCAGTCTGAGCAAAGTTAGTAAGGGAATGTATTGTCGAAGGCTTTCATGGCCGGAGTTCAATGGCTGTTGTGGGTGTTCCGGGCTGTGTGGCCGTGTTCTGGAACCACAACTTCCAGAACACGGCCACACAGCCCGGAAGACCCACAACAGCCATTAGTAAAGGAATGTAAGGGAATCCTTAAATATGTTTCTGGGTGGCTGTGTGACCTTACACCTGGGGCTAGGTCATGGTTATTTTGAGATGTTATTTCTAAGTCCCTTTATCATCTAAAGGAGGATCGTTAAGATCACCATGCTGCTGTTGAGCTTGCGAAATGGTCTTAATCTTCCTAGGCACAGAAGACAAAGCAGGGAGGAAAATAGGGGAAAGATTGTGCCTGAGGCCCCCACCTCTATTCAAGGAAGGATTTTCCAAGTTGGCATAAATGGATTCCTTGACCCCTCTCTCAAACCACCTATCTTCTCTGTCTAAAATGTGAACATTAATGTCCTCAAATGAGTGTCCTTTTTCCTTTAGATGAAGATAAACTGATGACTCTGGTCCTGTGGTGTTACTTCTCCTGTGTTGGGCCATCCTCCTGTACAAAGGTGGTTTGGTTTCTCCAATGTAGAGTTCAGAGCACTCCTCACTGCACTGGATTGCATACACTACATTGCTTTTCTTGTGTTTTGGAGTTTGATCTTTGGGGTGTACAAGCCTCTGTCTCAGTCTGTTGGTGGGTTTGAAATATACAGGTATGTGGTGTTTGCCAAATATCCTTTTTATCTTTTCAGACACGCCAGCCATGTAAGGAATGACCAGGTTCTTCCGTTTACTCTGAGTCTCAGCCCTATCTGTCGCTGTTTTAGGTCTGGTAGATTTAGATTTAGTGAAGGCCCAATTTGGATATCCACAGGCCTTCAGAGCTGTTCTCAGGTGCTGATTTTCATTCTTTTTGGAATCCATGGAAGTAGGGATGGTTTCTGCTCTGTGTGACAATGTCCTGATGACTCCTAGTTTGTGCTGCAGTGGATGGTGGGAGTCAAACATCAGATATTGATCTGTGTGTGTGGGTTTCCTGTAGATCTTCTGTGCCTAGGAAGATTAAGACCATTTCGCAAGCTCAACAGCAGCATGGTGATCTTAACGATCCTCCTATCCTAACTTTGCTCAGACTGAATTATCCTTATCCTTGGATAAGGAGCGAAACGTTTCCACCGAGAAAATAGAAATCCAGTTGACATGATTCAAGCTACAGACAATTCCACCTGGATGACTGAGAACCTTCATAGACAATCATAATCAATAGATCAGCCTTACCTGTTTATTTGGAAGGTATCAGGAAAACAAGCGAGGAATTTATAGGCAATTGCTAGGTCTTCACCCAGTCTCCGTGTTGCACGTTTACTTCCTTGGAATAGGTCTGAGGATGACCCAAGAGCCTTTTTCAATGGTTCTGGCACCCACATTGCATGTTCAACAGGGATGGCATTAGGACAGCAGGCAGAATTACTCGCTGGTCTGTAATGTTCCTACTAAGCTGCCTGGCGTATTGGTCACAATATGTTTTCATCAAAGCGATTAGCAACATTAGTAGAGCCTTGCACTACTAATTTCATAACACATTTAGAATGCTTAAATAACATCTGCACAAAAATATTTTCTAGAGTGATGGATTGAAATTTTTGATATAGTTGCAACCTCTTTGTTTTTCATTTTGGCAGGAAAGAAGATTTGCCTCTTACTTGCTTTCTGAATTTTTGTAGCTGTCTTTTATTTATGGTAGAGTGTGTGTTTGTGTCTAACTATCCACCTGCCTACCTATCTACCTACCTACCTCTTGCTTACATCTTCTCATTCTTTGTGATGTTAATTCGTTGTTTTCAGAGAGCCATTGCTATGTAAAGGATGTCACTTTGCTACTCAATTTCAGCTTGCTGAGTAATTTGTGCACTTTAACAGAATTCTTGTAGCTCTTGAAGCAGATCATCTCATTTTCAGTCTGGCATGGAATCCTGAACCACAACAGGCTGCTTTAGTGAATAGCACAGAGATGCTTTGCTGAAGTACTTCTGAATCATTTTCAAAGCATGCATTGCCCTAAGAATTAGATTAGGCTTATTAAATGCAAAACTTGACTAATTACTTGGGACGTTATTTATAGTCCCAAATATACAAAAAAACATACAAATTTTATATTTACACATATCCTGAAAGCCATTAAGGAATTTCTTTTATATGAAGGAATGAGTTTAAAGCTGTGTTCTGGGTGGATTTGCCTGCCCACTTTCTTGTTCCCTAATCTTGTTCCCCATATTAGTAATTGGGGCTAGGAGTCTTACATGTAAGGATTAAGGCAGCATTCTTACATCTCCGCTTCACTTGTCCTTAAATACTTGCCATAACCAATTTCATCAAAGCTGTGTTGCTTTAACTTGGGGGGCTGTAAAGATAAGAGCAACCTCATAGTCAAAGCAATACCACTACAATAGATTGCACGCTGGTCAGTTCATCTGCAGAGGAGGACACAAAAGCTAAGACTCAAGGAAAGAGTGTAGAAATTATGCCTGGCTTCAACCACAATGAGTAGGAATTATTGGATCTAAAATACAACACATCTCGCAGATATCAGATAGGAAAGACTGACCCAGATTAATTTGGTAGAAACAAGTGTATATAGCTGTAGCCAACCCTTTGTGTAAAATGGTTTATTTTAACTGAAAAGAAATAAATCTGTTATCTGTTGTGAGATTCTTAAGGCTAATACTTATTTGAAACATGTTATTTGATTATAACACAACAGAATGTGAATCCTAGCTTAATTAGTTTACCACTGGGTAAAATCTGCACATATTTTCTTCTGTTTATTGCCTGAACATGGCCATTTGTATAAAGCTAGTCTTTCCGTTGTTGTCTGTAGCTTGAATCATGTCAACTGGATTTCTATTTTCTCAGTGGAAACGTTTCGCTCCTTATCCAAGAAGCTTCTACAGTCTGAGTAAAGTTTATAAGGGAATCCTTAAATATGTTTCTATGGTGGCTGTGTGACCTTACACCTGGGGCTAGGTCATGGTTATTTGAGATGTTTCTAAGCCCCTTTATTATCCAAAGGAGGATCGTTAAGATTACCTTGCTGTTGTTGAGATTGTGAAATGTTCTTAATCTTCCTAGGCACAGAAGACAAAGCAGGAAGGAAGATAGGGGAAAGGTTGTGCCTGAGGCCCCCACCTCTATTCAAAGAAGGATTTTCCAAGTTGGCATAAATGGATTCCTTGACCCCTCTTTCAAACCACTTATCTTCCCTGTCTAAAATGTGAACATTAATGTCCTCAAATAAGTGTCCTTTTTCCTTTAGATGAAGGTAAACTGCTGACTCTGGTCCTGTGGTGTTGCTCCTCCTGTGTTGGGCCATCCTCAGTTGACATGATTCAAGCTACAGACAATTCCACCTGGATGACTGAGAACCTTCATAGACATATTGCCATACATTCCGTTGTTGTGAATGTTCCGATTTATTGAATTTGTAGCAAGGTCTCGTGCTGTTTGGTCTTATGCTCCTCCTCCTCCATTTCATGGCCTGGTGCCTCTCCGTTACAATCTCCCTCTGCACAGAATCACCTGGATACAGGCAGGTGTTTGTTAAGATGTTGTTCATCCATCAGATTGTGGGAACTCTAATTTAAATAGCATATTTAATACTGTGATGATTTTTAACTGATTTTTTAATGCCACATTTTTGTCAAGATATACATGTTTAGCTAATCATTTCCTTTTGTTACTGAAGGCTACAAAGCTACAATTCTTTGCGAACTTACATTGGCATAATATCCATTGCATGCAATACGTTTAAATGCAAAGGATTGCTCTGTACAGTATCTAAACTGATTTATTTATGTATTATTTAAATTTAGAAGACTGCCCAACACATAGCAACTCTGGGAGGCACACAAATTAAAAACAGAACTCAAATACATTACATTAGTAAAGAAAATAAGTAAACAAAAATTGCTATAATAAGGGAAGAACAAAGATACCACAAGTATTCTAAATATCTCATGCCGATGCAGTTACACCCCTGCCTAACCCATAGCCTGGGGAAAAAGCAAGCCTTCAGGGCTGTTCAAACCTCTGGGGGGATTTAGTATTTTTAATTTCAGTTGCCTTCTAAATATCATGATGAATATACTGTACTTTACAGTACTGACATTGGATTAACTGCGATTTTGATGAATTTTACTTTGGTTTGATAATCATATCATTCTGGAGCCTCTATACAAAAGCTATGCTAAATTAGCTTTGGAACTGAACTGAACCCAGTTTTGGCAGGAAAAGTCATGGTTACAGTTTTTGGGACACAGATGTCAGCCTCACTACATAGACCAAACTAGGAATTCAATTCCACAGGAAGACTAGAACTACATTTATTGAGAATGTCTATAATAACAGAATCTTACAAGTCCGATTGTGCCAAATCTCTTCCTCTCCCCATTATACTTCAGTGAATGAAGGAGGTGATTGCCTAAATAACTTCTGAAAATTATCTCATTTCTCAGGGCTTACAAATGTTCCAGCCCACTTTGCCTAGGTAACTGTCCTTGTATATTTCCATCAAGGTAATCTCCCATACTCTCTACAACAGGTGGTGTTACTGACATGGATTTCCTTGAACCTGACACCTCTGTCAGCTCAGAGTGTGACATAGTGATACCCAAGAAGGAAAATTTGTTCGCAATGTGACAGTGCTAGGCCTCACACCACACAATCAGTCCAAGAGGCAATTGTGAAGTGGGCTCATTGTTTTAGCCATCTACCATACAGTCCAGACTCGGTGCTGTGCAACTTCCACCTTTCCCCAAAATTGAAGGAGTACCTTTGTGGGTATTGTTTGACTCAAATGAAGAAAGGACTGGAAAGGTGGAAAGGACTGCCAAAACCTGGTTGAAGAGACAAAATGTGGAGTCCTTTCGTGATGGCTTTAAGAAGCTTGTCCATCATTGGCAGAAGTGTGTAGCAGGTGGTAGTGATTATATGGAGAGTTCCTTGCCTTTTTTGAAGATAGGGACCATTTGCTCTCCAGTCCCCTACAGTTCACTAAGGTTACAGTAATTAGGCATTTTGCAATCATCTGTTAGTTCCTTCAGTACCCTAGGATGTACTTCATCTGGCCCTGAGACCGATTCATTTAAATGTTCTTTTACTGCTCCTTGTCTATCCTGAGTTGCAACATCCTCCTTCCATTAATGATAATACAGTGGCCAGCTAAAGCTTTATTTCACTTCTGAGAGAAGACAGATAATAAATTTCAGTTAGGATATTCTACCTTTTGTCATCACCCATTATCAGTTCATGTCTTTCTCCTTGCAACCAATTTACAGCCACCTTGCCCTTTCTTTTGTTTCTGAAAAAGACTTTTTGTTGTTTGGGGCATTTGTTAGCTCAGCTTGCCCTTTCCTTTCTTACACAATCCCTACAGTTTCTGGCAATGGTCTTGTAGCCTTCTTTGATTCTTCTATCCCATCCTTCTATTTCATATACTATACATGTCTCTTTTTCTTTTCAGCGTTTTAGAAAACTCTGTGTATCTCTTTAGATGTCTCCAATTTTTTCTTCTAGTAAGAATTGTTTGCAATGACACCTTTAGTATATCTTTTTTCAGGATTTCTCATCCTTCCTGGACACTTTTCACCTTCAGGATTTCAAGCCATTGGATGTGACCTACTTTCAATCTGACCATCCAATCCTCTTTTCTGAAATTCAGTATACAGCTTAATAATAATAATAATAATAATAATAATAATAATAATAATAATAATAATATGAACAGAATAATAACATGGTCACCTTCTCCCAAGGTTCCAATTACTTTCTTTTCTTCAACTAATTCTTCCACATTGGTGAGGATTAGTATCAGGATTGCAGACCCCCTTGTTCCCTCGTCCATCTTCTGACCAATGATGTCAGCAAGAGAGGACAGGAATTTGTTGGATCTTGGCAGAGTTAGATTTCCATCAGCTGTCAGAGTAGTTGAAATCTCCCATTATCACTGTCACATGCTTCTTTGGGAGCTTGGTCAACTGGCATAGAAAGGCTTCATCTGTATAATCTTCACACAAAGAGATTATTACAATAGACAAAAACTGGAATTGGAAGTAATTTCTCAGATGGGATGGACATGCACAGACGATACTTTTGCTGGGACTGCCAGTAAGGCAAAGCAGATGTACGCACACATGCAAACAGCCGGGGATAATCTCAGAAGCTTTCTAAAGGGCAGGGCTGCTTGAGGAGAGTTGCTCTGCTAATGCTGACAAGCTTAGTGAAGCACCTTATTTGAATACTTCAGGTAGCATGCAGCATCTATACGCTCACACACATATACCTACATTCTAAGGAATGCTGTGGTAAGCGAGAGAGGTCACTCTGGACTGAACGTGTCAAACTCTTTGGTCCCCTCTGCATTCTACAGATTCAGCAGGACTTTAACAAGAAGCCAAAAAATCTTGCAGAGCATTTTTGGATTTAATTAATTAGAATCTACCAGTTAATGCAGATAATTCACCTGACTATAACAAAGGAAAGATTATACACCGCCCCCTCCTTAAAGACCATCGTCTTTATGTCCCGTGAATAAAAACACATCTAGAGTGTGAACAGTTGTATATGTTGGACTGATGACATGTTGGAACATGGTTACTATGGAAAGTTCCAATAAGGTCATCTTGTAAGCTTCAGTACCAAGCCTAGAATTGCCTTTGTGTTGATATCTTCCAATGACTTTGGTTTCTATTGTTTAAATTTTAATGATGGCATGCTTATTTATATCCTCCTCCATCATTTTATAACATGTTCAACTGGTAGCAACATTCTTTTAAAATAAGATAATATAAATTTTCTCCATAGATAGTGAGATTAAAGAAATGATGCCACTATTAAATATATCTTGACTGATGTGTATGAAAAGATTTCTGGTTTAGTCTAGACTTCCCTAATGGTACACAGCAACAATAATGCTTGGCCCATTTCCTTATCCAACGAATTTTGAAAGCTATATTGATTTTCATAAAGAAAACTGCTTGAGCATGTCTTATTATTAGCTTTTAAATAGCTTTTTTGATTTAAATTTGAAATAACATCATTTTCTTTACTAAGGAAAGTACTCCAATATAGTTTGCTACTATAATTTCATTTATTTATTTCTTTTTTAAAAAAACCCCTGTTCTAGATAAAATTGCTTTCTTTCATTTCAACTGTTAACTGCAGGTGGTTCAACAGGGGTGGGGAACACGTAACCCCTAGATGTTGCTGAACTACTATTCCTAGTATCCCCAGCCAGCATGACCAGTGAAAAAGATGCTGAGAGCTGTACTTTTGCAATTAAAATACAAGAATAATAAGCTATCTAATTTAACAGATGACTACCCTTTATAACAGCTAAAATAACCTGCTAACTGAATAAATGTCAATTGAAAATGTAGGCTTACTTTCCTGGCACAGCTAGGTGGTAGCTCTTAGCTGACTTTGTATGCCACTCAGGGTTGACCCTGGTTAGTACTGGGATAGGAGAGTGCCAGAAAATACAAGGTCCGCAGGGCGGATTGGGAGGTTGAGAAAACATTCTGGAAAAAGACCAGGGCAAGTACTTAACTGTTGCTTAGAAAACCACACAGACATATTCATAAAATTCACAGGAGTTAAGTTCAACTCAATGGAGCCCTTACTTTTTTACTTTGCTGTCTAAATCCTAGCTTGTAATTCGGAATTAGGCTTTGCAATACAAGGAAGGAAACTCTCAGTTCTAGCATTCAAGTAACGTGTGATGTTCAATGTGACAGGGGCAGAAGAGAGTTCATATAAGCTAACCCTGCCCTCTCCTCCTCCTTGCAGCTCTAGAAGTTTTCAAAAAATTATTTATTTAATTTATCCCCACCCATCTCCCCAAATGGGGGACTCTGGGCGGTTTACAGAATAAAATGATGCACAAAGGTTAAGGGCGTCCTCCTAAATGGCCGAATCTGCAGTCCAGCACCAGAGTGGAAGGGGGATCATCTCTGAAACCGAGCAAAGGCAATTTTCAGGGGGTTCTGTCAGGAGAGGCTGTCTCATCCTATTTTATTCTAATCCACCAGTGTGATATTGGACATGAATTTATATACATATGTATGTTCACAGTTTTAATGAACTAATTTTTAAACTGACGTGTTATAAAATATTACAGATAGTCCTCACTTAATAATCATTTGTTTAGTGACAGCTTGGACTTACGACGGTGCTGGAAAAACCAACTTATGACTGGTCCTCACAGTTACAACTATTGCAGTGTCCCCATGGTCATGTGATCATGATTGGGCACTTGGCAACCGGTTCATTCAACCGGTGGTCATGGGATCGTCATTTTCAACCTTCCTGGCTGGCTTCTGGCAAGCAAAATCAATGGGGAACCGTGTGATTCACTTAACGACCACATGGTTCACTTAACAACCGCTGCAAAAAAGGTCATAAAATTGGGTCGGATTCACTTAATGACCACTTCGCTTAGCAACTGAAATTCTGGTCCCAATTGTGGTTGTTAAGTGAGGACTGCCTGTATTCAATGATAGCTTTTTTAAAATCTGTTCAATTGTGTCCAATTCTCAGAGACTGCCTGGACAAGTTCCTGCGGTTTTCTTGGCAAGGTTTTTCAGAAGTGGTTTGACATTGCCTCCTTCCTAGGGCTGACGGAAAGTGACTTGCCCAAGGTCACCCAGCTTGGCAAAATAATAGCTAATTTGGTATAAAATGACAAACTTCATTACACAGTATTTGAAAGCAAGGAATTAAAATTGTTGCCAAACCCCACCCCACCCTTTTTGCCTACAGTCAGCCCTATCCACAAATGTGTTTGGGTTACTTTACAGTACAATTAGCTTCAAACAGTGATATGGTTGATGACTTTGGATTATCAAAGGAGATCTAGAGCCATTACTTGGTCGGAAAACTTCCTTTGCCTATCATATTCTCTAGAAGGGGAACCACTTTAAAAGTGCTGCTTGTTACTTTCAGAATCAACATGATCAACAAATTAGATAAAATGTTGGGAAATGGTGTTATAGAAGAATTACAAGAAGGTACAACGTGGGTATCCAAAATTATACCAAAAGAACATATTGATGAAATCAGTTTTTGTATGAATCTGAAGGCAATAAACAAGGCCATGGTGTGGGATCATCATCCTGTGCAGTACCATCCTATGCAAGGTGCAAGAATTGTTGCTAAATTAGATGCCACCAAAGGTCTTTGGCAAACAGAATTGGCACCAGAATCTCACAATTTATTAACCTTTATAACATACCATGGTTGTTATGGGTTCTGCAAAGTTCCATTTGGACTTCAATTTTCCTAAGGCTTATCAAAAGGCTGTGGACTTTTTCTTGCATGGTCTTCTGGTGTTGTCTGGAATATGGATGGTGTCATCCTCTATGCAGAAAGTGTTGAAAGGCTGTGTGATAGACTGATGCAGTTGAGAGATTTCATAAAAGAGGACTTAAACTAAACAAATGCAAATGCCACTTTGATTTTGAATTTTTATATTACGGCACATTGTCTCAGCTTAAGGAATTAAATATGATCCAAAGAAGGGACAAGTTATTTTAGAAGCACCAAGTCCTGAAAATCTAGATTTGCTGCATTCTTTTCTTGTTACCCAAGGCTATCTTATGAAATGTATTCCTAACTATGCAGGTACATCAGGATATCTGCAGCTGCTGACTAAAAAGGAGTCCCTTGGCACTGGTCTGCAGCAGCTGACTGCATTTTTACAACTTAAAGTTGCATTAACTAAGGAACCTACTCTTTCTTATTATAATCTGAATGTACCAACTTTTGTAGTGAGTGATGCTTCATGCTTGTCCTGGGGGAGTTGGTGCCATCTCTGTGTAGGCTCCAGAAGACAGATCAGAGAAGCCTGTTGAATACTGTATGTCAGCCATTCACTTTCTTCTCTGGAGCAGAATTCCGCCTGGCATCCTAGCAAGATTCTTTCCTCATAAGACTTTGACATGCTGTCCAAACCAACAAATGGCCAGAAATAATTGTTCCCTGTGACTGTTTAATCACGCAGCTGCCAAATTTTCTGTCCATGAAGATCAGGATGAATGAATGGTTTTACCTGAATACAAAGTATGCCACTTGTTAGAATGAGCTCATAAGATGTTTCAAGGAATAGTGTGAACCAAAGAGATTTTGCTTGCTAAGTTTTACTTGCCTAATATGGATTCAGATATGGAATACTTTATCAAGAACTGTGCTGGGAGACTATGAACTTATATGGAACCCATTTATAGAATTTTTGCAAAAAGAATATAAAATAAAACTATTGTAATGGAAAAACATTAGAAGAGATAAAAAAAGACAATATATTAGAATATATGTACTAGAATACAAGAACAAATGAAAGGTTTAAAATAAAATAAGAGTTAAGATATTTATATATTAAAGAAACATTAATAAAAAGAGGAATATAATAGAAATATAGTAAAAATTAAAACTAAAAGTAAGAAGCTATCTTCAAGAAAGAAACAGGAAGTCGTTTTAAATTAATTGTTTCACGTGATGTGTTGTTATAAGGATTTTGTTATATAGGGTTATTTAGTTTTGAATGTATGTTTATTAAGTTTGTTATGTACTTTGTTATTCATTTTCATGTTGTTGATGTCGTTGATGTCTTTGTTTGTTTGTTTGTTTTTTCTTTTAATAATAAAATTACTTTTTTCAAAAATAATAATAATAATAATAATAATAAAAAAAGAACTGTGCTGCTTATGTGCAAACTCAACCTTTCTATGATGATCGGCCACAGTGCCCTCTCCCACTCATTGGACCAACTGGGGATTGAGTTCAGAGTTAGGTGGCCTTATACATGATAGATCGATAGATTGATAGATCGATAGATAGATCGATTGATCGATTGATCGATCGATAGATAGATAGATAGATAGAGTCAGTCCATTGTAGGATTTTTGCTCATTTTGGATATTCTTAGTGGTTACTAATCTTACCTTACACTAAAGATATGGGTCACTTCCAATTTTTTCTGGTTCTGTGACATTAAATTGCACGGTTTATTCTGGTTGTTTTGGTCTGGACTGCCTGTTTATGTGTGTTTAATCATTTCAACTTTGCTGCCCAGTGTCTAATGGAGTGGGCAGCTATAACAAATTTAATGAATTAACTATATCCATAGCTCTCCTTACTTTCCAAAGAATAACAGGAAGATAGAGTGTTTCCATCATTATTTCCACACAAAAAAAAAATCTTGAGGATGCACACTGTGAAGGGAGGAACTAGAAAAAGGGTTTACTTAAATTATATTGTCCTGCTCCACACAGAATTTCAAAGGAAATACCTGCCAGGTTGTTTGGGTCTTTGGTCATTTGAACTAAGCTGCCTAGTCTCTGTTCTGAAATGAAGGTAGATGATGCACCTATTACAGAATAGCATCAGAAATACCAGGACCAAATGAAATATTATACTAATATCACACATAAAGTTAAATGACACAGTTTTAAAACGGGGGATAGTAAATGCTGCTAAAAATCTGACTGGTGATAAAATTCAGCCAACATACAAAAATGTCCATTATGTTATTTTTTTATAGTATTTCTGATTCTTCTTTTGAATTAACCAACCCAATGGTACTGTTTTAATTAGAAATGTCAAGGATCTAAGAATGTTCCAACTCAACTGGAATTCAGTGAGTGGTTGTCCTTTTAAGATGCTGGAAGGTACATTGTGACTGAATGTTTGGGGGGGGGAGTTCTTAATAGTAAGATCACCTTGAAAGTAGAACCTGTTACCCAGCACTTCAAGCAGAGCCTAGACAGCCAACTCTCAAGAATACCTTATTTTGGTTTCCTGGTAGAGTTGAGATTTAGTGGTCTTAATGGTTTTTTCCAAATCTGTCATTCTGTTCCCAGGACTGCATGGCAGCAGCTGCATGATACTAGGAAAATACGCTATTTATTTAAGGAGTTGTTGACCTGTGCTACATGAGTAGTATATTTCTGATTTAAATTACCATAGCTTAGTAACTAACTGTTATACAGTTTATGCTTGAAGTATATTGCTGTTTTAACTGACCTTTGAATTGCTATTTTATGTTGTGTGCCTATTTGTTGTTGTCCATTCTGTCTTCAGTAATTTAAGATTACAAACCCATGGCAGGGACTTTCCTTATTTCCGTACTACACCCGGTATGTTTTAAATGCTGTACCTTTGTAAATAAGTAACAAACAGCAATGTCTATGCAGAGAGAATGTACAAAAGCATGTATAAGAGGAGGTTGATTTTTTTAAATATAATGTTGCATGCTTTTAGTTTTCACTTAAGATGTAGGTGGTGGCTTTTGAAAAGGAAGTGGTTTAAGATAATTAACTGGAACTTCAGTAAATTCTTCCTTATACTTTTTAAAGCAACATTTTAAGCTACTCATGAATAGACAAGTTCAGTTTAATATAACAAAACTTCTTATATACAAGGCATATTCAACTTAGTGCCTTCCCAACATGTTGAGTTATACTCAGTATGTCCAGGGAAGGCTGATTTACATCATTTCATAGTATACAGCAGGGTTTCTCAACCAGGGTTCTGTGGCACCCTAGGGTTCTGCGAGAGGTCACTAGGGGTTCCCTGGGAGATCACGACTTATTTAAAATATAATTTCAAATTCGGGCAACTTCACATTAAAGAGGTAAGTTTCATTCTTTATTTTTAGTTTAAGAACACTGTTAATGCATACAGTATATACAGTATATAAAAGTATTTAGTCAGCCACCAATTGTGCAAGTTCTTCCACTTAAAAAGATGAGAGAGGCCTGTAATTGACATCATAGGTAGACCTCAACTATGAGAGACAAAATGAGAAAACAAATCCAGACAATCACATTGTCTGATTCGGAAAGAATTTATTTGCAAATTATAGTGGAAAATAAGTATTTGGTCAATATCAAAAGTTCATCTCAATACTTTGTTATATATCCTTTGTTGGCAATGACAGAGGTCAAACGTTTTCTGTAAGTCTTCACAAGGTTGGCACACACTGTTGCTGGTATGTTGGCCCATTCCTCCATGCAGATCTCCTCTAGAGCAGTGATGTTTTGGGGCTGTCGCTGGGCAACACGGACTTTCAACTCCCTCCAAAGGTTTTCTATGGGGTTGAGATCTGGAGACTGGCTAGGCCACTCCAGGACCTTGAAATGCTTCTTACGAAGCCACTCCTTCCTTGCCCAGGCGGTATGTTTGGGATCATTGTCATGCTGAAAGACCCAGCCACGTTTCATCTTCAGTGCCCTTGCTGATGGAAGGAGGTTTGCACTCAAAATCTCACGATACATGGCCCCATTCATTCTTTCCTATACACGGAACAGTCGTCCTGGTCCCTTTGCAGAGAAACAGCCCCAAAGCATGATGTTGCCACCCCCATGCTTCACAGTAGGTATGGTGTTCTTTGGATGCAACTCAGCATTCTCTCTCCTCCAAACACGACGAGTTGTGTTTCTACCAAACAGTTCTACTTTGGTTTCATCTGACCATATGACATTCTCCCAATCCTCTTCTGGATCATCCAAATGCTCTCTAGCAAACTTCAGACGGGCCCGGACATGTACTGGCTTAAGCAGGGGGACACGTCTGGCACTGCAGGATCTGAGTCCCTGGCGGCGTAGTGTGTTACTGATGGTAGCCTTTGTTACGTTGGTCCCAGCTCTCTGCAGGTCATTCACTAGGTCCCCCCGTGTGGTTCTGGGATTTTTGCTCACCGTTCTTGTGATCATTTTGACCCCACGGGGTGAGATCTTGCATGGAGCCCCAGATCGAGGGAGATTATCAGTGGTCTTGTATGTCTTCCATTTTCTAATTATTGCTCCCACAGTTGATTTCTTCACACCAAGCTGCTTGCCTATTGCAGATTCAGTCTTCCCAGCCTGGTGCAGGTCTACAATTTTGTTTCTGGTGTCCTTCGACAGCTCTTTGGGTGGAGTTTGGAGTGTGACTGTTTGAGGTTGTGGACAGGTGTCTTTTATACTGATAACAAGTTCAAACAGGTGCCATTACTACAGGTAATGAGTGGAGGACAGAGGAGCCTCTTAAAGAAGAAGTTACAGGTCTGTGAGAGCCAGAAATCTTGCTTGTTTGTAGGTGACCAAATACTTATTTTCCACCATAATTTGCAAATAAATTCTTTCCGAATCAGGCAATGTGATTGTCTGGATTTGTTTTCTCATTTTGTCTCTCATAGTTGAGGTCTACCTATGATGTCAATTACAGGCCTCTCTCATCTTTTTAAGTGGGAGAACTTGCACAATTGGTGGCTGACTAAATACTTTTTTGCCCCACTGTACATTTATAATGGTCTTGGTCATCTTAGGCTTCTCATATTTTTAGAGATCATACTGGGAAAATAAGTACTCTTTGCATAGGCATTTACTTCTGCAGCTTCTAATTAGTAAGCACTGCAACAAAATAGAAAGAACAAACATGCAATATATGAATTATATAATAATTTAAATATTCTACTCTCCTGAGTGTGTCAGTATACTGCATGTAAATCTTATATGGTAGCATGTGGGCAATAGTATGTTGACTTGCAAGGTGGTCTGTAGAATAACAATAATAACTCAAGGTACAATAGTGTGAACACTCTTGGAATAAAACTGGCATTTGGTTGTGCTTGTAGCATACTGATGAAAATATGTCCAAACAGATCAGTACTATTCTTACCATCAGGATGGATTGCTCTACACAGCATAGGTATGGCTAAGGCTGGTACTATCTCTTATTTATGTTATTAAAAAGCATCATATGAAAGCCTCAAGGTGACCCATGATTGGTGGTGGAGGTCAGGATCTATGCATCCATCTGGTGGCAACCATGGTAAATGGAAAATTGTGATTTGGAATGCAAGAGGCATAAATGATAGTGTACATTAATTGACATATGAAATGAAATGAAGAAACATAGCTATGTTGTGTGTGAAGCCAAGAGAAAGGGAAAGTATAATATATATGAATGAAGGTGGATTGATCTTATATAGTGGAGTTTACACAAAACTGATCTTGAAATCAATAAAACATAACCCTGACCTGACCTGGAATCCATATTAAGTGCGTAACTCAGTTCTTAAAATATTAACTAAGCAGCTATGTGAAAAAGCTCTGTTTTGATTGCCTTCTAAAATACCATTAAGTATATGGTATATGGATCTCTGAGGGTAAACTCTTTCACCAGGATGGAGCTTAAATTGAAAGCAATGTGCCCTTCTTCCCTTCTTAGATTTCATGTGGGGTACCCTGCTTTTTTATTGTTTTATATAAATAAATTCCCTTCTCACCCCTATGGGTGGCATGTGTCTTCCTCAACCTCGGGTCCTCTACCAGAGGCCTGGGAGTTTGACGGTTCTGCATAGTATCTTAGCTGTTCCTAGCACTACACCCTTCTGGGCAGAGAGCAATGAGGTTGTTCCTGGGATCTGTTGGAGCCACTCTCCCAGCTTAGGGGTCACAGCCCCGAGTGCTCCTACCACCACTGGGACCACTTTGGCCTTCACTTTCCACATCCTCTCTAGTTCCTCCTTCATACCCTGGTTCTTCTCCAGCTTATCATACTCCTTCCTGATGTTGCTGTCACTTGGCACTGCTACATTATCATCACCGCTCTCTCCTGGCCCTTGTCTACTACCACGATGTCTGGTTGATTGGCCAGTATCTGCCTGTCCATCTGGATCTGGAAGTCCCACCGTTTCTTAGCCCTGTCATTCTCCATGACCTTCTGTGGAATCTCCCATCTGGACTTGGGAGGGTCTAGCCCATACACTGTGCAGATGTTTATATTGTTTATATATTTATATTGATTCTAGTGGGGTAGCCTAAACTTAACATCCCCATTCACGATGAAAACACTGGATGAGTCAGTTTTGCCTGAAGTATGAATTGGTGTCATATGAATTGGTGTCATCTATTGTGTGATGGTAGGAATTCATAAGTTGGTGAAAGTTACATGTTACCTTTCAGTGAATGGTGAAAGGTTGAGCTCCCTAGAACAGAGTGAAAAGAATTGTGTTAAAGAGTCCCTCGGAAGTACAGTATGTGGAATTACAGTGATCAGAAACATGAAAAAAGATGCTTGATGGAATGATGAAGTGACAAAGCCTGTGGCTGAGAGGGAAAATGTATGTAAGAAAATGATTGCTACCAAAAAAATGGAGAATGATAGAAATGCATTGTGTACAGAATGTGTAGAATAGCAAATGTAAAGGAATTTTCTCAGCCTGGGAATGAAAATGAATATCTCTAAAATATTGCAGAATAAGAACAGATGGACATTTTTGTGTTATCAAATAAATGATTAGCATCTTCCCCATTAAACCAAGGCTCAAAAAGAGGAATAATGGCAATAATAAGACCCCACCGTACGGTAGTCAATGATAAATGAGGGCCAAGGTTCACATACCCAGTTCCCAAGGTTCTGTAACCTAACCCATTTTTCCGTTGCAATAAAGCAAACAGTAGGGCTGTGAACCCTCATGTAGCACAAGTCAACAGCTCCTTAAAGAAATAGTGTATTTTCCTAGTATCCTGCAGCTGCTGCCATGCAGTCCTGGGAAAAGACACATTTGGTTTACGGAGTTACTAGCAGGTGATGCATACATGACCATGCATGTGCTGAAATACCTTTTTCCATTCAAAACTGAAATGCTGGACAACTTTAATTTATAGCCCTATCAATTATTATTTTTAGTATCACTCTTAATATCAGCTCACCTGTTGCCAGGTTTTTTCTTGCTTTGATCAAAATTAAAAAAAAAGTAGTTCATTATTTTATTTATTTATTTATTTTATTATTTAAATTTATCTGACCGCCCATCTCCCCCTATCGGGGGACTCTGGGCGGCTTACAATAAAAACTGCAATTAAAATACTGTATAAAATTACAACAAACAATATAATAAATCAGTATTTTATTCTAGGTTGTTCTTCTGCTTTTCATATCAACTGTCACATTAACTCAAGAACAGTGCTGGAAACATGTGGTGAATTGCAACACAGTGAAAGACAATCCCAGTTGGCTAAGAAATATCTGTCAAAACCCCAAGGTTTGTATCTGTGTCCTTCTTTATTAATGTGATTTTTATGTGACTTTTAAAAATACATACACTGAAAGATACAGAGTTACAGTCACCCATCAGGGATTTTATGTAGTTGCATGAGTAAGATAGTATAGATCTCAACCTTTTTGGCACCAGGGACCGGTCGTGGAAGACAATTTTCCCATGGACTGGGGGGTGGGGTTTGCAGACGGGAGCCAATCACGTGGACCAGGGGCAGGGTTTGCAGGCAGGAGCCAATCGCATGGACAGGGGGGCCTGGTATAGATTGACCAAATTAATGCAACTACAGTCCCTTATAATATTATAATTATATAGGGGGGTTAGATTTTGCTGGGGGTTTTTTTGTTGTCCTTTTAGGAAGTTGATTAGTGCCCTTTTCCTACTATTAGCTTTAACTAATATATGAGAAATTAATCCTAATCCATTAAAATCTGTAAATTGTAGGCATTTGCAAATGCATGCCAGCAATACAATCTCTGAATCTCAGGTAATCAGTAAATAAAGTAGAATAAGTGATACGTTAGACATTGAAATCTTGTCCTTATGTACATTTAATTATTTAATTAATTTATATTGGCGTCCAGATAAAAATGACTCTGTGTGGCCTAAAACAAATTTCAAAATGAAGATAAAAACATCTATCTCAAAACAAAACAAATAATAACCAAGGACTAGCATTTCTTTCCATAAAACATCTAAAAAAAGTCTTAGAGTGAGAATCACTTAACTCCTGGCCCAACTCCAGCAGGAACAGCTAGGCCTTCAGTACCTTTCAGAAGGCCAAAAGGATCAGGGCTGTCTGATTTTGGCAGGTAAGCTGAGCCACAGGATAGGCATTACAACAGAGAAGGCATGCTTTCTGGGTCCCACTGGATGGCATTGCTTGATAGAAGGAACCCAGAGCTTTGTCAGATCTGATATGGCAAGCAGAATTTATAGGAGACAGGAGGTCTGCAAATAACCCAGCCCTATCCCTATGCCATGAAGGTGACAACCAGCACCTTGAATTTCACATGGAAGCCTACTAGCAGCAAATGCAGCTTGTAAAGTAGTGGTGTACCCTGGGAATACTAAGACATGCCAATAACTTCCCATGCTGCTGCATTCTGGACCAGTGGCAACTTCTGAGTGGTCTTCAAGGGCAGACCCATATAGAGTACATTACAATAATCCAAACAGGAGGCGAATATATTTATCCTTTCTGGAATCTGTTGTATTGGAGGTTTAATTTTTGCCTTTTGGACATGGTGCTAACAATGAAAAATAGGAGTAACCTATTGTAAATAAATAACACCCTTGAACTCTAGGGAATGCAGACTGGGGAAGTTGGTGCTTGCTGAGAACCTAATAGAAGTTTATTGTACTTGTAATAATACTGGAAAAGATTATTAATCCTGATTATTTGAAGAAGTGATTGAAGGGCTAATTAACCTAAGGAAGTAACTCAACTTACAGTAAAACCTCTATTTAATGGACCTTGACTTCAGATGTAATGGACAAAGTATGCTTATACAGGTGGTCTTTGGTTAACGACCACTCATTCAGCAACTGTTCAAAGTTACAACGGCGCTGAACAAGTGGTACTTGCAACTGGTCCTCGAAGTTCCGGCCATCCCAGCAGCCCCGTGGTCACACGATTGTGACCTGGGCACTTGGCAACCGGCTCGCACTTACAATGGGTTGCAGCGTCCCGCATCATGTGATCACCATTTGCAACCTTCCCTGCCGGCTTCCCACAAGCAAAGTCAGTACATCTTAATGATATCATTTGGGTTCCAATGAAACCTCTGTATCTGACCTAAAGGATCAATCCAGGTCAGCTAGGCCTTGTGACCCCCCAGCCTGAACAGTTTGGTTTTCAGTCCAAGCAGCTTGTCCCATTAGTAAGGGACTTTCATGGGCTGAGGACTTGCTCACTTTCTACACCAGAGCTTTCCAAACTTTTCATGTTGGTGACACACTTTTTAGACATGCATCATTTTGCGACACTCTTACAGCAGGGCATCATTTCGCGACACACTCTTACAGCAGGGCACAAGGCAGGCACTAGGACCTGCGCGGAATCACAGCAGGTTTGGAGGCAGCAGGGCACAAGGCAGGCACTAGGACCTGTGCGGAATCCTGGCAGGGTTCGGAGGCAGCAGCAGCCATGACATACCCAGACACTGCAGCCGACACACTAACGTGTGTCGTTTGGAAAGCTCTGTTCTACACACTGGTGGGAATTCAACTGTTGATACTTCTACAGCAGTGCTTTCCAAAGTGCCGCCGTTGGCGACACACCAACGGCGGCAGCAGCGGCAGGGCGTGCGCGTGCGTGCACGGCGGTGGCGCGGGGGGGCGCACGGTGGTGGTAGTGTGCACAGCGGCGGCAGCAGCAGCGGCCTTGCTAAAACGTGGAAGCACTGATGGTGCGCCGCTGCTGTCGTCGCTGCCGCCGCCGCCATGCACACTGCCACTGCCGTGCGCGCCCCCGCACCGCCGCCTCACGACACACTAAACTGTGTGTCGCGACACACTAAAGTGTCGTGACACACAGTTTGGAAAGCTATGTTCTACAGTTTGGTTCTCATGTTTAGGCTTGAACACCATTACCCAGTAAATGCTTCTTGTTTTTAGCTCTACTGAATTCATAAGTAACCTCTCTTGGATTTGGAACTCTGACCTCAGAGAGACTCTGACTGTAATTTCTATTGACTGATTTTTATAAACGTGCTTGTCAAGACAGATATTGCCATTTTCCACCATACGTATTTGTAAAGACCCTGGTTAACGGATTAACTGAGAAGTAACTTTTTTCTCCTAGGTATCCATTCTTATATTCTTTCTTTGCTTTCTTACTAGTTTTTGTTTTGTTTTGTTTTTACTACTTTGAAATATTTTTTAATTCTAATGTCTTTTGTTCTTGCCTCCCTTCTGTGTAAACATCTTAATAACTTTAAGTTCAGAACAAGTCTGCTGTTTTCTAAATTTAAATTGTAAATTCATTTTTTTAGTTTACTTATGTTACTCTTGAGAAGTGAAATATACTTTGACAACATTACATAAAAACAGGATATGATTTTGTATAATCTCTAACTTCTACAGCAGAACAGCATTCTAAAATTTTGAATGCTTAGCATTTTTCCCACTAAGCAGGTTGAACCTGAATGAAATACAGCAGCAGGTATTGCAGAGACAAATAATTGGCATTTATTCTCCTAAGTCACTTTTTCTGTACCTAGTTGAAGGATCAGTTAAAGTTGCTTTCAGCTGTAAGTAACAATGAAAACACATGACCTTGTTGCTAGGGGTTACTGCTTGGAGGCTTGAAAGAATACTACTTACTTGCAAGCAGGGTGAGAATTTCACATCGTTTGCTGTGTTTTGAAAAAGACCAACACAGTGGGAGTGAAGTGCATATATATGTGCTTCATTGTTCTCTTCTACCTCCAAGAGCAAGCAGCAGTATGGTACATGGCAAGTGCTTTTGTCAGAGTAATGGGTTCAGCACAGCCACAAAAGAGGAAGGACATTTAGCATACTGTACTATAAAGAGATGGAGGAAGGGAAAAGGAGAAACGATGGGCTGGTTTTATTTTGCTTTTTGGGGTTCCAGAAGAATGAATATGAGAGGATTAAAAAAAAAATCTTTGAAAGATTCCACGGCTTTAATGTAATCTTATTCAAAGTGTTGGGTCACCACTTTTTCAAATGTTCAGCCCAGGGGTAACAATAATGCTAGAAGTTTTGCTAATTGCAATGTCTGTGCACACTGTATATCCTGTTTAGCAACCAGGAAGTGGTCACACTCGTTCTGTCAGACTTTGAAAGATGACAACATGAACAGATACTACTTAGCTTAAAACCAATGTGCTTATACATGAAAATAACCTAATGTTACATGGCTTCAGCTGTTGAAAAGGAACAGTCTTTCCAGTTTTTCTAGGAGCACTTGACTTCGTTCTTTATTAGTTTTAAAGATGGAGAAGACTTTACTTTTGATTTTGGATTTTTAGTACCTCCAAAACCTGTTCATCTTCAGCCTGCTGGACAGGAGAAGATTCCTCCAGCACCATCTAGGCCTTTGCCAGCTGATCCAAAGTCTTCAAGAATTCAAGTGCCTGAAGAAGAAACCACGCATGCCTCAACAGATATTAGCAGGCTCATTGAAAAATTTGAAGGGATAAGGTAAGAGTGTTTGATTAATTTTACAGTAGCTGAGACATATAGTCTGAAATGCAGAAAACGGTGTTAGTGATTTTATTATAATAGTGACAGTTATAATACATTTACTAAGCTGGGGCCATTTTAAGCCTGGTGGGGAGATTGAAACCTATCTCATAATCGATGGAGGCTTTTTAAAAATGTTGTGGAACACGTGTTTTTGTATACAAGTGTCTGGCTTATAAGTTTTTTAATGTAATATATAATGGGTTGACATATTGATACATGGCCAGCCAAGAATCCATGATAATAAATATATTGCTATATCCTAAAAAATGTTCCTGTTTGATCATGGATTAGGTTTGCTTGGACTACATGGCTAGACAGTTTGTTTGTTTTTCCTGTAAAGAGCACTCATTTTAAAATCGGCACTCGTCAGAAAGCTGAAAAGTCATGAGTATGTTTATATTATAAATGTCTAGGGAGTGTATTTTTTATAATAGCATAATCTGTGAATGCTGGGTTTTTTTGAGGCTAAAAATACTTACATAGTCTAACAGCCCATATTCATTCTTTGAAGCTAATTCACTGAATGCATTGACTTCCTCAATATAGTTCTCTTAAATTTCTAAAAAGCCAAATTTGTGGCTTTTATTTGTTCCGTTTCTTATAAAAACTGAAATCTGTGAGTTTAAATATATTTGTTTGCACTGGTTCATTATGAATATTCATGGCAGTTTGTATGATTATCCATTCAGATATTCTGAAGAAATTATAGTGCTTCTTTGCTACATTAATTCAAGGAGACAACCAAATATATTTTGATGCTGAAGTAGAAAATTCAGATCCTGCCTCTATGTTAACTTAACCAAACTCACTGAAAATTTGCTTTAGTAATAGACCACTTTACCCAATCCAAAATTAGAGGTGGTCCTGGAAGCTTAAATCTCTGGGACCATAATCTGCGATAGATTAAAGATGAAATCAATTATTACTTCCTCACAGTCAGTTCATACTGAGGTCCTAAAATCTGTCATATGATATCAGTGACCCTGTAACTTTGTTTTCATTTGCAGGCAACCCACACATGTTGGTCAAAGAAATCAGTTTAATTTAGCTTTTGAGATGGAACAAGAACCAGACTCTTCTGAACAGCATTGCCCAGTCGCCTATGATTTGGTAGCTTCCAGCACTTCAACAAATGAAAATAAAGAGCTGGATGAGAGTGAGCCTAACATCTTGTGTAGCCCTGAAATGTCTAATGCAGACCTAATGAAAATCAAAGAACTAAACATAGATGATACCACAAACACTGAAGATTGTACTAATGTGCCCATCAGCAAAGAACCTGTGGCAACGCACAGCCATAAGGACACATCTGTTGAGATGAATAGTAATGGCAAAATCCCTAACAGGGACAGCGGAATAGACAGCCCTTCTTGTAATGTAGCGGGAGAGAATTTTCCAAATGAGGAAGCTACAGAGCAGAAAAAAACAACAGTAACTGAGAATCTAGCTGAAATAGACAGGGACAAAAAACAGGTCATGTTTTCTGTTGGCGAACAGAAGAGAGACTCTGCTCAAGATGAAGACAGTGATATAGATGAGGGAAGTAGTGAAGAGCCAGAAATGGCAGAGGTCTCAAAGCTGGAATGTATAGATATTAACAAGGTAATTTTTTAAACTTCTATGTTGCTGTTACAATACTATGTTGTATGGAACTTTTACTTTCAGCACATTCTTCACAATGCACACAAAAAGATGCATTATGCTGACGGACACAGTGTATGGACTTAATCCAGTAGCTTCTTACTGCTTGGCTAGTTGTAGAGTTTGTCTTTTTTATGCAAAGCATAGTTCTGATACCATGCTATTACCTTTTTCTTTACTAATTCCAACCAGTATTCTTTGCAGGTTCTGTGTATAAGTGGCTTTTAGAAATAATGTGTAAGTATCATTGACCAGCACCCATGTAAGCAAACATACATATAAGTAGACTTATATAATTACAATGCATATTATATAATGCATTCTTCTTTATGTCCTGATAGGTAACAATGATACATTCTAAAAATTAAGAAAAAAAGACCTGCTCAGCAAATTATTGTTGGGTGCTTTCTTCTGTTTTCTCTGCAGTCTAATCTTTCTTTCAAACCTAAATGATGGTGACTTGACTTCCTTTTTATTTTTTCTAAATAGTTCCAACTTCCTCTCAGGTGTTCAGGTTGTTATTTTCTGACTGGTGTTTTAGGTGTTCTAAGGCTGCCCAATAGGGTAAAAACTAAGTTGTTCAGAAATTGGCTGCTAGGAGGGCTTGGTAACTGTTAGAACAGGGCTTTCCAAACTTTTGCTGTTGGCGACACACCAACGGCTGGCCCACAAAAACCCGGAAGCGCCGCTGCTGGTGCGGCACACAAAAACCTGGAAGCGCCGGCGGCGGTGCTTCCGGGTTGCCACCGCGGTGGCAGCGGCTGCCCCTTTGAAAGGGCAGGCTCCAGGGACCCCGAAAATGCCCTCAGTTCCGGCAGGGAGGCAAAAAGCCTCGCTGCACGCTGCCCTGCTTTAAGGCCTTGTGGAAGGCTGACAGGGTCAGGGCCAATCTAATCTCTAGGGCAGCCTTTCTCAACCTTTTGACCCTGGAGGAACCCTTGAAATATTTTTCAGGCCTCAGGGAACCCCTGCACATTCAGGCTCAAACATAGGCCAGAAGTTACAAAATTATAATATTCGTTTCATGTGTAGGCCTGTATATATGCACTAACAGTGTTCTTAAAGAAAAAATTAAGAATGAAACTTACCTCTTTAATGTGAAGTTGCCCGAATTTGAAATAATTTTTTAAATAAATCGGGATCTCCCAGGGAACCCCTAGTGACCTTTCGTGGAACCCTAGGGCTCCACGGAACCCTGGTTGAGAAACCCTGCTCTAGGGCAATGTTTCTCAACCTCAGCAACATTAAGATGTGTGGACTTCAACTCCCAGAATTCCCCCAGCCGGCATCCTGGCTGGAAGAGTTCTGGGAGTTGAAGTCCACACATCTTAATGTTTCTGAGGTTGAGAAATACTGCTCTAGGGAATTATTTTCCAAAGGGCAGGCACCACAACAGGAAAGGCTCTCTTCCTGCCAAATCACATTCTCTAATACAGGGCTTTCCAAAGTTTTCCAGCGGCGACACACCAACCGCCGTTGGTGTGTCGCCACGGGAAAACCCGGAAGTGCCGCCTTTGCGGCAGCGCGCAAAAACCCGGAAGCGCTGCTGCCGCTTTCAGGTTTTTGCGCACCGCCGTTGGTGTGTCGCCGCGGGAAAACCTGGAAGCGCTGACTGTAGCTTGAATCATGTCAACTGGATTTCTATTTTCTTAATGGAAACGTTTCGCTCCTTATCCAAGGGGCTTCTTCAGTCTGAGCAAAGTTGGTAAGGGAATCCTAAATATGTTCCTAGGTAGCTGTGTGACCTTACACCTGGGGCTAGGTCATGGTTATATTGAGATGTAATTTTTAAGTCCTTTTATCATCTAATGGAGGGTCGTTAAAAACACCATGCTGCTGTTGAGCTTCTGAAATGGTCTTAATCTTCCTAGGCACAGAAGACAACACGGGGAGGAAGATGGGGGAGAGTTTGTGCCTGAGGCCCCCACCTCTATTCAAGGAAGGATTTTCCAAGTTGGCATAAATGGATTCCTTGACCCCTCTCTCAAACCACCTATCTTCTCTGTCTAAAATGTGAACATTAATGTCCTCAAATGAGTGTCCTTTTTCTTTTAGATGAAGATAAACTGCTGACTCTGGTCCTGTGGTGTTATTTCTCCTGTGTTGTGCCATCCTCCTGTACATAGGTTGTTTGGTTTCTCCAATGTAGAGTTCAGAGCACTCCTCACTGCACTGGATTGCATAAACTACATTGCTTTTCTTATGTTTTGGAGTTTGATCTTTGGGGTGTACAAGCCTCTGTCTCAGTGTGTTGGTGGGTTTGAAATATACAGGTATGTGGTGTTTGCCAAATATCCGTTTTATCTTTTCAGACACGCCAGCCATGTAGGGAATGACCAGGTTCTTTCGTTTACTCTGAGTCTCAGCCCTATCTGTCGCTGTTTTAGGTCTGGTAGATTTAGATTTGGTGAAGGCCCAATTTGGATATCCACAGGCCTTCAGGGCTGTTCTCAGGTGCTGATTTTCATTCTTTTTGGAATCCATGGAGGTGGGGATGGTTTCTGCTCTGTGTGACAATGTCCTGATGACTCCTAGTTTGTGCTGCAGTGGATGGTGGGAGTCAAACATCAGATATTGATCTGTGTGTGTGGGTTTCCTGTAGATCCCTATTTCTAGCTTGCCACCGGTCCCAATGAGGACTTCACAGTCTAGGAATGCCAGTCTGTTGTCCTTGGTGTCTTCTCTGGTGAAGCTAATGTTGGCATCTATAGTGTTTATATGGTCCGTGAAGGCCTGTACTTCCTGGGCCTTGATTTTGACCCAGGTGTCATCCACATACCTAAACCAGTGGGTGGGCACCGTTCCCTGGAATGTGTTGAGTGCTTTCTTCTCCACTTCTTCCATGTATAAATTGGCCACAATGGGTGACACAGGAGAACCCATGGCACAGCCGTGTTTTTGTCTGTAAAAGTCACCTCTGTATGTGAAATAAGTGGTGTTAAGACACAGGTCCAGAAGATGGCAGATCTGGTTTGGGTTGAGATGGCTTCTCCTTTCCAGGGTTCCAGCCATCTCAACCCAAACCAGATCTGCCATCTTCTGGACCTGTGTCTTAACACCACTTATTTCACATACAGAGGTGACTTTTACAGACAAAAACACGGCTGTGCCATGGGTTCTCCTGTGTCACCCATTGTGGCCAATTTATACATGGAAGAAGTGGAGAAGAAAGCACTCAACACATTCCAGGGAACGGTGCCCACCCACTGGTTTAGGTATGTGGATGACACCTGGGTCAAAATCAAGGCCCAGGAAGTACAGGCCTTCACGGACCATATAAACACTATAGATGCCAACATTAGCTTCACCAGAGAAGACACCAAGGACAACAGACTGGCATTCCTAGACTGTGAAGTCCTCATTGGGACCGGTGGCAAGCTAGAAATAGGGATCTACAGGAAACCCACACACACAGATCAATATCTGATGTTTGACTCCCACCATCCACTGCAGCACAAACTAGGAGTCATCAGGACATTGTCACACAGAGCAGAAACCATCCCCACCTCCATGGATTCCAAAAAGAATGAAAATCAGCACCTGAGAACAGCCCTGAAGGCCTGTGGATATCCAAATTGGGCCTTCACCAAATCTAAATCTACCAGACCTAAAACAGCGACAGATAGGGCTGAGACTCAGAGTAAACGAAAGAACCTGGTCATTCCCTACATGGCTGGCGTGTCTGAAAAGATAAAACGGATATTTGGCAAACACCACATACCTGTATATTTCAAACCCACCAACACACTGAGACAGAGGCTTGTACACCCCAAAGATCAAACTCCAAAACATAAGAAAAGCAATGTAGTTTATGCAATCCAGTGCAGTGAGGAGTGCTCTGAACTCTACATTGGAGAAACCAAACAACCTATGTACAGGAGGATGGCACAACACAGGAGAAATAACACCACAGGACCAGAGTCAGCAGTTTATCTTCATCTAAAAGAAAAAGGACACTCATTTGAGGACATTAATGTTCACGTTTTAGACAGAGAAGATAGGTGGTTTGAGAGAGGGGTCAAGGAATCCATTTATGCCAACTTGGAAAATCCTTCCTTGAATAGAGGTGGGGGCCTCAGGCACAAACTCTCCCCCATCTTCCTCCCCGTGTTGTCTTCTGTGCCTAGGAAGATTAAGACCATTTCAGAAGCTCAACAGCAGCATGGTGTTTTTAACGACCCTCCATTAGATGATAAAAGGACTTAAAAATTACATCTCAATATAACCATGACCTAGCCCCAGGTGTAAGGTCACACAGCTACCTAGGAACATATTTAGGATTCCCTTACCAACTTTGCTCAGACTGAAGAAGCCCCTTGGATAAGGAGCGAAACGTTTCCATTAAGAAAATAGAAATCCAGTTGACATGATTCAAGCTACAGACAATTCCACCTGGATGACTGAGAACCTTCATAGACATACTGGAAGCGCTGATGATGATCAGCGCTTCCGGGTTGTGTGGCGACACACCAGACTGTGTGTGGCGACACACTTTTGTGTCGTGACACACAGTTTGGAAAGCTCTGCTCTAATAGATGGGACCCAGAGCATGCCCTTTCAGCTGGACCTATGGGATGGGTAGATATAATCAGGGAGAGGCAGGCCTTCAAACAACCCAGCCCCATGCATGAAGCATTTGACTGCCTCTTCTCACAGCTGTATTGTTTAGAATCTTCTCTTCTTTGGACAGGATTTTAGGGTTGCAGTGGAAGGAATAAGAAAAAATCAAACACTTCCCTCTAGTACCTTTATTTTGGAAAAATTAACACTTTACCCACATTTTTTTTGTTAAAAAACTTCATTTGTTTGCTTCACGTAAGTTATCCTCTGCTCAAAATCCTCCTGAGCCTAAAGCCACTGAGACAGAACCTATAGAGATATATTTGATTTTATAACTACTAGTTTTATATGGACTAGTTGTAATGTCTAGATGATTAGTTTCTTTGAGAACTAATTTTTTGGCACTGGTCCAAAATTAAAAAAAAAAAGCCTGCTCTCGCTACTATTTGACAACACCTCCAGAGAATCATTCACCATACTCTCTATTCTTCTTAGCTTCAGGTAGAGGCTGGTTTGATGCTGGAATAGGAATGGATTAATTAATCAGTTTCCAGTTCATGTCACTTTTGCAGTCATATATTGATTATGTGCCATCAAGTCATTGTTAACTCTTAGGGACCACATAGATAGATTTTCTCCATGACTATCTGTTCCTATCCTGGTCCTTCAGGTCTTCCAACAGTGCACCCATCACCACTGTAACTGAGTCCATCCACCTTGCTGCTAGTTGTCCCCTTCTCTTTCCTTCCACCTTTCCCAGCATTAGAGCCTTCTCCAGAGAGCTAAGTCTTCACATAATGTGTCCAAATTAGGATAATGTGAGCCTCAAGTGAGAACTCTGGGTTGATTTGTTTGTTGATCCATTTGTTTGTTCTCTTGGATGTCCACGGTATTCTCAGGAGTCCTCTCCAACATTCAGTTGTATAGCTGTAACTTTATTTCATCCTGTTACTGTGAGAATGTGCATGTGTATATGTGTGTGTTTAAATGGAAGCTCCAGACCTCAAAGGATACTTCCAGGGAGGGAAGAGCAAAGAAAAAGCATCAATTTTTGCTTTAGTTTATTAGAAAATATTCCTGAAAAATATTGTCATTATACTTGGTTATATTTCCTGGTGTAGTAAAGGGAGAGAAAATATTCTTAGTAAATGGAGTCAGATATTTGACACAGGTAACACCGCTGTTACGTGAGCTGCATTGGTTGCCAGTGTGCTTCCGGGTGCAATTCAAGGTGCTGGTTGTCACCTTAAAGCCCTTCATGGCTTAGGAATGGGTTACCTAAGGGACCGTCTTCTCTCAGTTGTCTCTACCCGTCCAATTCGATCTGGTAGGCTGGGTATGCTACGGGTCCCGTCGGCCAAGGAATGTCGGTTGGCGGGGACTAGAAGGCGCGCCTTCTCTGCTGTAGCTCCTGCCCTCTGGAATATTCTCCCTTCAGAGATCAGGATGTCCCCGACCCTGTTGGCCTTTCGCAAGGCCATGAAGACCTGGTTATGTGCCTGGGCCTGGGGCCCTGAACGTGGGAATGGTCCCGCTTCTTGGCTATATTAACATCCATACATTGCTTACTGGGCAGTCATGTATATTTATTTTGTATTTTAATTGTTTTAATTGTAATTGCTTTAACTGTTTTATGTTTTTATTGTAAGCTGCCCAGAGTCACTTGTTGAGATGGGTGGCTATAGAAATCGAATGAATGAATGAATGAATGAATGAGTTAATCAAAATGATTTACAGTAGATAGTGAGCTAGAACTCAAACTGTAAGCAACTAGTCAGGAATGAGGAGGTTTTCCCTTTCTCAGGTGAACTTTAAAAGGATGTTTTAAATGGCACTCTCCCCAGCCTGCCTCTCTCCAGATAAAAAGCACATCCCAACCTGGAGAAAGGTTGGAAAATTCAGAAGTAAATAGCCATCAAAAGAAATGCAAAGCTAGATGCAAGTTAGGATTTTTTAGAATTTAGATCAGTGTTTCGGAACCTTGGTAAGCTTAACCTGTGTGGACTTCAACTCCCAGAATGCTGGCTGGGGAATTCTGGGAGTTGAAGTCCACACAGCTTAAATTTGCCAAGATTGAGAAACACTGATTTAGATTATGAACTGATTTAATCTGTTTCTTTGTATCCTTAGTCCTATTTCATTCTACCTTTTTTGTGTTTGTTTCTTGATGTGTATTCTTGCCAGGAATTATAGCTGTGAGTAAAAACCTGCAGGGTCCGTGAGACCTTCCTTTTCCTTTTCTCCCATTATTTTCAATTAGCCCTTAACCTTAATGATCTAATCTACATAATAAACAACTGAATCTTCTGGTATCAGCAGGCTCATTCTGACAGGGAATTTAGCCTACTGTAATTCCAGGTCCCTCGGCCACTTAGAGAAAGTCAAGAGCCAAGGAGGTTTTCCACTTTCCTGCTCCTGCGAAGAGGTGCCGAGAGGGATTTTCTTTTCAAAGAGTGGAAGGTGTTGGCAATTGAAAAGACTCTCCAAGGATTGTGGGAGAAGGGTAAGGACCCCTGCTTGAGGGAGCCAGAGTAGCCAACCCACCACATACCTGTGTGTGCACATACGGTACAAATATGTATTAAGTTACACCTTGCTGATTTAAACCTCCCCACATTGATTTTTTTTATGAGAATACAGTTGCACAGTTCTTACAACTGTTTCAACGCTATTAGTGAAGTAAGGCTGAAATAACTCAAGCTTCAGATATTTTCTCAGCGCATTTTATGAAAGTGGAGATAAGCTAGTCTTTACAAGAGATTTTGAGGAAGGTAGTAATCATTAATGTTTCCCATCATATCATTACTCTGGGAACTCACGCTGACCACATCATTGCCGCTGTGCATTTATTAGAGTGTGAGTGTGTGCCAAAATGGAGAGATCTTCGTTTTTCTTCAGTGAAAACTGGGGAAACCCCTCCCTTCCTCCCTTCCTTGATCAGGAGCACTGCTTAAATCTCTTGTGATGAAACATTGCTTGCTTGCTTTTGGTTAATCAATCAGTAATAGGCCAATGGGACTGCATTTGGTTCAGGGAGAGAAATTCCACACTGAAATTAGTAATGAATTGGAGGAATTGATGTACTTGGAATTCGCTAACAGTGAACATAATATATACATTACATGGTTCCATATCTGTTATAAGGATTTCCTCTGTGCTTATTTGATTTTGGAATAACAGTGAAATGTGTTCCTTTAATAATCATATGCATAATTATTGCATATAATTGTATACCAGCTAATTGTATACTTGATCAATGCAACAGAAAATAAGATTTTTTTTCACAGGGGAACACTTCAACAATTGGAAGAAAACAGTACAAAAAGATTCTTGATTTCCCTTGTACTTGGAATATTTATTTAAAATGGATTTTGCATTTTTCATATTGTTGCAGTATTCAGAGCCACAAAAGCTGTTTAATATTGCAAATGAACTTCTTCATACAGAAGAAGCTTATGTTAAAAGGCTTCATCTTCTTGATCAGGTAAATTTATTTCAACCAAATTTTGCTCTTTTGAGATGTATTATTCCTCTGTATTTCCACTTATTCCAAATGTCAGACACATTCAACTATTTTTGTGAACAATTTGCCTGGCCATTTTCCACTAGGGCAACCAAATCTGAGCTGCAGAAACCAAGATGACCACTAGGTGGCAGCAAAGAGTTAAGGGTTGTTATGTCTGTGCTTGCTATCTAGTGGTCACCTGGATTTTTGCAGCCCAGATCCAGTAGTGTTGGTTTCTAGTTAAGACTAAACACACCTGTCTGGTAACCTACCATTGTGTGCATGGATCACATCCCAAAGGTACCCTGCCTTCTGGCAGCCTATTGCTGTGTGCAATACCCCACCTTAGATATGTGCACCTTAATTTCCAAATGCTTTCTTGTCACTGGGTAGACTGCTGCAACCCATAGGAATGGAATGAATGAGGTTATACAAACTGAACCAACTGAATGTTTGTTTCTGTTCTGCCTCTATATGATTCAAGGTTTCAGCTTCAGTAGAACTGCTACTAGAACCACAATCACTTGTCCTGTTCTGATCAAATGTTTATTCTCTCTAATTCCATTGAGAGGATGCCTTATCAACCATAATACTCTCCATCTAATTTTCCCTATTATCTCACCGTACTGCCCTTTTACCATAATGAAAGAGATTATTCAGTTCAATTCCATTCAATTCAGAGAGTATGGTGATGGTAGGAATAGGGAGGACTTACCAGATAAAGTAGGCATCATACATTATTTCTACATGAATTACTTAATAATTGTAGAAAGTTAATCGTTCCAGAGTTCCTTCCAGTTTTAATGGTGTATTATAGATAATCTATTGTGAAATATCCCAATGCTATCTCCTATACTGGGTGTTCCATTGCAGCATTGGAATGGATCATTAAGGCGGTACTATAGAATACAATGCAGGAAACAAGTGTTCTGTCCATCAGAATAGTTTCACACATGGGTGCTTCTAATTCAGTCACTGCATTGTTGTAATAGCATGGTATAGTGGTTAACGTGTTAGATTTGGAAAATTTGAATGAATCTGCCCCAAGCATATTTTCAGTGAAAGCTTAGTTACATGTCAATTGCGAATCATATGCTCATGGATATCTGAATCCATCCTCCATCTGATGGGTTTCTTTAGATGAGCCCCCATTTTCAAGTAAATAAAACCTGTCTGCAAAATAGAAAGAGTATATAGTTAAATGTTTATTTGTTTAAGTAGGTTTTGGGTTTAAGTAAGTTTTGGGAAACAATTAACTACCTCTTCAGTTAAATTTCTGTATAATAGCTGACTAAGGTGTCTGTTGTTCTTTAATTCGTTATGTAATATTCAATATAGAAATGGGATATATATATATATATATATCAGCTCCATATAGAAGATAATTTTTCAGTTATCTGCATCTATTTTTTACATGGCAAAAAATTATTTAGAAAAGATATCTGAAAATATCTGCAAATTGTATTTGAATCAGCTTTATAGTTTGAGGTTTCATTTTTGTTAAGCAAAGCTAAGAGGAAACAAATAATTAATTGCCTTACATGCTGAGTGGCCTTGAAGTAAAACAGGTGGGATATACCTGCTTAAAATGAGCCCTCTTAACAAACTAAACATCTCTTAAATATATGATGGAAACATTCCTTAAAAAAAAAAGAGTAATCTTTCAAAATCCAGCTACACTACATTAGTATAAGTCATATACTTTTGGAACTGATTTTGTGGGATTGTTGTGTTCTTTTTTGTGTGTGTGCAGGTTTTTTGTACTAAATTGTATGAATCGGGAATTCCACCTGATGTGGTAACAGGAATATTTTCAAATATTTCTTCCATTTATTGCTTCCATGAACAGTTTCTCCTTCCTGAACTGAAAACAAGGATTACAGATGAGTGGTGGGTAAATGAAAAGTTACAAGCAAATATTTCCATATAAAGAGCTTCCTCATAAGTAAAAATGTTTTTTCCTGTAATACAGTATTTGTATTTTAATAGATTAGTAGAATATATTTACATATAATATATACTGTATATTTAAAGGCTCAACAAATTTCACATTTCTTTATTTGTACTATTAAAATAAAGGAAGGCTTTTCACTAGTCTTGTACCATTCCCCTAACTCTAAAGAGTTATGGGTCAGAACTAGTGCAGAAGCAATGACCTTTCCCACTGTGTTCAGGTTTAGTAACTGTTACATGCTTGTATTCTCACTGTGTTAATTAGACTTGTATTAGTGAAACCTACCTTTACACATTCTAGCATAAGCAGAGCACTGGCCAGGATGTAGAACTGGGTCCATAAAGAGACAATTGTGTGGATTCTAAAGTAGTAATCAGTAGGAAGAATTTATTCATGCACATAATCAGTTTAGTGATGTGTGATATCAGATTGCAAAAATTAAAATGGCTTATGCAGTATAAAACCACATTTACTTTTCTTTTAAACTGTAAATTGGATTGGTCAGTTTGAGATTATGTACATGGATTACTGAAAAATTTATAATTCAGTTATCACAAGGTTTATTTCCAAAGGCTCTTAATACAGCATAGATGTCATGGGATAAGAGGATGTGTCCTGTAAAGGAGCTGTATCTTGTTAGAAGACAGGAGGAAGAAATGGATTTAAATTAGTTTCATAATGAAGAGGTAGAAACGAGGGATATCCCTCAATATTTTAAATTGCTATTTAAGTGGTTCATAAAGGATTTAACTGATGGCTATAATTAAAATGATGTTAAATGCCCAGAATTTTAATTTATTGGGGTGGTTTTCAAATGGTGCATAAATAAATAAATTTTGCTAGTGACATCAGGATTTTCAGAATGATGAAAACTAGACAAACCATAAAGATGCTGAAGCCCTTGAGTCAGAGATCTGCAGTCCCCCCACTATTTAATAGTAATGGACTATTACATTAATAACATTAATTAATATTCGTTTATAACAAAGGGTAATTCAAAATACACTTTTACCAAACTTTGAGTATTTCCATGTGTTCCAGAAATGGACATGCACTTTCACAATACAAATTGTTTTCAATATTGAGCTTAATTTCCTATAATATACTGCAGAAACAAGTAGAATTAGCTTCATGAAAATACAGGTGAATAGATATAAACCATTTGTCCTTGACAGAAATACAGACATTTAGTGATTCTCCTTTTTTCATCTTTTGCATTCTCCAAAACTTTGTCCAGGACTCCTGAGAACAGTGCTGGGGAGTGGAGGGAGAAAACCGAAAGTTGTATTCATTTCTGGCAGTAGGCTCCCACTGGTGGATGAAAACCTTTCCATAAATGGAAGAAGTCCTTCCATTTGCAGACAATGAATTTGAGTCAAACCCAGGATATATGCCTATAATCTTGACTAATCCAAGCTTTATATACTGTATCTACCTCTTTAAATGTGTGCATTTGTTTTTTAGGGATACAAATCCAAGATTAGGAGATATCCTTCAAAAGCTTGCTCCATTTCTGAAAATGTATGGAGAATATGTAAAGAATTTTGACAGAGCAATGGATATGGTAAACACATGGATGCAGAGATCATCTCCTTTTAAAGATGTCATTCAAAACATACAGGTATTTCAGAGTTGTCATTTGGAATGTAAAGATATATTTATTCACTCATTTATTATATACCAACTTATTTTTATACTACCTTTAGTCCTAACTTTTTGTTGTTTATTCGTTCAGCCGTTTCCGACTCTTCGTGACTTCATGGACCAGTCCACGCCAGAGCCCTCTGTCGGCCGTCACCATCCCCAGCTCCCCCACAGTCGAGTCCGTCACCTCCAGAATACCATCCATCCATCTTGCCCTTGGTCGGCCCCTCTTCCTTTTGCCTTCCACTTTCCCTAGCATCAGCTTCTCCAGGGTATCCTGTCTTCTCATTATGTGGCCAAAGTACTTCAGTTTTGCCTTTAATATCATTCCCTCAAGTGAGCAGTCTGGCTTTATTTCCTGGAGTATGGACTGGTTTGATCTTCTTGCAGTCCAAGGCACTCTCAGAATTTTCCTCCAACACCACAGTTCAAAAGCATCTATCTTCCTTTGCTCAGCCTTCCTTATGGTCCAGCTCTCGCAGCCATAGGTTACTACAGGGAATACCATTGCTTTAACTATGCGGACCTTTGTTGTCAGTGTGATGTCTCTGCTCTTAACTATTTTATCAAGATTTGCCATTGCTCTCCTCCCAAGAAGTAGACGTCTTCTGATTTCCTGGCTGCAGTCAGCGTCTGCAGTAATCTTTGCGCCTAGAAATACAAAGTCTGTCACTGCCTCCACTTTTTCTCCCTCTATTTGCCAGTCATCAATCAAGCTCATTGCCATAATCTTGGTTTTTTTGAGGTTTAACTGCAACCCAGCTTTTGCACTTTCTTCTTTCACCTTCGTCATAAGGCTCCTCAACTCCTCCTCGCTTTCAGCCATCAAAGTGGTATCATCCGCATATCTGAGATTGTTAATGTTTCTTCCAGCGATTTTAACTCCAGCCTTGCATTCCTCAAGCCCAGCACGTCGCATGATGTGTTCTGCGTACAGGTTGAATAGGTAGGGTGAGAGTATACAACCCTGCCGTACTCCTTTCCCAATCTTAAACCAGTCCGTTGTTCCGTGCTCTGTTCTTACCGTTGCTACTTGGTCGTTATACAGATTCCTCAGGAGGCAGACAAGATGACTTGGTATCCCCATACCACCAAGAACTTGCCACAATTTGTTATGATCCACACAGTCAAAGGCTTTAGAATAGTCAATAAAACAGAAATAGATGTTTTTCTGAAATTCCCTGGCTTTCTCCATTATCCAGCGGATATTGGCAATTTGGTCTCTAGTTCCTCTGCCTTTTCTAAACCCAGCTTGTACATCTGGCAATTCTCGCTCCATGAATTGCTGGAGTCTACCTTGCAAGTTCTTGAGCATTACCTTACTGGCATGTGAAATAAGTGCCACTGTTCGATAGTTTGAACATTCTTTAGTGCTTCCCTTTTTTGGTATGGGGATATAAGTTGATTTTTTCCAATCTGATGGCCATTCTTGTGTTTTCCAAATTTGCTGGCATATGGCATGCATCACCTTGACAGCATCATCTTGCAAGATTTTAAACAGTTCAGCTGGGATACCGTCGTCTCCTGCTGCCTTGTTATTAGCAATGCTTCTTAAGGCCCATTCAACCTCACTCTTCAGGATGTCTGGCTCTAACTCACTGACCACACCGTCAAAGCTATCTCCAATATTATTATCCTTCCTATACAGATCTTCCGTATATTCTTGCCACCTTTTCTTGATCTCTTCTGCTTCTGTTAGGTCCTTACCATCTTTGTTTTTGATCATACCCATTTTTGCCTGGAATTTACCTCCAATGTTTCTAATTTTCTGGAAGAGGTCTCTTGTCCTTCCTATTCTATTGTCTTCTTCCACTTCCGCACATTGCTTGTTTAAAAATAATTCCTTATCTCTTCTGGCTAACCTCTGGAATTTTGCATTTAATTGGGCATATCTCCCCCTATCACTGTTGCCTTTTGCTTTCCTTCTTTCTTGGGCTACTTCCAGTGTTTCAGCAGACAGCCATCTTGCCTTCTTGGTTTTCTTTTTCTTTGGGACGTTTTTTGTTGCCGCCTCCTGAACAATGTTGCGAACTTCTGTCCATAGTTCTTCTGGGACCCTATCTACTAAATCTAGTCCCTTAAATCTATTCTTCACCTCCACTGCATATTCCTTAGGAATATTAGTGAGCTCATATCTAACTGATCTGTGGGTCTTCCCTATTCTCTTTAGTCTGATTCTAAATTTTGCAATAAGAAGTTCGTGATCTGAACTACAGTCAGCTCCAGGTCTTGTTTTTACCGACTGTATAGATGTCCGCCACCTTTGGCTGCAAAGGATGTAGTCAATCTGATTTCGGTGTCGACCATCTGGTGAAGTCCATGTATAAAGTCGTCTTTTAGGTTGTTGGAAGAGAGTGTTTGTTATGCACAGTGAGTTGTCTTGGCAAAATTCTATCAGCCTATGTCCTGCTTCATTTTGTTCTCCCAGACCATGCTTGCCTGTAATTCCAGGTGTCGTCTGACTACCCACCTTAGCATTCCAGTCTCCTGTAATGAAAATAACATCTCTTTTTGGTGTATTATCTAGTAGGTGCTGCAGATCCTCATAGAACTGATCTACTTCTGCTTCTTCAGCATCTGTGGTTGGGGCGTATATTTGGATCACTGTGATGTTAAATGGCTTACCCTGAATTCGAATTGAGATCATTCTATCATTTTTTGGATTGTATCCAAGCACTGCTTTAGCCACTTTATTATTAATTATGAAGGCTACTCCATTTCTTCTGTGGTCCTCTTGTCCATAGTAGTAGATCTGGTGGTCATCTGATGTGAAGTGGCCCATCCCAGTCCATTTCAGTTCACTGACACCTAAAATGTCTATATTTAATCTTGACATCTCACCAATAACCACATCCAATTTGCCCTGGCTCATAGATCTTATATTCCAGGTTCCTATGGTGTGTTGATCTTTAGAACATCGGATTCATCGTTCACCACCAGCACCGTCGGCCACTAGCCGTCCTTTCGGCTTTGAGCTAGCTGCGTCATCACATCTGGGGCTAGTTGAACGTATCCTCTGTTCCTCCCCAGTAGCATTTTGACCATCTTCCGACCTGGGAGTCCCATCTTCCGATGGTATACTGACATATCTTTGGTTGTACTGATCCATTTAGTTTTCACGGCAAGAATACTGGGGTGGGTTGCCATTACCTTCCCCAGGGATCGTATTTAGTCTGACCTCTCTGCCACGACCTTCCCGTCTTGGGTGTCCCTTCACGGTTTAGCTCATGGTTTCATTGAGGTGCTCAAGCTCCAGCACCACGACAAGGTAACGATCTCCTTTGCTGGAGTTAGTCCTAACTACAGAGTATAAAACAAAATAATAGCACAAAACTATAGGATTAAAACTGATCTAAAGTAAAGAAAGCAGATTTAAAACGTTCATTCTCAAAGAAACATTAAAAGACTGTTGGAACAAAAACATTTAGCTTGTCTAAACTAATTGGGGATGAAATTAAGCTGATTTTGGGAGGGAATTCTGCAACTGTGGTGTCTCAAGTGACCTGGCCTTATGTTACACTTACACCAGCCGGACATCAGAAGATAATGCAGCCTACCGGCTTATGTCTTGAAAGTCTCTATCAGATGGAGTGCAACCAGGGAATAAAATACTTTCCAGTCCAGTTGAAGTAATGGCATTAGATATTTGTGAAGTGTTCCTCATATGCAAAATCTCCTAGAAGGCAGATTTGATCTTGGATATACAGTATGCAGTTGGTATACATAGCCAAAGAGATTTTGTTCAGAAAGCTACTGATGCCCCTATTTTTTTTCATAACTTAACCTTATGCATCCCAAAGTGGTTATGCAAATACTACTTTCAATTAAAACCAAGAGGTGATATATTTATTATTGCTTTTGTTCTCCCTATGCAACATAGCACTTGCTTATAACGTTTTGTGTGTGTTGTCATGTTGTATACCACAAATTTATCAAGATAAACTTTCATTTTCTGGATAAGCACACCCATTACCTTAATCAATGTCTTTCACTTTAATTCTTTTATAGATCTTTAGAGGGTTTGTGTGAGAGAGAGATAAATATAATACTAAGAAATTATTTCAATAAAGAAATAATGAACGGTAGAAAAGGGAGGGAAGGGCTTCGGTCATTTATGATGTTTAAACTGAAATTAGAGTACTAATCAGAGGGTTTTCTCTCTCTCTGACATACTTTCCTACTTTTTCTCTTTATTTCTGGTGTTTTGCCATGTGAGAGCAGTTCTGTATAATGTTTACTTTGTTTTACCTATAATATTTGCCACCATCTTCACATGAATAATCCTGTGTTCAGTAACCCTTTGTATGATTTTTATGGAATGACACAGAAAAAAAAATGTCAAAATCTCATGAGAACTGCTGATGTAGAAACACATGGATCTTGTGAAATTTGCTTTCTTATTAACTTTTTTAAAAAATGAATAGTCAATGGATACTATCAAGTGGTGTTGCAGTTGCCAGTCCAGGGGAATATGAATGAGTGAATGAGTGAGTGTACACACACATACATATATACGTACGTACATAGACATAGATAGATAGAAATTGATTGATTGATTGATTTTATTGGAATATGTTGATCTACCTTGAATATCTCTCATTAAGATTATCTGTATCCTTTTCAGTTCGGTTTCTGACCAGCACATAGTACTGAGGCAGCACTGGTGATGCTTGCTGATGACTTCTGGCAGAGCCAGGATGGGGTAGTGCAATTGTCTTGATTCTCCTTGATCTCTTAGTGTTTCTCAGTGCCATCAATCATATTATCCTTCTGGAGCAAGTAAGGGGATTTGAAGTGGAAAGTGTGGTGTCTGAGTGGTTCTCCTCCTGCTCTGTAGTTGGATCCAATTGGTGTTGGCCGGGGCTGGGTGGGGGGAAGAGATTGAGCCAGAGAGCCCTTTCATGGTTTGGCCACCTCACATTTGGCCTACTGCAATGTGCTCTAAATTAATTCAATTAATTAATTTAATTAATTAATGCTCCCGCACTAGCCCCAGCTCTTGCCAACCTAGCAATTCAAAAGCATGCAAATGCAAGTAGATGAATAGGTACCACTTCAGTGGGTAGGTAACAGCGTTCCGCGTGCGTCATGCCGGCCACATGACCGTGGAAGCGTCTTCGGACAATGCTGGCTCTTCGGCTAACAAACGGACATGAGCACCGGCCCCTAGAGTCAGACACGACTGCACAAATGTGCAGGGGGAACCTTTGCCTTTTAATGTGCTCTAAATTAATTCAAGACTACGCAGAAGCTGTAGTTGATCAAGAATGCAGCAGGACAGGCAGTTATGGGTATGCCACAGTGTGCACATAAAACACCTCTGCTTAGTGAGCTGCTGCACTGGTTACCAGTAGGTTTGTAGATGCAATTCAAACTTCTGATTATCTATAAAGCCCTTCATAGCATAGGGCTTGGTTATCTGAGGGACTGTCTGTCTTCTCTAGTTTCTCCCCATTCTGTATGATCCAGCAGTCATCGTGAACTGGGTCCCATCAATGAAAGAGAATCACCTGATGGGACCAGGAAGCAGCCCTTTTCTGTCATGGCACCTATTCTCTGGAACAAAATTCTCCTAGACAACTGTTTGGCCTTCACCCTGTCCTTATTTAAACAAGCCCTTGAAACCTTCCTGTTTCCCCAGGCCTTGGGCTAGAGCAGGGGTGGGCAATGTCAGGCCCGCGGGCCGTATAAGGCCGGCGGGGCTCCTGCCCGCAAACCCCGCCCCTTCCACGTGATTGGCTTCCGCCCACAAACCCTGCCCCCCAGTGCTTGTGATTGGCTCCCGTCCACAAACTCCAGCCCCCGGTCCGTTGAAATCCCAGAAACTCCACCTCCCACCCACCCCAGTCCCTGTTATAAATATCCAAATGGCCCTTGGCAGAAAAAAGTTTCCCCACCCCTGGGCTAGAGCAAGTGATGACAGGTTTGTTGATTTCTGATTTTTTTTTTCTGGATGTTCCTTTCTGGGTTATTTGTACTTCATTATTTTATATTACTTATTTTTATTTTATTTTATTTTCTATCCCGCCTATATTATTTTTACAAATAACTCAAGGCAGCAAACATACCAAATACTCCTTCCTCCTCCCATTTTCCCCACAACAACCACCCTGTGAGGTGGGTTGGGCTGAGAGGGAGTGACTGGCCCAAGGTCACCCAGCTGGATTTTGTGACTAAGGCGGGACTAGAACTCTCAGTCTCCTGATTTCTAGCCCGTTGCCTTAACCACTAGACCAAACTCTACCCAGAGTCATGGTGGAATTGAACAGCCTATATATTTAATAAATAAATAATCACAAAAAATTCTGCTTATTCAAAGTAGTATCTGTATCTTTCTCATTCATTCATTCATTCAGTTTTGGAGGCTGCCTGACTCTGGGCAGGTCACAACAATAGAATAACATAAAAACAACAAAATACAAAAAATAACTAGATCATTCAGTCATTTAAGTACATGACCATGGCTTTTTTTCCTTTCAGTGAGCTAGAGCAATATATCTTTTTTGCATTTCAGAAACAAGAAATATGTGGGAACCTGACGTTGCAACATCATATGTTAGAACCTGTTCAGAGAATTCCACGCTATGAGCTTCTCCTGAAGGATTATCTTAAAAAACTTCCTGGGGAATCACCAGATAGGAAAGATGCTGAAAGTAAGTGCAGTTTTCCTCCATGTCATTGGAAGCAAGTTGCTGCGCAGTAAAGATAGATTTCAAGGGTGAATGGTGACTATCCATAAAGTACCTTGTATGTACTGAAACTTGAACAATTAAAACTTTCTCTCATTGTTGTTACAATTTGACCACACACAAACACACAGTCCTGATTACTTTGGACTATAAACCCATAAAACCAAGAATTCAGAACCTTTAATTTGTTACATACAGCATGTAGCATATATCTAGAAGTCTGTTTCTGTCACTATATTCCATTGTGCTTATAGGAGTGGAGCTTCTAGTATCAATTAGTTGAGCTGGGTTATTGGCAAATAATATTTCCTGATATTTTAATAGCTGAAGAAGCCAAATGGTCCAGTATCCAATTTAGGTGAAAAAAGGAAAGGTTTCTGCTGGGGTGGAATTATGTATTTCCATGGACACAGAGAAATTGATTTGTGGAGTAAACTGAGATCTGAGATGATGCTTTCAGAGATTGTTAATCTAAGGTTTGGTGAACCAAAAGGTAAAATGACTGGAGAATGAGTTCAAAATAGGTAAAACTATATGAGAGATCAACTAGAATTGGAATATAATCTTACATGAGTCATAGGTTTCTATGTTGAGACTTGAACAGGATTGCTGTATATTAAAAAAAATCAAACAGCACACTTTGCCAGTTACTGTGAGGAAGTGGGGATGAATTCTATCTGTTCAGATGCATTGAATGCCCACATCCTTGGCTGCAGGCCCATGTTATGTTATTGATATGTTATTTGCAGAGATGGCTCCACAAGCCTAGCCAACTTTGCCTTATCTCAAAAAATTAAGCAGGGTCAGACCTGGCTAGTATTTGAATGGGAGATCACCTGGAACATCAGGGCTATAGGCTAGACTAAGAAGTAAAAAAAAAAAACTTCTGGAAGAAGGCAATTGCAAACCACTGGGCGAGATCATCCGTCACCATGGGATGAGGTATCATCAATATGCTGATGATACTCAATTGTACATCTCCATCCCGGGTGAAGTGAGTGATGCTGTGACCACCCTCTCTCGGTTCCTGGGGGCTGTAGGGGTCTGGATGGGGAACAACAGGCTTCAGCTGAACCCTGGTAAGAAGGAGTGGCTGTGGGTTAATGGCTCTTCCGTATCCAGGACATTGTCATCTCTGGTTCTGGATGGGGTTGCATTGCCCCAGACAGGCCTGGTGCATAATCTGGGGGTTCTCCTGGACTCATGGCTCCTGCTCAAAGAGCAGGTGGCAGCTGTGGCTAGGAGGGCCTTTGCGCAGCTTCGTGTTGTGCACCAGTTACGCCACTTCCTGGATCGGGAGGCCCTTCAAACGGTCACTCATGCCCTTGTTATCTCCCATATGGACTACTGAAATGTGCACTACATGGGGCTACCCTTGAAGAATATCCGGAAGCTACAGCTGGTCCAGAATGCAGCCGCACGGGCCATCTTTGGTGCCCCTAGAAGGGCGCATATAACACCTTTACTACGCGAGCTGCATTGGGTGCCAGTTTGCTTCCGGGTCCAATTCAAGGTGTTGGTTATCACCTTTAAAGCCCTACATGGTATGAGGCCAGGTTACCTGAGGGACCACCTCTTCCCCATTACATCAACCCGTCCCACTCGATCTTGCAGAGGGGGCATGTTGCAGACCCCGTTGGTAAGAGAATTCTGGTTGGCGGGGTCCAGGAGGCGGGCCTTCTCTGCAGTAGCTCCCACCCTCTGGAACATTCTACTCCCGGAGGTGAGGTTAGCCCAATCGCTCCTGGCCTTCCGGAGGAATCTGAAGACCTGGCCCTGCCACCTGGCTTGGGGCGGGGAGAGGAGTAGTCATGTTTGGGGATGGCTAGTGCCCTAGAGTGCTCGTCGCATACAAGGACTGAGTTAGATCATCAGCCACTTGGATTTCATTTTTATCTATATTTATCCTTATCTGACTGTATTTTATATATTGTAATTTACATATTGTAATTTATTGTTTTATTGATTATGTTGTTGTAAACTGCCCAGAGTCCCTCTGGTGGGAGGAGATGGGTGGTGACAAATCTAATAAATAAATAAATAAATTTCTATATTGTTGCTAAGAAAACTAGTGGGTATATCTGTAAAATCACCAGGAGTTCAGCTCTATTTAAAGGAGACTTTACCTTTAGCCCTTCTAGCATGTTTGATGTTTGATTTTACAATTTATACTTCCAGAAGCTCAAGGTGGTGTATAGACTCTCTAAATTTTCACCACAGCATGCCTGTGTGGTATGATGGGCTGATTGAGGGTGACTGGTCCAAAGTCACCTAGTGAGGAAATCTATCTGAGGGGGGAACTATACCTGGAGTCCCCTGGTCCTACTCCCAACACCCTATCTGCTATACCACACTGACCCTATATATAATGGACCAGGTTTCCATGATACGATACCACCTATTAAATCCGGGCAATTTCCTTTAGTGGCTGTTGTGGGTCTTCCGGGCTGTGTGGCCGTGTTCTGGAAGTTGTGGTTCCTAACGTTTCGCCAGCATCTGTGGCCAGCATCTTCAGAGGGCAGGAGCACAGATAGAAGCAAAATCTCTGTGCCCAGGTAGAGTGGCAATGTTCTATTTATAGAGCTAAATTATAGGAGATTAGGTGGGGTTTTTTGTTTTGTTGAAATGTTAACGAGTGGCTGATGAGCGTGATTAGCATGTTCATTGTGAGAAGTATTCCCATGTCCTGGTGGTTGGACTGAGTTCGTTGACCTTTTGCAGGCTGTGTTTTTCAGGACTGGTAGCCAGGTTTTGCTAATTTTTAAACTTTCTTCTTTTTTATTGTAACTGTGCTGGTGTTTGTGAATTTCAATGGCTTCTCTGTATAATCTGGTGTAGTGGCTTTTGGTGTTGTCCAGTATTTCTGTGTTTTCAAATAGGATTTTGTGTCTCGTTTGCTTGAGAGCATGTTCAGCTACTGAAGATTTTTCCGGTTGCTGTAGTCTGCAGTGTCTTTCATGTTCTTTTATCCTGGTGTGAATGCTTCGTTTCGTGGTTCCGATGTATACTTGTCCACAGCTGCATGGTATGCGGTATACTCCTGCAGCGGTGCGGGGGTCCCTTTTGTCTTTTGCTGATTTTAGCATTTGTTGTATTTTTCTGGTGGGTCTGAAGACTGTTTGAAAGTTGTGTTTTTCCATCAGTTTTCCCATGCGGTCAGTGACTCCTTTGATGTAGGGCAGGAATACTTTGTTTGTGGGGGGCTGTTTTTCTTCAGTTGGATGTTGTTTTCTTGGTTTGATGGCTCTTTTTATTTCATTCTTGGAATAGCCATTTGCCTGTAGGACCCAATTCAGATGGTTAAGTTCATTGTTGAGAAATTGGGTTTCACAGTTTCGATTAGCACGACCCACCAAGGTTTTGATCATGCCTCTCTTTTGTCGTGGGTGGTGATTGGAATTTTTGTGTAGATACCGGTCTGTATGGGTGGGTTTTCTGTATACTTTGTGTCCTAGTTTGAGGTAGGGATTGCGTATGACCAGCGTATCTAAAAATGGAAGTTTGCCATCAGTTTCTTTTTCCATAGTGAATTGTATATTGGGGTGGATGCCGTTTAGGTGGTCCAGAAATTTCTCCAGTTCTTCTTCAGTATGACTCCAAATTGCGAAGGTGTCATCCACGAACCGGAACCAGACTGTTGGTGTAATGGGTGCCGATTCCAAAGCCTGTTTTTCAAAGTGTTCCATGTAAAAGTTTGCTATGACTGGGCTCAGGGGGCTTCCCATGGCAACGCCATCCATCTGTTCATAGAACTCATTCTCCCATTGAAAGTAACTAGTTGTTAGGCAGTGTTGAAATAAAGCTGTAATGTCTTCTGGGAAGATTTGCTTGATGAGTGCCAGGGTGTCCCTTACTGGCACCTTGGTAAACAGGGAGACCACGTCAAAGCTGACCAGTTTCCAGAACACGGCCACACAGCCCGGAAGACCCACAACAGCCATTGAACTCCGGCCGTGAAAGCCTTCGACAATACAATTTCCTTTAGGTTACTAAAATAACTGAAATAATATCTCCCTTACGGTTTTCTCTCCCTCATAGAAAAGGAGGCCTCCAGTGCCTTCTGCTTGTCAAAGGAAAGATTCATATATGTGCACAGAATGCTAAATCATGATTCAGGGTCACCTCAATCATCTCAACTAAAGTGTCAGGTTGTGCACTCAAACATAAAATTTACCTTTTATTAAATAGAAATAAACTCAGTTAAATAATCCATGGGTCAAAACTGACTTTTTAAGGAACTGACCGTTTTCTCTTTTAGGATGTATGTGCAATAGAGTTCAGTAAGTATGTGTCAATGAAGTGTGCTTTTTTTTTAGTGGCCTAGAGGAGCATGAGTTGGATTTGCATATTGAACAGGCCATATTAATCCCAATTGCCAATTAAGAGACAAATGTATATCATGCACAGTAAACAATTTACTGTGTTTTGAGATTTGAGTATATACAATTTTCTTTTGCTGGATAATGCTGCACATTGTGTTACTGGTCTACTTTTTTATCAGTGAGGCTGACCCTGGAAGACTTACATTCACATTGACCCTAAAAGGCATAGATGTGGTGCAGGGAGAAGTGAGTTCGCTAGATTGCAATTTTGGAGTCAGACTGGGTATCTGACTAGGGAAATAAAAACTGCACTGTTAACCAGTAACAATCTTCAGAATGTATAATTGCTACTTTCTGTATTGCAGAATCGCTGGAGCTCATTTCTACTGCAGCAAACCATTCAAATGCAGCCATCCGAAAGATGGTGAGTAGAAACCATGTAACACAAACGTCATCTGAGCCATTAACTGAGATGCTTGCTTGAAGCTCTGTTTTTTCCCCATTAATGCTTAATAATGCTTTTCACGCTCGTTGGAACTTTGTAATATTTATCAGACTAAAATATAACTAATGTGTTTTTATATTTAATATCTCTGTGTGCTTTGTGGGACTTTTTTTCTCACTGCTCATTATAAATGACTTATGTGGTTACTCTCAGAAATTTCTTTTGCTATCAGGTCTTTTTTCCATATATTCTAATAAGCAGGCTCACCTTTGCCTGGCTCACATCCCAACCATCTTTGCAGGCAGTGGCTGGCCAGCCAGCTCTGCTACGTCCTCTCTGCAGAGCCCTGTCTTTTCCTTCTTCCTGTTCCCCATGGCCTCTCCTCCTCTTCTTCCTTGTCCTCCCCACCATCTCCAAATACTGGCCAGGCTTCTGAGCTTCGCTTCGCTTCGCTGTGTGGTAGCATCCTTGACAGGCTAGGCAACATTCTGAAGGGGAGAGGAAGGAGAAAGAGGAGGAGAAAGGTAGCAATGAGTGAGCTGTAGTGCTGACATTTGGGAGACCGAAGGAGAGAGGCAGCAGGAGGAGGCATATTGGTGGCAACTCTACTTTGCATCTACTCTTGCCTAATCGTAGGAGAGTCATTAGCATTGGCATGATGTTCTAAGCCCCCATGCTATGGCTTATGCCCCATTTTATGAGGACTTAAGATCCCACTGAAGAACAAAAATTACACCGGATATTAAATGTTTGGATGCACGGTTCATTTATTTGAGGGCTCATTTTCATAGTGACAAGTGAAGATACCCCTGTGATTTACTCCCTTTAACTGTACTGATGCTTCTTCAAATGTATGTTCATGATTGAAGATCTTACAAGCTATGAAAAATATAACACCAATCAATTGGAAACTACTATTGATATAACAGATGGATAGATTCCAAATGGTACATATATGAGCAGTCAATTTTTCAGTGAGTACAATATGTCCCCAATATATTTTGACATTAACTGTTTCTTGATCTTGTCCACCAGATTTCTAATCCTTATTGTCACATAGTCCCAATTCCCTGAATACTAAGACCGTTGAAGGATAGCACTGCTGGTTTTAGTTTCCTTTGGATGAAGAGAGCACTGGAGGCTTTCTGTTTTTGGAATATTGTTTTATTTACAAGAATACAGGCAACACAACTTAGAAGGCAGAGAAGCAGATATCAGTCTGAGCCAGATTCCCAGAGAGGAATTATTGCAGCATTATTGCCCTTCCTCCTGCTCTGTTGTTCCAACTAAAAACTGCTCTGGACCCATTTTTATGTTAGGTACTGCTGTCATCCCTGTACCTACCCCAGTGAATTGTCCTAGAAGCATTAACATTCTTTTTTTCTATTTAGGATAAATGTCAGTCACAGATTTCTCCAAGAGTTCAGTTAAACTGGAAACCAGCACATAATTCTGTTGAAGCATAGATGGCTTCTGCTGCCTCTGGTACTGTAATAAACCAACCTAGAAAGGGTAGGGATGCAATCCCTCTAAACAGAGTTATGCAAATTAGAATATAGATTGGATACAGCAGCACGAGGGGCGTGGTGGCTCAGTGGGTAAGACGCCAGGCTTGTTGATCGGAAGATCGCCAGTTTGGAGGTTCAAACCCCTAGTCCTGCGTGACGGAGTGAGCTCCTGCACTTGCCCCAGCTCTTGCCAACCTAGCAATTTGAAAGCATGCAAGTGCAAGTAGATGAATAGGTACCACTTCGGTGGGTAGGTAACAGTGTTCTGCGTGTGTCATGCCAGCCACATGACTGTGGAAGCGTCTTCGGACAATGCTGGCTCTTCGGCTAACAAACGGAGATGAGCACCGGCCCCTAGAGTCGAACACGACTGCACAAATGTGCGGGGGGAACCTTTACCTTTACCTTTACAATATATCCCCAAATAAATTCTGCTGTCCAGCCATATACAAGTTTGGTGAGAATACCCTCATGCATGGTCCAGGGCCTTGGCAAAGGGCCTTGTGAAATTGGAATAGTTTGCCAAGGAAGAAACTCAGGAAGTAGTGAATTCAGGTTGTACTGAAGAGCAAATGGCTGGCTACACTGACCTGGTGTTCAGATTTAGAAGAATAGCATGCATCCTGTAGGCAATATAGAACAGCTTTTTTGCCAATTCAGGTATCTAATGATACTGTATAGAAGTGATTACTGTCAACAGGAAAACCTGCCAAATATTGTGCTCTGGTTTTATCTAAGAAAATTAATCAAATGGCTTAGTTTTCCCAGGTGCTGATGCTCATGGGATTATCACAGAAGTTGAGTCAATTTTGAATTGCACGCTTAGATTAGGTTTTTATAGAAAACCACAACAAGAATATTTTTAAAGATTACCTGCAGGGTTACATTTATCAAAAATAACTCAAAATCAATCCTACAGTATAAGACTGAAATGTTAATACTGAGATGATCTTAAGACTGTTGTACCTTTATATTTATAATTATTAGATACAGATTCTGTCTGTCTATCTGTGTTTTATGCAAGACATTTTGCTTTCTGTTGACAGTATATAGAAGATATAAAAGTATAATGATAGTATAAATTCACTTCTTTAATTTCATATTGCTTCTTATTAAATTTAGCTTGCAGACTTACATTAGTTCTCAACTCTCCCTCAAAATGCTTTGCTATTTAAGAAATAAAAATAGTGTATTAAAACCATTTTCTCAGTTTGAAGGATTCCTAGATTATCATTTCAGTGCCATGTGTTATCTTATTTATTTAATTTATTTGAGGCTTGTTCCTATTGCTTGGTGCATAGGCAGATTTTGGAATTATTCTAAATGTTAGTTGTACAGAAAGCCACTAAAGCAGAATTGTGTTAAGCTGGGGTTCATATATATATATATATATATTTATATTTATATGACCACCCATCTCCCCCAACGGGGGACTCTGGGCAGCTTACAATAAAAATTAAGGTTAAAATACAAGTATAAAATTACAAATTATTAACATGATATAAATAAATATAAAATCCAATCTGGCGAATTGATCTCCAACAATAGGGAGGGCATTATGGTACTAACCACCCCCAGGAGGAGCTATTACCTTTCCCCTCCCACGCTAGGTGGCAGAACCAGGTTTTCAGATCTTTCCAGAAGGCCGGGAGGGAGGAAACCTGCCTCAACTCTGGGGGCAAGATATTCCAAAGGGCAGGTGCCTCTACAGAGAAGGCCCACCTCCTGGACCCCACTAGATGAAATTCCCTTATTGATGGGGTCCATAGCAAGCCCTCTCTGAATGATCGGGTGGGGCGGGTCGATGATATGGGGATAAGACAGTCCCTCAGGTATCCTGGCCCCATGCCATGGAGGGCTTTAAAGGTAATAACCAACACCTTGAATTGGACCCCGAAGCAAACCAGCACCCAATGCAGCTCGCGGAGCAAAGGTGTTATATGTGCTGATCTTGGTGCACCTAAAATTGCCCGCGCAGCTGCATTCTGTACCAGCTGTAGTTTCCGGATATTCCTCAAGGGTAGCCCCATGTAGAGCACATTGCGATAGTCTATGTGGGAGATGACAAGGGCATGAGTGACCGTTCAGAGGGCATCACTCCGAATTTATGTTGCTAAAAGGTAAATAGAAACTGGTTGAGAAGTCAGATTCAAGTTGATAATTATTAATATTGTGCCAAAATGTCACCTGTAGCTGCAAAATGAAGATAAAAATGAAAAAAGAGAGATAGAAAAAGAGAAAGAGAAAGGTATTGAGAACCAAAGAATCCATTAAAAAATCACAAAGGCAGACAGCAGAGATTATTCTTATTCACTGTATAAAGTGGCTGAGACATCTTTTATCTCACTTTATTGAATGTAGAAAATGTCCTGTGTGCCTATATTGCTGCAGGCATTTTACTACTACAGCAGGGCATATAGGCTTAATTCTTTGCAGGGCATGCGGGTTTAATTCCAGACTTCCTAGGTGACTGTGTGACATTAAAAGAATGTTTGTGTGTAAAGAAGCCCCCACTGCTATGAATGTGTCTGAAGTTTTCCTATCATTAGAAAAGCTGCTCTGATTAATTATTTAATACAAGAGTATAAAACTAAGGATGATAATAATAACCCTGGAGTGCCCTTTTTATGAACTTAAAAAGATTCTGCCATTGGATTTTATTATATTCTTTATATTCTAAACTGTTATTTAATATGTATTTTAATATATTTATAATTGTATATTAATGATTATATTTTGTTGTAAACTGCCCAGATTCCCCCTCGGGGGAGTTGGGCGGTGATAAATTTGATTAAATAAATCAATAAATCAATAATTTAATACCTAAATAATTATATTTCTTTATTAAGTGATGGAATTATCTTCTCTGATAGGGCGTTTATAATAAATTAACAAAGACTAGTTGGCAAACTGGTATTTCTTTTGTTCCTGTAGGAAAAGATGCACAAGTTGTTAGAAGTGTATGAACGTCTTGGTGGAGAAGAGGACATTGTTAATCCTGCCAATGAATTGATTAAAGAGGGTCATATTCAAAAACTCTCAGCAAAGAATGGCACAGCACAGGACAGGTATTTATTTCTGGTGAGTCACTTGGTTTCTTTGGAATAGAATCTTTTACTCTGTCCACACAGGCTCCTTTGATTAGGTTAATCAATCCTCGGCATACCTGCCCATACTCAGCAAACTATATCAGTAGCTTTTAAACAGTATTTCTGCCCCTCTTAGATGGCTTTCACTCTTTCATGAGCAGTCCACTTGGTGTTATCAGTATTCAGATAGTATTCCAAACTTCCTAGGAACAGTGGGGAATGTATGTCCCCCAAAAGTACACAATGAAGGGCTTCCGGTGGGAATATGGCAGACTGAACAGCTGTGCCCGCAAGCTCCATGGGCAGAACTGGCATTGTGGCATTTTTTTTCGGGCTCAGGCTGGTTCTCCTGTGGCCCAGAGCTTTTTTCCGGATTAAGGAAAAAGCTTGGAATCGACCCATTTGTCCTCCGAACGACAAGTTGTACCCAGGAGATCGTGGATGGCATGTGTGATTGACGGAGAAGACTTCGCCGGGAGGCTGGGATTTCTCCATTTCCGAGCCACGCTGCAGTCCCTTAAAGGGACAGTAAGTCCTGTCTTCCCATTTCTTAATCACCCAATTTTAATTTTTTAATTTTTATACCCTAAGAGGGGCTTTCTACAGTAAGAAGAAACAGACTCTCTTGGTGCTTATCGTTATTTCTGGAATACTTTTAAAAATCTTTTTAAGTTTTGGCTTGTTTTCCCATTTAAAGATTAAGGAAAACTGAGAACAAATAATTGCTTTCCTATTATTGTTTTCATATTGAATTTGAAGGGTCATATACCATTCTTAGTCTTTTGTTCACTTTTCTTGAGATCTGCTTGTTAGTATATCTTTTTTTTGTTTCAATTTCATGCAGAAACTTTGTATCAACTTCTTAACTTGTTAACTCCTATCTACTGTGAGTTAAATAGCTAGGGGACGCCATAATCTACTGCCTGAAAAAATGAAGATTTTAAAGATATTTTTTGGGGAGTTTCGTTGTGAGTTTAAGCAGTCCTTTAAAGAGACCTTTTCAGAGTTATTCTGCAGAATATACGGGATATTGGGGAAGAGATCATTTCTAAACTCTGTCATCTGGCTGAAGATGGTATAGAGGAAGATGAAGATTTTGGCAAAGAGGGAGATGCCTTTGTGGTCAGTGATTGAAGCTATGCCAAGCGAAGACTACATCTTGGAATTGAAGGGGTTACAGTGACAGTCTGAACTGCAGATTATAAAGAGAGTGGTTTTTCTGGGAAATTGTTATGTCTTTCTGAAGGATTGTTATGGGAAAGAAGAGAATATGTTATGTGGGAGGTTTTTTTTGCCGAGAGGTTTGGGTTTTCAAGGGGGGCAGTTGAGCTGTTTGATTTTTATAAGAAAAATGCCTTTGGTGTAATTGGGAGATATGTAACTGTTTTAGTTTATTTTGAAGTAGGGTAAAAATTTAAGAATGTATAACTGGACTGATAATGAGGTTATGATGATTTTGTTTTCTTTTAATGACTTGGATTAAGATATATTGGAATTGTTTTAAGATCTGTTTGATTTGCAAGATATATTAGATATTTATAAGATATCATAATAATTGTTTGATTTTTAGGTTTAATAGAGTTAAGATTATTGTAGTATTATTAATCATAAAAGCAGACAATTTATATGTATTTATAATTTGATTTTCATTATAGTGGACAGAAATATAGAGAATAGTGATAGGAAGGAAATAACTAAATGGATGTTGTCTTATGGGGGAAAGAAGTTGATTTAGAAATTTATATATATATATATATATATATATATATATATATATATATATATATACATACATTTTCTTTATATAAAGGGAAGGAGCAACTTCATTAGTGATTTGTATATGTGCTAATGGAAAAATTTATAGAAATGATGTGATCTTGGTTTGACATAGAGTAAGAGACTAATTAGAGAAATTGCTGTATATTCTTGCTGTTGAAAGTTGGAAGTCACCTTTGTATGTAATCTTTAAAATTCTTTTTTCTTGTGTTTTAAACTTTTTAGTGTTTTTTGTAGTTTTTTTTATTTTGTTGTGTAGTATATATCTTTGTCTTAAACTTAATAAAATTCTTTTAAAAAAAGTACACAATGAAGTACATCTGTGAAGATGTATACTATATCTATTTAGCACAACCATGTTTTATGATGCAGGGAAAGCTACATTATCTTCAGCATAACTACATAACAAAGACTTTTTTTTGTTATTTGCAGTTTAACAGCATGGTGTTATACTGTGTCCCAAAACTGAGGTTGATAGGCCAGAAATTCAGTGTTCGTGAAAAGATTGATATTGCAGGACTGCAGGTTTGTATCTGATTCTTTTGGTTTTATTTTCTGATATATGTATTTCAAGACTTGTTTAAAATAGAATAATTTAGTTACTGTTTTATTTTTAGCAATGAATTCATTTCTGAACGAATTTCTCCTATTGAGAGTATACATGGATTTGTCTAATAGTGATTAGGATTAAATACTACAAAAATGCCAAATACTGATTTGGTTTTCTAGGTCCAGGAAATTGTCAAGCAAAATGTGGCTCATACTTTTTCAATAACTGGAAAGAAAAGATCCTTGGAACTACAAGCCAGGTACAGATTTTTCCCCCTCCTAAATATAATTATTTATTTTGAACAGGACCTTTCCCATCATAAAATTCTGGTATAATGTTTAAAAATATTAAAAGGAAAATAGTTGACAAGTTTCATTTATATTACGTTTGCTTAGACAATTAACTGTCATAATCTTACGTTCAATCACAGCAAAGAATGATTGCTGTTCACTTCAGCAAAAGTGGAGAATAGGATTGAGCCAGGATTAAATCATCTCACTGAGAATGTGTAGCTCCTGGGGCGACCCCACTACAAGGAGTAAGAAATCCTTTTTGAAGCATCAACTGTCAGGGAAATGGCTTTGCCTTCCATCTTTCATCTCCGTTCATGAGAGAGGAAGAGGAAGAAAGCACTGGGGAACTTGCCTTGCCCACCCCTCACTTTTCCTGCTGGAAAGCCCCAAGAAGATGCTTCAAGGGAGCCCTTTGAAATAGTGGGTCCCCCTTGAGCCTTTTTTGTTCCTCTTGTGCAATTTCAACAAGACAGACAAAGAACCAGTGAAGCAACTAGGTGCTTCCAAATGCTTCTGCCTTGAAGGCATGCCTCCCATGGAGCCAGTTTTGTCTGGCCCGTTGGAAAAGTTGAAGAGTCGAAGAAAGCTGAGGAGGTGACAGTATAGTGTGCACAGAGCACTCTAAGGTGGAGGCTGCCTGAAGAGCTAGCATTATTTCTGAGTAAAAACACAGTGGGACAGAAAGTCTCTGGAATTCATGGTCTTCCAGAACCTTGAGGTAGTACAACCTCTTGTAGTACAAGAGGGGGAAGAAAGTGAGATTTCAGACTAGCTGGCTGGAATGGAATAGATCTAAGATCTACCATTGCTTGGATCAAATTGTATTAGATATTTTTATTGACTGTTAGTGGTATTTATGTTTTTTACTGATTTTAAACTCTTGTTGTGAACCGCCCAGGGTCCCTCCTTGCGGGGGAGATGGGCGGGATATAAATATGACAAATAAATAAATAAATAGCATGGTGTGAAAGGCTGGACAACAGACCCAGAAGTTTTGTTCCCTAGTTTATCCCATTCCAAATATTAAAACAATTCCATATATTAAAATCTTTCTGGTTATCAAAGTATTGAAATTACAAAAAGGAAGGCAAACACCCTTTGTTCTCATTTTATAGGACAGAAGAGGAAAAGAAAGATTGGATTCAGGTAATATCTATTTTATCAAGGTTTTCCCTTTGTTTCCTTTCAAAGTAAATCTTTCTGAGCAAGTTAAGTTTTATATAGACTATTCCTTCCTTACATGCTTAAGGCAGGACTAGAACTTGGGTTTTCCCATTCCTAGTCCAGTGCTTTAACCACTAGGCCAAACTGGCTCTCTACTCTGTGTGTGCATGATGTGAGGTAGATAGATAATATTATATTTAAATATGTAAACTTTGCCAGCATGGGATTCCCCCCCTATGGAGATTTCATTTCCCAGAATTCTCAACCATGGTATACTGGCTGGAATTCTGGGGAGTTGATGTCAAGGCCTGAGAGTCAGGCAAACTCATGAAATGAGAACTATGTGGATTTCTGGAAATATCTTTATTGCTAGTAGGATAATGTAACAGAATCTTGAAAGCCCGACAAAGCAATTATCCCAGTCAACTTTACCTAGTATAATTAAGGCGGAGCTTCTCCCTTTCTCACACTCCCCCCCTCCTCTGAGCTGAGGTGTCCTTTTCGGAATGGTACTTTTTCTTCCTTCACTTTACCAGAGTCTGTTGGGCATTCCATCACAGTTGAAGTCCACACTCTGGAAGTTTGGAATAGGTCAAAAACTGTTGAGTTTTTTTGTTTTTCAGAACAGGCAAGATGCATTCACAATACCTGGTTTTGGTTAATACTCTATTTCAGTAATACAACATCAAATTTTAGAATGGGAATACTTTCTGAGTTACAATCTCATCTGTGCCCTCCTTCAAGATCCATTATCTGTCTCATTCTTCCCACTGAACAATTCAGATAGAGATAGGTTTCTTGTATTCAATTAGCAAAAAGTTTCTTAGCCCCTCACTATCTACAAGTCACTCTGTTTTCTGAATATTTTTTTATCTGTAATTCTTAGTTTGAAAGCAGTTGACATCTATCAACAGTGATAATTTAAGGAAAATATTGTGTGTTTTGTTTTTGGTATAAGACTTTGCTGAAAATTGTTTTTACTTATTACTCTTCTTTGAAACCACCACAGGTCATTCAAGCAACAATTGAAAAACATAAACAGAATAGTGAAACATTTAGGGCTTTTAATAACTCCTTTTCTCAAGAAGATGAGCATTTCCCAGATTCATCCGTAAGTAATTGAAGCATTTAAAATGTATTGTATTGTATTGTATTGTATTGTATTGTATTGTATTGTATTGTATTTATTATATTTATTATATTTATTATATTTATTATATTATATTATATTATATTATATTATATTATATTATATGGCAGATATGCAATGTCACACAGTTAACAGTACTGACTGAAGAGCTTGGTTACAATACTGATTCAGATATGATCACTGGGGTCTCTTGGCAGGTCAGGATTTCACCTGCAGGGTAGATGTTGAAATAAAAGAGTAAAATGTAAAATATAAGAAATGGGTATACTAAATAAAATTTGTTTAATTAATTGATTAATTAAATTTAGCAGCTGCCTGATTCCAAGTGACTCTAGGCAGCCTACACTTTAAAAAGTAAAGCACAATAAAATAGAGAAAAAATGTACACCCATGAAAAAATATACATAACACACCAAAGAAAAACTGCTACAGGGTCAACAAACACTCCACCCCAAGGCCTGGAAAAACAGCTAAGTTTTCAAAGGCTTTTGAAATATTTATTTATTTAATTAATTTTTATCCTGCCTTTATTATTTTTACAAATAACTCAAGGTGGCGAACATACCTAATACTCCTTCCTCCTCCCATTTTCTCCACAACAACAACCCTGTGAGGTAAGTTGGGTTGAGAGAGAGTGACTGGCCCAAGGTCACCCAGCCGGCTTTCGTGCCTCAGGCGGGACTAGAACTCTCAGTCTCCTGGTTTGCTATTGGCTCCTTCCTAGGGCTGAGAGAGAGGGACTGGCCCAAGGTCACCCAGCCGGCTTTCGTGCCTCAGGCGGGACTAGAACTCTCAGTCTCCTGGTTTGCTATTGGCTCCTTCCTAGGGCTGAGAGAGAGGGACTGGCCCAAGGTCACCCAGACGGCTTTCGTGCCTCAGGCGGGACTAGAACTCTCAGTCTCCTGGTTTGCTATTGGCTTCTTCCTAGGGCTGAGAGAGAGGGACTGGCCCAAGGTCACCCAGCCGGCTTTCGTGCCTCAGGCGGGACTAGAACTCTCAGTCTCCTGGTTTGCTATTGGCTTCTTCCTAGGGCTGAGAGAGAGGGACTGGCCCAAGGTCACCCAGCCGGCTTTCGTGCCTCAGGCGGGACTAGAACTCTCAGTCTCCTGGTTTGCTATTGGCTTCTTCCTAGGGCTGAGAGAGAGGGACTGGCCCAAGGTCACCCAGCCGGCTTTCGTGCCTCAGGCGGGACTAGAACTCTGACTCCTGGTTTCTAGCCCGTTGCCTTAACCACTAGAGCCATACAGATCTCTGCCGAGATGCTATTCCAAAGTTATTCTAAGTTATTGTTAATATATACAGTACATACATTGGTGCTTAAAAGTTTTTGAACCCTTTTGAATTTTCCATATTTCTGCATAAATATGACCTAAAACGTGATCTATTCTCCACACAAGTCCTAAAACTAGATAAAGAGAACCCAGTTAAACAAAGGAGTCAAAAACATTATATCCATTCATTTAGTATTTACTTGCAGTTATTGCTGCCAAAGGGAGGCACACCAGTTAACTGAAAGCAAAGGTTAACATACTTTTGCCACACCCAAATATGTAGCTTTGGATCATTTTCCTCAATAAATAAGCATGAAAAGCCACAAAAATCCATAGTAGTTAAAATGCCTTTCACATATTTTTGTATCATTCATACAAATTTTAGGTATCCTCAAATACCTTTCGACCACACTGTTACATAGTCCTAATAGTGCCAGTTGATCATTCTGGATCAATTGCAAATGTCAGGACAATACCAGAAAGTAGGATGTTGTGCTGACACAGTAATTATAATCTTTCTCAATGTACTTGGGCCAACACAGGTGGTTATTGGACTGAGTTGTGAAGGGTTATTTTTATCTAGAGTATTTAGAATATTTTTATTTAGAGTTATCTTTCTATTAATTTCTTGAAACCTTTGGATCTAATTTCAGGACTGATTTTGTTTTGATGTGTTTTTGGCTTTCTCTTATCAGATAGTGAGCACCAGCTCCATGGAGTCTATGCCAGGAACAGACAGCAGCAGCAGCACATCTGCAGGGGTAAGCAGTTGCGAAACTGATGCCTCATTAAAGCAGATGCCAGAGTGCTTTGTTTGATGGGGCTCTGTGTGTGTGTGTGTGTGTGTGTGTGTGTGTGTGTGTGTGTGTGTGTACACGTGCATGTGTGCATGTGGGAGAGAGAGAAACTGCTTTAGACAAGTCATGTACTAGTCTATATTTCCTCCTTCCATTTTACTTACTAAAGCATTTTTTGCCATTAGTAAAGGTTATGCTTTAATGGGGGCGTGGTGGCTCAGTGGGTAAGACGCTAGGTTTGTTGATCGGAAGATTGCAAGTTCGAAGGTTCGAATCCCTAGCCCCGCGTGATGGAGTGAGCTCCCGCACTAGCCCCAGCTCTTGCCAACCTAGCAATTCGAAAGCATGCAAATGCAAGTAGATGAATAGGTACCACTTCGGTGGGTAGGTAACAGCGTTCCACATGCGTCATGCTGGCCACATGACCGTGGAAGCATCTTTGGACAACGCTGGCTCTTCGGCTAACAAACGGAAATGAGCACCGGCCCCTAGAGTCGGACACGACTGCACAAATGTGTGGGGGGAACCTTTACCTTTTAAAGGTTATGCTTTACCTTTTCTAATACAAAGCTTTAACATATATCTGATTTATGAAACCTATACTGTAAGCCCTAATTTGCTGTACTTTCTTTAAATGCAATTTGCTGCACGTACAAGCAGACCCTGTAAACCATAGCAATATGCATGCTCTACTGCAGAGGCCTTAAGGACTGCTTCAAATATTCACTTGCTCAGATACCAGGGATGCTAGGGAAAGATGCTAGGGAAAGTGGAAGGCCAAAGGAAGAGGGGCCAACCAAGGGCAAGATGGATGGATGATATTCTGGAGGTGACGGACTCGACCGTGGGGGAGCTGGGGATGGCGACGGCCGACAGGAAGCTCTGGCGTGGGCTGGTCCATGAAGTCACGAAGAGTCGGAAGCGACTGAACAAATCAACAACAACAGATACCAGACTCTACTTCTCACATGAAAATCCCCATTTAGCTCTAGGCTAAACTGCTCTGCCTAATTCAGCTGTACCAGACTTCCTTATAATTAGGGCTGCCGTCTGATAATAGAAATTGTTGCTAGTTAATCAGTTTCGTTTCTGCCTAGTAACTGATCGGTTTATTAAGTCTGTGTAAATCTGCATATGAATAGACAATGCTTCTGGAGAGGGAAAAGGCACCCTTCCCTTTATATTTGCACATGAATGTTGTAGCAGGTGCCACCAGAGAAGAGAAGAGGCATTTGCTCCAAGAAAGAGGAATGTCTGTCCTACAGTCAGGGCTGGCTGAAGATGCTGTGCTGCCTGGGGTGAAGATACCTTAATTTAGAATGATATTTTTAGCTTTTGTGGCCAAAATGCCACAAAGTACTGCTATGTCATAAAAGTAGTCTCTGGGGCCACTTCATCCACAATGCTCTGACCACCCCTTCCTCAGAGAGAGAGGCATAAGAGGATGCGTATTCTAGATAGTTTCTCCTCCCCAGCTGAGCAGTAACAAATACAGGGCAATACCAGCAGAGGGCCAATCTGAGATGCTCCCTAAACCCCTGGATTACAGTGGTTTAGCAGCAACCCCCTATATGGGAAACCTGAATTTGTTTATTATTTTAATAAAAATATACATTTCACTCTTCTAAGGCATACATACCCCTCTTATGTTTATATCATTTAAAAGAAAACCAAAAACATAACTAATACATTTATTTAACCATAGTGGACAAATAAAATAGTTAACAGCAGAGACATCACACTGACAACAAAGATCCGCATAGCCAAAGCAATGGTATTCCCCGTAGTAACCTATGGCTGCGAGAGCTGGACCATAAGGAAGGCTGAGCGAAGGAACACAGATGCTTTTGAACTGTGGTGTTGGAGGAAAATTCTGAGAGTGCCTTGGACTGCAAGAAGATCAAACCAGTCCATACTCCAGGAAATAAAGCCAGATTGCTCACTTGAGGGAATGATATTAAAGGCGAAACTGAAGTCCTTTGGCCACATAATGAGAAGACAGGATACCCTGGAGAAGATGCTGATGCTAGGGAAAGTGGAAGGCAAAAGGAAGAGGAGCCGACCAAGGGCAAGATGGATGGATGATATTCTGGAGGTGACGGACTCGACCGTGGGGGAGCTGGGGATGGCGACGGCCGACAGGAAGCTCTGGCGTGGGCTGGTCCATGAAGTCACGAAGAGTCGGAAGCGACTGAACGAATAAACAACAAGACAAAGAAAGGAGATTAATACCTTCAAATAAAATTTACACTGTCCGGAGAAAATCATGAGCAGTCAGCAGGAAACTATTGGAGTGAAGCTTGATGTCTCAAGACAGAGAATTCCATCGTATTTCAACATTTAAAGTATCTTCTACCCCATTTATTATTCAGTCATTATTTAGGAGTGCAAAAGGTGTGTCCATAAGCCACATGCAGTACATGAACTCCCCAAAACCCCTCTAAAAGGGGTGGGGCAAAAAATTCAGCCTTTTTATTTGGCATTTTTAAAGATTATGGGGGGTTTATGGATAAAATGGATGCTTTAACCCTTTCCCCTGAAAAACTTCAAGTCCCCACCCCAAATCCCTCAAGACCACTTTTGGTATGGGTCTGTCTGCTTGGAAAGATGGCCTTCAATTTGCTAGTCAAGGCCTTCAAATTGTTGTTGCTTTTTGGATCTGGCCAAATATAAAAAGAAGTATAAATATCTTGAGTTTATTTATTTATTTTTTATTTAATTTTCTATCCCGCCTTTATTATTATATAAATAACTCAAGGCGGCGAACATACCTAATACTCCTAATACTCCTTTCTCCTCCTGTTTTCCCCACAACAGCAACCCTGTGAGGTGAGTTGGGCTGAGAGAGAGGGACTGGTCCAAGGTCACCCAGCCGGCTTTCATGCCTAAGGCGGGACTAGAACTCACAGCCTCCTGGTTTCTAACCCGTTGCCTTAACCAAGCCACACAAATATTAACATGCTGAGTTTATAATAGGGAAGTGACATGGTGTCTGTCGCTAACACATACATAAACCTGCCAGATCCCTTCCTAGGATTTGCACGTGCCCACCCCCTCTGCAGAATTCTGGGGTATCTGATTGTGGCTATTCCCTAGGTAAAAGGAGTTCCATCCAGGCAGGAAGTTATGCTACCTTCACTTGTCCTTGAAAGGGAGATGTCCCCCCTCACTTGGAGTTTGGGTGGGGCTGTACTGGAACCCCCCCTTCCCCAAGACTAAGCTTTTAAGTAAATGGCTCCAGTTTCCCCTTTTTATCAAAATTACCAACTGCTCAAGCAGTTCTGAAGAGCCTGGTGGTAGTATAGAACCAACACTGGATTAAGAAAGAATAAAGGATTTTTATTTTAATAAAGGCAACAAAGTAAGATTTGAGAAAATAATCTAGCTGCATACATCAAGTTACCTGAGGCTGTGCTTTGAAATCATTAGCTTTTAAACAGGACAAAGAAAGAGATAGAAGGACATGGGAGAATGGGAGCAGATGTAACCCTGTGCAAACAGAGGAAATCAGCACTAAAAAAAAGATCCCTCGTGCATCTAAATGCACCTGCATTTTTGCAGCCAACTTTCTCTTACTGGTTTCAGTTCTCTAAGGACTTTTTGAGTGTTGGGTTGAATCCGCCCCAATCAGGAAAATGTACTTTTACAGTCTTTTAGGATCTGTAGCTTGAATCATGTCAACTGGATTTCTATTTTCTCAGTGGAAACGTTTCGCTCCTTATCCAAGGAGCTTCTTCAGTCTGAGCAAAGTTAGTAAGGGAATCCTTAAATATGTTTCTAGGTGGCTGTGTGACCTTACACCTGGGGCTAGGTCATGGTTATGTTGAGATGTTATTTCTAAGTCCCTTTATCATCTAAAGGAGGATCGTTAAGATCACCATGCTGCTGTTGAGCTTGCGAAATGGTCTTAATCTTCCTAGGCACAGAAGACAAAGCAGGGAGGAAAATAGGGGAAAGATTGTGCCTGAGGCCCCCACCTCTATTCAAGGAAGGATTTTCCAAGTTGGCATAAATGGATTCCTTGACCCCTCTCTCAAACCACCTATCTTCTCTGTCTAAAATGTGAACATTAATGTCCTCAAATGAGTGTCCTTTTTCCTTTAGATGAAGATAAACTGCTGACTCTGGTCCTGTGGTGTTACTTCTCCTGTGTTGGGCCATCCTCCTGTACCAAGGTTGTTTGGTTTCTCCAATGTAGAGTTCAGAGCACTCCTCACTGCACTGGATTGCATAAACTACATTGCTTTTCTTGTCTTTTGGAGTTTGATCTTTGGGGTGTACAAGCCTCTGTCTCAGTGTGTTGGTGGGTTTGAAATATACAGGTATGTGGTGTTTGCCAAATATCTGTTTTATCTTTTCAGACACGCCAGCCATGTAAGGAATGACCAGGTTCTTCCATTTACTCTGAGTCTCAGCCCTATCTGTCGCTGTTTTAGGTCTGGTAGATTTAGATTTAGTGAAGGCCCAATTTGGATATCCACAGGCCTTCAGAGCTGTTCTCAGGTGCTGATTTTCATTCTTTTTGGAATCCATGGAGGTAGGGATGGTTTCTGCTCTGTGTGACACATGGGTGACACCCATGTGCCATGGGTTCTCCTGTGTCACCCATTGTGGCCAATTTATACATGGAAGAAGTGGAGAAGAAAGCACTCAACACATTCCAGGGAACGGTGCCCACCCACTGGTTTAGGTATGTGGATGACACCTGGGTCAAAATCAAGGCCCAGGAAGTACAGGCCTTCACAGACCATATAAACACTATAGATGCCAACATTAGGTTCACCAGAGAAGACACCAAGGACAACAGACTGGCATTCCTAGACTGTGAAGTCCTCATTGGGACCGGTGGCAAGCTAGAAATAGGGATCTACAGGAAACCCACACACACAGATCAATATCTGATGTTTGACTCCTACCATCCACTGCAGCACAAACTAGGAGTCATCAGGACATTGTCACACAGAGCAGAAACCATCCCCACCTCCATGGATTCCAAAAAGAATGAAAATCAGCACCTGAGAACAGCTCTGAAGGCCTGTGGATATCCAAATTGGGCCTTCACTAAATCTAACTCTACCAGACCTAAAACAGCGACAGATAGGGCTGAGACTCAGAGTAAACGGAAGAACCTGGTCATTCCTTACATGGCTGGCGTGTCTGAAAAGATAAAACGGATATTTGGCAAACACCACATACCTGTATATTTCAAACCCACCAACACACTGAGACAGAGGCTTGTACACCCCAAAGATCAAACTCCAAAAGACAAGAAAAGCAATGTAGTTTATGCAATCCAGTGCAGTGAGGAGTGCTCTGAACTCTACATTGGAGAAACCAAACAACCTTTGTACAGGAGGATGGCCCAACACAGGAGAAGTAACACCACAGGACCAGAGTCAGCAGTTTATCTTCATCTAAAGGAAAAAGGACACTCATTTGAGGACATTAATGTTCACATTTTAGACAGAGAAGATAGGTGGTTTGAGAGAGGGGTCAAGGAATCCATTTATGCCAACTTGGAAAATCCTTCCTTGAATAGAGGTGGGGGCCTCAGGCACAATCTTTCCCCTATTTTCCTCCCTGCTTTGTCTTCTGTGCCTAGGAAGATTAAGACCATTTCGCAAGCTCAACAGCAGCATGGTGATTTTAACGACCCTCCATTAGATGATAAAAGGACTTAAAAATTACATCTCAATATAACCATGACCTAGCCCCAGGTGTAAGGTCACACAGCTACCTAGGAACATATTTAGGATTCCCTTACCAACTTTGCTCAGACTGAAGAAGCTCCTTGGATAAGGAGCGAAACGTTTCCACTGAGAAAATAGAAATCCAGTTGACATGATTCAAGCTACAGACTGTTCCACCTGGATGACTGAGAACCTTCATAGACTTTTAGGATGTACCAGTGCACTGGGCTCCCTGGGGACAAAGAAATGTCTAGCTTTCTCTCCCCCTGAATCCCACCCCTCTGCCACTCATTGAAAGAGGACAGCAGCTGTAGTTACAGAATTCTTAAGCGTCTTCAGCTAGTCATCAGCCTTCTGGATCTACTGCAATATTATCAACATTCCTCTTCATAATGTCACTTGTGTGACCTGTTTAATAACAATTATGATATTTGAGTAGACTGTTTATGTCATTTGTTTTCAATGGAAAATAAAAAAATCCTTCTGTTGAAATTAGTGCTCTTTAAAATGCTCAGTAAGGGTATGATGTTAAATTGAAAGTGATCATATTTCTGCATGTTGGTGTGAATATAATAATTCTCCTTCACTTTATCTTGTGCTTGATAAGAGATAATTAGCCAGTAGTAGTGAATTCTGCCACTTGGTGGTGATGATAGCAGACTAGAAGCTGCCTTCTTCATACTGTTCAGCATGCTAAAGAAATACTTTGCACGTTGAATTTAGTTTGGAAAACTAAAGTGCTAAAGTTCAGGGAAAAAGTAGATGGGACTACATATGTTAGTAAATGATCCTCAATAGATTTTTTTAATTATTTCAGAGCAATAGAGGTTGTTGTTATTGCTGCTGCTGCTGCTGCTGCTGCTGCTGCTGCTGCTGCTTTTAAATTTGCAGGCTGGCCCTGCCTTAGTGAGAAATTGCCCCGTATTCCCTGAAGTTACTGTGCTGGATTTGTTGACTCGTATCTAGAATGAAAACTCCCAATAAGTGCAAAAGCCTGAAACAGTTTACAGAGTCATATATACGAGACTTAAATACATTTTCCTGTAATCTCAAAAGCCATTTGGAATTACTTTTATTTTTGACTTTGTAAGTTTTGTTGAAGACTTACAAGGGGATTCAAAGTGGGTAATGGCATGACATCAACCAGGACAAGAAACAAGTTTAATTTCATTTAAGCATACATGTAATTAACATTTAATTAAATGCAATTAAATTATTCTTCTTCATGTATTTAATAATTTTAAAATTCTTTCCCATTAGAAGTTACAATTTAGTGGCAACCTTTACAAAGGCTCTAGCAGGCCATACCCAAGGAATGGTTTGAGTTTGTACCCAGCATTAAAATCTGCTACTCTTGCAAGTGAACAGAGAAAACAGGGGGATGACCTCTCCACTTATGCCAATGTCCAAAATTGTCCGAGGGGACAGCATGTGTTACCCCTCCCCCAGCAGATATCCTCCAGGCAGGCACATTTCCTAGGTTAAGAGCGCTGATTTTGGCTCTCTACAGCCAATTCTTTGCCTGTTTTGATTCAAACTGGAGATTCCAAAAGGGCACAATTTGAAACTGAAATTCAACATTTAAGGGCAATCCAATTTGGTAAACTTGGCGCCTCAAGATTCAATTTAAAAAAAAAAAAGATGTGTCCATAGACTATCAATGGGAAGCATTGAAACCTCTGCAGTTTCACTGAAGTGCATTTTGAAAATATTTTCCCTGTACCTTTTTAAAGGTAAGAGGTAGTAGGGATGAGGAAAGCAATATAGCAGCAGCTTTCAAACTGATCAGCAAAGAGTCAAAACTGTGCTGAACCAATGCAGAAAGTGCCCTATTCAAACTTCAACTTTGAATGATTGTTGTGGGTCTTCCGGGCTGTGTGGCTGTGTTCTGGAAGTTGTGGTTCCTAATGTTTCGCCAGCATCTGTGGCCAGCATCTTCAGAGGGCAGGAGCACAGACAGAAGCGAAATCTCTGTGCTTAGGTCACACCTAATGCTGGCCACAGATGCTGGTGAAACGTTAGGAACCACAACTTCCAGAACACGGCCACACAGCCCGGAAGACCCACAACAACCATCAAACTCCGGCCGTGAAAGCCTTCGACAATACATTCAACTTTGAACACTGTTCAAAAAGTAAGCCATTTTCAACTTTTTTGGGGTGCCAGGCTTGGCATGGCACTGGTTGCCATAGTGGTGTGAGGTATAAGGTTCATTTTGGAGGGTTAGCATAACTGATTGGCAAACCTGACACACACACCCTCCCCCCTGAGAAGGTCCCTCTCATTTCTGGCAACATTGCGGTATTATACCCTATAGCAATAGAGTTCTAGTAGTTCATGCAATCTCTGTTTCCTGACCTGGCCTATCTTGAAGGGATGACATCAATCTTGAAAGCCTGACCGAGTTTGTTTGCCCTCCCTCTTACATCAAAGAGAATCAAGTGGGGGTAATCTTGAGTTTCTTCCTAACCCCCTCCTGTCTTTCCAGACTTAAGTTCATGCTTTTCTAATGTTGGCCACATACTTTCTCCAAATGTATCTCCATAGTCCTCTATACCCGGGGCACCCCATATTGGACTGCCAAAGGGCTAATCCTCTCCTCCCACAGGAATACCAGTTGAAATCATATGTTCAGGAAGGAGTGGAACTACTGCAAAAGACTCCCCAAACTTCACAACTATAGGAAAGGACACTACAGTCAATGATATCAAACATTGCTGAGAGAGAAGTGCACCTCCTCCCTCCAAATTCACAGCAGGTCACCCACATAAGTGACCAGTATGGTCTTGGTTCCATGTCTAGGCCTGAATCCTGAGTGAAAGGGATCCATATAACCCATTCATCTAGGAACCTCTAGATTGGAGCCCAATCACTTTCTCAGCCTTACCAAGGAATGGTAAGATGAAAAATAGTCAGTAGTTACCCAAAATAGCTAGGTCCAGATTTGGCTTTTTGAGGAGGGGTGCACTACTGTCTTCTTCAAGGCCAGTGGTATTCCCCCCTCCCCCAAGCATGCATTTATTACCTCCTGGTCCCATGCCATCATGTCCTCTGCTGTCTCCCTTTATTAACCAAAAAGAACAAGCATCTAATTTACATATGGCTGAGCTCATTCTCACAGAGGACCCTGTCAACTTTCTCCGGCATTATAGGCTTGAAAGAGCCTGAGATGGTGTTGCAAGATGTTACCTCTATCATCTCTTGAGACCCTGTCCATCCAGCATCCAGATCAGAATGAATATGAACAATTTTGTCCTCAAAATGCTTAACAACCTGTTCATAAAGACCAGCAGGAAGATCCTCCAGAGTCCCAGAGCACCAAAGGACTTGTGTCATCTTCTGTAATACTGCCAGCCAGCACTCTGAGGATGCAATAAACAGAGAAAACTATTGATGTTTTGCTGCTCTTACTGCAAGGTGAAGGCTGGAACTTGGGCTCAATACATATCTGGTTATCTTCACTCTTTGTTTTTTCACCAGTGTAGCTCTAGGCATCTTTTTAAATGCTTCATCTCCCAGAGCACCTCAGTAAACCAAATAGCCTTCCTGAATGAGTGTCCTCAGAAAGGCCACTCGGGAGCAATCCTAATGAGCAGCCTAGGTATTTCTATATTCCAGACTTCAACCAAACTCCCCCAGAGTTGCCCGTCCAATCACTGGGGAATTCCCCAAGTTTAGAACCATAATGGTGCTTGGGACAGATCAGCTTAATGGGCTCATCTCCCCAATGCAGGTCAGCGGTGACCATGAATTCCAAAATTACTACACAGAGATCTGACTGTACCAACAGGCTGATGTTAATGTGCTCCATCCTCACCAGTTGTTCTAGCTGCTCTGAGATGAATGCTATATCCAGTATGTGGCCCTCTACATGGGTCAATGCCATGGTTATCATGACAGTCATGAACTTCTGAGCTCCCCTGAGCCCTCCTCCAAGTCATGGTGTTGAAATCCCCCAGTATGCACAGCCTGGGCAATCAGCCACCACCAAGTTAAGGAGCTCAGGGAGGGAGCAGTAGGGGGGACAGTACACCAGCAAGTGTCCAAGTTCATCCCTGGGTTTCACATCAGGATGTTTGTGGAACAACACATTTGGTCATGATCAGATTCTCACAGAATACTACTACCACTTCTTCCTCTGCCCTGGAGTTGAGGTTGATGTACCACCCAAATCCCAGCTAGGCTGATTGCCCAGCCAAGTCTTGTTGATACATGCCAGGTCTGCCTGCTCCTTCAGCATCAGGTAACTGCTCTTTGTCCATGAAGCAGGAATTTTCAAAATCTGTATAAATACAACAAGCTTTAACTCAGGAAAAAAAATAGGTTAATGGATGCCGTGGGACACTAAAGGTTCGCAAGAACCTTTGTACTTCTATTTATTTATTTTATTTTATTTTATTTTATTTATTTTTCCAACTTATATCACCGCCCATCTCCCCCCACAAAGGGGACTCTGGGCGGTTTATTAAGTGTCTGTGCTACCCTAGGCAGTCCTGCAGTAAATTGAGTATTGTTGTATAAAAAAGTGACACATCCACTGAAGGTGTTAAAGACTTCCAGGAGGCTCCCCATACTTTCTGCCATCATTTTTTCCTTTGGCTAGTCCAGCAGGGCACAGTTTCTTAAAGAGGAGGTAGATGGGAAGGGTAGAGAGACCATCAACATTTAAGTAGACTATAGAAAATCCACAGGTGTTTTAGAAACTTCAGCCTTCATCAGAGGTGGTTTAATATAGACACCTTTCGTTTTAAAAGCTTGATCAGACTAACAGAGTTTGGGTCAGGGTAATCTTAATGCATCTTTACTTTTTGTATGTTTCAGATAGGTACCTTGCTGATATTAGTGCCTCTTTTTAAAATAATATGATAGGCTTTGAGCTGCATTTTACTGATTTGTAGTGATCTTTCTAAATTTCATTTTTCATTCCAGCCTGAGTGCTGCAGGAAATCTTCAAAATCAAAGCGAGATAAAGAGAAACAAGGTTGCAAAAGCTGCAGTGAAAGCTTTAACTCCATTACAAAAAGACGGCACCACTGCAAACAGTGTGGGGCGGTGAGTATTAGAGTAAAAAACCCATTATTTTGGTTTATTTTGATAATGTATAGAATGTGCGGTATAGAAGTAAAACAATGTTTCATGACATTTTTTGGGAATAGGTGGTATTTTCTCTTCAGAATTCTGCTAAGAAAGTATTTTATCTTGTTAAGTATTATTATCATTTATTACAAATATTTTATGTTAACTTTCAATAATTTTTTTCTCAGGGCATAGCTACATAAATAGATTGATGAGGGGCTCAGTACATAGGCATGTGCTCTCACCCACCAAAAGAAAATGTGCCAGTAAAGGGCTGCACTTACATCTCTTAACTACATAATTCTTCTTTTTGGATTCACACGCCTTAAATGTACCTATCTAGCAGCAAATTGAAATCAGTGGCACTTTCATTCATTCCTTGAATTGAACACAGTTTTAATTTCCCCTATAGCTATACTCATTTGTTCACAATTTACATTTTTTAAAAATATGAATCCAACCATTACGTTTTGCCACTTAAAGATATACATGGTTTAACTCATCGGTGTACCTATCATTGGTAATGAATTAATCCTTATTTTGGATTACATGCTTCATTTTTTCTTCTAATTAAGGTTAGTTTCCTGGAACAAGAATTGTTAAAAATGTACTTATACTTGTTAGTTTCCATTAACATTTTTACTCTTTGTTTGGTATAATTTTTAGTACACCTTAAATCAGTAGAATACTGTGGTTTTGGGATTGGCTGTGCAACTTGTTTAATGTGTGTGAAGACTGCATCTATGCCTGATGGCTGAAGGAATGTTGTTTTGTTCTCCTGTGCAAAGGGAAACATAACAAGAATGAATGCAAAAGCTACAGGAGGATTAATTTGTTAAGTGCACTTGGGATGGTTCTGACAGAGGGGAAGAAAGGTGACTGAGAAAAGGTTGTACTAAAGGTTGGGAAGTGCAGTATGACCTATGCCATGGAAGGGGTGTGCAAACCAGACTTTTGCTCTCCAGCAGGTCATTGCAAAATGTATGAATGTGAGAAAGAAAGTTTATTGTATGTTTGTTGTCCTATTTTACAAGGCACCAATCAATACCCTTTTATATATATATATATTTTATTGAATTTTAAATATACATAGATAAAAGTTTGAAAAGGAAAAAGAAATAGAAATACAAATCAAAGAAAGAAAAGAAAAAGTGTAGTAAAGTAAATAGAAAAAAATAAAGATGAAACATAGAAATTAGTCAACTTCCGATTTATCTCTGGTCATAGTAATTAAAAAAAATAATCTCTTACATGCTAGGTCTATATATAACATTGTAGAACATTTCCTGTCCAATCAATACCCTTTCATAAATGGTCTCTTCAAAATTTATATTTCAATGAGCTTCCAGAAAACCTTTTAAAAATATCAAAAATAGCCAAAAAGCTCTGTAAAACACTGAATAAAAAGGAAAATCTATATATGTACCTTGCTTTTGTAGATGGTTTGAGAAAATAACATAGAGCATTCTTATTCCTTAATGTTCTTCAAGTAGATGAAGCAAGTGGGAGGTAACTATATCTTGGATATTGGTACTGAAAATCTTACAGTGTTGCAATTCAGTGTAATTGTTTTTAGGAACAGAAATAAATGCTGTTCTATCACAAGGGTACTTTTTCCTAACACTGTTGTTGTTGTTGTTGTTGTTAATCCAGGTTATCTGTGCCAAATGTTCTGAATTTAAAACACTTGCTGATAATAGCCGCAACCGGGTATGCAAAGATTGTTTTCAACTGCTGTCAGCAAACTTGTGCATCTCAGGAAATGAAGGTGCAGGAGAACAAAGGAAAAAAATCACCATGGAGGTATATTTATCATGTTTAATCGACTATAAACTGGCTGGTTGCTTTTGCTGTTTTTTTCCTGGTTTTATATTTTATTAATTAGGTAGAACAAACAACAAAAAAGCAAACTAAAGAAAAGGGAAAAGAAAATGTTTGCATGCATAAAATAAAGTTTATACTAGAGCAAGGGTTGAAATGAAAATATTATTATAAAAGGATTTTTAAAAAGTTTTTTAAAAGGCAAAACAAACATGGATGGAGATGTTTGTGGTTTGGAAAAGAAGTCCATCCTGGCAGGGCCACTCGTCTATTCTTCATACTTTGGTGGCTGTAACAAAAAAGGGACACTCCAGAGGTATATGAGGGAAACCAGATTTGTTGGTCTGTTCCCTTGGCATGTAAACAATAGAAGGGAAAGGAGGAAGAAAAAGAATTTAGTCACAGAATCAGAGAAAATACCAATGCCCTATCTTTGATTTGTTGGAACAAATCAAAGGTGGTAAGGTTCTGTTGTTTGTATTGTCGAAGGCTTTCACGGCCGGAGTTCAATGGCTGTTCTGGGTCTTCCGGGCTGTGTGGCCGTGTTCTGGAAGTTGTGGTTCCTAACGTTTCGCCAGCATCTGTGGCCAGCATCTTCAGAGGGCAGGAGCACAGATAGAAGCAAAATCTCTGTGCCCAGGTAGAGTGGCAATGTTCTATTTATAGAGCTAAATTATAGGAGATTAGGTGGGGTTTTTTGTTGTGTTGAAATGTTACCGAGTGGCTGATGAGCGTGATTAGCATGTTCATTGTGAGAAGTATTCCCATGTCCTGGTGGTTGGACTGAGTTCGTTGACCTTTTGCAGGCTGTGTTTTTCAGGACTGGTAGCCAGGTTTTGCTAATTTTTAAACTTTCTTCTTTTTTATTGTAACTGTGCTGGTGTTTGTGAATTTCAATGGCTTCTCTGTATAATCTGGTGTAGTGGCTTTTGGTGTTGTCCAGTATTTCTGTGTTTTCAAATAGGATTTTGTGTCCCGTTTGCTTGAGAGCATGTTCAGCTACTGAAGATTTTTCCGGTTGCTGTAGTCTGCAGTGTCTTTCATGTTCTTTTATCCTGGTGTGAATGCTTCGTTTCGTGGTTCCGATGTATACTTGTCCACAGCTGCATGGTATGCGGTATACTCCTGCAGCGGTGTGGGGGTCCCTTTTGTCTTTTGCTGATTTTAGCATTTGTTGTATTTTTCTGGTGGGTCTGAAGACTGTTTGAAAGTTGTGTTTTTCCATCAGTTTTCCCATGCGGTCAGTGACTCCTTTGATGTAGGGCAGGAATACTTTGTTTGTGGGGGGCTGTTTTTCTTCAGTTGGATGTTGTTTTCTTGGTTTGATGGCTCTTTTTATTTCATTCTTGGAATAGCCATTTGCCTGTAGGACCCAATTCAGATGGTTAAGTTCATTGTTGAGAAATTGGGTTTCACAGTTTCGATTAGCACGATCCACCAAGGTTTTGATCATGCCTCTCTTTTGTCGTGGGTGGTGATTGGAATTTTTGGGTAGATATCGGTCCGTATGGGTGGGTTTTCTGTATACTTTGTGTCCTAGTTTGAGGTCCGGATTGCGTATGACCAGCGTATCTAAAAATGGAAGTTTGCCATCAGTTTCTTTTTCCATGGTGAATTGTATATTGGGGTGGATGCCGTTTAGGTGGTCCAGAAATTTCTCCAGTTCTTCTTCAGTATGACTCCAAATTGTGAAGGTGTCATCCACGAACCGGAACCAGACTGTTGGTGTAATGGGTGCCGATTCCAAAGCCTGTTTTTCAAAGTGTTCCATGTAAAAGTTTGCTATGACTGGGCTCAGGGGGCTTCCCATGGCAACGCCATCCATCTGTTCATAGAACTCATTCTCCCATTGAAAGTAACTAGTTGTTAGGCAGTGTTGAAATAAAGCTGTAATGTCTTCTGGGAAGATTTGCTTGATGAGTGCCAGGGTGTCCCTTACTGGCACCTTGGTAAACAGGGAGACCACGTCAAAGCTGACCAGTTTGTCCGTGTGGTTGAGTTTTAGGGTGCTGATTTTGTTGATGAAGTGTCCTGAGTCTTTGATGTGGGATGGAGTCTGTCCTATGTGGGTCTGTAAAAGGGTTGCCAAATGTTTGGATAATTCATATGTCGGGGAGCCAATGGCACTTACAATGGGTCTGAGTGGGATTGAGTCTTTGTGGATTTTGGGGAGTCCGTATAGTCTAGGTGAGAGAGCTTCTGTCTTGCAAATACGTTGTAGTACGTTGGGATGCAGGGAGGAGCTCTTTATCAGTGTGTTGGTTTGCTTCATGATTTTGCTGGTCGGATCCCGTCTTATTGTTCTGTATGTGGTGGGGTCTAGTAATTCTCTGATTTTGTCTTTGTATTCATCTATGTTCATAGTTACCGTGGCATTGCCTTTGTCCGCTGGAAGGATGATGATGTCTGGGTCCGAATTGAGGGTCTCTATGGCGTTTCTCTCCTTCTTAGTAATGTTGCTGGTGGGGGGCTTTGCTTTCCTTAGGATTCTTGCCACTTCACCCCTTATTTCTTCTGCTTCTTCCTCTGGACGTTGGTGAATGGCTGATTCCACATTGGCAAACAACTTCCAGAACACGGCCACACAGCCCGGAAGACCCACAACAGCCATTCTGTTGTTTGACTTGAATTTTTCTTCTCCCAACCTGATTGAACTATTTTGCTAGTAGCTCACTGTTTCAGAAATCATAGATATTTTTTCTTTTAGGCAATTTAATTGTTCCTCCCTCTTCTTATATCCATGGTTCTTAATCTTTATTGGTTTTTTACATTGAAATGAAGTTTTGTATATTATGGAACAAAACCCAATCCTTAAGAGCAGCACTGGAGGTATAGGGGGGAGCTATTTCATATTGTAATTAGCATGAGGATTATTTCAACACTAGCACATTAGATGTAAGAAGTCTTGGTCTTTCTTTAATCTGTAAGAAATATGTTAAATCTCCTAATGAATTCTAGTTCAGTTGTTTTGCAACTAAATTGTAATTCCTTTACTCAGGGGTTGTGATCTTGGTATCAGAGTGTCCTCAGTAGCTGAATATTTTCCCACTGTATTTGTATACCGTCATTTCTGATGTCAGATTTCTGTCCATTTATTGGCTTGCCCAGGGACTGGCCAATTAGTCTGATATCATCATTCATTTCATCATTGGCGATCACTCGTAGCCGAGTAAGATTGTCTTCCAAAGGTAAAATTTTAACGGTGAATCCGTATGTGGCTATAAAGGCCAATTCTGGATCCGCACAACCTCCCACAATGAGGGCATAGGTTTCCGGGTGGGAGACGGTCATGATGAGGGTTTGCCTGACGTGCCTTCCTTTTAGCTCTCTTCTCCTTTTCGCCCTGTACTCGTGCTTCTTCAAAGTCCATAGCGCCATTAATAAAGGCTGACCTCCAATTGAAACGCTCATGAGTTAGGGCTTCCCAGTTCTCAATGCTGATATTACATTTTTTTAAATTAGCTTTGAGAGTATCTTTGAATCTCTTTTGCTGTCCACCAATATTCCGTTTTCCATTCTTAAGTTGGGAGTAAAGTAGCTGCTTTGGAAGACGATGGTCAGGCATTCGAACAACATGACCAGTCCAGCAAAGTTGATGTTGGATGATCATTGTTTCAATGCTGGTGGTTTTCGCTTCTTCTAATACGCTAACATTAGTCCGCCTATCTTCCCAAGTAATTTGCAGAATTTTTCGGAGGCAGCGTTGATGGAATCTTTCAAGAAGTTGGAGGTGGCGTTTGTAGAGGGTCCATGTTTCACAGGCGTACAGAAGGGTTGGTAGTACAATGGCTTTGTAAACAAGCATTTTGGTCTCCCTGCGAATGTCCCGATCCTCAAACACTCTACGCTTCATTCGGGAGAAAGCTACACTCGCAGAGCTCAGGCGATGCTGAATTTCAGCGTCGATGTCGGCTTTTGTTGATAGATGGCTGCCGAGATAAGAAAAGTGGTCGACATTTTCTAGTGACACACCTTTAAGCTGGATTGATGGCGCTGCAGAGGGATTGGTTCGAACTTGCTGGTAAAGCACTTTGGTTTTTTTAATGTTAATCGAGAGGCCGAGCTTTTCATATGCTTCTGCAAAGATGTTTAGGATAGTTTGAAGATCTTCCTCGGAGTGTGCACAGACTACGTTATCATCAGCATATTGAAGTTCTATAACAGAAGTTGCAATTACCTTATTTTTTGCTTTCAGCCTACTAAGATTAAAAAGCTTTCCATCTGTTCGATATATAATTTCTACACCAGTAGGAAGTTTCTCTTCAACAAGGTGCATAATCATAGCGATGAAGATAGCGAATAAGGTTGGAGCAATAACACATCCCTGTTTAACGCCGGATTCCACTTTAAATGGATCGCTTTGAGAGCCATTGTTATTCAGGATTGTTGCCATCATGTCGTCATGGAGTAACCGCAAGATGTTCACAAATTTATCAGGGCATCCGATTTTCAGAAGGATGGTCCAGAGAGCAGTACGATTTACAGTATCAAAAGCTTTAGTCAGATCAATAAACGCCATGTACAGAGGGCGGTTTTGCTCCTTGCATTTTTCTTGAAGCTGTCGTGCAGTGAAGATCATATCCACTGTTCCCCTGGAAGGGCGGAAGCCATTTTGCGTTTCAGGGAGGATGTCTTCTGATATAGATAGGAGACGGTTTGCAATGATCTTTGCCAGGATTTTGCCTGCTGTGGCTAGAAGGGAGATGCCTCGGTAGTTTCCACAGTCTGTTCTATCACCCTTTTTAAAGAGAGTGATAATTATGGCATCCCTAAAGTCTGCTGGAATCTCCTCCCTCATCCAGATTTTTTCGATGAGCTTATGAAGTTGTTGTGTAAGTTCAGGCCCGCCTTCTTTAAAGACTTCAGCAGGAATCCCATCAGGTCCACTAGCTTTGTTATTTTTCATTTGTTTAGTGGCTTTACTGACTTCCTCCAAACTAGGGGGTACTGCAAGCTCATTTCTTATTTGTTTTTGTGGGATTTGCAAGAAGACTTCGTCAGCCACAGTAGAGTGACGATTAAGGAGATTGTAGTAATGCTCTTTCCAGCGCAGTGCAATAGACTCTTTGTCCTTTAGAAGTTTAGCACCATCTACTGAGCGTAAGGGATTTGTACCATGGTTTGTTGGTCCATAGATGGCCTTTATGGCATTAAAAAAGCCCCGTGCATCGTGAGCATCTGCAAAATGTTGGGTTTCTTGGGCTTTTTTTATCCACCATATGTTCTTAAGTTCTCTAGTTCGTCTTTGGACTTCTGCCTTTGCACTGGCGTAGATTTTTTTCTTAACGGCACAGTTAATATCTTTTTGCCATATCTGGAAGGCTTTCCTTTTCTTGTCAATAATATGTTCAATCTCACTATCGTTCTCATCAAACCAGTCCTGATGTCTCTTAGTCTGGTATCCGATAGTTTGTTCACAGGCTGAAATGATAGAAGTCTTCAATTTAATCCAGTGTTCCTCAACATTTTCAGGAAGTTCCATAGGCAGATGTTCCTTGAGAGTTGATTGAAAGCAAGCTCGTTTAATAGGATCTTGAAGGGCCAGTGTATTCATTTTACGCCTTGGTTTTCTTCCTTGGAGCCTACGATGAGGGACAATCTTTATGGCCATCGTGGATCGAATTAATCGATGGTCTGTCCAGCAGTCATCGGCGCTCGTCATGGCTCTGGTGAGAAGTACATCACGGCGATCTCTAGCACGGACAATTACATAATCTAAAAGATGCCAGTGCTTCGACCGTGGGTGCTTCCATGATGTTTTAAATTTATTTTTCTGGCGAAAGAGTGTGTTAGTAATGACAAGGTTATGCTCTGCACATTTAGTCAGAAGTAAGATTCCATTCGTGTTGCTGTTGTCAACTCCTTCTTTCCCAATGATCCCTGGCCACAAATCAAAATCACGCCCAACTCTTGCATTGAAATCGCCCAGGAGGATAATTTTATCCTCCTTTGGTATCTCTGATAAGATGGTGTCCAGCTGGGTATAAAATTTTTCCTTGATATCCTCATCTGCATCTAGTGTTGGTGCGTAAGCACTTAGGATAGTTGCCTGTTGGTTTTTGGCGAGTTTTATTCGCAGAGTTGAGAGTCGTTCGTTAATCCCAGTGGGAACTTCTGACAAGAGCTTCACAATGTCGTTTTTGATAGCAAAGCCTACCCCATGTATTCGTCGTTCTTGTTCAGGCAGTCCTTTCCAAAAGAAGGTATAACCTCCTTTTTCTTCCTTCAACTGTCCTTCTCCTGCTCTTCGAGTTTCTTGGAGTGCTGCTATATCGATATTAAAACGTCTCAGCTCCCTTGCAATAATGGCAGTCCTACGTTCAGGTCGTTCACTATCCATATTGTCTTGCAGTGTCCGTATATTCCATGTTCCAAAATTCATGTGTTTTTTACGACCGCTAGATGGTGACCCCACTGGTCGCGGTAATCCAGTCAGGGAGAAAATGAGGCAGACTATGTTTAGGGCACCTTTTCTAGCCCCCTCCCCATATGGGGTGAGCAGAGTGGATCCTAAATAGGGCTGCTCAGTCGTGGATACAGCTGCCGAACTACTCAACTGCCTCGATCCTTGAGTCAGGGCGACTGAATCCGTATCCACCGCCCATGTGCTGATCCATGACTAGGAGCTTCCGGATTACACAGTCCTGCCCCCGTTGCCATTCGTCAATCGCCATGGGACTTTTGGTTGTTTTGGGTTTGGTGTGGTTGGAAGACGCCTGTGCGTGAATTTGTTTTATGTGTGGAGATCGGTGCACAACGATCAGCACACAACCTTCACAGAAAAAGGCTCTAATCCAATGGCATGGATACCATGACGATTGGTGACCTTTTGTCTGCTGCAGCCTTCATCCGCCTTCGCAGCCGTTGTAACAATACACCTTGTTATCTTCCGCCTGTTCTGCCGTTGAGGACTTTCTTGGATCGTTCTTTGTCTGGTTCCTCCCCCTGGACCTTACCGCCATGGGTGACCCTGCCAGGAGTACATGACTCCCGACGGCTTCGCTCACAGGGTTCATTGGGAACACACAAGCCCACTCACCACAACAAGGTGACGATCCAGCGAGTGAGAGTCTGATATAAAGTGTTAGTGGGGCATTGCTGATAGAGAACGGCATATGCTACATTAGAAGCCCAGCAAATGTTTTAAATGCTAGGGTTTATTTTCAGTCTTTTCTTTGTGTTAGTATCGATATATGACTGTTTGATTGATTGATTGATTGATTGATTGATTGATTGATTATGTGCCATCAAGTCATTTTCAACTCCTAGTGACCACATAGATAGGTTTTCTCCATGACAATCTATCACCACTGTAACTGAGTCTGCCCACCTTGCTGCTGGTCATCCTTTTCTCTTTCCTTCCACCTGTCCCAGCATTAGAGCCTTTTCCAGAGAGCTGGGTCTTTGCATAATGTATCCGAAGTAGGATAATTTGAGCCTGGTCATTTGTGCCTCAAGTAAGAACTCAGGGTTGAAGGTACCATTGCTTAATCAAGGAGACCTGGACCAAACTCACTCTGCCAGATCTTCCTGTATAGGCAGAAACTATTAAAGATAGGTAATCCCTATGCCTTGAAGGACTTTATAGGTGGTCATCAGTGCTTTGAATTGCAGTCAAAAGCTAACTGGCAACTAGTGCAGTTCACAGAACAGTGGTGTCACATGGGAATAATGTGGCATGTCCATTACTGTTTGTGTTGCCCATTCTGGACCAGCTGAAGCTTCCCATTCTGGACCAGCTGAAGCTTCCAGGACAGTTCCATGTATAGTGCATTGCAATAGTCCATTTGTGAGGTGATTAGAGCATGAGTGACCATCTGAAAGGCCTGTCAATCCAGGAACAGGTGCAAAAACAAGACCTGGAGCTGACTGTGGCTCAGATCATGAGCTTCTTATTGCAAAAATTTAGGCTTAAATTGAAGAACGTAGAGAAAACCACTAGACCAATCAGGTATGACCTAAATCATATCCCTTATGAATATACAGTGGAGGTGAGGAATAGATTTAAAGGATTAGATCTGGTAGACAGAGTGCCTGAAGAACTATGGATGGAGGTTCGTAACATTGTACAGGAGGCAGCAACTAAAACCATCCCAAAGAAAAAGAAATGCAAGAAAGCAAAGTGGCTGACTGATGAGGCTTTACAAATAGCTGAGGAAAGAAGGGAAGCAAAAGGAAAGGGAGAAAGGGAAAGATATAACCAACTGAATGCAGAATTCCAGAGAATAGCAAGGAGAGATAAGGCGGCCTTCTTAAATGAACAATGCAAAGAAATCGAGGAAAACAATAGAATGGGGAAGACTAGAGATCTCTTCAAGAAAATCGGAGATATCAAGGGAACGTTTTGTGCAAAGATGGGCATGATAAAGGACAAAAAAGGCAGGGACCTAACAGAAGCAGAAGAGATTAAAAAGAGGTGGCAAGAATACACAGAAGAACTATACAAGAAAGATCTTAATATCCCTGATAAATACGATGGTGTGGTCACTGACCTTGAGCCGGACATCCTAGAGAGTGAAGTCAAGTGGGCCTTAGGAAGCATTACTAACAACAAAGCTAGCGGAGAAGACAGTATCCCAGCTGAGCTATTTAAAATCCTAAAAGATGATGCTGTTAAAGTGCTGCACTCAATATGCCAACAAATTTGGAAAACTCAACAGTGGCCACAGGAGTGGAAAAGGTCAGTTTACGTTCCAATTCAAAAGAAGGGCAATGCCAAAGAATGTTCAAACTACCGTACAATTGCGCTCATTTCACATGCTAGCAAGGTTATGCTCAAAATCCTACAAGCTAGGCTTCAGCAGTATGTGAACTGAGAACTACCAGAAGTGCAAGCTGGGTTTCAAAGAGGCAGAGGAACTAGAGATCAGATTGCTAACATTCGCTGGATCATGGAAAAGCAAGAGAGTTCCAGAAAAACATCTACTTCTGCTTCATTGACTACGCTAAAGCCTTTGATTGTGTAGATCACAATAAACTGTGGCAAATTCTTAAAGAGATGGGAGTACCAGACCACCTTACCTGTCTCCTGAGAAACCTGTATGCGGGTCAAGAAGCAACAGTTAGAACCGGACATGGAACAACTGATTGGTTCAAAATTGGGAAAGGAGTACGACAAGGCTGTATATTATCACCCTGCTTATTTAACTTATATGCAGAGTGCGTCATGAGAAATGCCGGGCTGGATGAATCACAAGCCGGAGTTAAGATTGCCGGGAGAAATATCAACAACCTCAGATATGCAGACGATACCACCCTAATGGCAGAAAGTGAAGAGGAAGTAAAGAGCCTCTTGATGAGGGTGAAAGAGGAGAGTGCAAAAGCTGGCTTGAAACTCAACATTAAAAAAAACTCAGATCATGGCATCTGGTCCCATCACTTCCTGGCAAATAGAAGGGGAAGAAATGGAAGCAGTGACAGATTTTATTTTCTTGGGCTCCAAGATCACCGCAGACGGTGACTGCAGCCATGAAATTAAAAGACGCTTGCTCCTTGGAAGGAAAGCTATGGCAAACCTAGACAGCATATTTAAAAGCAGAGACATCACCTTGCCGACAAAGGTCCGTATAGTTAAAGCTATGGTTTTTCCAGTAGCAATGTATGGCTGTGAGAGTTGGACCATAAGGAAGGCTGAGCGCCGAAGAATTGATGCTTTCGAGCTGTGGTGCTGGAGAAGACTCTTGAGAGTCCCTTGGACTGCAAGGAGGTCAAACCAGTCAATCCTAAAGGAAATCAGCCCTGACTGCTCATTGGAAGGACAGATGCTGAAGCTGAAGCTCAAATACTTTGGCCACCTAATGAGAAGAGAGGACTCACTGGAAAAGACCCTGATGCTGGGAAAGACTGAGGGCAAAAGGAGAAGGGGACGGCAGAGGATGAGATGGTTAGATAGCATCACCGATGTAATGAACATGAATTTGAGTAAACTCCGAGAGACAGTGGAGGACAGGAAGGCCTGGCGTGCTATGGTCCATGAGGTCACGAAGAGTCGGACACGACTGAACGACTGAACAACAACAAAACTGGAGCACCATCAGCTTGTTCAGGCTTTGATTCATATCGGAAGAGACAAGAACTTGTTCTTTTTGCTCAAGCCTGATTAGAACAAATGGGATTTGTGCCAGGGCAGTTTTTTGTACCAGTCATGGTGGTGCTTGGTTGGTTAAATGCAACATGTTATCTTTTTGCCATAGCTGTGATTGTTCACAGATTAATGAAACAGATAAAAGTTTGATAAGTATGTTGCCATTTTGTTTTGTGGTTTGGTTCTATCCAGCAGCAGACTTGCTTAGCAGAAAGTTAAACTGAATACAGTTAGCTTTGTTTTCAAAAAAAGTATGTACAGGAATGTGTATTTCTAAGTCAGCATGGAAAAATGAACCCCTTTCCCATGACAATTGAGAATTTTCATTTATCCCTCCAGCAGTGCTACACTCCACTCACAGCTTCCTCATTAATTTTCAATCTTCCCCAAGCTATTTTAAGCCTGAAAATACTTCTCACATGCTAATTGTTGTTCTCAACTTCTATTGTGGGAGTTAAATTTTGAGTTTGCAGAAATAATCTAATTCAGATTATATGTAAAGTTATCTAAACTTCTGCATATTTAAAGACTGATTCATTGGTAAATCATTCTTTTGTGCACATTTGCTATGTACGAACCAATACTTGAATATGAAAGGTATGTAATGAATTGTAAATGCCTCCAGCATGAGAATATAAATATATTTTTATTATTTTTAACAGAAGCAAAGCATGTTGGGGGCAGAAAACAGTCTCTTCAGTAGCCACCTCCTATTCCTTGAGAAAGGAAAGACTTGGTGTAAAGTGTGGGTCACCATTCCTAAGACAGAACCTCTTGTCCTGTATCTCCAAGGAGAAAACCAGGTAAATACCTCAGAATATTACAAGTACTGAAAAATGGGTTAGACTGGTTATTCTCAAGCTCTCAGCTGGAATGTACTAGTCTGCTGTTAGGAAATTGCTGGCATGCCGAGGTGTGCACCAAATATATTTACACGTTGGAAGGCTGCCTGTTTGTCTCTGCATGAACTACTACACTGAATTTCCCCTCTTCCGGTCGCCCTTCTTGGCTAGTCCTGCCTGTATTTGTATCCAGTGTGATCAGTGCCTTCGGTTGTGTGTTATCTGCCCTCAGAGAAGGTGGCCAGTTGTGCCTTCTACATTCTGCGTCTTTGGCTTTCTCCCTTTCAGGAAGGTAAGGGATGCCTTGAGCAGAGACCCCCGCAGAAACTTAGGCTAGATCCTCCTGAGGGTATATTAGATCTGTCCTGTAGTTTTCAGGAGTCCGTTGTGTCTCCAGCTTTAATTCAGACAAAAAGTGCCAAAGGCTAGGGAATCCTTTGGCTTGGTTGTTTTCAGCCACAAAATCACCTTACTGCATTTAGCAAATGTCCCCAAAGGCTTTTTCTTCTTTAATATCTTCTTCTTTTCTCCACAAAGGGATATGATAATTATTTGTTTGCCTTAGTCTCAAGAAAAGTATTTTTTTTTCAGATGAATACTTCAGAGGATTTTTTTTAATCTTGAAAAACATTTATCCTTCCAAGATTAAGGGAAAAAATGACATTATAAGACAGCGTGACTTTAAATCTTCATTGGATTTGTAAAGTTCAATATTAGATCCATGCAATTGTAGAAGTGCTGAGAATGTGTTTTGATCATGCATGAAAAAAGTAGATTTCCTCAGCTCAGGCATACTTAAAAGCTAAATCACATTTATCAGAAATACATGGGATTTATATAGCAGTAGCATGCAAATGCAAGTAGATGAATAGGTACCACTTCGGTGGGTAGGTAACAGCGTTCCGCACGTGTCATGCGGCCACATGACCGTGGAAGCGTCTTTGGACAACGCTGGCTCTTCGGCTAACAAACGGAGATGAGCACCGGCCCCTAGAGTCGGACACGACTGCACAACTGTGCGGGGGGAACCTTTACCTTTGGAGTCCTTAGTGCTCTCTGAGCCTTGTTGTTTACTTGCAGACGTTTCATTGCCAGGCTAGGCAACATCTTCAGTGCGAAAAGGGAGTGGAACTTGCTCTTACAGAGAGCAAGGCTCTGAGAGCACCAAGGACTCCACAGTTCAACCCTGAGCTACAAATATTCTCTTCGATTGGTACCTTTACCTTTCCTAGAAGCTATTTTTAGATTATTCTACACTAGAATGATAAAGAGGAGCAATATGTTGATTCACAGAATATGCAAAACAAAAAATGCTTTCTTTTCCCAGCAAGCCAGAAAGTAATGGGTGGAGGGCCACCTCCCCACAGTCTTAGGTCCCTTGTGGGAATAGCAGTACCCTGCTCTGCTATGTCCCAGGTTTGATTGAACCCAACTGGTGCAACCATTCTTGCCAAACCTTTTTATGTCCTCAAATGGCTTCTTTTCCAAATTATTGACCCCGTTCAGCTGTTACGTGCCTGTGCTCAACCTGTTTCTAATTTTTGCACCTTTCTTTATTTCTGCTTTGCATGTAGGATGGACGCATTCCACGCAGTATACCTCTGCTGGGATATGAGGTTGACTGCCCACATTCTGGTGAGAAGTTTGAATCGAAATACGTATTCAAACTTTGCCAGTCCCAGCAGACTATATATTTCAGTGCTGAGGATGAAGACTTGCAAATGAAATGGATGGCTATTCTCACCAAAGCAGCTAAAGGGGACGTTCATGATCTGAGTGAGGAAACCAGCAATCCCTAATGTTGTTTCATGTGGTCTTAATCATAATGGATAGGGGGAAAGCCACCTGAACTCAATATTCATGGCACTTTGAAAACCTACCTGGCTTTATATTTTGGTATGTCTATATAGAAACTGCAATCATTTCTCCCCCCCCCCCTCTTTTTATTATACATTCATCACATTCAGTACCAATTGTCCAACATCTACGTTGTTAGCTTGTATAAATCAATGTAGTTGTTATGAGTGTTTATATTGATATTACTGGTGAAGGAGGGAAAAGGGGAAAAAGCATTAATTCTATCTAAGATAATTAGGAAGGCAATGGCTTCCTGTTCCCCTTTACTCTTTGTTTTTATTCCTTTCAATTGCTGTTTCAGTGAAGGATGTGTATGGTCTGTTACAGATGTGCTGCCTCTGAGTAAAACGTTGTACAAGGGCTTGTGGCTGGCCACTAATGTGCTATTATTCTCTGTTTTCTCTTGGATCTTTTTTAATGGTCTCTTCTCTGCTGTATGATCAAATGTAAAGGGGTTACTTCTTTTGTTAACACTGACTTTTCTTGAGAGGATTTTTTTCACAAGACAAATACTGTTTTTAAAGCCATTGCAGAAGGCATCTTGAAAGCTAAAATATCAAGCATTCCTATATATTTATATATAAATATTTTTCCATTTTTTCCTCTTTTTTTAAACTTTTACACATACGTTTCTTATTTCTTTATATCACCTCCTTTTTTAATGTATACAAGCAAATGTTTTATACTGCAATCTGGGAAGTTACTCATCAATGAACATTTTTAGTACACCCAATAAGGCAAACAATTAACTTTTTTGAATAACTAAGGATTTATTTATATAATTTGTAAATATCATATATTAAGCATCTTTTTAAAAATATGTTCACATTACACTTGTATAAATTGAATTTGCTTCCTGTTTCCTTTTGTTGGCAAAAGTATTTATGTATGCAAATAAAGCCCCATGTCACTGATTCTTGTCCCAACTATTCAAAATACAGGAAGGCTTGAGCAAAACTTGAGTACCTTTTTGGTGCCTTAAGGTTTATTAATGTATTAGATGATGATGATGACCAAAATGGAAGAGAAGTTTCACACAGGATGAATTTGAAATGTCTGAATTTGAGACTTTTTGCAGTATTACTCATTTTATAGTGCGTGCGCTGCAATTTTCATGTTTCCTATCTCAAAATGATAGAAGACTATTGCATATAAAAGTATTTAAAGGGGCTCCAGTGGGTTATGGGTAGAACAAGAGCTTATAGGCCACTCAGCTCCAATGGTTACATCCATCTCTTACTTTCAAAAGCCAAGGCTACAGAATGTGCAGGTAGCCTTCTGTTGCAACAGGCTGTACAATGGAAGATATAATCTGATTGATTGTGGACATGGGTATTACTACCTGAAACAATAGCTGAAGAGTAACCATGAATTTCTTTCTACAAAACCAGCAAAATGAAAGAAAAGGAAGAATGTAGGATTACAAGAAACCACAGAGTAACATAACAGAGGAGCTGATGTACTGCAGATTGCTGCTGGAATTGATATTTTCAGTAATAATATAAAATATATTTAATAATTAATTCAGTATTAATATTGGTATTCAGATATTTTCTGCCCCAGTCTTCCCCAAGCTGGTATATTGTGGAACCCTGCCAAGTACACGGGGGATTCTGGGGTTGGCCTAGTTATTAATGGTATAATATACTGTATGTGGGGCTAACCTTGAAAGGTATCTGGACCTTGCAGACAAAATATGCAGCTAGGCTGCTAAGTGGTGCAAGATAAAAAGGTTTGATACCTGCACTGATTGCCAGTTGATCACTGGGCACAATTTAAGCACAATTTAAGGTTAAAGGGCACAATATTGACCTTTAAAGTCCTAATCCACTTACGGCCTAACTATGTAAGGGATCACCTCTCCTGTTCCAAATTTGCATAATTGTTAAACATTTGCAGGATTATCTGTGCACAACCAAAATCCTAACTAACCCTCCCCATAACCCATGTTAAAAACATTAAGCAACAAACTAGTCACCCACAAGTTCATAGGCACCCACAAATTCTCATTCTGAGCTAAAGGCCCTTTGGAAAAATAATAGATTTGAGTACCTTCCAAAACGACAGAAGAATAGGGGGCAAGCATACTCTGGGGCACTGTGCTCCTCACTACGGGGGCTACAGCAGAAAAGTCCTGCTCTCTGGCTGATGCTCTTTCTACTCATGTGGTGGGACTTCCTGCAGATCTCCTTTCAGTGTCTGGACTGAAAGTCCTTAAGGCATTCTGGCACCACACTATGTAGGGGCTTATAAGTAATAACCAGCACTTTGAATTGGGTCTCAAAACCTACTGGTAATCATTGCATCAACTTCAAAATGGTTGTGACACTCCATTTGCAGGTTTTCTATCCTACCCACCCTTCCCCAGAAGGGTCTGCATCACCTTTGGGAATCTGCAGATGCTATAAGGGCAGAGATCACCAGACATTTTGCCACCTTTATTGTCACTAAGTAATTAAATGATGAGAATTTGCCAGTGGTTAGCCATATTCACTGTTGGTGTTAATGCCCTCATTGCTCAAGGCACTTGCTACTGTATATCTCCTGAGGCTTCTCAGAAAACTAGAAAGATGCCAGTAAAGGGGATGGCAATTTTGATAATCCTAATTACTGAGACAGGTAGTTGGTAATTACCATTGATAACTATGGAAAAGATAAGCAGCTTTACTGAAATCCTATTTCAGTGCATTTACAATAGTGTCTATGCTCCTTGATAGTGGCACAGAAATACTTTTGTTTGATTGATTAATCATTCTTCTTCTTGCAGTATCCAAAAACTGTAACATGGTAATGGGAGAAAGGGAGAAAAGGGTAATGGGAGAAATCAATTTAGAGATTATTAGACCAACTTTCTGTGAAGTTACATTCTTATTTCTCCAAGATTGAAGAATGCTTTCAGTTGTTAGCATCTGGTATCCACTAAGTCACAGCAATTATTTCTGTTCTCTTCTATTCCGACATGGGATCTTTGCGTTCATAATAGGATTGGTTCTTCATGCCAGAGAATTCATGAAATTCATGGCTCAGCACCAAGGACTCCACAAAATTCATAAAAAAAACCTTATTGGATATCTTTAACTGGTAGCAAGAAATCATTAAGATGTTTAACAGCTCTGCACATGTTTTAGAATGCAATGGTGGAATCTAAGTGAAACCAGATTCTATATTTAGGGGAGGGGGAATGTTCTCATAATTAAAAGTTGAAGAAGATATTGCTGATTGCTTGTAAATGGAAGAGGATTTTTGTCTGTATCTGTACAAAACAGTAGACATCACTCTCACACTTTGTGTGATCAAATTAGTGGCTAATGGCAGCAACAGAATCACAAACTAAGTTTATGCAGTACTCAAAGCCTGAAACCAAAGAAATCACTGTTCTGTATCTCAATCTCAATGAACTCAGTCATAATATGAATTGAAGTGCAGTTTAATCAGGTTTGGCAAACAATTCAATTCACTTCAACTGATGGAACATAGGAAGTTGCCTTACACCATATCAGCCCATTGTTCTATTTCAGTATTATTTACCTGGCAAGGGTTCTCCAGGGATTTAGTAGAATCTGAAAATGCAGATTTAAGAACATTTTGCATGCATCTCTGAGCGACTGCCATCCTTTACAATTTTTGGTTCACATTATATACAATGAGTACATCCAATGAAGATTACTACAAGAGGCTACCTCCAATGATAGACTACAGCATATCTTATTTTTTAGAATAAATGGGAGAATTTCAGAGTGTCCAGCAAACAAGAGGACTCCTGCTTGTAGAAGTCTATAGGAAGGTCAGCTCTCGCAGAGTGTTCTACTAAAAGAATCAGGGTTTTGGGTTGTTTTGTGTATATACACACACAAACACACAAATATATATAATTTATATACACATACACAATATATGTTTTCTTTTGTGTTTTTCTTTTCAGGTCTTTCAATTGACAGCCTTTTGTTACAATTATTACAATTCACTTGGAATTGCAAATTGCTATTGAAACAGATAATTTAAATCAGATCAATCTGATTTAATTTACAATCTGAAAAGACATTGTGTCTCTTTTTGCTAAGGGGTTGGAACAGAATAGCTGGAGAAAGGAATTTCGAGCTGTCCTTAAATTATCATTCCTTTTCACAACACAGTCTGGTATATGCTAGACATCTGATGTCTAGAACTATATCTTTTCTCAGCTCTGAAGCTTACTGATTAGCCCTGGGCAATTTGCAGCTTCTTCAGAGTGGCTGTAAGGCTAAAACACTGTTCCAAATGCCTTAAAGGGGGAGAAAAGTTCCTGTGCAGGAGAGCCTAATATATGTTAAGTAAGAAATAAACGTCAACAATGGGATTGCGGTGTGTATGTGAATTACATACTCTTAAACTCTCCAAGAAAATAGCTTACAGATAGAGTGGCAGTGAATCATTATTTTAGAATAATAATATCTTCCACAATGAAAAAGAAAAAAAAAGAGGAAAAATATGAGTAAATGCCACACACTGATGGTTATGGCTGGGAATTGAAAATGAGGTGGAAAAGTCAAAGGCTGGTATGAAAAATATATTTTAATGGTAATACACATGACACAACTGATACCTAAATATAGTTAAGTTGGTAAATATGTTAGAAATTCAATTTAGATAGATTTTAAATCAGTTGGAAAAATCTATTCCAAGTGAAAAGTATGTGTTATGTGTTCTGCCAAGTGTCCAAGCAGTGATCAGGTGCTCAGACAATTGGTTCTTTCAGATCTAGAGACAATAAGCACACTAGTGAATAAAGAGTTTTTAAGCTTTATTACAAACTTAAGCAAACAAATTTAAACAGAAACACAGTTTAGGCAGATTAAACAGAAGCATAAAGAGCATAGCATAAAGAAAGGAAAATCATTACATACCAAGCAACTTGAAACCCTATCTCCATAGTCTGTCAGGAGCCCCTTAACAAGGACAGCGGAGATACCCCAGGGCGGCTCCATTTCCACAGCACCCAGCACTCAGGTCTGTACAGAAGCTCCCAAACTTAACAGGCAATCCCAAGGTTTTTATCAAAGTCTGGCCCTAAAGCCTTGTGACCCTGTTTCCATGGTACAGAGACTGCAGGGTCTGACCTTGACTGGATAGTTCCCAGGGTCTGGAGCACCTGTTTCCATGAGCCTGGGAAGCTATACAGATAAGCTAGTGCTTAACAAAAACAATCTTGGGGTTTTCTCTTATCTCCCCCCCCACCCATTCCAAACAGAAATAAAAAGCAAGCCAGCTAAACATTAGTATAATTCAAAATATTTATGAAATTGAATCAGAACTTTTAATTGCCATATTGGATGCTATTTTACATTTTATACTTATATTTATACTTTATGTAATATATCTTGTCTTTATTGTATTTTAATCTTTTTTAGCTTTATTGTAAACTGCCCAGAGTCTTTTGGGGGAGATGGGTGGTGATGAAATTTGATAAATAAATAAAGAAATATAATTCAAAATAAACTGTAAGCTTCTTCGTGTGAAGGAAAAAAATCAAAATATGTCACTTAAACTCCTTGAAATATAATGGTCTTCTGCATTGCCATTACATTATGTTGTAATGTAATGTTGTTTAGTCGTGTCCAACTCTTCGTGACCTCATGGACCATAGCACGCCAGGCCTTCCTGTCCTCCACTGCCTCCCGGAGTTTACTCAAGTTCATGTTCATCACATCGGTGATGCTATCCAACCATCTCATCCTCTGCCGTCCCCTTCTCCTTTTGCCTTCAGTCTTTCCCAGCATCAGGGTCTTTTCCAGGGAGTCCTCTCTTCGCATTAGATGGCCAAAGTATTTGAGCTTCAGCTTCAGCATCTGTCCTTCCAATGAGCAGTCAGGGTTGATTTCCTTTAGGATTGACTGGTTTGACCTCCTTGCAGTCCAAGGGACTCTCAAGAGTCTTCTCCAGCACCACAGCTCGAAAGCATCAATTCTTCGGTGCTCAGCCTTCCTTATGGTCCAACTCTCACAGCCATACATTACTACTGGAAAAACCATAGCATAAACTATACGGACCTTTGTCGGCAAGGTGATGTCTCTGCTTTTTAATATGCTGTCTAGGTTTGCCATAGCTTTCCTCCCAAGGAGCAAGCGTCTTTTAATTTCATGGCTGCAGTCACCGTCTGTGGTGATCTTGGAGCCCAAGAAAATAAAATCTGTCACTGCTTCCATTTCTTCCCCTTCTATTTGCCAGGAAGTGATGGGACCAGATGCCATGATCTGAGTTTTTTTTAATGTTGAGTTTCAAGCCAGCTTTTGCACTCTCCTCTTTCACCCTCATCAAGAGGCTCTTTACTTCCTCTTCACTTTCTGCCATTAGGGTGGTATCGTCTGCATATCTGAGGTTGTTGATATTTCTCCCGGCAATCTTAACTCCGGCTTGTGATTCATCCAGCCCGGCATTTCTCATGATGCACTCTGCATATAAGTTAAATAAGCAGGGTGATAATATACAGCCTTGTCGTACTCTTTTCCCAATTTTGAACCAATCGGTTGTTCCATGTCCGGTTCTAACTGTTGCTTCTTGACCTGCATACAGGTTTCTCAGGAGACAGGTAAGGTGGTCTGGTACTCCCATCTCTTTAAGACTTTGCCACAGTTTGTTGTGATCCACACAATCAAAGGCTTTAGCGTAGTCAATGAAGCAGAAGTAGATGTTTTTCTGGAACTCTCTTGCTTTTTCCATGATCCAGCGAATGTTGGCAATCTGATCTCTAGTTCCTCTGCCTCTTCGAAACCCAGCTTGCACTTCTGGTAGTTCTCGGTTCACATACTGCTGAAGCCTAGCTTGTAGGATTTTGAGCATAACCTTGCTAGCATGTGAAATGAGCACAATTGTACGGTAGTTTGAACATTCTTTGGCATTGCCCTTCTTTGGAATTGGAATGTAAACTGACCTTTTCCAATCCTGTGGCCACTGTTGAGTTTTCCAAATTTGTTGGCATATTGAGTGCAGCACTTTAACAGCATCATCTTTTAGGATTTTAAATAGCTCAGCTGGGATACTGTCTTCTCCGCTAGCTTTGTTGTTAGTAATGCTTCCTAAGGCCCACTTGACTTCACTCTCTAGGATGTCCGGCTCAAGGTCAGTGACCACACCATCGTATTTATCAGGGATATTAAGATCTTTCTTGTATAGTTCTTCTGTGTATTCTTGCCACCTCTTTTTAATCTCTTCTGCTTCTGTTAGGTCCCTGCCTTTTTTGTCCTTTATCATGCCCATCTTTGCACAAAACGTTCCCTTGATATCTCCGATTTTCTTGAAGAGATCTCTAGTCTTCCCCATTCTATTGTTTTCCTCGATTTCTTTGCATTGTTCATTTAAGAAGGCCGCCTTATCTCTCCTTGCTATTCTCTGGAATTCTGCATTCAGTTGGTTATATCTTTCCCTTTCTCCCTTTCCTTTTGCTTCCCTTCTTTCCTCAGCTATTTGTAAAGCCTCATCAGTCAGCCACTTTGCTTTCTTGCCTTTCTTTTTCTTTGGGATGGTTTTAGTTGCTGCCTCCTGTACAATGTTACGAACCTCCATCCATAGTTCTTCAGGCAGTCTACCAGATCTAATCCTTTAAATCTATTCCTCACGTCCACTGTATATAAGAGATATGATTTAGGTCATACCTGAGTGGTCTAGTGGTTTTCTCTACGTTCTTCAATTTAAGCCTAAATTTTGCGATAAGAAGCTCATTATCTGAGCCACAGTCAGCTCCAGGTCTTGTTTTTGCTGATTGTATAGAGCTTCTCCATCTTTGGCTGCAAAGTATATAATCAATCTGATTTCGGTATTGACCATCTGGTGATGTCCATGTGTAGAGTCGTCTCTTGTGTTGTTGGAAAAGAGTGTTTGCTATGACCAGCGTGTTCTCTTGACAAAATTCTATTAGCCTTTGCCCTGCTTCATTTTGTACTCTGAGGCCGAACTTGCCTGTTATTCCGGTTATTTTTTGACTTCCTACTTTAGCATTCCAGTCCCCTATGATGAAAAGGACATATTTTTTTGGTGTTAGTTCTAGAAGGTGTTGTAGGTCTTCATAGAACCGGTCAACTTCAGCTTCTTCGGCATCAGTGGTTGGGGCATAGACTTGGATTACTGTGATGTTGAATGGTTTGCCTTGGATTTGAACTGAAAGCATTCTGTCGTTTATGAGGTTGTACCCCAGTACTGCCTTTCCCACTCTTTTATTGACTATGAGAGGTACTCCATTTCTTCTAAGGGATTCTTGCCCACAGTAGTATATATAATGGTCTCCTGAATTAAATTCGCCCATTCCTGTCCATTTTAGTTCACTGATTCCCAAGATGTCGATATTCAATCTTGTCATCTCATGTTTGACCACATCCAGCTTACCTTGATTCATAGATCTTACATTCCAGGTTCCTATGCAATATTGTTCTTTACAGCATCGGACTTTCCTTCCACTTCCAGACACATCCACAACTGAGCGTCCTTTCGGCTTTGGCCCAGCCGCTTCACTCTTTCTGGAGCTACTCGGAATTGCCCTCCGCTCTTCCCCAGTAGCATATTGGACACCTTCCGACCTGAGGGGCTCATCTTCCGGCGTCATATCTTTTAGCCTTTTGATACTGTCCATGGGTTTTCTTGGCAAGGATACTGGAGTGGTTTGCCATTCCCTCCTCCAGTTTTGGACCACGTTTTGTCAGAACTCTCCGTCATGACCTGTCCATCTTGACCTGACTTAATTGAGTTACACAAGCCCCTTCGCCACGACAAGGCCGTGATCCATGAAGGGGAAGATCCACCCTGGTCACAATTAATTCTGCTCGAGAAGTTAATCAGTTGCCTACTGCACGGGGGGAGCGTGCGGCAGCGCAGGGGGCGTGCAGCAGCGCGCGCGTGCATGGCGGCCGCCATGCACGCGCGCGCCGCCGCTTCCGGGTGGTGTGGCGACACACCACGCTGTGTGTGGCGACACACTTTTGTGTCGCGACACACAGTTTGGAAAGCTCTGCTATAGATAGTTCTCATACTTAAGTGTTGGTCTTTTTCCTCCTCTGTGGTTGGTTCACTGAATTGCAAAAACCTAGAAGAGAAAAAAGATCTGATTAAATGCAACTAAAATCACAATCTTCTAGTTCCAAATGGTTTCATGTTAAAAACGCTATAGCTACAGGCTATGTCTTTTATAAATTTTATATAGTTCACTTTCATATTACAAAGGGGGCAGAAACACACTCTTACCCACAGCCATATTCCGGTCTTTTGACAAACATTCACCCTTCACAACAGACCACAGACCACCCACTACTTTTCTACCAGCAATTGCACATCTTAAACATTCTCCATTCTTTTCCCCATCTTCGGTAAACGTTCGACCAAGGTAGCTTATGCTGTGCTCTTCTTGCTAACTAGAGGAAGAAGGAAGTATATGTTATCTGTGGTTTTTTTTAAAAAAATAATTAAAAAGCTATGAACCTGTTGTGAAGGAATTTGAAAGTCTGGAATTGCTTCACTGTTCCCAAAGGTGCCTATCACTGGAACATGCCCTCAAATGCCCTCACACACTTCTTCAGGGCATGGGAGTTACACCAATTACACCCTTTTCAGCCAGGATTCAGGCCTGGTTATAGCACTGAGACAGCATTGATCATGCTGGTCAATGACCTGTAGCGGGAGACTCTGAAACTTAACTGGATAAGAAAGATAGGATTTATATTTAATTATTTAAGACGACATTTTTGCTCTGTAAGGTTCTTTTTCTTTGCTGATTTATATCTTTTGTGACTGATATTATATATACATTTATATTTATATTGTCGTATTATTTGAGCTACATTAAGTATATACTCTTTAGTTGAAATTGACAAATTGATAAGTCTTAGGTAATATTAGGTAATATTAGTATAAGATATATTGTTATAAGACTAAACCTAGATACTAAAAAGATGAATACCAGAAAATTTCAGAGAAGGAAATCTGATTCAGAGGATAACAGAGGGGATTGGATGAAACCTCTCTTTGAAGAATTTACCAAAAAAGCAATTCAAAGTATAACTGCTAACGTGACCACTTTACTAGAAGAAAAAAATTAAAGGATTTGAAAATAGCTTAGACAAAAAACTAGATAGTATGGAGCAGAAGTTTCAATCAGAAATTAAAGGAGTAAAAGAAAGAGTACAGAAAATGGAAAAGAAAAATGAAGCAGAATTAGAAAAGCTTACATTATTAGAAATCAAACAAAAGGAAAAATGTATAAGAATAAGAGGTGTTATAGAAGGAAGAGAATTAGAAATTAAAAATACTGTAACAAAAATGTTGGCAAATTTGATTGATTGGGAATCAGAACAATTAGAGGAAGAAATTGAAGGGACATATAGGTAAATTCGAAGTATGCTAGGGAACACAACCTTCCTAGAGACATGGTAATGGAGTTTAGTAGAAAGAAACTTAGAGACATGATAATTCAGACTGCTTACGATAAAAAAATAGAAATTGAAGGAAAAAACATTAAAATTTTTAAGGAGACACCAAATACAGTCCTAAAAAAAAGAAAAGACTATTTTTTTAACTGATATTCTGAAGAAGAACAAGATTATGTATCATGTCATTGGCGATCACTCGTACCCGAGTAAGATTGTCTTCCAAAGGTAAAATTTTAACAGTGGATCCGTAAATGGCTATAAAGGCCAATTCTGGATCCGCACAACCTCCCACAATGAGGGCATAGGTTTCCGGGTGGGAGACGGTCATGATGAGGGTTTGCCTGACGTGCCTTCCTTTTAGCTCTTTTCTCCCTTTCGCCCTGTACTCGTGCTTCTTCAAAGTCCATAGCGCCATTAATAAAGGCTGACCTCCAATTGAAACGCTCATGAGTTAGGGCTTCCCAGTTCTCAATGCTGAGAACTTTTAAAATTAGCTTTGAGAGTATCTTTGAATCTCTTTTGCTGTCCACCAATATTCCGTTTTCCATTCTTAAGTTGGGAGTAAAGTAGCTGCTTTAATTTATGTATAGATGGGAGACTTTGGGAGGGATATCGATTATTTATAAAGAACAAAGATATAAATTAAATTCAATAGAAAAAGCGAAGGATTTTCTTAGAAAATTGGAAAAGGATAATCAACAGATGAGAGGTAATAATGGTAAAAAAGAAGGGTTAAAAGAAAACTTCAGAATAGACTCTCAAGCCTCGGGTTCTAAAGATTTGAGCAATCACTCTAATAATGAGTAACTTAAAATGTCTAACATGGAACATCAACGGCTTGAATGCCCCAGCAAAAAGAAAAAAAATCTTTCATACGGTCAATAAATTAAACCTAGATATCATATGTCCACAGGAAACTCATATTAGATCTAGAGATGTTAAATTATTGGAAAATAAGAAATTAGGTTTAGACTTTACATCTGCAAATGAAGGGGAAAAATGGAGTGGTTTGTTACATAAAACCTTATTTAAAACCCAGACTATTACTATCAGATACCAAAGGAAGATTCATCGTTATAGAAATTGAGATTCAAAACTTAAAAGTAATTTTAGTTGGAGTATATGTCCCAAATGACAAACAAATTTTTTTAAAAAAAACTTTACTAAATTTCCTAGCAGATATACCTAACAAGAATTGGCTTATGATGGGGGATTATAATGGTGTAGTAACACCTACACTTGATAGAAAATCTGAGAAGCCAATTAAACATAATCAAGGAAAACTATCAGATGAATTTTTTGATCTTGCAAACAACTTAAATTTGGAGGATGCATGGAGACACAAAATGGGGAATGCAAAAGAATATACATTTTTTTCAGATAGACATAAATCATTTTCTAGAATTGATATGATTTGGCTTTCTAAAAAATTAACAAATAAAATTAAGGACATGAACATACTGGCTAAAACGTTTTCAGATCATAATGCTGTTCAATTAGACCTAAAAATTACATCAAAAATATATAGATGGAGATTTAATGAAACTATATTAAGAAACAAACAATATTTAGAAGACAGCAAAAAAAAAAAACTAAAAGAATTTTTTGAGATAAATATGAGTGATGAAGTAAATATTAATAATATTTGGGACGCAGGTAAAGCCTATATTAGGGGCCATTTTGTGTCTCTTGGCAACCATCTTAGAAAACTTAAACAACTAAAATTTCAACAAATTTGCGAGCAAATTAAAACAAAAGAAACTGAACTTCAAAATAATCCCAATGACAAAAATATTAAAAATCAAATAACTATTTTACAAAAGCAACTAGAACTCCAAACAATAGATGAGATAGAACAAAATTTAAGATATGTAAGACAGAGACATTTTCAGCATGCTAATAAAGCCGGGAAATGGTTAGCTTTTAAATTAAGAAAAGAGGCGAATAAAAAGATTATAAATAAAATAAAAGTAAATGGAGAGGAAATTACTGACAATCAAGGTATTAGAAAGGCATTTTATGATTTTTATAATAAATTATACCAAAAGCAACAAATATTACAGGACAAATGTGAAATATATCTACAAAAAAGTAAAGTGGAGAAGATTTCTCAAACGCAAAGAGAAATCTTGAATGAACCAATTACTAACCAGGAAATAATAGAAGCCATAAAAAAACAAAAATCAGGTAAAACACCAGGACCAGACAGTTTTACAGCATCTTACTACAAACACTTTCAGGAATTTCTCATAACCCCGTTTAATACACTTCTAAATTCAATAATGGCAGGAAATACAATACCTGATTCATGGACACAAGCAAACATTATTTTAATCCCTAAGGAGGACCAAGATACGACTCTATGTAAAAACTACAGACCGATCTCTCTTCTAAATATAGATTACAAAATATTTACCACTATTCTGGCTAATAGATTAAAAAGAGTCCTACAAGATACAATAAATTTGGATCAAAGTGGTTTTTTACCAAAAAGATATATAAAAGATAATATAAGATCCATTTTAAACATAATTGAATATGCAAAAAATCATAATGATAAACAAATTACTTTATTAATTTTAGATGCTGAAAAAGCATTTGATAATTTAAATTGGACATTTTTTATTAAAACGCTTAAAAGTTTAGAGTATGGAAATAAATTTATTAATGCTATTCAAGCTATTTATACAAATCAGAAAGCCAGAATAGTGGTAAATAATGATAAAACTCAAAATTGCAATATAGGTAAGGGCACTAGACAAGGATGCCCAATATTCCCACTTCTATTCATTATGGTTCTGGAAATTCTTCTAGAAAATATCAAAAAAGATAACCAAATTGAAGGAGTTAAAATAAAACAGGAAAATTATAAATTGAGGGCATTTTCAGATGATATTGTAATTGTATTGTCGAATATTGTAATTACTTTACAAAATCCGGATCATTCACTAAGTAATTTACTAAAAAAGATACATGAATTTGGAGAACTTGCTGGATTTAAAATAAATAACCAAAAAACAAAGATGTTAAATTTAAATGTCTCTGCAAATGATACTCAGCTCATGGAATTGGCCACGGGGTTCAAAAATGTAAAAAAATAAGATATTTAGGAGTTGAAATTACATCAAAAAATTCAGATTTATTCAAAAATAACTATATAAAAATTTGGAATGAAATACGACAAGATCTACATAATTGGACAAAGCTCCAAATATCTCTCCTGGGAAGGATTTCCACAATCAAAATGAATATTCTTCCAAGAATTCTGTTTCTATTTCAAACACTACCAATAATAATCACCGAGAAAACATTTCACAATTGGCAAAAAGATCTTGCTAAATTCATCTGGCAAGGGAAGAAACCTAGAATCAAATATAAATACTTACAAGATATTAAAGAAAATGGAGGATTTGGCCTACCAGATTTAAGATTATATTATGAAGCTAGTGTAATGGTTTGGATGAGAGATTGGGTAAAATTAGACAATAGAAGATTACTGAATTTAGAGGGGTATGACCTCAGATTTGGATGGCATGGGTACCTATGGTACGATAAAATAAAAGCAAATCTGGCATTTACGCATCATCCAATTAGGAAATCGATTTTAAAAATTTGGGAGAAATACAAGAAACTAATAATACCAAATATACCATTGTGGATCTCCCCACATGAAGCTTTTGCAATGCAAGGCATCACAACTAGGAATAAATGGTTAAATTACAAAGACTTGTTGCTATTTGAGGGCTCAAACTATAAAATTAAAACTAGGGAGGATTTAGAAAATGAGGGTTACATCTGCAATTGGTATACATACCTACAAATAAAAGCGCAATTTAAAACTGACTCCAAAAATTTTAAATTTAAAAATTGCTATGTTAATTGGGACAATATATTGTAGAGAGAGGAGGAACATCTACAGTAATTGCAAAAAATTACAAAATTTTAATCCAAAATAAAATCTCCAAGTTACCTACAAAGAATTCCATAATTAAATGGGAACAAAATCTGGGTCATAACATTCAAAGCGAAAACTGGGAGAAAATATGGTTAAAAGACTTGAATTTTACTTTAAATTATGAGAGAAAACTTCTTCAAAATGATGTATAGATGGTACCTCACCCCAAATATATTGTCAAAAATGAATCCTGTAATACCAAATCATTGTTGGAAATGTAAAAAAGAAACTGGTACTTTTTTTCATTTATGGTGGACATGTCGAAAAACAAAGAACTATTGGGACAAAATTCATAAAATTGTGAAATTACACAAGAAGATATCATCAAAGAACCAGAACTATACCTATTGGGATTCATAAAACCAGATCTACATAAAAAATATGGAAAACTACTATTTTACGTAATAAGTGCAGCTAGAATCACCTTCGCCAAATACTGGAAAGAAGAATATATACCCACGACTGAAGAATGGATTATAAAAATAATGGACCTGATGCAAATGGCTAAATTGACTGATCAAATTAACGACAGAAACATGGACAAATTTAATATAGTTTGGAGTCCTTTTTCTAAATTTATTCAAAAAACGCAAAACATTCAATTAGAAAATTAATATTATTAATGTAATTAAAATAATAGAAACAAACTAGTATATAAATATGTAATGGGAAGTAAGAAGTCCTTTTTGTTTTGTTTGTTTGTGTGTGTGTGTTGTGTTTTTTTTGTAGTTTTGGTGGTAAGGGGCGAGGAGATAAAGGAAAGTAGAATAGAGGGAGTAAGGAAGTGGAGTTAAAAGAAGGGCAGAGAAGAAAGAGGAAGAAATGAGAGAAAGAAAGAGAATGAGAAGAAGAAAGAAGGAAGATGGTTATTAATAATTATCAAAATAGAAAGTGAAAAGGGTGGTTAGCTTAGTTAAACAGGATTTTAAACAAATTTGTTTAATTGGTGTTTTTTTTTGGTTAGGTTAGATTAGATTAGGTTAAGATTATTTATGTAAGGTCATAGAATGCTATGTTATGTAATGTTAGGTCATGTTATATTATATTGTGTCATGTCTGGTATTGTTTTTTCTTTTTATAATGTATTGTAAATAATTTGATAATAAAAAATTAATTTAAAAAAATGACCTGTAGGGGGCTCAGGATGGGGATAGTGCATCAATCCTGACCCTCCTTGACAGTGGCTTTCAATATCATCGATCGTGATATCATTCTGGGCTGGGAGGTTGGGAGCAGGAGGCATTCAGGAGGTTGGGAGCAGGAGGCATCGTTTTGCAATGGTTCTCCTCTTTTATCCAGGGCCAATTTCAGTTGATCTTGGGGGGGGGGGGGAAAGAAGTCAAGTCTGAGGGCCCTGCTTTGTGGGGTGCCTCAGAACTCTACCCTTTTCCCACTCCTATTTAACATCTACATGAAGCTGCTGGGCGAGGTTGTCCATCAGCATGGGGTGCTGTATCATCAGTATGCTGATGCTACCCAGTTGTACATCTCCTCCCTGGGCTGACCAAGCAATGCTGTCAAAGACCTTCCCAGTGCCTGGAAGCTGTGGGGATCTGGATGGGGAAAAACAGGCCTTGACTCAACCCTGGCAAGACTGAGTGGCTTTAGGTTTTCAGGCCCCCTAACTCTGGGGATTTTCCATCTTTAACTCTGCATGGGGGTATACTTCCCCAGTTAGAGTTGGTGTGCAATTTGGGGGACAATTTCCCAGACTCTCTGCTCCTGCTCCTGCTCAAAGCTAAGGTAGAAGCTGTGGCCAGGGGGGCTTTTGCACAGGTTCATCTTGTGCACTAATTGCACCCATTCCTGGACCAGGAGGCCTTGCTCATGGTGACTCATGTCTTAGTCATATCCCTCCCCCAGTTTGGATTACTATAATGTGCTTTACATAGGGTTGACCTTAAAGACCACTCAGAAGCTGCAACTGGTCCAGAATGTAGCAGGGTGGGCAGTTTTTGGCATTTGTCATTACACCCATGTAACACCGCTGCACCATGAGCTGTACCAGCTTCTAGTAGGCTTCCAGGTGCAATTCAAAGTGCTTCTCCATGGCCCAGGGCCAGGCTACTTATGGAACCACCTTTCTCCCACTGTTTCTGCTCACCCCACCAGGTCTAGTAGAGAGGGCATGCTCCAGGTCCCTTCTATCAAACAATGCCATATTTTTGGACCTCAGAGTGATGCCTTCTCAGTGGCAGTGCCTACCCTGTGGAACAACATCCCCCCGCCCCGAGTTTTGGATGGCTCCAACCTTTCGCAAGGATTTGAAGACCTGACTGTTTCCCCAAGCATTTGGGTCAGGTGGGCAGATGAGCTCTGTTGTCATTGATGTGGGTTTTTTGGTAAGTGGGGTTATTGTTTATCATTGGGTGCTGTGGGTTATATGTGGTGGGCTTTACGTGTTTTAATCTTTGTAGGCCGCCCAGAGTTACTTGTGTGAAATGGGTGGCTATATAAATAATAGAAAATGAAATGAAGTCTCCTGCAACCCCACACTTCCTACTAGCTGGACTGTCAATTTCATGGGCCAGGTGATGGGGCCAAAAGCATGTACACATCTACAACTTTTCCATGTCTAAGTCTGTGTGTGAATACAACCTAGGGTGACCATACGTCCCATTTTGAATGGGACAGTCCCGTTATTTTAGCATTTTTTAACCGTCCCGTCGTTTTGATCAAAATCTCAATTTTGTCCCTTTTTTAAACCCGGCGGGAAGGAGGACAGGAAGACAGGAAGGAGGACTGGAGCCGGACTTGCCATTGGAGGCAGCCCGGAAGAGGCCCTATCAGCGTGGCAACTGGAAGCCCAGTTACCACGTGCGAGCCCAGCAGCAGACACAGCACCACAGTCCAGGTTCCTGCCTCCTTACCTGATCCTGAGATTGTCTGCCCAGCAGTGGTGAGGCCAGGGAAAGCAGGCACGGGAAGGTTGTGGAAAGAGGGTGCGTGAGTGTGTGTGTGTGCACGCGCGCTCAGATTACTTGCTCATAGTAATCGAGCACACACACACACACACACACACGCATGCACGCACCCCACACCCTCTTTCTCCAGCCTCCCCATGACCAAATGCACCCACACCTGTTGCAGGGAGGCTGGAGAAAGAGGGTGTGGGGGTGCGTGCGTGTGTGTGTGCGGATTACTTGCTCAGCGTAATCGCGCACGCACACACACGCACGCACCCCACACCCTCTTTCTCCAACCTCCCTGCAACCGGTGCAGGTGCATTTGGTCATGGGGAGGCTGGAGAAAGAGGGTGTGGGGGTGCGTGCGTGTGTGTGTGCGGATTACTTGCTCAGCGTAATCGCGCACGCACACACACGCACGCACCCCACACCCTCTTTCTCCAACCTCCCTGCAACCGGTGCAGGTGCATTTGGTCATGGGGAGGCTGGAGAAAGAGGGTGTGGGGTGCGTGTGTGTGTGTGCGTGCATCTGATCGGGCTTGGCCAAGGGAGGAGAGTTGTCGGGCCGCCGAGCAGGAGAAGCAGGAGCCAGCCACCCTGGGGAGCTTCTGCGGGCAGCAAGGGGCGGAGTGGTCGACAACTCTCCTCCCTCGGCCAAGCCCGATCAGATGCACACACACACACTCACACACTCACATGACAGACTGTCCTCGGCAGGACCCGGCTGCGCTGGAGGGCTTCAGCGAGCGGCGAGGGGCGGAGTGGTGTGGCTGAAGCCTCCCAGCGTGGCCGGCTCCTGCCGAGGGCAGTCTGTCCTGTGAGTGTGTGAGTGTGTGTATGTGCATCTGATCGGGCTTGGCCAAGGGAGGAGAGTTGTCAGGCCACCAAGCAGGAGAAGCAGGAGCCGGCCACCCTGGGGAGCTTCAGCGGGCAGCAAGGGGAGGAGTGGTGTGGCTGAAGCAGCCGAGCGCAGCCGGCTCCTCCTGCTTCTCCTGCTCTGCGGCAGTGGCAGCAGCAGCGACTCTCCTCCCTCCCTCGGCCAAGCCCGAGGGGGATGGGGCAGTGGTGGGCCTCCATCCCCTCCATCCCCGCCCCTTGTTCCCCGGCCGATGACGGTGCTGTGTGCACAGTGTGTGTACTCTGGCCTCCCCCAAACACACCAGCTCTGCGGCACCATTTACTGCTAGAAGAAAAAAAAACCTTTAAAAATAAAAAAAATTAAAATCTGAGCCAATCCCGCTGATGGGGGCGGGGTTTGCAGGCGGGAGCCAATCGTGTGGGGCGGGGGCAGGGTTTGCAGGTGGGAGCCAATTGCGTGGACTGGGGGGCGGGGTTTGGAGGCTGGCATGGTGGCATAAGACCCTGTCCCGTTTTGCCATCCCAAAAGTCCCGTTTTTGTCTGAAGGAAATATGGTCAGCCTAATACAACCCCTTTGCACAGTCACCAAATGTTGCATCTAGCATAGCTGTATTGTATATCTGTGGTAACCCATGTGACGATTTGACTTCCTGCCACTTGGAAGGAATGTGTGCAGGTATATACTTTCTCTAACTTCTTGCAAAGCATTTTTATTTGCAAAAATAAATCTACAAAAGTCACAAGCTTAGTGGAAACTTTAATGCATATCTTTCAATCCTGCAAGGCTGGCAAACTCAGGAAAAAAGAACCAGTTGGATTTCTGAAAATATCTTTATTCCTAGTAGGGTAATGTAACAGAATACTGAAGGCCTACCAAAATAATTATTCCACACAACTTATATCTAGTGAAATTAAGGTGGGGATACTCCAAGTTTCTTTTTCACAAGTCTCCCTTCCCCTGGACTTTCAAATCTCTTCTCTAACAGCCCTATTTCCTCCCTTAATTGTCTGGCTGCCTCCTTTGGGTTCCCAAGGTTTGTTAGGCATTCCATCACAACATCTCAGAAATGGAGAGCAAATGTCTTCAAACAGCATCTCTGTCCTAATGGATCTGTCTTCACTGGAAGGATGTATATGAAGAGTCAATGGACAGAATTGTTTCTTCATATTGCATAATCTGGATAACATTGTCCTGAGATATAGAGAGGCCATTTGCAAAATGGACCTGAAATTTCACTGAGGACAAGTCTAGGACAAGCTGTTTAGTTATGACTGCCCCCCCGCCCCAAGAATGTCTATAAAGGAAATTGCTACAGCTGCTTATAATCACCTGGAATGAGGTTCCCCCAGAAATCTGGGTGGCTCCCTCCCTACTGGTGTTTCGGAAGGTCTTGAAGATCTGGTTTTTCATCCAGGACTAGGGTGGTTGAAGCCCCTTGAGTCATGTGGGTATGTCTCTTCTTGTTTCCTGGTTTAGCCATTTTTTGTTCCTTTTGTCTTTATTGTTGTATTGTTGTATTGTTATTTTTCTGTGTTTTTACTTTGTAAAACACCCAGAGTTGTTGTGAGTTGGGCAGTGTACAAATTTAATAAATAAATCAAAATAACAATAGTGCAGCCTTCCCAACCTGGTGTCCTCCAGAAAAGTTAGACTACAACTCCTAACAACCCCAGCCAGCATGGACATTTTGAACTTTCAAGAGTCCCATCAGTTTGCACAATGTCCTGGTTTCTCTTGGAAGACCAGCAGGCATAAGACACTTTACTAACGAAGGACAAGTTGGCACTGCCATCTCCTTACTCCATCTTCAGGAATAATCTGGATTGGCAACGGAATCTTATTTTAGCTTCTGTATCTTCAAGGCGTGTGGCATGCCCAACTACATCTTCCATCCACTTGGCAGCATTGCCCTGACATCTCTGCCTCAGACAGCTGACTCACCCACCTAATGGGCCCCAGTTGGCTGGTGGTGGAGACAGAATAGTGGATTAGACAGAATAATGTAGCAAAGCAAATTTTACAACTGTACTACCTCCTAGCTTTAACCAGAATCAATGTTGCTGCAGTGCTGGAAAATAATTTTCTTGACTTGATTTGGTTAATATGATTTATTGTAGGTATATATGCCTGTGAAACTGTGTGAAGTGGAAACAATGTCTTTGTAATTTTGGAGGAAAAATAAGCATGTGAAATGTGGATGGGTCATAGAGTTCCATTAAGTAGAAAGATGGAGAATGGCCAAACTCTATTGTGGGTTGATCACTAGAGTACTACTCTAATCAAGTTTTAAAGAAGAAACACTGTATTGGAACACTTACAATAGCTGGGATAATGCTTTGTGGTAAGCCATGGTTTGTTTAATAAGCCATAGCAACTTAGTTCATGGTTCAATGCTCACTCCACACCAGACTAAAAACAATTAAACGATAGGTGTCTGATGTAAGGCATGTCACTGCACAAATGACACTAATTTTGTAATTTGCATCAGTCATGTGATGCACCTGACAAAAAAATACATAATTTGCATCCCCTGCACAATGATGCCATTTTAAGTATGTGACATCACTTGCCCACAGATGGGCATGAAATCATATTCTGGCTTAACATAGTGAGTGAACTTAGCAACTGCTTTCAGTGGTTTTTGTTGTTTATTCATTCAGTCGCTTCCAACTCTTCGTGACTTCATGGACCAGCCCACGCCAGAGCTTCCTGTCGGCCGTCGCCATCTCCAGCTCCCCCCCCCCCCGGTTGAGTCCGTCACCTCCAGAATATCATCCGTCCATCTTGCCCTTGGTCAGCCCCTCTTCCTTTTGCCTTCCACTTTCCCTAGCATCAGCTTCTTCTCCAGGGTATACTGTCTTCTCATTATGTGGCCAAAGTACTTCAGTTTTGCCTTTAATATCATTCCCTCAAGCGAGCAGCCTGGCTTAATTTCCTGGAGTATGTACTGGTTTGATCTTCTTACAGTCCAAGGCACTCTCAGAATTTTCCTCCAACACCACAGTTCAAAAGCATCTATCTTCCTTCGCTCAGCCTTCCTTATGGTCCAGCTCTCATAGCCATTGGTTACTACGGGGAATACCATTGCTTTAACTATGCGGACCTTCGTTGTCAGTGTGATGTCTCTGCTCTTAACTATTTTATCAAGATTTGTCATTGCTCTCCTCCCAAGAAGTAGATGTCTTCTAATTTCCTGGCTGCAGTCAGCGTCTGCAGTAATCTTTGCACCTAGAAATACAAAGTCTGTCACTGCCTCAACGTTTTCTCCCTCTATTTGCCAGTTATCAATCAAGCTGGTTGCCATAATCTTGGTTTTTTTGAGGTTTAACTGCAACCCAGCTTTTGCACTTTCTTCTTTCACCTTCGTCATAAGGCTCCTCAGCTCCTCCTCGCTTTCAGCCATCAAAGTGATATCATCTGCATATCTAAGATTGTTAATGTTTCTTCCAGCGATTTTAACTCCAGCCTTGGATTCCTCAAGCCCAGCACGTCGCATGATGTGTTCTGCATACAGGTTGAATAGGTAGGGTGAGAGTATACAGCCCTGCCGTACTCCTTTCCCAATCTTAAACCAGTCCGTTGTTCCGTGGTCTGTTCTTACTGTTGCTACTTGGTCATTATACAGATTCCTCAGGAGGCAGACAAGATGACTTGGTATCCCCATACCACCAAGAACTTGCCACAATTTGTTATGATCCACACAGTCAAAGGCTTTAGAATAGTCAATAAAACAGAAATAGATGTTTTTCTGAAACTCCCTGGCTTTCTCCATTATTAGACTGACCATATAAGTGCCTATTCTGGGGGAAAGTTCCCCCAGACCTTAGCATTGCCACCAGTTGCAAGAAGCACAAAGACTTCCCCAAGGAAACAGTGGTGTCGTCTTGGCAGTACTGCGGAAGTGGTTTGCCAATTCTAGGTTTCCTTTTCAACTTCCCTACCTGGCACGTAGTACTTATTAACCCGGTCCAGCCCTGCTTCGCTTCTAGGGATCAGCCACGGTTGGCTAAGTGCCGAAATGAGGAGAGTTATAGACCCAGCACAGCTGAAGGGCGCAGCAGGTGCTTTACATCCACTTCTATAGTCTAGTTTCTTAGGCTATTCCTCCATGCTGGGAGAGACCTTTTCATGGGAGTCTTTCTGCGGGCAGAGTGGAAAACATCACCCAAACCCAAAGATCCTCTTGTTGGAAGAGGGGCATCTAGGCTACTGAATCCCATCCCCTGCTTGCCACAGGAAACCAAATTAAAGCATCTGCCTCAGATACCCAACCTCTGCTTAAGGGCATCCAAAGACAGGGAGTTCCCAACCCTCTAGGTACCTGGTTCCACTACTGATTTTTTTATTCACATCCCACTAGAAGCTGCCTTCCTGTCACTGATGTCCATTGTTCCACATTCTGCACTGCATAGCGGCATAAGCTTTCAGGCCACAAAGGTCACTTTGTCAGACGCATGAAGTTGGAGGCGGGGAAGCCTTTTTTCTCACTGAAGGACAGATTCTTCTGAGGCATTTATTCAAGGCCAAAGTTAAACAAGGGTTGGGTTACCTTTTCATATCTTTCTACTACCCCCTTTCCTCTCCCTCCTCTCCCTTTTTCCTCCACCGTGCAGGCAACAGGGAAAGTTGATGCCAATTGCGTGCACACAGAGAATTTTTGAAATTAGACTCCAGGGCCACAGCTTGCTTGTCCCTGCAGAAGTTCTCATAAAAGTGAGTGAATTTCTAAGCTCAAAGTTCAGCTAAGGGGATTGGAGGGCCTATGGATGCTAAATGTGCAGCATCGGGCATGTATTTGACCATGTAAAATGCAAACAGATACAGACCTAATCAGAAGGCAAGTGATAACTGGCAGCCAGTAAAATTAATTCAGTTCTACATTTCTGCATGTTTGCTGAGGTGACCATTTCACAGGGACAAAGCAAGCTTCGGTTTAGGAAAATAATCGTTTAAGGTGCCACAAGAGCCTTGTTATTTAAAAAGAGCCATCTTGTATCTAGGCTGGGCAACCTAGTCCCAGCTCAAAAGCTAAGTAGGTCAGGGCTGATTAGTTCTTGGGTGTCTAGGAAATCATAAAAAAGGAAAGGAAAGGAAGCAATGACAAAGCACTCCTGAAGGAAAATCGCATAGAGTAGATATGGCCATGTGGTCACCAGAAAATGAGCTGGACTCAAGGGCAATTTCACCTTTTAGGGTCTAACTATAATATATCCATGCTTGTTACTAGCACTGTCTCTTTGATTAGAAAGTGGTGCCATGGTTGGGGTGTAAGTTCCAAATTGCACAGTGCTTCAGGCCATGACTCAAGAAGGTTCTTTCTGTTGTGTCTTCATCCTAATGTAAATTGTTCCTGCCTGCAACTATTTATTCAGTGGTTTTTTTTGGGTTTTTTTTGTTTCTTGTTTTATTTTAACAGTAAGACAGAAGCAAAGAAGATCTTTGTAAGGAGGAGGTGGGTGTCAAGTATCAAAATGCCGCAAGGAAAGTGTTCACCTACTGCTCCCCTGTCACGGTTCTTCTTCAACTCTCTGGTCCCCTGTACTTGCTTTCGCAAGCAATGAGACATGGATGTTCACAAGCAATTCAAAAGAATACTTCAGTTGCAATCTAATTAAATGCATATTCCTTATAAGACATTAAGGAAAACAGAAGAACCAATAAAGGATTTACATGTGAAAATAAATAACTATCACATGCCTGAATTTATACAACTGTATTTAGAATAAAGCTAAGTGTTTGGTTTGGTATTATAAATCACATTAAGAAAATGGATGGGTTTGTTTTCTAGGCATTGTGTTCACTTTTTTTTTTTTTAGAAAAGTGGGAAATGTGATTTCCCCCCCAAAACAATAATACAGAATATTTTAGAAAATGTATGAGTTCCACATATCACAAATTCTGCCAATATTCTGCCATTAAAGACATTGTACCAATCTCTGAATTTTCTTTAATAGCTCATAGGTAAAAGGTAACGGTTTTCCCCTGCACAGTCGTGTCTGACTCTAGGGGGCAGTGCTCATCTCCATTTCTTAGCCGAAGAGCCAGCGTTGTCCGAAGACGCTTCTGCAGTCATGTGGCCGGCATGACACACGCAGAACACTGTTACCTACCCACTGAAGTGGTACCTATTCATCTACTTGCACTTGCATGCTTTCAAATTGCTAGGTTGGCAAGAGCTGGGGCGAGTGCGGGAGCTCACTCCGTCACACGGTGCTCGGGTCTCAAACCGCCGACCTTCCGATCGACAAGACTGGCGTCTTAACCGCTGAGCCATCATGCCCCTTTAATAGCTCATAGTAGCAAACAATTGAGCACTAGAACTGGAAGATTGGGCAGCTGGCTTATAGTCCCCAGTGTCATTAGAGCATAATGGCTACAAAAATCAATTTATCCATTACAATGAAGATTGGTACCATAATGCAAAATAATGCATTTATTCAATAGAATTTGCCAATACAGTTGAAAAGAGTTGCTAATTTCCCTATATGGAGTGACTGAAATAAACCTCTGTCAGTAAAATTGTACTTTTGATTCCTATGATAGGATTTCTAATGAAGATTTATAAACCAATTCTGCTCTAAGAACAAGCCTTTGGGAGCCTTTTTTTTTTAAGAAACTGCTTGAGCTAATTTGCTCCCTCCCCTTAAAATGCCATTATTGTCTACAGCTACGCTGACATACTAGCAAATGGATCTACCCTGTTTTTCTTAACAATAATTTTTGCTTGGATGATCTATTCTTCGGAAAGCATCAGTAGAAATATGTCAAGTACAGCAGGAAATTCTGCAGAAGGCTTGGCTCTCATTTGCCGCAACTTTATTAATCTGTCATTGAATGACTTGCTAAATCAAGAGAAATGTCACTAATCAAAAATAATGTTTGAGCAAAGTGATGGGATTGGGGAAAGGCATCCAAAGTCTCTGTAACTTTCTACTGTTCCTATAATGAGACATGGAATCAGTTCACGCTTAGTTAAGCTATGCCCAGGAATGTTGCACAAAAATGTGCAAGAGTAGCTGCCAGGCCACGTTCTCACTGAAATGGTGGTGGTGTGTGTGTGTGAAGGTAGGCAAGTGACAAAATATGCATCATGATGCAAATACCACAACTTACAGACTTGTACTGGTGAGATCTAATTTTAAATTTTAAAGCCTTTTTTTTAAAGCTTACAGTATGTCTAAATTTGACTTTGACCCAAATGGGCCTTTTTCTCCCCCTCTCATAATAAAATGGCTGCATTAGTCCATTCACGGTGTAGATCCAGTTCCTGTGATTCTTCATGACAGTCAGGTCAATTCTGCACAGTAGCCTTAAGCTGCTTGTCTCCCGTGCTGATATTGGCTGGAAATAAAGCCATCTTAGGAAATTGCTGTCAAGATTTCAAGCTTTGGCAATCATGCTGGCTAGCTGTTCTGTCTGGACAGCGGTTACCCCGCCCTCCCAATTGGTGGGTTCCCCTGCTTTTTTACCCCTTTTTTTACCATGCTGGGAGGGGAGGGGGTTGTTTTTTCTTTTTTCTTGTCAGAAATAAATTTGGAAGTTGCTTGCTTCCTTGCTGTACTCACCTGCGCAAGCACTTTTTCCCTCTCCCACACAGACCCGTGTGTAGAGAATTGTTTCTCCTTCTTCCCCTCTCCATTGGCCGTCCTACCTCATCTCTCCACCATGTCCCTGCTTTTTGGACATTTCCAGATCTAAAAAGGGAAAAAAATGAAAGAAAAAAGCAAGCTCTGCTGTTTCAACTGCTTCCCAATGGTATGGTTAAAAAAGAAAAGGCCAGTAGGTTCGTTGGTTCACCCGTGGACTGATCCAGAAGGTTCTAGCAGCCCTGGACAAAATGGCCGCGGAGGAGGGTGGCTGGAGGGGAGGGGGCGTGGCCTGCCCCCGCACATGCGAGCGAATGGGAGTGGAGGCGTGGCCTACAATGACAGGGCCGCAACAGGCAGACTGTTGGAAGGTGCTGTGCTGCTTTGGATGCAGAGCAAGAAAGGCAGATGTTGCCTTTTTTAAAAATAAAAATCGTGTCACCCTGTGGACTGATTTACATGCTTCATGGAATGGCATCGTCGCCACTGCTTTTATATTACTCCCCTAACGTGCTGCCTAGTTTATCCCTGAAGTCTTATATAATGGGACTCTAAATTGCCCATCTCCAGAGAATGAGCACAGTAGTTCTAAGGGTTGCATTAAACAATATAGAAGACCTGTGAAATCTTTCGATGTGAAGTTATAAAACTTTACATTTGTACCGAAATCACACTAGCCATTTAGTTCTTTCATATTATCTTTAGAGTAGAGATGCTTCCTGAAGTCAGTCCTGATATAACTGGGGTCAGGGATGTGCTGGAACACACACACCCCATTAATTTGGGGGGGGGGTTCTTAGCACCTTTTGTTTTTAAAAATAATTTGCTCTAAAGGAACCTTGTGACCACAGAGGGTGGTGAGGCAATGCGGAGAGAGGGGCCTGGTTGCCTCTGCAGAGGTGAAGGAAGAAAGAGGCCCTGGAAGGAATGTCACTCTAACTTAGACAGGGGTGCTGGTGGGGAGTGCTAGAGGAAGACCCGAGAGCGGGTGGGTCCATGTGCTGCACCTGGTAGCATGAATCCCTTTCATCCGGTCTTCAGAGAGGCCGCCTCAAAGAGACAGCGAGAGAAATGGGATGCCTATGAAAACTTCTCTCGCACCTTCTTGATGTCGGTGACTAGACAGCCCCGTGTGAATGAGCTGGCATTATGAACATTATACGATCACAAAAATAAAACTCCAAATTACGTGGGAAGATAAAAATGCCTTTACAGAGAAGAGAGGAAGGAAAAGACAGGTGCTAAGAGTGCAGTTCTACGCCCACTTATTTGGAACGAGGTTCAGTAGAGCTTAAGGGCTTATACCCAGGTAAGTGGATACAGTATAAGATCTCAATATAAAACTCAGACTGAAGAGAAAGGTGAAGCAGGCACATGCAAGGTCAGGAAGACTCTGGCATTTCAAGAAATAAAGGGGCAATTATAATATCAGAGGAATTAAAAGGAAATAAGAAATGAAGCCATACAGGACATCCACTGGTTTGATGCTCAAATTAGGGAATAAAGGGGGAATGTTGGATTTCTTCTCCCAAATATGGTTGCAGAGCTCCTGCAGAAGGTAAGAGCCAGGGTTGTGCATGGGCTTTTGTTACAACTGCTGTATGGCAGGTCACAATTTTCCATCGTAATTCCACCATCCATTTCCTGGTTAATCCCTGCCAACTCATATTCCAAAGGCACTATCCTTTTGTCGATCAGAAGGTCGGTGGTTCGAGACCTGAGTGCCGCATGACGGAGTGAGCCCCAGCTCTTGCCAACCTAGCAATTCGAAAGCATGCAAATGCAAGTAGATAAATAGGTACCACTTTGGTGGGTAGGTAACAGCGTTCTGTGCGCATCATGCCGGCCACATGACCGCGGAAGCGTCTTCGGACAGTGCTGGCTCTTCGGCTAAGAAACGGAGATGAGCACCGGCCCCTAGAGTTGGACACAAAACCTTTACCCTACCTCTACTTTCATGACATTCTTTCTTCTCTGTGAAGGAGATGTTATTAATATTGCATGATGGGGTTTATTTCTTTTGCAGGAATTGGAAGAATTTCAGAGACGTGTCCCCTGAGGGTGGTAGTGGGAGGGGGGCCTTGTGCTTACTTTCCCAAGCCTGCAAGGTGATCAAAAGGTTCAAACTGAAATTGCCCCATGCATACAACTAGCAATGCAAGGGCCTTCTTAGGCTGGCATCCCCTGGTGCGCTTTCATGGCTAGCTGGGCCTTGCAGGAAAAGCTGCTAGGTTGCAAGGCCTATGTGTGAAAAGCCACATAAGCACGAGTAGGGCTTTAGCAGCAATTTGGTTCTATAAATCATTAGGTCTTCATGTTTCTAGTGTCTGTTGTTACTCATTCTTCAGCACTTGTCCCTTTGTATGGAATATTTTATTTATTTATTCAAATGTATTAGCCAGCCAACTCCAATAGATTCTGGAAGTATACAAAACTGGAAAATCCATAAAATGTCAAGATGGGATCCTGCCATTTTCCTTTAGATAGATGGGATTTGTAGTAACTAGTCAGTAATGTCCTACCATATTGCTTTAGATAGATGGGGTTTGTAGTAACTAGTTAGTGCGAAGCCTGTAGTAAGCCAGACAATAGAGTGACCGTTAGAGATAGGGAGGATATGCAGGCGTTAGGGAGAGAGGCGCCAGGCTCCAAGGCCATCCATCTGGATACATCAAAGACTGGCCTTGTAAAGTTATGGGAAGTGGGTCAGGAGGGGAGGGGTGGACGAGGGGTGCTTGAGAGTCTGGCAGGTTTTAAAAATGTGTTTGCATGGGGAAAATCTTAGTTTGCTCTTTGCATCAGTTCTATTCACTTGTATCAATAAAATAACTTTTTCATATCCTATCATGGCTTGTGCTAAAAGTTTCTAAATTGATATCAAAGGAGTGAGTCGTCACATAAAAACAGATAAAACATCAAACCAAACAGACAGCCCAGACTAAAATAATCTTAGAAACAAATCAAACAAAACAGGGGCCCCAGCAACACAATAATGCATTAATACATTTACCTCAGGCCTGGGACCAAAGCCAGGTTTTCAGAGCTTTCTGGAACCTAGGAAAGGCGGTGCATCTGGAGGGATGTTGTTCCAGAGGGCGGGGGCCGCAACAGAGAAGGCACGCTTCTTCAGTTCCACAAGATGACAGTGTTTAATAGAGGGGACCTGGAGCACACCCACCCTGCCAGAACTTACTGGGTGGGCAGAAACAATTGGAGACAAGTGGTCCTCAGATATCCAGGCCCCAGGCCATACAGGGCTTTATCGGTAATAACCAACACCTTGAATTGCACTTGGAAGCCAACTGGCAAACAATGCAGCTCATGTAGCAGTGGTGACACGTGGGCATACTGAAAGGTGCCTGTTACTGCTTGTGCCACTGCATTTTAAACCAGCTGTAGCTTCCGGGTGGTCTTCAAGGGCAGCCCCATGTAGAGCACATTGCAATAATCCAATTGTGAGGTGACCATGGCATCAATAACTCTCAAGGAAAGTGCGCAACTGGCACACAAGCTGAGCCTGTGCGAAGGCCCTCCTGGCCACAGCTGGAACCTGCTCTTTGAACAGTAGCTGTGAGTCCAGAAGGACCCCCAAGTTGTGCACCAGTTTTGAATGGGGAAGTGTAGCTGCATCCAAGATCAATGATGGTAACATCCCTGACCTTGGGGGGCCAAACAGCCATAGCCACTCAGTCTTGTCAGGATTGAACCAAAGTCTGTTCTGCCCCATCCAGACCCAAACAGCCTCCAGACACTGGGTCAGTACATTGACAGCTTCACCTGTGTAGTTTGGGGTCGAGATGTAGAGCTGGGTAAAATCAGTATACTGGTGATACTGAACGCTGAACTGGTGGATCACCTCACCCAGTAGTTTCATGTGGATGTTAAACAGGAGAGGGGGGAGCATCAAACCCTGAAGCACCCCACACATGAGGGGCCATGGATGCAATCTCTCCACCACCACCACCACCACCCATCAACACCGACTGGAACCAACCACTGAGGAAGCATATGAACCACTGGAGCACAGTGCCTCCAACTCCTAACCCCCACAGCTGTTTCAGAAGGATACTGGTCCAGACGGATACTGTGGTTGACAGTATTGAAAGCCACTGAGAGATCAAGGAGCACTAGGATGGATGCACTACCGCCAACCCACCAAAGGTCATCAACAAGTGGGACCAGTGCTAAAGTGAAACCAGACTAAAATGGGTCCAGATAATCTGTTTCCTTCAAGATCAATCAAAGAGAATATTTGTAGCTCAGGGTTGAACTGTGGAGTCCTTGGTGTTGTCTGAGCCTTGTTGTTTTCTTGCAGACGTTTCATTGCCAGACTAGGTAACATCTTCAGTGCGAAAAGGGAGTGGGACTTGCTTTCTGTTTATATATCGTGGCTTGTCCTGCTTATGTTGGTTGGGGTGTTGTTCACTCCTTGGGAGTTCCTTGATTGGGCTATTGTTTGTTGTTTGGTTGATTGACTAGGTTAATAGTTCCTTGATTAAGGTATAATGTACTGTCCTCTGTAGATGTCGTCCAACCACCTTTTCCACAACTTGCCCCCCAAAAAGAAGGTTGGAAACTGGCCAATAAATATCCAACAGGGAAAGGTCTAGTGATGACCTCTTGAGGAGGGAGCGTACCACTGCCTCTTTCAAGGGTGGTGGGACCACCCCCTCCCTCAAAGAGGCTGAAACCACTGCATGGATCCCCCTGTGGTCACTTCCGGGGCTGCCTTTATAACCAGGAGGTGCCAGGGTCTAATAAACAGGTGGCCGAACTAACAGACAGAAGGACCTTGCCCACTTCCTTGGGCATAATAGAATCAAACTCAGGCCAGAAAATATCACAAGATTGTGCCCTGGGCAACTCACTTGGACTTGCCAGTTGGAGTCCAACTCCTGAGTGAATCTGAGCATGGATATTCCTCAGCACAGCCCTGCAGATGATCCTGTGGTCCAGCCCACCCAATAGGCAGACACAATATCCATACAGATGTGTAATGTTTTCCAATCATTCATTAATTGGGTAAGAAGTATTGCATGATATATACTGCACAGGGGAGGCAGTAAGGTTAAAAAATTGGTTTAATAAATAACACGAAGGCTATTTAACAAGTTATTGCTTGCAGAATACTCATTTGCAGAGTAAAATTCCATTCTGGGTCTTTTATTCACTGAAGTAGGCCCTAGTTCATTGTAGCTTATATTGTAATAAATCTATTGGTCTTTAAAGTGTCCCAAGACTCTGTACTTGTAGATGTTATTTTAGATTAACACGAACCTGCTGTAAAACAATCAGACTGAATCTGTGGCTTGAATCATGTCAACTGGATTTCTATTTTCTTAGTGGAAACGTTTCACTCCTTATCCAAGGAGCTTCTTCAGTCTGAGTAAAGTTAGTAAGGGAATCCTTAAATATGTTTCTAGGCTGGCTGTGTGACCTTGCACCTGGGGCTAGGTCATGGTTATTTTTGAGATGTTTGTTTCTAAGTCCCTTTATCATCTAAAGGAGGATCGTTAAGATTACCCTGCTGCTGTTGAGCTTGTGAAATGGTCTTAATCTTCCTAGGCACAGAAGACAAAGCAGGAAGGAAGATAGGGGAAAGGTTATGCCTGAGGCCCCCACCTCTATTCAAGGAAGGATTTTCCAAGTTGGCATAAATGGATTCCTTGACCCCTCTCTCAAACCACCTATCTTCTCTGTCTAAAATGTGAACATTTATGTCCTCAAACATCAGTGCCCTCACTGTTGCATTCTGAACCAGTTGAAGCTTCTGAGTGGATTTCAAGGCCAGCACCATGTAGAATGCTGCAGTAGTTGAACAGTGAGGTGACTAGGACATGAATGACTGTCTGAAGGGCCTCCTGATCACGGTCCATGGTTGTCACCTACTTGCCTGAGCTGCCCATGCAGCAAATTGAAATTCCCAAGAATCAACACAGATCAATACCTGATGTTTGACTCCCACCATCCACTGCAGCACAAACTAGGAGTCATCAGGACATTGTCACACAGAGCAGAAACCATCCCCACCTCCATGGATTCCAAAAAGAATGAAAAGCAGCATCTGAGAACAGCTCTGCAGGCCTGTGGATATCCAAATTGGGCCTTCACCAAATCTAAGTCTACCAGACCTAAAACAGCGACAGATAGGGCTGAGACTCAGAGTAAACGGAAGAACCTGGTCATTCCTTACATGGCTGGCGTGTCTGAAAAGATCAAACGGATATTTGGCAAACACCACATACCTGTATATTTCAAACCCACCAACACACTGAGACAGAGGCTTGTACACCCCAAAGATCAAACTCCAAAACACAAGGAAAGCAATGTAGTGTATGCAATCCAGTGCAGTGAGGAGTGCTCTGAACTCTACATTGGAGAAACCAAACAACCTTTGTACAGGAGGATGGCCCAACACAGGAGAAGTAACACCACAGGACCAGAGTCAGCAGTTTATCTTCATCTAAAGGAAAAAGGACACTCATTTGAGGACATTAATGTTCACATTTTAGACAGAGAAGATAGGTGGTTTGAGAGAGGGGTCAAGGAATCCATTTATGCCAACTTGGAAAATCCTTCCTTGAATAGAGGTGGGGGCCTCAGGCATAACCTTTCCCCTATCTTCCTTCCTGCTTTGTCTTCTGTGCCTAGGAAGATTAAGACCATTTCACAAGCTCAACAGCAGCAGGGTAATCTTAACGATCCTCCTTTAGATGATAAAGGGACTTAGAAACAAACATCTCAAAAATAACCATGACCTAGCCCCAGGTGCAAGGTCACACAGCCAGCCTAGAAACATATTTAAGGATTCCCTTACTAACTTTACTCAGACTGAAGAAGCTCCTTGGATAAGGAGTGAAACGTTTCCACTAAGAAAATAGAAATCCAGTTGACATGATTCAAGCCACAGACTGTTCCACCTGGATGACTGAGAACCTTCATAGACAATCAGACTGAATGCTGTTTTTTTTTCTCTCTCTCTCTTGTCTGGCCCTCTTCATTTGTAGTTCATCAGTGTTTGTCTTTGAGATGTGGGGGTACAAGGCATTCTGTTCTGTTCTGTTCTGTTCTGTTCTGTTCTATTGATACACTTTGCTTTTTGTATTTGTTGCTTTTGACTTTTTTTACTTTTTTGTAAAAAAAAGAGTCACATTCTCTGTGGGCAGCCATATAAATACTTTAAATAAATAAATCCATCAGTGCAGAAAACACTAAATCAGCACCATCTTGTGTTGTCTTGGCCAACATTACTGATTTTCACAAAATAATGTCAGTCTCAGAAGAGTTTGTGTACTTGCCAGACATGTCCTAAATATTTCAGGGCATTTGTTTTAGAGTTTATGGTTTATGGAAATCTGCACATCCCCCACCTCTGGTCTTTCTCCCTCTGCAGAACACTTGAATCGCTTGAACAACTGAAATCAATCAGATGACTGTATTGCTGTCCAACATCGACAAATTTACCTGGATAGTAATCTTGGAGCAGACTGGATAATTAGTCTTATAAAACATGAACCTAATGTAGCATGTCAGACAGATATCCTTGCATAGGATTGTTTTGATCACTATGAGGTGTGGTTTGCAATCCTGTCTCAGACTCAAGCAAGATATTGTATCTAGTTCAGGCATTGTATAGGACCATGGCAGGACCACTGGACAAAGCTATTCAGGAAAATCCATGGAAGTCTCATGGGACAGAATGTGAAGGAATTTAGAGCTGACCTTGGGGAAGGTGTGAAAGACGGGGAATTGAAGAAGAGATTACACAGTTCTGAGATAGAGGAAAGTAGGAGAAAGAAACTCAAAATAACCCTGCCTTGAATTTGTTTAGTTGGGGCAGAGAGAAAAGTGGATAGGCTTTCAATATTCTGTTATTGTACCTTATTACAATAAAGGGTATTCCTGGAATCCTTGTTGTGCCTGTTTCTTGACCTGCCCTATTTCGAAGGGCTGACACATTTTGTCTTCCATCACAATGGAATAATCCATGGATTCTTACAACTTCAGTGCAAAAGGCTAGATCCAAAGTGTGAATTATCAAATATATAATGGCCAGATATAATCTCATGCTATAGGAGATTTGCTATAGGAGTCATAACCATTTGTGATCCACCAGACCAGATAGATATTCATGCTGTAATAAAAGTCTAAGTCCTTCAAGATTAAAAGCCTTGCATTACTCAGAATCGGTGGGAACTACAGCACCTCTATCATCTTGGATAGGAAGATTATGAGATAAGTGGTACATAAAAGATCCCAACCATGTTTCTATTCTTCAGCTCCCAACATTAACTGTGAAAGGGATTATCTGATCAGAGAGTCAGAATCTTTACAAAGAACAGCAGAGGTAGGCAACCTGTGGCCCAAAGGCTGCATTTAATCCCTTCCCCACATACTCCCTTTTTAGAGCCTACCCAGATCCCTCCAACCACTTTAACAAACTTTGGCAGTGGATTGCCAAATATCATTGGCATGATTTCCTGCCTTGTAGTATACAATATGTCCCAAGATAGGCTTAATATAGCAAATAAAACCGAACCTCCACAAGATGATGATAAGAAAGATGATGATGATGATGATGATGATGATAAACAGATATAAATAAAATCCTGACTCTACTCATTTTGCATCATCCTGCCGCCTCTGACCCTCAGCTCCCCCAGTAGTTTCACCTTGGCCACTAAAGGGTTGCCCACGAAGGACCACAAAAAAACTGTCTTCCCACTTGCAAATCATTGCTGATCCTGTACACAATACTTGTGGGGAAGGAGGAAGGCATTTGTACCAGGTTAGCTTCAAATGCAGTCTGGTATTCAAAACAACACTCTACAGATAAAGCAGTTGTAGTTTCATGGCAGCTCTATGGAATTTGGCATCTCTAATTTATGTCCAGTAGTCTACTTAGGATATCATACTGCCTGTCATGTATAGGTGGAGGTGCTATGTGCACACCTCTATGTTTATATCCCCTTTGCTTCACATTGCTTATTTTTGCCACCATTCGAAACCTTGAGTGAACATTATATCTCACTGCCTTCCTGGAAAAAAAAAAGATGATAATTCATTCAGCCAAGCACACCACACTTTCTGCATTGGCAAAAAGCTATGTCAAGCCGTGATGGGAAGTGAATGATCTGAAGTGCTTCCTTTCATTGCTCAGCTACCTGGTGATGGTTCATTTTGCTGGCTCTTGTGTTGAGCAGGGCAGGCTGCAGCTTGTCAAGAAAACTTACTAGAAAAAGCTCATCATGTGCTGAGAATGAGTCCTTCATTAGCAGCATTCTTCAGGAAAGTAGCATTTTTGAAAGACTTTGGGAGGCTGTAGACTGCAGGGCAGCTGGTTTCTACAGTTTATGAATATGAATGCACACCAGTGTTAATGAGAAATATTGCAAGAGGGGAGAAAGAACCAAAGAAGCAGAGCAAATGGAGAGATTAAACAGCTAGAGGACGGTCTGGTAGTTGAAGGGTTTTACAAGTGAAGAACAGGGCTAGTCATACCATAAGTCAGGCTGATGCAGTTGCTTCAGATGGCGGGTGAGGGGCAATGCTACTCAGGAGATAGATTATTTCAGATATAGACAAAATATTAAAATGCAGATGCATCCCACTGAGAACCAAAGTACATATTGTCAAGATCATGTTCTTTCCATTTGTAACATATGGTTGTGAAAGGTGCATAATCAGAAAGGCTGACTGGAGAAGAATGGATGCCTTTGAATTGTAGTGCTGGGGGAAATTGTTGAGAATTCCTGGCCCTGCAAAAGGAACAAATCATTCACCAGTACTTGAGGTAAAACCAGATGATGCATTGGAAGCAGTGAAGCTAAAGCTTAAGTTCCACATGCATGGAAAGGCAGGAGTCATTGGAAAAGACTCTGATGCTTGGAACAATTGGAGGTCATTGAAAAAGAAGTTGACAGGAGGCAAGGTCGCTAGGGTGACACCAATATGAGTTTACAAGAATTCAAAGAAGCAGTTAACTGATGACTGTGCTGGCGAAATGATGTCAAGGACTTTGAAGTTACTAAACAAAATACCTCACAGTTAGTGTAGGCTCCTTTTGATACGTTGAAGGAACTTGTGGATTCTGGTTATTTTTCATCCATCGTATAATAAAATGATGCTACCAAAAGAGTGACAAAAACAAGGTTGCTCTCACAGCCTGTTAATTAAAATTAGTCCTCATTAATTCATCAGTTAAAGTAATAGTAGATTCATCTATTGGATTAAAGCAGTTAAGTGGTGTGGCCTCTGCAATGGGTTGCTTCAGAGACACAGCAATGGAGAGAAAATGGCTGCAAAAACAGCATCAACTTATTTACAGTGGCTGCTGTAAATGGCATTCTGGGAGGCTTACAGTGGTGTGCTGGACTTACAGATCTGTGCCTTTGGGTGGGGGTGTCAAAATCAGCAATTTGATGGGCAGAGCTTCATGATGCAAGCCCTGCCCCTTTTGAATGTGCACTCACAGAAAAGGGGCAGGGCTTTCAATATGGTGCTCTGCCCATCATCTTGCTGATTTTGACCCCTCCCCTATCCTCCCCCCCAGCAGACCCTGCTGTTCAGATAGCCAGCAGTTTCCTTGAATAGTAACAACAGAGCTTTGTCAGAACATTCTGCTTGGCAGGAAATCAAACTTGCTAGACTGCTCTGTGTCCTTTGATAGGCATGGCTTACCATGATACTGGCAACAGTGTCAGCTCTTCCAATGGAAAGGGGAGAACATCGGATCCAGCCAGAACATTTAAAATCTCCTTTTTTCTCCCTTGGCTGCATTGGACCACTGATGCCTTGTCCTCTCTGAGTTAGGATGCTGGGAATTCAGCTTGCATTCAGCATCATTAAACATACGAAATGGAGAGATATTCTGTGGCCCATTCTTTGAAAGCCCTGATGTTTCTTGACACGTCAAGTTGAATGCTAAATAATGGGAAGGAACATTTTGTGAAGCAGCAGACCCAACAAGATGAATGCATTCCATAATTTCATTCTCGGGAAATGAAACAATTGAATTTCAGCAGGAAAGGCTTGAGCAGGGTATGGACGTGTGCGCGCGCGTGTGTGGTTTGTTGCAGACTTTTGCATTGGCTCTAAAACTAGGCTTAGAAGAGTTCCTGTGTTAATAGAAAAGATGATGGAAAATATAGATACCTTCTTGCTTAGGGTTCAGGCTTTTCCTTATTATTCAAGGCAATTTGCAAGGCTATTATTGATCTCAGCTGCAAACATGAAGAGAAACAGTAATTAAAGCAGCATTTGTATCTGTATCTGATTGTTTCCAAGCTACTGGTAGGAGCTGCTTTCCTTACTCAAGCTGCAGCATGGATTAACTGATTGATGGTTAATGATACAACAACAACTCTTGTTAGGAAGGAATTCAGGTACTTGCCCTTTTGTAGATGGTGTCTGGATGTTTGCAGCCCAGATCTGGTAGCTTACTCTTTTTTATCTAATATTTTGAAGCTAGCATGGCTTGGTATTCTGATTTATACTAAAGACAGAATTAATTTTGGTTTGCTGTCAAACTATCACTGAACTTGCTAGTTCATAGTTCATGCTCCAGATCTTTCTCCTTTCCCTTTTCTACAATGACATAGCAATACTACATTGTAATTGCATGTTGGGATCATATTGACACTCATTGAGCCGGGGGTGTACTTGGTGGTCAAAACAAGTAACAAGGGAGGCCATGAGCATGCAATCAAAGCTCCCCGTCCACAACACATATAAAAGAATTTGTGGTTTGACTTTTTGTTCCCCTGCCCGCCCGCCCCCACAGACACCCCTCAACCAAGCCCTTCTAATGAATCTTGAAAAAGAAAGGAAGTCGGTGATGGTGGTGGAGGAAGGACAGTTTGAGAAGGCAGCAGTGAGTATCATATGCAAATTCTAAGGTCAATGGCTTAACACAGGGGTCCCCAACCCCCGGGCCGCAGACCAGGACCGATCCATGGCCTGTTAGGAACCAGGCCGCACTGTCCGGAACGAGTCTTCCCTCGCTGCCATGCCGGTCTCCAACTCGGAAGAAGAGGAGCCGACAACAGGAAGAGGCGGGGAAGGCGCGAAAGCCGAGCCTGAGCTGGAGCAGCTGATAGGAGGAGACCAGGAAGCAGAAACACCTACGCCTATCAGCGCACAGCAAAGGAGGCTAGAGAGGCAGGCCGATCCCCCCCACCCGGTCCGTGGAAAAATTGTCTTCCACAAAACCGGACCCTGGTGCCAAAAAGGTTGGGGACCCCTGGCTTTACACAGTTGGTACCCCCCTTTTTTATCCTGGCATTAGGTAGGCAGGCAGTTAACTGAAATAAGTGTTTTAGTAAAAAATAATATTTCCACTGCCAAGTCCATCCCTTAGATGCACTCTTTCCCTAAAATAATTCAATAATAAATGTCACTGTGGAATACTTCCTTGTATGTTGGGCTTAAACTTTATCAGTTCATCTCCACTCAAATTCCCTTTCTTCACACCCATCCCCCAAACCAATCATCTCCTGAAATGAAATCTTAGTATGCATGACTGCCTAGTTATTTTATTACTTTTTATTGATTTAATTTCTAAATCTATTACTGGATTATTCTCGGTGAGACTTATGTTGACATAAAATATAATGCAGCAGCATCAAACGATAGCAGTTAAAGATAGCAGAAAATGCAATAAATAAGACCCAAGGAACCTTGTGTAATAAAACACATGATCCTTATCTGCTTAAGGGAGAAATTTGAGCTCCTTGGGAAGGTGGCTGGAGAAAAAAGTTGAAAGCTGCAGATTCACACTGTCTCTCTGGCAGCTGAAAGTTCTGCTCCTGTTCACCAACCACCACCTTTCTGAAGAGGGGCAGAAAAAGCATTTCCCAGGGTAGCTTAAGGGAAGTTGAGGTTCTGCAGCATCCTCCAACACTCTAGAAACAGGTTTTAGGATTTTCCCAGTCTCGGCATTTGAAGCACTTGGGATAGAAAACATATTATTTATATTTATATTTATATTTATATTTATATTTATATTTATATTTATATTTATATTTATATTTATATTTATATTTATATTTATATTTATATTTATATTTATATTTATATCCCGCCTTTATTATTTTTATAAATAACTCAAGGCGGCGAACACACCTAATACTCCTTCCTCCTCCTATTTTCCCCACAACAACAACCCTGTGAGGTGAGTTGGGCTGAGAGAAAGGGACTGGCCCATGGTCACCCAACCGGCTTGCCTGCCTAAGGCAGGCCTAGAACTCTCAGTCTCCTGGATTCTAGCCTGGAGCCTTCACCACTAGACCAATTGGCTCTCTCCAGTCAGTGTGAGCTTAGTAGGACTCTGGATATGTCAGTGGCTCTCTTCTCCAAGTAATTTACGGATGCTCCACAAAAAGGCCAGTAAAAACAATACTGTAAGGTCTTTTTCCTGAAGCTTCACCAAGACATGTGCCAGACAAGGCAAGTGTCTCTGGGGGTGGTTTTCTCAATGGGACTCCACTGCTGGAACAGGTTCTCCATCTATACACCTCTACTTTGCCTTGTTGAAACTCCTAAGAGTTCTAAAACATCTGAAGGACACCAGAATGGAGGAGGTGAGTTGCAACTCTCTTTCAGCAGAATGGCCTCCTTCTCATAATCTCCTGCAACAAATCAGAGTGAGTAACTCCTTGGGACAGGGGTTCCTGGTCCTTTCTTTCAAGCTACTGGCTGTGTCTGCATGACAGAATAGCCAGAAACCATGGGTTAGTGTGGACCATGGGTTAGCTCTTACGTTTGGGAGGTGTAGCTCCTGAATTATCTGCCTGTGGTATGTCTACACTGAGATCTGTTGTCCAATCCCAGGAGGCATGTTACTAATCATAAAGGAATAGGCTGACCATATTTCCTTGAGGTAAAAACGAGTGTGCTGGGGGGGTGCATGCGGGGGGGTGCAAGCGTGCACGGGGGGCGGGGCATGCATGCAGGGGGTGGGGTGTGGGGGCATGCGTGCACACATGCAGGGGCGGGGGCGTGTGCGCACATGTGCGGGCGTGAGGGGGAGCACATGCGCAGGGGGGCAGGGGGCATGCAGGGGTTGGGGGCACACGTGTGCAGCAACTTTAAAAAACGGGACAAATTGGCTTTTTTTCTTAAAAAGACGGGACGGTCAAGAATTGTTTGAAAAACGGGACTGTCCCGTTCAAAACGGGATGTATGGTCAGCCTATAAAGGAACCCTAAGCAAACCAAGCTACTTGTTTCTGTAGTTAGCTCCAGATATAACAAGTATGATTCTTGCTTTCTGACGGTATGCTTAACGAACCACACAGATGGAGGGTTCAGGAGTTGCATCACTGGCATTCACACTGATGATGCCTTGTGGCCTACCATGTCCTGTGGACCTAGCTATTACAGCAAGTTCCAGCTACAATAACACTGAATAATAATATATTAGTGATGGCAAATCAATATAGAATGTTTCAAAGTTCATTTGTATTCTTTCTGTAGACTCAGGTTTTGAAATAGCTGCAAATGGGAAGATTTTTTTGTTGGCATTATTAGTATCAGCCTCAACCAAAATGCTACTTCGTTCAGTCCTTTAATCACTGTGAAGACATTGAGGCCAGGCTAGAAGTAGTTGCTTTCCACAAGGCAAAATATCTGTAATTGCTGGCAAAACTGATAAGGTAATGAGGTTTTGAAAGATTATCAAACTCCTCAGTGAGTGCCCTAATGTCCAATATAAATCAGGCCCCTGCTGAGAAGCCCCAGCCATCTTTAAAGGGGAGGGAATGAACAGTCTCTGGTTTCATTGGGGATTTAGAGGAACCTGGAAAGGTTGGAGTCTCATGTTGAGCTAATTGTCTCTGATCTCTTTCTTCTTCACCTGGAGCCCCTGCAAACCTCAGCTGCTTTGGAATATAAATTGCTTTCTAAAAATATTTTAGATGATATTCCCAACCGCTATGCAGATTGTGTTCTGTATGGTGGCTACACTTTCAGGCTATTTTTTATTAAATGTAATATGAATTATATTATTATATTTCTGCATTTTATTCTGCAGTACCCCCACGTTGTGGGAGGGCATTTTGTCTCCCCTCAAGTACAGTGACAGTGAGAAGAAAGGAGAGAGGAGGGAGGAGGGAGAGAAAAAAGAGAAGGGGAACCGAAAGCTAGAAAGAAGGGAAAAGAATAGAGAGACACAGAGGGATGGGAGAGAGAAAGATGACAAGCAAATGAATGGGAGATGAAGGATGGGCACTGCCCTTGACTCCACCCTTATGAACTTTGGGAATCTGCTCCTATGGGGGATTGCGGGCAAGGGAGAAATATAAAGGTGGTACTTTAGGGATTTTTTTTTCCCAAAGAAGAGAAGGGGGTGAAGTTTTATTCTAGAACACCAAAGCAAAGGACAGAATAGAATGGAGCATATCCACCACCGTTGAATTAGGAAAAGAGAAATGTAATAGGAAGAAGAATCACATACAGAAAAAATGGGAGGTGCATGCTGGAATTCTTGTGTTTGGCTTAATTTTAATTTATTTTATCTGAATGACACCAAAATGGGGATTTTCACACTTTGGTTTTCTTTCAATTAACCTAAGAGGTTGGCAAGGTAAGTTGAACACATTCTCCCAGGTGCTTAGTTCCACCAAGAATTCCCCTCTCCAAAGCTTCTGTTTGCATTTCAAAGGAAGCATTCACTGGTATCCAGGCTGTTTCCCTTGAAAGGCAAGGAGACTGTTCTCCTCTTGATTGTGGCAATAAGAGAGAGAGAATTAAACACTGTTCCCCACCTCCCATAGCTCAAATTTCCCTATGCTGCTGTTTACATAGAAGAAAAGGTCTCTTTGAGTCACACTCCTGGTGATTTCCTGGACACATCCATGTAGTTTTCTTGGGAACTATAGAAAAATGTTTTGCCATTGCCTTCTTCGGTGTTGTTTTTCCCTCTTCCCAGTTTATAGCTCTGGTGTTTCTTGCTGATCTCTCACCTGAATAATAACCAGGCCTTACCCCGCTTAGCTTTGGAGCCCTGACAAGGTCAACCAGGTGCTACCATCTGCCAAGATGGCAATCATTGAGATGTGGACAATAATTGCATTCTTTCCATTAATATCCTCTCTAGCTTGGCCCTTGATAAGCAATTTGAGGAAGGTCTTAGAGAAAAAGCTCCTTTTTCCCCTCTGGAACCGTTCCATTTACTTCATGCCAACCTTTCAACATATTTTCTATTCCCAGACCTATCTTATCTGCCAATTACATTTTATGGCTGTAATTTGGAAACAAGTCCTTTAATATTTCATGTTCTATACAGTGCAATGGTATCCTGATGCCACAATTTGCGGAGAGGAGAAAAAATTGACTGCTGGGGCATCATAATATATCTGCTACATCTGGATCAAATCCAGATGCTGCTAGTGTCAGATACATGTTGGCTAAGCACCTATAACAGAAGGCTGCAGGTTTTTTTTAATAATCAAAGAATAATCCCTTTGTATCTATACTTCTCCACTATTTGGTTTCCTGCAGGTAACATGAAATCAATACAAATGTTCAAAAGGATGATTTCCCACTGTATGGCATAATGCAATATTTATGGAAAAGGGTATTTGCCTGCTGTTGGACATCAACAGTACCTTGCAGAATTGAACATGAACACATTGAACAGACTCCACTGGACCATATAAGCATCTGCTTTGAATTGAGTCAAAATGCTGAATTCATAAATGGAAATTTGCATAGTTCCTCTCCCCTTGAATGCTTGAATGCAGAGGACTGTCACCCAACTCTAAAAGTACTCTAAAAGAAAAATCAGAAGCGGCAAGAACTAGAATTACTTTGTCTGGAAGCACTAGGTTCTGTCAATGAATATAGTCTCTGTGGATCCCTAATTTATATTACCGTGCTGCTTTATTTGAAGTATGTTATCATGTCTTCCCCCACCCCCATCATCTTTTCGGTAGGCTACCATACCTAGATGTTTTTATTGTTTCTCTTAGGACTTGATTTTGAGATCCCTCACCAACTTGATAGACCTTCTCTGAACTTGTTCCAAATTTTTCATTATCCTTTATGAACTGTGACGTGCAGAACTGGACACAATATTCCAAATAGGGTCTAACCAGGGCAGAGTAGAGAGCAATTTCTTCCTGTGATCTGGACTCTATGTACCTATAAATCCACCCTAATACAGCATTTAATTTTTTAACAGCTGCATCAACCTGCTGGCTTGTGTGTAACTTGTGAGCCAATTGTGAGTCCATTTAACAATAGTGTCTTCTAGACCAGGGGTCGGCAAACATTTTATGCTGGGAGCCATTTTGACATGCTCGTGCACATTTTGAAATGCTAGAGAGCCAGGGGGCGGGGTTTGCGGGCGGGGGCCAATCACGTGGAAGGGGGCGGGGTTTGCGGGCGGGGGTCATTCGCATGGAAGGGGGCGAGGTTTGCGGGCGGGGGCCAATCACGTGGAAGGGGGCGGGGTTTGCGGTCGGTAGAGGGCGTCCACCCGGCCCAGCTGCCCGGGGTCCAGGGAGATCAGCTCCGGCGGGATCTGTGGCGAAGAGCGGCCGTGGGGGGGGGGGGCGGGCGGCGACGACAAGCGACGCGCTTCAAGCTTTCAGCGCTGGAAGGAGGCCGCCTTCCAGCGCTGAAAGCCTGAAGCGCGCCGCTTGTCGTTGCCGCCCGCCCCCCCCACGGCCGCTCTTCGCCCGCCCGCGTTGAACAAAGAAGATGATGGACGGTGGGAAACGAGGCCTGCCCGCTTACCTGCCTGCTTGCCTCCCTCCGCTGCCTTCCCGGGGTCCAAGCCGGATCGGGGGCCTCGCGGAGAGAGGCAGGCAGGCAGGTAAGCGGGCAGCCGTGGCCTCCGCCGCCGGGCCCGCCCCCCTCGGCCGCTTCTGCCCGCCCGCGTTGAAGTAAGAAGACAATGGAGGGTGGGAAACGAGGCCTGCCTGCTTACCTGCCTGCTTGCCTCCCTCCGCGAGGCCCTCCGCTGCCTTCCCGGGGTCCAAGCCGGATCGGGGGCCTCGCGGAGAGAAGCAGGCAGGCAGGTAAGCGGGCAGCCCTGGCCTCCGCCGCCGGGCCCGCCCCCCTCGGCCGCTTCCGCCCTCCTGCGTTGAAGAAAGAAGACGATGGAGGGTGGGAAACGAGGCCTGCCCGCTTACCTGCCTGCTTGCCTCCCTCCGCGAGGCCCTCCGCTGCCTTCCCGGGGTCCAAGCCGGATCGGGGGCCTCGCGGAGAAAGGCAGGCAGGCAGGTAAGCGGGCAGCCCTGGCCTCCGCCGCCGGGCCCGCCCCCCTCAGCCGCTTCCGCCCGCCTGCGTTGAAGAAAGAAGATGATGGAGGGTGGGAAACGAGGCCTGCCCGCTTACCTGCCTGCTTGCCTCCCTCCGCGAGGCCCCCCGCTGCCTTCCCGGGGTCCAAGCCGGATCGGGGGCCTCGCGGAGAGAAGCAGGCAGGCAGGTAAGCGGGCAGCCCTGGCCTCCGCCGCCGGGCCCGCCCCCCTCGGCCGCTTCCGCCTGCCCGCGTTGAGCGAAGATGATGATGGGGGGCGGGAAACGAGGCCTGCCCGCTTACCTGCCTGCTTGCCTCTCTCCGCGCAGGGGCTGCTGCGGCTGGAGATGGTGCTGCCTCCCTGCCGCGCCGGGCCTCGCTCAGTGCGAGAGCCAGGGGGCGGGGTTTGCGGGCGGGGGCCTATCACGTGGAAGGGGCGGGGGTGAGTTCAGCTGCGGAAGAGCCACACTCAAGGGGCCAAAGAGCCGCATCTGGCTCGCGAGCCGCCATTTCCGACCCTTGTTCTAGACCATAGTTATATTTTATGAAGGAAAATATCATCAGAGACTCTGTCAAAGGCTTTGCTGAGGTCCAGGTACACTGCATCTTTGCCATGCCCCTGGTTTACAAAGGTAGTAACTCTATCAACAAAGGAGATGTTAGTTTGGCACTATTTGTGAAAAATCCATGCTAGTAGCTCATTCACTTTCTTGCCCAGAATTTTATAATCCTTTGAGATTCTTTTTGAAGTATCTTCTGGTTGTGTAATTTGTTTCCATATCAATCAAGAGGAAAGAATAATATGGGGGGTGGTATGGTTGAATAGTCTCTTGTTCCATAGAAAAAACCTTTTGGTTCTGCTGGCAGTATATGCAACCCTAATATATGAGTTGCATATGCCTACCCATCTCCAAGTCATTTTCTTTCATGAGTAGTCATTTTGTTCTCAGAGTAACAACATGTTTGGCTCTTTTCTTCAAACACAGTAGCATATTTTTCAGTTCGAATCCCCACGCAATGAGGTGAGCTCTCGTTGCTAGTCCCAGCTCCTGTCAACCCAACAGTTTGAAAGCTTAGCAAGTAGATAAATGGGTACCACCTTAAGTGGGTATATTTGCTGGCGTCCTGTCGGGGGTCGCCCACCAAACGGAAGATCTCTGGAATGGCAGTGGCTACGACAGATCCCGGAAAAAGCAGCTTCATCTACAGGACGTCGGCAGCCGGCTCTGACGCAAGGCATTGTGGGGCTTGTAGTCCAAGTAGCCATGGAAGAGTTGGTTCCCTTACCCCTTCCCTTAGCGCACAGTTAAAATTGAATTGTATATGTATGAAATGTATAATGAAATATATATATGATGTATGTAAGCCGCCTAGAGTCCTCCATTAGGGAAGGGATAGGCGGGGTATAAATATAATAAATAAATAAATAAATAAATAAATAAATAAAATATTTTTCCAAAGATGGAAATGTACTGTATGGAACAAGGTAAAACTACAGGTTAAAAAGATGAAACTAAATTATTCTGTAAACCGCCCAGAGTACCCTATTCGGGGAGATGGGCGGGGATAAATTAATTAAATTAATTAATTAATTAATTAAATAAATAAATGACTTTTCAGCTTAGAATGAAAGTGGAAAGGGGAGCTAAAACAGAGGCATATAAAATCATATGTTATGGAAGATATGAATAGAGTGAAGTTTTCCTCTTTCACAGTTACAACAGGAAAATAGACATGGGGATATTCAAAACTGGATGAACACAATTACTTCTTTACACAATAAATTATTAAATGATGGAATTAACCACCATCAGATGTAAGCAGTTCACCAAAGAGAGGACTATCAACAGTTCCAGGACTGATGGTTGCATGCTGTCTCCTGAATCGCACACTGCAAATCTTAAATGTCAGCTGCTGGGAAGTAGGGCTATTATTCTCCCATCCTGCTTGTGACCTTGCTTGAAACACCAGGCCAGCCACTATGTGACACAGAATACTGGAACAGACAGGCATTGGCCTGGTCCAGCAGGGTAATTCTTAAGTTGTTGTGTTGTAGTATCTCATCTAAAATGGAAAACGCAGAGGACTTCTTTTGTTTGGAATAATAAAAGACGTGCTGCTTGCAATTCAGTGGTAGGAGTTCTCTCACTGATTTTTTTTACTAACAGCTCCTTGCACAAAAGGGGCATGGTGGCTCAGTGGGTAAGACTCCAGGCTTGTCGATCAGAAGATCGCAAGTTCGGAGGTTCGAATCCCTAGTCCCGCGTGACGGAGTGAGCTGCCGCACTAGCCCCAACTCTTGCCAACCTAGCAATTTGAAAGCATGCAAATGCAAGTAGATGAATAGGTACCACTTTGGTGGGTAGGTAACAGCATTACGCGTGCGTCATGCTGGCCACATGTCCGTGGAAGCGTCTACGGACAACACTGGCTCTTCGGCTAACAAACGGAGATGAGCACCGACCCCTAGAGTCGGACACGACTGCACAAATGTGCCGGGGGAACCTTTACCTAACCTTGCACAAATCACATTTGCACTTTGGTTAGTGGAGCACTGGTTCAGAAACAGGGTATGCTGAAGAGCATCAAATTATGAATGCCAAACAGTGGTTGCACCAGCAAAACAGAGCTATTTATTTCTTCTAGTAGAAGAGCATATTATTTAAACTAGAAGTTAAGTGATACTGTAGTTGTATTAATTAACTTCTAACTCAGTAAATAAAATATTGCTTCATAAAGTTATTCACTTTCTATTATATGGTTTTGCTACTAAAGACCACTGATGTCTTTAAGAAATTAATTCCTTTGTATTTATAAAGAACCCTTGATTTTCTCTGTGGCTCTCTTTTTCCTTTCCTAAATATAGGCCGTTGGGGTACATCCGGACAGGAAATCTAAGGCTATGGGGTTTGGCCTACATGGGTTCAATGGATCCCATTTCTGTGCCCCCACCAAGCCCCCTCTGATTAAATCAAATATTTGCGCAAATTACCTGGCCACTTTGAGTAAACAATAAAAAGCTATAGTATAAGTTATAACACAATGTCGGTTTTTTAAAAAAAAACAAAGAAAGACTTCTCAAACTCCCTTCCCAATTGAGGGAAACCAGTGCGGTTGTAAGGATGGAAAATCCAGGAACAACGATTAATTGCACCTGGATGTTCCAACCTTACAGCGGTCTTTGCTATTTGTCTGGATAGTCCGAGGATTCCTGACCTGGGCAGGGGCCAAGAATATATTCATGGTCCCTTCCAACACTATGATTTTATGAGTAATGCTAGGTAGGTCACTGGCCACCAGGAAGTGGCCAAGCCCTGTTTTGAAGAAGTAAAGTTGCCTGTGAATTGAGTGTGACTTTGAGTGACTACATGGGCCCAGCTACACAGTGGGATTTCCTGGCAGGGATTATTTGGCACATTGCCAATTCCTGCGTCTTTGGAAGCTCTTTTTATTCCTATTGGGTGAGGACCAATCTTGTAATTATTTCAGCAGAAAGAACTTACCCTCTGCTCTGCCCTCCTTCAGATATCTAGAGCAGAGCTTTCCAAACTTTTCATGTTGGTGACACACTTTTTAGACATGCATAATTTCGCGACACACTCTTACAGCAGGGCATCATTTCACAACACACTCTTACAGCAGGGCACAAGAGAGGCACTAGGACCTGCGCGGAATCACAGCAGGTTTGGAGGCAGCAGGGCACAAGGCAGGCACTAGGACCTGCACGGAATCCTGGCGGGGCTCGGAGGCAGCAGCAGCCGCGACACACCCAGACACTGCAGCCGACACACTAACGTGTCCTGACACACAGTTTGGAAAGCTCTGATCTAGAGTATATTTCACTGGGATGTGGAGACTCAGAGCCAGTTTGGTGTAGTGGTTGAAGGCACCAGGCTAGAAAGCAGGAGACTGCGAGTTCTCGTCCCACCTTAGGCCCAAAGCCAGGTGGGTGACCTTGGGCCAGTCACTCTCTCTCAGCCCTAGGAACAAAGCAATGGCAAACCACTTCTGAAAAACCTTGCCAAGAAAACTGCAGGGACTTGTTCAGGCAGTTGCCAGGAGTCAACAATGACTCAAAGGCACGCACACATGCACACACACAAAATGCGGGTTTAACAAGAAGGGGAAATTGTCCCCTCACTATTTCACTGACAGAAGCCATTGTGTCAATGGGAGGGATTAATTAGAAAGTTATTGTTATTATTATCATTATACATTTTAGCTGAACACAAAGGAAACATATCTGAATGAATAGGGCATGAAATTGATTCCTTCAAATGTTGCTGATTAAACTCTTCCATCTCTTTGTCCTCTATATTTTACTGCAACTTTGATTCCCCCTCCCACTGTGTCAAATATTAAGAGAAAGAGCATTAGTATTCATGGTTTTAGGAAACCACATAAATCTTTAATATTTACCCTTGATATTTAATAAAGCAGATAAAAGATGAGTATTCTGTTTTCTTGCATTTTTGGGGAAATAATGGAGCTAAGCTATCAATAATCATTTACTGGAAGCTTTGTTTTGAACATTTAATACATGTGCAGTCACTTCCACTTTAAAAATCAGATGGTGAGCTTCTTTCTACTTTGTCATAGATTTCTAAACTTTTGAGCTCATCACAAATTGAAGCTAGTTAGCGCCGGGCCACTTCACTGTCCATACTTCCTTCTGATAGGACATGAAATGCTTCCCTTGACCCTAGTTTGACTAAAGCAGGTTACTCCTGTATTTGGCTGAAACTAATGATCTAAACTCAGTGCTGGCAATATGACCCTGACTTGTGCCTGGGGTGATAAGATAGGAGGTAGGGTAACAAAATCTGGAAGGAGGAAGAAGGACCGGGATGCTAAAGAATAATGCAGTATAAAGAAGTTGGAGCTCTGCCCCCTGCAGTTTAATGCCCATCAGCATAACCAACTGAGAGGATACCCAGCTTGCCTAATTCTAGTTCATACAACATATAAAGCCACAACATCAATTCCAAAATAATAAAATCAGTAAAAATTATACCTTGGCTAAGAGAAAACCAAGACATTATTGTGAAGAGGGATAACATCTATTTGAAACTCACCTGATCAAAAAACTGATAGGATGTACGCTGGCTTATAGGGAAAAAATCAAGGCTTGAGAATAAACCAGACAAGAGTGCAGCGTTTAGGGCTAAAAGTGTTTACTTGTAGCATAAGGCAATAAATGCAGATATAGTTAAGGCAATAAATGCAAATGTTACATTATTGCAATAAGGAAAAACAAAAACAAACTTATAAGCAGAGATCCGTGTATTGATCCCAGGGCCAGAGCTCATGCCACGGCCTATACCCAAAGCCAGGAATAACTACGCACTGCCCAGTCCGCAGAAGTAGAATACACGTGAAGAACTACATGGCTAAAGACACAAAAAGTCAAGAAGCATAGAACACCATTTTGCATGGTTAGATATTCAGTTCTTCCAGCTTTCTGATTGGCTGGAAGTTAGGTGTGACACACACCAGGCCTAAAGCATAGGCTATAGTACAAGGTGGCAGTGCTGCATCTAAGCAAGCACGTGATCTCCCCCTCCCTGTTCTCCCAGGGCTTCCCACGAAGGCTTCAGGGGGAATTGTTCTCATGGGAAGTTCCCATTGCTTGTGTGGGCACTAGCCATAACAAGACACACGTGACAGTTGTTATCTGGCACCTGCACTTCACGTCACCATGAGAAAGCTTCGCTGGTAAAGAATGCAATTTGCCAAAACAATTTTCATATGGGAAATCTGACAAAAACACCAGTCTATTTAATCAAAATAATGTATTAAAGGTTATAACAACTAAGCAAAATGTTGGTTTTAGCCCCTATACTTGCACTAAGGGGCTGGCAGATGGTATCTAGCAATATAGCAATATATTTCTATTTATATAAATATAAATTGCTTTATAGCAATATAGCAATAAAGGATCTATGATGAAATACAGAGAAAAATGCAACACTGAATCCAAGGAGCTCATGCAACTCACAAAGTGCTACATTTATTCAGTTGTATCTAATTCATATTGGCTAAGGTATGCAGGCTTTAGCCTAAGAAATGCATCACTCTGGCATTTTCTAACCAACCGGCTTGCTTGCTATCACTAGATGCTATATGAAATTGGTATGATATAATTAACACATTTTATATGCAATATATTTTGACAACTACAATGAATTTTAGAGGGGGTGGGGTGGAGGTGATCTGCCTCTCCATTCAACTTTCTGGACTGTGTTGAAGAATCCTGGTTTTTCATGGATATCCTTTTTATGGATGCTGCTGAAAGCCTTTATGAAAAGTAAGGAGTGGGATAATTCCATTCTTCCAGAAATATGCAGGATGTATTTCTATGCTTGCAAAACAAGACTTGGTGAAGGCATCTCTTATTGAAATAATCCGTATCATGTCATTTCACTGAGAGGTATATGGCAGACTTCAGCTACAATGATGTTCTTCTATGAAACAGAACATTTCACAGTTATTCAAGTGAACAGGAGACCATGTTACTTCCCAGCCCTTGTTAATATGGTTTAATATTCAAAGAGTTTTAATGCCAAAACATTGCACTTCGGACCAACTATTAGAATGCCACCCACTCTGTTTGCTAACCCCCTTTCCCACCCTGGCACGGGCACACGTGAAGTCCCAATAAATGATTGTTAGGGTAACTGGCTGCAGGAGATGAGCTCAGTGAAGTGCAGCAGCATTTTATATAAAGAGATAAATTAAAAGGAGACCAGATCCATTTGATCTATTCCAGCCACAGGCAAGAAGTTGCTGATGTTACTCTTTCCCACCAGAGTAAGATACACTTTTCAACCATTAAAGGTAAAGGTTCCCTCCGCACATTTGTGCAGTCGTGTCCTACTCTAGGGGCCGGTGCTCATCTCCGTTTGTTAGCCGAAGAGCCAGCGTTGTCCGAAGACGCTTCCACGGTCATGTGGCCGGCACGATGCACACGGAACGCCTGTTTCAATCATTAGCAAGAAGCTTATCAATAACGGGACACCACATTATTATGAAATGATTGGCTCCAAAGAAATTAAGAAGTTCCTGACAATTACAGGCTGCATGTCCACACTATTCTGGCCTACTGACAGGCTACATGGTGTAGCTTTGGGGAGCTCAGGAGATAGGTTTGGGGATGCAGAGGATTGGGAGTTAGCATAAACACCCCAGTAATTACTTTCCCTGTGTAGTAAATTGCCCTGGTGGGTCTCGTGGGGGAAATATAACTTGCCTGAAAGGAACTTTTGGGAGGTGATTATCACTGTGCTTGGTTTTGCTGACACAAATTTGAACTTTCAATGCTATGGTATAACTTCTTCAACGATTTATAGTTGTTCTACGCAAGTAGAAAAACTAGCACAACTCTTGAGTTATTAAAAAGGTGAAACCTCAGGGAAACTGAGGAATCCATATTATCTTGTCAAATGTCCTCAGCTCGTGGTTTATGTTAGAAACATCTGATACAGTTTGCTGGGAAAGTTGAGAAACCCAGTCAGCAACCAGTCCCTGCTCTGCAGCAGAAGGAGACCACTCTTTTCAGGAGGCAACAGGTATCTGCAGAGGGGCACAAACGAACTTTTAAGTCCTTCGGGGGGAATTGGGGAATCTTGAAATCTCCTGAACCCCCAAGAAGTGGAACATTTTTTTTTCCTGTTTTGATGTGATTAAGGCTCAAAATGTCTGTTTAAAATCTCTCCAATGCTTAAGGCACCCAATTTGCCCCTTAAAACACCCAAAGAAATGAAATAGGGCCTTTCTGATAATGTTATGATGTCACCAGTCATACATTGCTGTAGCTCTCAGGGGCCAAACAACTAAAACCTGCATCCTTCTGGCCACTAGAAAGTTACTTGTCCCCATTTTAAAATGTCAGTATTAGAAAGGGACCAATACTTGAACTCCAGCAGACAAATATCTGCAGCAAGCTGGCACTATGTCCCAGTGTATTTCAATCATATTGCAGCATCAGTCTGCAAATGGTGTTAATCCAGCACCAGACTAAATCCCCAAAGTACAGCTAATGGTGATGATGGGAGCTGTGATTCTATCATCTGAAGACCACTGGATTGGGGAAGGCTGGTGAAGATATTTCTAGTGATTTGGGCCAACTACATCAAAAGGAACCTAATAGAGACCAAAATAATCTCTGTCACTTAAGAATACTGTACTTAAGAATAAATGTTACTTGACAGTTAAAAGGAACTATGCAATCTAAGTTCAACTTCAGGATCAATTCCATGTTATGAATGCAGAAGCTCCAACTTCCTGACATTTCCTCTTGAAAGTATGATTAAGAAATCTTCTACAATGAACTTTTGAGAGCTTATGAACAGCAGAGCACTGTAGATAAAAATGTGCTACATACAAGTATCTGATCCTCTGTATGATGGTGTAGAAGATGTCATGTTTAGATGGTTGTTGGTAGTTTGTTCCATGCTAATTTTTTTCCTCTACTAAACTCAGAAAAGGCTGAGAATATTCCAGATGTCTCCCTTATCTCAACTATTTGGGGATTTCAAAAGTACAGCAGAAAAGAAATTAACTTGTATCCAGTGATGTCTATCCATCATGGCCAAGCTTCACCTGAATATTTTTCCCTTTCATGCCTGCCTAGGAGGAATCTTCTGATGAGTAGGATTTGGGTTTTTTTCCCCCAGGATCAGGATGTGCAGGATTAGGACTTGAATCCTGGTCAGCTGTTGGGGAAGACCCTAAGATAAACTATTCTCCAAAAGAGAACATAACTAGGGAGACGAAGATGCTGGAATCCACACCTCCCTTGGGTAGTACAGGGAAGCAGAAAATACAGCTGCGGATGCAGAAACAAGTTGGAGCCAACATCTGAAGTTAAGAGCAAGTTTGGTCTAGTGGTTAAGGTGCTGGGCTAGAAACCAGGAGACCAAGAGTTCTAGTCCCGCCTTAGGCATGAAAGCCGGCTGGGTGACCTTGGGCCAGTCACTCTCCCTCAGCCCAACTCACCTCACAGGGTTGCTGTTGTGGGCAAAATAGGAGGAGGAAGAAGTATTAAATATGTTAGCCGCCTTGAGTTATTTATAAAAATAATAAAGGCGGGATAGAAAATATTTTTTTAAAAAAAGATCAGGATTGCTCTGACAGAATAATTAGGCAACTCGTAAGGAAGGTGCCCTACTTGTCACATTTAAGCCTGTTCTCTGATCTCCCTTGGGTTGCTTGCAACTGAAATCCTTTCCAGTACAAGTGGTAAATCACCTTATGTACCCCAAAATGTATGCCAAGACCTTCAGACCAATTTAAGACTGCCCTCCTCTAGACTGCTTCTTGGACTTGTACTCTAGAACTTCTTAGTCAAGAATATGACGTGGGTATGAACCCCAGACAACACATTCAGTAAGCAGCTGTTCCCCTCTGACATTCTGCCTTGCTTTCCACATTTTTCCCTTGGCATTAAACCACTTATATCACTTACTAGTGTAGGGCTTTCCAAAGTTTTCCCGCGGCGACACACCAACCGCCGTTGGTGTGTCGCCGCGGGAAAACCCGGAAGTGCCGCTGTTGCGGCAGCATGCAAAAACCCGGAAGTGCTGCTGCCGCTTTCAGGTTTTGCGCGCCACCATTGGTATGTCTCTGCAGGAAAACCTGGAAGCGCCGCCATTGCGGCAGCGCGCAAAAACCCAGAAGCGCTGCTGCCACTTTCGGTTTTTGTGCGCCGCCGTTGGTGTGTCACCGTGGGAAAACCCGGAAGAGCTGATGGCGCTTGACCATGGTTCTCAATCTTCATTCTTAGTCTAAAGTTTAATAGAGATTTTTAATCTGTTAAAGTGGTAGAATACATTAAGTTATTTAAAGCTGATTAATGTTATACTGCAAAATTATAACTACCATGACATTTCTAAATCCCTCCTTTATTCATTAGTGTTTTACTTTTAATTCCTTTTCCTTGGTTCCTTTTTCTGTTTATATATCTCCCTGAATGTTTAATAAATACAAAAAAATTAAGTAATTATAGCAAGCTTTCCTTGGCAAAGCTTCCATTCAAAGCTCTTTATTTCTCTTTGAAAGCCAATTAGGGCTCTCTTTTGATGCAGAAGCCTTCTCCTCTGCATTATTTCTTTTCTGCCAAACTTCTCTTTCCTCCTCCCCAATAGATTGAGGATCTATATAGGTTTGTATAGTACAAACTTCAACACACAGAAGCTCAGCATTTTGCCAGCAATTGATCAGGAAAGATATTGGCGTCAAGGTCATATATTCTACCTCCTTGCTCCAAATAAGACATTTTCTATGTCTTATAAACAAATCCTCTTCATGGTCTAGTAGCAGAAGCTGCTAACTTGCTGATAATACTGGCATCCAGAAAAGTTCTTAAAGAAATTCTTGAGGTCATGTCCTTAAAGTCTTATGATTAAGTAAATTTCAGGAGCTTGTATACTAGGACTACCTCAGTTTGCAATTAGTGTGTGTTTTGTAATATTTTGTGGGGGATTAAGAAGAGAACTAGTAGCTTTAGAGATGACAGAGGATATAAAAATAGGGAGGACACGGTATAAAAATTATATCAGACAGAGTAGCAGTAATTTTTGAGAGGTCAAAGAAAAATAGAAGGTAGTGTTGAGTAGAGTCCCCCTTGTGGGGGGAGATGGGCGGTGATAGAAGTTGGATGGATGGATGGATGGATGGATGGATGGATGGATGGATGATGTCCATGTAGCAAAGCAGGCAACAATTAAAGCAGCCACCCCCAATCTGGTCCTTCAGGAATATGGGATTACAACCGCTAGAATTCCTAAGTGGGAGTTTTGGGAGTTGTCACCCCCACATCAAGATGGCACCAGGCTGGGGGAGGCTATAATAAAGCAAACCAAACCAATGTTGAACATAGATCAGAGGTTAAAACTCAGAGACAAATTACCCAATAATTCACTGAAAAGGCAAGAAAGAGAGAAAATGTGTTCATTTGCATTTATATCTTTCATTATCTTAAAAGATGCAGAAGTGATGTGCTTTAAAGGGTGTTGTCAAGTTTCACATAGCTGGTAAGACCAAGGAAGCAAGAATGACATGGATTTCAGTTGTTGTTGTTCAGTCGTTTAGTCATGTCCGACTCTTCGTAACCTCATGGACCATAGCACACCAGGCCTTCCTGTCCTCCACTGTCTCCCAGAGTTTACCCAAATTCATGTTCATTACATTGGTGATGCTATCTAACCATCTCATCCTCTGCCGTCCCCTTCTCCTTTTGCCTTCAGTCTAATATTGTTCTTTACAGCATCGGACTTTCCTTCCACTTTCAGACACATCCACAACTGAGCATCCTTTCGGCTTTGGCCCAGCCACTTCACTCTTTCTGGAGCTACTCGGAATTGCCCTCCGCTCTTCCCCAGTAGCATTTGGACACCTTCCGACCTGAGGGGCTCATCTTCCGCTTTAATGCTATATATACTGTATATTTGTGCCTTTGAGTCAGTGTCAACTCCTGGTGACTGCCTGGACTAGTCCCTGCAGTTTTCTTGGCAAGGTTTCAGAAGTAGTTTGCCATTGCCTGCTTCCTAGGGCTGAGAGAGTGGGACTGACTCTCCCCCCCCCCCAAAAAAAATCTTCCCATTCCTGTCCTGAGTGAGAAAACCTCCCCTTTTAGAGAGATCCTGGGGTGGACCTAATTCTAGGGCTGTCTTTGCCCTTCTGCCACAGAACTCTGTGTAGTATTTTAAATGTTTGATTTATCTCTGTCCACCCCATAACATCCAATGGAGTTACTCAGACTAGCTTGCTGATTAACAAACTGGGGCAAACTGTAATGAAAAAGTACATTTCTGTAGAGGTCAGCGCAAACAGGATTACTGCTGTCTCAGATATATTTCTGTTAACGTATTTCAGTTCACAAAAGGCATCACCTATGATAGAATAATGAAGCGATGTTCATGTTCTGCTCTGATCCTTGGATAAACTTTCCACTGTTTCTGATGTGCCTGGTAAGTAGCTAGAGTCAAAACTCCCATTAATTTCAATGTCATTTTCCCCAGTAACTGTGACAGATATAAATCCTGCTTGTACAGTGATCTGTCAAAAATACCAACTTTTTCAAGGGACCAAGATCAAACCCTACATCTTGTGTTAGTTCACTAATCACACAGCTGCTCCAGTTAATCTTGTGGGATTTGTCAAAGCTATACAGTTTGCATCAAATAAACTTTGATTCAGCCGCTATGGCTGTTTTCTCCTAGAGGTTTCCCCCACCCCTTTGGGCAGCTTAATCAAATTCAGATAATCTCAGAAGTTCTCAATAGTGGTAAACTTTAAGGATGCTTCCCCATTCTAAGGAATCATGTGGCTATCTTTAGAGATCAACCCAATAGTGTCTTTCCTTTTCAGAGCCATTTATATAAGCTGGCTGCTTTTCTTGTTGCGATTTTAATCACAACCATGTTTTCTGCCCTCCCAATTCATTATTCAGTAAATAATGTCACTGAAACTTCAGGGCAGGAAGGAGACAAGGAAAATATTGATGGTTGTTGTGGGTTTCCCGGGCTGTGTGGCCATGTTCTGGCAGTTCTGGTTCCTAACGTTTCGCCAGTCGCTGTGGCTGGCGTCTTCAGAGGACAGGAGCACCGCTGGAAGATTCTGTGCTCCTGTCCTCTGAAGATGCCAGCCACAGCGACTGGCGAAACATTAGGAACCAGAACTGCCAGAACACGGCCACACAGCCCGGAAAAACCACAACAACCATCGGATTCCAGCCATGAAAGCCTTCGACTATACAAGGAAAATATTGGTTGTATATTTGCCTTCCTGAATGTATACAGAAAATCCTAGCCTCACCCACCCCACAGTATCTTCCCACCTTGTACACTCTCTGCTCCTAAACAAATGTTGGGAAGCCCCCAGTCACAAAAGGCCATAAATCCTGATTTGGAGAGAGACAAAGTATGTCATCCTCTTATTTATGAATTAGTTGTTTGGAGCTGACATCCTAGAATTCATGGGGTTACTATCGTTTACCTATTACACCATTAATGTTTTTCTTTTGCAAAAGTATCAACTTAATTTTAGATTGTTAAAATGTTCAATCTATGTCTCAGAAAGGATGGGTCTGATGTAACGTAGGTAGCGCTGATTTGTGTGACATGGTGACAAGCCTGCTGCACTTGGATGAAAGAAATTTAGGTTCAGATCCCATCTGAATTATGAAGCTCTATGTATTGAACATGTTAGCTGGGAATTATGAGAGTTAAAGTAAATCACATTTAAAGGGAATCAAACTGGGGAAATATTGTGGATGTGATGAAGCTTTTAGGCAAGTTGCTGTCATATTGATTTTGTATGTGACTGATTGTTTGCCTGTGAGAGTGGACTAGATGTAGATATTATCCTGTCTTTCCTTTGTTTTACTACCTCTCCTTAAGTGATTAGAAGTTCCAGGAGTGCAATGGTCATGTGCATTAAAGGGGAAGGAGACTGTCAACTTGTTACTGATTCACACTTCCAACCTGAATGCCCCACTCCTGGATCCATGTGGTTGGATTGTTGGTTAACCTGGCCTTGTGCTGCTGATGGTGAATGCAGGTCTGTTTACAACAAGGCCACATTCATCCACGATTTGATTCAGGATGAACAAGCGAACTTGGGGTGCATTACCAATACCTGTTTGGGGAAGAGAGGTGATGAGGCCCTCTCAGAGATTTGCCCCTCCAGGTTTCAGTTCTTCAGCAGTCTTGATTCCAGAGGTGGGTGGGGTAGGGGATAGTGATGGACTTGACCTTGCCTGTATCAGGTTCTCTGCTCCATGAGGGACCGAATGTGAATGCCTCTGTGCTAGTTGGGAACCTGCTGTTGTACCAGCTGCCCTGCTGCCTAGCAGAATCCCTTCCTGAGTTCCTAGATCTTGATGCCAGGCTGCTGGTGGAATTCCCCCAGCTTCTTGTGCCAAGGAGACGTCAACCTCCATGCCTTGGGGGTCATTCCAGGAAAGCTCATCCATGACAACCATCAGCTTGTCCTAAGTAATACTGAACCTGACTGTATTGCTCTTTTCCTAGCCCAGCAAGGTTGGGTCACAGGTTCTTTTGAATTTGGAAGCAACAGCCAGACTAATATGAGTACTTGAGGCTTTATTCCAAGGCAGTATAAGAAAATAACATAATCACATAACATGAGGCAGCAATCAAAGAATATTAACACAATACAGCAATTAAAAATATTCAAGAATACAAGAATAGACTAAGACAAAGAAAGAAAGACCTTACACCCCTTCTGCCAGTCATGGAACCCCAGAGAGATGAAGGCAGGCAGACCCCTTCAAAGCCACCCTCTTCCATTATATCTGCATTGAAGTTCCATCGCATGGAGGTTTATGACTTGCTTATATAGGCTCCAAACCATAATTAAGCATACCTGCTTTGCAATTGTCTCATCTCACTGGATTTTATCAAGGACAAGGAGGACAAGTCCCTTATCTTGGAGTGCTTTGTCCTTCTGCCAAGAGTGAGACCATCAAAGTTCAAGGTTGAAGAGTCCTGCCAAGAATGAGATCATCAAGATTAAGGAGTCTTTGTTTATACTAGGTGGGGATCAGACCATCTCAAAGTTAAGGTGTATCTGTTTCTCCAGGTTAGTTGGATTGAAGATGAGAAAGATCATCCAACTCTACACAGATGCCTCACCAAGGACAGGGCAAAACAAAGTATGACCCAAGAATGACTCTTTAGTGAGTAAAATAAATGCTTGCTTAATTCTGTACTTCATATTGAATGGTTATATGAAAATATAAAATCATATAGAGTTCTGTGTACTATACACCTAAGGGAAAGAGGTACACACCACTATTCAATTCCCCCTCATCAATTTTCCAGTGGAACCACCAGCACTACACCAACTCAATAGGTGGACATATGCTAGACCTCATTTTTGTTTTGGACATGTGATCTGGATAGGAAGGATATTAGATTGATTCATTTATTGTGGTCAGATCACTTCTTGACCCAGGTGAGACTTGTCACTGCTCATGATCTCCACAGGATGATCATTAAGATGATCTACCCCAAATATCTAATATTTCTGGAAAAGTCCCAGAGGATGCTTGGAGAGCTTCCCAACAATCTATCAGGCAACTCCACTTGTGTATTTAGTTGACTCTTTGAATAGGGAAGTGATGAAGGCCTTTGATGTGATTGTTCCCAACTGGCCTCAATATTGGCTGATCCTGGGTATTCTTTGGTTTACTGAAGACCTCCAGGAGATGAAACACCAGAAGGGATGCCTGGAACACTGATGGAAAGTGAATCTGCCTCAGCACAAGTATAAACTCATTGTTCAGACTTACACTTTGGAGAAGCAATCATCATCCTTGACTGTTATTGCATCAAAAGGTTGCCATCCAGTGGCTTTGTTTAAGGCTGCCTTTTCCCTGTTAGGTACAATGGGTAGGAAGAGCTATAACCTGGTCTCAGTGAGTTGTAGGGTCAACAATTTGCTGATAAAGTCACTCAGATTTGCTGTAATCTTGACTCTTCATGGGCAGAACATGAGATGGTGCTTGAAGCAACGTCTTACAATATTATCTGGGATTCCTTTTAGCCTATGAACCTTCGCCCCTGTAGATTTTATCCATGTCCCTTCTGGCTTCTTGGGGTGGAAGTGGGGAGTCTGATGAGTTGGGCCTGGGGAACATTGAACATTGAATGCTCACTCTCTCTCAGCCCAACTCACCTCACAGGGTTGCTGTTGTGGGGAAAATAGGAGGAGGAAGGAGTATTAGGTATGTTCACCGCCTTGAGTTATTTATAAAAATAATAAAGGCGGGATAATAAATAAATAAAATAAATTAAATAAATTAAATAAATTAAATAAATTAAATAAATAAAATAAATAAAATAAATAAAATAAATAAAATAAATAAAATAAATAAAATAAATAAAGAGGGACCTGGACGGAAGGTGTGCACCCCTTCTGGTCTTTTTCAACCGCCCAGAAGTGTTCAGTATCATTGACCATGATACCCTCCTGGACTGCCTGCAAGGGCTGGGAGTTAAGGGCCCTGTGCTTCATTTCTCTTCCTTCCTAAGCAGGTGATACCATTTGGTGGCAGTGAGTGAGGGGAGGTTAGCATGCAGGGCTCAGTTCTTTTCCCTGTGCTGTTCCCCATCTTTATGAAACCTCTGAGAGAGGCTATCCATTGGTTTGCAGTAAGACTGCAGCAGTACACTCAGTGGCAGATTTCCATGCTGGGAAATTAAGTGGGTGAAGGAGATGGAGATCCATAGGCTGTGCTTTGCAGTTGTGGTCACCACACTATGGGATAATGTCCCTCTTGAACACCATCTCTGTTGACTTTGAGTATTGAATTGTTTCAGGGGGCATTTGGGGAGTGAATATTGTCACCATGGCACCTACTTGCACTTGTGCATTTGACCTTTTTATTCTGATTATATGTTGATTTTGACAATGTTTCATATTTTTACAATGTAAATTGCTGAGAGTGACTTTGGCATCTGGTGGCATAAAACTACAATGAATGAACAAACAAGCAATGTGCATATGAGCCCTTCATACAGCAGAAGAAAGCCACTCTCTCTCAGCCCAACTCACCTCACAGCGTTGCTGTTGTGGGGAAAATAGGAGGAGGAAGGAGTATTTGGTATGTTCGCCACCTTGAGTTATTTATAATAAAGGCGGGATAAAAATTAAATAAATAAATAAATAAAATATACTTCAGGTGGCACTTCGGTTACAGGGATAGCATCAAGCAGAAGGCAGAAACTGGTATCTAAATGGTGCAGCATCATATTTCAAGATATTTAAAACAGTGCAATCCATGAGCTGTGTATATACAGAAGCTGGTTCAACTGCAAGGAGACTTTGCCTTTATAATTTCTCAGCTACATCTGGAAATGTGCCCTGTGCATACCACATTTTGGTATAAAATGTTCTACAGGCCCATTTCCTCAGTCTAGGGAACACAATGTACAAATCAATCCCAAGTAACCATGTCAGTCATTGAATTTTTAAAATAGTTTTTGCAAGGTAAACTGATGTAAATAATCAATGTGGTATTTTCAGGCATGAATTAAATCTACCTTTTTATCTCAGAACATTTCTTTTTCAAGTAAAGGTTACAAAAAGGAATGCTTGTGGAGTAACATTATCTGATGGTATGATGATGAGAATGGTTGTTGCTTTTGTTGTTACTATTATTGTTGTTACTATGTTAAGTTTGCTTTCTTCTTCATAGCCTCCTTGCAAGTGTTCATGTTACCTTGCCAGTATACTGTAAAAGTTACACAATGACCATGACTTCTACATATAAATTGGGGAATAAATTGAAATAATAAATAATAAATAAATATCCTGGGCACAACCTTCTCTGTGATGGGTCCACTAGAGAGGCAGGGATGGAACTAGGGTCTGTGTCACCCGGGGCAAACATGGATTCCGCACCCTCCCATGGGTTATTTTGTCATTTTGGTGCACCCCCCAGCGCGGCGTCCAGGACACATGCCCCGCTTCCCCCCCCCCCCATGTTGCGGCCCTGTAGAGAGGAAACCTAGAGAATCAAGGAGATGACCTTGAGGGAAATAGGCAAGAACCGTTGTATAAGCAAAGGGGGCTGAAACATTCCTTAAGCCCTGGGAAGCAAGATAGAATCTGGAAGGCTCCTCCCTTATGCCTTCATGGGATGTAAGAGGGAAGAAAAGTAAAGCCTAAATAGGCTTGCAGGATTCTGTTATTATAGCCTATCACAATAAAGTATAGTTCAGTTCTTCCAATGGAGTCTGTTTCCTTGATCTGGTTTACCAAAGTGCTAACATCTTAAAATTTTATCTGGGATTCCTTTTAGCCTGACTGGGCTTTACCTCCCATCCCTTTTACACCTCAGTGAAGAAGGAGGAGGTCAACAGCTCATAAAATGACACAGGTCACTCCAGAATGCTGGATTTTCAGTATGGCACACTTCTTTGGTGAAGGAGAAGGAGAAGGAGAAGATAGTGCAGGTCTTTGAAAATGTGTAGAATTGTAATATTATATATTAAAATTTCACCTTGTAGACATGCAGAACTGTGGCAAGATGGAAAGCAACACACTCCTCCATATGTCTGTTTTGTTGGAAATTCAGCAAATCAACATGCCTCATTTGCATGTAGATGAGTTCATCCCAGGATGCAATTCTCCGTGTCTTTGAGGAAGTTGTTTTGTTGCCACTCCCACCTCCTCCTTCTCTCTTCGAGTCTCTCCAGTGGAGAGGCAAGCATGCTGCTTGCTCTCTCTCTCTCTCTCTCTCTGATACTCCACTGATGGGGTAGGACGCACGTGCCTTAGTTCCTCCATGGAGAGGCCATGTGCTAGGCCTCAACTCCAGAGGCTTTTCCCCCTTTCTCCATGCAGCCTCTTGCAGCAAACAGGGCAAGAGGTATGCAGTTTAGGGAACAGAAGGAAGAACTGAAACCAATTTTCTACTGAAATGGCTGTACCTGGACAAAATAAATGTAAGAACTCTTTTGTGCTTACTTTTTGTACCTGCAATGTCTAAGCGTGTGTTTCTTTATGCTTGGGTGGGCTAAAAGTGTAAGAATAAGAACCTGAATCTCTCTAACGTGCTCACAGGCTGTGTTTTTAAACAATATTCTTTTTCTGCACATGAGTTTACACAACATTAAGCTCTGCTCCATTCACTGGTCCTAACAGGCCACAAATGAATGATCTTCATGTTTACAGGCAAGGCCCATGAGCTGCCTCTCAGATAACATTACAGGATTGTGCCTAAATCTTTGTCCTGGAAACGCAGTATTTCATTATCATCAAAGTCACTATTTCAACAGTTCACATGTACAATTTATTGGTGCCAATGCAGTACTTTTAATTTAATAACAAATGCAAAATAATTATACACCATGATAGATCTTTCAAAATGACCTTGATGAGTACTATTTCTGCAATTCTTTATGGCTTTGTTCAAAATTGCTTCCCCTAAACCTGGTATTAGGCTGAGTACTTACTCTACATCCGTGCTTCAGGGCTGCATCAGCCTCTCTCCTTCTCTCTCCCTCTCTCATGTCACTGAATGGGTCTGCCAGTGAAAGTGGCTATGAGTTGGTTAAAATACCATTTTCCACCTCAGTAGTTCAAAGCTCTGCTCATAGCACTGCTCCCAAAGTCCCCAAACCCAGCCTATTTCTCCCCTGAACTTGGTGGCTGAGCAGCAAAACCTGAATATAAAAACACACTGGTTCTGTTAAAATGTTAGTGACTTGCCCCCTCCACCCACAACATTCCATTACATTCAATAAGCTTGGGGAGGGAGAAGCTGGGCTGGTGAGCTGAATATGATGTATTCAGTTTCACGGCCTTGTGCACACTTTCAGTATTCTGTCTGAATTTAACACTTTGCAGGCTTGAAAGAAAGGGGTTGCTCACATATTACAATAAATGCATAATAAGAAATTTTATATATTTTTAACTGTAATACTAGACCAACAATTTCCTCTCCTTTCCTTGGAAAAACAATAGATGGTACTTACCTTTTCCTTGCATAGTGATAGTCTTCGTGAAAAATCACCCCCACTAATGCAGTTTGGGGGGGAATCCCTCTTAAATGGAGTGCCACAGGCTAGCCACAGTATGTATTATGTGTGAGTAGACTTGTGCATGTGTCTGTGTCTGTGTGCAATTCATGTGCAACACATGTGTCATGTGTCTGTGTGCAATTCATTGGAATTGCAATGGGAGGGAATTCCTGTTCACTTGTGAGCCTGATAAAAATTTGAAAAACACACCCACATTCCAATATTAGAAACCTGCCAGGCAGTAGAGCTGTCCCTGTTACTTTCTTCTAATGCTCCTTAACAATGTTACTTGGCCCAAAGTAGCCATAGCTCTCTGATCCTGGCTATCCCTCTAGTTCAGTGTTTCTCAACCTTGGCAACTTTCAGATGTATGGACTTCAGCTCCCAGAATTCCCCAGCCAGCATGCTGGCTGGGGAATTCTGGGAGTTGAAGTCCTCACATCTGAAAGTTGCCAGGCTTGAGAAACACTGCTCTAGCTTCTCCCTAGTGGTCTGCTTGGAGCACTAAAAGCACTGGAAATTAAAATGCTGGAGTGGGTGGAGAGCTGGAGTGGGGTGAAAACATTATTATGGACTCTTAACATAGGCTGGGATGCCCTCCTAACTAGCTTGATTGTGTTTTCTTGTTTTCCTGTTCCTACAGACACACTGTGTTTATGTTTGACACTCATTTTAAAACATTGCTTATGTGAACTGCAAAATAGATTCACTTGTGAGAAGAAACTATTATGCAGGAATACAGAACAGTTTCTCCTTTTTGATACTTGCAGCTCATTATTAATTCTGATTCCATTCTGCTGTAGAAACTTGAAGCAGACTGCTTCATCTCTCTTGTCCATGTTGAAAGGGGTGTTGGAGATTCTGGCAAATCCAGCATGGCATCTCTTGCCAGCAATGAGGGGCAAGAGTTAACTAAGTTTAGGGAACAGAAAGAAGAAATGGAACATCATTTATCTACCAAAAATGCTGTACCTGCAATGAATAAACGTAAGTACTTACTTTTCATACCTGCCATGTCTAAGTGTGTGTTTCTTTATGCTAAGGTGGGCTAAAGGTGTAAAACTAACTTGGATCTCTCTAATATGCTCATGGGCTCTGTTTTTAAACAATATTCTTTTTCTGTACATGAGTTTAGCTGCTCTGCTCCATTTCAGTAGTTCTAACAGACTGCTAAATGGGCTTCAGTCCAACTATCTAAAATTCTCATATACTGTACATCACAGAGTTGCCTCAGAATGGGGTCTTCCTGGGGACATTTTGCGATAAACATTGACCTGCCAATCCAGGGGCTAAAAAAACTGGAAGGTGCTTTGTGTTGAGGCAAATACATTTTAGTGAGCAAGAAATATGGTGGCACCACTTGGTTGACATTGCTGGAATTTGAAAGCTAACCAGAGTCAGATTTCTACTTGGAAGGGAGACTGCCAGGGAATCCCAGGACTAGATTGAGGCTAAAATGAGAAACTGAAAACAGTTTTGGGAGAAGACAGTGGCACAAGTCACATCTATACTGTTGCCAAAATAACAACACAAAGTTCATGTAGTTACTATGAGTCAAGCTGAATTCAAATGAGACTTTATATACTACTTATTTTCATGAGAAAGAAATGCATCAACCTAATACCAATGCACTGACAAAGATGGCTAAGAGACTGGATCCCCAGGGTTGCTGGAAAAACCATAATTTAAGGGATTTCTGGAAGGCTAATAGGGTTATGGCTAACCTCACCTCGGGGAAAATTGTGTTCTTCTTTTCTTTCTTTTTTTAGCATAACTAGCCATTTGAGAAAAATTAGGCAACTCTTCTTGTTTGCTCCTCTGGGTACTTTGAACAACTCTGCTCTTTCCATGTGCCAGGTTTCACAAGCTCAACAGCAGCATGGTGATCTTAACGATCCTCTTTTAGATGATAAAAGGACTTAAAATAACATCTCAATATAACCATGACCTAGCCCCAGGTGTAAGGTCACACAGCTACCTAGAAACATATTTAGGATTCCCTTACTAACTTTGCTCAGACTGAAGAAGCTCCTTGGATAAGGAGCGAAACGTTTCCACTGAGAAAATAGAAATCCAGTTGACATGATTCAAGCTACTGACAATTCCACCTGGATGACTGAGAACCTTCATAGACATACAAAAAGAATAATTAATTTCTTTCTATTGCAGGGAAAAAAACCAAGGTTGAATGTACTTTTGCAGTATTATAGGTTGGATCCAGCTCAAACTTTCCATAGATGGAAGGGGGAGGAGAACATTATTGGAGAAAGGTGGAGAAGCTGACCTTTGTTGACCCCCCTGCACTTTTTTTTATCTGCCCAAAAATTTCCACTGAAAGACTTGGGAATCCCTTGGTCAATGAGATAGAAAGCACTGGGCCCTGCAGAGGAATGAACATTCATTAATTCATTAATTCATTCATAATTTATTCCATCCTTTGGGCAGTCTGCTGGAATAAACCCTAGATTTCACTCATGACAGCAATGAATATGAGAAAATCACATTCTCTCTAAGTATACTCTCTGGAAGAAAGAAACACATCTTCACATTTCTGTCATTGGAACGCTTTTAGATACTGCAATGTTTTTGTGGCAGTGCAGTGCCTAAGAGTACTTTTTCTTATATTTTTCTCAAATATAGAAGAGCTGTTCTTCCAAGACGGAATGCAAACCTTGAACAGCTGCCGGAAGGGAGCACTGTCCTGCAGGGGTTCGCCTTCTTCTCCAGCAGTCAGTTCCAGTTGGGGTTGAAAGGGGTGAGAGGTCACGTCCACAGCCCCTCCCCTGTGGGGTGCCTCAGGGTTCAACAATCTTGCCCCTTCTGTTTAACATCTACATGAAACTGTTGGGTGAGGTCATCTGTCGGTTTGGGGTCCAGTATTATCAGAATGCTGATGATATCTAATTGTACGTCTCCACATGGGGCTGTGCAGGTGAAGATGTTGATATACAGACCCAGCGTATGGAGGCTGTTCGGGTCTGGATAGGGAAGAACAGACTCAGGTTCAGTCCAGACAAGACTGAGTCACTGGGGATTTTGGGGCCCTCTACATCTGGGACTTTTCCACCTCTGGTCCTAGCCAGAGTTGCACTCAAGACTAGTGCACAACTTGGGAGTCCTCCTAGACTCACAGCTACTGCTCAAAGAGCAGACAGCAGCTGTGACTGGGAGAGCCTTTATACAGGTGCACCTTGTGCACCATCTGTGCCTTTTCCTCAACCAGGACAATCATGTATCATCAACCTCAGGCAATCATGTATATCCCCTAGTCACCTCATGACTGTTGCACTGCAGTCAACATGGGGCTGCCTTGAAAAACATCTGGAAAATATGGCTGATCCAAAATGCAGAAGTGTGAGCATTAATGAGTGCTTCTCATTGTACCCATGGGTCATTGTAGCTTCCCAAGTGCATTGGTTACCAGTTGGCTTCTGGGTGCAATTCAAGATGCTGATCATCACTTATAAAACCTTTCATAGTTATTTGAGGGATAGCATGTCTCTCTGCCTGTAGGTTACGACCAGGTAGAGTTGGTATGCTCCAGGTCCCTTCAGTTAAATGTTGTCCTCTTGCAGGACTGAGGAAACATGCCTTCTCTCTCATGATGCCTGCTCTCTGGCACGTGCTGTTGTGATGCCTGGCTCTATTCCCAAGCCTTGGGTTAGGGTGTTTGTAGAGCCCCTGGTTATTTTTCTTCTTATTATTCATGTGGTTTTGTCTTGGAGTTCATGTGTCAGGGAGATAAGGGGCGGAGAAGGAGGGGGCCCCCTCCAGGAAGGGAAACGCATGCGTAGTACTGAATCTCTCTGTTTCCCTCCCAAGAGGTTGGAGAAAGCCCCGCCCTAAGTTTGTGGACTTATTCTTTGGGCATCGCCACTTCATGTTTAGTCTAGATGGATTCTGTCAGGGTAGTAGGATAATCAATCACTAGAGCTTGATTCCAGCCTCAGCATGTTATTTCTACACCCGAAGTCAGGACATCATGTTCCTTTTTTCCACATTATGTATTCTTTTAAAATTGTAAGCTGCCCAGAGTCTTTTTGGAGTTCGGCAGCTTTGAAATTAAATTTAAAAATAGTTAGCTTAAGGCAGCCTTTTCCATCCTTTTTTTTTTTTTTTGGTGCCTTCAAGTCAGTCTTGACTCCTGGTGACTGCCTGGACTAGTCCCTGCAGTTTTCTTGGCAAGATTTCAGAAGTGGTTTGCCCTTGCCTGCTACTTCCAGAGAGAGAGACTGGCCCAAGGTCACCCAGCTGGCTTTGTGCCTAAGGTGGGACTAGAACTCACGGTTTCCTGGTTTCTAGCCTGATGCCTTAACCACTACACCAAACTGGCTATCTTTCCATCCTAACACCCTTCAAATGGATTCACCTTCAACTCCCTTAGCCCTTTGGCTTGGAATTTATGGTAATTAATGTAATCAGACTGGAGAGGATGAGCTAGAGGAAAGCTAGTACAAACTATTGAATAAGGTAAGGTAAGGTAAGGTAAGGTAAGGTAAGGTAAGGTAAGGTAAGGTAAGGTAAGGTAAGGTAAGGTAAGGTTTCCCCTTCCAGTCGTATCCGGCTCTAGGGGGCGGCACTCATCTCCGATTCTCGGCCGAGGGAGCCAGCGTTGTCTATAGACCAGGGCTTTCCAAAGTGCTGGCGCTGGCGACACACCCAGCGGCGGTGGCAGCGGCGACACGCGCACGCACGGCGGCACGTGCGTGCATGGCGGCCACCGTGCACGCGCGCGCCGCCGCTTCCGGGTGGTGTGGCGACACACCACGCTGTGTGTGGCGACACACTTTTGTGTCGCGACACAGTTTGGAAAGCTCTGCCATAGACGCTTCTGTGGTCATGTGGCCAGCATGACTAAACACCAAGGCGCACGGATGAATCTGCAAATTTTTTGTTGTACTCATGGCTTCATAGTCTCAAAAGTTAGTTTGCATTAAGCCAGCCTTAACATTGCAGTGAACTTTTGCAGGTGTACACCCACTATATTCCAAGAGACTGCTGTCTTCTGGACACAGTTAAAATATACATGCCTATTTACCTTAAAAGCAAAAATCTCTGTTTCAGATGTCATACCAGATTAAAGCATTACCTTCCCCCCCCCAAAAAAAATATTAAAGCATTCTACTGAATTTTGTTCACAACCATAATGAATACTGTATAGCATGCATGTATTACAGTGCTTTCCAAAATGCCGCCATTGGCGACACACCAACGGCGGAAGCGGCAGCAGTGCGGGGGGGCGCATAGGGGCGGGGGCGCACACGGCGGCGGCGCAGGGGGGCACACAGCGGCAGCGGCGTGCATGGCAGTGGCAGTAGCGGCGGTGGCCTCCGCTAAAACGCAGAAGCACTGATGGTGTGCCGCTGCCGTCGTTGCTGCCGCCGCCGCCATACACACCCCGCCCCCGCTTCCGCGTTGTGTTGCGGCACACCAAACTGTGCTGCGACACACTAAAGTGTTGCGACACACAGTTTGGAAAGCTATGATCACTAAAGTGATGTATTTTATTTTGATGTATTAGATTAGATCGGTCCATCCCTGGCGACTGATGGACCTGGTAGGGTTCCAGAGGGAGCTTGGGGTTGTTCCTGACAGTCTGCTGCATGGTCTCATAGACTTTAGTCACCACTTGGAATGAGAGGGTGGCTGTGGCCTTGGATTGGATTGCACCCATGCGACATCTCCCTTCCTGTGGATCCCATCACTCTCCATGGTTTATGGAAGAGCTGAGGGAGATGAAATGGGAGAAGAAAGTCTAGAGCACTGCTGGGGGTCAGTGAAGGATGAACTTGCCCGAACATGATGAGAGCTGCTATTAAGGCCTACTTTGTGGCAGTAAGGGCAGCGAAGTGACAATACTTCTCCGCCTTTCTTGTGCCCATGGATTGCTGCCCGGTGGCCTTGTTCCAGGTTGCCTAAGCTCTTTTGGGCGAGGGGACCTGAAGGTTCACCTACAAGGCCATGCAGAGGAATTTTCAGACATCTGTTGGAAAAAAATGCTCAAATTCGTTTCCAGTTAGACACCAGCCTTGGTGCAGGTCCTGTGGAGGTGCCTGGGGCACAATCTTGTCCTGTTATCTGGGAATGGCGTGAACCTGTTGGGCCTGAGGAAATGGACAGGGTCCTTATGACTGTGAGCTCAGCCACCTGCTCTTTAGACCCGTGCCCCTCCTGGTTGGCAAAGGCTGTCCGGAGGGTGCCATGTGGGTGGGTTCTAGCGGTGGTGAATTCATCCTTGAGAGAGGGGGTTGTTTCTTTGCTTCTTAAGGAGGCTTTGGTTCACCCCCTCCTCAAGAAGCCATCACCGGATCCCACCATACTGGACAACTTTCGTCCAGTGTCCAATCTCCCTTTTTTAGGGAAGATTGTGGAGAAGGTGGTCATGCAGCAGCTTCAGCAGAGCCTGGATGAAGTGGATTATCTGGATCCTTTTCAATCAGGATTCAGGCCTGGACATGGGACAGAAACAGCATTGGTCACACTTTTGGATGATCTCTGGCGGGAGAGGTCTCCTTGACCTCTTGGTGGCGTTTGATACCATCAACTATGGTATCCTTCTGGATCAGCTTCAGGGATTGGGAGTGTGTAGCGCTGTGCTGTGCTGGTTCACTTCCTTCCTACGGGACTGATACCAGTTAGTTTTGATTGGGAGTGAGAGGTTCCTACTATGTGGGGTGCCACAGGGTCCGGTGCTCTCTCCACTCCTGTTTAACATCTACATGAAATTGCTGGGGGAGATCATCTGTCACCATGGGGTGAGGTATCATCAGTATGCTGATGATACTCAACTGTACCTCTCCGCCCCTGGCAAACTAAGCGATTCTGTTGATGTCCTGTCCTGGTGCCTGGAGGCTGTGGGGAGAACAATAGGCTTCAACTGGCAAGACTGAGTGGTTTTGGGTTTTAGGGCCTTCCAAATCTGGTACTGGACAGGATTGCACTGCCCCAAACAGACCCAGTGTGCAAGCTGGGGGTCCTTCTGGACTTGAGGAGCAGGTGGCAGTTGTGGCCAGGAGGGCCTTTGCCAGCTTTGTGTTGTACACCAGTTGCGCCTGTTCCTGGATAATGAGGCTCTGCTAACAGTTACATCCTGGTCATCTCCCGAATGGACTACTGTAACATGCTATACATGGGGCTGCCCTTGAAAAGTATCCAGAAGCTTCTGCTGGTGCAAAATGCAGTTACAGTATGCGTGCTCCTAGAAGGATACATGTTGCACCTCTGCTCCGTGAGCTGTACTGGTTACCAGTTTGCTTCCAGGTCCAATTCAAGGTGCTGGTTTTGACCTTGAAAGCCCTACATGGCATATCATGTAGGTTATCTAGGGGACCGCCTCTCCCCAATTACATCTACCCATCCCATCAGGGCCAGCAGGAGAGGCATGATGCGGGCCCTGTCTGCTAAGGAGTTCCATCTGATGGGACCCAGGAGACGTGCCTTTTCTGCTGTGGCACCCGCCTTCTGGAACATCATCCCCCTGAGGTGAGGTTGGCCCCAACTCTTATGGCCTTTCAGAAAGCCCTCAAAACATGTTTTTTTCATTAGGCCTGGGGATCCCCTGGCAGCAGAGAGCCCACATGTTGATTGCACCATGTATAACATCTTAATTTAACCCTCTTGCAATCTTGGTTTTACTCATGTTAATTATTTAATTGTTCTAACTGGTTTTTATATTCTGTTTTAATTGTTGGTTTTATTGTACGCCACCCAGAGTCACTTTGTGTGGGATGGGCTGCCATATAAATTTGATTAAATAAATAAATAAACTAACTAACAAAGGGGTGCCATGGCTCAGTGGTTAAGACGCCAGGCTTGTCGATCGGAAGGTCGGTGGTTCGAGACCCTAGCCCTGCGTGACTGAGTGAGCTCCTGGCTCAGCAGGTAAGATGCCAAGCTTGTCAATCGGAAGATTGCAAGTTCGGAGGTTTGAATCCCTAGTCCCGCGTAACGGAGTGAGCTCCCGCACTTGCCCCAGCTCTTGCCAACCTAGCAATTCGAAAGCATGCAAATGCAAGTAGATTAATAGGTACCACTTCGGTGGGTAGGTAACAGCATTCCGCATGTGTCATGCTGGCCACATGACCGCGGAAGCGTCTTCAGACAACGCTGGCTCTTTGCCTAACAAACGGGGATGAGCACCGGCCCCTAGAGTCGGACACGACTGCACAAATGTGCAGGGGAAACCTTTACCTTTTTACCACTTTGGTCGGATGGCAACAGCATTCTACGTGCGTCATGCCGGCCTCATGACCGTGGAAGCGTCTTCAGACAGCGCTGGCTCTTCGGCTAAGAAATGGAGATGAGCACCGCCCCCTAGAGTCGGACACGACTGTGCAGGGGAAACCTTTACCTTTACCTTTTAACTAACAAATGTGTTTGTGTACATATGCTGCATCCTGGAATAGAAGCGATCCATGTTATTATTAAATCAGTCTATATTTGCTAGTTTTGCTTAAATGTGCCTTCTCCCCATCTTTTTCTCCATTTTATTTTTGCTGATCCAATAAGTGTATCAGGGTATTCTAGTTTTAAAAATGCCTTACCCTTTCTGCAGATCAAGCTATGGTAATATAAATAGATAGCCATGCCCTGCACAGATCAGCTTAGTTTCGTGCAGACTGTCAGTCAGTTGGTCAGATGGCAGTGAAAACCACCTGGAGGGGATTATGTTATCATATCCAAAGCCCGAGATTAATAATGACAAATTAATACGGTCTGCTAAGCTAAGCAGGATTCAGCCTGTTTGATACTTGGATGGGAAATCCCATGGAATTCTAGAATTTTAGGATAGTCTGGGGACATTAAAAAACCACCATGACTGAAGAAGGCAATGGCAAGCACGTATTGATAACCAGAAAACTACATGGATGTCTCCATGTAGCTTGACTCCAGGAGTCAAGGTAACCCTCTTAACCTTCCAAGGCTGCCTAAAATCCAACCCACAATTGTGTACCTCTAGGGTTCTCCATAAACAAAGCCTGCTCTGCTCTATGAATTAGAGAAAGCTCTACTGAACGGGACTATGATGGCTATTTCCAAGAAAAGATGCATAGGATCACAGCTTGGTTAGCAGTTCTAACTGCCAATGAGGCCGAAGGCCATCGTTTATTTGGATTTGGGGATCATGGACCAATGTTGGAGTTATATAGTTAGGGGAAGAGTAGGGATATGTGCCTGGGCATCCAGAAAGGGAGGAAATGATGTCATATTTGTCGTTATGTCATTGTGCAAATCATATGAATTACTTATTGCAAGTCATTGGCCTCATGACATGTCTAACACAAATTATGTCAAACATCAGATATTAAGTTAAACATCAGATATTGATCTGTGTGTGTGGGTTTCCTGTAGATCCCTATTTCTAGCTTGCCACTGGTCCCAATGAGGACTTCACAGTCTAGGAATGCCAGTCTGTTGTCCTTGGTGTCTTCTCTGGTGAACCTAATGTTGGCATCTATGGTGTTTATATGCGTCTTCTCTCACCAAGGACATTTATTTAACATTTATCTGACGTTTGACTCCCACCATTCACTACAGCACAAACTAGGAGTCATCAGGACATTGTCACACAGAGCAGAAACCATCCCCACCTCCATGGATTCCAAAAAGAATGAAAATCAGCACCTGAGAACAGCTCTGAAGGCCTGTGGATATCCAAATTGGGCCTTCACTAAATCTAAGTCTACCAGACCTAAAACAGCGACAGACAGGGCTGAGACTCAGAGTAAACGGAAGAACCTGGTCATTCCTTACATGACTGGCGTGTGGGAAAAGATAAAAAGGATATTTGGCAAACACCATGTTGGATTGTAAACATATTCTTACATTTCTGTATATATAAATACAAATATATTTCATATTCATATATTAGAAACATATGCACTTGTATTATGGCTCTGAAACCATTTTGTATTTATATATACAGAAATGTAATAATATGTTTACAATCCAACAACCACATACCTGTATATTTCAAACCCACCAACACACTGAGACAGAGGCTTGTACACCCCAACGATCAAACTCCAAAACACAAGAAAAGCAATGTAGTGTATGCAATCCAGTGCAGTGAGGAGTGCTCTGAGCTCTACATTGGAGAAACCAAACAACCTTTGTACAGGAGGATGGCCCAACACAGGAGGAGTAACACCACAGGACCAGAGTCAGCAGTTTACCTTCATCTAAAGGAAAAAGGACACTCATTTGAGGACATTAATGTTCACATTTTAGACAGGGAAGATAAGTGGTTTGAAAGGGGGGGTCAAGGAATCAATTTATGCCAACTTGGAAAATCCTTCTTTGAATAGAGGTGGGGGCCTCAGGCACAATCTTTCCCCTATTTTCCTTCCTGCTTTGTCTTCTGTGCCTAGGAAGATTAAGACCATTTCGCAATCTCAACAACAGCAAGGTAATCTTAATGATCCTCCTTTGGATGATAAAGGGACTTAGAAATAAACATCTCAAATAACCATGACCTAGCCCCAGGTGCAAGGTCACACAGCCACCCTAGAAACATATTTAAGGATTCCCTTACAAACTTTGCTCAGACTGAAGAAGCTCCTTGGATAAGGAGCGAAACGTTTCCACTGAGAAAATAGAAATCCAGTTGACATGATTCAAGCTACAGACAATTCCACCTGGATGACTGAGAACCTTCATCGACATGTACAACATCTGTTCTGTACTGGAGCAGAATATTTGATGGTTTATCTACAAATACTCTTAATGCTCCTGTTGGCCCCACCTTCTGAGCCACACAGCTGCAAATCATCTATCCAGGCCTTCTTGTAAGGTAGCTGTGGTCATGCAAACCCAGACATGTATCAATTGAAGAGGAGACATGTATAACACAAACCATAGTTCAGTATGGGCTTATAGCTTTATATGCTGAGAAAATAAGGTACTATCAATTCTGCTTGTGCATCAAAAATATTCCAGATACATGAGGGTTACTGCTTAACAGTTAGTGCGATGTAGTGGTAGAACTGAGGAGACTGTGCAGGTTCAATTCCTCTATCGTGGAAGTAACTTTGGGCTGAACTATTTTGCAGCCTAATCTACATCGTAAGGCTCTGGTTAGGGAAAATCTTAAAGGAGGGCACGCTGTGTATAAACTCCCAGAGATTAGGCAGGATATTAATTATTAAACTAAGGAGCAGCGCAAAACATAAATATGAGCCTTTGTAGACCAAAAGCCCTACCACTGCCTTTTGAGAGTATTCCGCGGAGTGTGATGATTCCGCTAACCCCCAGCGGAGTGTGCCTTTGCACGCAATATTCTTCTCTTACACAGCCATAAGTGTGGAAGAAATTACTCATGCATATTCATGTGGCCTAAATGGTCCTGTGCTCCCGTTTTTTCAAGGAAGGGAGATTACTTCGGACTAAGGAGGGCGGGGGCCTTCCGGCGGCCGCTTCTACCGAGGGGAGGCCCCGGATTCTGCCCTAACGTCGGCGCCAACGCACCCGCGGCAATACCGCCTGCCTGCGTTTTGCCAGATGGGTCGCGCAGCCCGCTCGGGTAGCGGCGCCTCTGAGCCTCAGGGCGCGCTCTTCGGGAATCCGCCTCTTGCGCTATCTTCACGGGGGAAGCCACCGCACACCTTTGGATTGGGTATGGCGCGGCTAAGGGGCGCATCCGACGGGAGAGATCTCTGTCGGGTCCGGCGCGTCGGGTCCCCGAGTGATAGTTGAACAAGAAGGCGAGACGATCTCCGCTCCCTCCGCCCGGGCTCAGCGCTAAAGAGGAAACGAGGTGTGCCTTGTGTGGCGGGGAGGGGGGCCGGGGGAGGGCGGGATCTCCAGGTACTCAGCACCGTCCTTTCCTTGCCGTTCGCTAGACGCCGCCGGGGTGGAGGCGGAGGGGACGGCGAGCGAAGTGTCGGCAGTTGTAAAAGGAGAAGTGAGAAGCGAAGGAGGCGGCAGGATCCGGCCGTCGCTTCCCGGAGTCGCCCAGAGCAGCAAGCAAGAACGGCAGCTCTCCTCGCCTGCCGCTCCTGCCCGCAGAGAGAAGCTCGCTGGAGCGCCGCGATCCCTCAGCCGCCGCGGAGAGGCCAGCGGGGAAGACCTTCCCCGCCTCCCCCGCCCCCCCCGGGAAGAGTGTGAGATTGCCCGGAGAAGAAGGGGCTGCTGCGTCTCCACCGCCAGGTCGCCCCCTGCGGGTCGGAAGCCCCGGGGGTCGCGCCGCGAGGGCCAGGGAGCCATGCAAACAGCCACCGCCTCGATCCTCGACGTGTCAAGAACGGTGGTGATCCGCGAGGAGGGCAGCCAAGGGCGGAATGAGTCGGCGGGTGAGAAGGCAGCTGAGGGGCGGCGGGGAGCTTAGGGTGGGCGGGCGGGCGGGCCGGCAGGCAGGCGGAGAGTGGGTGATTGATCGACGAGAGTGATGATGCCGTTAGAAGGAAATGGCCTTTCCGGGTTTGATATGCGGGACGGGGGCAGATGACGGCGGGGGTGGGGGGAGTCAATTTTCTCCCCATGTTGCATCTGCGAGTATCCGTTGCTGCTCTGGGGTGCCCCGGCTTTCTTTTCCCGCGTGGTGCCGGTGAATCCTGAAGTTGCGCCCTTCCTTAGTTTAGGCATGCCCTGCCTGTGCATTGAAAGATGGGGGGCAGCCTGACCACTGCCCGAAGCACGTTTGTCCTTGGGAGTGGGGTTTCCTCGGATTTCCAGGTGTGAGTCGAGTTAAACCTTGCGCCCTCCCCGCAGCAGCTCTGAGGACACGGGCAGGATGGCTCCCTTCAGTTCTGGCCATCTCCCCTGGGAAGATCCGAAGTACCAGAGATGGAAGATATATTTCCTTAAGGACCTGAAAAACGGCTGTTAACTAGAGTGCGCAATAAGCAGTGGGACACAGACTATGGTCTGTCATAATAGAAAGCAGCTTGTTCTAGCCAGGCCTTGGTTGCCCCTTGATGCTCCAAAGGACCCATCAGACTTTTGATTTGCCATATATTTGGTAAGCAACCTCTTTCCCAATTATTACTGCATTTGTTTCAACCTTCTGAGATGCGCCGAGCATAATGTCACCTGAGGGCATATGATGTCACGTTCATAGTGAAACTAAGCCCTCTGGGCTCAGTAGGTACCTTAATGGGACGCTGTCGGAAGACCCAGTTGATGCTGAGAATTCCATGAGGGAAAAGAGGTGGAATAGAAATGATTAAGGAGAAGTTGTCTGAAACCCATCCTGAACCCAAGGCTCAGATACGTTCAGGACATCCTACTTTGACTTATTCCCACAGGAAGAGTCCCCTGACTGAAATATATGAACTGGGCTTTTCAGTATAGACAAAGAAATATGAAAGGAATCCGAAGTCTACCATACAATTCAGTTAATGAGCCATTCATGTAATCTTTGAGAACAGTGACAGGTACATTGTTGAAGCAGAATTGGTACATTGAGATGGAGGTCTGCTTGTGTTGTGGTTCATGTACCTGAAATTGGAACCAGTTTCTATCAGAGCCAAAATATATATTATGTGAGAGATGATTGATTGGTTCACCTAATTTTATTTTTTTATTTCTCTTTGCCCCGTTTTTGTGATATCACTAGTACAGCCCCCACCCTTTCCTGAATGCAAAGATGAAAATGTTGGGAGATCTAATAATGGACTTTCCAAATCTTTAATTTATCTAGCAAAAACAGCTCAACTTAGATTTGCAGACATTTCATATCCTGAGTTTATGTACCTCTGAATTGAATGGATGCCAGCAAAAGCATGTTGCCTTAAGAAGTAGTCTTTAGATTAGAGATCCTGTCTTGCATAGAAGAGTGTGAGATTGCTTGGGATAACCCTGGACCTGGAGTGTACTTTGTAACATGCTGACCAAAATATGCCAAAACTGATTGGTACATCTTGTACTGTGCCTAGTTATAGGTCAGAGCTTTCCAAACTGTGTGTCGGGACATATTAGTGTGTCGGCTGCAGTGTCTGGGTGTGTTGCGGCTGCTGCTGCCTCCGAGCCCTGCCAGGATTCCGCACAGGTCCTAGTGCCTGCCTTGTGCCTTGCTGCCTCCAAACCTGCTGTGATTCCGCACAGGTCCTAGTGCCCGTCTTGTGCCCTGCTGTAAGAGTGTGTCGCGAAATGATGCCCTGCTGTAAGAGTGCGTCGCGAAATGATGCATGTCTAAAAAGTGTGTCACCAACATGAAAAGTTTGGAAAGCTCTGTTATAGGTACATGAAAAATAAAACTACTACTACTTACCATTAGCAGGGAAAGCTGCATGTAGTACCAGTATGGCCAAGGCTGGTGATCTAGTATCCACTTTATCTTACTAACAAGCATTATGTGAAAACATTGATTAATTAAAACCACAGTGGGTGCAATAGAAAGATATCTATGAACAGATCTGGTGGGAACCATGGCATATTACAACTTGGAATGTATGGAAATAGCAAGCAACATGAATGGATGGATGAATGAATGAATGAATGAAAATGAAAGAAAGAAAGAAAGAAAGAAAGAAAGAAAGAAAGAAAGAAAGAAAGAAAGAAAGAAAGAAAGAAAGAAAGAAAAATAGATACGTTGTGTGTCTGTGAAATTAAGAAAGGGGAAGGATATAATAGAGCTGAATGGAAGTGTTCTGATCTTTTGGAGTGGAGTTGATGAAAATAAGCAGGGAAGTGAATTTGTAAGTTTAATTATTAATTAAAGAGCTAAAATTATTTCAGAAAATATGCATTTGTATCACCTAGGTTTTGGGTGTATATAAAATTAAGAATCCATGGTTTGTGATATTTGCATGTTATGTTACAATGAATGGTGATAATGGATGAAGTAGGAATGAGTTTTGGGGAATGAATGTGATGCAGGGACAACATTCTGTTAGATTATATGAATTTATTTATTTATTTATTTATTTTGTGTCCAGATCAAACTTTACTCTGCCAAAATGTAGCCACCTCCACAGCTTTGTCATTAGCTTGCTGTAGGTCATCGACAGTACATGGCTCCGACAGTAATTGACACACCATCAGATGCTCCGGGTCTTGGATTTCTCCGCATTCACATAATGTATTGTCGTCAGCCAACAAGCCCCACTAAATAAATTTGTCTTGCACCTTGGTACCCCCACCCTTATCCTATTCATTGTCCTCCAAACTGTGTAAGGGAGAGTGTTTCCAGCAGCCATTTCTTCCTTTGGTAAAATACTCAAATCGGTGAGCTCATTCCTCCATTTACTTATTTGATTCTGTTCTTTGGACTCCTCTAAGGTATTAGTTCTTGCCATAAAGCTCTTTCTAGATTTAAGTCGACGAATTGGAGGAGCATATCCACTCAGAGGGTGACGAGAGTCTCTTGCTTGGTTCTTTTGGCATCTGCTTCTACTTCCCTTCTAATCTTAGGTGGAGCAATGCCAACAAAGGGGTATAGTTTATTAACGGGCGTAGGTTTGAGGCATCCTGTCACTATGCACATTGCCTCATTCACAGCGATATCTACTTGCTTCGCATGTGCCAATGTATTCCATACTGGTGCCGCATATTCGGCAGTAGAGACACTCAAGGCCAGAGCTGATACTCCTAACGTAGCTGGCTGGGCTCCCCATGCATAGTTTGTCAGTCGTCGGATGATGTTCTTCCTAGCACATACTTTAGCCTTGGTATTCAGGCAATGTTGCTTAAAGGAAAGCGTTCTGTCCAACGTAACACCCAAATATTTAGGTGTTGGGCAGTGTTGTAATCTGTTCCCTCTCCACGTAATATCCAATTCAACACCTGCATCTCAATTGCGAAGATGAAAGGCACATACTTGAGTTTTGCTTGGATTAGGTTTTAAGTAATTATTATCATAATACCACTCCAGTTCTTCTAGAGCTCGTGATAATTTTTCAGCACACTCATCAAAACTCAGTTCTTGTACGGCCACCGCTGTATCATCCGCATATATGAAAGAGTGAAAGATGAAAGAGTACAGAAAAAAGAACTGGGCCATGGATAGGAATACTGTAAATTCTTGTGTCCAAGAAAATCATCACGTGAGTATGTTGAAAAAATGGTAAGGCTGAAGGCATAGATAGGGTAATTGTAGAAATGTTAAAATATGGATATGGCTTGTACATGAAGTGGATGTGCAATTTGTATAAGGTAGGTGTGAAGGCTGAACTTCTAACTGACATTTGCGAGAATGCTGGTATTGTTCCCCTGTGCAAAGGGAAAGATAGTAAGAATAAAAGCAAACTTAGTTTATTAAGTGTGCCTGGGAAGTTGTTCATCAGAATTCTGATCAGAAGGGTATGAGACATAACAATGAACAAAATTTGGGGAAGTGGAGTGTTTCTTTCTGCTAGGTATGGGACCAGATCTTTTGCTCTTCAGATCATTCAGGTCATTCAGAAATGTATGAACACGAAAGAGAAAAATATGATGTGTTTGTTGATTTAGTGAAAGCATATGATAAAGCGACTAGGCTTGAATTATGGAATCTTTTGGTGAATATGGAATTAAATGTTAGTTGCTGAACATGATAAACACACCGTATGTGGTAGTAAAGCATTAATAAAAATCAATGGAACTCTTAGGGAATGGTTCAACATTGGACTGAGAGTAAATCAAGGATGTGTGAAGCCCCCTTGGTTGCTTAATATGCTAATGGATAAATTTATAAGAAATATTTGTGGTGATGATAGAGGTGTGTTGATTGGGGACTTGAATGTATATGTACATTTATCCACAGATGATGTCATGTTGAAAAGCCAAATTATTTGCAACAAATATTATATAGATTGTATGATGCAATGGGAGGCATGGAACTGAAAATGAATATATCAAAGACCAGAGTGGTTAGTTTGACAGGTAAAATGGAATGATTAAATGGCAAAAAACTAGAGCAAAGTTTCCTCATGCTTTCTAAAACATGAGGAAATGTTCAAATGCTGGTAGAAAAGTAGTGGGTAGTTTGTGGTCAGTTCCAAGGAAGGAATTTTGAAAAAAAATATTATTTATATGAGCATGCTTGTAGTTCCTTAAAAAGAGGTGAAAATTTTAAACATTAAAGGCAATGTAGATATTTTAACCACATCATATACTGCTTCATATTTTTTTTTCCTCTCTCATTCATTAATTCCATACTTTCAATTTCTCTGACTTCCTATTTTTACTCCTTTTTTGTGCGTTGAATAACTTGACTTATGTGGAAAGGGAATCATGTGAATTTATGTCTCTCTATATACATATACATATACATATACATATACATATACATATACATATACATATACATATACATATACATATACATATACATATACATATACATATCCCCCCCCCAGGAAACCTATGTAATCACATAAGTATATTCAATCTGTTCTAAAGATGAGGCAATCCAAAGCATTCTTTGGTTTGATGGGAGAAAAGAAGGCCAAGCCTACAAAATGCAAATTTAGATTTTGTTTTACATTTTAAACTAGCTTTTGCCCTCCCCAGTTTTCATTGGGATCACAGGAAACGAGCTGTGGAATAGTTTGCCCTGCTGTCCTGAGCTGCAGTCCTGTGAAGATTCGCCCATGCTGCGCTGCTGTTAGCCCGAGGGGGGGAAAGTTCCTTTTGGCTTTCTTTTTTCCAGATGAAATGTCCTCTTCCTCCCATGTTGACTCTGGTGTTTGAAAAAATGAACCTGCTTCTAAGTGAAGCATTAGCATTGCATTCATTTGGGCTCCAAACTAACTTGGTCAGAATAAAAAGCAGATGTCTGTTACCTGGTATGTTTAAATAAAGGCACAGAAAAATAGAAACCTGATTGATTTGCTAATGTCATCTCAGAAATTAAAAGGAAACATGCATCCTTTTAAGTAGATTAAATTGTTCCTTAAGTTCCTTCTTGCTTCTGCACCAACATTTGGCTGCCTTTAGAATTGGTGCCATAAAGAGGGAAGTGATGTCAGGTGGGGTCAAGCAATAAGCTGGCCTCATGCAGGGAGAGGCGTGTTGGTGAAGACTCTGACTGTGTGCCTTAATGGAATGTGCCTGCAGACATGCCGTGCTATGGAGACTAGGGCTACAGTATATTCTGAAAGTCAATAAAAAGTTCCTTGATACTTGGGACTGGCACTGTGGTATTGCTTTCTTGAGAAGTCATTTACTGTATTCATACGAACCATCTTTACTTCCTGTTCCCTCGGCTAAGGTGGTGTATCCAAAACACCATCATTGCAAAGGAAGGTCTACAGTTCAGTGTGAGGACGATGGAATAAGTAGCTTTCCTACCTTAGGTTTAGAGCTATCTAGAATTGCAATCGCAGCACCAAGCTTATACCATGGTATAAGCTTGGCATTGCAATTGCAGTTCTAGGTAGCTCTAAATCAGGGAGCAATTCTAGATAGCTCTAAATCAGGGAGTACAGCCTCATAGAGCAATTGTTTGATTAAAAAGGGGGGGAAACATTAGGAGAGTTGTAAATATTATATTAAAATTAAATTATTAAAACATATTAAAACATTACAGTAATATGAAAACAGCAAAGCCAACAGCTAGTACTACAAAAGGCTATATTTAAATAGTCTGTTGTAGCTTCTTTGTGAAATGCTAAAAATGAGGATTAATTTCATTGGGTTGGATGCAGGAGATAGACCTTTCCTTCATAGTTGACAGGCTGACCACTGTGTTGGAGTGTCCTCAAAAGGGCGTCTCCTACCAATCTTCACAATCAGATTCACGAGAAAAGTGGTCTCTCAGATAGTCAGGTCCTAAACCACTTAAAATGTTGAATTGTGTCTGGTAAACATCTGGTAGCCAGTGCTGATGTTTCAATAGCCGTGTGGCCGTGTTATCACTCACCTGTTAACCTGGTGGGAAGAAGAGAAGAATGGAGGGTCTGGAAAAGGCGGTAAGGGCAAGAAACATCTACATATATAAAATAGTAAAGAATTCCATTCCATTGTCTTAATAGACCATGTTCATGGCATAGATTAAAAGGCATTTTTAAGTGTCCCCAAGAATGGAAATCAAGCCTCAGCTCAAATCCAAGATTTATTTTTTTAAAAAAAAACACAATTTCCTAATGAGGACTGGACATGTTCAGTGGTCATAGAATGCTGGACGATGGGGAGGAGAGGAAACTGGATCATGGTGGAAGTCATAGAGGATAGACTGGACAGTGAAAAATAACTTTTCACAGTGCAACATTTTATTATAGGTTTCACTGATCATATCCCAACAGGTTTGGTTTGGTTTGGTTTGGTTTTGCATCTGGCTTTTGTAACTGGTGATTGAAAAGGTTTGATTCTGTTGATCCAATTGTATTTGGAAGCATTATTTTAAGCCAATTGTATTTGGAAGCATTATTTTAAGCCATGGGAAGTGGGGAGTTTGAGGGACTTTTTAAAGGCAGAAAGTTTTGGTTTTTAGAATTTTGCTGCTCCCATTCTTACATTTATCAGTCCTCCCCAATTAGTCCTGCCCCCTTCGAGTGACTTTACCATCCTTTTGGCAACTTTACCTATAGCCCTCCCAGTGATCAAGCAAGTGAGTTACAGCCCCAAACTCTGCGAACGTTGCCCACTCCTGTTGTAAAGGATATGGGCAGAGTAATAATCAGACTCGTAGAAGGGCATGTATAATGGTCTCCTTTATGCCTTGATATGTAGGGGAAAGAGAGAATGGCCTTGAAGGACAGGAGGAAGAGCCACTACCAAGGCAACGGGACAGGTAAATGGGGTCCAAGCGCAGGTCAAGAATGTAACATGAGTAAACCTCTCAGAGAAGCCCCTCCTTAGTTCACAGGAAGATAAAGGGAGGGAGATTTGCAAGATTCTGTTACTAAAGCTTTACGGTAAAAGTAGTACTGACCTACATGGCATTGGTTTTCTAGTCTGGGCTACCTTGAAGAGCTGACATTATCTATTCTGCTCTGTCTATCTTTGAACACCTACTACTTTTCCTTTATCCAGCTATTACCGCTTGCCTTGTATCTGTCAAGGTATTTAGAGAGTAGAACATTTGAAACCTCCTTGAAGAAAATGTCTACTGTTGCCATGCCTTATATAAGCCTGTGTATCATTTGACATGGGTTTACTGTAAAACTTCCAGCAGCTCAGCCCTTACCTGAGTTTGATTTGCTTTAGAAGCAAATGTACTTTAGAGCGTGTGAGGCTTCTGGTCATTTTTATATATAACTTTGTTTGCAAATGTACAGTATGAAGAACATCTTGAGACTCCAAGAAAGAAACAAATGTACTACCCCACATCAGATTTCCCAAAGAAGCAGACATCATCCTTGAACTTTGATATCTTACAGTGTCCATTTAAAAAATTAGCATTTCTTCTTTGAAATCAATCAAAGAAGTAAATTGAGATTCTTGCAGTCTTTGCTATCTTCCAGAAACGTACATAGAATGGAGAAACATGGGATCGCCATCCCCCAATATGAACACGGAAAATGCCAGAGGTCTCTTGAATCAAGAAGCAACGATCTAACAAACAGCTGTCATTGAGACACATCATCTAGTTTGATCTTTATTATAGTAGACAGGAATGTATAGAATAGTAGATATTGTCTACTACAGGAGATATTGTCACGGGAACCGGAGGACAGGCCATTTCTGGGGAAGGCGCCCCCGGTGTTTAGTACAGGTGGCGCGTTCCGGTCCTCCGAGTTCAACCCCAGATTCTGGACAGCGGATCCTTGAGGGCCCCGGTTTTCGACTGCTGCTGCTTAACGCCAGGTCAGTAAACAACAAAGCCCCTCTCATAAGTGAATTAATCACGGAGAGAGGGGCTGACCTGGCATGTATTACTGAGACCTGGCTGGGCCCAGAGGGAGGGGTAGCCCTCTCGGAAATGTGCCCAGCCGGGTTTCAGGTGTGGCACCAGCCGAGATACCGGGGTAGGGGAGGAGGGGTGGCAGTTATCATCAGAGACTCTTTAGTGGCTTTCAGGGGCCTTGCTCCACAAGTGTCCGGATGTGAGACCCTGTTTTTCAAGTTGGGTGCCCGAGAACAGTTGGGAGTGTTGCTATTGTACCAGCCTCCCTGCTGCGTAGCAACCTCCCTGCCTGAGCTGCGGGGCTGGCGGTGGAGTTCCCCAGGCTGATGGTCCTGGGGGATTTTAACCTGCCGTCCCTGGGGCGTGCCTCGGAAGTGGCTTGGGAGTTCATGGCTACCATGGCAGCCATGGGCCTGTCCCAGATTATTCGGGACCCGACCCGAGACAGTGGACTCACTCCGGATTTGGTTTTCTTGTCTGAGCAATGGCAAAGTGACCTGAGGGGAAAGTTAGATCTATCCCCGTTGTCATGGTCAGATCACGTCCTGATATCCCTAGGATTCTCCTATGCTGCCCCACTCCGCAGGGAGGCAGGACCTATTCGATTGGTCCGCCCCCGGCGACTTATGGACCCAATGAGGTTTCAGAGGGAGCTGGGGGTAATACCCGAGGATCTGCTGCACGGTCCAGCGGAGGCACTGGCTGCAACCTGGAACAGGGAGGCTGCCGGTGCCTTGGACAGGACCGCGCCGATGCGACCTCTCCAGCCCCATTCGACCCGTCACTCCCCGTGGTATACGGAGGAGTTGAGGGTCATGAAGAGGGTGAAGAGACGTCTAGAGCGCCACTGGAGAAAGACGAAGACTGAATCGGACCGAACACAATCTAGAGCCGCTATTAAGGCCTACCTTGTGGCAGTAAGAGCGGCGAAACGTGAATATTTCTCTGCGCTTATTGCATTCGCAGAATGCCGTCCGACGGCCCTGTTCAAGATTACTCAATCTCTCTTGGGTAGGGTGGAATTGACCTCCCACCTGCAGGGCCGTGCGGAAGAATTTTCCGAGCATCTGCAGGATAAAATCACTCGGATTCGGTCTACGTTGGACTCCATGCGTGAAATGCAGGCTGGGGAGATGCCGGGAGAGGGGTCTTGCCCTATTATCTGGAAACGGTTTGATCCTGTTGGACCTGAGGAAGTGGACAGGATCCTCCGAATTGTTAATTCCACCACATGCCATTTAGATCCCTGCCCTTCCTGGCTAGTAAAATCGGCCAGGGAGGTGACATGTGGATGGGTCCAGGCAATGATTAATACATCCTTGTCGGAGGGGGTGTTTCCAACTGCCTTCAAGGAGGCATTGGTGCACCCCCTCCTCAAGAAGCCAGCCCTGGACCCTACCATCCTGGACAATTTTCATCCAGTCTCCCACCTTCCCTTTTTGGGAAAGGTGGTTGAGAAAGTGGTGGTGTTGCAACTTCAAAGGACCCTGGATGAAGCAGATTATCTAGACCCTTTCCAGTCAGGTTTCAGGCCGGGATATGGGATGGAAACTGCATTGGTAGCGCTTATGGATGATCTCTGGCGGGCGCAGGATGGCGGTAGTGCATCCATCCTGGCTCTCTTGGATCTCTCAGCAGCTTTCGATACCATCGACCATGGTATCCTTTTGGGTCGGCTTAGGGAGTTGGGGGTGGGCGGCGTAGTTTTGCGCTGGTTCACCTCCCTCCTCCAGGGCCGCTCCCAGTCGGTGGTGGTAGGGGAGGAGAGATCCAGCCCGCAATCGCTCCTGTGTGGGGTACCGCAGGGCTCGGTTCTCTCTCCTCTCCTATTCAACATCTATATGAAACCGCTGGGTGAGGTCATCCGACACCATGGGATGAGGTATCATCAGTATGCGGATGATACTCAACTGTATATCTCCATCCCAGGTGAAGTAAGTGATGCAGTGACCACCCTGTCCCAGTGCCTGGGGGCTGTGAGGGCCTGGATGGGGAACAACAGGCTTCAATTGAACCCTGGCAAGACCGAGTGGCTGTGGATCGATGGCTTAGCGTCTTCTGGGAAATTATCATCTTTGGTTCTCGATGGGGTAGCACTACCCTGTTCAGAACCGGTGCGTAATCTGGGGGTTCTTCTAGACTCACGACTCCTGCTCGAAGGGCAGGTGGCAGTCGTGGCTAGGAGGGCTTTTGCGCAACTTCGGTTGGTGCGCCAGTTACGCCCATTCCTGGATTGCGATGCCCTCCGGACAGTCACTCACACTCTCGTCATCTCCCACGTAGATTATTGCAATGCGCTCTACATGGGGCTACCCTTGAAAACTATCCGGAAGCTTCAGCTGGTGCAGAATGCGGCCGCACGGGCAGTATTGGGTGCCCCAAGATCTGCACATGTAACACGGTTGCTCCGCGAGCTGCATTGGGTGCCGGTCTGCTTCCGGGTACAATTCAAGGTGTTGGTTATCACCTTTAAAGCCCTACATGGCATGGGGCCAGAATACCTGAGGGACCGTCTTATCCCCATATTATCGACCCGTCCCACCCGATCATTCAGGGAGGGCCTGCTACGAGCCCCATCAATTAAAGAGTGTCACCTGATGGGGTCTAGGAGACAGGCCTTCTCTGTAGTTGCTCCTACACTGTGGAACACCTTGCCCCCGGAGTTGAGACAGATCTCCTCCCTCCCGACCTTTAGGAAAGATCTGAAGACCTGGTTCTGCCGCCTGGCATGGGAAGGAGGAAGGGATAGTTCCTCATGGGGGTGGCTTGTCCCTTAATCCTAAAAAGTCCTCCTTTTATTACTCTTTCGTCCATCTGGATTTTATTTTTATAATTATTTATTATTAATTGTATGAATTGATGTTTTATATTGTATGTTCTATTTTAATTCTTTTTTGTTGTAAACCGCCCAGAGTTCCCCGTTGGGGGGAGATGGGCGGTCATATAAATTAAATAAATAATAATAATAATAGGAATAGGAAGGAAATAACTAAATAAATGTTATATTTGGGGGGGACGTTGATTAGGAGGTTTATATATGTATATTCTTTTCTCTTTTAATATAAGGGGAGGGAGCAACTAAACGTAGTGATTTTTATAATGTGCCAATTGTATGATTTATAGAAATAATGTGATCTTGGTTTAATATAGAGTAAGAGATTGATTATGGAAAAGTGTTGTATATCCTTGCTGTTAAAAGTCGGAAGTCACCTGTTTCTGTAACTTTAAAAAAAACATATCTTGTATTTCTACACCTTTTTAGTTTCTTTTTTTCTTTTTCTCTTTGTAGTTTTTTTTGTTTTTCTGTAGTTTTTATCTTTGTTTGAAATTTAATAAAATTCTTATAAAGAAAAGAGAGACATATCATCTAAATATCCCAGACTATTAATACCCCTTTGTCAACTATTTTAAGGCTGTGGTCAAATATTGTGCTAGAGCAAGGATGCGCTGCCTTTGGGGGACTAAAGACCTCATATGGCTCTGAAGGTCATTTGCCTCCTCCTAAGTTGGAAATATATGGCCAAGGATTCACTTGCATGCACCCTTTTTATAGCCTCCTCTTTGTGGCCCCAGGAATTTTCTAAGATTATGCATGGGAAAAAAATTCCCACAAGGAAAATGAAATAAAGTGCATTGAGCATCCCTAAAATTATAAATACCACCCAAGCAGAACATGCTGCCCTCCTTGGTGATATTATAGCCCATCCATTATGGCTCTTGTTGGGCAAGCCCCTTTTTTCAGAAGTTTCTATGCTGCTGGCTTTTCATGCTTAGTTTAAGAAAGAAAGATAAATCTGCCCAGAGCCATTCAGGAGTGGCCCGCATATAAATCTGCCACTAGAGCAAATGAATAAGGGATACTGCAAACAGTTCAGCCCCATGCCAGAAAAAAGTTGCATTCCCTAGCCTGAGAAAGAAATTAAGGCAATGGGCACTTGGGGTCTTCTTGATAGAAATTTTAGAGGAAACCCCATACAAATAATTTATGATGAGAATCTGAAAAAACCCGTATAGAGGGAGCCGGCCTGGGCTCTAAGTCTTCTCTTCCCAAAGGCAGCTACACTATTACACTCTGGAAGGAGACTGAATAAACACAATACCATTTGGTGACAGTGTAACTGCTTTCGAGAAGAAAATATGCTCCATTTATTGGTCATAAAACAATGGAAGTAGAATTTTGGTTTCTCTTTCGTCAGGGGTTGATTAATAGATAGATTTTCTAGGGGCTGTGCTATTGTTTGAAAGGATGGCAAAACCCAGAAAAACGTGTTTGCGTGTGACAGGGTACACGTACACATATCCTTGAAGTGACTGCCTAGGAGCTGTTCTTGTCAAGAAAGCAACATGTCCATGTCATTGTAATCTTCAGGATCAAGCTCAATTCAGGGGAACTTACCTGATTTAAGGACATACAGTGATAATGGTACTTCCCCCACCCACCCCACCCCTGTTTTCTTATTTTTACTGTTGTGGTTTTATTATTGTTGTGAGCCTCCCAGAGTTGTGTTTTACAAGGTGGGTGGCTGTATAAGCCTTTTAAATAAACAAACAAACAAATGATTCAAATAGACCAGTGTACACCAGATATATTGGACTATACCTCCCAGAATTTCCAACCTTTATTACAAGGGTGCCTAATATATACATCACTGGAAAAGACCCTGATGCTGGGAAAGACCGAAGGCAAAAGGAGAAGGGGACGGCAGACGATGAGATGGTTAGATAGCATCACCGATGTAACGAACATGAATCTGAGTAAACTCCGGGAGACAGTGGAGGACAGGACGGCCTGGCGTGCTATGGTCCATGAGGTCACGAAGAGTTGGACACGACTGAATGACTGAACAACAACAACAATCCACATTTTTTCCATGTTTAATGGGATGGTTCATAGAAAGTCCAACCTACATTTTCCTGAATGTGACAGAAGGCTCCATGTACCGTTTATCAGATATGCCAAGAATTCCACTCATGCTTGCCCCAGCACTAATAGAAAACCCCTATAGATCCGCTGTTCAGTTAGGGATGGGTGAGAACATTTGGTTTTGGTTTGTTGTTTTAATAAGAAAACACCAACGTTATCAAATGTCTTCATAAATGGGATGGAAAGGCTGGGAACCTTCAGGCCAGTTCCTCTGTCTCAGTCTGACCTGCATTACAGCATGCTGTTGAGAGGATTAGATAAGAGGAGACTCACATATAAGCTGCCTAGAGTTTTCAGAAAACAAGCGGGATATAAAATACATGAATGGTTATACATTTTGCAGCCACTATGCTTCCCCTTACACATCAAATTCATGTGATTGTTACTGTGAGCAAATCCACAATCCTCAAAGCATGAAGCAGCCACGCCCTTTGGAAGGCTTGGCATGGTTGATTCAAAGCTGTCCATGGCTGTCTGTGATGCACGCACAGCTATTTTGCTTTGATGATGGGTACAGTGTACCACTAACAATGTCAAATATGTACTACAGTATGTCTAATTCTTTAATTGAAAATAATGGGAATGTAAAGAATTTATTTTCATGGAGAAAATCTATGTGTTCATGTAGAGTTGGTAACGCCTTGATGGCATATAATCAATCAATAAAGTATTTATTTATTCAATCAGTTGATATGGCTGCCTGTTGCTTATTAGCTAATGGTTTTCTGCAGATGAAATTTCTTCTTCTAGAGAAGAGAAGCACTTATGGATGGTCATGAAGATCTTCTGTCACCTTAATATTCTATACACAAAAATCCTAATCTAATGAAAGATTCACTGTGAAAAGCTTTTTCCTACTGAGATTTGATTCATGTAACTTCAAGATGTTACAGGATAACATTAGAATTTTTATGAGAAAGTTATAGATGCCTTGCAAACGAAGAGAGTTTATTTATTTATTTATTTATTTATTTAAGTGTTATGACACTTTTCATAGAACCCTTTTATGGTTGTCAGAAATGTTGAAGATTATCCATAGATAATATATCTGACTATGGACACACAAGACAGAATTTTTTACTGTATTGTGGCTTCCATCAGAAAATATGGCTTCTAGTGAGTGACTCCCAGGTACTATTTGACTGTCTGTAGACATGCCATGGTTGGCTGCACATATTTAACAAATGAGAGGCTATTCATGCATCCTGTGGAGAATAATGATGAGGGCTGAGCCATAGGTTCTCCTGGTTTGCTTTTTTCTTCATGAATAGACATTTCAGGTTTGTAACCCACATCCTATTTTTCTTCATGATTGCTTAGAGCAGCTAATCCCATTCTCTACTGTTGCTTCAGTTCCCTATTTTTTGTTTAATTGTGTTTCTCCTTGAGCAGTTCCACTCAATCGGGGGCCATTTCCTGGATACGATAAGAGACTGCAATATGATATGAGGCTACAAATCCAGTCAGGTTTGCTAATGGGCAAATGAGTGTAAAAACAAATGAATCTCAATCAGAGCGAGGGAAATATTTCTTATAGCAATTGTCTATGGAATCATAGCCAGCTAGGTGTCACGATACCAACTGAACATCCTCTGCAGCAATCCAGTAATCATGATCCAAACAGGGAAGACTCCGTGGAGTCTTTGGTGCTCTCTGAGCCTTGTTGTTTTCTTGCAGACGACGTTTCATTGCCAGGCTAGGCAACATCTTCAGTGCGAAAAAGCACCACTAAAGACTCCCTTTTGCCATAAATTAGGATTTTCAGAGGGTTAGAAACATAGGAAACTTCCTTGTATTAGGTCAGACTATTTTATATCTTCATCTCATCCATCTCTGGATCCAGCTGGCAGCAGATCTTCAGAGTCTCTGGCAGAGTCTTTCATATCACCTCCAGCTGATACTTTTAACAAGCAACGTTGCTACTGAACAAGGATCTTCAGCCTGCAAAGCAGGACCCAAGGCACCAAACTACCTTCTCTTCCTTTTGGACTAGTGCTAATAATTGAAATATTAATATAAAATCTCTAGGCAGAAAGTTGCAGCAAGGCTTTTCCCAGCTAAGGAATACTTGTGTGTGTGCGTGCGCCTTTGAGGCATTGTTGACTCCTGGCGACTGCCTGGACTAGTCCCTGCAGTTTTTTTGGCAAGGTTTTTCAGAAGTGGTTTGCCCTTGCCTTCTTCCTAGGGCTGAGAGGGAGTGACTGGCCAAAGGTCACCCAGCTGGCTTTGTGCCTAAAGCGGCACTAGAACGCACGGTCTCCCAGTTTCTAGCCTGATGCCCTAACCACTACACCAAACTGGCTCTCAAGGAATACTTTGGGCCAAGGTTTTTCAGCCCCAAAACTACAGCAGCAGAAGCAGCGGCAGCCCCAATCTTGTTCTGCATTCTGATTGTTGAAGAAGAGCTCACTTTGAAGACTACCTTGAGATTTGTTTAAAATAAGAGGCAGTTTATAGATGTGTTAAATAAAACTGAATAAAAAGATTGGCTGCTGCATGGAGTGAGGAGTACTGTAAAGAAAAGTCAAGGGCCACACCAAAAAGGAAAGTATTTTGCTGAGATGGTAGAGAATTTGCATGTACTTTTGGTTACTGATTTCTCAGACAGCCGCCGCCTCTCTCTGACTGATTTCTCATTCTGTTACTTATTTGATGCTCGGACAGTCATAAAAGCCAAAAACAAAGGGAAGCCTTGCAAAAGGAATCCCTCCTTCCTTTTGCCCCATTCAAGGCAAGACCTTCAGTGCTGAGAAAGAGCCAGTTTTATGGCACAATATTAACATACCTTACATATTTGGTAGTTACGGAGCAAAATCCAGTGGAATTGGACTAATTCTCTAGTATTCCTAGGCCTGATTTAATGGTGCTATTTGGTGAACAAAAAGCCTTCCCCCTGCAGTGTTGCTTTTGGCCAGCATTGCTTGTGCACACGGTCAGCCATTTGCTAGTTCTTCGGTGTTAATCAACTGTTCAGCACTCTTTTCCTTTGAAAGAAACTTTGGCCATTGTTCACGAGTTTATTTTTCAAAGGAGGAGAAGAATTTTAGGTGAAGTTCTTAGGATGGGGGTGTGAGTTGCTTGCATGTATCTTCTTAAGGGGCCCCTTTAAAGCATGAACGTGGTTAGCTTATCTTTCATGACACACTTTCCCTGCCTCAATGAAATGCCAGATCCCGATATCATGAGGACAAACCTATTAAAGGGCTTTTTCAGGGCAGGAAGTAGAAAAGATTGCAGAGCAGGGAAGTGATATTGTCCAGCAGGCCTCAGATAGCTCCTCCTCTCTTGTTTTTTTAGTTCTCAGAATCGTGCTGCCAAAATTATCTGGTAAATTACTGCAAATTGGTGGTGCAATTGGCTTCTGGTTTCTAGTGGGAAAATAAATAAAGTGTGCGTAGGGTGCAACTTTAAATGTAGGAGTTGTTCACTTAAAATGGCAAGAAATTGAAATCCTGAAAATTTGGGGGAGGGATTAGAAAAGAAATAATGCCCCATTCCATTACGTGTCATGGCATCGCTGCCCTGTTCCATAGTGTTCCTTGTTCTTGGTCACAGGAAGTAATGAGGTGGGGAAAATAAGTTTTACCTCTGGCTGAAAAGGGCTTGCTTGCCATGCAAAGAAATGAGGGTTGTAGATAAGGAACAGAAAGAAAGAAACAGCACTTGAAGTTCTAAAACAAGTACAAAAGCTCTTCTAAAGTTCTACAGTCATCTTAAAGCAGGGGTGGGGAACCTTTTTTCTGCCAAGGGCCATTTGGATATTTATAACCGGGGACCGGGGGTGGGTGGGAGGCGGGGTTTCTGGGATTTCCGCGGACCGGGGGGCCGGAGTTTGCAGGCGGGAGCCAATCACAAGCACTGGGGGTGGGGTTGTCAGGCAGGAGCCAATCGCGTGGAAGGGGCGGGGTTTGCGGGCAGGAGCCCTGCAGGCCTTAGGCAGGAGCCCCGTGGGCCTTATACAGCCCACAGGCCTGACGTTGCCCACCCCTGTCTTAAAGCTTCTTGAGGACAAATGAGGAAAACAGCAGGGGAACAACATTTCTGGAAAGCCAGATAAAGGTTAGGAGCAGTATTGTTGAGCACATCAGTCTGGCATCTCGCTGTGCTGAGTACCCTACGCAAGCTGCCTGAGCTCTACTTGAGGGTTAGTAGCTGTACTGAAACTTCCAATTCCTAGGAAGATAACATTTTTTAGCACGCCTAGTAGCTTACATGGAACTGAATTTTTGTATGATTACACCTTATATTATTGCCAGATGTCAGATCTGGAAACATTCATTTCCATTCATTTTTCTTTATCGACTGCACTAAAACTAAAGACTGCTCAGAAGACTTTCAATATAATCAACGGGCTTGCCATCAGGTTGCAACAGAGGCAACGGTTCATGGCACCGAGTGCCCTCCTGCTACTTGTCTCCTACTTAGTATGGAGCTGGGGTGTGCTTACATGAGGATACAGAAGGTTGTCCAATAGTTTCTGAACTGAAGCCACATATTTCTTAGGGGTCCTTTATTATACATGATACTAGCAGAGCAGCAACGTGTGGAGGTGAATCTTAAAATCTAGAAAGCAAAGCAAGCAGCTGTTTGATTCCCAGATGTTGGAAATAAGTGACAGGGACAGCAATCACCACGATTCCTTGCCAATGAGTGTTGCAGAAATGTCTAAATAATTGAAGAAAAAGAGTTGGAATGTTTTATGGCCTGATACAGCAAAACGATGTGCTTAGCAGGAAGTCTGTGTCTCATCAGTCAAATTTTAAGATCTGGAGTATCTGTTCCAGCAATAGTTACTGTTCTTTGTAGCCATCTGCAGACATCTACATGCAGTAGATGAGTAAATAAACTAAAATTTGCATGAACAGTCTGCAGAGAATGGGAGAAAATTAGTTTCTGCCTGCGGCTCCCGCTGATTTTATATCACTGTTCTGATCCGTGCAGTCCTTGTGCATTGACACAGATATTCTGTGAGCTCAGCTTGTATGAATGGAATACAAGTTACAACTAATGTATTTAGGTGGAGGGCTGAGATCTATTACCACCACCCCAGCCCCTCCTACTTTACGGCTTATCCATAGTATTTACTCAAAGATGCATAGGGCTTTTATAGAAACTAAAACTTAGTGAATGAGTGTGGAGAAAACATCTCAAACCCAAATTTATGTCCATTTTTTTTAAGGCAAGAAAGCAATATCCTTGTTTCTTACAAATTGTAAAATTTACTTTCACATCTATCCTCTTTCAGACATCTGGTTTGAAGTACAGACATTTCAGACTTCAATAAATACTTTTATCTTTCTTCTCTTTATTTACTTTTTCATAGAATGTGAGGAAATATATGGCATTATAAAGTTATCCCTGGTGACAATGGAAATAAAATCAGAGTGAAGAACATGACGATCTATTTTAATTACAAAATAAAATAAAGAGAACAGTTTATACCTCTTCCAGGAGTAATTCACATTTGCAAATGATGTGCTTATTCTGGCAATTTCCATTGCTGCCTATTTTTAACTAGAGAATAACAGTCAAAACGGAACAATGCAACACCTTTAGTTTCCTTTAATTAGATCATCTCTGTATTTATCTGAGGTGTTAGGAGTCAGTTTTTGCAGGGCTGGTGCTGAACGTGTTGATACAAGGCTTTCATTGCTATATTGGAAGAAGCTATAGTTTTTTAATCTGGGAAATTCTCAAAATATTGAGGGGACTCAATATCTTTACAGATCCATGAGGGAGAGCAATCGTTTATTTAATCAAATTTGGCATTGAAGTAAATGAGAAAATGTAGCCGCTGGAACAAATCTAGTCAGAAAGTAACATAAAGGCACAATAAAAAGTGTTTGCAAAAATTATGTGTGTTTTGATTCTAAGGCAGACTTGCAAGTCTCTGTTGGAGTCAAAGCATGGAGCTATGGGACCTTCTTAAGCGCTTAAGTTGTGGGAGTGCAAAGCAAGACGCCCCCCCTCCACCTTCAGAATGGGCTTAAGTTACAGGAGGATATCTTTACGTTGAATTTTAGGAGGATCTTTTGAGTGGCAAGAGCCTTGTGGAAATGGTACAGACTGTTCATGGGCTTGCGTAATCACAAAATGGATGCCACGAGGGCAGAAACTCTGACAAAACATTAGGGCTCGGTGTGCTTTGAAAATGATTCAGAAGAAGCATTTGAGCCTTGTGCAAACACAGCACAGCACAGCACTGCTATCTACTTCAAGTAGCCCAATTTCCTGGCTAGTTTACGAGTCACGTTAACGTTTGTGAGTTGACGTCTTCTGGCAACCACAACTTTTTTTCAGACTCCCCAGGCCGTAACTTTGTAAATAGGTGCCAGAGCATGGCGCTTTGTTCTTTATTTCAGTTCCTTTTATTTTACAGAGCGATAGAATCATAAACTTGGAAGAGGCTTTGTAGGTCATTGAGTCAACAGGCCTGCTAAGGGCAGGGATCCATATTAAAGTCTCCGTATCAGTTCTACAGAAGCACATCCAGTGAAGGGAGTTCACCACCTCGTGGGATAATTGATTCCACTGTTGAATTGCTTTTACAGTTGGAAACGTATTATTCTGTGTCCTGCTCTCTGCAATGAGAGAGCACAGATCCTGACTTGGTTTTGTGTGATATCCTTTCAGGGGTTGGAAGAGAGTTATCACTATCCCCCTCAATCTTTTTAGCTAAACACTCCCAGTTCCTTCATTTTCTTGTTGTAAGGCCTAACTACCAGCAACTCGCCATCCACGTGCTTCTCTGAATCCCTTCTGGCTTGTCCAAATTCTTCTTAAAGTGTGGTATCCTGGACAGGACACAGGACATGAATAGGCTCTGATCAATACAGACAGGTAATTAAAACAATATATTTTTAAACAATGGAGCCTGGTGCACGACAAGTGAAATGGGGCACTATGTTGCCTCTCCCTTGTATGAATCCATTGTGGTCATTCGGGGCTCAGGAATCCTCTGTGGCAGGTAGAGCACTTTTATTGACTAGGGAAGCCCTATATTTGATGCTGTGTTTGAAAACGGCCCAGGAACTTGGGTTAATGCAAACTACAGCAGCTCAGATGCTGATCAGGCTGGGCATTTGATCATATTATGCTAATACTGAATTATCTTCCCTGACTCCCGGTTTGTTTCCAAACCTAATTTAAAGTGCTGTTCTAAGCAATAAAGCGTTTCAGACCTCAGAGCCTTAGTCTCTGAAGCAAGGTCTCTTCCCATGCATTCCTTGTTAGATAATTACAAAGGACTGGGCTTTTTCGGGGGCACTCTCCCCTTGCCACTATAGAATAGTCTCCCTAGGGAAACCCCTTAAGCCTATCTTGTTATCTTGGTAGTATCCGAGGAGACTTTTTATTCTCTTAGGCTTTTCATATTTCCCTGTTCTGCCATCCTGTTATGTTTTTAAGTTGTTCTGATCTCCAAGGTATGTTTTGGCCTGCCATGGGCACTTGTTCCTAGACCCTGCTGCTTTTCATTGCTGCTTTCAAATGTCTGCTTTAATTGCTGTTTCCATTCATTGTTTAATTGTTTTATGGCATATTTTATTTGTACTGGGGGTTTGATTATACTTTTAGTGACAAGGTGGTTCATACCTAGTCGAAGTACATAATGATAATAATAAATAAGGCCTCTTTCAATATATGTTTTATATATATATAAATGTATTTTATATATGTATATATATAATGTATATATGTATATGTGTATGTATGTGTATGTATGTATGTATATGTGTGTGTGTGTGTGTGTGTGTGTGTATATATATATATATATATATATATATATATATATATATACACACACATACACATACATACATACACACATACATACACACACACACACATACACTGCTCAAAAAAATAAAGGGAACACTGAAACAACACAATGTAAGTCCAAGTCAATCACACTTCTGTGAAATCAAACTGTCCACTTAGGTAGCAACACTGACTGACAATCAATTTCACATGCTGTTGTGCACATGGAATAGACAACAGGCGGAAAGCATAGGCAGTTAGCAAGACATCCCCAATAAAGGAGTGGATCTGCAGGTGGTGGCCACAGACCACTTCTCAGTTCCTATGCTTTCTGGCTGATGGTTTGGTCACTTTTGAATGCTGGCGGTGCTTCCACTCTAGTGGTAGCATGAGACGGAGTCTACAACCCACACAAGTGGCTCAGAGTGCAGCTCATCCAGGATGGCACATCAATGCGAGCTGTGGCAAGAAGGTTTGCTGTGTCTGTCAGCGTAGTGTCCAGAGCATGGAGGCGCTACCAGGAGACAGGTCAGTACATCAGGAGACGTGGAGGAGGCCGTAGGAGGGCAACAACCCAGCAGCAGGACCGCTACCTCCGCCTTTGTGCAAGGAGGGACAGGAGGAGCACTGCCAGAGCCCTGCAAAATGACCTCCAGTGGGCCACAAATGTGCGTGTGGCTGCTCAAACGGTCAGAAACAGACTCCATGAGGGTGGTATGAGGGCCCGACGTCCACAGGTGGGGGTTGTGCTTACAGCCCAACACCGTGCAGGACGTTTGGCATTTGCCAGAGAACACCAAGATTGGCAACTTCGCCACTGGCGCCCTGTGCTCTTCACAGATGAAAGCAGGTTCCCACTGAGCACAGTGACAGACGTGACAGGGTCTGGAGACGCCGTGGAGAACGTTCTGCTGCCTGCAACATCCTCCAGCATGACCGGTTTGGCAGTGGGTCAGTAATGGTGTGGGGTGGCATTTCTTTAGGGGGCCGCACAGCCCTCCATGTGCTCGCCAGAGGTAGCCTGACTGCCATTAGGTACCGAGATGAGATCCTCAGACCCCTTGTGAGACCATATGCTGGTGCGGTTGGCCCTGGGTTCCTCCTAATGCAAGACAATGCTAGACCTCATGTGGCTGGAGTGTGCCAGCAGCTCCTGCAAGACGAAGGCATTGATGCTATGGACTGGCCCGCCCGTTCCCCAGACCTGAATCCAATTGAGCACATCTGGGACATCATGTCTCGCTCCATCCACCAACGCCACGTTGCACCACAGACTGTCCAGGAGTTGGGGGATGCTTTAGTCCAGGTGTGGGAGGAGATCCCTCAGGATACCATCCGCCACCTCATCAGGAGCATGCCCAGGCGTTGTAGGGAGGTCATACAGGCACGTGGAGGCCACACACACTACTGAGCCTCATTTTGACTTGTTTTAAGGACATTACATCAACGTTGGATCAGCCTGTAGTGTTCTTTTCCACTTTAATTTTTGAGTGTAACTCCACATCCAGACCTCCAGGGGTTGCTTACATTTGATTTCCATTGCTTTTTGTGTGATTTTGTTGTCAGCACATTCAACTATGTAATGAACAAAGTAATTAATACGAATATTTCATTCATTCAGATCTAGGATGTCTTATTTCAGTGTTCCCTTTATTTTTTTTAGCAGCTTATAATGTATAATGAATAATGTATATATATATATAGAGAGAGAGAGAGCCGTAAGGAACAGCAGACTTCCTCGGAACCTCAAATGGTAGCCGCTGGCAGTTAATCTTTCCTCTTCCCACCCCTATCTTGCCCTGTTCCCCCTGGAGCAAACAAGTCCAGGAGGGTGGCAGATTTCAATTGGGAAACCAGCCTGGGGAGAAATATTGACATATTCTTTTTCTGCCCCCACCAAACTAGTTCCCATGCTGACCCCTGGATACCTTTCAGTTTCAGCACTCCCAGAACTTCACAGTTAGTGTGGCTTGAAACAGGGCTGTTTTGCAGAGGGCGAAAGACCACGATGATGGGTATGACTGAGGGCCCAGGAAAAAATATTGTTTAGTGCTTGCTTAAGGAAATTATTGTTTAATGCTTGCTTGCTAACAAGGCAATATTAGATGCATGTGGTTAAGTTTCAAGAGGATGTGGGTTGAACAGAAGGGACTCGGCAAAGTGTCTGGGTGGAGGGCTTGCTGTGAAGATTGATTTCGAGATACTCAGAAACCGCAGAACGACTGTCAGAACTCTGGCAGAGTCCTGCCATCGAGACAGACTCTTATGTGGATTGGATAAAAGGAATGTACCTGCAAGAGACAACAGATCCGGAGGAAGACAACCCATTAACACAACTAAACTTCCGAGAGCTCCCACCACACATCACCACTGGTGGCTGTCTGAGTACCAAGAGACATTTACATATCACGGGTCTGGGAAGACGGGAGTGGGAGGGGGGAATACTCCGGGTTTGGGAATGTTTAAAATGTCAAGCCTTGCCAGAAACAAATCACTCAAGTCTTTCTTTCATGTAAAGCTTCTTGTACTTTAATAAACCGTTTACTACTTGGCAACTTGGTCCGGTCAATTGCTTAAGAGAAACGTTTGTTAAGACAGCGGAGTGGAGCACCTTACAACGACCTAGTTATGAGACCACCAGCTGACCTAGCTGCGACCTGAGGGCTAATTAACATAGTAAAACGCATACCCCTAAGGTGGGGGTCTTAGAAAACATAGAACATGCTAAGGGATATTATGGGATAGCGTGTAGCATGTAGAGTTACTGTGCAAGTGCTAAAAGAAATAGCCAATAAAGAAATTTTGTTGCCTTTATTTCCTTGCTAGAAAATGTATAAAAGAGAAGCCAGGTGTGTTGTTCGGGGCTCTTGCACTTGGGCAGGAGCCCCCTCTTGTTGCTGTGCACAGAAATAAAAGAGAACAAAGGACCTTCCCGCCTAGGTGTGGTTTATTGGGTGACAACTCGTGCCGAGTCATGGGCCTTCTTGGCCAACATGACCACGTGATCGCAGCCCCGCCATTGCCACCTTGGCTTTTCACACCCTCCCCTTGCAGATGACCTTGACTCTGAATCTCCAAAGTACAGGATTTTTTGTGCAGCGTTTAATAAATGAAAACAGAAGCATTCCTCTAATCTTTCCAATCCCAATCCCAATCCTAAGGAATATTTCACACTGCTCTGTTCTTCTGCTGGCCCACTGCTGAACACTTCCCCACCTGCACTATGGTGGAATCAGGACTGAGTGAAGCAGCCCCTTGGATGGCAGTGCTGAGGGCTGGGGGGTGGCCTGGAGAGGTATCCTCCCGTCGTTTCTTCAGAGCCCCACCTTAATTTCTCCCCCATTAGAGGGCAAAGCTATGTGTGCCAGCCTGAGGTAGCTTTGTGAATATCACTCCATAAGCTTGCACGTTGCCTTGAGTGCAGGGGAAGCGCTTGGCCTGTCCTTAGCCCTGAAATGAGAGTCAGAAGGCAGTCAGTCAGCTTTTGTACATAGACTTAGGAGCAGTGATGACTTTTGTCCTGCATCTCAGGCAGAACATGTCTTCAGCCAGCCTTGTGTGGGTATGTGTGCATCCCCATTTACGAAATTCTTGAAAAAACAGAATTCCCTACATTCACTACATTCAAAACAGATCATAGTGGCTGCAATGTGCATACTTATTCATGCATTGGATTGGATTGGATTTATATATGTTATCCCCATTCTATTCAATTGCATTTAGAACCTCATAATTTTGCTTCAGACTGTAGCTCCAAAGATGGCCTTTTTAAAAGTGAAACTTATTTCTTTCATGATGTCTGTTTGGTGTCTTCCTCCTAGGTGGGATAGTGGCTAGAACAGAGCTTTCCAAACTGTGTGTTGCGACACAAAAGTGTGTCGCCACACACAGCGTGGTGTGTCGCCACACCACCCGGAAGCGGCGGCGCGTGCGTGCACGGCAGCCGCCATGCACGCGCACGCCACCGCACGCCGCCGCACGCCCCCCGCGCTGCCCCCCGCGCTGCCACATGCCCCCCCGCACAGCCACCACGCGCGCGCCGCCGCACACACCACCGCACCACCGCATGCCCCCCCCGCCGCCACCGTGCGCGCGCGCCGCCACACATCCCCCCCCACGCCGCCGCCGCTGTTCAGAAAGCTGAAGCTTTGAGAAGGTTGGAGCCAGCTGTGGCCTAGTAGCAGTTCTGATCCTGGATAGTCATGGCACTTTGCAGTTCATCTGCCTGAACAATTTGTCACAGCCTGGCTGTGACAATTCTGGACTCCTCCTCTTGTCCGCCTGTTCTTTCACCCCTACCCCCTGCCATTCCTTACTTTGCTTTGAGCAGTGGCATTGCTGGTACTCCTGCTTCTTATCACACCTTTTGCCAATATTCACACTAGAAGGAGGAAGAAAATCATGTAAGTGGATTGTGCAAAAGCAAGCTTTATGTGCACACTTGAATATTTTTCCCTAAGTATTGTATGCTGTGGTCTTCATTGATTATATAATCTGATTGCATCGAAGTATGCAAGTTTGTCTCCCAGAAATCAGTTGATTGTGATTGTTTAGAGCAGAGTCACACAAACTGCCCTTTTCTGTCAGGGGAGAGACAACAATTTGGTGGACCACATCCTGGAGGCCTCCAATTAAACTAATTGCTGCCTCTTTTGCCAACAGTGCAGTCATTGTCAGGAGCACAGAGCAAGTCACGTCTCTGGGGTCTTTTTACATACTGGGGTTGAATAACTTTTCTGGTAGGAAACAGCTCATAGAATGACATTTTTAATTGTATCTTGATTTTAGATCCACTGTCCTGAAGTCCAGGGTGGTGGGGTGCATTATCTTAATCTCATCAATTTTACTGATAAGCATTCTCTTCAAATTAAAATAAAAACAAGAATATGATGACTTCTTTAAGCCTCAAAATAAGTCAGGCATAATTGAGCACTTGTTACATCTCTATCTACCACTGAAATGTGTTTCCTACAGCCGTCTTTCATTTTTATGATGCTGGTGGTGAAGGTATTATTGCCTCAATTGGAAACCTGAACACCACTGAGACTAAATAGTGTTGAGCCACAAACATTAAAACCTTGATCTAAAAGGTTGTAAAAAGGAAAATACTATTCAAGTCAATCCCAAAACAAAGGGAAATGCTATCGTGCTAGCACGGCCTTTAAAGGTTATTTGCAGGACCACCTTTCCCCAGTTACATCCACCCGGCCCACCAGAGCGGGGAGGCAGGGCATGTTGCGGGTCCCTTCAGTTAGGGAGGTACATCTAGTGGGGCCAAGGAAAAGGGCCTTCTCTGTAGTGGCCCCCTCCCTTTGGAACATCATTCCCCCAGATATTAGATTGGCCCCCTCCTTGCTCCTGTTCCAGAGGACCCTGAAGACGTGGTTCTGTCAACGGGCCTGGGGACCCCAAGCTTCTTCGGAGCTGATCAAGTGGCTGGTATGAATGTGTTTGCTGCCACCAGGGGGTGTCTATTGTGTTTTTATGGTTTTTAATTCTGTAAGCCGCCCAGAGTCACCGTGTGTGAGTTGGGCGGCCTTATAAATCTGTTGGATTTGCTGGAGAAGACTCTTGAGAGTCCCTTGGACTGCAAGGAGGTCAAACCAGTCGATCCTAAAGGAAATCAACCCTGACTGCTCATTGGAAGGACAGATGCTGAAGCTGAAGCTCAAATACTTTGGCCACCTAATGCGAAGAGAGGACTCACTGGAAAAGACCCATGGTCCATGAGGTCACGAAGAGTCGGACACGACTAAACGACTGAACAACAACAAATAAATCAGTTTAATAAATAAATAAATAAATTCAAGGATTTGGTAATTATATGGTAAAATCCAATACAGATTTTCTGCTGATGGTATGGCTTTTATCAGTGGATCTGAGTATTTGGTCTTTCTCCTTTCAGCTGCCATGCTTGACTTCAAAACCTCCTGGCAGGACATTGGACTTCACTTGTAATATTTCTTAATGAAAGAGAAGCTATACTTAAACTAAATTACAGTGATATTCTTCAAATATTCATGCCAAAGCATTAAATATATAATAATATATTAAATATATGGAACTTCATATATTTAATTAGTCCACAAAATGTTGTCAATCAGTACCTTTTAGTTTTGATATAGAGCAATATGAAGTGTTAAATTATTCTGCATTTGAACTAGGAATGAAGTAGTAATTAATTCAGATATGAGAATACTTGGTCTAATGCAAAAGACCTCTATTTTAGTTTGAAATATGGGGCCAAGCTTCTAGTTGATGAAGAGGGAGAAACATTTATCTCTTTGAGACTGTCAGAACTTGTCAGCTATGTACTTAGAATCCAGTTAGCTTGTTTACTCTCCACAGGATAAGATACAGAGTTTGTACATTTCCTCTTACCTTTGAAACTGTAATGCCACTATGTAGCATTTATACAGCATATTTCAAGCCTGTAAAGTACTCCTTATACATTATTTGAATAATTTTTACTTCAGCTCTATAATATAACTCAGTACTGTTATCCTTGATTGCAAGCAGTGTGGCTAAATTTACTAGGGAGTGTGTAGCTGAGCCAAGATTTGTACCAAGAAATTTAAGGACTATAATTTATACTCTTAATCACTGTGTCATGTTGTATTAGTTTAGTTTTTAATAACTTCTGACTCTGTAGGACCTCATTTCTCCAGGATTGCCTAGCTGCCTTCTCTTCTCTTGGCCTCTTTTTCAATTCCCTTTGATTTTTCTAAGTACCAGGGTCTTCTACAATGATTCTTTCCTTCACATTATATGTATCCAGCATATTTGAGGTTTAGCTTCATTATTATTGAATAGCTTTACTATTCAAAGGCTTCATTTTTTCTTTGTTCAGCCTTTTATTCATTTAGCCTTTTCTAGTTACAACAGGAAAACCATGGCCTTAACAAAACACATCTTCATTGTCAGTGTGATGTCTCTGCACTTTAATATTTTAACTAGATTTGTCGTAGCTTTCTCTCAAGTGAAGATGTCGATTTCACTGCTACATTCCTTATCACAGTGAATTTTTGAGCCAAGGAAGATACTGTTGCTACTTCAACTTCATTGCCTATGTCCTAGGATTGACATTGTCTGTTGAAATAATGCTAGTTTGTTTCTTTTTCCTTTTTAATAATGAGCAGCAGACCACCTTTGTTACTCTTCATTCACCTTAACGGGAGATTCCTTAAATCCTCCCTTCTAGCCATTATAGTGAATAATTAACGTATATGAGATTATTGGTGTTTCTCCCAGAAATTTTGATTCTAGGTTCTATTTCTGCAAATTCAACATTTCTCATATAAGTTTGCATATAATTGTGTGATTTGGCAGGCCCTCACCCTTTTAGACTTTCGGAAGGCCATCAAGGCCTGGTTTTTTACCCAGGCGCAGGGGCAGAGTGAGGATGTCTGGAGTTGGTTGAGGGGCATCCCAAGGGGATGATTGAGGTGCTGGGTTTTATTTTAGTTTTGTGGTTTTATGTTTTATCATTTTTATAGCCCTGGATTTGATTGCTGTTGTGAGCCACCCAGAGTTGTGTTTTTAGAAGGGTGGCCATACAAATCTAATGAATGAATGAATGAATGAATGAATGAATGAATGAATGAATGAACGAATGAATGTTAAATAAATAAGATGACAATAACCTTGGCATACTCTTTTCCCAATTTTGAACTATTTAATTTCCCATATTCTGTTCTAAAAGTTGCTTCCTATTGATCATACAAATTCTTCCATTTTTTGTGGTCTGTACATTCAGAAACCTTAGGAGCAGTATTTAGTATTATTAATAAAAAAAATTGAAAATGTATTTTGGGAACTCCCCTCCTTTTCCATTATTCATCGTATGTTAGGAATGTAATCCAAGGTGACCATACCTCTTCTGAATCCAGCTTGTACACCTGGAAATTCTCATCCCGTGTATGGTTGAAAATTGAATTACAAAATCTTGAGCATTCTCTTATGAGCATGTGAGATAAATGCAATTGTTCAGTAGTCTGAGCATTCTTTAGCACTGTTACTTTTTTGGGGGGTAAATTACAATATAAATTGATATTTTCTAGTCTCTTGGGCACTGTTGTGTTTTTCATAAAAAGGTAAAGGTTCCCCCTGCACATCTGTGCAGTCGTGTCCGACTCTAGGGGCCGGAGCTCATCTCCGTTTCTTAGCCAAAGAGCCAGCGTTGTCCGAAGATGCTTCCGCGGTCATGTGGCCAGCATGACGCATGCAGAACACTGTTTTTTTTCATACCTGCTCACAAAACACTTGTAGCATTTTAGCTGCATCATGTTGTAAGACTGTTCGATGTTCTGCTACTATTTCATCAACTCCTGCAGCTTTCTAGGGTCCATTTAACTTCACTTCCCAAAATGTCTGGCTCTAGTTCAGTGGTCAAACCTTTATATGTATAATTGATTGGGGGGGGGGGTGTACAGATCTTCTGTATATTCTCACCATCTGTTCTTTACATCCTCTTTCATCAGTACAGGTTTGATTCCTTTGCCTGTTATTATACCTATCTTGTTTCCTTTGATTTCTGTAATTTTCTTAAATATGCGTATACTTCCCTTCTGATTGTTATTCTCCAGTTCTTTGCATTACTTATTTAGATACAACTTCTTGTTACCTCTTGCTCATCTCTAGAACTCAGCATTTTGTTGGGCAATTTTTCTTCTATCTGCACTGCTTTTTGTTTTTCATCATTCTTCAACTGTTTTCAATATCAGCATACAGCCATTTTGCCTTCTTTTGCTTTTTGCATTTCTGGATATTTTTTGTTTCAACTTTAAGGCTGTCACAAATTTAGAGTGCTTTTGGCACACTATTTATCATTAAGTCTATTCTTTACGTTCCCAGCATAACTCTTTCCCACTGTGCTATGCCAGATAGTAATTCATTTCATATCAATTGTTTTTAATCCCATGATAATCTTTAGATGCATTCATGCTAAATATGTTTCTGCTTATGGGTCTGCCAAAAGGACATGGTGATAAAAATAAAGCAACTGCTTTTTTTTTCTTCCCTTTTTAATAGGACAGTGCAACCAGATATTTCCACCTCATCTGGGCTCATCACAGATAATCTATGGAAATGGTACCAATGTTGGCTCAGTAATTACATTTCGTTGTTCTGAAGAGCATCAGCTGATTGGTCAAGGAGTCGTCACATGCATTTGGAAAGAAAACGCTACACAGTGGACAGCAGATACTCCTTCATGTATGCGTAAGTGTTTTTTCCACTCCCCTCTCCCTGCTAAATGATTTGTATAATTTTTCACACACTCCCTCTGACATGTAGGTGATCTATAGCACTGGCAAAATGATAATGGCTGCAGAATGGAAGAGCAGATTTCAGACTTTGCAGTTCTATTCATTTTCAGAGATCACTGACTATTATCAAAGAAAGGCTTGATGCTGAATAGAAATGTCACTGGGTTGTTTTTTTTTTTAATCAAGTTACTCTTTCATTTATTTCATTTCTGTTTCTGTAAGTCTTGCTTGATATACTTTCCCAAAACATTCCAGGTCAAATGTATGTTCATTTTTAAAATTTAAATGTGTCAGTGAAGAGGGGTTTTTTAATTATTAATTCAAAGTTATTCTTTTGAAAGATGAAGAATTGGGAGAGTTTTGTAAAAAAAGATACAATTAGGCTATCGTTTATAATTGCAAAAATAGAAAAGTGATCGGTTTTGACAAGTAGGTCTTCATTGTCAACAATATTGGCTCCTGTTTATGTGTGTTTTTTTCTTATATATTTTTTTATTTATTTTTGGCCTTCAAGTCAGTGTTGGCTCCTCGCGACTGCCTGGACAAGTTTCTGTAATTTTCTTGGCAAGGTTTTCAGAAGTGGTTTGCCCTTGCCTGCTTCCTAAGGCTGAGAATGAGCAACTGGTCCAAGATCACCCAGCTGGCTTTGTGCCTAAGATGGGACTAGAACTCCCAGTCTCAGTCTCTAGCCCAGTGCTTTCTAAAGTGCCGCTGTTGGTGACACACCAACGGCGGCAGCATGCATGGCGGCGGGGGCGTGCACGGCGGCGGTGCAGGGGAGCGTGCGGTGGTGGGGGCGTGCATGGTGGCAGCAGCAGTGGCGGCGGCCTCCGCTAAAACGCGGAAGTGCTGATAGCACGCCGCTGCCGCCACCGCATGCACGCCCCCGCTGCTGCTTCCGGGTTGTGTGGTGACACACCAGACTGTGTGTTGCGACACACTAAAGTGTAGCGACACGCAGTTTGGAAAGCTGTGCTCTAGCCTGATGCCTTAACCACTACACCAAACTGGCTCTCTTATTTATTGTCCCAGTGATAATAAACTGGAGCAGAAAGTGTAATGCCAACCTCTGAAATTTCAACATATAGGCAGCAATGACATCATAATCCTCAACACACGTGAAGTATGTGTGCATCTAATTTTAAAATGGCAAGCAATTGAATTTTGAATTTCCCAGTTGTACTGAACAATAGTTATGAATTTAGATTATTGGTGTTTGACATGACAGTGACCAACCGTTGGCAATGGGAGGTACTCTAAAGCAGGGGTCGGCAACCTGTGGGCCGCGGCCCAGTTAGGAAGTGGGCCGCAGGGTGAGCCAGAGCAGCTGATTGGTGGGGGCCCGGAAGGGGAAACACCTCCACCTATCAGTGCACGGCAAAGAAGGGCAGAGGTGGGCCAAGGAGAACCCCCACCAATCAGCATCCCCTCGTGGCGGCAGCATGCGCATGCATGTGCGGCAAAGCTTTTCGCCTCCCTGCTGCTCAGTGCCGCGTTTTTTCGCGGCACCAAGGGTATTTTCGGGGTCCCCGGAGCCTGCCCTTTTGAAGGGGCACCCAAGGCTTTTTCGCCTTGCGAAAGAGATGGTGGGGGGGGGCAGGGTGGAAAATCTCCGCACCGATCAGCTGTGCGGCAGGGAAGCGAAGGCGTGCCGGAGTGCCAATCAGCTGTGCGGCGTGGAAGTGGAGGAGTGCCCGAGCTACCTGGTAGGGGCCGAAAAAATTACGGGGAGCAAAAGTGGGGGGGAGGAAAAGTCCTCCCTGCGCTCCACCAGGGTGCCCCTTCGAAAGGGCAGGCTCCGGGGACCCTGAAAATGCCCTTGGTGCCAGGAAAAAACGCTGCACGGAGCGGCAGGCCTGCAAACCCGCCCCCGTCCATCCGATTGGCTTCCGCCCACAAACCCCACCCCCGTCCGATTGGCTGCCGCCCTCAAACCCCGCCCCCCATCCATCCGATTGGCTGCCACCCACAAACCCCGCCCCCGGTCCTTGGAAAAAAAATTCCGACAGAAGTGGTCCCTGGTGCCAAAAATGTTGCCAACCCCTGCTCTAAAGAGTTTATAGGCGGTCTTTAGAACACAGATTTTGGGTTTTTTATTATGATTTGTTTCCCTATTACATTATAGAAAACTTTGTTCTTATGAAGATCTTTGTTTTTAACCTATCACATTTACTATTTCTAAAGTTATATAATTTTATTAAGTGTGTAAGCTGTTTTGAGGTATTTCTGGAAAGGCAGGTATAAATCTATAAATTTTAAAAAAATGATGTAGGTGAGAGTGTGAAAGCCTGACCTGCCAGAAAATTATAGGACTTCCTGTGCATCTGGTCGATCTCCCTCCCAAAACATTGGAGGACCAAATAGCAGATACTTAAAAAATTGTACAAAATGTGAAAAACCAACATTTTCCTCCTTCTAGCATACTCCTATCTTCCAGCATGTATGTATAAAATAAAAATGTTCAAATATTTGCCTTCTTGCTAAATTCAGTCCACTTAAAGCAGGGCTTTCCAAAGTTTCCCCACGGCGACACACCAACCGTCGTTGGTGTGTCGCCGCGGGAAAACCCGGAAGTGCAGCAGCGCGCAAAAACCCGGAAGCGCTGCTGCCTCTTTCAGGTTTTTGCGCACCGCCGTTTCTGTGTCGCCGCAGGAAAACCCGGAAGCACTGATGATGATCAGCACTTCCGGGTTGTGTGGCGACACACCAGACTGTGTGTGGCGACACACTTTTGTGTCGTGACACACAGTTTGGAAAGCTCTGACTTAAAGCTTCACGCTAGCAAAGAAAGTCAGATTGCAGCATTTCCAAAATGTGTGAAAGCCTGTGCTCCTGTACATTTCTTGGAAAATGGGTGTCAGCATTCATAAAAACCACAAAAATCACATAACCGTTTAAAAACTACCACATTTCTCATTGGCTTTGGTGGATTATAGTCTGCTCAATCAGATGGGCTGCATTGAACTCCATCAAAGCTGATGTCCTAATAAGTGTGTTAGTCTTCCAAATGCCACTACAGCCTTTTCTGTTTTTCTCCAACATAACACAGATAATCCCACCAGAAGTTATTATAATCAAAAGCATTAAAATAAATTCTTCAAGTATGCCATTTTTGTGGTTTTAATAGGATGACAAAGAGCTATGCTGAAATTTTCTTCTGCCTTTTTACCTGTGGTTCTCATGCCATTTGACTGTCCTAGAGACAAAATGTTATGTTAAAAATAAAAATATTAAATATGTTCAGAATATTTCCAGGCCACCCTTAAGGACAAGAGCCTTCTCAAGGCAGCTTACAGTAATGAAATCACAATGCAATAAAGAACATAATAAGAAAATATTAATAAAACCCACAAACCTTCTGCCACAGTATTAAAATTGAACTCATGTGGCGTCAAAACCAGAACAGAACAATAGAATCCCATTTAAGAAAAGTCTTGAGAAAAATAAACAGGAGTTTGGAGCTTTTCAGAAAAACTGGGAGTGAATCAGCCCCAGGTGGCAGTCCATTCAGTAGGGCGGTGTGTGGTCCCATTCACAATAATTGGCTTAACTGCTGTCAAAGAAAAGAAGGTAAGAAGGGTTTCCATTCCTGAAAATGGGAGCAGATCAACAGGAATGAAGGTGAACTTGGTCCCAATCTGTTTTAAGGCTTTAAATATTAAAACCAGCACTTGAGATGGCGCTCCGAACCTCACTGGTAGCCGTACAACTGGCACAGTATAGGTGTCCGATGTTCTGACTGCTTTGCTTCCACCAGAGCTCAGGGAGCAATCTTCTGTACTAGCTGGAGTTTCAGGACCATCTTCAGAAGCAGTCCAGTGAAGAGAAAGCAAAGTATCTGAGGCTCTTCACTCCTTCCACTGCTCACATAGCAATGAAGGCACATTGGCAACAACAGTGTGGAGGAAAACCACATGACCAAGTGACTGGAGAAGTTGGCAGTGGGCTCTCTACTAGTACATGGGCCTTAATCATGGGGCTCAGCCATGCCAAGCCATAGCCTCAGCCCTGTAACACTAATCGTGCAGTCCAAACTTACAGTGGGTATTTCTTTTATTTGATTTCTATCCTGCCGGCGGCTTACAAATACAATAGAAACAAAAGGCAAAAGTACAATGACCACACAAAAAACATACTACCAATCTCCTGGGCCGCACAACCCAAATGCCCTCTGGAAGAGCTTGGTCTTCAGTTTCTTCCAGAAAGTGGCCAGGCTTGGAGCTGGCCTAACCTCAAGCAAGTCTTAGGTGCTGCCACTGGGGAAAAAATGCCTTTGAGGGTCAGCCTCCTTGACCTCCTGTAAATGGGCAATGAGCTACTTCTCTTGACACAAACACAATGCCAAGGCCAATTTCAGTAGGGAGATGTCATCCTTCAAGCACCAAGTCAGGCACCTACCAAGGCCTTGGTGGTTAAAGCCACTTTAAATTGCACACCAAAGCCAACAGGCAGACAATGAAGGGGCCACAATACAGGCATTACATGTTCCCAGTGATGGCTGCCAGCAAACATCCAGGCCACAACATTTGGTACCAACCGAAGCTTCCAGGTGGTCTTTAAAGGCGGCCCCATGTAGAGCACACTGCAGTCGTCTAGATGGTGGTGATGAGGGCAGCAGTCATTGTCGCAAGGTCCTCCTGTCCCAGGAAAAGCCAGAACTGATGCTTTGAGGTTGCTACTTCCCCTTTTGTTTTTGTCTGCATTGTGCTGGATTAATTGCCGTGCCAAGTTCCTCGTGAGGATTTCATTGCTGACTTATAAATAAGAGGCTTTTAAACAGTTAGTTTTGAGATGTTTCCAGATAGAAGCTAAGTCAGAACGCTCCCACTGTTGGTGCATTTAATTGCAGGAGTGTGAAGGCAGATCAGGATCCAGATGTCAGCCTCTAACCGTGTTTGCTTTATTCCAGCCATATCCAAGTATGAAACCTTTGGATTTAAAGTTGCTGTGATTTCCTCCATTGTGAGCTGTGCCATTATTCTCCTGATGTCCATGGCTTTTTTAACCTGTTGTCTTATCAAATGTGTTAAGAAAAGTGAAAGAAGAAGGGCTCAAAGGTGAGTCATATTTCTGGGTTTACACTGTTAATTGAAATATCAGCTGTAAGATAGAGCTCTACTTCTGTTGCTCTACTTCTGCTTTTCTCTGTGTCTTTCGGTCAATGCTCATTTCCTGATCAGGTCTGGAAATAATAATAGGAAGGTTCTCATCAATCTGCATGTCCCATAGGACAGGATCTGCAATTTTTAATAGAATTTATAGAAATACTTTGTAATGTTAAAACTCTTATTTTAACTTTACAACCGTTAGTCTATGACAGAGCTTTCCAAACTGTGTGTCGCGACACAAAAGCGTGTCGCCTGCGGGGCCCAGATGTGTTGCATCAAAACCTGGAAGCGCTGATGGCCAAAAGAGAGAGGATAATGGGGGAGAGGTGCATGACAAGAACGTGAATTGCGGGGACTTGATGTGATTTGCCATTTCAGATGTTTAACGTTAGTCACATTTGCACAGTACACATCTGCTGAGCTCTGCTGCAGATGAAAAGAGTGCCTCTTTTTACAGGGATATGCAGTTCTGGTACCAGCTCAGAAGTGAAGAGCTAGAAAACATGCAAGCAGCTTACTTTGGTTTTAAAGGCAGAAATAACAACAACAATAAAAAAATTAAAAACCAGCCGGCGTCTGATGGTGGTAGTAACATGGCCTATGACAACCAAGGCTTCTGCAGGTAAGGAAGTCACCGATTTGTACTGTGATCCATTTCTGAACAGTTTTTACAGACGACTGGACAATCTGCTTATCACCCACATCTCGGCACTCTTGGTCTTTTCTGTGTATAGCTCCATCTTGCAGAGTGCTAAAATGACTCTGTCATTCAAAGCTCTGTTGAATTTCTGTTTTCCGCACAAAAGCCATATTGCAAAATGAACCTCTAGATCATTCTCAGCATTGTTCCTTCAGGCCTTCTCCACATGCCCTGCTCTAATTTAATATGCACCACTGTAGTTATACCATGCAGTTTTATTTATGATAATGCTACATACACCGTAAAAGTTAAACTACCAGTCACACTGCAGATCAGGAACCAAGCTGCACATTTTGCTCAATGCATGGCCTGTTAGTTCATCTTCCACATTTCTTTTAATTCCATCCTTCCAAGAATAGAAGGAAATGGAGAACACCCAGCATAGAAAATATTCAGTCTGTGGTAATAGCCAGTTGATGGTTAGTTCTCCTGCAGGGCATGTGACTGTGGACCAAGGAGTTGTTCCATGCATACCAAAGATGAACCATCATGGCATCGAACAGGAATAGGAACCAAATCGTCAAGTTCAGCAGATTTATTTATTTATTTTATTTTGTATCCCGCCTTTATTATTTTTATAAATAACTCAAGGCAGCGAACATACCTAATACTCCTTCCTCCTCCTATTTTCCCCACAACAGCAACCCTGTGAGGTGAGTTGGGCTGAGAGAGAGGGACTGGCCCAAGGTCACCCAGCCGGCTTTCGTGCCTAAGGGGGGACTAGAACTCTCAGTCTCCTGGTTTGCTATTGGCTCCTTCCTAGGGCTGAGAGACAGGGACTGGCCCAAGGTCACCCAGCCAGCTTTCATGCCTAAGGTGGGACTAGAACTCTCAGTCTCCTGGTTTCTAGCCCGTTGCCTTAACCACTACACCAAACTGGCTCTTTGTTTATTTTATTTATTTATTTTGGGGGTGGGGGGAAAAAGTCAATTTGACATTATCAGCTTTAGTGCTTTTCACTAAGACTCCCAGTTGTGTGTATCTCCTCCCATCATGCTGCAATTGTACAGAAAACGTATATCTCTCATATCTTTAATTATATATTTATTTATTTATTTATTTATTTATTTATTTATTTATATTTCCAACTTATATCACCGCCCATCTCCCCCCATTCCGGAGGGGACTCTGGACGGTATTTAAAATGATGTGAAGCTGCATGTTATGCATTAAATGCGAATGTAAGGTTTAGCCCTAGAGTAAGCCACCTGATGATTTACCTTCCAGCGTAACCGCAGGCTGTTCATAGTGCATTTGTTATTTAGATAAATAAAAGTTCTCATAATTGGTATAACAATTCAATTTTTTTAAAAAAAAATCCTAAATATAAATAAAGGGATTATTCCACTGCTGCAATTGCTCTGGGACATTAAATCCCACCGTATTTAGCCAAGAGTATTCCTTTTATTTAGGGGCGTGGTGGCTCAGTGGGTAAGACGCCAGGCTTGTTGATTGGAAGATCGCAAGTTCGGAGGTTCGAATCCCTAGCCCCTCATGACGGAGTGAGCTCCCGCACTAGCCCCAGCTCTTACCAACCTAGCAATTCAAAAGCATGCAAATGCAAGTAGATAAATAGGTACCACTTCCGTGGGATGGTAACAGCGTTCCGCGTGCATCATGCCGGCCACATGACCGTGGAAGCGTCTTCGGACAACGCTGGCTCTTTGGCTAACAAACGGAGATGAGCACCGGCCCCTAGAGTCGGACACGACTGCACAAATGTGCAGGGGGAACCTTTACCTTTTTTATTCCTTTTATTTAGAGAATCCAAATCCAAATCTAATGCAGGTGCAATTTGTTCACTCATGTAGGAATGAAAATGTGACAGGACAAAATTTGCTGGAATTTTGTTTAAAACTACTTCATGCCTCTTTTTCACTCTGGAAGAGAAACCTGCTTAAAACTGCAGAGAGCTGAGCTGCATTAGCTGCTCCATATTGTTTCTGATAATGGTAAAAGTTCTTACTGCAGCATCTTCCACTCTTCCTTTGTGAAAGTATTACTGCTGCTTTTCGCTGCTAGTGATAGAAAGAAAGCTAAGTGTAAAATGGCAGGTGCACCTTGCAGTAACTCGCAAAGGTCAGAGCAGATAATACAATAATCTTATGCTCCTGCGGTATGGATATCCGAGTCTCCCTAAGAAGCCACTCCTATGCACCCCATTAGTTAGTGCAGCCTTGTGTTGGATCAGTTGGAGGCCTTCCAGCATTCAATTATTCCTACTGCAGTTTCCAGTCTACCCACCACTGGGCCAGAAATTGCCCTTGTACAAGGACAAGAGAATTTCCTTATGGCCTCATTAATACCACTTTAGCTCTGTAGGAAACTTTTATACCACATCAGGCTCTTTCTCCATCTAACCCAGGCCTGCCTCTCCTGACCAGCAACCCCAGTCTTTCTTATTCCTACCTGGCCTTTTAATTCAGGGTGCCAGGGATTGAATTTATTTATTTATTTTATTATTTATTTATTTTATTTTTATCCCGCCTTTATTATTTTTATAAATAACTCAAGGCGGGGAACATACCTAATACTCCTTCCTCCTCCTATTTTCCCCACAACAACCACCCTGTGAGGTGAGTTGGGCTGAGAGAGAGTGACTGGCCCAAGGTCACCCAGCCGGCTTTCATGCCTAAGGTGGCTCATTTATTTATTTATTTATTTAATGACCTTCCTGCAGGCAAAGAAACTATTGTACTATAGTAATCTCTATTACCTGGGTTACAATTTATATTTTTAGTATACAGTATACATTTTTAGTAATAATAGATTATTATCTTTATTTTTCTCCATTTTTGCCTGGTAGTGATGCCTTGCAAAACTGTTGTTACTACTGCTCAAGGCTGTTCTTCAGCTGCCTTCTCAGGGTCCCTAATCTCTCCAACAGGAGAATTTATTTATTTATTATTTTTATTTATTATTTCAATTTATTCCCCGCCCATCTCCCTTGCAAGGGACTCTGGACGGGTTACAACAATTGAAAGTTTAAAAAACTATACAAAAATATCATCTAAAATACATAACAATAATAAATTACATGAATCCAAGATGGATTGGGGACCGTAGTATCGATCGTATTACTACGGGGCCAGCCATCATTAAAGAATGATTTCTTTAAATCTTCCGAATACATCCCCAGTACTAATATGCCATGTATTACGCATGTACTGTACATACATGGAGCCTGGAACATCTCCATCCAAATTAGTTCTTTGAGCGCCCTCATCAATTGATGTATAGTGGGTTAATATGAACAAAGGGATAATTTTAATAAGGTTCAATTGGGTATAGAGTACTCTAAGAAAGTCTGGTAGAGTTTTTTTTTAATGCCCTTTTGTTTGGCAATAACTGTTCTCTCCCATGCCTTGACATATCATATGTGTTGAATGGATCAAAAATTAATTCCCACAATGGCCCAACAGGAAGGAAGCCCAAGAAGGGCAAGGATTAATAGCATCTTTCCACCCATATTCCTTTAGAAAGACTGAGAGACTCAACAGCAGTTTTCCAAATCACAAATGGAGTCTCCACAGGTATATAGGATACCTGCTCCCCAGATTTGTCTCCAAGTCATTAAGGCAGAGCTTTCCAAACTTTTTGTGTTGGCAACACACACCAGCGGCGGCGGCGGCGCAGCCTACAGTGTCCTGGTGTGTTGAGCAAAAACCCGGAAGCGCTGATGGGGGGAACCGGAAGAAGCGGCACCCCGTCAATCAGCACCGCCACTGCCACTGCTGCTGATTGGTGGGGGTGCCGCTTCTTCCAGTTCCCCCCATCAGCACTTCCGGGTTTTCGCGCGACACACCAGGACACCACAGGTGACACAGTAGTGTGTCGTGACACACACTTTGGAAAGCTATGCATTAAGGTATGCAATGAAGGGAAAGAGACTCAAAGGACAGTTTGGGTTTACCGGAACAGCCCTGGCTTCACATGCCTGGAGAAGACTATGGAGAAATTATAAATGGCTTGTGCTGCTTTTTAGGTACATGAATTCAGTTAATGACAATTAAATTAAAATTATGTAGGTTATGTTGATGGATATTGTATATATTCTGTGAACCATTTTGAGCACAATATACCTGCTGAAAGTGTAGTATACAAATAAATTGAGAATAGTAGTAATAGTCCACAGGGAAGGAAGAAGATGTGCTATATGTTAATAAAGCATTAACGTTGCTGAACATCTTGCATTCTCCTTAAACGTATGTTTTATTATTTTGTTTTTAAGACCTAATTGGAAGGGTTAAGATTGTTCTAAGGAAGCAACTATTTTCCTCTGTGTACAAGAAAAAACCTCCGGCCTGTGGCTCCACAAAGTCTTTAGACAGGCACTGAGGGAACACACAATCTCATGACCAATTCCAAATTCTGGAACTGTGGAGAAAGAATGACTAGTGCAACAGTTCCACTGGCTCTCTAATTTTATATGTACAACCAGGGCATAGAACAGAATTGCAACCCACCAACTTAGCTGAATTACTAAGTTTTGCCCAAATGAATTGCAAATGGATATGATTATATCATGAAATAAATGAAATAGTCTCCTTTTTAGCAGGTGGTCTCATCTATTCAGAATGGCTTTTCAGTTTATTGTAAGCAAGAAGCATTCAACTTCTACATCTATTCATATTATTTAAAGCTGATCAGTCTTTAGGCATTTCACTGCCCAGAGAATAGCGATAGAGAAAATGGCACCATACCTTCTTCTATGTACAGAAGCAAGTGAGTGACAATTGAGTCCTTGTTTAAACACTGGTGTCAGAGGCTGGGACATCTGTAGGGTGAGTCAACAGCATCAAAATGGTTGGTGCAACCAGGTGATTGAAGTCCTGCCCCTTTTTGTGTGTGTGTGTGATGAGTGTGATGCATGTTAAAAAGGAGTAGAGCTTCGGTCACCTGGTCGTGCCCTGCCATTTTGATGCGGTTGACCCCCGATAGGAGGAAAGCCAGCACCCATAAGAGATTCAGGGCAAACTGGGTGAGTGAGCTGTCTATCACTTACCACTCTGCTTGGCATATGATTGCTACCTTCTCCAACAAGTGCCTGGCATATGATAGCAACAGTGACAAAGTGTATCACATCTAAAGAACAACATATGCCCATTCCCATTTGCTGGCTGCTTCTCTTTCTGCTTACTCAACCAGGGGTCTTTTCTTTTTTTTTTCTAGTAAATTTTATTAAAAAGGTAGTTTCCCCCCGCACAGTTGTGCAGTCGTGTCTGACTCTAGGGGCCGGTGCTCATCTCCGTTTGTTAGCCGAAGAGCCAGCGTTGTCCAAAGATGCCTCCGTGGTCATGTGGCCGGCATGACGCGCACGGAACGCTATTACCTACCCACCGAAGTGGTACCTATTCATCTACTTGCATTTGCATGCTTTTGAATTGCTAGGTTGGCAAGAGCTGGGGTGAGTGCGGGAGCTCACTCCGTCACGCGGGGCTAGGGATTCGAACCTCCGAGCTTGTGACCTTCCGATTGACAAGCCTGGCGTCTTACCCACTGAGCCACCATGCCCCTAATATTTTAATTTTTAATTTTATTAGGTTTGAAGAAAAGAATAAAAACTACAAAAAAACAAAAGAACTACAAAGAAAGAAAGTGCAAAAACACAAAAGAATTTTTTTTCAAATTACAGAAAGAGGTGGCTTCCCACTATTAACAGCAAGGATATACAAAAATTTCCACAATCAATCTCTTACTCTATATTAAACCAAAGCACCACATTATTTCTGTAAGTCATTCCACTTTAACACATAATAAAAATCACTAAGTACAGTTACTCCTCCCCCTTATATTAAAATAAATTTTAAAAAAGTTCATGTAAACCTCCTAAACCTCTTTCTCCCCTCTAAAAAATAAAACATATTTAATTATTCCCTTCCTACCACTATTCTATGCATTTCTGTCTACTATAATAAGAATCAAATTAAAAAGCACATAAGTTGTCTGCTATTATACTTAATAACACAACAATTTTAATAATCCCAATCTTAATCAACCCAAAAAACAAAACAAAAATTCAAAACAGTAATTCCATATCTTTAAAAGGGAATAACATCAATCAAATCCTTAAAGCAAACCAGATAGACATTCTTAGCATCAATCAAATCCTTAAAGCAAACCAGATGAACATTCTTCAACCCTTATCCCACTTCAAATTAAACCAAAGCAGTTACATATCCCCACAATATGCACAAAGCTTTCCTCTTGAAAGAATCATACAGCCCAACTGCCCCCCTCAAAGATTCCAGGTTCTTTTCATGGCATTCCACCAGGAGATCGATTTTACTTATGGCTTGCAGATCACTCTCTCCCTTAGATTTCTCCAACTCCATTATCCAATCTTCATCCAGCATCTCGATAAAAATCCCAATCTCAGTCTTTAAAAAAATGTTTCTATTGCTCTTAAATTTGTCAATTTCATCTACCACATCCCCAACCTGATGGCACATTTTAGATCTCACATTTTCCACAATATCCTGGATATCTTGCATAAAAGCTCAATAGAAGTCAGAAGAGATCTGTTTAAAATCCTGGTGAAAATCAGAATGAATCTGTTTGAAAGCCTCCATGTCTCACACAGTAGATTATGGCGCCCCCTAGGAGCTTAACCAGAGAAAGTCGAAGATATGGAAGAGTTCCAAAGTGTGTTTACATAAAGTGAAAGTGAGATAGCAGACAGTTCTCAAAGGAAAGTGAGAACAGAAAACTGAAGGTTCAAATCTGCCGATTCAACGTGTAGGAAAATGATAATATCGCGGTAACTTTTTTCGGGCTCAGGCAGGTTTTCCTGAAGCCCAGAAACGTTCTCTGGATCAAGGAGAATACCTGGGATCATCCCATCTGTCCGCTGGACGGCTGCTTGCAGCCAGAAGATCGCAAACAGTGTTTAACATTCGACTGGTAAGAGTCAGCTGGGAGGCAGGGATGTCACCATTTCCATGCCGCGCTGTAGCCTTTAAAGGGACACTAAGACCGGCCACCCCATTTCTAAATCACCAATTTGTATTTTTTTAAGCATATGTACCCCAAGAGAGACTTTCTACAGCAAGGAGAAGCTGGTTCTCTTTGGTGCTTAACATGATTTTTGGGATTACTTTTTTTTTTAAAAAAATCTTTTAAGTTTGGGATTTTGTTTTCTTTCCAAAGGAAATTCCAAAGATTGAGACTAAACAATTGTCTTCCTGTTATTATTCTTGTATTAAACCAGGGGTCTTTTCCATTGCTTTAACAGAAGGTGCTAATCCCAAAGTTTGGGGGGTGGGGGGGATGGTCCCAGAACCGTGGAGCCTAATTTTTTGAGCCAGCTTGAGCCATACCATTTAACCAGTAAAACGGGAGGAGGGAGGTTAGTACAACCCCCAAGCTGTGGGCCCGAGAAGGTGACTAAGCTCAAGAGAGCTAATGTAGAGCCCTCTATCCTGACTTTAGGGTTTGTTTGAATCGTTTTATTAATCAGTCTGCCGTAAGGATATCTTTGCCCCATGAACCAAAACAAACAACATGCAATTTTTTTACTACAGATACCATCTATTTTAGTAACACTGAAGATCTGCATATGACACTCTCTATATATCAAATGATATATCGCAGTTGGTCCACTGGATTATGTGGAAAATGAACCTTGAAGCTGACAGATGAGATGCCAGTTTTGTGTGTCACTTAAGGGATATTGGTTGTATAATGAATTAGATAGAGTCAAATGATCCCAACACATAAATTGCTGTTAACAGCATGGCAGTAAAGAGGAATTATTGGAGTAACAGCAATCTCAAAAAGGCCCATAATGTATAATGTAAGAAATGCAATTGGAAGAGAATAAATTAGGTGTCATTTTTGCACACAGTTTCCTAGATTTTTGTCCTCACATACAATCACTATTTTTTAACACAGTGATGGCTCTCTAAGCTAAGACAATTGTGCAAAATAGCTAAATGCTCTGGAAACCTGTGCCAAGCTTGTTTCCACCAAGGGTAATTCCTTCCTTAATTATCCTGAAAAGAAAAAAGCTGTCAACTTTGAGCATTAGAAACTCCCCACATTTATCCTAATTTTCTTTAACAAATGGATGAGAGTTTCTTTTCCACTACTTGTATGATGCTGTTCTTATGGCACCCTGCAAAGCAATGGCTTTTTTCAACGTGAGGGCAAATACAACAATAACTTAAATAAAATGCTTTGCAACTGAAATCCTGTCTGCTCCGAACAGAAATAGGTTTCAATCGAAGAGAATCTCTGTAGCTCAGGGTTGAACTGTGGAGTCCTTGGTGCTCTCTGAGCCTTGTTGTTTTCTTGCAGAAATAGTCTGTAGCTTGAATCATGTCAACTGGATTTCTATTTTCTCAGTGGAAACGTTTCGCTCCTTATCCAAGGAGCTTCTTTGAAACATTTCCACTGAGAAAATAGAAATCCAGTTGACATGATTCAAGCTACAGACAATTCCACCTGGATGACTGAGAACCATCATAGACATCTTGCAGAAATAGGTTTTTCGGATCCAAATAAACTTATGTTGTGGATTCTTTCTTTCATATGCCCCGTTTGCTTGGTGAGAAGACTCAGACTCTTTCAACCTTACATTGAACCCCTCACCCTTGGCACAAAGTCTTGTAGTGTGTAGTGGTTTCTTCTTTTTCCTTCTTTAAGCATTGCTGCAGGAAATGAATTTAACCCTTTTTCTCAGGTACCTGTCCCCCTTCTGTTACTACAGGATTCGGCCACAGTTAGATGCCAGCCTGTTAAGGAATCTTTAGATTTTGGCAAAAATGTGTAACAAACAAGGGCCTCTGGAGGCCAGCAATCAAGCAGAAGTGTTCAGGAAGTCCAAGAATGAAATTATAATGAATAATGAAGCAATGCACTTTATTAAAAAACAATGGAGGCTAATAATTGAATATTCATTCATTTCAATCAGCACCATAAAAGCTAACACAGAGATCTGAAGTTCCAATAGAAGAGAATATATGTAGCTCAGGGTTGAACTCTGGAGTCCTTGGTATTCTCTGAGCTTGGATGTTTGCTTGCAGACATTTCATTACCCAACTAGGTAACATCATCAGTGCTAGTGAGTGTGGGGTTTGCTCCCACACTTCTATGGATGCCCAAAAATACACAAGTGCAGCATAACTCTTTGTCCAATTGTATTGTTACCCAGGGCTGCAACTAGGGGGGGCAAGTGGGGCATGTGCCCTGGGTGCCACGCTGGGGGGTGCACCAAAATGACGCCCAGGGGACACCAAAATGACAAAATAACCCATGGGGGGGGGCGCAGAATCCATGTTTGCCCCGGGTGACACAGACCCTAGTTCCATCCCTGTCGTTACCAGGGACCCCAACATACAATACAGTGAAAGAACTTACAAAAAAGCTTGGACATCTCATAGAGGGGAGCAAATATTCTATCAACTCCCCACTACAGTGCCTCCAAAAAAATCAAAGACCTAAAAATAGAAGAATATGAAATCAAGGTTTCATTCAATGTTACAGCACTCTTTACATCCATAGATCCAGAAATAGCAAAAGAATCCATGACAGCAGTACTGCAAAACACACCCAACCTAGCCAAATACACTAAGATCGAAATACCCAGAATCTTGGACCTCATCAACCTCTGCCTCACCACCTACTTTCAGTTTGATGGACAAATATACCAACAAATCAAAGGAACACCCATGGGATCACCACTTTCAGGACTCATAGCAGAGACTATAATGCAGCATCTAGAAACTATAGCACTCCCACACATACAACCAAAAGTATGGATCCAGTATGTAGATGACACCTTCGTCATAGTAAAAAAAGAACGACTAGAGAAGACACATGAAACAATCAACAATATCTTCAAAGGAATAAAATTAACAAGGGAAGAAGAAAACAACAACACACTACCCTTCCTGGATATCCTCATCAGCAGAGGAAACAACGGCAAAGTAGAAATGCAAATCTATCGAAAAATAACCCATACTTACCAAGTGCTCCATTACCAAAGTAACAATCCAACCTCCCACAAGAGGAGCTGTGTAAGAACATTATTCAGATTAGTACAAACACACTGCAGCAACCCAGAACACCAGAAAAAGAAAACAGTCCGCCTATACATCTTCCAACAAAATGGATACTCACACAACTTTACCAAAAAGTGCCTGACCACTCAACCCACTGCAGCACAATCAACAAGTTATGAGAAGGATAACACTATAGTGCATTCAAAAACATGTCAGAAACAACCAACAGACTATTAAAACCATACGGCATCACTGTAGCACATACTGTAAACCAACTAAAGCCCTCCAAAACAACTTAAGTAAACCAAGAGACCCAGTAGCCCAAGAAGAAAAAACAGGAGTCATCTACAACATACAGTGTAAGGCATAGCTTTCCAAAGTGTGTGTCACGACACATGATTGTGTCGCCTGCGGTGTCCTGGTGTGTCGCACAAAAACCCGGAAGTGCTGATGGGGGAACTGAAAGAAGCGGCATCCCCACCAATCAGTGCCGCCACTAATCTACAACATACTTTCAACTGGGAAACTGTGAGCATCTTAAACCAAGCCAACTCCAAAAACGCTAGAGAATTCCTGGAAGCTTGACACTCAGACAAAGCAGCCATCAACAGACACATAGAGGTAAACAACATTTACATACCATTCATAAGAGACAATAGAAAAGCCAGAAGACCAGAACACCTCTTTGCCAGCAATCAACAACAAGATAGGCAAAGATTAACAGCAAGATTAGCAGCAGAGGAGCAATCAAACAACACAATAGACACTAATCAAGGAACTATTAACTCTGTCAAACAACCAAGCAGCAAACAACGACCAATCAAGGAACTACCAAGGAGAGTACAACACCCCCAACACAGGCAGGACAATCCAGGGTATATAAACAGAGAGCAAGTCCCACTCCCTTTTCGCACTGAAGATGTTGCCTAGCCTGGCAATGAAACAACAAGGCTCAGAGAGCACCATGGACTCCACAGACAATAAAAAGCTAAGAAGGAAACAAAAAGACCAGAACACATCCTCTCCAGCAGCCTACAGGTAGATAAGTAGAGATTAACACCAGACAAACAATCAGACAGAAAACAATACCCTAATCAAGGAACTACCAAGGAGATAAACAATAAACCAGACAAACAATCAAGCAGAAAACAATACCCTAATCAAGGAATTAAGAGAAAAATCACACCCCCACCAACACTGGCAGGGCAAGCTACTGTGTATAAACAGGGAGCAACCCCCCCTCACTAGCACTGATGATGATACCTAGTCGGGTAATGAAATGTCTGCAAGCAAACAACCAAGCTCAACACCAAGGACTTCACAGATCTGAAGTAGTTAATAGGCTATAGAGAATGCAGTACATTCAATTCAAGGAGAGAGAGAGTCAAAGAGTGAGTTCAGAGAAGGAGGGAGAAAGCAGGGGATTTTGAGAAGCAATTGACTCTGGTTGTTGTGGGTCTTCCGGGCTGTGTGGCCGTGTTCTGGAAGTTGTGGTTCCTAATGTTTCGCCAGCATCTGCGGCCGGCATCTTCAGAGGGCAGGAGCACAGACAGAAGCGATCTCTCTGCCCAGGTACAGTACAGTACAGTACAATACAATACAATACAATACAATACAATACAATACAATACAATACAATACAATACAATAGACTCTAATAATGCTCACACAAAGTTCAGCTATATAGACAGAAAAAGCAGAAAAATCAAAGTAGAAACTGAACACACTACAAGACTTTGTGCCAAGGGTGAGGGGCTCAATGTAAGGCCAAAAGAGTCTGAGTCTTCTCACCAAGCAAATAAGTCAGTAGCTTTTGAAATGCAGCTTTAATGGCTCTTGCCATAGTAAAAAAGGCAGGAGGTTTAAAGATGTGATGTTAAAACTTTGTTCACAGCAAAGAAGGCAAAAAGTGTAAAGAGGCAGCATTCATACATGCCCTTGTGTTTGTATGAGCATCATCACTTGCTCAGGGAAAGGCAGTACAAAGAGAAATAGTTTCAGAGAAATAGCTGGGTGCAAGGAAGGGTGACAGGCACTAACAAAGAGAATAAAAAAGGAATTGCTGGGGGGGCGTTGATATTGGGCTTGGTTAATGGCTTTTTTTTCCAGGATTGACAAAGAAGAAGATAGTCGGATAGAGTCTTCATCTTGCAGGATTATCTGGGATGAGTTTGAGCATGTCCATTTTAAGGACTGATGTTCAGCCACTTGTGGTTTGGACCTTTGCTCTTATTGAGTGGTGAAAGCCTCCAGGGAGGCATTGGGGGCTTAACCAGGGTGGTTGTGAATGCATCTTGAGGGTGGGGGTGGAATTGTTGACCTTGGAGGAGGGGATGGTGCATCCACTCTTCAAGAAACCATTGGTCCAACCAGCAGGCCTAGATAACTGTCAAATAGTCTCCAACCTTCCCTTTTTGCCTGGGGCTCCTGAAAAGATGGTTGGTCAGTGGGACTGAAGCAAGCAATGATTGGGTCCAGGACAAAAAGGGTTGAAGACACCCATTCTGATTCCCTGGCACACACTTCTTTTCTCATTCATATAACCTCTTCTGTCACCCCCAAACAGCAGCTGGCAGAGAAGGGTGAGATAGATCTTATCAGAGATCTAAACTGATCTCCTGCAAGAGGACTTTGAATTTAGATCAAGAATCACCTGTGGCTCAAGGGCTGTAGGATCCTCACCCTGATAATTTCTTATATTTATGAAACATTCTAACACAGAGCTTTCCAAACTGTGTGTCGCCACACAAAAGTGTGTCGCCACACACAGTCTGGTGTGTCACCACACAACCCGGAAGCGCTGATCATCATCAGGGACTGGCCCAAGGTCACCCAGCCGGCTTTCATGCCTAAGGCGGGACTAGAACTCACAGACTCCTGGTTTCTAGCCCAGCACCTTAACCACTAGATCATCATCAGCGCTTCCGGGTTTTCCCGCGGCGACACACCAACAGCAGTTGGTGTGTCGCCGCGGGAAAACTTTGGAAAGCCCTGTTCTAACATATACAGTAGGTACATCCACCAAACTATATAGTAGGTGAGCTACATGTGAGTTTCTGGCATGCGGACTTTCAAAATAAATGTTTCATTTTTCTAAACCTCCATATCACCTCATTTTTTAAAAAAAAGCAGCTAAAAATTTGTTGAAAGAAGAAAGAAGGTTGTTGCTAGTTTATCTATCTGAAATGCTAATAGGAAAATGTCACTGGTTAGCTAATCTAATTGCTGGGTGAACTGTAAAAAGCCAATGGGTTTCATTAATCAGCCAATTTGGTCTAGTGGTTAAGGTGCTGGGCTAGAAACCAGGAGTCTGTGAGTTCTAGCCCCGCCTTAGGCATGAAAGCCGGCTGGGTGACCTTGGGCCAGTCCCTGTCTCTCAACCCTAGGAAGGAGTCAATAGCAAACCAGGAGTCTGTGAGTTCTAGTCCCACCTTAGGCATGAAAGCCGGCTGGGTGACCTTGGGCCAGTCCCTCTCTCTCAGCCCAACTCACCTCACAGGGTTGCTGTTGTGGGGAAAATAGGAGGAGGAAGGAGTATTAGGTATGTTTGCCGCCTTGAGTTATTTATAAAAATAATAGAGGCAGGATAAAAATTAAAATAAATAAATAAATTAAGTATGAGAGACTGTCTTCTGAGGATTGGTTGCACAGCTGCTACATACAAATAGCAAAAAAAAATGGTAGAGCTGCTATTTGGGGCACTCCTACTTAAGTATTTGCAGGTTATTTTTAGATGTTGCTATCTCTGAAAGACTGAGATATTAGATATTGTGGGAGTTTTTTAAAGGTTACATCAGGATGTTTTTTAGCTGGGGGTTGTAGTGAGGGAAAGTGGAGGATTTAATGAAAAGAAGCATATTGAGCCTCTAGGAAAACTGACATTGGGAAGGAAAAGAATAAACATTTGAAACGAAATGGGTTGTTGCCTGTTGGAGCTTACACAATTAATGAAGCAACCTAAGGTGCAAATGCTGATGCTAGGGAAAGAAATAGAAAAATGCTGATGCTAGAGAAAGTGGAAGGCAAAAGGAAGAGGGGCCGACCAAGGGCAAGGTGGATGGATGATATTCTGGAGGGGACAAGACTCGACCGTGGGGGAGCTGGGGGTGGCGACGGCCGACAGGAAGCTCTGGCGTGGGCTGGTCCATGAAGTCACGAAGAGTCGGAAGCGACTGAACGAATAAACAACAAAAAAAGGTGCAAATGCTGACTAGTTGACTTGGAAATAATCCCACTAAATTCAAAGGGTTTTATATCTGAGTAGACATGTCCAGGGTTTTAAGCACCTGTTAAGATGCTACAGTATATTTTTTCTGTCACAAATTAACTTAACAATACACCTGGAAAAGGAAGTGCTTCATCAAAATGAGTGAATTTGCCTTAATGTATTTACTTTGCAGTAAAGATCTAAGCATACAAGACAGTAGAGATTATACCTGATGATCAGGCTCCAGTAAACAAAAGCTTATATCACAATATAGTGTAGTCACTATTGTGACTATTATAGTCACAATAAATTTGTTAGACTCTTTGTTGATAAAAGCCATGTAAAATCTAGTAACACTGCATATTTGAACAAGTGGCATTTGAGATCATAAAACCCACTGTTCATTCTCGGAAA